>JAWZYU010000034.1:42063800-44533800 GCA_038380435.1 Ryuthela nishihirai | reverse complement strand
AGAGCAGTGTAATGTTCTGAGGTGTGTTTATGTAGGCCGCCTTGAGCCCCTTGTACTTTCTGAGACCACCATCACTGCACAAGGCTATGTTGACATACATGCTGACCACCTACACCCATTCATGGCTATCCATTTCTCATAACAAGATGCCTTCTTTCAACAATGCCCATGCTTCTCATAACAAGATGCCTTCTTCAACAATGCCCATCTGATTGCTCCCATTTGGCAAAGGACTGGTTGGAGGAGCATTCCAGTATGCTCACAACCCTCAAATGGTCCCTTGCTCTTCAAATTTGAACCGTATTGAGCATATGTGGGATGAAGTGGATATGTTCAAACCCAAATCCCACCACTGATAACTCTCTGCAGTTTATGGATGGCTGTCTTGGAATCATGGGCCACAATACCCTCAAACATTTTCAACATCTGATAGAGTACATGGCATGTTGCTGCTGTTCTGAGCATGAAAGGTGGACCCACACGTTATTTGGTAGTTGTGTGCAATATGTTGGCCTTTCAGTGTATTACACTTATATTTTTATTTCATTTTATGACAGTGTAATGTGTACTCTTGAGTAATTAGCCAAAAAAAAAATTGAGTTCCCACTCACAGCAAAAGTCAAAATTTTCAGCTAATTATTCATGAAGTCCCATGTTTACAGGATATTTCCTGTGCTACTATACTATTGATTATGGCAGTGTTTCAGAGATAACAACATTGCTATTTTTATAGCATGGAAGACTGAAGATAAAATCTACTGCAGAGCAGCAGGAAGCTAAAAGAAAAGAACGAGAAAAAAAACTGAAACTATATAAAGCTGCTATTCAGAAGATATTTTTAAAGGTTAGTTACCATTAATATTCCTGTTTTTAATAGCAAAATGCTCTTAAAAAGAGTACATAAAATAAAAGTATATATGAAAATGTATTCTTCTATATTGTATTTTTAGAGGAATGAAATAATAGAACAAAATTGAAAAATTTAAGCAGTTGTATAATACATAAACTGCAATGCAAGAATGTATTGAAATCCTAGTTACAGCATACAGAATATAAGTGTAGATGCAATTTAGAAGTTACCATATATAGATCTAAATTAGGTACAAGAATTTTCTGAATTGCCAATGATATTTTAAGCACTCTTCATGCCCATATTTCCCTACTCCCATAGAAAACTATCTTAGAATTCTTTTAAATCCATTTGATAATTATCAAATAAATAGGAAAAAATAATGAAAAGTCCAATAAATAATTATTCATCTGAAAAAAAAAAAAATATCATTGATGCAGCAGGAATCAAACCCACAACTCTCTTGATACATGCCAGAGTCATCATCATCATCAAGCAGCCATGGACTATGGAGGTCCAACCAGACTGTGCAATTTAGTTCTCCAAGCAAGTCTGTCCTGAGCTACATCTGCTGCATCTGGCCACTGCACACCAATTCTAATAAGGTCCTGTTTGACATTGTCTGCCCACTACATCCTAGGTCTCCCCCTCTTTCTGAAGCCTTTAGGCACACTGTTCATAACCCTATTTGCCAATCTATAATTATCCATACGAACAACATGGCCAAACCAATGGTAGAGCACTCTAGCATGTATCTAGAGAGTTGCAGGTTCGATTCCTGCCATGCCAGCAATAATTTTTTTCAGATGAATAATTGTTGAAGTCTATTTCTACAGGTAATCTGTGTATTTACCATGGATGGTCCAATAAATAACTTTGATAAACCTGGAATATTGTTTTCCTACGTTGTCTTTCTGCTGAGGTCTTATCTTCATCACAGCTTTTCAGTGGCATAATATCCTGGTAGACTCCTGTCAGCTCTTTGTGTCAAGCAGCTGTTTGTAGGGGATTTTTCTTCTTTTTTTTTTTATAACATATTGTATTTCAAACTATATTCCTGAAGAATACTAGTGTTCCACTGCTGAAGTTTAGTAAAGTTGGCCATTTTTCAATTTGGAGGGAAAAATAGGCTAATGAATAGCATTGTTTTAATTTTGCATTTTTCTTGCAGTGATTATTACACTCTTTAAAATGCATAAACAAACTGAATGTAGAGCCCAAAATATGCAGTTGCCAAAGTTTACATCTGATATCAGTATCTTTATTCAGCACATCAGATTAATTTATTTTTATTTATCTTTTGTCCCTGCTAAATGGGATTTAATGACCCTTTTATTATTATTTGTTGAGATGCATATACCATACATTAGTGCTTCTTAAACTGTCTGATGTGGCACACTGGCAATTTTCATTTTCTAGTATGGCAGGGAGTGGTGTAGTGTGGCCAAGCATGTGCCTGGCTGGCCATGTGCTACATCAAGAAACAAGGTATGTCTATTCACATGATACTTTCTCACCCAGCACAACTTGATGTGTGCCTGGAGTGTTGGAATGTATGAACTATGGTGCTCTGACATATCAATGTAATGTTTCTGAAAAGATCTTTCTTTCCTGGCAGTGGGGCGGGGGTGGCTCAGTCGGTAGCGCGCCAGGCTCGTAATCTGTACTTTCCAGGTTTGAGTCCCAGCTGGGTCAGCGTTGAGATTTATCTCCGCAAAATTCCCCGCCCTGCCCACGGTCAGTAGGGGACACCGATGGGCTTGGAAAGGCCGCCGTCCATCAGATGGGACGTTAAGCTGTGGCCCCGTGTGCGGGAGAGCCATACCCTGTGCACGTTAAAAACACGCTGGATGGCCTTGACGGGAGGCTACCATCTGTCTCCCAACAGCTGTTCCAGTGGGTCCCCTCCCCCAACCTTCTCTGAGCCTTCGGGGTCCATGTGACCTGGCCATTTAGCCCATGGTGTGCAAAAAAGTGCTGCTCAGAGGTAAAACAACCCAACAACTTTCCTGGCAGCTTGCTGTGGACTGGCAACTAATGGGTCAGTCACTGGTATTGCAACAGATGATGCAATACTGATCTGTGGATCACCACTTTGAGCACCACTACCATGCATATATATATATGATATATTTTATACTGGTAATATTGTTCCTAGTGCATATGATTGCATATAAAAAATTAAATTTTTCATGATGTCCAGATGCTTTGCTGTCTGCAAAATTTGGGAACCACTGTTGTAAATTTTGGAACCATACTTTTCAAAATGTAGTTATTTAAAACATAATTTAAAAGGATATATGGTGACACTCTTCATTATTATAAATAGTCACAATTCAAAATTTAATTGTGTCTGTAAGAATAAGTATCTTGTCCTGAATATTCATAGACTTAGGTGATTTCCAAACTTTTTAAAAGTGTGACTTCCACTAAGTTGCTAATTTCCATGCTCCTGGCCCTTAATTTTCCAGTATTCTCAAAACCCATCTTGAATTTCCAAGTATTCACATGGGCCCCACCTACAAGTTTGCTAGCATTTATGTGATCCTCACTGCTCAAGAGTGCCAGTATTCCCGTGACTTTTCAATCTCCAAAGGATGTGCATTTCACATATGAACCCTAAGATAGGCTTACCAGTTTCATTCATTATCCTTTTGCATGCCAATTATGCCTTAGAGTCTTTTCATTTACCTCTCTTCAGAATTTCTGCCATTTAATTGTGAAGAATGAATTGCTCTTTATTTTGGTATGTAACTTATCTCTGTTTATTAATAATCTCAGGATAAACTTCTAAAATTCACTTTACTGCACAGTTAAAAATATCTGGAACTTGTGTATAATTGCAATTTTTTATGGGCATAGAAAGGACTTGTAGCATGTGATACTTATAAATTTTTTTACATTATGTTAAATGTTCAATAGATATTACTATATGTATTTTCAGCCATTTAAAAATAGTTCAGTGGAATCTTTTGTCAGCTGTTGCAAATAATGATTAAAAGAGTTTTAATATATGATAATAATATATGCATATTTTGTATATTGTGTATTCTTGGATATAGGTTATAGATTCTTGGATATAGGATATAGGTTGCTCATAAATGCCCTACAGTTACCAAATTTTGTTAGTACAACCAAGTTTATATAAAGATTGTAATAGATAAAAGTTTTACATGGTTAATCTTACTGCAATACCAGTTTCAAATTTTTTACATACATTCTACATTTGAAAAGGAAATTAGGATTAGTTGCATTTAATAGCATGATAACAGTTAAAAAATAGTTCTAATAACAGAAGAAATTTCCAATCTTTTAAATATTTCCGCTATAAAATAAAAATATAACTAAAAATAACTCATTTTTCTCATATCAAGTTATGCTGCATTAAGAAATTTGTTTTTAAATATTAAGAAATAGTAATATTTAAACTATATAAGAATTCACAGTGCTAGTGATACAAATAAATTTAATTTACACAAAAATCACTGTTGAAATTAAAGTTGTTCTCAGATAATTTTTACAAGATACTTCAGTTTAACATTTTTACTCTTTAATAAAAGAACCAAGTATTTAATCTTATTAGTGCTGGTTCTTATGCTATTCAGTCTGATTTTAGCAAATTCTCACCATTAGGTTACTGTCCTGTTTTTATGTAAAGGCTGGCCCACTCCTCTCGGGTTGTACTATTCCAACATCTGGTGTTCCATCTTATGTTCATGTATATTTACCACTTCTGAAATGCTGATCTTGTTCACTTGGATAGTATTTCATTCCCTGGAGGTACCAGTCCATCTTTGCATTGAACAAACATTTCGTTGACTTGTGGAGACTTTCTTGAACGTAGCAGAAATCAACAGATGTTATAAGTTATTAGCATCCTCTGAGAACACAGTTCATATTCACTGCTTTTAAAATTAATTACAAGTTACAAGCCAAAGTAAAAATAGGAACTTTCCCAGACATGTTTTTGCTGTCAACCGATGGCATCATCAGTGGTAGCCACAGTTGCTAGTGTGACAGCAGTATAATGATAGCCCTCTCACAGTGCTGAGGGACTCCTTCCAGTGATGCAATAGTAGATTCCATGCATGTGTGAGGGGGGTAAACACAGGTGGTAGTAGGGTCTGTATTACATAATGTATCTTTTTAAAAATTTATGAGAATATTTTCAAGATAACTGAAACTTGGTAGGGGGAATAGCTATTAGCATTGGTTTAATATTTGTTACGGGCAATTTATACTGCAAGGATAGCTTGCATTAATGCAGTTTTCCTATTTGTTTTTTAATGTATGCTTTGTGTTCCTTTTTCCTTTCATCTATTTGCCTGTATGTTTTTCCTATATAACTACTTTTATTTTCTAGTGTTTGTTCTGGATCTTCAGTTTTGACCCGATACCCCCCTGACGATGATAGAGATAAAATGTACCACATGGGGTACATTTTATCTCTATCATTTATGCATAGTGAATTTCCTGTATAGTTATTAGAATTTGAAATATTTGTTTCTTTGCAATAGGTTAACGTATCTGTAAGTGATCTATAATATCGGAAGGATGTAGTGTATTTTAATTTATCTATTTCTTTTCGTGCTGGTGTTGGTTGAGATTCTTTTTTTTTTATAAAAAATTATTCGTTTTTATATTTATATCTATTTCTCTTGAAAAATTTTCCATGTATTTAATTTGGTATCCAGTCTGCTGTTCAATATGCATGCAATATATATATATATAATATTGGACAGCAGGCTGGATACCAAATTAAATAAATGGGAAATTTTTTGACAGGAATAAATATAAATATATAAAAAAAAAACTCAACCAACACCAGTACAAAAAGAAATAGATAAATTAAAATACACTACATCCTTCCCATATTATGGACCACTGACAGATACATTAAGAACTGTTGTAAGTAAACAACAATTTCAAATCTCAATAACTATACAGGATAATGTTAAATCATTATGCATAAATGATGGAAAGAAAATGTCTCCCACAGAGGGCATGTATCAAGTTGAAATTGAAGATTCAGAACAAAAACTAGAAAATATAAATAGTAACATAGGAAAAATGTACAGACAAATAGATGAAAGGAAAAAGGAACATGAAGCAGATATTAAAAAAACAAATAGGAAAACTGCATTAATTCAAGCTATCCTAGAGAATAAATTGCTCTTAACAAAATTAAACCGAAGCTAATAGCTGCTTCCCATACTAAGTTTCAGTTAAATTATCTTGAGAATATCTCATAAATCCAAAAAAAAATACCTTATGTAACACAGAAATTACTCCCCCCCCCCCTCACTTGTGTGGAATATACTATTGTGTCACTGGAAGGAATTCTTGTGGCACCATGAGAGGGCTATCATTATAACTGCCATCACAGCTTTTCTTCCTTATTATATCTTCCTCACAGCTTTTCTGTGGCATAGCATCCTGTGGCAGCTGCCACAGGTGCCACAGGATACTATGCTTCTGTGGTAGCTGCAGCTACTGCTGTTGCCATTGGTTGACAGGGGAAACACTTCTGGAAAAGTTCCTGTTTTTACTTTGGCTTCTAACTTGTAATTAATTTTAAAAGTAGCAAAGTGAGAAGCAGTGAATATGAAGTGTGTTCTCAGAGAATTGCTAATAACTTATAACCTTTGTTGATTGTGCTATGCTCAATAAAGAACGTCTCTGCAAGTCAGTGAAATGTCCGTTCAATCCAAAGATGGATTAGTACCTCTAGGGAATGAAATACTATCCAAGTGAACAAGATCAGCATTTCAGAAGTGTTAAATGTGCATGCACATAAGATGGAACACCGGATGTTGGAATAGTACAACCTGAGAGGAGTGGGCCAGCTACTACATAAAAACAGGACAGTAATCTAATGGTGAGAATTTGCTAAAATTTGATCAATTAGCATAAGAACCAGCACTAGATTAAATACTCGGTTCTCTTACTAAAGTTTAAAAATATTAAACCTAAGTATCTTGTAAAGATTACCTCAGAGTAACTTTAATTTTAACAGTGATTTTTGTGTAAATTAAATTTATTTGTAGTAATATTTGCTTATGAATTCTACATTTTTATGCATAATAAAATTTGAGATTATCTGCAAGAAGGAATAGCTTATTTTTGCATTACATTTCTTATATATTTTACTTTATAGTCATTTATTTGTATTATTTACTATTCTGTTTACTTTTTTTAGCGAGAGAATTCAGAATATGATGCTGAAGCATTGACACTCAGTAAAGAATTTCTTCAGGAAAATCCAGATTTTTCAACTTTATGGAATTTTAGGAGAGAAGTTATATTGTGTATGAAACAGACAAAGTAAGAAAGTGTAACTTTTTGTTTGTTAGATTTTGTTTTAAAGCAGTGGTATGCGCATGAAAATTCTATTCAGTGGCTTGACATGATTAAGTCTCTTATTTTCAGGTTTCAGGAATTACCACAGAAGATATATGTTTAAACTCTCAAGGGTTGCATGCATGCATGCATGCGTGTGTGTGGGGGGGGGGGGGGGGGGGGGGGGTTATAACTCATAGCCTCTATCTTTTGGTATGACACTGAAGAAAATAAAGTTTATATACCTAAATTTCCAAATCCTGCTATGTAAAACTAAAAATCAAAGCAAAAGTGGCAGTATTAAATTATTCTGTAATTTTTTATTTATTTATTTGAAAGTCTGATATTGACTGGTAATGACAAAGTGGTTGAATGATTAGTGATTTTGGCTGCAGAACAAAGAGATTGGGGTTTGAATCCCAGATAAAATGAATATTTTCTCTTTGATGTATGTTGTCATTTTACTCTTTACAAATATTTAGTTTGGAATTATGTACAGACAAGCTTCTGTTAGACCTTCATGACAAATAGTTTGCCATAGACGTAAATTTTTTTTTCTGGCAAAATTCCATTTCGTCCAAAATAGTGGCAATTTTATGCTCACTATTGTGCTCCTCACTTTGCTCATTACTTTGCTCATTAGATTTCAGTTCGAGTACCATTCTTTACTCGTAGAAGTATTGAAAATAATAGTTTCATGCATATTTGAATGAGTTTGTATCAAATTATAACAATAATATAATTTTGATATCAAATTATATATTCCAGTACAATAATATATATTTATTAAATATAATATATATTATATACACCTATCCCTTGATTTACACGGTACTCAGTTCACACAATTTTGGCTTTGCACGGTCAAAAAATGCAACCAGTTTCGATTTACCCAGTACTGACTGAGATTTCCTTTCTATGTACGTCTCAGTCAGTACCGTGTAAATTGAAACTGGTTGCATTTTTTGACCGTGCAAAGCCAAAATTGTGTGAACTGAGTACCGTGTAAATCGAGGGATAGGTGTATATTATATCAAAATAATTCAAATATTTCTTATGGTTTTTAAATATGTATAAAGAGTGCTTGAAGACAAGAGTATAAAAATTTTACTAAAAAGGTTAATGCAGTTAAAAAAAAGGATTGTTTATTGGCTGTCTGAGGAAAATTTTCTGATAAACAGAGTACAAATAATATGCATTTTTTAATATTGTTTCTTGTTTTTATTTTGTGTTATTAAAAATTATTACATGCAGAAAATGCACACAGTAAAGTTTAGTAGTACATATTTGTTACAGAAATGAAGAAGAAATTCAAAATTTAGGTGAAGATGAACTTGTTTTAACTCAAACTTGTTTGATGAAAAACCCCAAATCTTATGGAGCATGGCATCACCGAGTTTGGACAATGAAATTCTTACCAAAACCTAACTGGGAAAAAGAACTGCAATTATGTAGTACTTTTCTAGGAATGGATGAAAGAAATTGTAAGTTATTTTTTTTTAAATGATAAAAAAACAAAGAATACTAATTATGTGCAATGAGAAAGGATTTTAAAGAGCTTGGTTAATCCAGTGCTAAAATTAAAAATCTATCACAAAACTTCCTCGTTCATTGAATTAATGTGGTGTGATCTATATTAGCATTGTAAACTATTTCAATATTTTTATATATACTATCTCTATTATATATTATTTTATCTATATTCTGTATTATTATTATGTAAAGTATTGTTACGACAGATAAACGTGCTACAATGAACTGTGATGTGATGTTTTGTCTTGATGCTCGCGTAAAGTGACCAGATTTTAACATTGGTAAAGCGGGACACCATGAGCGGTCACCATTGGTAAGCGGGACACCATATTTTATTCTTAGTTTATAAATTAAATTAATTTGATTGTTATAAAGTAACTATATTTTAAAAATTATTTTAATTTTAATCCTATGTTTCTTTCTAAATAATAACAATATTAACTTGTATTATTTTTCCTCTGAATTTGCCGTAACGTAAGTCGTAAGTGTCACTTACAAGGCCGGCGCTAGACTTTTTGCCGCTACTATAAAATATAAATAATACGAGTACTGTCTGCTAAATTCAAGAAAATTTATGTATTTATGAAATAAATAAGTAAATTACTTACCTAAATTATCTGAATAGCTGATTTGTTGACATCACTTGTTTAACTAGCACTAGCACACAGTACGGTCATTCTTCATTAAGTCTAAACAATGGTGGTCGAATTCTAACAACTGATCAACAATGCGAACTTTGATAAGCAGTTCTCGATAATCAGTTCTCAACAATTATTTCTTATTATTAAAGTTTAACATTATAAAATTAACAAAAATAATATAAAACTCATATCCTGGCGAAATAGCCACATGGCCGCCGAAAACCGTATATTCCCTTCCCGTTCTCCCGCCGTTCCCTAGCTTGTCGTGCATTCTTTCCAAAAATCGGGACTTTTTTAAAATGCCGCGGGACGCGGGACAAATTGTTAAAAATCGGGACTGTCCCGCCAAAAGTGGGACGTCTGGTCACCTTATGCTCGTGTGAACTACAGCATGAGAATTACGTCACCAATGACATCGAACAAACCTGGACTGAAAGAATAAGGAATAAGTGTTAATTAGAAGAATTAGAGTGAGAAGAAATACATAGTTTAAGTCAATACAGTATAGTGAATAAGAAGTTTTTCTTTGGTGTGTTCGCGGAAAGATAAATAAGTTAGTGTGATCCAGTTAGTGGATCGGTAGGAAAAATAAAGATGTGTCTGAAGAGGTTTTATGTAAGTCGAACGAGTAGATCTAATCTCAACTTTTCTGTTGGAAGAGTTCATCATTTGTTATATAGTTGTATTTAATTCTTTAGGAATTGGTAATGTTAATCTTTATAGATTACAGGTTTGTTCACAAATATAATTGTGCCACTTATTGACTGTTGAGAATTATAGAGGTAACAACTTTTTGTGTGATTAAAAAAAAGGTGACATGTTCTTCTGAAAGTTTATTTTTTATGCTGATATAGAAATGTTGTTGGTTGACTTCAGTTTATATAAATGATTTTATGCATACATTTGCAATAAATTACATTGTTTTAGAATTACAATTGTTATATGCTATTTATTTGAACTCACGCTCAGTTTCTATCCATTTAATTTGTACAGTATTATACACATTCTGTGACATTGAAATCACATCACCAGAAGAATTGGTTTTTAATCAGATAAAAATCACAGATAACAGATTGATAGATAAGTAAGACATGAGTTACAGAGCAATGATATAACTTTTTTTCATAAAGAGATGGATTACAAGTCAGTAGTCAATACCATGCAAACCCTCATGTTTGTTGCATACAGCAACATGCCATGCTATAGAGTCATAAAAGCATTGAATGGCATCCTGAGGGCATGGCTCACTATGTATTTCACCTGGTAAGCATGATGTGATCTGAAATACAGCATAATTTTCCCACATCACCATGGCATTCCCCAAGTGGCAAAATCTTTTCATATCCATATATAGTGGGAATGTGCAAGGTTAGCTGACGAACAGCCATGTGCAGATATTGAAGAATTCAATTACATTCAATAACTTAAAGTTGAAGAATTCATTTGTGGCTCTTGAAATATGCACATTGACTAAAGGACCAATGCAATCCAACCTCCAGGTTAAAAAGGTGACAAAATATTTAAATTGTGAGGAAAATTGATAGCTAACATTTTAATGAATGTTAAATATTGAAACACACAGAGTTGTTAAATTCTGAGTATTTCTGCACAGAGGTTCAAACTCAATCTGCCTGTAACAGGTAAAGAGAGATCATAGAAGTCGTATGATATGACTTTGACAACCCCACAGAAAGGGATTTGTATAGAACTTTTATTTTTTAATTTAAGACTTTTACGCATCTAATAATATTAAATTAAATAGGCCAAATATATTTTCATGTTTAATTCTTCTTTTATAAATGGTATACTTTATAAAGAACCTAGTATGATAAATTATCCAGCAGTTTTATAAATTGACAGTATTATCAAAAGTGTGTAGCCTTTGCAGTGACTCAACAGATACCTGAAGTGAACCTCCCATAATGAAGTTGTCAGCTATGAGGTTAAATAAAATAAACTTTGATTTCAAAAATTTATCTCTAATTGTTATCTTAGAGAGAAAGATTAATCAGCAGAGAATAACTAAGAGCAAGATTTGTATTTAGGCATTTGGACCTAGTTAACATAACACTAATGGATTTAAATATAGTTCTAAGAATGTAGTATTGTTTCCAGTATTGCACATTTTGAGGAATTTAAGCACTGGTAAAAAGAATTTTTCTTCCAAAATGTTGTGATAGGAAAATAAATTAAATATTTTACTTATATTGTTGATAGGGGCACATTATTTGATTATAAGTATTTTTATTTTATATATAGTTCACTGCTGGGATTATAGAAGGTTTGTCTGCATGAAGTCGCACGTGAAGCCAGTAGATGAGCTGTCTTTTACAACAGGACTGATTGAAACAAACTTTTCTAATTATTCTGCATGGCACTATCGCAGTACTTTGTTACCTGTTGTTCATCCTGGCACAGTCTGTAACTCTGTAAAGGAAGAAATTTTATTAAAAGGTATAGTATTTTAATCGGATTTATTTAATGAAAACTCTACAAGTAAGTGATATAGACATTTTGGTTAAAAAAAAGAAATATGACAGAGGAATATAGAACTGGTTTTATCATGAATGATATGTGTATTAAACTAGTATAAAATTTTGTAAAACTTTCTAATTTCTGCAATCAGGAAAGTGATAGATAACATGCATCTTATAGAATCATGTATTACAGATGAAATGTAATGCTAGTTTTATTGTCGCATATCAATGGACAGAAATATATGTCATGTTTGCTTTACATTTTGCTGCTGACATGGAAGGTTCAGTTTTTATAGAATCACTTCTGAATTTGTTTGTTATAGATTAGGCTCCTTTATTGTTTTGTTCCCCTCGGTGTGAGCTCCTGTCCATGGTGAGGGGACCACCCTGTGAAGGTGAATCATGAATGGCTTTGATTGAGGCTCTAAAACTTATCACTGAAAACAACTATTTCCAGTTCAGCAACCAAATCTACAGGCAGGACTCAGGGGCCCCCATGGGCTCACCCCTTTCCGGCATCCTATCCGAGATTGTCTTTCAAGATCTTGAAACAAAATTATTCAACTCAGCAGCAATTTTACCCTTCTTCTGGTGTCGCTATGTCAACGATATATTTTTAATTTGGAGTGGCAGCAATGAGCAATTAAACAGCCTCATTGACTCTGCCAACAATATATATCCTACGATACACTTTATGAAGGAGGAGGAAAATAGCAGTGCCATCCCCTATTTAGACGTTTTCATCCAAAAAGATGACGTAGGAGCCTTGACGACGTCAGTATACCGAAAGCCTACCCATGTCCCCTCTGTCATACGCATGGACTTATGCACCCCATGGGCATACAAAATTGCAGGGGTGGGGGTGGCTCAGTCGGTAGTACTCCAGGCTCGTAATCTGTAGTTCCCAGGTTTGAGTCCCAGCTGGGTCAGCATTGAGATTTATCTCCTCAAAAATTCCCCGCCCTGCCCACGGTCAGTAGGGGACACCGATGGGCTTGGAAAGGTCGCTGTCCGTCGGATGGGACGTTAAGCCATGGCCCCGTGTGTGGGAGAGCCATACCCTGTGCACGTTAAAGAACACGCTGGATGGCCTTGACGGGAGGCTACCATCTATCTTCCAACAGCTGTTCCAGTGGGTCCCCTCCCCCAACCTTCTCTGAGCCTTCGGGGTCCATGTGACCTGTCCATTTAGCCCATGGTGTGCAAAAAAGTGCCGCTCAGAGGTAAAACAACCCAAACAACAAAATTGCAGCCTTCCATTTCCACACACATAGGGCTTTTGTTGTGTCTTCAAATGAGCAGCTGCTTGAAAAAGAAATTCAAAACATTAATTCCATTGCTGTTTCCCATGGCTACAAATCAACAACAATAGACAAATTAATCAGTCATTCCCCAACCTTCTCTGAGTCCCCTGAGTCCCCTCCCCCAACCTTCTCTGAGCCTTCGGAGTCCATGTGATCTGGCCATTTAGCCCATTGTGTGCAAAAAAGTGCCGCTCAGAGGTAAAACAATCCAAACAACAAAATTGCAGCCTTCCATTTCCACACACATAGGGCTTTTGTTGTGTCTTCAAACGAGCAGCTGCTTGAAAAAGAAATTCAAAACATTAATTCCATTGCTGCTTCCCATGGCTACAAATCAACAATAGACAAATTAATCAGTAAATATAGAAACAAAAACATAAGAGATTTGGCTATCCTTCCAATCACCGACCCCGAATTTACAACCTTTGCTGGACCTATTTTTTACATTCCTGTCCCATGTGAATCAGTCTGCAAATTATTAAGAGCCCAAAATATCAAAATTGTTTTCAACCTAGCTCCAAATTTGAAGAAATTAATCAAAAGGGACAACGAAGTGTATTGTGACAGCCCCGGTGCACCGCAGTACATTGACTGCATATCACCATGTGGGAGAAGTCACAGAAACCACTATAAACTAAAGAGGCACCTAACATTTTAAACTTGCCTTGCATTGTACCACTATAAACTAAAGAGAACTATAAACTAAAGAACTAAATAAAAAACTAAAGAACACTATAACTAGAGGAACCCAAGTTCCTCCACTGCAAAACCCATAAGTCCAAATCTCATTCATGTGGGACTCTTAGTTTGGCTCTTCCATCGACAAGCCCACTGGCCATGGCGGCCAACCTAGGCCGCGAGCCTCCAACTTCTACCTCTCCATTGTGAATGGGCCGAAGCACCCGCCGAGCATCTGTCCACCTCGATATCACAGAGACCGCATCAGGGAGCCCATGGACGAGTGTACGAAGAGGTGCACAACTCAGTCCGCAGAACCCCCCCCCCCCCCCCCCCCCCCCCCCCCGATAGGCCTGCAGAAGACAGGGTTCTCCAAGCCCTATCCGAGGCCCATAGAACGGCCCCTCAATCGAGGCTGCAGCCCCCAGCTTTGCTGGAGGACAAGTCATTAAGCCAACTGGACCGGACCCCCCCAGGACGGTCCGCCAACCTTAGACAGGCCCCCCTCCACCGGGAGCCACCAGACATCAAGAACCCAAGAGTGCCAGCGATCCGAGCCCAACTTCTCAGAGGCACCGTAGGCCCCCCCCCCTCAGGTCCCACTCCGGGGGAAGGTAATCCAAAGGGATAGGGAAAAATTAGCGTACTTCAAAAATCGGGCATATACCAATTTTCCCTACATTTGCCGGATAGTTCTGTCGTTTACTACTTTGGCAAAATCATATGTTCTTTGCAGGAGAGGTTTGCAGAGCACCAAGCTGATGTCAACCAAAAGAAGTTAACAATGGCCACCGCTGAGCTAGCAGTACAACATGGCAACAATAGATTGGGAGCACGCGACGGTGCTTGCACGTGCGTCCACTTTCTACGGAACCATAGTCTGCGAGGCTATTGAAATAATGACCTTGTCCATCCCTACCTGCAACTGAGACACTGGAATTGTCCTTCACGACATGTGGAAAGAAGCTCTTTGTGTAAATAGACCTAATGTCACTAAATAGCATCACTTCACTGAAGATGGAGCGCTGTCTTTGCTCCGAAAAGCTTCTGAGTTTTCTCCTAAAAACTTTTAACGTGCAAATAATTTGAAGGATAAACTTTAAAATTTTATTGCTTAGTGACAAAGAATTTTAAGTTATTTTAATTAATTTCTGAGCAAGAAGGTCCTTTTAATTGCATATGTTTAACCTAGGTCACTTACACCTGGGTTACTTTTATATTTATAACATATTTATACATTTGTTTCTTGTTGTGGACTATGTTTGCTTTAATTTTTTGCTTGTGTTTGTAGTTTATTTTAAAACTTGGTTTAGGTCTTATGACTGTTATCTTTTATTTGGGCATTTGTTTGGCGCATTATAGCCTGAGATGCTAATGCGCCATTAAACCCTAAACAACCAATTATAGTGTTATGGGATATCACAAGGGATCTTCCAAGTTAAGAAAATAGTCTGAATTTCTATTTTGTAGTTTAGCTCTTTAAAGACCATGAAATCTAGAAAAGGGCAGTGGGTCGTAAAGATAAAGAACTAACACTGTTTGAACTAGTCCATTTCAAATTTTGGCTATTATGTGTTTTAAAGGGTTTATCTTTATTATCCACAGATTGATCTGGTGCAGTAGGCATTACAGTAAGTTCTTTATCATTTGAATCACATTTTCCAGCCACTTCCTTGATCTGTATAAATTTCTCTTTCAGCAGTATCTTCCTCCTTTTCAAATATATTTTTACCCACTTCTATATCAGATTTACTCGTCCTAGTTTGGAGGACATATTTTTTCTTCCTGGACACTCGTTCACAACTCATGAACTGAAGTTGAAAGAATTTTGACAAGATGAAACTCATCAAGTCTGTAGACATAAGTACTTTAAATAGATACCAAAATATAATATATATGGCACTGAACAGCAGTGAAAGCTCTAGTAATATATATACTTATTAAATGCATGTTAGTTAAAAGCTGGATGATTGAATAATTTTAAAAATAATTCTATTGAGTAAACTATTAAAGTGTATATATATAGACTATTTTTTTCTTTTGAAATGAAGAGTAATTTTTATTAGTACCTCTTTCACTTAAAATGAAATATTTTTATCTGTTAAAGGAGTTGAAAGTTATAGATGGACAGATCAAAAAATGAAAATGATAGCATTTTTTTTTTTGAATGAATTAAAATCTCATTTTTAAAAGAGCATAGGTCATGACATCAAAATTTAAAGGAATTGGATTTCTGTTAGCAAAGAAAGTTAATGTTCTACGATGCTGGTAACATAAGAACACTACAAATTCTACTGTACAACTTTTTAATTTCTTTTTTTTTTGCCCTATCTGTTATAGTTCGAGAGTTCTGATAACAAATTTCTGCAATATGATTCCTTCTACGTTATCCATTCACTAGTTTGGCCAGTGTTCTTGGACTTTCCTATGCACCCTGCTTATATATACACAATTCATCAATATTATGCAACATAATTATAAGGCAGAAGCTGTGATTTTAAAAACTGTGTATAAGTGTGACAGTAATTTCATTTTATTTGTAGAATATGAACTGGTCCAAAATGCAGCTTTCACAGATCCCAATGATCAAAGTGTATGGTTTTATCATCGGTGGCTTCTTGGAAGAGGTAAGAAATGAAATTTCTATAAAGGGTAGTAACAAAGCTGTCTGTCTCTCTCTCTCTGTCTATCACTATCTCTCTGTGTGTGGGGTGGGGGTGGCTCAGTCGGTAGGCACGCCAGGCTGCCGCTCAGAGGTAAAACAACCCAACCCAACTCTCTGTGTGTGGGGTTTTTTGTATTTAAAATATGTTACTTAATATCTAAAAGAAAATGCAGCTTAATGAGATAAATGTGGTACAATTTTAAATTGTGCATATCATGTTAATCAAAAATATGCTGGTATGATTAAAAGATTAAAAACAAGACATATTCATTCATGGTCGTAGATAAATACTTCCTATGAAATGCATATGAGCATTCTGGAAAAAGCGAATTCAAAGTTTAATATTTTTTTTTATGCAAAAAGCACTATTCTAAAAAAGTAAGAAACCTAGATTAAATCTGTGTAAATTTTGATTTAAAAATATTTTCTTGCATTGATTCACTGTTACTACAGCAGTTAACTCTAGATTCATGATTGTTCATTGTTTGCTGGATAGAGGTATAATGGCCCCACATTGGCATACCTACAGGGGTGGAGGGGGATGTTTATGGTATTATAACATCCTCTTAAAGGTTTAAGTAACATATTTTTCTAAGGCAATCCCTGATAATGAGAGACTCAGCATGTGAAACCCCTCCATTAAACTCAAACATGTCAAAAATTGCCTCACATCAGAATATTTTTGGGTATGCACTGTGGCCTCAGCTCTCTGTGATGAAAAAATTCTGACAAACTTCTGTCTGTTCTTTGACATAACCTAGGAAGAGGCCACCATTGGAACATGATGAGGGAAAGGGGAGGAAGTGACAAAATTTAAAACTATTGTTTATAAAGAATTATTCTTCAAATGCAATCATCTACTAGGTGGGATGTGCACAGTATTGATGAGCAATGCATATATGCACAGAGTATGGGGAAACCATACTCTCTGCATATTTAATAGTAATGGATGATGGAAGTCTTCATCTGGCCCTAATAACTTTTCAGTGTGTTTTCTTACACAACCTTTTCTGGGCCTTGGGATCTTCTTGATATACCACTTCAACCCATTGTGGAGGAAAAGTGCCACTTAGAGATAAAACAATTTAGTTCTAAGAAATTTCCCTCAAAATTAAATAAGTAAACTACAGAAAAAAAGTAACTAATGGACAGACTGTGTTCCAATTGTTCCAAATAGAGAGCATCTAATTCTAAATAATCAAATAACATAAATTAGAAATAATTATATGAAAATAATTTTCTTGTATTATGAATGTTAAATTTACTGATCTTGAGTTAAATGATGATTGAGTTAAAGGTTTTGCAATAAAAGAATCATTCACAGTTAATCTTGAAAGCAGAACATATGTCAAGTTATTGTTTTTTAATTTCTTCGTGCAAATTTTTGTAAATCTAATATTGTTTAATCTCTAAATGGCAGTTTTATTATAGTTAATTTATTTTATTTCTCAGTGACAATTTTAGTAAAGCTAATGTTTTTTGAAAGTGTTTGTAAAGCTAATGTTTGTATAATAAATTATCTTTTTATTGTGAAAAACTGAAAAGTTTCTGGATAGTATTACCTTTATAAAATACCCTATGTCTAGGACAAAGCCCTTTGGAAATAAAGATGGTATATGTTGCTCAAGATAGTCAGACTGTTATTATCCTGCTATCTGGTTCTGTGAAGGTAAGCTTTGTATTTTTATAAATTTCTTATGAAATTATAAAATATCTCTTAGGATCATTTATGAACTCAAATGTTTAATAATTTATTGATACCATGATGAGCAGGCTAGCTTGAGGTGTTTTGGTGTTCCAAGCAATGACATAAACTCGTGCCCCCTTTCTGACAGAAAATTGTAATATGCACATTTCTGATATTTCTATTTATTTATTATTGCTTTCAATAATGATAAAAATAGATGAAATGTCCTGAAGATTAATTTATTTTACTTGATAAAATAATAAGCACCCTAAATATTTTGGCAATCTGTGTGACTTTCTTATTTTTGTTACTATATTCAATCATTATGTGTACATGCAAGGTCAAAATTAAAACAAATCTGTACACTGGCATATTTAGAAACTCGTGGATTTGGGTTGTTTTACTTCTGAGTAGCACTTTTTTGCACACAGTGGGCTAGATAGCCATTTCAGAAGGACCCCAAAGGCTCAGAGAGGAAAAGGGAACCCACTGGACAGCTGTTAGGAGACAGATGGTTGTCTTTATCAAGGCCATCCAGTGTGCTCTTTAATGTGCACAGGGTATGGCTCTCATGCACACAAGACTATGGCTAATGTCCTATCCGATGGACAATCTGGTGCCACCTACTGACCAAGGGCAGGCTGGGGGTTTTGTGAAGATAAATCTCAGTGCTGGCCCAGATGAGACTCAAAACTGAGAACTGCAGATTACAAGCCTGGCACACTATTGATTGACCTACCCCTACCATAACTCTTGTGGATATGATGAATATTATGTGTGTGCATATATATATAGAAGTTGATTAAAAATGTATTATATCTTCATCTGGCCTGATGATCAGCATATCTAAAACAAGCTAGAATTATCTATGTGTCGCTTTTCATGTTAAATTACTACATTCTTTATTAATATAATCAAATTATTGTCAAAAAAGGAAGTTTTTTTTTTTTTAAGTTCCCATCTGTTTTATTATATTGTATAGAATCAATCAGTTTATTTCCAAGTAAAATATTGTCAAGAAACACTTTTACATTTGGTAGTTACAATCTAAACATAATTAATAGAATAATATACAACAGTGGTCATAATAAAGCTTCTATATCATGTGCACAGTTGTATCAGAATATGACCACCTACCTAATAATGGGAATAACCACCCTTGGTCCGGATGACAGCAGTGAGATGGCATGGCATGGATGCAATGAGGCCCTGGAAGGTTGCCAGAGGCACACGTGCCCATTCGGACTCCAGCAGAGCACAGAGTTCTGCAGATGACGTGGTTGTGGGTCCCCACACTGAACCTGTCAATCCAAATGGTCTCACAAGTGCTCTATGGGATTGAGGTCGGGCAATTTTGCTGGTAAAGGGAGAATGGAGATATCGCTGTCGTGTTCCTGGAACCGGTCACACACCACCTTAGCGACATGGCAGGGCGTATTGTCTTGTTGGTAGACACCATCACCACCAGGATAAATGCCCAACATGAAGGGATGCATATGGTCAGTGAGGATGGACAGGTAGCCATTGGTGTTCAGGGACCCATCCAGTGGTACCAGCAGTCTCAGGTCATACCAGGAAAACATCTCCCAGATATGCCCACTGCCACCGCTGGCCTGTACTTGACTGACAAATGTGTTCAGTGTTGGTTCTCATGTGTCTGACGCCATATCTGCCACCGCCTGTCACTTCTGTGGAGAAGGCAACCTTTTTCCACCCGTGCGAACTGCAGGTGTCGTTGCCGATGGACCTTGGTTAGCATGGGCACCTTTACGCAGTGTGTCGACTTCGGAGACCCATGCGTAACAGGGTTCACTCTATTGTTATTGGGGACATGTACCTGGGTGACCCAGCATTTATTTGAGTGGTCAATTGCTGCATTGTTGCATGTCGATTGCCCTTTACCAGTCGACGGATGCAACTTTCTCCTCTGGGGTCGATGACCTTTGGGGCTCCACAGTTATGATGTCTGGAGGTACTCAGTGTGCCAGCAGTCCATTCTTGGTACACCCTTACTACAGCACCTTGTGAGCAGCCCACAAAGTCTGCTGTTTCTGAGATGCTTTCACCCTTGGTGCAGTAGTCGATGATCATTCCTTTTTGAACGTCCCTCAAATTACTACCTCTGCCCATTGTGCTCATGTTATGCACTATGGCTCATCTCTCCTGGCTGACCACTTATAATCTCCACATGGTCGACCTTTTCATGTGCACTCTGTGATATGCCTGTGCAGGTACACTGTGATTCCAGGGGTAGTCATATTATTCTGATACGACTGTGGATATTATGCAACCAAGTTCTTAATTTTTTTCCTAAATTTATGAAGATTTCTTTCAATTTTAGAATGAGAGTTTTCGTAGGCTTAGAAATATGAATATTTGTGTTTTGCTACTTCTACTTTCGTAAACTGATGTTACTGAAATTTGTTTATCCCAGTTTTTAAACAAAGGCAATAGGATCTGAACACATATAATTTTCTTATGGGTAACATATTATGGTAACAAGCTGTTATATTTTTTTGGCAGTGCATCTTACAACATGATTCTGAACAAGAGATTTTATATAACTTGAATAAGTACCACCCCAGAATGTGCAACTTAATCCATGAATGATATATCATTTTTAAAACCAATAAATCTAGAAAATTTTGAATAAAAAATATATATATATACTTGGAATTTTTGCATTAATGCATTTAATAACATGAGTATATTGCTCACCCAATTTAATTTGCAGTCAATGTACATTCACAGATATTTGTATTGATCAATACCCTCAATTGCCTTACATTGCATTTATTTCCAATACAACTCCTGTCATGATAAAATATTTTACTTCTTAGTCTATCTGGTTGCCCTCTCAGTTTGAAAAATAAATATTTTGTTTCAATGTTGATAAATAATTTATTGTTTAAGAACCAATTTCTAATCTAAACATATCTTCATTTGCTTCAGCAATTAACTGTTCCTCATCTCACGCTGCATATATCAGTGCTGTATCATCGGCAAAAGTTAGAATTTGACCTTTCATTCTAGCTTACATAAATCGTTAATAAAAATCAAGAATAATAATGGTCCAAACACAGATCTTTAAGAAACACCATATTCAAGTTCATTAGAGTCACTTAACTTTCAATTTTAGTTCTGTGTGTTCTGTTGGCTAAATAGCTTTTGAGCCAGCTTTGCCAAAAATTATATTTGTTGTCATTTGTATGCTCTAATAACAATGAGTGGCACTGATGCTATTTTATGTACATACTAGTGTATTTCCCCAGCATTGCTCAGGATCTGAAATAAATGCACTTATCTTGTTTATTCAAAATGTAGTCATTGTATTTTTCCATGCTCTAATAACAATGAGTGGCACTGATGCTATTTTATGTACATACTAGTGTATTTCCCCAGCATTGCTCAGGTTCTGAAATAAATGCACTTATCTTGTTTATTCAAAATGTAGTCATTGTATTTTTCCTTCTAGATTAGCTGAAGCCTTAAACAAATACAAGGGGTGTTCAAAAAGTAATGGCAACATGAGATACTTACTGAACACTTTATTTCCATGTGAAATTAACATTCCATACCCTCAATATAATCACTGGCTAGGTTACAACTTTATTCCAAATCTGTGGGAGCTGGTGAATACTGTCAGCATATCTGTTTCTGTTGATCACTGTAATGGACTACCCTATTGCTCACAACATTTCAGTCAGACTTTGAAACTATTGTCCTCAGAATGGTTCATTCACTTTAGGAAACAGGTTAAAGTCACAAGGACTCAAGTCTGGGGAGTATAGCAGATGTTCCAAGGTTTCCCATCATCACCTTGCCAAAAGCTCCTTCACAGGTTGGCCCACATAACAAAGATAAGTTGTGGATCCCCTGTGATAAAGTGTTAATGCTTTTATTGTATGACAAGGTGCAGAAGATGCACAAGAAGTCATTGATAGTATTCTGCATTCACAGTTTGGTCCTGAGACACTGCATGGTGGAGGGGAATATCATTGATCTCTGGGGCGGGGGTGGCTCAGTCGGTAGCGCGCCAGGCTCGTAATCTGTAGTTCCCAGGTTCGAGTCCCAGCTGGGTCAGCGTTGAGATTTATCTCCGCAAAATTCCCCGCCCTGCTCACGGTCAGTAGGGGACACCGATGGGCTTGGAAAGGCCGCCGTCCGTCGGATGGGACGTTAAGCCATGGCCCCGTGTGCGGGAGAGCAATACCCTGTGCACATTAAAGAACATGCTGGATAGCCTTGACGGGAGGCTACCATCTGTCTCCCAACAGCTGTTTCAGTGGGTCCCCTCCCCCAACCTTCTCTGAGCCTTCGGGGTCCATGTGACCTGGCCATTTAGCCCATGGTGTGCAAAAAAGTGCTGCTCAGAGGTAAAACAACCCAACTCATTGATCTCTTAAGCAACAATCAGTAACACTTTTACATTGATAAATTCTTGCTGCAATTTTGTCGGTTGTGGAGACCCTGGATGGTGGCATTCTTTGGACTGGTGTTTCAGTTTTGGCTCTTACACTCATGCCCAAGTTTCATTGATGGCTTTTGGGTTGTTGGGTTGATTTACCTCTGAGCAGCACTTTTTTTTTGCACACCATGGGCTAAATGGCCAGGTCACATGGACCCCGAAGGCTCAAAGAAGGTTGGGGGAGGGGACCCACTGGAACAGATGTTGGGAGACAGATGGTAGCCTCCCGTCAAGACCATCCAACATGTTCTTTAACATGCACGGGGTATGACTCTCCTGCACACGGGGCCATGGCTTAACCCTCTGAAGCACGAATTTCGATTTTATTTCCGATTTTAATGACATTTGGTATGGGCCGTCTTTATGTGTAGAAAAATGATTGAGTATCAGTACTCCATCATTTGCGATGGAGATCAATAGATGGCTCACTAATACCCATGTAGGAAGTGTGGTTTCGCTGTAAAACCAGTCTGCGTATAGAAATAAAAATTTAAGTAAGTGGTTTCTCTGTGGAACCACTATGCTTCAAAGGGTTAATGTCCCATCCAATGGACAGTGGCCTTTCCAAGCCCATCGGTGTCCCCTGCTGACCATGGGCAGGGTGGGAAATTTTGCAGAGAAAAATCAATGTTGACCCAGCTGGGACTCGAACATGGGAACTACAGATTACAAGCCTGGCACATTACTGACTGAGCCACCCCTGTCCCCTTCATTGATGGCAATGACATGACAAAGAAGTTCATTACATAAGTTAATAAATCATAAATTTATGTTTCCAGGTAGAGGTTTGAGTGACATATCTTGCCACTTTTGCACCTTGATGAGTTGGTGTGAGACCCATTGGGCTGTGATTTTTTGCATACCCAAGATGTCTTTTACGATGTGCTGAATGATGGAATTACCGAGTCCAACTTCATTTGCCAGTTGGCATGCTGTCCACTGTCTGTCAACATGCAGCAATGACTGTATGAGCTGAACCTTCTCTTGTAGGATGCCCTGCATGATGAGCATCATCAACATCGTCCCGAACCTAACGAAAGACTACACCCTCATGAAACTGTTTGATAGGGTAATGTTGCATCTCCACATGTTTTCCTCCATCTGCACCAATGATCCCATGCATTACAGCCATGTGCCACTTTGATTTTAATTCAACTGCATTGTTCCAGCTTTGGGAATATGTCTTAGGGCACTCTGGCAGGAGTCTGATATTGCTGTGACTTCATTTCGTCCACTCTCCTACCATGGGACTACATGAATGATGGCTTACCTCCCTAACAGATTCTGAATGCCATAGGATGTGCAATGAATCATGTTTGGAGTGCTCCACACATTTGGCATCAGGGTTGCCATTACTTTTTGAACTATCTTCATACATGGTTGCTATCGTAATAAATGATGCACCTGTCTGCATTATTTATACTCAGCAATCAGAGACATCAATTCTAGAGCCCTTAGAGAGTAAAATGTTATAAACCTTACTTACTTAGTAGTTTTTTTTAGCAATTAATCTTTAGTAGTCTGTTTTCCTGAGTGCTGACAACCTTTGTGGTCAGAATCACCAAATAGTTTCCTTTTCACAGAGAGAGATTAAAAGTTCCAAATGATCTTTTTTTATTTGATAAAGTGTTAAAACGGTGTTTAAATTATATTGGTATCAAATGAATATTAAATATTTATTTGATAGTGTGTTAAAACAGAAGTGTAATGTGATAAGTATAGCGATTAATGGAAAAATAATAAAAAAAATCAATAAATATTTTGTATTTTAATAAAATAAGGGAGATATCCTTTATGTCATCCCTTTGCATATATCCCTTCACTGAGTTGGGTTGTTTTACCTCTGAGTGACACTTTTTTTGCACACCATGGGCTAAGTGGCCAGGCATAAGGCCCCCGAAGGCTCAGGGAAAGTTGGGGGGAGGGGACCCACTAAACAGCTGTTGGGAGACAGATGGTAGCCTCCCATCAAGGCCATCCAGCGTGTTCCTTAACATGCACAGGGTATGGCTCTCCTGCACACAGAGCCACGGCTTAACGTCCCATCCAACGGACGATGACCTTTCCAAGCCCATCAGTGTCCCCTACTGACCGTGGGCAGGGCGGGGAATTTTATGGAGATAAATCTCAATGCTGACCCAGCTGGGACTCGAACCTGAGAACTACAGATTACGAGCCTGGTGTGCTACCGACTGAGCCCCCCCCCCCTAACCCCTTCACTGACATAAGGGAGATATCCCTTATGACAGTGAAGGGATATATGAATTCCACAAAATATTTATTGATTTTTAAAAACATTAAAAAGTCAACAGGTAATTGTGTAATCGTAATTTTATGTTTAAATAAAAAAATATATTTTCAATAACTTAATTTATAAATTGTAATTTTTAATGTGAAAAAATGTAATTGGGCATTTAATGATTTATTTCAATTTCTTTTTAGTAATGTCAATAATTCTTTTAGGTAGATGGCCAGAGTATTTGCTTGAAACTACTAGTCAATGGAAATCCATATCTCTCTTTGTGGAAACCAGCTGGAGGACATAGTTATGCATCATCTGTTTGGGTTGGTAATATTCTGCAGGATATTAATTTATATTTCGTGCTGGTAATTAGGATTTGCTATTGATTACCGAAAATATATTTTTAATGGCAAGTCAGTCTTTAAATCGGTATTAGCTCATTTAGCACTGTAATAATTTTACATTATCTTTTACACTTTATTACTTGTTTGGAAGTGTTGCAGTTTTACAATGAATGCAACACCATGCCCAGTTCAACCACGATGTCAGTGTTTCTAATTAATGAATATGTGAGCAGAAAAATGCACTCTTTATAGGTATATTCATCAGTGTTTATAAGTGAAATTATAGATTATTCCTCCCTTGCCAGTGACACATGTATCTGCTGACAAATGATGAAATCAGTTCTCAACAATCCTTAGTGCAATAAATTAAATTTCATTTATTTTTAAATAATATTCAGTTTGAAATTTTTATAAATTTATTGAAAAGAAGTTGGATTTAATGTTGATAAATGTTATTTTTTTAGTTATTTTAAATTTTAATATATAGAAATTAAAAAATTATAGGAACTGATACCTTCATTTTGATGGCCATGATGAGTAGTCAGTATATAATTGAATTGCCATAAATTCATTCAGTATCTGCATGTGCTTAGTTGATCTTGAATGCTCCCACTGTTTAAACATAAAATGATCTGGGAATACATTTTTTTTATGGTCATGTGGGAAAATCATGGGTGATTTTTGGACCATAGAATGCCAACTGATATTACTAATTTTTATCCTTATTATTGCTTTATTATTTCATTGCATCTCGTATTTTTATTGATGAAGATTCAAAGTATGTTTTGATAAATTACGGATGCAAAACCCATACCAGGCATTGTAAATGCATGTAAATATGAGCATCCACACCAACCAGAACAACCAAACTCCACTCAAAACTTTTGCACTAAAATTTTTTAATATTCTTTAAAATGTATCAAATGTCTTCAAAAAAATTTTTCCTTTCTCTAAAATGAGTGATGGGTTAGGGAAAACTTGTTTAAAAATGTCACATTAAACAAATATTGACTATAAAAATGTGTACATTTGTAGTGTTCATGTTGCAAGTAGTCCCTAACTGCAGCTAATGCTGTTTTATCTCATGAGTGTAAAATCTCTTTGCACCCATGAGACATTTTTTGTTTCATGGGTGTAAAATCTCTTTTTTTTTTATCAACTTTGCCCACGTGGGCAAAGTTGATATCATGAAATGCATATCTCTGTCTGCATTAATTGTTTTGGAGGAAAATGTCTGATAGACATTTTTTAAAGGTATTTTTCTGGTCCTTATTCCTGGTGTGTATCGGACACTCTATGACACCACACATTATACTGAAATCTTATATAATCCTTAAAATACAGGGACAGGGGTGACTCAGCAGGTAGTTCTCCAGGCTCTTAATCTGCAGCTCCCAGGTTCGAGTCCCAGCTGGGCCAGCATTGAGATTTACCTCTGCAAAACTCCCTACCCTGCCCATAGTCAGTAGGTTACACCAGTGGGCTTGGAAAGACACCATCTGTCAGATGGGACGTTAAGCCATGTCCCCTTGTGCGGGAGAGCCATACCCTGTGCATGTTAAAGAACATGCTGGATGACCTTGACGGGAGGCTGCAATCTGTCTCCCAACAGCTGTTCCAGTGTGCCCCCTCCCCTAACCTTCTCTGAGCCTGTGGGGTCCTTGTGACCTGGGGATTTTGCCCTTTGTGTGAAAAAAAGTACTGCTCAGAGGTAAAACAACCAAACCCTTAAAATACTGATACAAGAATGACATATAAACTACATGATATTTGTGTATTCTGTCAAAAGTATGAAAAAAAAAATTAAAAAAATGAATGTTTAGAGGGAAATATTTTGGAAAAAAATTCAGTTAATGCAACCAAAAGACATGGCAATTTACATGGTAAAAAACAAGTGTTTTTACTTCTGGGTTGTTTCCCTAACTTCCAAACCTATGTTATGCCACTGCTAAGTTGGTTTCTGTTTTGAACTGATTCTTGCCTAAATATATTATGGCCAAATTTGTTATATGGCAGTAAAAGCACAAAACAATTAAACTAGGTTTCTTAGCTTTAATACTAAACACTGTTGTAAAAACTGTTCCAATTTTTACACTATTTTGATAATGGATACAAATGCTACAGAAGTAGTCAATGCTCAAGCAGAATGGTTGAGATATGTGCAAAACATGAGATAAAAACTAAGAGAGAGAAACAAAAACAATTGCCATCTTGCAGCCAGTAGGTTTACTCTTGTCCCAACAGGCAGGCACTCGGGGATCTATATGTTGACCGAAGCATTTCACTTTTATTATTTTAGATTTAGAGGTCAAAAATAAAAATTTTTAATCAATATTCTGTTTTAAAAATTTTTTAATTGGTTATTTACAATAAAAGAGAAGCATAAAAAGTGATTATTTATCTTGTAATTTTCATTTTTTCAGCAAAGCAAATTATCTCCAGATGTTTTTGTCACAGAGAAAAACATTGAAATCACTGTAGAACTCACTGGTGGAAGTCAACAAAGTTGCATAAGCTGTGTTGTGAATGAAGTTGAATCATTTGCTTGGAAAATTTCTAGTCATGCAGCAACTTTCCAGTGAGTATAGTATATTTTTATGTAAAAATCAGACAATTTTTTTTTACCTTAATGCATCTAAAATACAGTTTAATATGTAAGAGACTTTTAGCTCATTAAAAACACCATGTGTACACCATACAGTGGAATTCTACTCAAGGGAAATAATTCCTTCCAAACTCTTCTGGTCCATGCAGAATTTACTTTTTTTTTTCACTATTTATAGGTACAATTTTTTTTTTAAAGTATTACAAGCAGTGGAACACTTGTTTAAGCATATATAAGAAATAAGTACCTTAAAAGTTACATTTGTAAGAAAAGAAAGTTTATCTGGAAAATCCTATGCATAGTTTCAAAATTAAAGTAAGATTTTCCTGTTACTAGTTTGGTTAATAGGAAACGTACACTGCTGGCCATTGAAAGTGCAACACCAGGAAGAACTCGTCAGATTGTCCTGAAATATGCAAGATGGGTAGCCTATAGGAGAGCATGTAAATGATTCAAAGCACAGCACATATGCACATCATGTGTGACACACCCTAGAAGTGGTATAAGAGGAGATTATAAAGAGCCCGTGTAAAGGACTGCAATTGTGTTTGCTTGCAGTTCTTGTGCACTAAAGGATCAAGTATGCCCCATCAAAAAACACTGCATCCATACAACCTTTTTTCCGACTTTGATCGAGGGAGAATTGTGGGATTACAAGAAGGTGAATTATTGTACCGACACATTGGTGCTAATGTTGGAGAAGTGATGAGAATATGGCGTCAGTGCGTAGAGGAAGAATGAATTCACTGATGTGAGGGATACCAATCTGCCCTGTCACACAAATGAGAGGACAGACATCTCGTGTGCATGGCTTTGAATGATTGTACAACCACATCAAATACCTTAGCTCAACAGTTAGGGTGTGTTGCACATCAACTAGTGTCCGTACATATGGTTCAACATTGTCTGCAGCATCAGGGCATCTTTGCTTGGCAGCCATTGCTTCGGCTACCATTGACTCTACAACACAGGCGTATGTGATTGCAATGGTGCCAAGAATGTTGCGCATGGATGTGCGAATGGCATTGCATCGATCTCAGCAGAAAAACAACATGAACATCCATGCTTTACCCAGGACTTGAACCCAGGTTCCTTAGATCAGTAGCCAAGCATGCTAACCACTTGGCCACGGGACAGCTAAAATTTTATTACAAAAATTTATCACATACTGGTGAATTGAGAAATATTGAGTTTGTGTAGTAAGGGTAATATTTGGTAATATTAATAATAATATAATAAGATCATATTTGGTATAAATAATAACCTCTTTCGACCAGAAATATTTTATTCAGTTGATTTTATTACTATAATAAAATCCAGTCCATCTGAAGTTATGTGCTGTGGCATTTCATTTGTATGTGGTTCTATTGATTTTCAAATGAAATACAGTAGAAAGCATAAAAATAGTCAGCTTAAAAATATTCTTGTTACACAAGCTATGCATCCATCTCTTCCTGGTTTTCTGGAACTTAAAATTATAACTGAAATTTATTGTAATGCTACTTAAGGTTCGAATTTACAACTAATGCTTTAAAGAAAGTTTGTTATATTTATTAGTGTACAGTAAAATTTAAAACTATTTCCTTTCAATTTAGATCTGAACTAAGTGCTGCCACTAAAGATGTACTGGAAAAAGAATTGGAATCTTGTAAACAGCTGTATGAACTGGAACCAGATAATAAATGTTAGTGTTTCTAAATATTTTCCTATAAACATAAGTTATATGGAGTCGAAATTTGTTATTTTTTACCTAACTGACAAATGTTTTACAATTCTATCTCCACATATGCACATCAAGGAACAATATATGGAAAGTTATAATGCTATATCTGATATGCTATTAGCTACTGTTTAATTTTACAAGAACAGTTATGTGTTTATTCTCTAAAAAATATAAGATTTTCTTGAAGATGTTTAGTCATATGTATGTAAAAGTTGGTTTTGTTCTTTTGATATACATCCAGTCTCTGACTAACACAGATTTGAATAATACAATTTCTAAAGCAGGGTTGATATTCAGCTGATTGGTCATTTGATTTACATGATTTCCCCACTACTTCTCTGCAATTGTTTGCATTATTGTATTTACCATATAGGGAGATGATTTTGATGCTTACTATCTCTTGCCAATATGACCTATTATTGTCCATAATTTAAGCACTTCCAAAAAGATTTTTATGTAAGCCTATACAAATTAGTGTGTTTAAAATCTATAACACTGGATATATTTGCACACGATAAAGGATGTTTTAATTGTTGCTGACCAATAACAATGTAAGCATTTACAAATTCACCTCAATTGGTTAAAGATTATAACTTATCATGTGCAGAGTAGAAACAGCTGTAAACATAGTTATATATATATATAATTAGTTTAGTTTTTAAACAATCAGTTTCTTATTTTCAATCTTTATTACTCAACAATCATTTATATATATATACTAAATATTAAAATAAAGTGCATTTAGCCATTTTTTTGTTTCTACCTTTATTATTATTTTATCTAAAAATGAATTAAATATGACTCTACCTGGTCATGTGTATGAGTTACAAATGATTATATAGACCATACTTAGTCTAGTGGTTAGCGTACCTGACTACTAAGACTAGCAGGGCATGTCCTTGTGTAAATGTTTGTTGTATGATAAACCAGGACAAGACTAATATAGCTTCCTGGTTATCTCCATACTTTGTGTAGGGAAGTACCTTCTTCCTTTTTAAAAATTAAAAAAAAAAATGAAATATACATGAATAAAAAACTGAAAACATTGACAAAAGTTTAGTTATAATAAAGGAATAAAATTAAAAATATGTCAATTATGTTAGGATTCTGCATCACATTCTCTTCTTACATTATTTGTGAGAAATTTGTATCGAACTAATGAATTGGTCATGATTTCACTTTACACAAATTTTTGAAGAATTCATGAATCATGTTATCAATAGTAGGAGACTGGATGTATTAAATATTACAACTTTGATAAACTGATGGTCTTAGGTTGTTTACACTGTAATTATGTAAATTTATATAAGAATAAATTCAGTTTACTGAGGTATAAGAGTCATTCAAATAAAAAATAGGAAAATACCTACATCTAGGTAATTAACTGAGTTCTGAGGTGCACAAATGATTTTCAAGGAGAACCACTGATAGAGCACTATGCAAGCAAGGTCTTTCTGAAAGGCAGTTCACTTGCAATATTTGTAGAAGGTACTCACAGATGTTTGATAATACTGATATATAAATATAAAAGAATTTTGATAATAATGCATAAATCAATATATATGGATGATAAAAGTGAATCATCTTGTGATCTTATAATCAATAATGGAAAGATATAAAAAAATTAGAATGATGCAGAAAATGGTTTAAGAATGTAAAAGTGACAATCACTTAAAAAATTGCTATAAAACATAATGCCGAACTATTATTTAGCTTTTGTGTTCTGTTCAAGAAAGTGCAACAAAATAACTGAAATAATAAAAACAAAACCCAATTAGAATCTAATCATTTTTTATTTTCTGTTATATAAACTACTTGCATAGTAGTATCACATTGCCCTACTATCAGTGTAGAAGCTGTGAGTTGGGAACATGACGTTGCTGTCTGCTGGTTAGTGGTATTGTCAACATATAACTTTTTTTCTGTTGCAATTCCTGGTTACAAACCCTTTTCAGCCTATGAAACTGATCTAGCAATGGGTATATAATTGGTTGGGGGAAATTTGGAATAAGGATGGGAAAAAAGGTAAAACTGATTATAGTAGTTAATTCTTATTTAATTTTTATGTGAAAATTGAATGTTGCATTGTTAGATGTAATATATGTATATTCTTTCTTACATTTAGGGACACTTTTTACCTGTATATTGCTTATGAGGGCGCTAGATAGCCAGAAATATGAAGAAACCACCTTCCAATATTTAGATCAATTGGTTGATATTGATAGTCTTCGAGCCCAGTACTACAGAGATTTAAGTAACCATATTTTATTGAAATAGGACAAATATTTAGTTTATATCTGTGAATGATTATGCTTAATATCATATAAAAGTATAATTATTTTATATGATTTATTTAATATAAAAGAGGATAATATTTTTAACAGTAGAATTAAATACTAATTTTACATTTGTAAAATTTGTTGATTCTTGCAGCATTTCCTACCCCACGTAGTTATTATTATTTTTTTTTTTGAAAATATGATATGGAAGCAAATTAAATGTCAGCTATATAAATATTCTAGTAACTAAATGCAGACTTGGCAATGGTTTACAAAATAAGGTTTATTTCAAAAGCATGTATAATTTCATGTTTTCGTTTATTATTTGAAAGTTGTCTGCACCACTTCTATGAACTCTGATGGACCTGCAGAAACTTCATTATGAAGTATTCCCTTCCCCAACATTTTCTTAATCTTTGGGGTCCTTGTGACCTGGCCATTTAACCCATAGTGTGTACAAAAGGGCTCAGAGTTAAAACAACCTAACCCTAAACTAGTGTAGTGTCCCCAGAATGTGTGGTAATATTTTTGCCATAACTTAATGAATAACTTCCTGCAATATTTTCAATGACAGGGAGAAAATTACTTTCTAGTACAGTTGATAATCTGTGCATTATGTCACTAGACAATACCATAAATGCACTTGTATGTTCTGAATCCATTATTCTTGGTATTATTTCCTATATTAGGGGTTGGGGGTCACATCAGGCTCATAATCTGTAGTTTCCAGGTTCAAGTCCCAGCTGGCCCAGCATTGAGATTTAGCTCTGTAAAACTCCCTGCCCTTCCCTCGGTCAGTAGGGGACACAAATGGGCTTGGAAGTGCCACTGTCCATTGAATGGGACATAAAGCCGTGGCCCTTTGTGCAGGAGATAACAGGGAGAATAGTACTTGCTAGTAACAGTTGATTGTCTGTGTCTTGTTCTACTAGACCAGTGGTTCTCAACCTTTTATGCATTACGTCCCCCTGGAAATGTGTATGTAACTGGCGTACCCTTATATAGATAGATAGAACTTTAGTTATAATATAACAATGGGAATAAAAATCTAGTGACTTTTGAGCTCTCACTGTATACCCCAAAAATTTTTATCACATATCCCAAGGGGTTCGGTACCCCATGTTGAGAACCCTTACACTAGACAATACTATAAACACACTTGTATGTTCTGACTTCATTATTCTTGTTATTATTAACTTTCCTATATTAGGGTCTGGGAGTGGTTCAGTCTGTAGCATGCCAGGTTTGTAATCTGCAGTTCCTAGGTTCAAGTCCCATCTAGCCTAGTATTGAGATTTATCCCTGTAAAAACTCCCTGCCCTTCCTTCAGTCAGTAAGGGACACCAATGGGTTTAAAAGGACTACCATCCATTAGATGGGATATAAAGCAGTGGCCCTGGTGCAGGAGAGCTATACCAACACCTCCTACAAGAGAAGGCCATACAACTACGTCACAGAAAAATGCCTACGTTTAGAGCCCCTATATACCAGGCCAACTAGCGACAATCTTGGTATGCCTGCACAGGAAGCGGAGGGTTACGGCCATCACAATCAAAGTTTGCCGTATGCATGTTTTATGATATTAACCAAACTAAACTTAATCGTAAACGATGAATGACTACTAACTTAAATGTAGCTATCATTCATCTACATATTACTAATCAATATATCACATAAATTAACATTAAAATACAGAAGCAATAGTCAGAAGTATCTATTATTGAATGCTGTAAGCCTAATGGACATTCTCAGTCGAATTCTTTCAACCCACTTTTTTAAAATTTAATTGGATCAGCCTGGAATTTAAACACTGTGCAATTGTTCCTATAGTTGTTTAGACAATTCACAACTGAATATCTTCCAATAATAATTGTTTTTTATATACTAAGGATTTGAAAAACTGCGGTGCACATGGCAGCTGCATTGACTATAATACTAAGTCACGTCACCAGTTGGCATAAGAATAGCAGATAGGTCGGCCTGGTATATAGGGGCTCTAGACGTAGGCATTTTTCTGTGATGTAGTTGTATGGCCTTCTCTTGTAGGAGGTGTTGGTTATACTCTGTGAACATTAAAGAATACACTGGATGGCCTTGATGGGAGGCTACTATCTGTCTCCTAACAGCTGATCAGTATGTTCCCTTCTCCCAACCTTCTCTGAGCCCTTGGAGTCCTGACATGGCCATTTAGCCCATTGGTTTTACCTCTGAGTGCACAGAAAAGTGCCATTCAGAGGTAAAACAACCCAAATCCTATATTAGAACACACTTCATACACCTAATTCATGCTCACCAATGGTTAACCATTAGTAGCACCACAGATAATTGGAGATGTTAATTACTGTTAAGCTACAATGATCTGCTATACTGCATTTCAGATAAAGATTAGAGGTGCAAAATCTGAAGAGGAACAACCAATGAAATGATTCCACACCCACATGAGTTCTGGTATGAAAAACTCGCAGATGTAATTCTACCACATGAAATAATTCCATACCTTAAATGAGAAATAAGTCCTTTTTCTAATGTACATTGTTATGTATAGCTTATGGAAGTGAGCAATAAAAAATGCTGTTTTTAATTTTGGAATATTATAAAGTGCACAATGAAGCATAATTTCTTTTACACCAGTATATTAGTGACTAGAATTGCCTGACATTGAGATTCCCCGCCCTGCCCACGGTCAGTAGGGGACACCGATGGGCTTGGAAAGGCCGCCGTCCGTCGGATGGGACGTTAAGCCGTGCCCCGTGTGTGGGAGAGCCATACCCTGTGCACGTTAAAGAACACGCTGGATGGCCTTGACGGGAGGCTACCATCTGTCTCCCAACAGCTGTTCCAGTGGGTCCCCTCCCCCAACCTTCTCTGAGCCTTCGGGGTCTATGTGACCTGGCCATTTAGCCCATGGTGTGCAAAAAAGTGCTGCTCAGAGGTAAAACAACACAACACATCCTGACATTGAGTAGGTAATTGGTGACATGAGAGTGTGCCCTCATAACCCATGATTTCATTTCTGTGCATATTATCAAAAGTTTTATTTCCATTTCGAAAATTTTGGTCTCCTGCACTTCCCGAGATATTTGCCCAAATGGTTCCAAATTCTGTATGATTTTTCCCCCTTTGTGATCCCATGTTGGGTGAAAAAATCAGGTTCATACCTGCAATGTGGCACTTAAATTAACGACTAGAAAAATTGCCTGCCATTGAGCAGGCTGTTGCTGATGTTAGAGCATTCTTGCACAGTTTGTGGCTTCATTCCTACACAAATTATCAAAGATTTTATTTCCATTTCAACAAAATTTTGTCCCCTGCACTTCCTAAGATAACTTGACTGAATGGTCTTAAATTTCGTATGCTGGTTCTCCCTTTGTGATCTCATTGTTGGATGAAAAAAAATCAGGTTTGTACCTGTGATGGGGTGCTTAATATAATAATGTGTTTGGGAATGAGGGATCTGGCAACAGTTGGTGACTTTCTTAATTAGAAATTGCAAATGAAGCTACAAATGGAGAATGGAGGAGAAATGCATTTTATCCAAAATACTGATTTTCTTTATTATTGAATCTATTGAGGTAATATTTTGCACTGCACACCCCCATTCTACTCTTAATCTTCTATCAGAATTCCAGGTTCCCTGCCCCTTTATGTGAAGAGTTATGGTGACTACAGATGCACAGAGATACAGCTCTTTATCTTATTATAAATGTAAAACTCTTTCCATAGATGATTCCAGATTTCCAGGATTCCTCTCATCGGTCATAGAATCCTGCTTTCCATTGGCTTTTAATGTTAAGTGTAATAAGCCATGATTGGGCAAAAAATGCTTTGAAGGAGACTTGCTGCTCCATTCTCTGAAATAAAGTATAGATATATTGAATTGGATCATATAATAAAATTCCAAAAACCAAAGTTAATATCTTGTTGCAAAAACATTTTATTTTTCAAATATGATTAAAAAAATCAAGATAAGTGGTGAAACACATGCAGTCTTTTGTTTGCTATCTTCATTTTTTATATTTTAAATAATTTCAAGTGAAATTTGCAATCAATTTTTATTCTACATATTAATATTATCATCATTATATAATGGATGTAATTCCGGATAGGTGGATGTCCGACGTCATCGGTGGCAGAAATTTGCCTTTTCTCCATGGTTCCATGCTTACGTGAGCAATTGGTCCAAAATTTGGTGGGGTAGTCTCACTTAGTTCTTAGCCTGTTGGGTTAACAGACTGGTTCCTAGCTGCTGTGGGTCTGGAGTGATCCATGAAAAGCATCTGCAATTTCTGGGGGTGCTGATATCACCTACCTTTTGACTGGAGTAGTATATGTGGAGAGCTGTGAGTGAAGTTATTGATCGACCTACTTTTGGTGGAATTTAATTGTGATGAAGTGGTGGAAATCTGTGAATGATCTTTTTGATGGCAAGAGTTATTGATACGTTTTACGCTAAACTTTTGGCATGGGTTTAACTACTACGTTCATATTCCATTTTATTGCATTTTGCGGGAACATCCAGACTTTTGAATCATACTGTTCTCTGTATTCGATAGTTACTGAAATCAAGTTAATGTAATTAGAACCAACTCCTTTCCACCATCTATACATAACCTTTGATGTTGTCTTATAATTTAGAGATTTTATATGTATTAATAGATATTTAGAGATTTCATAATTTATATTTCTGGGAAGTGTCAAAATGTTAGATACACTGTTATTAAATCCACACACAGAAAAATATAATCCATTTTGATTAGCATAAAATTCTGAATATTTTCAACCTTTTCATTATAAAGTTTTAAATGTGAATTTTCTGTGTAAATGTAATTTTAATGATGTAATAAATTGTAAAAGTATTTTTACATAATTTTCAGTTGTTACAGTGCAGATAATGTAAATTAAATTTCAGGAAGCAAATTTGTGATAGAGAATGCAATTGAAGTATTGGCACTAGATAATAGAGAACTTGACCTCAGAAACAAAAACCTTACCAGTCTTCATCATGGAGATCAACTTGTGCTAATGCAAAAAGTGAATCTTTCATCAAATCAGTTAACTTCTGCATGGCCTGCCTGTTATCTGCTTTGTGTTCAACACCTGATTCTAGATGATAATATGCTTACCAATTGCAAAGGTCTTGAAAGGCTACAGGAGTTGACTCATTTATCTCTGAGACGTAACTGTATCCTTTAATAATTAAGAATATGTAGGACTCAGGTGATGTAGCAAGATAATAGTGATTTTTAAATCATATCCCTTATTTAATTTATTTTGAACAAAAATGAATGCTGAATAAAATCATTAAAAGTTATACTTATTATTATGAGAGAAGAAAATTTTAAAAGAAACATCAACTTGCCATTTGCAGTTTTTTTTTTCCATAACTATTTGTGACCATTCCTACCTCTCACAGGATATATATATAGAAATATATGCACTACAAGAAAAAAATTGCAACACCTGGAAGGATTAATGCCATTTTATTGAAATGCAGGCAGCTGTTAGCATACACTGAGATGTGTGATTGATTACATTATCAAAAAAAAAATATGGAAAATTACCACTTCCTGATAAAGTGGTATAATTAGTATGATGTTGAACTGCCCTGCACATCAATACATTCATGAGCATGGTGGGGAAGGCTATTTTACAGCTCTAAAATCTGTATATCCTGAGGGATAGAATGCCAAATAGCGCGAAGTCGCTGTTCCATTGCAACGACAGTGGTTGGCGCACCTCTTGGGTGTTGTCAGAGCTGTTGGCCCATCATGTCCCAGATGTTCAGTAGGTGAATGGTCTGCCAAGCATGCTGGCAGTGGTAGTACCTGAACGTTTTACTCATAGATACTGCAGAATAATGCGGGCTGTGTGGGGATGGACATTATCTTGCTGGTGAAAGGTTTTATGCTGCTGAACAAATGGGACAGCCACTGGCTGCAAAATGTTGGTAACATATTTTTGAGCAGTTAGAGATCCCCTTATGATGACCAGTTATGACTGAGCTGTCTGACTAATGGCATCCCACACAAAGACACCAGATGCTAGAGCTGTGTAACCATGTCACACGCACTGGGTGGCATTCCTTTCCCCTGGATGATGGCAACACGTCTGCCATTGTGCTGATGTTGGTGAGTTTGTTTCTCCTCTACCCACTGATGCCATATTTTCATCACTATGGCAGCATTCTGTCCAACACGAGCACTGATGTGTCGGTACAATAATTCGCCTTCTCGCAAACCTGGTCATATGGATGCCGTGTTCTTCGATGGGGCATACTTGATCCTGTAGTGCACAAGAACTGTGAACAAACACAATTCCTGGCTTTACACCGGCTCTTTATAATCTCCTCTTTACCACTTCCAGGGGGCGTTACTGTCACACATGATGTGCATATGTGTAGCGCTTTGAATCATTTACATGTTCTCCCATGGGCTACCCATCTTGCATATTTCGGGACAATCTGACAAGTTCTTCCTGGTGTTGCACTTTAATGGCCAGCAGTGTATGTATAGACCCACCAAACAAAGCAAAGCAGATGCCCATCACAAGTGTTTTTTTTTTTGCAAGTTAGAACACCAGATCTAAAATCTCTGTGCTTCCTGGATGATCCACAAGGATTTTCTACTTCCAAGAAGAAGAAATCTTCTAACATGTTTAATGTAGTTATAAAATGTTTTATTTTTTGTAGTAGATAAATTTATATATATTGCTCACAAAAATTAGGGGATATTTCAAAATGAATATGAAGCGATAAAATATCCCCTAATTTTTGTGAGCAGTATATATTCCTGTCAGAGTATGTATATTATGAGCCATGAACCTTCCCCTAATTTCTTTTATGAACTAGTACCAAATCACTTTCCCATATTCCATTAGCTTTCCCATAACTAAATTAGTTAATTAAGAGGAAGTTTGAAACTTGTAACTATTAACCTTAGCTCCCCATAGACTGAATTAACATTGTTTTTCCTTCATATTGAATCACTTTAGAGCAGGTCTTGCTGGTGAAAGGTTTTATGCTTCTGAACAAATGGGACAGCCACTGGCTGCAAAATGTTGGTAACATATTTTTGAGCAGTTAGAGATCCCCTTATGATGACCAGTTATGACTGAGATGTCCGACTAATGGCATCCCACACAAAGACACCAGATGCTGGAGCTGTGTAACCATGTCACACGCACTGGGTGGCATTCCCTTCACGTTTATGCCTCATATCAACAGTAACTTTACCTTGGCACATGCATACTTGAGCTCTGGTGCACAGAGTATACTAAAATTATATATCACCAAAGCCTGTCATGTGCCTCTCTTTATAATGTAGTTATAAAATGTTTTGTCCACATGACAGGCAAAATTCCACATGCAATGTGGAATTTTGCTTCTGTCATGCATAAATGTGAAGATGTAACAACACATCTGCTCTAAAGTGATTCAATATGAAGGAAAAACAATGTTAATTCAGTCTATGGGGAGCTAAGGTTAATAGTTACAAGTTTCAAACTTCCTCTTAATTAACTAATTTAATTATGGGAAAGTGATTTGGTACTAGTTCATAAAAGAAATTAGGGAAGGTTCATGGCTCATAATATACATACTCTGACAGGAATATATATAAATTTATCAACTACAAAAAATAAAACATTTTATAACTACATTATAAAGAGAGGCACATGACAGGCTTTGGTGATATATAATTTTAGTATACGTTGCATTTTTAGTATGCGTGGAGAAATGCAATGTCCACATGACAGAGGTGATATGACATAAATATGAGAGAGCACATATTACATTAATAATACGTGCTCTCTCATATGCATGTCATGTCACCTCTGTCATGTGCAATATTTAAAAGCACTGAGCCAGAACACATAGAGAATATGAGGAAGGCAAGGTCTTGACAGAAAGAAATATCCATATCTTATCCAGGCCTCAAACCCAGGTTACTTTCTCAGTTGCTAAACATGCTAACCACTCAGTCACCAGGGCAGTAATAAATATGGGCAAGTATTTCTTCTATAAAGAAGTTTTTCACCTGTAAAATGTAGCATAAGTTAGAATATATTTGATAAGAGTACTATTTAATTATACATTTAAGATTATGAACAGATGCATTCCACCTGAATTAGAATAATTAAGTGAATTGGCATGATTTTTGAATATTAAGCTCTATAAACATATGCCACTGCAATTATTCAATATTTTGATAAAAAAATCATGTAATCTTAACCTATTTAAATAATTGTTTTCTCTAGTAACATTTCATTCATGATTATACCATATATTATCGTTTGATATTAGTATTTTAACTTTGCGTGATAGAAATATATAATTTGTCCATTAGTATCATATTTAAATTTAATAATATAATGATCTTTTAATAAATAAGAATAATTTGTGTATGATTAAATAACCTTACTTATCCTCATCAATAGTTAATAAAATGGAAGTCACAAAAGATATTTCCTTATCATATTACAGCTATAAAATTTGTAGAAGACTTAGAACCACTTCTTACATGTTCTCAGCTCCAATATTTGTTTCTAGAGGGTAATCCATTATTGACCAATGAATCCAGTTTTGCAGAGAAAATTAAACATTTACTTAATATAAGAATGCTAGATGGATTGCAATTATGATGTTTGCATTCATCGTATTTGATAGTTATGTATATGTCACATTTTATAATCATATTATGACCAATGAAAGTACTTCTTTTGAGTTTAGGTAAAATTTTTAGAAAAAGGCAAACAATATGCTTCAACAAAATACGCATTTTTTTAATAGATTTGGTTGGTATACTAGTTGCTATATTGAGCATAAAACAATGGTGGCAGGTTTTATGGTCCCCCACCAAAATTTTGGTGATAAATTATGATATATATATATTAAATCCTCAAAAACGAATGAATAATCATAATGAAGCTGTTTTTCTGGAGCATTGGGCTTAACGTGTAATTTGCATTCAACATTCAGCAAAGCTCCAAATGTTTCTTGCACTGAACTCTCAGCTGCTCCTTTTTGCTTAAGTAGAGGTTAGTTCTTCCAACTTTTATACACACAGACAATAATGATTCTTATGCAAAGTAATGTTCCTTGAAGAACAACTTTAAGTGGCATTACGATAATATGCTTTTAAAAGTTTTCTAAACTTTGGGCTTCAAGGACAGAATTTGTTTCTACAGAGAGAACCTATTTTTTTTTATCCTTTATTATATCAGTATTATTAAAAATTTTTCTATGCTGTTTTTAACAGTAGCAAAAATTAATTAAACTGCTTTACTGCCTTTTTTTTACAGATATAAAAGATCTTTTGTTATTCTCTTGCATTGATCTTCTTTCATTTTTCTTTTTACATGTTTTTTTTATACATTAGAAACAATTTTTAATATTGTTAGAAAGGAAATTAATTTTATTATGTTAAATTTGTAAAGGTATTCACTTAGTGAACTGTGGTTTTTAAGAGCTTATATATAAATAAATATATAAACATATAATTACAGGAACGGTAATTTAATAGAGAATGTGTTAATCATTTATTGCTATTATCCCATTTCTGCAAAATCTTTCAAACCACCACTGACAAATCCTTATTTAGTTATTATTTTTTATAAAACTTTTTTTCTGTAGCAAAAACAATATATTCTGCATTTGTCAGCCCCATTTGCATAATTGAATTAATTTCCAATTTTGTATCAGGGCATTCAATGTGTAATTAAGTCTTTCAATAAGTAAATGAACAATAAGAAAAATATATGATATTGTGTATTTCCTTTGTCTTATGGTTTGTTTATTAAAGCTGGAAAAGTGATTTGTAATAGGCAATAAATATATCGATAATTTAGAGCGGTATGATCAAATGCATTTTGTTATGCAGATTGAGAAGAGTTTTAGTGCTGAACATGAAGGCCAAGTTATCTCCAAACTAGACCTATTGCTAAACAATTATTATCAAATGACTTTTTTTTTTAGTTTTCAATAATTCGCTATCAGTGCCTTCTCTTCATATCCTGGCAAACCTAGGCCTTTCTACATTTGTACAAGCAAGCCAGCACAGAGACATTTGAAACTTTTTTCTGCAGGTTTTTAAGAACGGTAATTTGAAAGTAAATTAATCAAAGAGCTTATTCGTGCCATCAGAGATAGTATAACAGTTATTCAAATGAAAAGTGGACAAGTTAGAAACAAAGTTGAAATCATTTATTGAAACGTTCAAATCTATCATATCTATTGAGACATTTGTCCTGACATTATACTTTTCTAGAGTGATTTGGACTGAGATTGAACATGTGTACAGCACTTCTCTGTCCATCTTCAAATGCCTCTGAGGTCCAGCTATGGGAAAATCTAGTAGGGTAGTACAAAGACTACAGGGAGAATGTTCCAAGCAGGCATTCACAACTACACCTGTTCAACCTCGTTACTGTTATTTGAACAGTAAGAGTGGACATTGTCTTGCAACAAAATCATTTAACTCCAAAAGTCTTGAGAGCTTTGACTTATTGCTTGCTTTCAAATGCATGTAGTTTTGTAATATCGTTGCAAGTTGATGGTGTCAACACGGTCCAGAAATTCCATCAAAAAGTAGATTCTGATAGTCAAAACGTCAACATATCACACATTTTTCAATCTTGGATGCTTCCATGAGGGATCTGTCTGGTCCACATGTTTGTGACATTCCAAATGATATTTGCTGGTTTCTGTTGTCCCTTCTTTCTATGTATACCAGTTTCCCTGTGTGAGGAGACAAAAGGTCACTCAACCCATTGCCGGGATACTACTTTTCATTTGAACAATCGTTATAGATGGCACGTGACCAAAACCTTTGAAGCTACCTCATATGCATTCAAAGATCTGAAGAATGTCATAAACAGTGGCACTCAAATATATCAATAACACTGCAAATGAAACATTTAAAAAATTTAAAAAAACCATCATCTTATATGAATCCTGAAGAATAAAACGTGCCAATGATGAAATAACTGAATTCATATTAACTTCAATGGACGATAGCGGCCGCAATATTTGCTCAGAGAAATCCGTTTTCTGGCCTGTTTTGAAATTAATATAAATTCAGCAAGCGATATCATAATTAGTGTTTTTTTTTTCCTTTTGAGGTGCATATAGGAAGGTATGTATATTTTTATTTTTTTTTAATTTATATACACTGCTTAACATTGCAATTGCCCCACTCAGAAGGAATGGATGGGATTTTCTAAAATTGATAATTAGATGAAAATGAGGTGCTTGCTTCACAATATATTGAATGGCACGTTTTGACATAGAGATTTCTGATGATGCTCTGAGGGAAATTTCATCAGGTGTATATGGCCACATAACGCAAGTGTTTTGGAACAGGTGAGGCTTCCAATAGTATCCCAAACATGCTGGATGGATGACAAGGCTGGCAACAATATAATTTGGGTGCCCTGTAGCTGCACTAGAGATGGCAACAGTATGTGAGTGAACATTATTTGCTGGAAGATGGCATTAGGGACATATGCCTGAAAGGTAGTGTGACTGGCCATAGGTGACTTATCGCAGATCATTCACGTTACTGATTACACATACAGCAGGCAACCTGTTTTTAACTCCTGAACACCCAAATGAGTGCAGCCTGTGTTCGGGTTGTATGGTATTCACAGACAGCTTGATCTGCTCTCTTCTCACGTCACTTTCAGATGTAGATATGATGATTATCAGCTCTTGTCCAGGCTCATCGTTTAAGATGTTTTGCCATTACACATTCCACGTAGCTCTAACCTGACACTAGGTTTCAACAGTGACACGTGGTTAACAATCTATGTAATGGACTCAATCACAGTTCTGCTTCTGCCTTTGTTATTTTGGACTGTTTTACCTTCGAGCGGCACTTTTATGCACACCATGGGCTAAATGGCCAGGTCACAAGGACCCCAAAAGCTCAGGAAGGTTGGGGGAGGGGACCCACTGGAACAGTGGTCCCCAACCTTCCTGAGTCTTTGGGCTTTCCTGAGCCTCCCGTCAAGAGTGGCTGTCGGCAGTGCCAGGGACATAATCTGCAGTTCCCAGGTTCGAGTCCCAACTGGGGCAGCATTGAGATTTACCTTTGCAAAACTCTCCACCCTGCCCACGGTCAGTAAGGGACAACGATGGGCTTAGAAAGACTGCCGTCCATTGGATGGGATGTTAAGCTGTGGCCCCGTGTGCGGGAGAGCCACACCTTGTGCACGTTAAAGAACATGCTGGATGGCCTTGACAGGTCGTCTCCCAATAGCCGTTCCAGTGGGTCCCCTCCCACAATCTTCTCTGAGCCTTTGGGGTCCTTGTGACCTGGCCATTTAGCCCATGGTGTGCATAAAAGTGCCGCTCAAAAGGTAAACCGAAAGCTCTCCCACACATGGGCCATGGCTTAACGTCCCATCTGACGACAGCGGCTTTTCCAAGCCCATCGGTATCCCCTACTGACCGTGGGCAGGGCGGGGAGTTTTGCGGAGATAAATCTTAATGCTGACCCAGCTGGGACTCTAACTGGGGAACTGCAGATTACGAGCCTGGCATGCTACTGACTGAGCCATCCCTGCTTCTGCCAGTCTCCTGGCAATGGCCCTTATTGTGATGTAAACCATGGTAACAGTTAGTTTGTCGAATAGTAGCAAGGTTGTGGTCGGGTCTACAACTACCTGTTGATGAATACAGTGAGCGACTTGTGCATCTGGCAGCACCTGAACCTGTGCAATGATTCCGAGTACTTTCTTAAGACCATTGATCCAACAACGTCAATTGCATTTGTAGCCGACATGTACAACGTCATTACTTGGAATAAATCCAGGCAAAGCTCTAACTACTGTGACTGATTCATTAATAAATCGAACACACAAAAGTAGCTATTGTCTCTGCGATGTTTGCAGTTTTAGCAACTAGCGAGAAACACTTTGCTTCATTAATTTTCTGGACGATTTGTTCTTGAATTCGTTCTCCACAAATTTGTTCGTCAAAAATTGTCAGCATAAAGTGCAGTCATGATGGGATGAAGCTCGCGCAGATCATACAAATATAGATTAAAAAAAGGTGGGACCAAACAGAATATCTTGCAGGACTCCTGCATCAATGTTTTTGTGGATAGATGATTTTCCAATTTGTACACAGAACTTATGCCCATTCAGGTAAGACTAAGTGATAGCAGTCACACCTGAAGGGAATTTAGCTTTGATCATTTTGAACGAGACCGTTGATCCAGACCTTGTCAAAAGCTTTTGCCATATCAAGAAAGGTGGATACTATGGTCTCATTTTTATTTAAGAGACTCTTACTTTCTTCACCACATGGAGAATCTGATGGACTGTGGAGTGCTGCCTAAATCCAAACTGCTCCTCTGGAATCAATTTTTTTTTTGTTCTGTCTTCCATAAGGCGATTTAAGATTACTCTCAAACAGCTTGCCAAGGCATGAGAGCAAGTCTAACGGCCAGTAGTTCTGTGGGAAGGTGGGCTCAGATTTAAGTATCTTAATAGCTTTTTTCCATACCCTTAGGAAATATTGATTCTCAGAAGAGCATTAAAGATAGAACAAATGTTATCTATGACTCTAAGGTGGAAGCTGTTTGAGCATGGCATTTGTAACGCCATCAAAACCAGGTGCCATTCTAGATTTAAGGTTTTTAATGTCTTACCGCATCTGAAACGGTGAATTATGTCCAATAGGAGAGATCACCGTCTGGGAGAACTATTCAAGAGTATTATCAGCCACCTCAGAAATATATTCATATGACAGATCACCACTGTCCTGAAACTGGATTTCCAATGTGGTTGCAAAGGCTTCCACCTTGCAACATTACTCTAGGGGAGTCAATTCAGCCTGTGAATGGATGATAGTCACTAGACTGGATTATGGCTTTGAACATCATTATGGGTTGCTGCACTGGTGGGCCTCTATTGAGGAGAACATTAGCTGGTGGATAATTCTGATCAGAGGCCATTGAATGTACCCGAACCCTTATTTTAGGTAGCTTGGCATCACCAATCCTACACTGTTCATAATCCTATCTGCCAATCAGCAACTATGCATACAGGCAACATGGCCAAACCAACCCAGTCTCTGCACAATATGCTGCTTAAAGGAAGTTGCCGACTCCTAACCTCATCATTACTTGCAAAGTAAAACCACATAATGCCCAAGATACTGCATAGACATCTAGAATCAAAGGCGTTTGCTATTATCCTGCGTATAAAGAGTCCATGTTTTGTTACCATAACCAGCCTTAGAAAATACCAAACTGTTATACAGCCTAATTTTAATCTAGCTGTATGTGCCTATTTTTTCACACTCCACAGATTCTGAAAAGTCCCAGCAACAATCCCTATTCAGTTTATCTCTTGCTGCATATCATTGTTATCTCTTAAATAATTCAAGATAATTAAACCGACACTTGCTCAAGAGTGCAACTGAAGCAACATCTGCCTGACCAATTTTCATCACTACTTTTTCTGTTTATCACCAAACCTACTCTATCACCAGTCTCACCAACAACCCTAATGAAAGAATTCATCTCAATATCATTAGCCAACAAAACCAAATCATCTGCATAATCTAAATAAGAAATTTTCAAATCTCTAGATGACTTAAGTCTAAAATCTTCTCCTTGCAGAGAATTCCACATAACATAATCAATACAAACTGAAGAGAAAAGGAGACAAAATGCACCCTTGTCTAACTCCACTAGCAATGCTAAACCAATCGCTACAAGCATTAGCATCTCTCACACATGACTCAGTGTTATTAAATATTATAGAGAGTTTTCATTATGCTAACTTGTCAGGTATTTCATATCTAACAATCAACCACAAATTATGTCGATCAACAGAATCAAAAGCCTTTTTAAAATCTATAAAGCTATTAACCACAGGTTTTTGAAACTTCTAAACATTTCTCAAGAATCTGCCTAAGTGAAAATATTTGATCATTACATCCCCTACCACTTCTGAATCCATACTGTTCATCACGCAGTTGTCCATCAACAAAAATCTTAATTCTATTAAGTATAATAATGCAAAGTACCTTATCATCCCCAGGGGTGATTTCATCCACCCCCGGGGATTTATGCAATTTTAATTTAGAGATAGCCAAAGCAACATATGAATGTAATATAGGGAAAAAAAAAGTCAGTAATGCATCTACAGGGTGATTCAGAATTCATCATCAATATTTAGTGGGGAGGAAGGGAATAAGAAAAGAAAGAGATTTCACATAGGAAAGTATGGGGGCAGACGAACGCATGGTGGTGTAGAGGGTGCTGTGTGTACACACCTCTCATACAGAAGCACAGCTGTTTGACGCGTGCAGTCAGTTGTCATTCGACAAGGTGAATTTGCAGAAGTAACATGAACCGGTATACGTGGAATGAATGTGCAGATATGCATGTAACTTACGGTGCGGCAGGAGAAAGATGTCTTCGAGCCAGGCAATTGTATGCAGCGCGCTTCCCAAACCGCCGTGTGCCACAGCATCAAATGTTTTCACGTATTCATCGCCAACTGTGTGAAACAGGATCGTTTGCTGCGAGTAATGTTAATCGAGGGAGGCGCAGATCGGCACGGACAGTAGCAGTAGAGGAAGCTGTCCTACAGGAAATCGAGGAACAACCTGGTGCTAGCACACGAGGTATGGCTAGGCAGTTTGGAATTTCGCAAGCAACAGCGTGGCGGATATTACACGATGAAGGGTTACATCCGTTTCATCTGCAAAGAGTGCAATTATTGGCAGCAGACGACCATCCCAAGCGTGTTATTTTTTGTCAGTGGTTCATGCAGAGAACAGCCGTTGATCCCAATTTCCCAACGTATGTTCTTTTCACCGATGAGGCGTTGTTCACTCGAGAGGGTGTCTTCAACACACACAATTGGCATGTGTGGGCTCATCAGAACCCACACGGTGCAAGACCTGGAGCTGCGCAACAACGTTTTGCTGTCAATGTGTGGACTGGGATTGTCGGCGACTGTTTGTTGGGCCCGTATTTACTACCATCCCGTTTGGACGGTGCCAAGTACCTAACATTTCTTCAGACTGTGTTACTGGATCTTCTGAACGAGGTTCCTGATGGTAGTCTCCGTCGAATGTGGTTCCAGCATGACGGCGCTCCTGCACATTTCGCAAATGCTGTGCGTGCTTACCTACGCAGACAGTTTGGTGGTCAATGGATTGGCCGCGGTGGACCGGTTTCTTGGCCACCACGTTCACTGGATTTATCTCCAATCGATTTCTTTGTATGGGGTGCTATGAAAAACATGGTGTACGAGACCCCTGTTGATAGTGCTATGGATCTTGTAGCACGCATATCAGTTGCTGCCTCAAACATCCGGGAAATGACAGGCATCTTCCACAGGGTCCGGCTGTCCATGCAGCGCCGTTGTGAGTCATGCATTCTAGCACATGGTCGGCAGTTCGAGCACCTCTTGTAAGTCTGTACAACCAATGCAAAGAAATGTTACATGTAAGATAATAAATGTTTTTTCCTTACCACTTCCTTCTTATGTGTTCTTTCCATCATTGAACTGGGGTCATTTTGCCCTACTACATGGCATATGCGCCCATGCTTTCCTATGTGAAATCTCCTTCGTTTCTTATTACCTACCTCCCCACCAAATATTGATGATGAATTCTGAATCACCCTGTATATTACAATGGGAGTAGAAATAATTGCATTGTTTTGAAAATCTCTGAAATGCACAGCAGCTTGCTATGACAGAATTCTCACCTTCAACCACCTTACCATGTTTATCCCTCGATCTCTGTGTATCTGTTTCTTCCCACACAAAGGATTATCTAGCACAACTCTTTGCTGTTGTATAGTCTAGCTGCTTCCTCTGCTTTGTCAGCCGAGCTATCAAGCCAAAGATTCTTATCAGCTGTTAATTGAAAACTTTTACACGTTTATTAAGCACTTTGTAATGCTGTCCATTAACACTAGTAAGATGTTTCATATTATTCCTGCACTTCCTTCTTTCAGAAATAAGTTCCACAGCCTTAACACAAATAATTTTGTCTCCGTTTTTACCCAAGAGTACTGTTGGTTTCAAGAAAACCCTATTTAAACTGATACCATTCTTTCTCAACTTCAGCAGTAAGCAAACCACGTTGTTATGATTAAGTATCCTATCATGGTATTCTCTAGGTATATCTGTATCTTTCAGAGCTTCAGTATTGAAGTAATTCTCTTAATCCTAGCACATTTCTTAAGTTTCAATTGCAAGACATTTTCGACTAGGTAATGGTCAGCCCCAATTTCGGCTACCTTATACAGGGCGTTTCAAAAAGGATGCAACCCTAAATATATGAGTAGAACTTACGTGCATGTACATTTTATGCCATAATATTAGTCAGTTGGTATTGCTGTACTCAAAGTATTACTGTACTCCTATGTCGTTTTCCAAAAACGAATGTGTATTTATTGTTGATTTATTGTGCATACAAACCTTACAAACGTGTGAGAGGAGTTTGCGTTGAAATTTCCTAAGTCTGCAGTTCCCAACAAGTCGACAATATCTCGTTTGATTGATAAATTTCGTGAAACTGTGTCAGTACAGGAGCGAAAGAGTCCAGGCTGGCCATCACTGTTAACTACCAAAGTTCTTGATGTGTCTCAGCGTTTAACTTTCTCACCCAGAAAATCTTTTAGAAAGTAATCTTCACGGGTTGACTGTTACCAGCTACAGTTTTCAGGGCTACAAAGAAGTGAAAATTTCATGCTTACCGCATTGGTGTCATTCATGAACTGAAAGAACCAGACCACGAAAAACCTTTATGGTACTGTCGTTGATGAAAATGGAATTGAGGTGTTGGACCATGTTTATTTCAGGGACGAGGCTTAGTTTCACTTGGATGGGTATGTGAACAGTCGAATATGGAGAAGTGAAAATCCTCACAATTTTCGTGAACGACCATTACACGCATGGAAAATTGGTGTTTGGTATGCAATTTCCCGTCGTCATGTGATGGGGCCTTTATTTTTTGACTAAACTAAAAACTGCTGAAGTTTATCGTGACCTCATCCAACAGTTTATTGCACTATTGGATATGAACGAACGAGAGTGTTGTTTGAATGAACGAGAGTTTCAACAAGATGGCGCGACCGCCATACTGCAAATGTCACAATGGTCATGTTACAGGAATTTTTTGGTGATCATTTGATTTCAAAAAATTTGTGGCCCCTGATTCCCAGACCTTACTCCTCCAGATTTTTTCCTTTGGGGATATCTCAAATGTGAGTGTTTCAAAACAATCCTCATGCATTTGAAGGCTAACACTGAGAGATTTTAAACATAAAAGAAACATTACAAAAGGTGGCTGCAAATGTCATGAAACGGGTACGAACCTACATCCAGGTTGCAGGATTGGATTGTTTTACCTCTTGAGTGGCACTTTTTTGCACACCATGGGCTAAATGGCCAGGTCACATGGACCCTGAAGGCTCAGAGAAGGTTGGGGGAGGGGACCCACTGGAACAGCTGTTGGGAGACAGATGGTAGCCTCCCGTCAAGGCCATCCAGTGTGTTCTTTAACGTGCACTGGGTATGGCTCTCCCGCACACGGGATCACGGCTTAACGTCCCATCCGACGGACGGCGGCCTTTTCAAGCTCATCGGTGTCCCCTACTGACCGTGGGCAGGGCGGGGAAATTTTGCGGAGATAAATCTCAACGCTGACTCAGCTGGAACTCGAACCTGGGAACTACAGATTACGAGCCTGGCACGCTACCGACTGAGCCACCCCCCAGGTTGCAGGAAATCACTTTCAACATCTGTTGTACAGATATGTGTCTAATTTGCATTTTTTTCTTAATTTGTGCCTTTTGTCAAGTTTAAATAGAAAAATACAAGAGGGTTGCGTCCTTTTTGAAACACCCTGTATGATCGGTATTCTTAAACTAGCTCATTTGCTACTAATCAAAATGTCATTCCTGTGCAACCCATCAGCTAAAATCCGTGTATTTATATAAGCCCCGATGTTTGTAGTACGTGTCAGTTATTCACAAACTGTTAAGTTTATTTACCTGTAGCAGATGTTCCCTATTTCAATTAGACTTAATATCCCTAACCAAAAGTAAATACCAACTTTATCATTGAATATACCTAGTGTAGAATTTGGGTTGTTTTACCTCTGAGCGGCACTTTTTTGCACACCATGGGCTAAAAGGCCAGATCACATGGATCCTGAAGGCTCAGAGAAGGTTGGGGGAGGGGACCCACTGGAACAGCTGTTGGGAGACAGATGGTAGCCTCCCGTCAAGGCCATCCAGCGTGTTCTTTAACGTGCACAGGGTATGGCTCTCCCGCACATGGGGCCACGGCTTAACGTCTCATCCGACGGACGGCGGCCTTTCCAAGCCCATCGGTGTCCCCCACTGATTGTGGGCAGGGCAGGGAATTTTTGCGGAGATAAATCTCAACGCTGACCCAGCTGGGACTCGAACCTGGGAACTACAGATTACAAGTCTGGCGCACTACCGACTGAGCCACCCCCACCCCTCCTAGTGTTGTGCTCAGCTAAAATTTGGTACTGACTCTTGACCTTTGGAGAGAGGCCAAATCGACCTGTTTGTATCCATTTGGTATTCGAAAAAAAAAAATGATGTTTGGCTTTAATACAAGAGGGTAATTTCTTTTTGGTCCATTATGTGCAAAAAAAAAAGGCTGATCAGAGGTAAAGCAATCCATCCTCTATGTGATTGATCAAAATGCTTAGATATTGAACATTGTGATAATTTAATCCATATACGAGGGGTGATCATTTAATTCATGAACTGACGACATAAGTACTCATATGCATCTTTTCCAAAGTAACACTAGATGGCGCTGTGCGCGATCGCTGCGAAGGAGGCTCCACGTGCCAAGGTCATTTGGCGTTGACTGCTGTTAACTGTGATCCGAGTTTCTTGTCACAGATGTTCCCCGATAGGGGACCACCTTGTCGTGGTGGGGGGGCCTAGCGCCCAGCAACCCGGCTGAAGGCTGTGCCGACCGGATTGGTGTCCCGGTTGGACATGGCTAAGGCCAACCGAGGTTGAAGATGCTGCTGGCCGGCTTGATTGCCGGTCGGATGGTGACGGCGTCGGAGACCTCACCTCTCAGGAGACCTGTGTGGTCTGTTCGACGGCTCTGCCGAAAGGTCTGAACCCGCCTTGTAGGCACGAGCTGTCCAAAAAGTCTGGGTCTTACTAAGAGTCTCCACCCCGGGTGCCGATCGAGCTTGGATCTTTATATCCTTGCACATTTGCAAACCGGGGAATAGATTAAAGTAAGGTTTCTTCCGGTGGTCAGCTGTCCTTCTATAGGACTGCTGCCATGTGAGGCTGGGGATGAGGTGCGCCTATAGGGCGTATTCCTTGCCCCCGGCTCTAGATGGTCATGGCTTTTCATAACCAGGTAGCACGCTTGGCTACTGATCTAAGGGGCCTGGGTTCGAGCCCCGGATTAGGCATCGATGTTTGTGTCGTTTTTCTGCTGAGGTCCTGCCATCCTCTCAGACCTTCTACTGTGGCATATAAACTGATAGGCTCCTGTCAGACCTCTGTGGCAAGCAGCTGCTTGAGGTGGTATTTATTTTTTTTATATTTAGTGCTGTACAAGCGGAACCGGGAATTGCCGTGGTTGCATAAGATCGCAACAAAAGAGATTCATGTCGTTATTGTGTTAGGCGAGGCCTAAGTGCTTCTGCGACTGTTGAAGAATCTCTATGTTGCGATCTTATGCAACCACGGCAATTCCCGGTGATGAGTTTTCAACAGTCACAGAATTTTTAAGTGGCATAAGTGATTCAAAGGACGTGAATCTGTTCCGATGACCCAAGATCCGGCCAGCCTTCTTCCTCAATAACTCCGGAGCAAATCGAAAGAGCCCTGGCAATCTTGAATGAAGACAGACGAATAACACTTTGTGAAGTGGCTGTGAAAATGTCAGTTTCATACGGAAGTGCTCATGCGATTGTGGAAACCCATCTGAAAATGTCACGAATCTGTGCTCAATGGATTCCACAGTTTGACTCCAGAACAAAAACAAAAAAGGGTACAGTTGTGCAAGATGTTTAATCGTTTTGAAAGCCAGGGTCCAACCTTCACGAGTCGAATTGTGACTTGTGTTGAAACTTGGATCTTTCACTAAGATCCCGAAACAAAATAGTCGAGTCAATGGAAGCATCCCGATTCACCGAGGCCAAAGAAAATTCGGGTTTCTCGTTCAGCTGAGAAACAAATAGCTCTTGTTTTTTGACATCAAAGGTGTTCTTGTTACTCACTTTGTGCCTCATGGAACAACTATGAATAAGGAAGCCTACTCGAAGGTTCTCAGAACCAAACTTCGACGTGCCATTCGTGAAAAACGTCCAGAACTTTCTGGTGCGACTTGGTTTCTCCATCAGACAACGCCAGGCCCCATACGACTAATACTGTGCAGCCAGTGATCACTGCCATATCCTCCATATTCCTCGGACTTACACCCTGCGATTTTTTCCCCTTTTCATGACTGAAGAAAGCTTTGAAAGGAAAACAATTCGCATCCGACAACGAAGCTTGCAGAGCCACAACGACACTTCACATGCTTTCGAAAAAGGCTTCAAAAACGCTTTTAATGCATGGGTACAACGATGGCAAAAATGTGTGAAGTTCAAGGGAGAGTATTTTGAGAAAGACAAATGCCAGGAGGATTCAGAGGATGATATTTAATATAACGTTTTGCTTCTGTCCACAAATTAAATGATCACGTTATGTATATGGTGCTATATAATGGTAAATATATATATATATGAATGAAAAAAACATTTTTAGGAATTTTTTATTCCCAATTTGTAATGTACAGACATGTTTTTCTTCTGATTAGTCAAATACATAAAGCTATCTTTCAAAACATTTCTACATTTCATACATTCATTGAATTTTGTTTATTCTGAAACTAACTAGTATATTATTCAGTTGTAAATCAATATTTTAGCCAACTACAAGAGTATCATCATCTGGAAACTCATAATGAGGAATTTCCAAGTTTAGAGGTGCTGGGCCTTTTCTGATTCGACCAGACCCATCATAATGTGAACCGTGGCAAGGACAGAAGTAGCCACCAAAATCTCCAGCACCTGCAATAGGCACACATCCCAAATGTGTGCATACTCCAATAAGTACAAGCCATTCTGGGCGCTGTGTTCTTTCACTGTCATGTTGTGGATCACGTAAGGCAGAAAGATCCACACTACCTTCTCTGCTTATTTCTTCTGCACTACGATGACGTACAAATAGGGGTTTTCCCCTCCATTTGAATGTCATGTTCTTGCCTTCAGGAATATCACTCAATTTGACTTCAATCTTAGCTAAAGCCAAAACATCAGCACTGGCACTTAAACTTGAAACCACTTTAACTACCACATTCTTTGCAGTATATGCAACACCAAAACCTCCCGCTGAAAAATAAAAAATTTTTTTTAAGAACTTCAAAACACTCATAACTTGTATTAAGATTATATTATGAGTAATTACAGAGGTGAGCAATGAATTTCTTCTCTGAATAAAATGATATGTTAAATGTATTTTTTCAAAGATAAAAAATTATCTTAGTTTTTTCTAGCAGCCCATAGTCTAATAATACTATTTTTCTCTGTATGGACATGTTAACCTTCTCAGTTGGACATATGAAGGATAGCTGTACAGCAGACATAGAGCAAAAATGCTCTTAGCAAAAAAATATAGTGTATTACATATGAGGAGTTATACTAAATGCATCTAGTCCATTTAACTTTGGTAGCTTAGTGTAGTAGCCTCTTAATGATGCCAAAATGTTTTTGGCTTTACCAGAATATCTCTAAACAAACAGTAACCAAAAGTACTTGTCTTAATTATAATAAGAGTCCATGAAAATTTTAAACAACTCCCAATAATTGAGAGAAATTTAGATAAGAAATTTAATAATTCATATTTTAAATTTTATTTTGGTAGTTAAGTTCAACTGCCTGGTGCACACTAATCCAGCACACTGATCCACATTATGCACCAAATTCTTTCATCAAATAACTAAACAAACTACATTACCTTGGTTTGCAAAACAAGCCCAGAGGAATAATATTTGTTTTTAAAAATTAAATTTGTTAAATTAAAATGGTGTATTTTTATAGTTAATGTTAAACTGCTATTAATAAATAAAAATTTTTTATAAATCACACAATACATAGGGATAGTTGCTATAATCGTGCTTCTGTCAAAGTAGATAAATTACCTTGAATTGTATCATAACAATTATACTTTGAATAAAACACACTTTTATGGAGGGCACTCAAAAACAAGTGTCTGTCGATTTGCACTTGTTCCTCCAAAGTCAACGAGCTACGACTTGTTTGAAAGCTGGTTTAAAGTTATCATTACAAGTTAAACACAAAGGCCATATCACCATTTCTCTCTTTGCTGGCGTAAAGTTCGGTCTGCAAAATTTGCATGTTGTTGCTATAGAGCCTATTAAAAATGAGGAAAGATTTTACATTTTTACAAGAATGCAGCTTGGGGATGATGCAAAAAAAAATTCATGCTAATTTATCACTAAATATTTGGGGATAATGCCTGTTCATATGGTACTGTTCCGGGACAGATGCTCAAATTCAGTGAAGGACAGCAGAGCTTCGAAAACGTCCCTTGTACAGGAAGACTGAAGCAGGCTGTGAACAAGAATCAAAGCTGCTGTTTATGAACTCATTAAAGAAAACACACACATCACCGTTCAGGTAATAAGTTTAGATGTCAGCGCATTGATTAAATAAATAATAAATAAATACCCCCTCAAGCAGCTGCTTGCCACAGAGGTCTGACAGGAGCCTGTCAGTTTATATGCCATAGTAGAAGATCTGAGAAGATGGCAGGACCTCAGCAGAAAAACGACACATACATCCATGCATTACCCGGGGCTCGAACCCAGGTCCCTTAGATCAATAGCCAAGCGTGCTAACCACTCGGCCACGGGACGGCTTCAGTGCATTGATTGGCAGTATGAAAACAATTATTCATCAATATGTGAAGATCTGTGCCAAATGGGTACCCCATAAACTGACAGAAGAGCAATAAAGGGCTAGTCGACTTGTGCAAGGAGATGCTGAATGTTTGAACCTAGTGGCTCCAAACAGTTAACAGACATTGTCACAGGTGATGAGATGTGGTTTTATTACTATACAACTCCCAGAAAGATCAACAACTATGTTTGGGTTGCAGAGGGTGAACTGCATCCCAAATCCTCTGATAAGATTTTCACTCAAGGAAGACTATGTTCACATTTTTTTTTTTCAATTTCCAAGAAGTGGTAGCTGTGGACACCTTATGAGAAAAAATGACTATAAATGGCCAATACTATACCAACACTGTTTTGCCCAAAATGTTAAGGAGATGTAGGAGTAGAGTTGAGCAGCAGGCATGTCAAGGGTTCTTCTTCATGACATTGCCAGTGTTCACAAAACCCAACAAGTTATGGGCTATCTGGAGCAAGAAAAAAATCAAACAGCTGCTGTCTCGTAGCCAAGTGGTGAGCACGCTTGGCTACTGATCTAAGGGATCTAGGTTTGAGCCCCGGGTAAGGCACGGATGTACGTGTCGTTTTTCTGCTGAGGTCCTACCATCTTCTCAGATCTTCTACTGTGGCATATAAACTGACAGGCTCCTGTCAGACCTCTGTGGCATGCAGCTGCTGGAGGGTGTATTTACTTTTTTATTTATACCCCATTTTACATTTTCACCTGATCTTGAAACATGCGATCTTTGGTTGTTTCCAAAAATTAAAAATAAACTTGATGGGAAGCCATCCTTCAAGGGGTGCAAGGGCGTTTCAAGGGTTCAACCTTAAAAAATGCGTTCATTCAGAGTTGCAGAGTATTCCTCAATAGGATTACCACCTAGTATTCCACAATTAGCCTAGACATTTGCAACTTTTCATAGATGCTAGAGGGAAGTACTTTGAAGGACAGTAAAAATTTTATTGAGGTAAGTGCAATGGTTTTTTTTCTGCAGATACATGTCAAGAACGTTTTGAATGCCCCTTGTATCTGCTGATTTTAGTCAGCACAATTACCCTCCAAGCAGGTTCAAATATTAATATTTTTAGAAAAGGAAATAATTTCTATGATTCATTATTAATCATACTGTGGGATTTCTACTTTCTAAATGCATCTTGGAGATACCGCAAATAAAATTGAGGGTGAAGATAGTGTATGGATTGTGGCTGATTATTAATTATATTTTCATTGCTACTGTTTGCTTATTGGACTGGGGATACGAATATAAACTTTCACCAATAAATCGAGCATTTCTGTTGGAGATATTTACAGAGTTTTTATTGCATATTTACAAATATACCATATTGGCTCTTGTGATAAGTTGTGTATCACTGTAACCTCTACTATGCAAGGAGAGCTCTTTTACTATTGAGCAGTCTTATAATTGACTCAATTCCCCAGAAGTTAATCAGAGAGATCACTAGCTTAATCACTCCCATGAGCACTCTCCACAGTTCATCTTCCTGTCACCCAGATCTGGTGAAAGCCTTCTCTTAACAACCTACATTGGTAATCTCCACCACATGTTCACACTGTCCAACAGCAAAACCACAACTGCTCTTTCTCATCACTTGCCCAGGCTACCTCACATGTAGCTAGCTTCTTAGTTCCACCCCCCACTGAGTTCTAAATACAAGGGACGAATCTCAGCTGCAACATCAAATGGACCTCACTCTCGCTGGATGATGGGAACTGAGGTCACTCCCTGAGACACCAGTGACCTATACTACCTTGGTACAGTGACACCAACAGAACTTACACCGAAACTGATAAGAATATTACATAAGAAACAAATATATGCATATTTTCAATGAGGGTATATGATGGGGAAATGAGGCCCTGGCCTCACACATGTAGGAAATAACTTATTTTATTCATATCATCAATTCATCACACTTCAATTAGCAGAAATTCACTTGAGTGACAATGTTTCATTGTGCATTAAAAAAATATTTACCAGCAACCACCATGTAGCTGAAAGCTTTACGAGCATCTTCTGAATCTCTAGAAGATTTGGTGGGGTCTAGTACTTCTTTCTTCCTGTAAAAGTCAAAATCTGGCACTTGAACATCAGTATGGGCCATTCTGATCTGTGCAGGAACTAATGAAATAATGAAGTTTCTATATTATTTATTATAAGAATTAAACTTTCATAATTCATAGATAAATAACATGGAAAGCAATGTTAACAGTACCAAAGATTTAATGGTAATTTTACATAATTAGGGAAGTTTTTAACTATTAGTTTATTGACTACTAGTAACAATTTAAAGTACAAGAAAATTAATGCTAACTACAAAAAGTACAGTAAAACCTTGCCAATTCAATGTCAAATAGCTAAGGACACGAGCTATTTAAAAGCCACCAGCATTCCTGGTTTGACATAATAGTGGTGTGCAAGGAATGGGAAAGAGGGAAGTTACAACTACTCTTTAACGAGTTGGATAATACATATTAACTAAGACAGATGCTGAAAATCAGAGCTTCAAACATATCAGACTCCTCCCCCCCCTTAAACACACAGAAAATTTCTGGAAACTATTAGATGTGGTTGTTTCCCCTCTGAGCAGTAAGTTTTTGCACATAATGAGCTAAATATTCAGGCAACAAAGATCCCAAGGGTTTAGAGAAAGTTGGGGAAAGGGATCCACTGAACAGCTGTTAGGAGACAGGTGGAAAGCTCCCATCAAGTCTATCTAGCATGTTCTTTAATGTGCATAGGGCGTGGCTTTCCTGAATATTGGACCATGGCTTAATGTTCCATTTGATGGACAATGGCCTTTCCAAGCCTGACAGTGTCCTTTTTTCATTGAGGGCAGAACATGAGTAATCAGAGATGATAAATCTCGGATTGAGATCAACTTGAGAACTACTGTGGCAGATAAGATTATAATAATATTGATATAGGAAATATAGTTGATGCAAAATATAAGCTTACCTTCTATACCAAGAAAAAAGGGAAATGTAATTTATTTTGAAATCACTGACTTAATCAAAGTGATAATCTTCCATTAATTAAAACCTTTTGAAAATTTGAAATTAGCAAAGTTTTCATTTTCAAATTTTAATTTAATTGTTGTCATCAATATTAAAAAAAAATATTACATTTTGCAGTCACTTCTAAATTTTATTTCACCATTCACTTCTTTGTACTGTGAACTTGTACTGGATAAGTCAAATATATTAAGTCAGTGTTAAATTTTTTAAAATCCCAGCGTATTGAAATTTATGTATAATTATGAACAATAAAGAATAAATCATGCAGATATTGATAATGAGGGAATATGTTGGCAGGTTAGAATTACAACCATGACACAGTCAGGATATATTTGAAGAAGGGGGGGGGGGTCTCCCTACGATATTGCTTACAATAATTATCAGGTTTAATAAAAGTAAACCTGGAAATTCTTCATCAGAATAGACTTTCAAGTGATCGTTAATATTCTACATGAACTTATTGTTACACAATTCCCTCTGTTATTTTATGCAAAATCACTTTTCCTTTGATTTTTCACTGTAGAGTTATTAATTACAAATTTAATTCAGAATGACACTGTAAGTAACTACACGTCAACTGCATATTTATGAAAGCTTCCATTAAACTCTGCTCAACAATGGAAGGTTTCATTTATATATAGTTGATAAGGTTATTTATAGTGTTATAACATGGCCAAGTGTTGTTTTTCTGCTGAGGTCCTGCCATCCTCACAGATCTACTGTGGCGTATTAAACTGGCAGGCTCCTGTCCAGACCTCTATGGCAAGCAGCTGCTTGAGGGCATTATTTTTTATTTTATTACGAATTAAATTTTTAATCAATAGTATTACACTGGTTACATTTATCATTGTAGTAGTTATTTTTAAGTGATGGTTAATACTATAGTCGCTGTGTATTACCAGTGAATGCTTTTCTATGTGCGATATGAGTTTGTTCTTTAAATTTTGGCACTATTAAAACCATACTGGAGCTTCACAAATTAATTTAAAAACACCTGTTTCAGTGTTTCCCTAGAAACTGAGATTTGGCGATAGATAAATTTAAAGATGTTTAATTTTGTTAAAGAAATATCGCATGAGCTATGGAAGCAAAAATGACTAGATTGATAATACTGCATGTAACTAGTTGATCACTAGGGATAGCGGAATGTCAGGCCTGAATAAAACAACCTAAATAATTTTCAAGTCACCAAACATTAGGGTGCCTGAGAATAAGAGTTTCCTAGTTATAAAAACAATAAAAATATTCTGCAAGAAGAGAAAAGGAGTACTAAGTAACTTTCGTTCATATTTTATCAGTACTTTCACAACTGTAACATAATTCTATTGCTAATTTGCAAAGCACAGAAACAGGGGTAGATTGAGCATCTGGGCAAATTGGCAATCAACCATGGGATGGGGGCCCACTGCCAGTTACAATTCAAGTTTCTGTTCTGTCGACCTTATTAGTTATACAAGCTTAATAAAAAATCCCTCAGCCTTTTAGGTGCTAAATTATGGACAAGTTTACCAAATCCTACATCATTAATCAATTACAGAAATTAAAAATAACTTAAAATTCTCTGTCGTTGAGCAATAAAATTTTAAAGTTTTTCCTTCAAACTACACTGCTGGCCATTAAAAGTGCAACACCAGGAAAGACAAGATATATCAAAGCCATATTTAGTGAATATACAGGGTGATTCAAAACTTATTGTTCAAATTTCGTGGGGAGGTAGGGAATACGTCAAGAAACCAATTTCACATAGGAAAGTATGTCCGCAAACGTCATCTACATGAACAAAATGGACAAGTAAAGTGAATACAAGGAAATAGTACAGTTAAGTGGTAATGAATGTGACTTTTATTCCAACAAGGTAAAGTACAGGTTCACAGTAGGTGCTCAAAATTACGACCATTTACACGGACACAGGATTCACAGCGCCATTGCATTGACCGCCGAACATTTTCAAAAACGCCTGGCATATCACGGACAAATGCCTGCGGCGGCCACTATTCGTGCAACAATTTTCGAGACCCCCCCGTCTCGTATACATGAAATACCATGTGTACGAGACGGGGGTCTCGTACACGTGGTATTTCATGGCCCCCCACAAAAAGAAATCCATGGGCGATAAATCAGGTGACCTGGGTGGCCAAGCGATCGGTCCACCTCTACCGATCCATCGAGCTCCGAATGTTCGGTTCAGGTAATCACGCGCAACAATTGTGCTATGGGCTGGAGCCCCGTCATGTTGATACCACATATCTCGGCGGATATGCGCAAGAACAGCGCCCAGAAAAGTCGGTAACACTGTCTCGAGAAATATTAGGTATTTCCGGCCGTCCAATCGGGGCAGTAGCAAGTAAGGTCCCAACAAACAGTCACCAATGATTCCAGCCCACACATTTACGGCAAAACGATGTTGCGCAGCGTGACTTCTCGTACCATGCGGGTTGTCGTAAGCCCACACATGTGAATTGTGTGTATTGAACACACCTTCATGACTGAATGAAGCTTCATCTGTAAAAAGGACACAAACTGGAAAACTGGGGTCCACGGCACCTTTCTGCATGAACCATTGTGCAAATTCCACACGCTTCGGATAATCGTCAGGATGCAGTAACTGCACCCTTTGCAGATGGTAAGGATGAACACGTTCCTTGTGCAGTATCCGCCACACTGCTGACTGAGAGACCCCAAGCTGCTGAGCAATAGCTCATGTGCTAGTATTCGGATTATCTTCGATGGACTGTAGGACTTGTTCTGAGACGTTGACAGTCCGCGTCAGTCATCTTCTCCCCGTATCCTGCATGTTGCTGCGCAGTGAACCATGTTCGCGCAGATTGCGATGCACACGTGCAGACATTTGATGCTGCGGTATTCTTCTGTTGAGGTATCGGTCTTCATAAACTTGCCTAGCTCGGCGGCCGCTTTCGCCAACTGCCCCATATGCGAGATGCATATCTGCTAGCTCTTGATGCGTAAAACGATTCATCTTATCACTAGTAAGTCAGCTCGTACACTGATGACAGCGGGAGTGGTCGGGCGAGCTGTACATTGGTTGGGTACACACAGCACCCTCTACATAAGCATGCGTACATACTTTCCTATGTGAAATCGGTTTCCTGACGTATTCCCTACCTCCCCCACGAAATTTGAACGATAAGTTTTGAATCACCCTGTATAGCTTATGTTACAAGGATCATATGATTACAAATACAACTCAGTTAGACTTGTGGAATACAAAAAAATCAGTATCTTATGTAGCCACCATGAATGGCAAACCACTGCTACAAGGTCTGGCACTGAGAGGATGAGACATCAGATGTGTTTGGAGAATGTCAACTCATGCAGTGTTTCAATACGTAGCCAAAATTCATCTGTTGTAGTCGCTGCTGGTGTCTGGTGTGCTAGTATTTGTGAGATCATGGACCAGACATGTTCAATTGGGGACAGATTCGATGAATGCGCAGACCAAGGCAGAAGTGTCACATGGTGGCTATTCAGGAATTGTTGGACGATGCATGCCACATGTAGTTGGGATTGTCCTGTTGATAAATGGCACCAGAGAGCTCCTGAAGATAAGGCACAACCACAGGCTCCAACATCTCGGTGATGTAATGCTGGCTGTTCAAAATACTGTTAATGCATACGAGTTGCATGCATGAATGGAGTCCAATGGAACCCCATACCATAACACCAGGGACTGGACCTGTATGGTGCTGCATCATGCATGTCTCACTGAGCCTGTTGCCGCAGTACCACCAGATACAGATTCATCCATCATGGTGCTGCATACTGAAGTGGGATTCATCTGAAAAGACAATTTGATGCCATTCGCATATCCATGCGCGACGTTCTTGACATCATTGCAGTCGCATATGCCTGTGTTGTAGAGTCAATGGTAGCCAAAGCAATGGCCGCCTAGAAAAGATGCCCTGATGCTGCAGACAATGTTGAACCATACATGCAGACACTGGTTGATGTGCAGCACACCCTAACTGTTGAGCAAAGGTGTTTGATGTGATTGTACAATCATTTAAAGCCATGTACATGAGATGTCTGTTCTCTTGTTCATTTGTGCAACAGTGCTGTTGAGATCCCTCACATCGATGAGTTCGTTCCTCCTCTACTCACTGACGCCATATTCTCATCACTCTGTCCAACATGAGCACCGATGTCTTAGTACAATAATCCACCTTCCCGTAATCCCACAATTATCCTCTCGATCAAAGTTGGAAATCTGGTTGTATGGATGCTGTGTTCTTCGACGGGTCACACTTGATCCTTTAGTGTGCAAGAACTGCAAAAAAAAAAACAATTCCAGTGCTTTACATCAGCTCTTTGTAATCTCCTCATATACCACTTCCAGGAGCATTACTGTCCCACATGATGTGCATTTGTGCTGTCCTTTGAATAATTTACATGTTCTCTCATGACCCATCTTGCATATTTCAGGACAATCTGATGAGTTCTACCTGGTGTTGCACTTTTAATGACCAGAAGTGTATTTGCATGTTAAAAGTTTTTAGGAAAACTCTCAGAAGCTTTTCGGAGCAAGGACAGCACTCTGTCTTCAGTGAAGTGACACCATTTGGTGACATTAGGGCTGTTTAGAGCTTCTTTCCACGTCGTGAAGTGCGATTCCAGTGTCTCAGTTGCAGGTGGGGACGGGTGAGGCCATTATTTCAATAGCCTCATGAACTACGGTTCTGTAGAAAGTGGATGCATGTGCATGCAGTGTGGTGTGCTCCCAGTCTATCGTTGCCATAGACACTTTGCAAAATGATATTCTACATCATTGTTACTTTCCAATTAACTGTACATCCTTCCCACCTCTTTTATCATATGTGCATCATCTCACAAGTATTTTTGTAGCATTAATCAAACATGGTAGCCCTAATGGAAATTGGTTGAAGCAATGTGATGTTAATGAATTGTTAGTGTGCAAGACTGTTAGAACCATCCACATGTAACTGCATAATGTTTGAGACTGATGCTGTTAACTGCAACACGATTGGTGGGCCAAACAGACAATGGCAAAAGATGGTCACATTGATCTTTATAGCTATCCCCACAGTGAAGGAAAATGGGTTTTTTCTGAGGTGGTGCAACAGTTGAGCATAATAGTGATCATAACAAAATATGTTTCTAGATGATCAACCTAGTAAATAAGAAAGTGATTATCAACCTATTTTGTTTCTTATAATTTGCAGTTAAGAAAACTCATTTCTTTTGAATTGACAAATTTAAACTAATAACAATGAAATTCTACAGATCAATGTAGGTTTATCAGGAGGTAAGAAACTGTTTACATGTTTATTTTAGACCCCTTGTTTGTTTTTATATATGTGAAAATCCAGGGGCAGTACTGCTGCATGTGCAACTGGGGACTTTTTTTGGGGTAGCAAATTTGCAAACAAACTAATGTCCATAGCTGTAGTAAGGTTGATTGGAGGAAATACAACATATTTTTCAACAAATGATTTTCAATTAAATTTAAAAAGGACAATAAATTTGGCTATATTAATCTTAATATCTAATATCAGACTTGGAGAAAGAAGAGGCAGAGCCGAAGTTTTCAGGGTAGCAAAAAGCCAGCACTGGTCCTGTGAAAACCTTTATATGTAGTATAGATATTTAGCCGTCCCATGGCTGAGTGGTTAGCACACTTGGCTACTGATCTAAGGGACCTGGGTTCGAGCCCCAGGTAAGGCATGGTTGTGTGTGTTGTTTTTCTGCTGAGGCCCTGCCATCCTCACAGACCTTCTGCTATGGCATTTAAACTGACAGGCTCCTGTCAGACCTCTGTAGCAAGCAGCTGCTTGAGGGGGTATTTATTTTTATTTATAGATATTAATGAGGATCTGTCTCAACATTGTATCTTAATTGGTGGTTTTAATATTTTGACTAAGAATTGGAGTGATAGCAATTATTCAAAAAACATTTGATCAAGAATGAATCATTTCTAAATTTTATGTCATTCAATAATTTATCACAGTTTAATCATGTTGTCAATTTCGGTAGTAATATTTTGCTGTTAAATCAGAATGATTCTAAATTATTGGCTCATCGCGCTGATGATCTTCCTCCTGTGGATGATTATCATCCTATGTTGCATATTTGTCTAAAGCTATAATTCTATCATTAATTAATAGTTCTGAAAAAAATTCATTGCCGACACGGCGGGAATCGAATCTGCATCTCTCCAGATTCATGCCAGAGTGTTCAACCATTGCACCATGCATTGGACAATGAAATGTTTCAGAATAGGACCTTATAAATCTTTCTTTGTTGAGACTATTCTGAAAAATTTCATTGTCCAATGTGTGGTGCAATGTAGCGTGCTCTGGCATTAATCTGGAGAGATGTGGGTTCGATTCCTGCTGTGTCAGTGATTTATTTTTTTCAGAATCTATTTATGTTTGATGTCTATCTTAACAGGGAATACCATGCATTCACTATGGATTGATTTTTGGCTATAATTCTAGTTGTATCAATATCATGATGCACTGATCAAGTATAATTTTAAGAAGGGTAATTTATTATTGTCCATCCCATGGCCGAGTGGTTAGTGCACTTAGCTACTGATCAAAGGGATCTGGTTCCAGCCCCAGATAAGGCATGGATGTTTGTGTCGTTTTTCTACTGAGGTCCTGCAAATCTTCACAGACCTTCTACTAAGGCATATAAACTGACAGGCTCCTGCCAGACCTCTGTGGCAAGCAGTTGCTTGAGGGGGATTTTTATTTTATATTTTTTTACTATTAGAATGATCTGAATTTATTCAACATTGATAAAGCAGGTTCTTGTTTTATAGTAAATGTATCATGCTATTAATTTCTCTGTGCTCATATCTAACACTGAAATAAAAAAGTATTCTTGTTGGTATATCTCCAATTATAATTATTATCAGATATTATTTTTATTTATTTTATATTTTTTTACTATTAGAATGGTTTGAATTTATTTAACATTGATAAAGCAGGTTCTTGTTTTATAGTAAATGTATCATGCTATTAATTTCTGTGTGCTTATATCTAACACTGAAATAAAAAAAGTATCCTTATTGGTAAATTTCTGATTATTCATGGTATTAAAGTAAAGCATAAAATTTGTAAAAAAAAAAAGCAAAAATATAACAAAACATATATGGAAAAATCAATTAAATAATAAAAACTGCTTATGAAAATTTTACAGGATGAACTGATTAGCTCATCTACTAGATTTTGGTTTTTTTCATAATAAATATAATATAGATGACCCTGTACTGAATATTATGCATTTTAATGATTTTGAACTTAGGAGAGTTAAGAATAGGGTTGGATTGTTTTACCTCTGAGGGGTATTTTTCTGTACATAATGGGCTAAATGGCCAAGTCACAAGGACCCTTTAGGCCCAAAGGTTGAAGCAAGGAGTGTTTAAGGGAGAAGAGAGCCAGCTTCCATAGGGATAAACTTTTTGATTGCAGCACCCTCTAAATATGGCAAACTCATGCATTGCGGTGAAGTCACCTAGCCAGGGAAAGGAACGAGTTCCCTGCCTTATTTTTCCACTACCTAGCAAGGTTTACAATAGCTTACACCCCGTGACTAATTTTACATACACTTTGACTCTGAAAAATTTTCATTTCCAAAATTTCTCCTTCATGAGTCACCATCATAATTTTCTTTTTGTTTAGAGAGAAAATAACAAGGAGTAATCAAAATTATTTTCCTTAATAAAATCCCACTTTGTAAAACAGGTAGTAGACTCTACAATATTTAATACATTATATTTTATACAATTATAGATATTTTTAATAAACATCATATTGAGTTTTTTACTTGTATAAACATTCAACAGACACTTCCAGTATCAACCATAAGAATTACACTATTAGAGTTGGGTTGGGTTGTTTTACCTCTGAGCGGCACTTTTTTGCACACCATGGGCTAAATGGCCAGGTCACATGGACCCCGAAGGCTCAGAGAAGGTTGGGGGAGGGGACCCACTGGAACAGCTGTTGGGAGACAGATGGTAGCCTCCCGTCAAGGCCATCCAGCGTGTTCTTTAACGTGCACAGGGTATGGTTCTCCCGCACACGGGGCCACGGCTTAACGTCCCATCCGATGGACGGCGGCCTTTCTAAGCCCATCGGTGTCCCCTACTGACCGTGGGCAGGGCGGGGAATTTTGCGGAGATAAATCTCAACGCTGACCCACCTGGGACTCGAACCTGGGAACTACAGATTACGAGCCTGGTGCGCTACCGACTGAGCCATCCCCGCCCCCACTATTAGAGCAAAGTGCAGAAACCTATATACATCGATATGCTTCAGGGAACACAAACCTGCAATGTACATTGACCTATATATTTGTAAGATGATTAAATGTATTAATTTACATGTTAATTTTAAAAATTATGCAAAATTGCTCAAAATAAACATACAATAGCTTTTCCATATTGTAAAAGCACTCCTGAATGGGATAAAATACTCACTGAATAACTTTAGGGTCAGCTATCACTGTGCACAAATAGCCATGGGTGTTAGACAGGTTGAAATACTAATTAAATCATATTAAATATAACAAGAGTAAGACAAACCATAGCTGCAGCAAGCTAGACTCTTTGCACTGCGCATATTGCCCCTTACAGTTGTTCTCATGCCTGCACACCAATTTGCCATGTTCAGTTTTGGCATCCCGTGACCGAGAGAAATTCCGCAGAGGCGGTGCCACTTACACTTGTGTGAAGCTGGCTTTCATCTCCTTAGACCTTCTTTGATTGAGGGTAGGGACCCATTGTAGCAGCTGTTGGTAAACAGATGATAGCCTCCAGTCAAGGGCATCCAGAGTGTTCCTTAATGTGTCTCACACACGGGGTCATGTTAAAGTCCCATCCAATGGACAGCAGCCTTTCCAAGCCCGTGTCCCCTACTGACTGTGCAAAGGCCGGAGTATTTTGCGGAGATAAATCTCAATGCTGACCCAGCTGGGACTCGAACCTGACAACTGCAGATTACAAGCCTGGCGCACTACCAACCAAGCCACACCTGCCCTGGAGAGTTAAGATATCAAGAATACTCCTGCAGATGATTTTAAACTGGTTTTAGCACAGTAGGGAAGTGTGGTTGAGGAATTTTTTTTTTAAAGAGACAATTTCCAATTTTTTTTAAAAACAAAATTATTGCAATATAATTACCAAAAATATTGTTAAATTTCTTTTTTAGCCTATTAATTAAAGGGATCTGTGTTTAAGCCCCAAGTAAGGCATGGGTGCTTTTGTTGTCTCTTTGCTGAGGGTCCACACAGACCTTTTCTATGGCATATTGACAGTCTACTTATCAGACCTTTATGGCAAGCAGCTGCTTGAGGGGATAATTTTTATTTATAAGGTAACTACGACATCTGCTTACCCTACTGGTGCAGTTAATAGGCGTTTCAGTGTATATACTCACAATGTATCAATCTTTTGCCATTTTTATGGAAATTTCTTATTGTTGTTATGCATACATTTAATTTTTGTTAGAAACAAACATTTTACACACCTCCGACTATTCCGGAGCTTAATCTCAGTTGGCCTTTCGGTGCTGCGGCTGCAAGGGCATAATGCGTAAGTTTTTCTGGTGAGTTCGGAACGATAACTTTTTCAGTCTTTATAACAACTGGGCTTGCTATAGGGCCAATCAAGGAAGTTACCGCTTGGGACGAAGCCCTTAGATAGTTACTACAGGTCGTAGCTTTTGCTATATGAGAAAACATTTTGTACTACAAAAATAATTCTCTCTTACAATTCAGGTAGGTCAACTACATTGACTGTTGCCAGATTACTACGAGAATGTTTGGTGATTCCTAAAGAATAATTATACTGATCAGGGTAGAGGATTCTATCGTTAAAGACCCAAAGCAGTTTCATGACATTATTAGGGAAAAATGGAAAAAATACGATAAATATTCCGTTTAGTTCGCAACTTTAAATTATTTTGAGAAATACGTTCAGAATGATTCATTTTGCATTCATGAAGTTAGGAAGAACAGGAGGGAGCATCTTAGCAGTTTATCTTAAGTGGTTTCTATAGTGACAACGGGTGTGGAAAAGCTTAAAAGGCCTAAACGGCCTAAACAACCTATTGTCCACAATTTACATGGCCGCCGTCGTAAAAACACGGGCATTCACGCAGTAAGCCTAGGTCGGTATAAGACTTAGTTTTTTTCTTTTCAAATATGTTTAGTTTTCGTTTTTAGAGTAAAATCCAATTGTCGGTTTAGTCAGTTCTTTGATATCCTAAAATAATATTTAATGAAAAACATTTATCGATTAAAAGTACTTAAAACATCTTGCAAGCGGTCATGTTAGTAGCCATCATTGTTATCGATCAGTACGCCTCTGGCTATGTCTTAATCACGTCCATGCCGTGATGTAACTGCACCAAAGCTGTCCTGTGCATACAGTTGTGCCTTGATGCAGCTTAAGTATGATACAGAATGATTAATCGCAGCTTTTCTTAGATACAGTTGTTCCGACAGCAATCTTCAAAAGGTCGAAATGAAATGGTTATAATGATAGACCTATAAAACCTGGATATCAAAATAATAGATCGCATATATCTTTTTATAAATTTACCCAAAATATGTATGTGGCGAAATTTATCTTGCACGAACGAAAAAAGAAATTTCATCAAGCCTTTTATTCGATACAGAAAATGGAATCCAGGTTTAAAATAGCAAATCATGTGAAAGATTAAAGCTATTTTCTCACCTCAATATCTTTTTCATCCATTAAGCTCTACAACAATTCTTTAAAAGAATAAATAACTTTCAGATCATTGGAAATCATCTAACCGTATGAACCTAGTTCTTTGTAATGTACTGCAAAATCTGCATTGAACAAAATATTCATAATTTTTGTGTTTTTGCTAATAAAGATTGGCAATGCTGATTAATAGTGAAAAAAAATTTTTTTGCTAATAAACATTTGGCAACGCTTTAAATAGATACCGCCCCACCCAGGATCATGGATTTCAATAAATAATTCTTGCCGCCGCTGCCACTTCCTACGCTCCAACCGTCATCACTACCTACTATTCAAATGAAATATTTTTCTGAAAACTAGTTTTTCTTTTTCAAAGAACTGAACCATAGAAATTTAACAAGCGCAAACCATTTAATACTTTTATGTTAACTCCTGTAAATTTAGTTAGTAACCTTTATAAGCCTACTATTTATATTTCCCAAATACATGCTTAGTAGTTGCATATTGTTCTGAATGATACAAACTAAAGAATATAAAAGTGACGAAAGATGAAATAATCTTTCCTCTCTTTAGTTTGTATCATTCGGAGCAATATCTATATATTGCTCCGAATAAAGAAATTCTCCAGGGGGCTAGGAGAAAATTTAGGAAAAAAGCTTCCTGACTTTTCTCCTAGCTCCATGGGGAAAAATTCCATTTTCTTCTTTAGAAAAAAAATTAGAAAGCACAAAAGTGTCTGATGATGATTCCCCTGTTTCAGTTATCAAATTGCAGATGTTTTACTACCAATTGCCCAATGTTACGTATGGATATTTCCCCAGATAAAAAGTGTAGTTGCCAACTTTTCTACAAAATCAACGATAGTAATTGTAGTCAGGCAAAGCGATATCTGACAGAGAGAAAGGTTCATCATTCCTAAATGCTGCCTTGATTGGTTGCCATTTAAAAATATTAATAATGGATTAAAAACAAAAATATGTTACTTGTCAACACATATAACGACACACTTGTGAATTATTTAGCAACGTCACACCTTGAAAGTGTTGCCAATTTCAAAAAGCAAAATATATTGTTTACCTAGCAGTGACCAAGCATGGACCTCTCCGTCTGTTTTTAATGGATTTCGAGGCATTGGAAGGCAGAATCTTCGGTTTGTCTCTTTGAAGCATGTTACAAATAAATGTCATTTTATAGAGTCTAACCAACTGATTAGCCACTTTCTGGTTAATAAGTGACGTGTTGTTTCGAAGTGGCATACAACTTTGTTCCCAAGTTATTCACCACTGCTGTATTTTGATAACCTAAATTGAAATGAATAAAAACTTTACCGAGTTTATAACTCCTCTACTATGTTATCCTCTACTAGCCGAAGGCAAGGTGGGGGAATTTAATGTAGATAAATCTCAATGGTGGCCCAGGTGGGCTCGAACTTGGGAACTGCAGATTATGATCCTGGTCTGCTACCGACTGAGTCCCACCCCCTCTCCGGGATGAGACATAAAGCCTTGACTCTGTCTGCAGGAGAGTCATCCCCTGTGCATGTGTAAGAACATTCTAGATGACCGAGAAAGTATCTCTTGGGATCCAGTGTTGTTCTGGAGGACCAGATATTTATAACCATATCTTCCATTCATTTAAAGAGATTGATATATCAGGTAACCACAAAAGTTCATGCCGTTTATGTACCATATTAAATAATCAGCTAGTTAAAGAAGTAGTCGATGCAAGGCGTTACTGCCGTGTCAGAACAACTACCGCATCTTAAAATTAAGTTGTATCTTATTTACATAATAATATCCAAGTAGTAAACCCAATAAAATATTGAAATGAAAGTGTCGTCGAAGTTCATCAGATGTTGTTTACTTTATGAGTTTAAACTTGGTAACACTTCTGCAGAAGCCACTAGAAGAATATGTGTCATTTGGATAGGATGCAGTAAAGGAACGCACAGCCAGAAATTGGTTCCAAGATTTTAGAACCAGGGATGAGTCATTTGATGATGCACTGGGTAGCAGCTGTGGCCATTGACAATGAAGCTTTGAAATCAGCCATTGAAGAAGAGAGAGTCGAGCATGCCAAGAGCTTGCTTTGAAGTTCCATGTTAACGATGAAACCATTAGAAGGCATCTGCAAGAAGTACCAATTGAAAACATACCAATTGAGCAAATGACAACCACATGAATTGTCCTACTCCAAGAAACAGCGTGTGTCAGCCTGACTTATCCTGTTCTCCCGCCATAATAAGGAGCCATTTCTCGATCGATCGTTTGCTGACATGTGATGGAAAGTGGAACCAATATTAGAATCCTTCAAGGAAACGACATTGTCTGTCTCCACAAACTTCAAGACCAGCACTGTTTCGATGTAAGGTGCTCCTTAGTGTATGGTGGACAGCTCGTGGAATTGCCCAATTTGAGGTGCTAAATCCTGGCCAAGCCATTACTGGTGAGCTCTATTCACAACAGCTTGAACGTGTTCATGAGGCATTGAAAGAGAAGCAAGCGGCACTTGTCAATCGTAAAGGAGAACTGTTCCTTCAGGATAACGCCTGTCCACATACTGCCAAAGTGGTCACAGGGGACAATCCAATGCCTTGAATGGGAGACTTTGTGCCATCCAGCCTATTCACTGGTTATCTCTCCTCTGCATTATCATTTGTTTCTGGTCTTTGACAATAATCTGTGTAAACAAGAATTTAAGAACGAGAAACATTAATAGACCGAAAACCCCAAATAATTCTAAGTCCCAAGTCCGCCATTTTGAATCATGACATCATCACCCATCGTGAACTAAAACTCCCAAATAATTCTATGTCCCAGTTTGCTGTTTTGGATTCTGACGTCATCACCCAAGTAAAACCTCAAAATTACTCTAAGCCCACCATCTTGTAGTCTGACGTCATCACCCTCAAAGACAACCCTCGTAATATTCTCACGATTGCAATCCATTGGCAATTAATTCTGAAATTTATCAAGTCCAAGTAAACTTTCGCTGGCAGCATTCAGAGCATCCCCTCTCGGACCTATTACACAAACATTATTTAAATCTTTATAACGACGTCATAGACTATGATGCAATCATCTTGTTCAGACCTGTCCACCTCTTTTCGCAAAGTACTGCAATGCAGCTCACTCTTTAGAAAAAAAGAACTCTTCCACAACTGTGCTCGATACCCAGACCTCACGCTCGGACCTATTGCACAAACCCATGAATGGTGACGTCATAGACTATGTCCAATCATCTTTCCAGGTAGGGACTCTTAAAGAAATGAACGATTTTTTTTTATTCCTTGTAATTCACATTTAACTTAGGAAATTTTCAATGAATTCTTTTTCCTTGTAAATGGTATTTAAAAAATAAATTTATAACCCCTTCGCACATTCTCAGCCTTCACATTTTATTGAATAATAAAAAAAGAAATAATAAATACCCCCTCAAGCAGCTGCTTGCCACAGAGGTCTGACAGGAGCCTGTCAGTTTATATGCCATAGTAGAAGGTCTGTGAAGATGGCAGGACCTCAGTAGAAAAACGACACACACATTCATGCCTTACCTGGGGCTCGAACCCAGACATCGCAAAAATAAATGTTTTGAAACAGCACATAGGGAACTACATTTCTGGCTCGCACAGAGGTTAATATTTTCCCCGGAAAATTCACTTAGGAAAAAATTATTTTAGTGAATTTTTATTCCTTGTAAATCGAACATAGAAAAAAATTTATAACCTCTTCGTACATTCTCAGTCTTCACATTTTATTGACGAACATGGCAAAAAAAAATTTTTTTTTGAAACATTATTCCTCATAAGAAACTACATTTCTGTCTCGGAGAGAGGTTAACTTTTTTATTCCTTGTAAATTAACTTAGAAAAAAATTATTTTAATGAATTTTTATTCCTTGAAAATCATACAGAAATTTATAATCTCTTTGCACATTTCCATCCTTAAGATTTTATTGAAGAACGTCGCTAAATGTTTTGAAACATCACATAGAGAACTATATTCCTTGTTCTGACTTTAAAATTTTTTTTAAATCCTTGTATATCGAATTTAGAAATTTAACCTCTTCCCACATTTTAAACTCGTACTTCAATTTCGTATCTCACTCTTCTTTCATATCTCGCAAGTGACCACGATGGATGGTACAGTCGCTCAAAAAAGTATCCAAACACCATGTTTGATTACAAAATTCAGAAAAAATATCTGGCAACGATTTTTTTTAGAAATTAGTGATCTGGGAACCTTCGCGTCACGTGACACGAAGGTTCCCAGATCACTAATTTCTAAAAAAACGTTGCCAGATATTTTTTCTGAATTTTGTAATCAAACATGGTGCTTGGATACTTTTTTGAGCGACTGTAAAAGAATTACTTTTACAATCTGACAACTACGCTCTGAATGATATTTAGAGGTGTAATTTTGAAATATTTTAAAACATGGAATTACATGTCTTGCTCTGAATAATGAACGACGTATAATTCTTTTAGGAATAAACTATCCCAATATGCAAAGTTCTACCAATTGATTTATGCCATGGAATAAAGTGTACAAGATTCAGGAATATGACCATGAGTCATACATCCCTTCAGAAAAACGTGTCAAGAAAAGCTCATCATGGCAACTAGATGGCATTCTTACATCTTATTAGTCAATGAGTCCACTATGCATGGAGGGACCCATTCCCCCCACTATTATTATTAGCTGAAGTGGACTCTTCCAATTAGGGACTCAACCATGGGAAAGAGATATCTGGCCTATGATTCTATTATTGAAATCTAACTGACCTTGAGTCAAGCCCCGTTGACTCCCACTTTCGACGGTCCCATCGCCAAAAATGGCATCTGAGTTAGCATCTGAGCAATGGCATCTGAGTCAAACAATCACTTAACATGACCGAAAAAATTTTTTTGTTAAACAACGGTAAAATTTTAAAACCAAAACCTTAATTAGTGTTTACTTTGGAAAAATATGAACAGAATTTAAGTTAGATAAAAAAATTAAAGCGAAAAAAAAAATTACTGTAATGAACGAATTTTACTTCCATATAGAGATAACATAAAAATAAATAAATAAATACCCCCTCAAGCAGCTGCTTGCCACAGAGGTCTGACAGGAGCCTGTCAATTTATATGCCATAGCAGGTGTGATGACCCTTTGTTCGGATCCTGTCAGACTGTGACAGATGTGATGACCCAATGAAGTTCCGATGCTGTCTGACTATGACAGATGTGTTGATCTGGGTTCGGATCCTCCAAACAGGAGAGAGAGAGACGATGGTATTGCTTAATTCACTTCGGTGAAAATTTCGCAGGTTTTTAGGCTTGTGCCAATGTATGCCTTAACATTGCTGCGTTGAATGATTGTAGAATAGGAACTGTTCCTCAATTAACTGCACGAGAGTTATATAGGGACGACACTATTTTTATTCACTCTATATACACTACGTGCTGGGAATGAGCTCCACTCGTGAGCCTTTGCTGCCTTGCTGCTGCGAGCAATAATATAATGAGGTGGAGAATTGCACACTCTGCAATTTCTCACTTTACTGACCTCAAACTTGGCGAAAGGATAATCAACCTTTGCCTACACTGTGGCTCTTCCTGAACCACAAGAATACACAAGATTCTCCAAGAATATGGATTCCCTCTTGGAATCACACCCTCACTCACTCCAAGGGTTACTTTTGACGCGTGTCAGAGCGACCTCTTCGCTTGACAGCTAACGCACAGACTCACGTTTCAAATCTCCCGGCTAGCCTCGTCGCTGCACTAGCGCCCCCTAGGCTAGTCATTACGCTATAAACAACTACTGGCATTCGTTACCACTCGCACGGAGCAGCTTTAGACCCGAAAAACAACCTCGTGAGTCATCCCAGCACAAACATTTCCAAGAACACATAAAAATATATACAACAATAAAATATAACAAAAATATGCAATAAATAAATAACGTATAAAATTCGAGGGACATGACAGTAGATCTGTGAGGATGGCAGGACCTCAGCAGAAAAACACAAACGTCCGTGCCTTATCTGGGGCTTGAACCCAGGTCCCTTAGATCAGTAGCCAAGCGCGCTAACCACTCGCCCACGGGACAGCAAAGAATTCACATTTTAGCGTGCAAAACACGCGTTCGATATGAATTTTTTTTTGAACAAACTTATTTTGTGTTCAGATTTAAACACAAAACAAGACATATGTTCTAATTTCATACACATTTTTCGTTTACTGTACAAAAATAAAGACAAAATTTATGCACGATAGAAATATTAAGCGATCGAAAAAAAAAAGCATAAGGTGGAATGCAACTAGGTATATTCCCACTTTCCACACTTTCAAATACCATCTAGATAAAAACTACTACACTATGCTACATTTTTTCTCGTTGTCCTCACTACTTACAGGTTTTATAATTTGAAATCATGTTCGAAGAACAAATTAGCGGTTTTAAGTCCATCTTTGATTTGTGAAATTACTTGCGGGAATTGAAAGATAATAAACAAACTTTAACAAAATTTAATATAACAACGAAATATGAATTTGAAGGATATGTATATCCTTCAAATAAAAAAAAGTTTTTTTATATAGTATACACATTTTAAACACCGAATACATCATGTTATTAACTCAAGATGTTACAGGACATTTGACATAATTGTTGATTGATGGTGTTACATATCATTATTAATCAACATTATTATCGTAATAGCGGTGCCTACGTAATGGGAATGCCTGCCGATTTCAAGACATGAAGCGGCAGCAGTGCTAGTTACATTTTTGGCCGTACTATTTGGCGCTGGCGATCCGCTGTTTTACTTGTTACTTGCTTCGTAGCAGTATAGGTTATTACGCTGTTGACCGCTTGCTTCAAAAATGGATTATGATATGGATTTGTTTGTAAGTAATTATTTACTATTTTCTACCTGCTGCTATTTTCAACTAGAAGTCTGAAAGATAATGCAAAATTGTGTGATGCTTCGCAGAAGCGAAACTGTTTCTATCGAATCTATTCCAAACTGGATCTGCAAGACAGGTGGGTGCATTAATATGGCGGCAACGTAACGATGACATGAGTAATTGAAAAAAATTTCTGAGATCACTTTTGAATATATAATATTTTGGAATCGCAGAAACCTTTACAATATATGGAACTGAGTTACACTGCCCTAACAAAATATTAGAGAATTTCTGTGTTATGTGAATGGGAATCTTACTATAAATTCAAGTATATAATTTTATCTATTTAAATCTCGATTTTCAACAGCATTCGTCTAGTATTTAAGGATTCATTATTTCCGTTTGTATCTCTGAGAAAGATTCTAGTTTATTGTACTTGATTTGCCATCTGTCTGATTATTTACCATATGACTTCGACCAGATCTCTATATACTTATCATTAGCTTAGGTTAGCTTACCGCGGAACGGTGCTGCCCTCATGTGCGCGCTTGCTAACACGGAGAATCGCGGAAAATTGGCAGGCATTCTCATTACACAGGCACCGGTAATAGTTTAAAGTTCTGATTTACAATGTTTAGTTTGGCAACACAAATTGGCAGTAAGTTATGTACTTAGACGAAGGTCAGCCTTTGGCGTCTGCTTTGTGATGTCTGAAATATCTAATTGTGACTCTTTCTTCCTTCTTGAAGAGATTATGAGAAAAAATAACAGAATAACAAAATTCATTAGGTGAGGTTTTTGTTTTCCTTTCTACATTTTTTAAGAACTTTCTCTGTAAACTTACTCGTCATTTTAAATAATGGATATCACATTCTGTTTCTACTAAGTTGGTTTGAATTGTTGACACATCAGCGAATGTCTCATCCATCCGTTTTCCTGAAAAGCAAAGATAAAATTTGTTATATAAAGAAATGCTCAAGATATTTAAAACAGATTATAGAGTTCACATTTCTTAAACTATCTTCTGTTGTATTATGTTCGTTGTCTCAAAAAGTATAGGTACAGATGAGTTAAAAATTATGCAATGTATTAAAATATCAAAGTTGGCTGAGTTAGTGATCATAACTCTCAACTTCAGGTCTGTCTTGATAGGACTATATTCGAAAACCATCTAATATACACGGTGATCAAAAAGTCATTTAAGCCATTTACTGAAACCTGTTTTTATTTGTCAAAAAGAACGAATGATTAAATGAACTTTTAATCAGAGAATGGGGATTTTTTTTGATTTGCGATATATAGGATAGAGAAGAATCATAGAAGCTACTCGTAGCTTTTACAGACCTCATACAAGGACATGGTCATACTGAGATCGAAGTCAATGCTGACCACTGCTTCAGATAGAGCTAACACAGCACACAAAGTTTGCCTGACTGGAATAGCATTTCCAGTCAGGCAATATGCATTTTCCTCCCTACCACTATGTCAGTTTAGGAAATCATTATTTATGTATCATGTAATATGTAATTATTGTTATGTACAGTAAAACCTTGGATTGCGAGTAACTTTGTTTGCGAGTATTTTGCAAGACGAGCAAATTTTTAAAATAAATTTTAACTTGATAAGCGAGCTAAGTCTTGTAATACGAGTAACATGTATGCGCATGTCTACCAACCGTCACGTTCGGTTTCAGTCGGTCGGTGTCGGTGTGCTTTACATATTTACTCAACATACGTACGAAGTATTGTTTATTTTCTTTCTAAACGTGGTTAATGAGTATTTTTCGATAACAGTACTGTAACCATGGCTCCCAAAAAGAAAACTGTTGAAAAAGAAAGTGATAAGAAGAAGAAAATGATTACGGTGGAAGTTAACAAGGAAATCATCGAGAAGCACGCACAAGGTATGCGAGTGGTCGACATCGCAAGATTTTATAATAAGTCTACATCGACTATTTGCACAATATTAAAGAAGAAAAAAGAATTAAGGGGACTAGATGTAGCAAAAGGAGTCACGCGACTATCAAAGCAACGGCCACGTGTTCTGGAAGATGTAGAAAAGTTGCTTCTCGTGTGGATAAACGAGAAACAACTAGCAGGTGATACTGTGACGGAAAACTGTATCTGCGAGAAGGCAAAGATTTTGTATGCCGACCTCATAGTAAACTGCCAGATACGTCGATAAGATACGAAGAAGGCTTCAAAGCGAGCAGGGGCTGGTTTGACAACTTTAAGAAGAGAAGTGGTATCCATAGTGTTGTGCGACACGGAGAAGCTGCGAGTTCGGACGTTAAGGCAGCTGAGGCGTTCGCCACCGAATTTCCGAAACTCATGATTTCCGAGGGTTACCTACCACAGCAAGTTTTTAACTGTGACGAGACAGGGCTTTTTTGGAAAAAGATGCCAAAGAGGACTTACATTACTATAGAAGAGAATGCAATGCCTGGTCACAAGCCCATGAAAGACCGTCTCACCCTCTTGTTTTGTGCTAATGCAAGCGAGGATTTTAAAATTAAGCCCTTGCTGGTGTATCATTCCGAGAATCCACGAGCCTTCAAGAAATGCAAGGTACAGAAGAGTCAGTTAAACGTTATGTGGAGGTCCAACAGCAAAGCTTGGGTCACTCGTATCTTGTTCGTTGAGTGGATCAATTAGGTCTTCGGTCCTACAGTGAAAAAATACCTTTTAGAAAATAATCTGCCACTCAAAGTTTTGCTAATTATAGACAATGCCCCTGCTCATCCTCCAGGTCTCGAGGATGACTTACTGGAGAAATTCGAGTTCATTAAGGTGAAGTTCCTTCCTCCCAATACCACTCCACTACTTCAGCCCATGGATCAGCAAGTCATTTCGAACTTTAAAAAGCTTTACACCAAAGCATTATTTCAGCGGTGCTTTGAGGTAACTGAAGGAACAAATCTTACCCTCCGAGAATTCTGGAAAAATCATTTCCACATCGTGAACTGTCTCAAGATCATCGATAAAGCTTGGAATGGGGTCACCAAGAGAACGCTCAATTCTGCTTGGAGAAAACTGTGGCCTGACTGCATTCTAGGAGATAACTGTGAGGGGTTAGCTCACGAAGAGGAACTGCCAGTTCTCGATGAAATTGTCTCCTTGGGGAAGAACATGGGACTGGAAGTGAATGAGGACGACATTCAAGAGCTGGTGGAGGAACATCGCCAGGAGCTGACCACCGACGAACTAATGGATCTGCATCGCGAGCAACAGCAAAAGTTTGTGGAGGAGATCTCGTGTGAGGAAGACGAGAAAAAGGAGGAGGAATCACTCACTTCAAATGAGATTAAGGACATGTGTAAAATGTGGGAAACAGTCCAAAATGTTGTAGAAAAACACCACCCAAATAAGGCTGGGGCAATGCGAGCAGTCAACCTTTTTAATGACAATGCAATGTCACATTTTCGGGAAATTATAAAGAGAAGGCAGAAGCAAATGTCCCTTGATAGTTTCGTCGTTAGAGTTACACAAAAGGAAAAAGATTCCAGTGTTCCAAACGCAAATTAATTGTGTGTATTATTTTTATGTACCTATATGTATTCTTTTTATTTTGTATTAAACATTTTATTTGAATAAATTTTTTGTTGTGGAACGGATCATTGGGGGTTTCCATTATTTGTTATGAGTTATTCGCTTTGATATACGAGTGCTTCGGATTACAAGTATGTTTCCGGAACGAATTAAGCTCGGTAATCGAGGTACCACTGTATTATGTAAATTAAAGTAGGAAATCAGAATATATGATCACTGGGACAAAATCACTTACCTGGCATTTTTTGCTGCAATACCATTCATTCTTGCAGTTGGAGCAGACGAAAAAAGCCTCCTTCAGACAGAAGCAGCAATAATGGACTGCTTTGCTACTTTCCTGTGCTTCGAGCAATTGATACTGAGGGCGAAATTCCTGCGAAAAGCGAAATCAAGTGTTCTTATTAATTCCAAAGCTATTTGAAAGGGAACATCCAATGCAAGGGTGGTTATGATTAAACTGACAGTACTCAGAGCGACTGTACATGTCTGACACTAAAAATAGATTTAAAAGCAACTTTAAGATTCTAGTCCATTTAGAATATCATTTTAACCTTTCCTGTCCGGTGGAATATTTTAGAATATTAGGCCTCCGAAATTAAATTCTCGATTTTCGACACTTCCTCCTCCTAAACTAAATTATCACCCCCCTCCCCACGAAACTATTTTCTGGGTACTTGTCTGCCTGGGATATTCAAGCGTCAAATTCTGTGAGATTCAAATGTGGCATTTGCCAGCAGTTGCTTGTGTGGAAACACCTGCGCATCATCAACTTCATTTACGGTTGAACCACTTGGCAGCAGCTTTTGTTGCTGTGAAGGTGTGCGGTTTGTTTCCAAAGCTCTTATCAATGTTCGATACAAAAAATGAAGTCCCAGACATAAGGAAATCTTTATTTAGCATATACAGATGACGTAGGATTCCTTCCTGTTAGCAGTGGACGGTAACCTCAGATGTCAAACAGCTCATCTCAAAAGGGTTTGTGAGAGACAGGAATTAACTCATCCGGGAGAGATAAATTGCAGTTCTCAAGTTCAAGTCCTAACTGCCCAGAGTTGAAATTTATCTCCGCTAACCCCTACCCTGCACTCGGTGAGAAAGGGGGCACCATTGGGCTTGGAAAGGCCGCCGTCCGTCGGACGGGAAGTAAAGCCGTGACCCCGTATGCGGGAGAGCCATACCCTCTGCACGTTAAAGAACATGCTGGATGCCTTGACGAGAGGTTTCCATCTGTCTCCTAACAGCTGTCTACTGGTCCTCTTTTCCCAAACTTCTCTGCGCCTTTGGGGTCCTTGTGATTTGGCCATTTAGCATATTGTGTGCAAAAAAAAAAAACTACAACTCAGAGGTAAAATAACAAAACAACCCGCCCAACTGCTTAGTTATTACTCTAACTTTGTTTTTGAATCTTATTTTTCATACTTGATTTTAGAAAAATGATTTGGAGGGAGAACACACAATCGATATACGCCCCCTCCCCCAATCAATAGATCAATAGGGGTAATATAGACTGTTTCCAGTGGGGATTATTTGGCTCCATAGTGGGGGCCGCTACAAGGACAGATTTCTCCTCATTTTTTTTTTCTTTCATTTTCGGCCCATTTTTCCTCTAATGTTCACCCTATCGTTAGATATCTGTAGCATGCAGTCACTTAAAGATAATTGTAAATATTCTTTTTTTTGACAGCGAGAAATTTATTCACCCACAAGTACCTGTTATAAGAAACAAATTCTTTCTTCTAACAAGTACAGTCGCTCAAAAAAGTATCCGAACACTACGGTTGATTACAGAATTCAGAAAAAATATCTGGCAACGATTTTTTCAGAAATTCGTGATCTGGCAACCTTCGTGTCACGTGACACGAAGGTTGCCAGATTCGTGATCGTGAAGGTTGCCAGATTCGTGATCTGGCAACCTTCGTGTCACGTGACACGAAGGTTGCCAGATCACGAATTTCTGAAAAAATCGTTGCCAGATATTTTTTCTGAATTCTGTAATCAACCGTAGTGTTCGGATACTTTTTTGAGCGACTGTACTTGTGGGTGAAAGAATTATAACGCATGCGCATTTCTCGCTGACAAAAAAAAAAGACAAAAAAGCAGACAAAAAAAAAGAATATTTACAACTGTCTTTAAGTGGTTGATAATGAGAATTTATAATTTTTCCATTAGGGTTTTATGCTTCGATATAATGCTAGAAATCTAGTTTATGACATGGACTACTCCTGCTAAGATGAAATGCATTTTTTTAAAGTCCAATGTTAATTTTAAAATATTTGACAAGAAATTCAATTTACAAAAAGAACATAAAACAGTAACTATACACATTTTCGTACTTATGATTAACTTATCTACAGGTAATTTACAATTATTCTTGAGAAAATTTCATTTAATTTCAGATTCCCTATGCTCTTTTTGAATATTGATTGTTTTTGAAAGAAAAGTTTTACTTACAGGATAATATTGATTAATTCTTTGATGTTGAATTGACCGATATCTTACAGTCTTCTGTTCTCTGGGATCGAAAAATAATGTCTGCGTTGAACCAAAAGGATAGTGATTAGTGGCAGTGAATTCTCCAGGATATTTTTGCAGGTGACTATTATAACTGGCACCTACTCTGGGATTGTAAAAACAAGCGAGCTGTTTACTATTATTGGTAAAATGTAATCTTTGAACTGATATATTTGATAGTTTGGGGTCTTGAACGAATTGTCCTCCTGGATTTGAAAAGCTATGGACCTGTTTGCCTTCCTGAGTATAGTGCACCCCAGTATTGGGAAGGCAATGAAATTGTTTGCCTTCATAAACAAATTGTCTTCCTGGAATGTTGGAAAGACACTGGATCTGTTTGTTTCCGTGAACAAATTGCCCTCCTTCGTTGGAAAGATCTTGTATCTGTCTGCCTTCATGAACAAATTGTCTTCCACGAGTCGTCGCAAAGCTTTGCAGTTGCCTCTCTTCATGGGCGTTGCTCTCTGGAGCAAAGGGTCCCGAATTTGAAAGGTACAGAAGTCTTTTGTCTCTGGAAACCAACTGGCTTTCTGGATTTGGATAAAAGGGTAGCTGCTGACTTTCGTGAGATAAATTCCTTCCATAATCAGGATGAGAAGAAGCTTCTTTGCCCTCGCAAACTAATTTTCCTTCTCGATTGGAAATGGACTGAAACTTGTCTTTGTGACCAAATTCCCTTCCTGGGTCAGAAGAGTATTGACTTTGTTTGCCTTCAAGAGTTAACTCTACCCCTGGACTTGGAAAGAGCGAGATCTGTTGATTTTTCTGAGCCATATCTTGATGGGCACGATTTCTGTTATCATTCAACGAAGCGGATAATTCTGAGATTTCATAACAAGGTTTCGGCAGAAGTGGAAAATGCCTAGATTGCACATTTTGGAAACGTGCACTGCTTACCTTCTGATCGCATCTCAGTCCTATTGAAGGTAAGATGTCACGGTAAGTTGACGCAGATTGCTTGTTAGGCGTAATTGTAGACGAGGCGGTAATTTCTTTAGTTACTTGTTGCTTTTGTATTTGTTGACCGACATGGTGTTGAACATTTGAAGATGGGAACACAGAAGAGCTCGTATTATCCACATGAATTTGCGGTGAATTTTGGTTTGATGTCAAGTCACTTTTGCTGCATCCAGCTTTCGAATTGTAGAATGGTAACTGCCACCGTAAGGCAGCGGGATTTATCTTTACAAATTTTTCGTTTTTGAAAGGTGAAATATTGTTCTGGAAAGGCATCATACGTTTTTGACATGCGATAAATTCGCTGTTAGTAGCACCTGTCTTCGTTACCGACACTCCTGAAAAGGAAACTAATGATGGCAATGACGCAGAAATGGATGCTGGTGCAACTTTTGCTTCGTTGTTCTTTATCGCATTTGAAACTGGAGTTATGAACTGAATTACATTATCGTTTTGTGGGGAACATATTAGCTGCAAGTGTTCTAATGGCTTTAGCGTTTGAGCTGATTTCATGCTGAGGGGCTTTCCTGAACACAGACTGCCCAATTGTTCTGTTCTTCCAGGAATTGAGGAAAGTGAAACTGCAGTGTCTTGTTCTGGATTAATATTTGGTGTTTCATTTGGATGAGGCGTTCTTAGCTGCACTGGACGTTCTGGAATGCAATGAGCCATAGTTCCACTTTGCAGATGTTCGGTCGGTGTATTATTGTATAAAGGATTATTTGCGAAAGGATTTGTCGTGGTTTGTAACATTTCTCTTAAATTAGAATGAGCAACCAAATCACTGGCAGTGTTTCGAGATTTTACCTTTTTGACTCCATTAGAATCCGAAACATAGGAAGAGTTAAGAGACTCCATCCGTTCCTGTGTTGGTCTCGAATTTGAACTTGCTAGATTCTGATAGTTTGAAACAAATGATGACCCTGTGGTCTCTCCTGAATTCTCTGTGGAATTAAGTCGATTGTTTCTAGGATATCCTGCATTTTGCTTAAGGAACTCAATCACTGGCGTATTGACATTTGGAAGAGTCCTTAGAAATTCACCTTTTTGTATCAATCTCTGATTATTTTCTCTGTTCTCTAACGATGTGCAATTTACAATTCCTTGTGACTGGTAAGAACAGGCCAGATTCTCTTGAGAATGACTTTCTAAACTTGATTCTTGTGTGCTGCAAGAATCTGTCACATTTTTTGCCATTTTCTCCTTCGCATTTGATGCACTTTCTATTAAGAAACTCATCAACCGTGGCGTAGAATGGTTTGATTGTGGATTGTCATCTAAATTGCTTTGTGTTTGTGTTTTGAAGCAATTAATGTTTTGCTCTAAAGACGGAGAAAAAGATGAAATTGCTGTTAAATTTGGCGCACTGTTCTTTTGAGTTTCCTGAAGAATTTCAGGTGAAAGTTTCGCTGGAGAACCATCTATTCGTGGAGATTCTTCAAAGCCAGGGTCATTACGAATTGCGGAGTTCTTCGTACATGTCACTGTTTCACAAAATGTTGCTGTTCTCTTTATTTTTCTGGTATCTATCAGGGCTTCTGGAGCCTTCAACTGTTGGAAATTTCTCGTACGAGAGCTTACACTATCTATCGTTGATTCTCTAGGGATATTATTCTCTGTAATCGTTGAAGAATCTCTCTTCAAAGGCTTACTGATAGACTGAACACCACTTACGGTAGTAACGGGACTTGATGTTTCATAAATCTCTTGCAATGCTTCATCAAGTTTCGAGAATTTATCTGGATTTTCTTCTTGAATTAGATTATCTATTTCGTCATCTAATGAGATATAATTCTTAATTTCATCCTGATACAGATTTCGCGTAAGACAGTAGTGTTCCTTCAATGTATGTAATAATTTCATTTTAGATTTTCGAAGATTTTGCAACATTTGAAATTCCATTTCTTTCCTTTTCGCCAACAAGTTAAGTATGCGAAGTTCTTCTCTTCTTCGGTTTATTTCGTTGGAAAACCTCGGTAGCAGAACAGAATCATTCTGGACATTCTCGTAAACTATCTCATAATCCAAATCCCTGTTCCTGTATAACCAGTCACTGCCGTTAAGCTTTCTCTTTGTCACGGAATTAGGACTAATAGATGCCATTTGTTGTTCGCCGGTACTTGTGTTACTTGAGTGTTGCGACTGACCAAAAACATGTTTTTCAGAACTTACTCTACCTTCACTGTTCTTGATTCTTCTCGTTTCACCTAATTGCACATCTGAACTCTGGGAAGAACTTTCACGTGTTGTTGATGGTTTCACGTATGCTATTTTCTGCGTCGTTCCATCAGAAACTTTATATTTCTTCTGTGGCTGCTTCCTGTTAGACTCACTGAAACACCCGAAAGAAGCACTGGTTTTTCTGGCAAACTCTTCCGTCCTTTTCACTACAGCTTCGTGATAAGTTTCTGGTGTTGTTTCGCGGGTTTTCTCCTGGTTGTGTTTGGTTAACCTCCACTCTTGCGACTGATCTTTAGATAGCGTATTACGTAACTGATCTTCGGTTACGACTTCTACAGCAATTACATTTATTTCCGAAATTTCAGGTTCAGTCAGTAGTGGTTTAACCATAGAGAGTATCTCATTTTGGTGCGATTGCAGCGAAGGTGGGGATGGGGTATTAGTAGCGGTTTGCACTTTGGTTGAATTCATGGTCGAGCACAAGTGGGATTGAATTCTCGGAGAAAACTGATTATGTTCAGTTTTTGTGTAGGGCTTCAGTGTTGTAAGAGATATAGCAGCACTTTCGTATTGGCTATTCTTGTGCGATTCGATTTTATTCTCTGCATAAGGTTCGGTTCTTTCATTTGCAACGATTTCAACCATACAGACAGCTCTCAATTGTTCGTCATTTTCCTTAATCTCTGATATATTTTGGATGATATGTTCTGGGGGTAAATTGCGTTTTATTTCGTTTTCAATAAAAAAATCCCCATTCATAATAAAGAGATCTTTCTCCAAATTGCTGTTAACCTCCTTCGGGAAACTCACAATATCTGTTTGCACGTTTTTTATCGCTTCTTTACACGGCTTGAGATCGGAGTTAGCATGATCTGTATCGCTAGTTGTATCCACTAATTTCTTGTTTTGATGTAAGCTGCCAATTACGGTCACTTCATCTTCCTGGGTGGCTTGCTCCACAGATCTTTGCAAATCTACACAGGATACTTCTTTATTCTCATTAAGCTTTTGTGGCATCAGTTGCTGATATGATTTTGCTTCGCCTAATATTAGTGAAAAAGATTCAAAATCTGCACTGGGTGAGTGCTCACTTCTCTGCTCATTTACATGGCATTTTAATCGATCACTTTCCTGTATTCCCCTTGTAACATCTTCACGAATCGGAAGCTCCATTTCATTTGAACTCTCTTTGTCTTTTTCTTTCCTCGATTCCTGAATCTGATTCGTATTCTTTTTCTCGGTACCTTCCATTGCAGAATTTTGCAATATATCCAAAGTTACTACTTCAAAATTGTTTTTGTCAACCGAAGTAGTGCCAGAGAGAATTTCCTTTAGTGATTTCTGACAGTTTAACGATTCCTGAGATTCATGTTTGATTTCCAGTTCCGAAACATCTAAGATGGCATCACAGATTAGTCTAATATGTTCAGAATCAGGATAAGCATTCATCTTTGTTTTACAGCTTTTAGGATCATTTTCACATAACGATTTTTTTTCTACGTCTAATTCAATAAGACCTCCCGGACTTGTTTTCTCGAGTTGTGACATCTGGTTCTCTCCTGATTCTTCAGTGAAAGAAGAAAAAGATTTTGATTGAATGTTTTTATTGTTATCTTCAAGATTACTTTCCCCTTGAGAATTCAACTCAATATCCACATTGATGTCAGGTTTTTCAGCTCTCCATACATGTTCATAAGAAGCGGTATTAATTTCATTAGAAACTGAACAGCTTTCACTTAACTGTCTCATCTTGTTTCCATTGGTTAATTCCCTATCAATGTCAATCACTAGTGCCGAATTACTTTCCTCATTAGTCTCATGAGGCGTTTTTTCAGACGCCATCGAGATACCCTTTTCTATCTGACAACAGATATTTGAAATAACAGCCAACGCTTCCAATGTATCTGGATCATCTACAGATTGATTTCCATTAACTGCTTCGAGATTTACGTATTCTAAATGAAAATCGTTTCTGATAGCTTCGATACGTTTCTGACTTTCCTTTTGCAAGTTCTCTTTCGTTCTGATCTCTTCTTTGGCTATCTCGTACACTGAAGTCTCTCCAAATCCTTCAGTAAATCTCGTTTTGCAGAATTCACCTCCATCTGTGACGCTTTCGACTAAAGCATCACTATCGTTAGCAGTGCAGTTGAAATTTTCACTCTGCATGTTATTGTCTTTTAGTTTTAACTTCTGCTGCTGTGGACTGTTACTAGATTCCGCCTTTTGTTCTTCCTCAGTTCCTCTGCGTTCTTCATCTTCCCTTTTTGCTTCTTCTTTAACAAGATGGGGGATAAAATTCTCGACTTTTCGGTTGCTCTCTAGTGGAACTGAAAAATGTGATTGAATGACATCCTCGACTCTTCTTTGACTATCATTATTTCGATCACTTTTTTCCTCCTCTTCTGAAGTAACTTCATTCGAAGCTGTTGAATTAAATGTCTCTCGACAAACTTCAAAGCCAATTTTATCTCCCTCCAAATTCGAAAACTGTAGTTTTTCAGCATCTCCACCTATCGGTTGTTTTAATTCGTCATTTACAACTGTGTTGTCTGATTTCTTCTGCTGATTATCATTCAATTTCAGCTGCCGATTGTCACTTAGATTCATTTTAGCGTCATTCCTCAAATCATCTGACTGAGCCTTGTCACTTTTCTGGCCATCCAGTTGCTGCACCAAATTCCCTTTCACATTTTCTTTCATTAAATCGTAGTTTTGCAAGACAACTTGTCCACATTTCTCTTCATGCGGTCTCACGTTGTGTTCTGAGACAGGTACTAGGAGATCAGTTATCTTTCCATCATTCAAATTCGTGCACTTTTTCTTCCAACCTAAATTATATCCGGGATCTAACGAATTCAAGTCACCAGGATGCCTTCTCTTCAGTACGATGGTTTCCAATGGATCGCAATTTGAGATTTCGGATTCAGCGGTAAAACCAACACACGCAACAGAATCTTTGATCTTTTGTTGTTCTTGTTTCTCAAGAAAACTCTTCAGATTTACAAAAGTAAAGGAATCAGATCTGCTAATCACACCATGCCGAGAGAAAATTTCTTCTTGGCAAGAGCTATCACAATAAAATGGTCGTGAACAAGTGAGAGCAATTAAAATGCTTTCTTCTGGGTGGAGTGGATGTCTTCGTCTAGATTTTTTTAGAATGGATTTTATATCTCCTTGACGAAGGGTATCGTTTTCGCTCTCTGAGCACCAATCGGCCTCTCGTGGATATTTGATCGTTCGGAAAAACATAAAGTTATTCAGATCTCGCGACTTATGAAAGGCTCTCACTGATTTTCTCCCACGAGTATTCTGTTGTTTGCTTTGTGGATTTTGAACTCCTGTTTTCATTAAAGGACATTGAAGGACGTTGGCGGGTGGGAGTCGCTGCTTCTCGTAGCTTGGATCTGGCCACGAACGAGGTCTATGACACGAATTATTATTGGCAATAGAACAAGGAGATTTGAATTCTGTCAGCGGCAAAGTTGCAGGGATTGAATTTCTCTTGGTATCGGAGTTGGCCAAAGTTCTTATACATGAAGACTTTCTTTGTAAAGGAATTGGCAATGGTTTTAAAGGCCTTGATGGTCTAATGACCTCTCTGCTAGTTATGCATAAGGTCTGTTGAGGCACAAGGTTATGCTTTTCAGGTACGACCGTAAGCCATAATTGATGCTTTGCTAGTTGTTGGTGGTAGGCAATGACATCTGTTGCATCTAGAATGAAAATTATTTCATTATTCCAACTGTTTACAACATGTGTTTAATAAAATTATTTTTAATTTTTTTGTCTTATACACGGCATATATATAGGCTTATATTCACTAGGTATATTATGTACTAGAAATCAATCTCTGCCTTGAGAAGGTGATATGCTCAGTAGTCAGCAAGCCAGGCTCGTAATCTGGAGTTCCCAGGTTCGAGTCCCATTACGTAGAGATATATCTATGCAAAACTCCCCGTTTTGCCCTCGGTCATTAGGGGACACCGATGGGTTTGGAAAGGCCGCCGTCCGTCATATGGGACGTTAAGCCGTGCCTCTGTGTTCGAGAGAGCCTTACCATGTGCACATTAAAGAATATTCTGGATGGTCTAGAGGAGAGGCTATCATCTGTTTCCCAACAGCTGTGCAGTCTGTTCTCTTCCCTCCCAACCTTCTGTGAACTCTTTCGCGGGCCCTTGTGACCTGGCCATTTAGCCCATTATGTACAAAAAAGTGCCGCTCAGAGGTAAAATAACCGAACTCGGATTCGAGTCCCAATTGTGCTTGCATACACATTTATCTCTGTTAAACTCTGTCCTGCTCTCGTCCAGAAAGGTGACACCATGGAGGTAGGTCCTACCTCCATGGCGATGCCGATGGACTTGGCCCCGTCTGTAGAAGAGCCATACCTGCACATGTTAAAGAACATGCTGGATGGCCTTAGCGAGGGACTGTCATCTGACTCCTAACAGCTGTCCAATGGGTTACTTTCCCACTACCTTCTCTGAACCCTTGCGGTCCTTAAGGACGTTGTTAATTACACCGCTGTGCTCAAAAAAAGTGCTCGGTCCAAAAAAAGTCCACGTAAATTGAAAAGGTGGAAATACAATGACAGCGTTATTCCAAAAATACGTTAATTAAATCCATCTAAAACGAGAGCTAACTTGGAATCCAACATCGAAATATATTCATAGAATTCTTTGAAACGATTGTTAGGTACTTTTAAGTTTTACAAATATAGTGATATATAAACACGAACACAATTTAGAATGTCTATAGAAAGTTTTTTTAATGGAAATAAAAATTAATTTATCAGATTTATCCATTTTGTTTAATCTTTAAAAATTAGCATTGATGAAATAAAATATTTCAGATTTCAACATAACACTTACGGTTTGGCTGGAAAATCATTTTCTGGACCTGGTGATTTTTCACTACATTCTGAGGCGCTACGTTTATCCTGAAAATAGTACACAGATTACAATGTACAACTTATTCTATAAGTAGTAACAGATTTACAATGTACACCACTATGTAATAAATAAAATAATAAATACCTCTTCAAGCAGCTGCTTGCCACAGAGGTCTGACAGGAAGGAACCTGTCAGTTTAATACGCCATAGTTAGAGGGAACTGTGAGGATGGCGGGTCCTCAGCAGATTTTTTGCCAACTGCACGCGGTGTTTACTCTCCCAGGTACTGACCGCGCCCAAAGCTGCTTAACTTCGGTGATCGGACGAAAACCGGTGTTTCCAGCTATATTTACGGTTTGGCTGGAAAATAACATAGTAGCAGCTTTTGGCTACTACTATGTAAGCTATGTATTTATTCTCGACTTCAAGTTAGTGAAAACTGATAAGAATTTTCAAAACATACTTCAGCACTTAAATCCTATTTAGTACTTAAACAATTTCTTTCCTTGATCGGAAACGTCTGAAAATCAATACGCATATCCTCATCGTACTAAAATACGAAAAAGGAAAAAAAAAATATTCACTCATATAAATAAAATAATAAATGATCCCTCAAGCAGCTGCTTGCCATCAGCAAAAAGACAATATAAAAGAAATATTTTAAGGAGCTCGAATTCAGGTGACTTCGATCAGGTCTCGCTAATAATAAATTGTCTTGTTTCATAAAGAGTCATTCATATTGAAATGGAAACAATCGTTAAGCAAACTTCTAAATTGAATAATTTATTAAACGGTTCGAAACAATAGTTATTAAGTTGTGATTAATTTCTGACGTAAATTTTTATGATGCATCACTGTTGTGAAATATTCCAGCTTCCATAACTCTTTAAATACTTAACGAATATTGTTGAAAATCGAGATTTAAATAGATTTGATTTCGATCTTTAATTTATCTTCAGTCACATTTTTTCCATTAAATGCATATTTTAGAAGTTATAGATAGAGCCCTACGCGGATATCAACGGTTTTATTCGAAGATATCCGCATTTAAAAAATCTCTATTTATAATAAAAAAATAAATAAATACCCCCTCAAGCAGCTGCTTGCCACAGAGGTCTGACAGGAGCCTGTCAGTTTATATGCCACAGTAGGAGAGCTGAGAAGATGGCAGGACCTCAGCAGAAAAACGACACATACATCCATGCCTAATCCGGGGCTCGAACCCAGGTCCCTTAGATCAGTAGCTAAGGGTGCTAACCACTCGGCCACGGGAAATTAACAACGCGATAAAAAAAATGGTTAAAAAAATGTTGACGCAAATGGCGGATAAAGTCTCCTATTTAATGAGATGTGAAAAAGCATCAACAAACATTATTGTATTATCGATGCCTGACATGAGTAAAAAAACTACTTGAGATAATGTTAAAAGAAACCTATTCGAAAATTCAATGATACTCTAAACAAGAAAGCCATGGTGATAAAGCAAAAAGTTTTCTACTGCCAAGCATCGAAGTTTGAGCAGTATTTTTCATTATTGGTACTAAAATTAATTTTTTTCACCTTTCCAACAATTCGTATACTTTTCCAGTTATTCAAGAGTTCAATTCTCCAAGTTCCATTCTCGCCGAAAGTTGTCTCCTCTGTCATCAGTTTGTTTTGCGGGAACATGGGGGTTGTGGGCTCATCTGCGAAGAACCAGTCGCCCTATGCAAATTTGTTATGCACAGACCAATGTGTTGACTGATTGCTGTATCACAGGAGTATGTTTCAAGTGACATTTACATCTGAAATCCTATCGGGCCCAGCTGCGAGATTTGAATGAGAGTCATGTCGTTGGGCTTGCCAGTGTGGAAAGCCCTCTTCACAGGAAGGGTAGTTTGACAGAGCTGTATCTCTGTAAAGATGCATTTTAAGCACCAAGTTTACTAGACCGTTTTTCTAGAGGTTTTTTTCTATGTCCAGTTTTCTAGAATGAGAAGATATGTCCATTTATCAAGAATGAAGATATAGCTCCATTTATCTAGAATGAGGAGATAGGTCCAGTTTGCTGGAGTGAGGAGATAAGGCCAGTTCTAGATGAGGAGATAAGGCCAGTTCTAGATGAGGAGATAAGGCCAGTTCTAGATGAGGTGATATGGTCAGTTCTAGAATGAGATGGCTGGAAAAATTCTGGAATGGGGTTGTAGGGCTGATTCTAGAATGAGGAGGCTCGAAAAATTCTCCAGTGTGGAGGTAAAGTTGGTTTTAGAATGAGGAGGCTCGAAAAATTCTCTAATGTGGAGGTAGGGTTGGTTTTAGAATGAGGAGGCCGGGCCGGGTTCTAGAATGGGAAGGCAGAGTCGATTATAGAATTAGGAGGTAGGGACGGTTCTGGAGGAGAAGGGAAGGAGCCATGTTTACCTCCTGAAAGTAGCCCAGCCTTCTGATCACTACACTTTTCCTCTTATTTTATGTGAGCAAATAAAATGGATTTTTTAAAAATCTTTAATCTACCTACCCTTGAAGAAGTATTGGTGGAATCGATGGAACTGGGATCCCGGTGATAAAAAGGACGGAATTTGTATGCTGCTGGAGTGGCACCAACTTCAAACTGAGATTGTCAGGCTGGACATTGAAGCTCTGGTTCACCTAGTTCGTATCGATATATCCATTAAAAAACGTCTTTAAGATTTAAATCACACAAGTAGCTGCTTTATAAACATATATTCACTTCACAAAAGCTTAATTTATTTTATCACTAAAAACGGGGAATGAAATGTTTGCATAATTGGAAATTAAAACACATTAGGAAGATTAAGTATTTCTTAAAAAAGCAACGCATTGTTACTTTTTCGTTATTTTTTGTGTTATTACAGCATCGATTAGTGAAACTAATAATTGGGGCTCACATGGGTGAAGCATTAGGGTTGGGTTGTTTTACCTCTGAGCGGCACTTTTTTGCACACAATGGGCTAAATGACAGATCACAAAGTTCTCAAGGTCTGACCCAGAGAATGTTGATCCCAGAGAATCCCAGATAATGTTTGGGAAGGGGACCTACTCTACATCTGTTAAGAGATAGTATCCTCTCTTCAAGGCCATCCAGCATGTTCTTCAATGGCCACCTAGGGTAGGGCTCTCCTATACACAAAGATAGATTTACATCCCATTCCACGTGCCACGCTCGTAATCTGCAGTTCCCAGGTTCGAGTCCCAGCTGGACCAGTGTTGGGAGTTAGCTCCGTAAAACTCCCCCATCCTGCCCACAGTCAGTAGGGGACACCAATGAGCTTGGAAAAAGCCGCCTTCGTTGGATGGGACGTTAAACCGAGAGCCATACCTTGTGCACGTTAAAGATCACACTGAACGGCCTTGACAGGAGGCTACGCTATCTGTCTCTCGTTCCATTGGGTCTCCTCCCCAACTTTCTCTGAACATTCGGGTCCTTGTGACCTGGCTATTTAGCCCATTGTGTGCGAAAAGCGCCGCTCAGAGGTAAAGCAAACCAACGTCCCTCCTACGAACTGCAGCCTTTACAAGCCAACTGGTGTTCCCTTCCTGAATGAAGATAGGGTAGAGGCTTAGCGGAGATAAATCTCATTGCTGATCCAGGTGGGACTCGAACCTGGGAACTGCATATTAGGAGCCTGGCATGCTATTGATTGAAACAACTACCGCTCCTATTTCAAAATTATCGGATACGATGAGAGATTGTGACCGATTACTCCACACCTTTCATTAATATGATCTAGAACCCCCTTTGCAGTCTATATAACACGTAAGCAGATTTTTAATATATCAGAGGGGAGAATGCCATGCTGCCTAGAAGACTCCTTCCAATGCAGTCAGTGACGATTGCTTCCAAGGGAGATTTCCCACGTGCCTCTAGTGATGTTAAAGTCGGGACTCGGATTCAGCCAGTCTATTTCTACCGAATAATAAGCTGAAAAATATTGGTTTTGTCTTGAGTGGGACTTTACTACAGAATTATTGATTTAACGCCAGGATCGTCAGTGACAAATATTAAATTCCATGTCTGTGTGACAACACAATTGTCCACTTCCCGGATAGATGGCGCCACTGTGTGAATCAAATAAAAAAAATCCAGAAAGTTTATAAGTCAACCAGTTGAAGAAAAAACGTTAGCCGATGATGGGGTTGTTGTTGTTGTTGTTTTACCTCTGAGCGGCACTTTTTTGCACACCATGGGCTAAATGGCCAGGTCACATGGACCCCGAAGGCTCAGAGAAGGTTGGGGGAGGGTACCCACTGGAACAACTGTTGGGAGACAGATGGTAGCCCTCCGTCATGGCCATCCAGCGTGTTCTTTAACGTGCACAGGGTATGGCTCTCCCGCACACGGGGCCACGGCTTAACGTCCCATCCGACGGACGGCGGCCTTTCCAAGCCCATCGGTGTCCCCTACTGACCGTGGGCAGGGCGGGGAATTTTGCGGAGATAAATCTCAACGCTGACCCAGCTGGGACTCGAACCTGGGAACTGCAGATTACAAGCCTGGCGCGCTACCGACTGAGTCACCCCCGCCCCCACCGATGATGGGGTAGTGGTTAGCATAGCTGGCATGTTTCCAGGAGACGTGGGTTCGAATCCCACTCACGGCAAAATGAAAATTTTTAAGCTTATTATTTCATGAGAGTCATGTCTACAGGACATATTCTGTGTTTTCTTTACTACTGAACTATCACTACCGTATTATTGTCGGAAACCAAGTATGCAAACTTTAGGATTTGGGGCAGCGGGGCATTGTTCTTTGAAACGTGTCATACATTTGTTGTAAAAATGAATTAACGCAGATGGTGCTGCTTTATCCATACTGGTGTCTAAAAGTTAAGCATAATAGACAAATTATGGAATACATCAAAAATGCAATAAAATGCTATGAGATTTGGAATGACAATGTATTGTTATATGACAGTGAGGCATAGAGTAAACAATCACACGATTTCCATGGATTATGCAAATGATTGCAGCAGTGTCAATAGCTGAGGGACTTGTTTAAGCAGAACAGAGAGGCTATTGTGCAGTGTGATGACCCTGAACTGCTACACACAAGCATCACAAGGACCTGTCACACAGTTTATTAGACTGGTCATGTGGTCTGATGGGAATAAATCCTACTCTTCCCGGACAGCAGATCGAAGCTGGTGGTGGGTTCTTGGAGAATGTTGATGACCTACAATGCATCTTTCCGGTGTATCTCACACATACTCCATATGAGTCTGGTCTGTAGAATAGACTGGCCACTCCACGCGTTGAATATCCTTACTTTTGAGGAATTCATTGACTACAGCACCTATCTAAGAGGTGGGCATTATCGTCCATTATATAAAGTGGAAGACAACGGTGCTCCTGAAAAAATCACATAGAGTTGAAGGATAGCGTTCCTATACTAATATAATATATATATTCGTTCCTACACCATGAACCAGTTAGAGTGCTTCCTGCAAAGATGTGGCGCTATGTGCGTCCACTTGTAATAATAATGCCCCAGACCGTCGAACCACCACAACCTACGCATTAGTGTCGGTCTCTAATATTGGAATGTTAAACAAATTCTTAGCGCCTTCTGCAGTTCAAAACATGACGAGAATCAGACTGAAGACTGAATCGTAATTCGTCAGTGAAGGGTACTTGTGCCCATTGGTCTGGGATCCAGTCACCGTGTCGTCTGCATTATGTTAGTCAAGTTCTCTCGTAAGAGATATTGAGGACAATGCAAACCGTCAATCGTCTGGCATAGAGTTCTCTTTGGTGAAGCCTTCTGTGAACAGTTTGCTCCGAAATCGTCATCCCAACGGATGCAAAAAGCTACAGAGAGATTTGTCTGGGTCACACCGCCCTATAACATGGGGCTGTTAGCGAAAAATAATTGTCATTCTTCATTCAACATTTTAGGAGTAAACTTCCTTTGGCATAGCCTCAGGATATCTGTAACTCAGTAGAACATTAGTACTTCCCCACTATGGGGGAGAAACGGTCGAACCACAAGGGCCGACCTTGACCCCGGAGGGTCGGTAGATCTCCAAGAGTCCATCTCGCTTATCTTTTTGCAAGAAGCAGGCTGTTGCGGAACCGCACCTCACCTCCTGTCTGTTGGAACCATCTCCAAAGTCCCGAAAGCACTAATTGGATGATATTAATCAGTCCTAGCAACATTACCGATTGCTCTATCAAGCGTAAAAGCATTCACGTGATGTCTCTGTGCGATACTGTTGTTACGAAACGCTCTCCCAATATTAAAAACAACACAGAAACAGAGTCAGCTTTCATAGCCACCCGGATTTCTTTTTCGAGTCGCCTAGACAAAACGTGTCCTGTCAGGTGATTTGTAGGAGGCTTACCACCTTGTTATTTCATTGCCACACAAGATGTAATGTTAATAATTTACGTTGTTTCTAAGGTATTTAACAGTTTGTGAATTGTGCTTAACTTTTGGATACCACTGAAGAGACTGGTATTCTTGTTTTAGTTATCCTTTCTAAGAAAATACTCTTGCGGCATATGTGAAATATCTGTTAGCTTCAAAATCTCAAATTCGTTTGTTAATATTATCCAGAGGGGGAGGGGAGCATGACTATTTTAAAACACCCTTTTTAAAATACAAATTTTTTTGTTGAAAACATTTTGTAAAAGTAATGAACTTGAACTTACTTTTTCCTGGCTGGGAGGATTACTGGCAACGGCTTGTAATGCATTTGAAGAAATCTGCGAAGCCTGTACAAACTTCATTTCTCCCCTCAACGCATTAGTCGCATCATCTTTAGGCAAAGCATCAGTTGTTTTACACAGTTTCGAAGACTCTTCAACGATTTCGGATGATGGAACATTTTTGACAGTATCGATCGTTTCATCTTTCAATAGAATCTTATTTTCAGTGACATCTTTAAATTCAGTCGATGGGACCTTCAAACAATCTGTCGTTTTCCACTGATTTGTTTCTTGGATGAACATATCATATTTGCTTTCATTAGCACTGATTTTCTTTACAGTTTCGCATACTTTAAAAATTTGATTCCCAAGCCCTTCTTTTTCGTGAATGCTTATTGTTTTCTCTAGAGCAGAAATTATACTTCGAACTACTTCAGAATGCTTTAATTCTGATCCCGACTCTTCTCCTCTTTTCTCTTTTTGCATTTCTTCTGTTTTACCATTCTGTTTCTCCTTCAGATTATTCTTAATTTCTCCTCTCATTTTTTCTCTCTGCACTTCTGTTTTCTCCTCGTGTTTCTCTTTCTCATTATCCTTAATTTTTTCTCCGCTTTTCTCTTTCTGAATATTCTCCGTTTTCCCATCATGTTCTCCTTTTTCACTTTCTTTAACGTTTTCTTTGCTTTTCTCCTTCTTCATTTCTTTTATTTTTCCATCCACTTTCTCTTTCTGAGTCGTTTTATTTTTCTCTCTGTTTCTCTCCTTCTGGTTTTCTTCCGTTTTCCCATCCAGCTTCTTTTTTTGAGTTTCTTTATTTTTTTCTATGCTCTTCTCTTTTTTCATTTTTTCCGTTTTCCCATCTCGTTTATCTTTTTGAGTTGCTCTCATTTTTTCTCTTCCTTTCTGTTTCTTCTCCCGTTTCTTAGCTTCCTCAAAAGTTTTCTTGCTCTTCTCTTTTTGTTCTTTTCCAAAATCTCTGCATCTTTTCTCCTTACGTGTCTTCCCACTTTCTTTTTTACCCTTTTTTTCACCTTTCTGCAACTTCTGCTCTTCCTCTTTCCTCTCCTCCTTTTCTTCATCGATATTTCCATCGTCTTTCCATCTCCTGTCCATTTTTCCTTTCTTCTCAGCGTTTTCCATTTTTTCACCATTCTCACAATTTTTGCCACTTTGTTTTTTGGAAACTTTATCCGTCCCTTCCATGCTTTCCCTCCTTTTGAATTTTACATTATTTCTCTCGCCCTTTTCGGTTTCGCTTCGATCTTCGGAACTTTTCCTAGTTTTCCTATCGTCGTCGGGGTTTTTGCCACTCTTCCCACAATCCATTTCGCTCTCATGGTCTAGCGAAGTAGCATGCGCTTGCAAGATCTTCGCTTCCAACCAATTGAAGCGCGGAAGATCTCTCTTCAGTCTGCTGAAATTTGCTTTTGTGTCGCAATCACTGGTACTTGGTTTTCGTTTCACTCTTTCCTTTTTCTTTTTTTCCACAGATAACTCTTTAAACCAAAAAGAAACGGCATTAAATTCACACCGAATAAGAAACATTCCTTACAAATAATTAGTCACTTTACGTTACTTCCTTCAGACTCTGTGTACATTGCAATGGACATTGAGTTTTAGAATATTTTTAAAGCAAAGAATGGTGTCTGTGGTCTTGCAACGTTTGAAAAGTGTAACCCAGTATTTACAAGAGCGGACTAGAATTTCGTGCCCTCTATGGATCTAATAGAAATTGCATTCAATAACATTGAATATAACTGTTGTGCCTGACACACAACAAGAATTGTTTTGCTATAATCCACAGGGAACCACAAAAATTGTTTCTCTACGTTTATCAGGTGTCATTCATTTGATGAGTCTATAATGACAAAGTGCATAAATTATAAATCTTTTATATCCCTTTTTATTGCTTTCAGAGATTCAGAATTGCAACTTTTAAGACGATTTTTACCTAATAACGCACACGAATAAAGTGTACAATTAAGATTTTTTTCTTCTATAAACAACATTTCGGGTCTCAAGGGATTAATTCAACGTTTCAAATATCAATTAAATACATTTATATTAAAACAAATAAATACAATAGACAATAAAAATGCTTAAATCCTAGTTAAAACTAAGATTAAATTTAATATTAAATTTAGATTGCAAACTCAAAAAAAAGTTTTTTTCATCCTATAACAAAAAAATACCTGTACTACTTCAAAGATTTCTTAACATTAATATTAAGAATTCTTTGAAGAAATTAATGTTAACAAATCTTTTTTTTTTCTCTTAACATTAATGTTAAGAAAATCCACGTTATAGCACGTGAAATCTGTGTAAAATTAGTAAATTTTATCAATTCTTGAAAGTGCAACGTGTCTGGGAGCTCATTTCTAAATTTCCATTCCCCTCCCGATTCACCTGTCGTTGAACAAAATACGAAATGAATTCAAACAGAACTCATTAGATGATTAACATTGCTCCAACTAGGCCGTTACGGGCAAAATGAATAAAACATTTTCACAGTTTTCGCTGATGTGCATTTCTTATGACATTAACAATTTTCTGTTTCTTTAATTGTAATGAACAGTATAAGAGGACCTTGTAAAATCAGCTGACAGCTTGGAGTTTTTGCACGCGATAAACTGCTGTGTACTTAACCCCCAAAAGATCCGAAGGCAGCATACAGGGAGTTTTCGTTGATCTGTTCTGATAAAATGCAGCATTTCGACGTGTAACAGTGATTATTTAACTTATTCATTAGTGTTCAAAAGATCATTGGGGAAGATAAAGCACGGAGCTGGCAGTCTGCTCACAAGGAATTAGACATGCTTCGAGTTATCTGTTTTCAGATCGACTTATCTGCTTTCCTAGGTCAGTGAGCGAGTGACCCCGTGACCTTTGTACGTCACCAATTGGACAGCTCGTTGGCGTGGTGTGTCTCTGTCATTTCAGTAGATCACGTGACAAGGATAGTAAGAGCGTGTATGGAGAGAATTTGCCTATTTTTAGAAGGGTATTGCAAGGATGTTTCACGCTCTTAGTTTGTAAAGACATTATTTTTCGGTCTGTCCCCTATATTCAAATGTACGTGAAAACATCGATTTTTGTAACATAAGTACAGAATTCTTTTCCTGAGGCCCGATCAGAACATATATGACACAGCATAATTAGGCGGATTTTTATGTTATCGAAGAGGCTTTCTCATTTCGATGGATTAGCTCAGGTATGTTGAGAGGGTACGTTCGAGTGAGACTTATGTATTATTTTTATAGTAGCTTAGTATTTGTTAAAACTAATATCCCCTACTCCATTAACCTACGTTCATGTTGGAACTAAAGTTTTTTTACGCAACGCTAGCGGAAACGCAAGGATACCTGCAACGTACTTTTAGCATTCTTACTTTCTATAGCATTCTGCTGCGTTTCTTTATAGAATTATTTTTTACTGGATGAAAACAACTGACCTTGTAAAGCGTAACGAACACACGCGTACTGACGCCGCAACGCGAAATAAAATTTCATCAGCGTGATGAGGCACACGTTCGCCGGTAAACGGTGGAAAAGACGATTTTTAAAACAGTAAGAGTGTTTAGAATTGTAGATTTTTTAAAAACTGATTACTCCCAAACAATTATCTGATTTTTCTTCAGAGGAAGAAATTGTTATCGATTGTTACTGCGTAGCGTTACTTCCTAGGAACGAGTAATATTTTGCATCATGTACTGAGGATACAGCGGTAATAAGTATTAGGAATAAAAAGTTTTAAACCATGTCGCGTAATGGATATATTTACGGAGAGTAATTAATTGAGACATGACAGAGATAAGAATTTAACATAAAACCACTTTATCGTTCCAAAACAAGTCCTGACGGGGAAAGTGCAGAATATGTCTGAACACAAATATCTGATGGCAACATCCTTCAATCCCATGGAAACTAATTTTAATAAGAGAAGCTCAACTCTTGGAGGTTTAGGGGCACGTAATTTCAAAATGGCTTGTCTTCTTCCGACGGAGTACATTGAAACAAATAGATGACCTATCATAAAGGGGAGATAGGATGTTTTGATAAGAGGATATTTTCAAAACATTGTTTCCATACCGTATCTCGTGTGATGGCCTGAAACAAGGGGGGGGGGGGGTAGAATTGGGGGTGACAATGCGGTTTAGTCAGAACCGTCTCTGGACTTAGAAAAATTTTGAGATGGGTCCGAAAACCACGATCAAGAGCGCCAGCGGGTTTTAATGTTGTAAGATATCGCGTCTGATACGGAAGCAAAGGGGGGGTCGACAGCGTGGCAGGTAACGTGATCCTAGATTCATCTGTCAATAAAACGTGGTCCGGGTGCGGTACCGAACGCTTGTTGCGTGTTCTAAAGTGGGTCTTTTATGTCTCCCATACAGGTCACCAGACCATATTACCCCTCAATATTTTTCATAATTACGAATAATTTGTTTTTAAATCAAATTTTTTTCGCCGTTTTCCTTTTATTATTATTTTTTTATTTTTACCCAATGGCATATTTTCATTTCATTTTCTGCGGGACAGTCTTTTAAGACAGTTACTGCGGGATAGTCCGAAAAGGGGGCGGAACTGTTAATGAGGGGGACGGAACTTTTGATAAGAGTTTTAATTAAAGAAGGGTTTTTAAGAAAGGAGGAATGGGGCGACTTTTTGATGATTAACGAGTTTGTCGAAGATGACCGCCAAAGGGATGGTGAATCCATCAGTAAATCGTGATCCTCTTGTGATTCCCCGTTTGGAATAATATTTTTTAATATTGCAGGACTTTTCAGATTGTAAAACCATCCGTCAGTAAAGCGTGATCCGGGGTTGAGATACCGAACGCTTGTTGTGAAATGCACGTCACAGGACTTAATGAAGGTCGAATTCATAAAATATGGGTAATTATTTTCAAGAATTGCATCAGTCGTTCTGAGAGGGGATGATCTGAACGTTGCCACCGAAAGTTTAGTGGAACTTTAAATTTCTGATGAGAGTAGAAACCAAGGGACTTATTCGGGAGTATGTGATCAGTGAGAGGGAGTTTAATAGAGGGGGTGCGGAACTTTTGATAAGGGTGAGTCAAAAATTGGGAATAATTTTGGTTAAAATCTTGCTAAAGTATACACTAGATGGCACCGCCAAAAATCTTTTTCATGTGTTAATCTTTTTCATGTGTTTTCATGTGTTAGGAAATTCAGGGAGCTTAAAAAATACAGGTGAGTCAACCAGGGTGTCTTTAAAGAGGGCAGGGGGGCGTAAAAATATAGGTCAACCAGGGGGGTCTTTAAAGAGGGAGCTTAAAATACAGGTGGTCAACCAGGGGGTCTTTAGAGAGAGGGCTTAAAATACAGGTGGGTCAACCAGGGGGCAGTTTTGATAAGGTTTTTTTTAATGAGGGGGAGTGTAAAAATTCTGAATAATTACGGGTAAAATAGTACTCATGATATACACTAGATGGCGCCAGAGTTTTTTTTTTAATGAGGGGGAGTCAAAAGTCGGAAAAATTACGACTAAAATTGAGGGTTTTTCATATAGTACTCATGATATACACTAGATGGCGCCACCAGTTTTTAATAAAGGGGTAGGAATTTTTGATGAAGGAAGTTTTTTTAATAAAGAGAGGATTAATTATGAAATATTAATTAATTTTAATTAAATATTAATTAGTTATTAATTATGAATATTAATAAGGGGCATGGTCTGTGACGTCATAGGGGGAAGCACTGTGTGTGGTGGGTCCCCATGGTGGCACGTCACTACTCAGCACAGCACATTTGAAAAAAATCGCTGACCAGGTTCATCCCTTCGTGGCTACAGTTTATCACGGCACTACGTTCAGCATGATAATGCACCTGCTCAGAAGCCACCTATCGCCACCGAGTGGTTCCAGAAACATGCCGGCGAGTTTTCCTTGCTTCGTTGTGCTACACAATCCCCAGATCTAAACCCTATCGCATCTTTTGAATGAAGTGATGATCTTTGGAATGAAGCACAAGTCTGTTTGCAACGAGACTGTGCCGCTCTCCAGTTTACAGCAACTACGCGACACAATCCTTTCCTCATGGTACAAAAGTATCATGCGGAAACGTCCTTCACAACGTATTCAGCATTTTGCAGTTCCATGTCCTGACGAATCGGACTGTTCTGAAGGCCAAAGGAGGCGCAATACGTTAGTAGGTAGGTGTAACCTAATTGGTATCTCAGTGTATATTAGATGCAATATAAATTAACTTGTGACAAGCGAAACATTTTCTAGTCGCTTGCATTGTTTTTTTGGCACCAGAAAACTTTTCTAATGATTTATTATTTTGTATTGACTCACAAATATTTTTCTAACAATTTATATAGGGGCGGGGGTGGCTCAATCGGTAGCGCGCCAGACTCGTAATCTGTAGTTCCTAGGTGCGAGTCCCAGTTGGGTCAGCATTGAGATTTATCTCCGCAAAATTCTCAGTCCGGCCCACGGTCAGTAGGGGACACCGATGGGCTTGGAAAGGCGGCCATCCATCAGATGGCACGTAAAGCAGTGGCTCCGTGTGCGGGAGAACCATAACCTGTGCATGTTAAAGAATGCACTGGATGGCTGTAATGAGAGGCTACCGTCTCCCAACAGCTGTTCCAGTGGGTCCCCTCCCCCAACCTTCTCTGAACCTTAGGGGTCCTTGTGACCTGGCCATTTAGCCCATTGTGCGCAAAAAGCTGTCGATCAGAGGTAACCCAATTGGGAAGAGCATCCGACACTGTATACCCAATGCAAATATTATCATCCCCTAACTCTATCAGTGAAAGAGTGATTTGAATTTTTGTCCCTAACTTTCTCCATTTTACACTTACCTCTCTTAGAAGTATGACAATTGGTTTTATACAGAATACTCTGTTCCTCTGATAATTTATCTGCTATTGTGGGCTTTTCTAGGGTATGCTCTTTCGAAGAATTCTCCTCAAGTTGTGAATGTATAACGGATAATTCCGGAATGCCTTCACTAAAATTATCCAGGTGGTCTTTTATCCTTTCAAACCTTTCTTTTAAATATTGACCAAAGTTCTGTTTTGGGCTGTTAGAAACAATCTCATCTTCGATTGGTTGTTGTTTAATTTTCGATAAATTAACGTTTTTGTTTTTGATGCTTTTTCGCAAACAACTGCTATTTGACATTGTCGCTTTTGATTCTACATTTTGAGACTTCGCAAGCTCAATCTCTTTTTGTCCTTTTAATGAACGACTCCCTTTCGAAACATTTCTTTGTCTTCCCAATGTCTTCTTCGACGAAGCAGCATTTTTTCCAGAAGTCGATTCTTTGCAATGTGATCTCTTTTTATATGATGCCACTTTAGTTTCCGAATTATCGTTTGAGGAAAGTTTCCTCTTGTAAGTCTCTTTTTGAATTGAAGGTCTCTTACGGATTTCTTCCAGGCAACTATTTTTGCAGATTACTTTCTTAGATGAATATCTGTTCTTTCTCTCTTCGCTGTGACGTGTTAGCGACGAATTGGTTTTTAACGGCTTTCGAGTAGCCGATTTAAGAGGGAAAAGTGATGTCCTGGAATTTTTAGCAAGAAATATGTCATCCCAGGAATCTCTATCTTTATCATCTGCATTTGAACCACAACTTTCGAACACAAAACTGTCTTTCTCACATTTAATACTCGAAATAAAGTTAGGAATATCTTCTTCTTTAGTTAAAAGCAACTTTGACATGTCTTCGTCAAATCCTTTTTGAGAATCTGAAAAATAATCCACATCGGTATCTGACGGCGTTCGATAATCGTCTTCATAATCATCTTTTTCTTTTTTAATCACGTAACACAATTCCCTATCGGATAATTTCTCAGTAGTGGCATGCATTTCAGGATCTTCCTGTTTCATTTCTGTGTACGCAAGATCTGGAAAATTCGTCTCTTCAAGTTGAGTCTTAGGAAAGGGAATGCAGAACTCAGTATCATTCAACGTAGTCTCTTCCTCTGTTGTTTCGCCATCACTAATGATCGACATTTCTTCGTCGAAACGTTCGAACTCATTTAACGCATTTCCGCGAACGTCCACAATCATTAGATTGCATCCGAGCTTCCCATGATCATTCGAACTAGCATCTTTAGTAATGTTGTTATCTGCATCTTTGAGCCCATTATCAACATTGGCAGTGTTCACAAGTTTTCCTGATTTTTTCACCTGTTTCCAGTGACACTTGTCGTATTTCGATTCACTTTTAAGGGTGCCTATTTCAGAAGGTTTGGCCTCATCCTTCAAACCCTCTTTCCTACGACATCCGAATCGTTTGCAGAAGTGTTTCTTCACTCTGTTTCTTCTCTCAAAACTCGGTGTTGCTCGGTTTTGTTCTTGTAGTCGTTCAATGACAACGATCAGTTTCATTTCCAAACATTTCAGCTTCAATGTTTCCAAATCTAATTTTAAATTAGAGTTATTTCCATTGAAATTTCTCACAGAGTTCGTAGGTTTATGGCAATTTAAATTTTCTGTCATTTCAGATTTTTTTTAAAGTATTTTCTGCGGTCCTTCACATTGCTTAAACCTCACGGTTTAATTTTTTGTTCACCCTTTCTGAGAGTAAAAGTATGATTAAGGATTTCTTTCGAAAAACGTCGATTCATGAAGATTTGTTTCCAGAAAGGCTAAACTTTCTTTTTCTCTTCTTTTTGCCTTCTTATTTAGCTAATCTGAAAAAGCAAGAAGTTGTAATTATTAGTTGATTATATATATATGATGATACATAATGCAGTGTAACTTCGAAAATCCATCCTCGTCAAGTTGGGTTGTTTGGGTTGTTTTACTACTGAGCGGCACTTTTTTGCACACCATGGGCTAAATGGCCAGGTCACAAGGACCCCTAAGGCTCAGAGAAGGTTGGGGAAGGGGACCCACTGGAACAGCTGTTGGGAGACAGATGGTAGCCTCTCGTCAAGGCCATCCAGCGTGTTCTTTAACGTGCACAGGGTATGGCTCTCCCGCACACGGAACCATGGCTTAACGTCCCATCCGATGGACGGCGGCCTTATCCAAGCCCATATCGCTGTCCCCTACTGACCGTGGGCAGGGCGGGGAATTTTGCGGAGATAAATCTCAATGCTGACCCAGCTGGGACTCGAACCTGGGAACTGCAGATTACGAGCCTGGCGCGCTACCGACTGAGCCACCCCCGCCACATCGTCCTCAAGACTTTGGCCTTTCCGAATATTACGAATTTTCGAAATCTAACGTTTTCCTTTATGGATTTGGGAGATGATCACTTTCTGTATTGTGCTGAGCGATAAAGGCTTTCTCCTGAAATTACTAACACTAGATTTCAAGGAATTTTTCAAACTTGTTTGGAGTCTAAATCACAGTTTAGTTAATAAACTGAAAGTAAGGCAAAGATGGTAATAAAAATAATAGTTGTTGCCACAAAGATGGATAAATATTATTTAATATAAATTACGAAACATATTCTGCGCAAAAGATGGACCTGGGGTAATGTAAAGTCAGGAAATCAGCAGCAATTTTGGATTTTCGCGAAATTTGACGGAAATTCGAAGTTCCACTGTAATAGAAAGAGTATTGCACTTTCCCTGCTCAATTAGTACATTATATTTTATTAACCAGCTTTTTCTATTAAAAAGTGGTAAATCATAAATTTAGCAAATTCAGTGATGAAGTATCGCAGGAAAGCGTCCTGTAGACCCCTTGATGGTCCAGCGGCTAAGTCTCCCGACATGCTTCTGGGATACCGGGATTCGAATCGCATTCAGGACAGCTAATTATTTTAAAAGTAAACTAATACTTGTTTAATAGGTAAAGACAAATTATTACATTCCTGTATTAGTACACTTATATCTCTTACCTTTTAGTACAATCACGAAACTCTAAATTTCATCAAATATCAAATATTCTCCTTTTTACAGGTCTTCAAAAATTTTCTTCAAAAATGCATGAAATGTAAATAAATTAAATATTTTTTTGTTCTTTTTAACATTCTGAAAGGGGGGCATGGTCCCTTGCCCCTCCTAGATCAGCCCTAATCAGAGAGCATTTACACGAAACATTGTGATTAGATGACCTTTGCGTGAAGATAATGTGATATTAAATTTAGAAGATTACAGAAGTCGAGAAATATTTTATAAAAACCAAAAAAAATAAAGGTTAGTTTATTTTCTTAAACATTGACTGCAAGTTTAATCAAACCAGAAAAATCCCAGCCCATTTTCAACAGGCTTAATCTGCTAATTCTTATGTGAAGAATTTTGTCTTTTCTAAATTTAAAAAACTGATATTACTCAAGAAGAAACAGAGCAATTAACGCAATCGTTAATGAAAATATTTTTGTCTTTACCTTTAGGCACGACTTCGTTGCTCCACAGCGATGCAATGCTCAGGTGGTCCAAGTCTCATGAGATGACGAAAAATGTCCTAACTCGTCAGCTCTTAGGGGAAGTTTTCAAATTTTCTTCATTGTACATATTGGAATATGATACGTCTCCAACTTTAAGACTAAGGTGGATTTTGCTAGTCATTCATTGCCACGAGGTAAAGCTTTGATGAAAAGAAAATTGAACCTCTTGACTGAAAAACAAAGCCTACTATCACACTATCAGCCAAAAAAAAATATTCCTGCTTTATATTAAATTCGACGATAGTTTTGTAAAGAAATATTCGTGCGATAGCCTTTCTGAAACCTTTTCACTATCCAGAAGCGAACAAATCCTCAGTTGATGACCTAAATGATGACTCCATTGGTTTGAAATAGCAATACGTACGCTTATAGGGCTTATCTAGCTGGTCTCAAATGACGATCCAGATGCATAACACACTTATGGAGATTGTATCGAATGACGATCCAGATGCATAACACACTTATGGAGATTGTATCGAATGACGATCCAGATGCATAACACTCTTATGGAGATTGTATCGAATGATGATCCAGATGCATAACACTCTTATGGAGATTGTATCGAATGATGATCCAGATGCATAACACTCTTATGGAGATTGTATCGAATGATGATCCAGATGCATAACAGTCTTATGGAGATTGTATCGAATGATGATCCAGATGCATAATACTCTTATGGAGATTGTATCTAATGATGATCCAGATGCATAACAGTCTTATGGAGTTTGTATCGAATGATGATCCAGATGCATAACACTCTTATGGAGATTGTATCGAATGATGATCCAGATGCATAACACTCTTATGGAGATTGTATCGAATGATGATCCAGATGCATAACACTCTTATGGAGATTGTATCTAATGATGATCCAGATGCATAACACTCTTATGGAGATTGTATCGAATGATGATGATCCAGATGCTCTCATATAGATTACACAGAATGATGATCTGTGTTTTACATACATATGCAGATTTTATGGAATAATATCTAGATGCTTAAGACACACGTAGATTTTATCGACTGATGACCTAAATGCTTCATACACTTATGTAGATTTTATAGAATGATGAGCCAGATGCTTAATACACTTTATTCAATTATATCAAATGGCGATCCAGTTATTTATTGCACTCGTTCATTTAATCACAAATAATGATCTGAATGTTTATTAGAACTTGTCCATTTAAATTAATGATCCTGATGTTTAATCTTTTTGTCTATTTAATTTCAACTAATGCTCCAGATTTTTTCTCGTGTGCAAAGAACTGTCATCTGAGAATATACTTGAAGACACTTTTGTTTTTTTCTTGAACGTAGTTGTCCAAGAGGTTCAGGATACAGCGCTTTCCACTCCTGCGGATTATTATTGACAAATCTAAACATGTTGTATTTGAACAAATGCAGAAGAAATGCCGTTAAATCCTCAACAGATTCAGTCTGTTTTTCGACATACAAGAGGTCTTGATTTCGTAATTCAGTCCTGACTTCTCTAAATCATATTTCCCTTATTTAAATATAAATCAGAACTATAAAAATTTTTCTTGTTAGTTTAAACTGAACGATAAAACTATACATCTGACTTTTTATTTTTACTTGAAGCAGTCCCAATGATTACATAACTAGAAGAAATACCTACTAAAGTTAAAAAAAAATAAAAACAACTCTGGAAAGAAAGAAAAAAGGATGTTTTTTACCTTCGTGTGTCTGTTACAACTGGCTGTGGGAGCGTTTTTTTCGCTTTTATATGACCATCACACGTAGGTTTCTTTCATTCGTCGTGACGTCATAACCGTTTCCGCCGACCTTCAGAATGCGAGAACGGAAACGACTGTGCTCATGGAGTTTGCTGATAAAAAAAAACCCCCATCCAATCAGTGAACGGCCGGTATCCCACTTTCAAATTTCGATACAATTCAGGAATCTTGCGAAAAGTTTCCAAATTAGATTTCCTTTTCTTAAAGGCTTTTCCTACTGCGATAACAGTCAAAGTATAAATACTAGGAAAGTTTACATAATGATATCGAATTATTTTTATCCTTATTGTAGTGTTTTGATTTGTTACTTGAGCAGAGCTTTTTGCGACAAAATTCGCTGACCTATTAAAATTCGGTGATCTATTAAAATCTTCTAAAAGGGGTGGAACTCTGCTGCAACGTGTTTTGGAGATTTTTAACAGCCGAAACGGAGTCGATAAAATGGTAAGTTGTGGCCAGCGCGCTTGCTACTGCTCAAAGAGATCTGGGTTCGAACCCCGGGCAAGGCATGGGTGTCTGTGTTATTTTTCTGCTGAGGTCCAGCATCCTCACAGACCTTCTACTGTGGCATATTAAACTGACAGGCTCCTGTCAGACTTCTGTGGCAATCAGCTGCTTGAGGGGGTATTTTTTTATATATGCACACACACACACACACAAGGTCCGGAACTAGAAAAATATAAGGGGGGGGGGAGGAAACAGAGACTGGATTTCAATTGCAGTGTCACAGTTTTCATATTCGTTTTAGGTGGGTTAAAATTTTTATTTTTGCTCTCCCTGTCCTCGGCGAAAAAGGGGACACCCGACAGGCTTGAAAAAGGGACCGTCCATCAGATGGGAAGTAAAGACCGTGGCCCCTGTATATAATAGGCTAAATCCTATGCACGTTAACACGCTGGATGGCCTTGACGGGAGGCTATCATATGTCTCCCAACAGCTGTTCCAGTGGGTCCCCTCCCCCAACCTTCTCTGAGCCTTCGGGATCCTTGTGACTTGGCCATTTAGCACATGGTGTGCAAAAAAAGTGTCGCTCAGAGGTAAAACAACCCAACCCAGGAACAAAAATGTGAAAGTGGCTATAAGCAAATGCATCGATATTTTCTGTTCAGATGTTAAATGACGACCCTTTGAATCCAAATCTATTTAAATAAAGTAAGAAATTTAAGCTTGCTTTTATGAACGTAAAAGTTCTTCCGCAAGTCAACACGAAATGAGGCACTAATGAAAAGTGACATTACATTGGTTTCCATAAATTAAGGAAAATCCCTATGTTATGTCAATGGGAAACTAACATCAAAGCTCTATTACTTCAAAAATAAGTTTGTTTTGTATTGAAGAATGTGATTGCAAATAAAGATCTCAATAAAATAAATCAATATCTCGATTTTCAACAATATTCGTTCAGTATTTAATGAGTTATTTGAATATTTAACAATAGCAAGGCTAGTCTTAAGAAACGTAATACAAAAACTGATCAATATTGAAAACTTCTAAAATAGAAACTTATTTTATTGCACACTTTGATACAATACTTGTTACTAAGTTTTAATTAACTTCTGAAGTCAATTTTTGTAGCCTGGCATTGTTATCGCTAAATATTCAAACTTCCATAACTCATTAAATATTGAACGCATATTGTTGAAAATCGAGATATTGATTTATTTGATTGAGATCGTTATCTGAGAGGTTTTTCCTTAATTTATGGAAACCAATGTACAGTCGCTCAAAAAAGTATCCAAACACTAAGGTTGATTACAGAATTAAAAAAATAAATAAATATCTGGCAACGATTTTTTTAGAAATTAGTGATCTTGCAACCTTCGTACACGCTCCCAGATCACTGATATCTAAAAAAATCGTTGCCAGATATTTTTTCTGAATTCTGTAATCAACTATAGTGTTCGGATACTTTTTTTGAGCGACTGTATTTCGTGTTGAGTGGATATGTGGTACAGCATACGATAAGCTGAAGAAAAATCATTCGAAAAATTCCTCAAATTTTTCCAGAAATTTGGACATTTTTCAAACGACCGTTTGGAAAATGTCCAAAATATTTTGGGTCTCCAAGGTGAGAAACTTGTCCACGAGTACCCTTGATGAAATGGAAAAATAAAAATGTTCTGAAATCCGAACTCGCTTTCTATCGTAGGCAGAAATTTGAATTTGTAAGGTAACGACGGGTGGCCAAGGGGGGTAAAGCCGTGGAGGGGGGGGGGAATTTAGAACCAGTAGATCAAGTATTTGGAGTGTTATAGTGGATGGGGGAGTGGGGAGGGGGTTAGAAAACTGTTCATTTAAAATTTCAAAAGATAAAAATGGGCCTTTAAATTTTAACGTATGGAAAAAGGATTAGAAAAATTGGATAATAAATAAAAGTGGCCGAGTGGTTAGCACGTTTGGCTATTGATCTAAGGGATTTTGGTTTGAGCCCCGTGTAAGACACGGATGTTAGTGTTGTTTTTCTGCTGAGGTCTCGCCATCCTCACAGACCTACTACTGCTTACAAACTGCCAGGCTCCTGTCAGGCCTCTGTGGCAAGCAGCTGCTTGAGGGGTTGTTTGAGATCTGTGCAACGCCGGGAAAATCTGCTAATAACAAATAATTTCCAGTGAAGGGAAAAATCCCCTGAGAATTTATGGAGAGCACTGGATTGTCATAGTGTTTTGCAACAATGCAACATATTTTGCAAACGGTAACTTATAAACATATGATGATTGAACAATCCTTTAAAACGTTTACCGTATTTTAACGTGTATAAGGAACCCCCTGATTTTTCATCAAAGATATTTTTATTTTACGATATAATCATTTATTTAAAAATATTATCCATGTATAAGAAACCCCTATTTTTGGGACCCAATTTCTGGCAAAAAGGGGTTCCTTATACACTTTAAAATACGATAATTGTTATTAAAATAATATATAAAATGCACTTTTCTCAGTTTTTATCACAATCCACCAAATTTCCCTTTTGAGTAAGTTGATATCTTATCTCCACCAAATATATATTACGATCACTGAAAGTTTCCATAATGTGCAATTATTCCACTTTTCAGTTGACTGTGGAAGTTAAACCTGACCGGCCCTATTTAATTATTGAGAGTCACTTTAATGACAAATTTATTCTTTTTTAAATTCACTATAAGTTTTAAAAAATTAATAGTCTTTATTGGATCACCAGTATTGAACGATAGATGCTATATACCCGTGTTTCCCAACGTGGGGACCACGCCCCACAGGAGGGCAATTTGATTGTCAAGGGAGGCAGTTCGAAAATGGACTCGTTCAGAGTTTAACCGTATGGCGGTTAAATTTTACATGGGGGGGGGGACATAAGAATTTTAGAAAGGCTTAAGTGGGGTATGGCACAAAAATGGTTGGGAAACACTGCTATATACTCTTCTTAGGATAGTCCATATCTTAGTAGACAGATTCACTTAACTCTTGCATTCATATATTAAACAATACCATCTAGATCAGTAAGTAGGTTTTTAAAGGATATACAGGGTGAATCTGAAAAAATTGGGCAAAACTTTACGGGGTGGTAGAACGCAGCTATACGAGCAATATTCGTCATAGAATGTATGGTCGGAACGCAAGCGGTGAGAAGTTAAAAGGTAGTTTTCCACTGTCACATTTAAAGAATGAACACAAGAAGGAGAGGAGATACTCTGTGCCTCACTTGCATTCCCGTCCACCGCACCGTACACAAAGTGCATATCCGCCATTTCGTGGTTAGTATAACCAGCCATCCTCTCGGCAATCCACGGTAGAAATGCCGTTGGGTGCGAGGACCGACCCTTTTATACCATTTCCAACGCCACCTAGCGGCTCGCCGTTTGCGTTCCGACCATACATTCTATGACGAATATTGCTCGTATAGCTGCGTTCTACCACCCCGTAAAGTTTTGCCCACTTTTTCAGATTCACCCTGTATATTGGTTAACGAAGTTAGGTTTCGAAAGATTATTTCATCTTTCTTCACTTTTGAATGCTTAAATTTTATTCTTCAAATAAAAATCATGCATTTGTAAAACATAGGTTTATAAATGGTGAAAACTGAAATTGGAGAAGGAATAAATTAAAATCAACAATAAACACAACTTTTGTTTAATATTGAACTGCAGCTCAACTCTGAAAGATGTTGATTCCCCTGATATCTAGAGCAATTTCGGTTTCAGTATGAAAGTAGGTTGAAGGCGTGGACATATGCCTGGTAGTATATGATAAGAATATGATAAGCGATTAGTTTAATTATCCGGGAAGAGATGAGGCGGTGTTAATCTGCGTTGCCATCATTACTAGCGAAATTATCTTTCCTTCAAATGTGTTTTCGTCACAACTGAAATTTAGATATTCACTTCAGATTTTGGTCGAAAATCTTCGTTTGTAATGAACTTGATTGAGAGGAAATCCAGTACTCTGTATTTCATTCCTTTAAATCAATGCTGTAGAAAGAAGGATATTAATGCGAGAGATAGCGAAGTTTGGAATTATATAAGTAGTGAGGACAACGAGAAAAAATGTAGCATAGTGTAGTAGTTTTTATCTAGATGGTGTTTGAAAGTGTGGAGAGTGGCAGTATAGTTGAGCATCATTACTTTTAAGCCACCACAGAGAAACTAATTTACGGCACTCGATAGAAAACTATATTTTGCAATTCTAAAGAAAATTCATTTTCATATTTCGTCGTACGAAGAAAACTCACGCTTTTTTCCGCCCTCAAAATAACTCGCAAAGAAAATTAATTTCTGCTGCCCCTAAGAGAATTCCATTTCTGTTATCTCCATCCATCCATCCATCCTCATCCTCAAGCAACCATGGGCTACGGAGGTCCAACCAGACCATGCAATTTAGTTCTCCAAGCAAGTCTATCCTGAGCTACATCTACTGCATCTGGCCACTGCACACCAATTCTAACAAGGTCCTGTTTGACATTGTCTGCCCACCGCATCCTAGGTCTCCCCTTCTTTCTGAGGCCTTTAGGCGCACTGTTCATAACCCTATTCGCCAATCTATAATTATTCATACGGGCAACATGGCCAAACCAACGGAGTCTCTCTCTGCACAATATGCTGCTTAAAGGAGGTTGCAAACTCCTTTGCCTAACCTCATCATTAGTTACAAAGTTGAACCATCTAATGCCCAAGATACTGCGTAAGCATCTGGAATCAAAAGCATCTAGTTTCCTGTTATCTTGTTTACAAAGTGTCCAAGTTTCACTACCATAACTAACCCTAGAAAGAACCAAACTATTATACAGTCTAATTTTAGTCTTTAGGTGTATACGCCTATTTCTCCACACTCTCCATAGATTCTTAAAAGTTCCGGCAGCAATCCCTATTCGTCTGTTAATCTCATGCCGCACATCACCATTATCTGTTACATAGCTCCCAAGATAATTAAACTGTGACACCTGCTCAAGACTGCAACCATTCAGATTAACTGAATCACAGCCTGCCTGACCAATTTTCATCACTTTAGTTTTCTCTCTGACCAATTTTCATCACTTTAGTTTTCTCTCTGTTTATAACCAAACCTACTCTACTACCAGTCTCATCAACAGCTCGAATGAAAGAGTTCATCTCATCAACATCATTTGCCAAAAGGGCTAAATCATCAGCATAATCTAAATCAGAAATTTTCGTATCTCCAGCCCATTTAAGGCCAAAATCTTTCCCTTGAAGTGAATTTCGCATAACATAATCAATAACCAAGCTAAAGAGAAAAGGAGACAAAATGCACCCTTGTCGAACACCAGAAGTAATGCTAAACCAATTGCTACAAGCCTTACCAACTCTCACACACGACTCAGTGTTATTATAGAGAGCTTTCATAATGTTAACTAACTTGTCTGGTATACCATATGATCTCACAATCAACCACAAATTATGACGATCAACAGAGTCGAAAGCCTTTTTGAAATCAACAAAGCTAGCAACCAAAGGTTTCTGAAACTCTAAACATTTCTCAAGAATCTGCCTAAGTGAAAATATCTGATCCACACATCCCCTACCACTTCTGAATCCACATTGCTCATCACGCAATTGCCTGTCAACCAGATTCTTAATTCTATTAAGCACAATCATGGAAAGAACTTTACCTGGAACAGAGAGTAGGCTGATACCCCTATAGTTATCACAAGAACTGTGATCACCTTTTTTGAAAATAGGGATAATAATAGCTCTGGTAAAATCCTTAGGAACCATGCCTTTATCATAAAAGATATTCAGAATTTCAGTCATCCAAGTGGTAACCGAAACATTCCCAGCTCTAAGCATTTCTGTAGTAATTTCATCTACCCCTGGGGATTTATGAAGTTTAAGTTTAGAAACAGCCAAAAGAACTTCAGATTGTGTTATAGGGCCAACATTAAAGCCACCAATGCATCTATCATCATTGCAAACAATGGGAGTAGAACTAACTACATTGTTTAGAACATCACTGAAATGCTCAGCCCACCTAGCCATGACAGAATCCTCCCCTTCTATAACCTTACCTTGTTTATCCTTCAATCCTTGTATGCCTGTCCGTTTTCTACCACACAAAACATTAACTATCTGGTACAGCTCTCTGCTGTTGTGCTGTCTAACTGCTTCCTCGGCTTTGTCAGCCAAACCATCAAGCCAAAGATTCTTATCAGCAGCTAACTGATCCTTTACAAGTTTATTAAGGTCTCTGTAATGCTTTCTATTAGGACTAGTAGGGTATTGATTAAGGGCATTCCTGCAGTTCTTTCTTTCCGAAATAAGCTCAAGTGCCTTATCACTCAGATAATTTTGCCTCTTCTGCTCCTTTTTTCCTAAAAGAGTACTGTTAGTGTCCAAAAACGCCTGTTTAAAATGATCCCATTCTTCCTCAACTTCAGTAGTAAGCACACCATGACTGTCATAATGACTAAGTAACCTATCATGGTAAGCTTTGGCTATAACTGGATCTTTCAGAGCTTCAGTATTAAAAGTAAATTTTTTAACCCTAGCACAACACTTTTTAAGTTTAAGTTGCAACACACTTTTAACAAGGTAATGGTCAGATCCAATTTCAGCTCCCCTATATGCCCTGGTATTTCTAACAGAACTAGCCCATTTGCTGTTAATTAATATGTAATCAATCATATTCTTATGCAGCCCATCAGGTGAAACCCATGTGTACTTATGTATGTCGCGGTGTTTGTAATAAGTGTTAGTTATTCTGAATCCATTTAGTTTACTTACCTGTAGGAGACGTTGCCCATTGCCATTGCAGCTACCAATACCAAAAGGGCCTATTACTCCTCCCCAAAGGTCAGAGTCAGTACCAACTTTGGCATTGAAGTCACCAAGAACAAGGGTAATATCTCCTTTCTTGACAGAATTCAAAATATCCTGAAGTTGTTCATAAAACCTATCCTTCTCATCCTCATCGGCATCCTCAGTGGGGGCATAACAGCAGATAACATTCAAGTCTTTAATGCTTGTCTGAAATTTTGCTGTAAGAAACCTTTCATTAATGCACTCATATCCTAGAAGAGCATCACTAGCGTGTCTGCTGAGAAGCAGACCCACGCCTTGGTGATGCTTATTGTCGTCCCTCCCTGAAAAGAGAAATTTAAGATTATTTTTAAGAATCTGACCTTTATCTGTCCATCTGGTCTCTTGCAAGCCGAGAATATCTAAATTATAATGGTGGAATTCTTGTGTGAGGACATCAAGAGAAAAAGCTCTGTGTAGAGTCCTCACATTCCAACTACCTATGGAGAGAAAATGGTTAGTGGGATGTTTAAAGAAACTATGTTTATTGAGAGAGGGAATGCCGACAATATCAAACAGCCCCCTAATCGCAGACATGGGGCAAAGACCCGTTCCCCCACTACTAAAGGCTGAAGCCATCTACACTGGAAGACTTCCTCCAATGTAGAATTTGACGATGCCAATAGAAGCAAAGAGTTCAGGTGCCTGCGATGACTTCTGCTCAGTATTATCCACCAGCTGATAAACATATCCTGTGAATCTATTCACTTGGGGCTGTCAACCCACAAACAAACAGAAAACACAGCGGAAGATTTTCCCTCCACAGAAGCCCACCAGTGCAGCAAAATCAGGATCCATAATCAAGCTCAGAGCCATATATCTGTCCAGTCCAGTAGGTTTACATGGTCAGCACCAGGACCCTGTGTGGTTGACCACTCCTCAGCAGGGTAGAAAAAAAAAGAAAAGTAGCCATAGTTGTCCAGATGTTAAGATAATTTATATCTCTGCCATCCCCTGGACGTACCCAGAGAGGGGTGGGGGGGGAGGGGTACTTCAGTCCTACTGTGGCGTATAAACTCATACGTGACACGAAGGTTGCCAGATCACTAATTTCTAAAAAAATCGTTGCCAGATATTTTTTCTGAATTCTGTAATCAACCATAGTGCTAGTGTCAAAATAGTGCTAAATTAAAATTACTATTTAAATAGTGTGCTAGTGTTCGGATATTTTTTTGAGCGACTGTACCCATTTATACGAATATTTTTAAATTTTTTTTTTTATTCTCTCTTTCTCTTACAGATGAAATCTGGAGGGGCTGTCCTTGAAAATGGTGAGTTTTATGTTTCGATTGCGAAGTGTAGTGTTTTGATTGATGTGGAACATTCATTGATTTTGATGGGGAAGATGTGTAAGCATAGGGACAATGATGGCCTAACGATCCCATTATGGCAACTCTAAAGAATAATTTTAGACACAATATTAAAATAAAAATGCACATACACATTAGGAGTGTGAAATGTGAGGGGTTTGGGTTGTTTTACCTCAGAGCGGCACTTTTTTGCACACCATGGGCTAAATGGCCAGGTCACATGGACCCCGAAGGCTCAGAGAAGGTTGGGGGAGGGGACCCACTGGAACAACTGTTGGGAGACAGATGGTAGCCTCCCGTCAAGGCCATCCAGCGTGTTCTTTAACGTGCACAGGGTATGTCTCTCCCACACTCGGGGCCACGGCTTAACGTCCCATCCGACGGACGGCGGCCTTTCCAAGCCCATCGGTATCCCCTACTGACCGTGGGCAGGGCGGGGAATTTTGCGGAGATAAATCTCAACGCTGACCCAGCTGGGACTCGAACCTGGGAACTATAGATTACGAGCCTGGCGCGCTACCGACTGAGCCACCCCCGCCCCAATGTGAGGGGAATGACATTGTTGACAATGGCCATCTTAAATTAAAAAGAGAGGGGGAAATGTATTTTGAGGGCGTTATGAGCAACTTGAAACATCAAACTATCTTTAATTGCAGTCGAATTTTGCTCGTGGGCTCAGGCTGCTGAAATTACTCGCCGAAATGGATCTAGGTATGTAATCAGTAGAGGCAACAACTCGAGACGAATGATGGCGTAACGTTTTCTCTGAACGTATTTCTTCAGCTTTCGATTCTGAGACACACGGCTAAGCTGAACACACAACATTCGCAGACATTCACTCTAAGCTGCTACGTTACAGCTACACTTTGGTTGCTTGGATCGGCGTTACGACTCCAGCGCAAGGAGTTTAAATTGCGGTTCGAGTCCAACGATACGGTATCTAGTGTGTGGGGGGCATCCCACCTAGATCCAATCCTGATTATGCGTAGAATATTTAGAAAATGTCGTTTTATCCATGAGTGGGATTCGAACCCACGTCTCCAGGAAACATGCCTGTTATGCTAACCACTACACCACCAGTGGCTAACCTTTTCTCAGCTTGTGTGACGTTATAAACCTTCCGGATTTATTTTTATTTGATTCGCACAGTGGCGCCATCTATCCGGGAAGTGGACAACTATGTTGCCTCAATATAAAATAAATAAATAAAATAAATACCGCCTCAAGCAGCTGCTTGCCACAGAGGTCTGACAGGAGCCTGTCAGTTTATATGCCAAAGTAGAAGATTCTGAGAGGATGGCAGGACCTCAGCAGAAAAACAACACATACAACCATGCCTTATCCGGGGTTCGAACCCAGGTCCTTTAGATCAGTAGCCAAGCGCGCCACTCACGCTCAGGGAGTTAAATCAATAAATTAGTAGTTAAGAATCACAGGATAAGTCCTGTAGGACATGGAACTCATGAAATAATGAGCTGAAAAATATTGGTTTCTCAGTGGCGAAAATAATTTTTTTCAGCTCATTTTTCTTGAGTTCCATTTCCTACAGGACTTATCCTGTGATTCTTAACTACTGATGTCGTTTAATAATTTTTAGGAGCTTCAATTGATATTTTTGTTGCAAATTTACAGAATAATTGAAAAGAACGAAAAATTTTCAGTTTGATTAATTCACAGTTGCCTTGAACGTTAAATAGCTTAAACAATGAAAAAAAAAAACAAGTCAATGTCCTAATCGTATTAGTAAGCAAGTATTTATATCATAAAAAATATGTGGAGCGAAATGTATTAGTTTTTTTATTTCATCATTGTGTATATATGTATATAGCTGATTCTGAGTGAGACAGGGAATGAATGTAATTCAAACTATGATGCAAAATAGGTAGAGCTCTGAAAATTTGAACTTTGGTGTAATCCGGGTCGTAGATCTCGGGAGAAATACGAAATTTGATGTGCGGCGTGTCCAAAAAGGTGAAACTGAAGTCGTAAAGAGGTCAAACATTGTTCTAGAAGAACTCGAAACGTGAAAAATAGTGCCTAGAGGCATTTTTTGGGTTGTAGATCTTAGAAACCGTACGAAATTTGGAACTTGCAATTTCTTAGAGGTTAGATAGAGGTCATACTAGGGTCTACACGTGCTAGAAACGTTAAAATTGGTTCCTAGGGATACATCTTACACCTCACAAACGTTACTCTCTTGCCTTTCGGTAACTGGCTGATCTTCGGTGATGTGCAATAAATTTACATTGATTGTTCGTTTTCCTCCTCTCACATCGGGGCGGGGGTGGCTCAGTCGGTAGCGCGCCAGGCTCGTAATCTGCAGTTCCCAGGTTCGAGTCCCAGCTGGGTCAGCGTTGAGATTTATCTCCGCAGAACTCCCCGCCCTGCCCACGGTCAGTAGGGGACACCGATGGGCTTGGAAAGCCGCCGTCCATCGGATGGGACGTTAAGCCGTGGCCCCGTGTGTGGGAGAGCCATACCCTGTGCACGTTAAAGAACACGCTGGATGGCCTTGACGGGAGGCTACCATCTGTCTCCCAACAGCTGTTCCAGTGGGTCCCCTCCCCCAACCTTCTCTGAGCCTTCGGGGTCCATGTGACCTGGCCATTTAGCCCATGGTGTGCAAAAAAGTGCCGCTCAGAGGTAAAACAACCCAGCACAACCCAAATCCTCTCACATCTGTGAGCTTTCGAACCGAAAGAGTCCGAACTTTATGGCTTCTAATTAGACGTCCTCTCTCCCCATACTTTGGATCCATTTTCATGTTGTTTCTACTAAACAATCGTAAACAATTCTTTTCACTAAGTGTGAGACCGAAAAGAAATAGAAGCTCAAAGATTGTGAAACCTACACTTAGCAGAAACACGAATCACTCGAGGAATAAAAAGGAAATGAGATCTCCACACCTCCGAAACGTGCAGTTGAGCTCGGACAGCATTGTCTCGCATCAGTTAAAATCATGTGACTTACAGGAACTATTAACTGAAATTAGATATCTGAAAACGGAAGTGAGAGAGTTGAAGAAAACAGTGGATATCTTCTCAGGCTATGATGTTCTTCGATGTAAAATTTAAAAAAAAAAATCTGGAAAACAGTGCAAGAAACTTAGTAACAACTTACTCTAACACAGAACTCACAAACAGAATTGACAAATGAAATTAAACAGATGCAAATGAACATCAATGACCTCGATCAATATGGGAGGAATAAAAACCTCGAATTACATGGCCTGCCAGTGCAAGACAAAGAAAATAAACATACCTCGAAACGATCGATGGTGAAAATTCTCCAGGCTCTTAAAATAAGAAACTTCAGTGAAGAGAGTCTGGACGCTATTCGCAGATTACTGACAAGAAATAAAAGGTAAACTTCCATGGTAATTGTACAATTTAAATCAAGGACCGAACGAGAAGAATAGATAACGAAAAAGACCAACCTGATCTCAACTGCAGATGCGGACTTGAATGCTATCGAGTCACCGTTCTATTTGAACGAAAACTTCACTGCAATTAATGGAGAGCTTTATTGGAAAGCGAGAGCAACAGCAAAAGCCAAAAATTATAAATATGTTTGGTAAAGAAAAGGTAAAATTATGCTTCGGAAAGCTGATGGGGATAATATTATTAATATGTAGTCGCTCAAAAAATATTCGAACACTATAATTGATTACAGAATTCAGAAAAATATCTGGCAACGTTTTTTTTAGAAATTACTGATCTGGTAACCTTCGTGTCACGTGTCACGTGACACGAAGGTATGCCAGATCATTAATTAACCTTCCGTCAAGGCTACTATCTGTCTCACATTGCCTGTCCAGTGGGTCCCCTCCCCCAACCTTCTCTGAGCCTTTGGGGTTCTTGTGACTCGGCCATTTAGCCCATAGTGTGCAAAAATGTGTCGCTCAGTTTAAATTTCCAATTTTCTTTATTCCAAATTATTTGTTAACAAAGCTCGGCTCGTGTACTATTGACATTGTAAAAAAATTATCGATAGCCGATTAAATATACGACTTTATATTTTATACGGGTGCAGCAGATTGCATGTTTCGCACTCATGAGCTATGGATACCTTTTCGAATATGTCCTATATACAAGCTTATGATCGTTACACTACGGAGAAATATGTCCCAGTTCACTTGAGTTGAGTATCTCTGAAAGGTACTTTTTTGCACACAATGGGCTAAATCGTGGGTGATGTGAAGCCAGACAGGATTGTATTTAAAATTTACCATCCAATACAGCCTAGATTGTATTTCAGATTAGTGACCAAACTCCGTCTTCAGAGAGCAAAACTGAATCTCAAAAATTCCCGAAATGGACCGGAACACACCGAACGTCGTCCCAGTTAGTCATCGGTAATATCGTTCCGCTTTCGTCAATTTAGTTACACCATTCCCGATTTAATTATTTTAATAATATCAATATAATATATAATAATATTTTAATTATTTTTAATGATACATTATTAAAAATATTCTATATCTACAACGCAGTAGATTAAACAATACTTTGAGTGGATTAACTATAATATTGTTGCGGATCACAAAAATGGATAGCCACTGAGCGTGAGTATTAAAAGCTATATTTCAAAACCAAATTCAATACAAGGTAAATTGTTACAAAGGAAATATGGATGAAGTATCTTATTAACAAATCAACTATTAACATGCACAAGTCATCAATCTTCCTGCATGAGCACACATCAGCTCTGTGTATTTTACTAAATACTACCTTTTACTTGATTTACCAGGTCACCCAAAGATCTTCACTCGTAAACCAATTCTCGTCCTGTGCTGATAACTTTTCACACACTAGCCGAACAAAAAGACAGTCCGTGTAGACATTCGAAGTTAGCCATAAAAGTTCCCACTTTTATACTTCCGCGTATACACAACACATCAAGTTACTTCTTGATACTTAACGATAAAAGATCCCACTTTTATCCTTCCGTGTATACACAACACATCAAGTTACTTCTTGATACTTACGCGCACTGTCTCAGAACAGCTCACCGTCCATTTTCGAACTCACCGACCGTTACAACACACAACGACCGTTACAATACAAAAATGACCGTTAACGCTCCACTCTTCTTCTCCAAATTCTCCCAACGTTCTTATTCGTTGGCTGAAACTTTTTTGCTTTCGGTTGCCAGATTCCTTCTGTCGTAACAATATATATAAAAAATATTCCCCCAAGCAGCTGCTTGCCAGAGGTCTGACAGGAACATGCCAGTTTAATACGCCATAATAGGTCTGTGCGAATGGCGGGACCTCAATAGAAATGCAATACAAACAGCTTTATTTAATAAAAAAAATATATATATAAATTTAGTATTCACTGCCAAGCACTAAAATGTTTAATGTGTGCATTTTCGTTATTACCTCTGTAACTTTCTGTATTCTGTCGTCCTGAAAATTTTGCAACTACACCCTCTTTATGATTCTTAGAAAGCACACTTATAAATTTTGAATCCACTGAGAGTAGAATATCCTATTTCAGGATTATTTAATCATATAATAATATTTTATACAATGTTGGAAGGCCGAAAAACAAGAATAATAAAACGACAATTATGAATAAACACAGAATATTTACACATAATGTTGCGGTTAAAGAACTTTTGCGTGTTGATAATGCCATATTAGATGGAAAAAATTACTGATTTTAAACAGAGTTTTATTAAAAAAAAAGGATTTTTTTAAATGTTCTTGTTGTTGCTAGTTTAATCAAACCAAAGAATCATTGTCCGTTATAACGGGTTTAATCTACTAGTCCAGGCATGGCCAACTGTTTTTGCCCCCGGGCCGGATTGGAAAAAAAATATTTTCACGGGCCGGACGAAATATTAAAATTGATAAATGTTAAGCAAAACACTTATTTCTTTAAGTAAACAAAATTTTATTATGAAATTTGTTTATGAATAATTGTAAGTAAATCAATACAAGAAATTAACATAATCACTAATGCGACGTGTTGAGGCGGTTTGCATCGCTTATTATTTTTTTTTAATATCTGGTTCTATACTTGTAGTAGCTATTCTTAACACAGCCTCCAAACGTAAATCATTCAATCTTGATCTTGTTGTACTTTTATTTAGATTCATTAAAGAAAAGGTTTGTTCACAAATATAAGTTGAGCTAAAGATTACTAAATACGTCTTGGCAAGTTTTTTTAAATTTCCATATTTTTCATTATTCAATTGCTTATAAAAATTACACAAATTTTCTTGCTCTTCTCGATATTTCTCATGTAATAATTCATCACATTGTAAATTAATTATTTCTAATTGTATATCAACAGGAACATCATCAACTTGTACAGAAAATGGATTTCGGATAATAGATAAAATTTTATCAATTTTTTTTGAAGCAATCGAAACTCTGCTCGAAATCTGTCATTAGTGCAAGGATGTTTTTATTAAATGTTTTAACCTTTTCTTTTAAAATATTTAAAGATATGGTCTGTAACGTTGGAAAATGATCAAATTTACATTCAGCCAGATTTGCAGAAAAAAGGCTAAGCTTCATTTTAAAAGCTCTTAATTTCTGTATTAAATCATGAGCAAATAAATTTTTTCCTTGTAAACATGTGTTAAATTCGTTCAAATGTGTGAGAATATCCAAAGAAAATGCTAAATCACAAATCCAATTTGGATCTAATAATTCAGGAAAATCCTCTGGCAACGTCGCTTGAACATCAAACTCATATCGAGTACAGATGAGTATAAAAGTTTTAATTCTTTATAACAGAATCTTTTTTTAAAAAATTTAGAAGTATCGAGAATTCATTCGATTAATTACTAGAAGTTAAATGCTAATATTGAAAAATTGTTCGCGGGCCACATAAATTCACTACGCCGGTCGGATCCGGGCCGCGGGCCGTATGTTGGCCATGCCTGTACTAGTCTGTTATATTAATCTAACAAGCTCTTCGTGGCATTTTCCATTTCGAGTGCTGTCAATTTTATAAGTCACACACAGAAGAGACTTCATCAGCAAAATCTCTTTCATGTTATCAAACAAGAACGTGTAGTCAATTGTAAGGGAAATTGACTAGAAAATATCTTGTGGGAAAGGAATGCACAGATATTCGGAAAGAATCACATTTTCCTACTCAAAACCTACAAGGGAAATTGATTAGAAAATATCTTCTGGGAAAGGAATACACAGACATTCGGAAAGAATCACATTTTCCTACTCAAAACCTACAAGGGAAATTGATTAGAAAATATCTTCTGGGAAAGGAATGCACAGACATTCGGAAAGAATCACATTTTCCTACTCAAAACCTACAAGGGAAATTGACTAGAAAATATCTTCTGGGAAAGGAATGCACAGACATTCGGAAAGAATCACATTTTCCTACTCAAAACCTACAAGGGAAATTGTTTAGAAAATATCTTCTGGGAAAGGATACACAGACATTCGGAAAGAATCACATTTTCCTACTCAAAACCTACAAGGGAAATTGATTAGAAAATATCTTCTGGGAAAGGAATACAGAGACATTCGGAAAGAATCACATTTTCCTACTCAAAACCTACAAGGGAAATTGATTAGAAAATATCTTCTGGGAAAGGAATACACAGACATTCGGAAAGAATCACATTTTCCTACTCAAAACCTACAAGGGAAATTGATTAGAAAATATCTTCTGGGAAAGGAATACACAGACATTCGGAAAGAATCACATTTTCCTACTCAAAACCTACAAGGGAAATTGACTAGAAAATATCTTCTGGGAAAGGAATACACAGACATTCGGAAAGAATCACATTTTCCTACTCAAAACCTACAAGGGAAATTGATTAGAAAATATCTTCTGGGAAAGGAATACACAGACATTCGGAAAGAATCACATTTTCCTACTCAAAACCTACAAGGGAAATTTATTAGAAAATATCTTCTGGGAAAGGAATACACAGACATTCGGAAAGAATCACATTTTCCTACTCAAAACCTACAAGGGAAATTGATTAGAAAATATCTTCTGGGAAAGGAATACACAGACATTCGGAAAGAATCACATTTTCCTACTCAAAACCTACAAGGGAAATTGATTAGAAAATATCTTCTGGGAAAAGAATATACAGACATTCGGAAAGAATCACATTTTCCTACTCAAAACCTACAAGGGAAATTGATTAGAAAATATCTTTTGGGAAAGGAATACACAGACATTCGGAAAGAATCACATTTTCCTACTCTTACCTTCCATGCTATGATGACGTGTTGCTGCATCAAAAGCTGCGGTTGTACACACATACACATTTGGTCTTGGCGATGGCTTGAGCGTGCGAACACACCGGCGTCCACCTGTCGTAAGGCCTACACAATGGAGATGCTACACGAACGGGTCCGATTTATATAGTGTGATGTCACGGAAGCCAGTACCAATCATGGGTCGCTATTTTTTGAAAATTTTCTACTGAAACTGAGAACGCGAATGTTTTCTACTCTACATGCGAGAACAGATGGCAGTCTTTAAAGATGAATCTTTTTCGATCGTTTTTCATAAACGAGGTTCAAGAAACGAGGCAAACGATCGTTTTATATAGTGTGATAACTCGAATCGTTGCTTTTAGAAAATATTTTGATGAATATGAGATCGTGATTTTTTTTCCTCCTCCAACTCTAAGAACAGATGGCAATCTTTAAGAGCGGATCTTCCGTCATTTTTTGCATACTCGTTTCTAGAACCAATGACAAACGGATCCGATTTACGCAGTGTGATGTAACAAAAGTCAGTACGAATCAGAGCCGATGTTTTCAGAAAATTTCTGCTCAAAATGAGATCTGATTTCTGAGCGACTGTACCAATCACGAACTGTTGTGTTTACAAATATTTTGCTGAAATATTGATTCGATTTTTTTGCCGATTTTTTTTTTGTTCTAAATCTGATTTTTTTTCAGAGCCGATTTTTTTTGGTTCTAAATCTGATTTTTTTTTCAGAGCCGATTTTTTTTTGGTTCTAAAAAAAAAAGCCGATTTTTTTTTTTGGTTCTAAATCTGAGAACAAATGGCAATCTGTAAGAGCGAATGTACGTCCGCATTTTTCGCATACTCTTCCGGGAAAAAGAAAAGAGAGAAAGAGAACATCTCCTTAGAAAGAACGAACGTCTCCTTAAAAAGTAAAGGAACATCTTACAAAAAAAAAATATTTAAAAAATACCTATCTTCGCACATGCGCTTTAAAAGTAGAAAAATAAAACTTATTGATGGCGCAATCACTGAATTCATATTCACTTCAAAGGAAGATCGGGCGCCGGCAAGGTAAATCGGCGCCTTATCTTCCTTTGAAGTGAAAACGGATTCAGTGACTGATTGCACCATCGATAAGTTTTAGTTTTATTTTCTACTCTTTAGGACGTTTTTTGGAAATTTTCAATTTATTTTTTTTTGTCACTGAAAACACCTACCTTCAGAAACTGTCATTTGAAATATGATTCATAAATGTCGACCCCATTTTTCCTCCTCCTCTTTTTGGAGTCGGTGTTTGAGGTAGCCTATGACAATTAGAGACGCCACAAGCTTTGAGATATAACTCGTTATGGTCCACCCCCGCGAAAATCCGCCTCTTTTTGCGGGGGCTGAGAATGATGGGGGGAGTAAATTCGAGACAGTCTACGGCGGTCCACATTATGAGTTTTCATTTGACACTTGCAATTGTAGGCCCTCGTATTCTGTAGACATAGCGGAACAATCATTTTCATATTTCCCCTTTTTTAGGGGATACGAAACAAAGGGGCGGAATGTGTTTTAACCTGTAAGATTTCCTATGTCACAAGCTTTCATTTGACGCATAGCTTGTTACTTTTGGCCCCCGCGTTCCGAAAACATAGCGGAAAAATCATTTTCATATTTTCCCTTTTTTTAGGGGGGAAGAAGGAAGGGAGTGGACTTTTTTTAACTTATAACCTATATCCCAAGCTGACTATTATGACTTATAACCTATGTCACAAGCCTATATCACCTATTTTCGACTTTAGTGAATAGGTGACTCGAATTAGGTGACTTATAACCTAGGTCAGAAGCCTATGTCACCTATGTCACTAACCTAAATATGACATATAACCTATGTCACTAACCTAAATATGACATATAACCTATGTCACAAGCTTTCATTTGACGCATAGCTTGTTACTTTTGGCCCCCGCGTTCCGAAAATGTAGCGGAAAAATCATTTTCATATTTTCCCTTTTTTTAGGGGGGAAGAAGGAAGGGAGTAGAATTTTTTTTAGCTTATAACCTATATCACAAACTGACTATTATGACTTATAACCTATGTCACAAGCCTATGTCACCTAATTTCGACTTTAGTGAATAGGTGACTGGAATTAGGTGACTTATAACCTAGGTCAGAAGCCTATGTCACCTATGTCACTAACCTAAATATGACTTATAACCTATGTCACAAGCTTTCATTTGACGCATAGTTTACTTTTGGCCCCCGCGTTCCGAAAATGTAGCGGAAAAATCATTTTCATATTTTTCCTTTTTTTAGGGGGGAAGAAGGAAGGGAGTGGACTTTTTTTTAGCTTATAACCTATATCACAAACTGACTATTATGACTTATAACCTATGTCACAAGCCTATGTCACCTATTTTCGACTTTAATGAATAGGTGACTGGAATTAGGTGACTTATAACCTAGGTCAGAAGCCTATGTCACCTATGTCACTAACCTAAATATGACATATAACCTATGTCACAAGCTTTCATTTGACGCATAGCTTGTTACTTTTGGCCCCCGCGTTCCGAAAATGTAGCGGAAAAATCATTTTCATATTTTCCCTTTTTTTAGGGGGGAAGAAGGAAGGGAGTGGGACTTTTTTTAACTTATAACCTATATCCCAAGCTGACTATTATGACTTATAACCTATGTCAAAAGCCTATATCACCTATTTTCGACTTTAGTGAATAGGTGACTCGAATTAGGTGACTTATAACCTAGGTCAGAAGCCTATGTCACCTATGTCACTAACCTAAATATGACATATAACCTATGTCACAAGCTTTCATTTGACGCATAGCTTGTTACTTTTGGCCCCCGCGTTCCGAAAACATAGCGGAAAAATCATTTTCATATTTTCCCTTTTTTTAGGGGGGAAGAAGGAAGGGAGTGGGACTTTTTTTTAACTTATAACCTATATCCCAAGCTGACTATTATGACTTATAACCTATGTCAAAAGCCTATATCACCTATTTTCGACTTTAGTGAATAGGTGACTCGAATTAGGTGACTTATAACCTAGGTCAGAAGCCTATGTCACCTATGTCACTAACCTAAATATGACATATAACCTATGTCACAAGTTTTCATTTGACGCATAGTTTGTTACTTTTGGCCCCCGCGTTCCGAAAACATAGTGGAAAAATCATTTTCATATTTCTCCTTTTTCAGGTGGGGAAAAAGGATGGGGGGAGGTAACTTTTGTATAGTCTATGACAGGGGTGAGCAATTGTTTTCGTATTTACACTGCGCATGCGTATTGACTTGGCCGTCCTAGTGGAAAATACGAGACGAATCTTCGGTCGCGCACGGGAAGCAAATCTCGGTTTAAGGCGGATTTTTCTGACTGTCTTGGCGGGCCACAAAAAACTCTTAGCCGGCCGAATGTGGCCCGCGGGCCGTTATTTGCCCACCCCTGGTCTATGACATTCTCTGAGTCAAAGGCTTTCATTTGACGCATAACTTGTTATTTTCGGCATTCGCTTATGTGAAATAGAGAGGAAGAATCGTTTTCATATTTCCCCTTTTTAGGGGGGGGAAGCTTGGGGGAAGTCAGTTTTTTATAGCCTTTGACACTCCCCGCTAAAGTCACAAGCTTTCATTTGACACATAATCATTAAATTTGTCAGTCGCATTCCAAAGATATGGTGGAACGACCGTTTTGGCAAATCCACGAAACGACAAAGAACGAGCGAAAAGCAAGAAGAAGATAAAGTAAAATCCACTAACTTCGCTTAAAAACCTTTTTAAAAATAATTAAAAGGAGCAAATATCTTTAAAAAATCCTTAAAAATGTAACATTACCTGAAAAAGAATAAACACTTCCTTATGTAAAAAAAAGAAACATCATAAAAAACTTTTAAAATAACAAAACAGCATAACCTTAAAAAGAATGGACATTCATTAAAAAAAATGAAACCTCGCCTTTTATAAGGTTCTTAAAAAGAGTTTACATCTCCCTAAAAAAGAGAGTGAACAGCTCCTAAAAAGAGCGAAATTTTCTTAAAGGTAGAACATCACCTTAAAAATGAATGCAAACTTTTTAATCAACCTGAATATCACCTTTAAAGAGAAACGAACATCTCTTAAAAAAAAGATTGTTTTTTTAAAACAGAATGAACATTCCCTTAAAAAAAGATCATCTTAAAAAAGGAATGAAAATATTCTTTAAAAAATATTTCCCCTTTAAAAGCAAGATATAAACATGTTCTTAAAAAATAAATATCCATACAAACGTCAGCGTTAAAACTTTTTGGATATTACTTTCAAATATTTTAATCACCCTTAAAATTCGAACACTCCATAATTTTATTTCTCGTGCAAATTACTGCTTTCGAAAATCGCATTTTATAAAATCGCACTAGATGTACAAACGCCACTCTGAAACTGGTTCCATCCTAACTGACGCCACTGGTTCACAGAACTATTTACCTGTCCATAGTTATACCCAACTGCCTGCATTCATACATAGGTAAAATCGTGAAACGGCCAATAAGCTACGGAGGTTTAACCAGACAGTGTAATTTAATTATGCAAACAAGTCTAGTCTGAGAAACAGCTGCTGTATGTGGTCGCTGTGCACCGCTGGCTAATACGAGACAGCAGTCGATTGGGAGATAAGGCCACATTTTCCTCTAGAGTAGAATCAGCTTTACAGGTATAAATAAAATACCCCCTCAAGCAGCTGCTTGCCACAGAGGTCTGACAGTAGCCTGTCAGTTTATATGCCACAGTAGGAGATCTGAGAGGATGGCAGGACCTCAGCAGAAAAACGACACACACATCCATGCCTAATCCGGGGCTCGAACCCAGGTCCCTTAGATCAAGTAGCCAAGCGTGCTAACCACTCGGCCACGGGACGGCACTTCAGGTATATAGTCAGAGATTTATCACACATTGGCAGCAGAGACGAAGCGTATATGGAAATTTCCGAAGTAATCAAGACAATGAGAATGAGTAATTAAGTCACGAAGTTTTTAGAGATCATTCGTTGATTGATCTCATCATCATCATCATCATCATCATCATCATCATCATCATCATCATCATCATCATCATCATCATCATCATCATCATCAAGCAGCCATGGGCTACGGAGGTCCAACCAGACCGTGCAATTTAGTTCTCCAAGCAAGTCTATCCTGAGCTACATCTACTGCATCTGGCCACTTCACACCAATTCTAACAAGGTCCTGTTTGACATTGTCTGCCCACCGCATCCTAGGTCTCCCCTTCTTTCTGAGCCTTTAGGCACACTGTTCATAACCCTATTCGCCAATCTATAATTATTCATACGGGCAACATGGCCAAACCAACGGAGTCTCTCTCTGCACAATATGCTGCTTAAAGGAGGTTGCAAACTCCTTTGCCTAACCTCATCATTAGTTACAAAGTTGAACCATCTAATGCCCAAGATACTGCGTAAGCATCTGGAATCAAAAGCATCTAGTTTCCTGTTATCTTGTTTACAAAGTGTCCAAGTTTCACTACCATAACTAACCCTAGAAAGAACCAAACTATTATACAGTCTAATTTTAGTCTTTAGGTGTATATGCCTATTTCTCCACAATCTCCATAGATTCTTAAAAGTCCCGGCAGCAATCCCTATTCGTCTGTTAATCTCATGCCGCACATCACCAGTATCTGTTACATAGCTCCCAAGGTAATTAAACTGTGACATCTGTTCAAGACTGCAACCATTCAGATTAACTGAATCACAGCCTGCCTGACCAATTTTCATCCCTTTAGTTTTCTCTCTGTTTATAACCAAACCTACTCTACTACCAGTCTCATCAACAGCTCGAATGAAAGAGTTCATCTCATCAACATCATTTGCCAAAAGGGCTAAATCATCAGCATAATCTAAATCAGAAACTTTCGTATCTCCAGCCCATTTAAGGCCAAAATCTTTCCCTTGAAGTGAATTTCGCATAGCATAATCAATAACCAAGCTAAAGAGAAAAGGAGACAAAATGCACCCTTGTCGAACACCAGACGTAATGCTAAACCAATTGCTACAAGACTTACCAACTCTCACACACGACTCAGTGTTATTATAGAGAGCTTTCATTATGGTAACTAACTTCTCAGATATACCATATGATTTCACAATCAACCACAAATTATGACGATCAACAGAGTCGAAAGCCTTTTTGAAATCAACAAAGCTAGCAACCAAAGGTTTCTGAAACTCTAAACATTTCTCAAGAATCTGCCTAAGTGAAAATATCTGATCCACACATCCCCTACCACTTCTGAATCCACATTGCTCATCACGCAATTGACTCTCAACCAGATTCTTAATTCTATTAAGCACAACGTTGATTGATCTACCAATAACTTATTGATGAACCAGTGATCTTATAAAATTACTGATTTCATAGATCATAGGTTGACTTGGCAAGTCATTGATAACTGATCAATAATCTCACAGATCACTCCTCTATTGTAATTGATAATTCAATCAACCAGAGATCTCGTAGATCACTGTTGTGACTGACAAGTGATGGATGATTCAGTCAACCAATGCTCTCGTAAATCAGTGGTTGACTAACAAGTGATTGATAGCTCAATTAGCCGAAGATCTCATAAATCAGTGATTGATAACTGAGTCAACCAATAATCTCAAAGATCAATAGATGACTAACAAGTGATTAATAACTAAATCAACCAGTGAACTCATACATCAGTGGATGACTAACAAGTGATTGATAACTCAGTCAACCTATTATCTCAAAAGATCTGATGATTTCCGATTAATCAGCGATTGACTAGCAAGTGATTGATAACTCAGCCAACCAATGATCTCGTATATCAATGCTTTACTAACTAGTGATTAATAACTGAGTCAACCAATGATCGTGAAGATCATCAGTGCCTTACTAATAAGTGATTGATAACTCAGTAAACCAATTATCCAAATATCACTGACTGCGTATCAAGTGACTGAAATCTCATCAACCAATGATCTCAAAGATCACTGACTGACTAACAAGTGAATGTTAACTCAGTCAGTTTACTGACAAGTTGTTGATTTTTACCTCTGAGGGGTGGGGCGGGGGTGGCTCAGTCGGTAGCGCGCCAGGCTCGTAATCTGTAGTTCCCAGGTTCGAGTCCCAGCTTGGTCAGCGTTGAGATTTATCTCCGCAAAATTCCCCGCCCTGCCCACGGTCAGTAGAGGACACCGATGGGCTTGGAAAGGCCGCCGTCCGTCGGATGGGACGTTAAGCCGTGTCCCCGTGTGCGTGAGAGCCATACGCTGTGCACGTTAAAGAACACGCTGGATGGCCTTGACGGGAGGCTACCATCTGTCTCCCAACAGCTGTTCCAGTGGGTCCCCTCCCCCAACCTTCTCTGAGCCTACGGGGTCCATGTGACCTGGCCATTTAGCCCATGGCGTGCAAAAAAGCGCCGCTCAGAGGTAAAACAACCTAACCCAAACCTCTGAGCGGCACCATTTTATACAAAAAGGCTAAATGTCCAGGTCACAAGGAGTCCAAGGGCTCAGAGTAGGTTGGTGGAAGGGTACCCACTGCGGAACTGTTAGGAAACAGATGGCAGTCTCCCATTAAGGCCATCCAGCTTGTTCTTTAACATGACTAACAAGTGATCGATACTATGATCTCACAGATCACTGGTGTCTGACAAGTAATTTAATAATTAACCAGTGATCTATAATCTATAGACAATGTAACTGCATCAGCTTCACAATCTCCTTTTATCTGTTGCTTCCAAAATTTATCATACACTCTTTGCCACTGCACTACACAAATTTTTTGAGAGGTGTACATTGCTAATCAATACATAATAGTCTCACCAGTGATGTACACTATATTTAAAAATATATATAAAGTACAATCGGACAGCAGACATGTACAGTCGCTCAAAAAAGTATCCGAACACTATGGCCGATGACAGAATTCAGAAAAAATATCTGGCAACGATTTTTTTTTTTTAGAAATTAGTGATCTGGCAGCCTTCGTGTCACGTGACACGAAGGCTGCCAGATCACTAATTTCTAAAAAAAAAAAAATCGTTGCCAGATATTTTTTCTGAATTCTGTAGTCAACCATAGTGTTCGGATACTTTTTTGAGCGACTGTAGGTGGTCATATTATTTCGATACTAGATCGTATGGGCTCACTCACGGAAATATTGAGCGTGTGCAGTTACCGTTCACAGCAAACTGGAGCGTGTGCAGTTACTGCACACGCTCCAGTTTGCTGTGAACGGTAACTGGACAGTTGCTGAACACGCTCCAGATATTTTTCCTGAATTCACGTGTGCAGTTACTGCACACGCTCCAGTTTGCTGTGAACGGTAACTGGAGCGTGTACAGTTGCTGAACACGCTCCAGATATTTTTCCTGAATTCTGTAATCACGTGACACGAAGGCTGCCAGATCACTAACTTCTAAAAAAAAAATCGTTGCCAGATATTTTTTCTGAATTCTGTAGTCAACTATAGTGTTCGGATACTTTTTTGAGCGACTGTAGGTGGTCATATTATTTCGATACTAGATCGTATGGGCTCACTCACGGAAATATTGAGCGTGTGCAGTTACCGTTCACAGCAAACTGGAGCGTGTGCAGTTACTGCACACGCTCCAGTTTGCTGTGAACGGTAACTGGACAGTTGCTGAACACGCTCCAGATATTTTTCCTGAATTCACGTGTGCAGTTACTGCACACGCTCCAGTTTGCTGTGAACGGTAACTGGAGCGTGTACAGTTGCTGAACACGCTCCAGATATTTTTCCTGAATTCTGTAATCACGTGACACGAAGGCTGCCAGATCACTAACTTCTAAAAAAAAAATCGTTGCCAGATATTTTTTCTGAATTCTGTCATCGGCCATAGTGTTCGGATACTTTTTTGAGCGACTGTACTGATCTGGAAAGGGGGAGCCCGCAATCGGCTCCATAATATTGTCGAGAGAAGTGCATTTGGTGGTGGAAGTCTGACTAAGTGGACTTGAATTCATTTAGAGACCATTACCGTCTTGCACGTGGTCGATGGAGACAGTTCCGAATGTAAAAAAAAAATCCGGGGGGGGGGGGAAGAAACACAATCATGCGCGAAAAATGTAAAAATAAAACTGGATATTCAATGCAGTATAGCATTTCCCCCACCGTTTCACAGGTCTTTAAATAATTTCTTGAAAGGTACATGAAAAATAATAAGTTTAATAATTTTTTTTCCCTCTGTTACTCTTACCAGCATACCTTCCCCCTTCCCCAAACCCTCCAGGACTGCTCTTGTCGCTCAGTGGACTTGACCGTCTTGCCTTTCTCTGGATTATCTGATTAACAGCATGAATCGATGTTGTTAAACTTGGGGCGGGGGTGGCTCAGTCGGTAGCGCGCCAGGTTCGTAATCTGTAGTTCCCAGGTTCGAGTCCCAGCTGGGTCAGCATTGAGATTTATCTCTGCAAAATTCCCCGCCCTGCCCACGGTCAGTAGGGGACACCGATGGGCTTGGAAAGGCCGCCGTCCGTCGGATGGGACGTTAAGCCGTGGCCCCGTGTGCGGGAGAGTCATACCCTGTGCACGTTAAAGAACACGCTGGATGGCCTTGACGGGAGGCTACCATCTGTCTCCCAACAGCTGTTCCAATGGGTCCCCTCCCCCAACCTTCTCTGAGCCTTCGGGGTTCTTGTGACCTGGCCATTTAGCCATGATGTGCAAAAAAGTACCGCTCAGAGGTAAAACAACCCAACTCTTTTAGAAGCCCACTCACGGACGATCAGACGCGCATAGTAAACGACTGAGAAACCAGAAGACACATAACAGGCAGAAAGCAATGGGAAAAAAAAATCAATCAAATGCCTGCAAACCTCTTGCTAAATGACAATCATAAATGCTTTATCGATGTTTGGTATCAGAAAATGAAAGCCTTCGCTAAATCTCGGCATCCACGAACGTCATGTAACGAGTCACCGAAAGCGGAAACTGGAACGCCCTCTACAACAGTTACCGCGGGAAACAAATATTAATCTCATTTGTCTGGTAGAAGCTGCAATCGTTTTTGGAACCCACGCTTGTGAGCCGAGAAGCAGCTGAGGACTCTTCGCTGTATGCTAAGCTGTCTCTTACGACTCCAGAAACCCTCGAAATACCAAACGATATTGAAGTGTATGTGCGTCTTAACCACTGGCTTGCAGAAATCTTTTCCCAGAACGTACCACACAGGTGTGCAATTGTCTTGTGTGGCAATAAACAATCGTCGCATTCACCATGCTTTGCTAACGCAGCAGTGGATTATATAAAGGTAGTTAGTTATGTATTCTGAGAGCGGAAATGATGTCACCCCCATGTCGAAATTCCGTAACCGAAAGAGGAATCATAGGTCACGTTCTTTCTTATAGGTAACATCATTTATATTAATACTCTTAGCGAACGTGGGCTTTGACATCCTCTTGTGTACTTATAAGCCAGAAGTAACGAATTCTCAATAATTTAAGTAAGACGTTGGGTTGTTTCGCAATGAACAGAGTCCCAATGGAGAATGAGGGACACATAGGGCACATGTTAGGGTAGGTGCGGGCCCGTCGATCAACGCAATCCAGCTTGATGATTTCGCAAAACACTAAAAATTATGACAAAAAATATTATTTTGTTCTTTGACCTGAGAGTATCATTTTTTTGCTCACAGTTTAGTAGACTAAATGGCTAGGTTACATAGACCCAAAGGGCGCAGATCAAGTTGGGGAAGGGGATGGACAGCTGTTAGGAGACAGATGAAGCCTTCAGTCAAAACCATCCAGTGTGTTCTTTAAAGATCACAGGATACGGTTTTCTTGTGCAAGGGGCTTTACGTCCCACCAGGACGAAAGGCAACCTTTCTAAAGCTAACGATATCTCCTGCCATGTATATGTGAGTTTCCTGTGTGAGGACTTTGATTGTTTGGGGTTCCATGGCGTCAGAGTAACAAGGGCTATGTTGCGCCAAACGCGGTTAAATAAAAAAGATAAAAGGCATACGACCCACAACCAAAATTAAAAGCAACGCACAGAGTTGTGTGACGACAGAAAAATCCCTCAGTCATTACCCAGATATTAAGATTATCCACTTTGCTTTTCAACGATCGTTATACATGTAATCTGGTTTCACGATCAGTGTAATGTTCTCTTCAGAGATAGTTTTTGCCTAAAAATTGGCTTACGACTTAAGTTCATCTAGAGAGAGAAACTCGCAATTCAATTCATTTAGAGAATCTTTGTGGTGGTGGTTTAACAGTCTGGGCTAGGTTTCCACTAGGTGGTCGTACAGAATCGCCATGCATTTTAGACAGGTGCTTTCAATGCTCACAAATATCAAGATGATGTCCTAGACTCTTGTGATAAACCCTATTCAATTACATGGGCCACGAATTTGTACTAAAGGGTGATAAGACTTGTTTGCACCAATGAATATCTCCGAGATCAAGGTATCCAACTTATGGACTGGCTACCATGTTACCGGATTGCATCGTCATTGAACATCTCTAGGGATGACTTCTGGTGACAAGTCGACTACCTGCTAATCCTTTATCGGAACCATTAAAGTGTTGAATAATGCTTAAACACCAACATTTAGGATTCACTGTCTTGTGAGTCTTTGAGTTATCTTATTAAGGACATGAAACAACGTTTTCAGGCTTGCATTGGAGGAGGCCACATTCCCTATTGGCGATCCTTAAGGTCTTCAAACTTTCCTTTCAATATTGCATTTCATTCATTCACTTTCATTCGTATAGTTGATGCCATATCTTACCGTGAAAGCATTACTTATAAAGTTCCAACGCCTTATTTATTTCGCATTGCTGTAAAGTGTTGTATTTGACCAATTTATATGTAATATATTGATGTTAAGGAAGATATCACTCTGAAGTTAACGTCGATCAGTTTTATTGGACTGATTCGTAAAATTCATCGACGTTAACTTTATAGGGATAAAATTTGAGTTCTCGATCATACGAAAGGCAGACTAAGAGAAGCGGCAGAGCAATGATCAAGGGATACGTTGCAGCTGTATGAAGTTGAATAGGGGTATTATTTTTCTACGTATTGGTTCTCGAAAACCCACGTTTATTTTTCGGACGCCCTGTGTTTTGAGCTGAAAAAAACTAAATATTATTTGGTTTGAAAATCATTTATGTCTCATGAATAATTAAAGTTTGATGGAAGTCGTAATAATTCTTGCGAATGTCGCCATATTAAATTCTATCTCCATGTGACAACACAGTTGTCCATTTCCCGGATATGTGGCGCCACTGTGCGAATCAAATAAAAAATCCGTAAAGTTTATAACTCACACCAGCTGAAGAAAAACGTTAGCCGATGATGGTGTAGTGCTTAGCAGAACTGGATGTTTCCAGGAGATGTGTGTTCGAATCCCATTCACGGCAACACCAATTTTTGTCGGTAGCTTATTATTTCATGCATATTGTTTTTACGTTTGCATAAATGTTCAAGTGTATCTAACAGGCTCGAGTCGATAAAAAAAACAAATTAAAGGGGAGGGCAAGATATTCAATCGCGCCGGGAAAAAAAAGTGAGGTTATAAACTCATAAGTTTTACTATTTTCTGCCTCTATAACTTTTACCAGCATTCTGAAAGGGGCGGGGGGAGGAAATGACTCCCATGCCCCCCCTAGATCGGGCACTGATATATAATAATAATAATAAAGGAATTTGATTTTGTAAGAACCCTCTTCTTAAATTTTTTAAAAAATTTAAGAAAATTTTTTAAAAAATTTCGAAAAAATTTTTAAATTTTTAAAATTTTTTTTTTAAAAAGTTTCGCAAATGATAAAGCGATAATTGTTGAGGACGGTGTTGATGAAAAAAAAATTCCCTCCCCCGCTCACTTTCTTTTTAAGAGCCCAAGAAAAAATATGATGAATTTCTTATTCGAATATCTCGATATTGTTTTTTTTTTTTTCACAGTCATAATATTTTTGGCACACTTTTAGAAATTAAAAACAAAATCACCAAATAAGTATATAAAGCAAAAAAAAAAACTAAAGAGAAAAAAAAATACTCTAACATCATTTATTTTTTCATCATTTTGAAAATCGAAACGTAGTGTGTTGCATATTTAAACTTGTTCATTTGCAGAAAAGATTTTCTCTCTTCTGTTCATCTGAAGATAATTTTTATCTTCTGATTATTACATTGACTTTCCTGTGTGTGTAGATCAGAACCGTTTATCTTAGGTAGGACTGGACCTACCGAATAAATTTGATGAATATTTAATACGAATGTAAAATATAGACGTCCAAAGTCTTATGTATAAATTAAAACTGATTCGAAAGTAATACATATACACACAACGATCACTTTTTTTTTTGGCACAATTCCATGTTACATCTCAATAGTAACTGAGATACAGAACTCAGTAAAGTTCTTCAACACGCTTTTTATGACAAAATATGACTGAAGATAATTTAAAAATCTCAATCGAATCTATTTCAATCTCGATTTTCAACAATATTCGTTCGGCATTTAGAGAGACCGAAATTAAAATATTTAAAAGTAAAAATGCCAGTTTAAATAGTTGTTCTTAAAAGTGAATAAAAAAAAGTTAAAACGAAAGCAATAACTGTTGCAGTGAAGGGTATTTTTATAAGTTCGCGTAATAATTGTGTTAATTTTCGCCAATTTTCAATGTTTTTTGGAACACGAGCTGACTAAACGTTTGTTTCAGCAACTCTTTAAATACTGAACCATACTGTTGGAAACTGATATTGAAACGGATTTTATTGAGATTATTAAATTACCTTTTTTTCATAAAAAGCTTATGCAAGAATTGGGTTGTTTACCTCTGAGCGGCACTTTTCTGCATCCAATGGACTAAATGGCCAAATCAGAGGAACCCCAAAAACTCAAGAAGGTTGGGGGAAAGGAACCCATTGGACAGCTGTTAGGACACAGTAGCCTACCGTCAAGGCCATCCAGCGTGTTCTTTGGAGTGCATAGAAAAATTTATCCTGAATACAGAATCACGCTTTACGTCCCATCCGATGGATGGCGGTCTTTCCAAATCCATCGGCATCCCTCTTATCTAAGAAGTTACTAAGTTCTATTTCTGAATAACTCTTGGCATTACGCAGAACAGTATCGAATAAAGTGGCCAATAAGTGTAGGTGTATGTAAAATAAATTTCATTCTCTTCTGACTTCAAGCAGCGAAATCTTCTTTTTAATCTTTGTTCCTACGCTAACTATCTTTATGTCTTTTCGTTAACATTCGCGTTAGGGGATGTCAACTCCGACTGTTTATTTGGTTTTCAAAGACGATCCTGCAGCAGAACTGAATCTGTGATGGATTGCAGTGAAAATGCTGTCCTTGTCTTATTTCGATTCGGCCCGAGTCCATCGTGGTTATAAGTTCCAATGAAAGACTTGAGATTCTTCGAGCACAGCCAGAACGACGAAAGCCGCGTAGAGAGCCAGAAGGAAAGCCCCGTAACTTCTCCTCGTCTCGAATTTCAAGGCGATCATGACGGCGGTGGTGGTGAGGAGACTTATGGCCAGGGTGCAGAAGAGAATGACGAACTGACCCGAAAAGGTTAACTAGGAAAATAAAATAGAACGAATGAGAGAATTGTCAATAGAACGACGTCAATTCAAATCAGAAAACAACTATTGATTTACAGAAGAAAAATTACACGCTTCTGGCGAATATGGGATACTTTTTTTTTCAAAGATAATAAAAATTTTATTTTCCACATTTAGTACCCTCCAACTGGGGAAATTCGAATTAAACGAGGATTGTGAAAAATGCAAAGAGTGATATTTTATTACTAGTACATATGAAACACACGAAAAAATTTCATATACGTTTAAAACAAAAAAATGCTATCAGATCTTTATGGCGTATTATACGACAGGCTCCTGTCAGACCTCTATGGGGTATTATACTAACAGGCTTCTATCAGACCTCTATAGGGTATTATACTAACAGGCTTCTATCAGACCTCTATGGGGTATTATACTAACAGGCTTCTATCAGACCTCTATGGGGTATTATACTAACAGGCTTCTATCAGACCTCTATGGGGTATTATACTAACAGGCTTCTATCAGACCTCTATGGGATATTATACTAACAGGCTTCTATCAGACCACTGTGGGGTATTATACTAACAGGCTTCTATCAGACCTCTATGGGGTATTATAATAACAGGCTTCTATCAGACCTCTATGGGGTATTATACTAACAGGCTTCTATCAGACCTCTATGGGGTATTATACTAACAGGCTTCTATCAGACCTCTATGGGGTATTATACTAACAGGCTTCTATCAGACCTCTATGGGGTATTATACTAACAGGCTTCTATCAGACCTCTATGGGGTATTATACTAACAGGCTTCTATCAGACCTCTATGGGGTATTATACTAACAGGCTTCTATCAGACCTCTATGGGGTATTATACTAACAGGCTTCTATCAGACCTCTATGGGATATTATACTAACAGGCTTCTATCAGACCTCTATGGGGTATTATACTAACAGGCTTCTATCAGACCTCTATGGGGTATTATACTAACAGGCTTCTATCAGACCTCTATGGGGTATTATACTAACAGGCTTCTATCAGACCTCTATGGGGTATTATACTAACAGGCTTCTATCAGACCTCTATGGGGTATTATTACTAACAGGCTTCTATCAGACCTCTATGGGGTATTATACTAACAGGCTTCTATCAGACCTCTATGGGGTATTATACTAACAGGCTTCTATCAGACCTCTATGGGGTATTATACTAACAGGCTTCTATCAGACCTCTATGGGGTATTATACTAACAGGCTTCTATCAGACCTCTATGGGGTATTATACTAACAGGCTTCTATCAGACCTCTATGGGGTATTATACTAACAGGCTTCTATCAGACCTCTATGGGGTATTATACTAACAGGCTTCTATCAGACCTCTATGGGGTATTATACTAACAGGCTTCTATCAGACCTCTATGGGGTATTATACTAACAGGCTTCTATCAGACCTCTATGGGATATTATACTAACAGGCTTCTATCAGACCTCTATGGGGTATTATACTAACAGGCTTCTATCAGACCTCTATGGGGTATTATACTAACAGGCTTCTATCAGACCTCTATGGGGTATTATACTAACAGGCTTCTATCAGACCTCTATGGGGTATTATACTAACAGGCTTCTATCAGACCTCTATGGGGTATTATTACTAACAGGCTTCTATCAGACCTCTATGGGGTATTATACTAACAGGCTTCTATCAGACCTCTATGGGGTATTATACTAACAGGCTTCTATCAGACCTCTATGGGGTATTATACTAACAGGCTTCTATCAGACCTCTATGGGGTATTATACTAACAGGCTTCTATCAGACCTCTATGGGGTATTATACTAACAGGCTTCTATCAGACCTCTATGGGGTATTATACTAACAGGCTTCTATCAGACCTCTATGGGGTATTATACTAACAGGCTTCTATCAGACCTCTATGGGGTATTATAAACAGGCTTCTATCAGACCTCTATGGGGTATTATACTAACAGGCTTCTATCAGACCTCTATGTCATATTAAACTGATAGATTTCTGTCATAGTTCTATGGTGTATGAAACTGACAGGCTTCCTTCAGACTTCTGTGGTGCATTTATACTGATAGACCATAGCTCACGTCCGAAGAGGCATACCACACCACGAGAAGATCGCCTCATCAGCCGACAAGCAACCTCCGACCCTTGTCCAACATGTACAGTAATCTAGTGCAATGTGTCACCTGTAATGTATGCACCAGTGTCCACATGTACCATCCAATGACACTTGAATGAAGCTGAATTACGGGCAGATGTGCCCTGCACAGATTGTCTTTAACTGCTAATCATTGTCTGTGGTGCATTGAGCATGTGTTTTGGGAGGTGGAAAGGCACCACATCGTCTTCTTGGATGAGTTACATTTCTGTTTGGATGCAGATGATGTTCACATCGGGGTTTGATACTGCAGTGATAATAGGATCCAGCATACATCTGGGAGCACCACAGTGCCAGCACACTCGCCATCCTGGTGTCGGGTGCCATCAGTTATGATTCCAGAACACCTTTAGTGTTTGTCCAGGGAACTTTGACAGCTCAACGATTTGTCGATAACATTCTGGTCATTGCCTACTTTTTCATGAGCTCTTCTGATGCCATTCTTCAATAGGACACCTCTCTTGCGTTGCGATCTTAAGCAATCACGGCAATTCCCGATTCCGCCTATACGACACTACCAGTTATGAAAAGCCGTGCTATCTAGAGCCGGGGGCAAGGAATACGCCCTATAGGAGCACCTCAACCCCAGCCTCACATGGCAGCAGTCCTATAGAAGGAAAGCTGACCACCAGAAGAAACCTAACTTTAATCTGTTCCCCGGTTAGCCATGAACAAGGATATATAGATCCAAGTTCGATCGGCGCCCGGGGTGGAGACTCTTAGTAAGACCCAGAATTTTGTGAGGGCTCGTTCCTACTAGGCGGGCTCAAACCGTTCGGCAGAGCCCTCGAACTGCTCACCCAGAGCACCTGAGGTTGAGGCCTCGGACACCGTCACCACAACCGGTCTTCCGACCGGTCAGCGGCATCGTCGGCCTTGGTTGGCCTTGGCTATGTCCAACCGGGGCACCAGTCCGGTCGGCACAGCCTTTGACCAGGTTGCTGGGCCCTAGGCCCCCCCACCACGACAAGGTGGTCCCCTATTGGGAGGGCTTCAGTAGGACAATGCACATTCCCATATGGCACGTGTTGCCCCAATGTATAAAAATATATAAAGTATCTACAAAATGTGAAGACCCTAACTTTTCCCGCTAGGTCATCAAATTTTTTATCTATAGAGCACATATGGGATGGTGTTGGATAACATCTCTGACAGCATCCACAGCCAGCACACACACTGGACACCCTGCATCTGCATTTGGAGGAAGAATGGGGTAGAGTGCTTCAGGACACTATTAGGGACCTGTAGGTATCAATGCCTCATCCTCTGGCTGCATCCATCGCCGCCAACGGGGATCATAGCCCAGACTGAGAGTCCATATTGGGGGTCCCTAAACCCACTCTTAATACTCAAGCAGGTGATTGTGCTATTAATCATTACTACCTTGTAACATGCTTCATGGTATTGCAATTTTTGTGACCATGAGTGTATATTTAAAACTATTTGAGGTATGCTTTTAATTAAACTATTACTTTCTTGAATATGCATATTATTTTCCTACATATTGGTTCTAGAAACACCACCGTATTTTTCGTACACCCTGTATATAAATGAGTTGCTTTAGAAGTTTGCATTGTCTGTTGATTTCCACCAACAATTTCTACAAAGTGCAATTATAGCACGCGAGAGCGGTGCCCATTTTTTAGTTCCAAATCACACAGACAGTTTAATTTTCACTTCAAATCATCCTAAATATTTTAAAGTTCTAAATATCGAAATAGTTTGGGCCCCCACGGGGGTAAAAAATTTGAGTCTGAAATCATCTCAAAATTACTTAGATTAAATTTGCGCTCTTTATTAGTCGAAGTAAGACAAAAGTCCTAAAGAAAGTTCAGTGGGTGAGTGTTCTTCCGCTGTCACTTGCTCGAGCGGGGTTGTCTCAGACGGTAGAGCACCAGGCTCGTAATCTGCTGTTCCCTGTTCAACTCTCAATTTCATCAGTATTGAGACAAATCTCTCCGAATTCAGTAATAAATTATCACAAAAAAATTGTCCTGTAGACAAGAAACACTTGAAATAATTTGCTGAAATAATTATTTCTAGCAATCTCCCCGAAACCCTACTTTGCCCTTGGATGAGAAAGGTGACACCGATGGGCTTGGATAAAATGCCATCCGTCTAATGAGACATTAAACCATGGCTTGTGTGCACGGTGGCTTCCATATGTTTCCTAAAAGCTTTCCAGTGGATCCCCTTCCTCCTCTGAACCCTTGGGGGTCCTTGTGACCTGGCTATTTAGCCCAATGTGTGCAAAAAATGCGACTTGGACAATCTAGCCCAACAGTATGCAGGACAGCTTCATTCTGTGCACTTTAAAACTCCTTCAAGATCACCTTGACGGGAAATTTCCATCTGTCTCCTAAGAGCTATCAAGGGGATCCCCTTTAATCTTCTCCGAGCCGTTGGGGTCCTTGTGACCTGTCCATTGTATGTACAAAGTGCCGCTCAGACTAACCCTGTCACTTGCTGCAGGAGTCTTAATAGGATGTTACAGAAAAGTCAAAAGACCTAACAAATGACTGAAATCTAGGACTGGATTCAGAAAATATTTTTTTTTGTGGGGGGTGGAGGGCAATGAACACAATCGAGTCAGAAAAATGCAAAAGGAGTGGGGGCCAAGAGACTGGATTTCCAATGCAGTATAACAATTCTCCCTCCGTTGTACGGGTCTTAAAAAATCATGAAAATTGCATGAGATATAAAATACATTTAATATTTTTTTTTGCCTCTGTTATCCTAGATGCGCCCTGCTGAAATCGTTACATTATATCAAACATGAGCCTTCTTCAAATTATTATTAAACGCTGGAGACCTAGGGGTAACAGATAACCTGAATATTTTTCGGAAACGGCTCCAGAGCCATTAGAACTAAATATCTTGAGTAATGACTCACTGTATATTTAGTGCCTCCTTGTTACTTAATAACAGAGGGCCAATGCGATCAGGTGTGCACACAGTTCGGGGAAATTAAACGATGACCATATTGGACAGGTGGACTCGATTTCAGTGGAAGTTGGAAGCTGCGAATTTTTGATGTGGGAAACTTTGTCGTGTTGTTTCATTAGCAGGTGGGAAAAGATTTCGAAATGAGTGCATAATGACGAAACTACCGCAAGGAGCACGCGAAACTCGGGGATCTCACTTCGTGACACGTGGAAAGTGAGCAGACGAATGCAAATGATGCGGTTCGTAGAAGCTTGATTGGGTATCTATTAGTTCATGTAGCCCAACGCCCTTTTTGATCAAGTACTATATTCTAACGTTCCCCTCCCCCTTACCAAGAATTGTTTTATAAAATTCCCTTTTACTAAGCATTGTTTTCTAAAGGCCCCCCACCAAGTATTATATTTCTAAAGTCCCCCTTACCAAGTATTATTTCCTAAAGCTCCCCTTGAGTGGGGGCTTTAGGATCACCAAGAACAATCATGAATTATTTTTCTAAAGCCCCTCCTATCAAGTATTATTTTCTAAAACCCCTTTATCAAGTAAATTGTATAACATAGAAATAATGTAATTGTATTATACAATTGTATAGTATAGTAATTGAATAGTAGATGCCGGGAGTTCAGATTTGTTATTGGGTAATAGATGTCGCAGGTTAATACTTGTTATAAAGCAGTAGATGTTGGAAGTTCAGACTTGTTGTCAACCAGTTGATGTCGAGAGTTCATATTTATTATCGAACAGTAGATGCTGGAAAATAAGATTTGCTATCGAGAAATAGATGCTGAGAGTATATATGTAGGTATTACCGGGAAGTAGGGGGCGGGGGTGGCTCAGTCGGTAGCGCGCCAGACTCGTAATCTGTAGTTCCCAGGTTCGAGTCCCAGCTGGGTCAGCGTTGAGATTTATCTCCGCAAAATTCCTCGCTCTGCCCACGGTCAGTAGGGGACACCGAAGGGCTTGGAAAGGCCGCCGTCCGTCGGATGGGACGTTAAGCCGTGGCCCCGTGTGCGGGAGAGCCATACCCTGTGCACGTTAAAGAACACGCTGGATGGCCTTGATGGGAGGCTACCATCTGTCCCCCAACAGCTGTTCCAGTGGGTCCCCTCCTCCAACCTCCTCTGAGCCTTCGGGGTCCATGTGACCTGGCCATTTAGCCCATGGTGTGCAAAAAAGTGCCGCTCAGAGGTAAAACAACCCAACCGGGAAGTAGACGTTAGGATTTCTGAACTGTTATCGAGAAATAGATGCTGATAGTTCAGACTTATTATTGAACAATAGATGCTGGAAGTTCAGACTTCCAGCATCTATTGTTCAATAATAAGTTATTAGAGACAAAATATGGTATAAAATACAAAGTATTTTATTTCAAAAGTATTTTTAATCTAACTTACTGGATGTTTTGGAGGCGCCCTTCCTTTGACAATTTCTATTATGCATGGAATTCCAAGACCTAAAAGAAGGGCTGAGAAAGAGAGAGAAAAAAATTAAGTGCATCAAACAAATTATAAGAATTACATAAACACTTAATCAGTAATAATATATATAAAATAAGCAATAAATTTAGTAATAGTAATGCATCTGAAAAAAATAATAATTCCGGTTGAAGAAAGAAATGTAAAAAAAACAACTCACCTAGTAGAGGTCCTCCAAAACATGCTGAAATCCCCATTCGTGGAAATTCTTTTCTTGCTACTGCCAGGTTTGATAGAAAATCTTGGGGGAAAAATAATATTATCATCATAGATTATTTATAAAGAAATCTATAAACAAAGGAAAAGCAAATTGTGCAATCACCAGTCCCACAAAACTATGAAGTTTATCCGCAAGAATTCAATCTGAGTAATTCTAAAATAATTAATATTTTAAAAGAAAAAAGTTATCACATAATAGTTTTTACTTTGACTTTTCTAAAGCATCCCTTTACCAAGTATTATTTTTTAAAATCCCATCCCTTACCAAGTATTATTTTTCTAAAGTCCCCTCCCTTACTAAGTATTATTTTTCTAAAGTCCTCTCTCCCTTAGCAAATTCTCTTACTATTCCCTACCAAGTATTATTTTCTAAAAACCCCTTTTCCAAGTAAATTGTATAGTATAGTAATTATATAATTGTATAGTGTAGCATAATTACAATTAGATTATAATATAGTAATTTGTAGGAATTATATAATTGTATAGTGTAGCATAATTACAATTAGATTATGATATAGGAATTTATAGTAATTATATAATTGTATAGTGTAGCATAATTACAATTAGATTATAATATAGTAATTTATAGTAATTATATAATTGTATAGTGTAGCATAATTACAATTAGATTATAATATAGTAATTTATAGTAATTATGTAATTGTATAGTGTAGCATAATTGCAATTAGATTATAATATAGTAATTTATAGTAATTATATAATTGTATAGTAATTAAATAGTAGATGCTGGGAGTAATAGATGCTGCAGGTTGACTTGTTATCAATAGTAGATGCTGAAAGATCTACTGCTTGATATTTTATTTTAAAACTTTTTTAAACTTAAAACATTTTCAAAAAATCGTGTCTTAACAGATTTTAAAAAAATAGATTAAGTAAATTTAACTTAATGAATTTCTGCTATCTCGTTCCAAATAAATATATGATTTACTTAATTCACTTTCCACTGCAGTGCCACACTTGAAGAACATTTTATTAATTTAAAAACGAGTGAACGAACACTAAGCAAAGAATGCTTAATATAAAGATATATAAGCTATTACTATTTATATATAAGCAAAGAATACTTACTATAAAGATATATAAACTATTACTATTTATATATATAAGCAAAGAATACTTACTATAAAGATATATAAGCTATTACTATTTATATATAGGCAAAGAATGCTTACTATAAAGATATATAAACTATTACTATTTAATATATAAGCAAAGAATACTTACTATAAAGATATATAAGATATTACTATTTATATATAAGCAAATAATACTTACTATAAAGATACTTATATATACTTACTTACATGTAATATTTATATATAAGCAAAGAATGCTTACTATAAAGATATATAAGCTATTATTATTTATATATAAGCAAAAAATGCTTGCTAATTATCATAATGCCACTAAAATTCAGCATCTATATTATAATGTTGAAACCGTTCCAAAATTTGCAGAATTCTGAAATCTCAGAAAGCAATAAAGAAGAAAGACCTTAAAAGAGAAGAATTATCACTTGGTCATGATAAAACACATCAAATTCTTCATGACACCTGTGAGATGTAGCAAAACAAATTCTTGTCGCGTGCCAGGCACAACAGTTATCTTCAATGTTATTACGTGAAGTTTTGTTAGATCCATAAATGGCACCAAATTTCAATTCATTCGCATTCCTGTAGACCAGGCGTGTCCAAACCCGCGGCCCTGGACAGCTAGTAATGCAGCCCACAAAATCGTAAAGTTTACGTGTTTACGACATAAGCTTTCAACATGATTATGTGATTTTCAGCGAGTTTTTGATATCCCACTAGTTTTATGTTGCACATTTTTTTAATTTTATAATAAAAAACATAAGAAAATAAATGAAGTTTTATTATTCATATACATTAACTATATTATATATTTTATGTGCGATCCAAAACAATTCATCTTCACTCAATGTGGCCCAGGGAAGTCAAAAGGTTGGACACGCCTGCTGTAAACTAAAGATTGGTTCTACACTTTGTAAGATCAGTGCATCTATTCCTGCACTTAAAATTAAAAAAAAAAGTAAAGTACATTGTATTGTAAACGCGGTCTGTAGGAGTTAATATAATTAAACATTTGTAAATCAAACACTAAGTTCATCTAAAGAGGATGCTTTATTAAGACATCAATATGCAATATTTAAAGGAACTCACCAGATAATGAGTTACCCCAAGCGAGAATGGTTAATCCTAGAACTGCATCACTCAGATTGAAAACCACTCCAAAAACCTATTTTCAGAAATACAGTTGCAAAGGTAAAAATAAATAATAATTTAGAACATTAAAAGTTCATTAAAATATCATTAAAGCATATGCAATGTCTTAAAGTGTGTAATATAACAATTAATGAGAAAATGCGTCGACATTTTTTTTAAAGCTATTTACAAAGAAACCAAATTATGCTAACAGCGAGAACTTCATAAAAATAAACATGTCAATAAAGTTTCGATGCTTAAGCGTATTATAGAAAAGTGATGATCAATTTTAAGTATGTTAGCCGTGAATATGTGTTAATGAAATCTCTTGTTAAACTCATATAATATCAGACGATGATTCTGACTTAGATGCGACCCACTCAAAATATGAATTTGCTGTTAGCTACGTGCAGTCGCTCAAAAAAATATCCAAACACTATGGTTGATTATAGAATTAAAAAAAAAATCTGGCAAAGATTTTTTTTCTGAATTCTGTAATCAACCATAGTGTTCGGATATTTTTTTTGAACGACTGTAGCCAAGAAGTTATTTTCAAGTGGTGTGGTAAAAGCGAAATTTTTGGAAGGGCCGAAAATGAAAATAAATAGTAAAGGAAAGAAAAAATTCGATATACAATTTTTTTTAAAACGAAAAAAAATCTTACGAACAGTTTTTTTTTTCGAACTGCTAAAAATATATTTGTTTTTTAATAGAAAAAATGTAAAGTTTCTAAATTAAAAAAAAATACAGAGAGAGCTATATTTGAACATTGCGAAAATTCAAGACGAGTTATCTTTAAATTGTCGGAAAATAATCTTATAAAAAATCTGATCTGTATAAAAATACGAAACAAATTTGTCTTTGAACAGTTCGAAAGAATAGAGCAATTGTTCACTTTTAATTGTAGAGGAAGCGAGCAATTCTTTTTTCAGACAACAGAAAAATGCGTTTAGAATACTCTTGCATTGTTTGTTGAAATATAGAAAATTTTGAAACATTACGTAGTTTTGAATTGTACAAAATGATAATTCATAATAATTATACTCTATGATTATATTTCACGATGCCGATTCAAATTAGTATATAAATTCTATTATTCACGTAATCATCATCATCCTTCTCCTCAAGTAGCCATGGGCTACGGAGGTCCAACTAGACCGTCCAATTTAGTTCTCCAAACACATCTCTCCTGGGTTGGATTGTTTTACCTCTGAGCGGCACTTTTTTGCACACCATGGGCTAAATGGCCAGGTCACATGGACCCCGAAGGCTCAGAGAAGGTTGGGGGAGGGGACCCATTGGAACAACTGTTGGGAGACAGATGGTAGCCTCCCGTCAAGGCCATCCAGCGTGTTCTTTAACGTGCACCGGGTATGGCTCTCGCATAGACGGGGCCACGGCTTAACGTCCCATCCGACGGACGGCGGCCTTTCCATGCCCATCATTTCCAAGCCCATCTTTCCAAGCCATCTAAAAACTTGAACCCATTATGTTCAAGTTCATTCTTCAGTTGTTATAATAAACATTCCAAGCCAGATCAAAATGATAGACGTTTCAACTGATGACGGCTTCAAAGTGATAGACGTTTTCAAAATGATAGACGTTTCAAGAGATGACGGCTTCAAAGTGATAGACGTTTCAAGAGATGACGGCTTCAAAGTGATAGACGTTTTCAAAGTGATAACGTTTCATCGGTGTCCCCTACTGACCGTGGGCAGGGCGGGGAATTTTGCGGAGATAAATCTCAACGCTGACCCAGCTGGGACTCGAACCTGGGAACTACAGATTACGAGCCTGGCGCGCTACCGACTGAGCCACCCCCGCCCCCATCTCTCCTGAGCTACATCTATTGCATCTGGCCACTGCACACCAATTCTAACAAGGTCCTGTTTGACGTTGTCTGCCCACCGCATCCTAGGTCTCCCCCTCTTTCTGAGGCCTTTAGGCACACTGTTCATAACTCTATTCGCCAATCTATAATTATCCATACGGGCAACATGTAATAGATATTTTTTAAAAATGCCGTAAATTATAATTATTTATATATTATTGTATTTATTATTTATGTTTTAATATTTTACTCATTTCCGCACATGAAGATCTCCCTTGTATGATTTAGAGAACTGTACGTGACTCTCTACAAAAATAAAGGATGTAGTCTTTTTTTAATAAGAACTGGAGAACAATATTTAAAAATTTACAGTTCCTAAACAAATATATAAATATTTCTGAAACGTTCATATGCATAAAAAAGGAGAGGCATGTAAGAATTATAACGGTCATTCAGATGAAAAGTGGACAACGTCTGTATCTGGAAAATGGACTGAATAATCTTTGTGCCCTTCCATAGAGAAACGGGTTATATAGAAATAAACTCATCAACTTCAGAATCAGCGGCAAGTGATAGACGTTTTCAAAGTGATAGACGTTTCAAGTGATGACGGCTTCAAAGTGATGACGTTTCAAGTGATGACGGCTTCAAAGTGATAGACGTTTTCAAAATGATAGACGTTTCAAGAGATGACGTTTTCAAAGTGATAGACGTTTCAACTGATGACGGCTTCAAAGTGATAGACGTTTTCAAAATGATAGACGTTTCAACTGATGACGGCTTCAAAGTGATAGACGTTTTCAAAATGATAGACGTTTCAACTGATGACGGCTTCAAAGTGATAGATGTTTTCAAAATGATAGACGTTTCAACTGATGACGGCTTCAAAGTGATAGACAATTTCAAAATGATAGAAGAACGTTTCAACTGATGACGGTTTCAAAGTGATAGACGTTTCAAAATGATAGACGTTTCAACTGATGACGGCTTCAAAGTGATAGACGTTTTCAAAATGATAGACGTTTCAACTGATGACGGCTTCAAAGTGATAGACGTTTTCAAAATGATAGACGTTTCAAGAGATGACGGCTTCAAAGTGATAGACGTTTTCAAAATGATAGACGTTTCAACTGATGACGGCTTCAAAGTGATAGACGGTTTCAAAATGATAGACGTTTCAACTGATGACGGCTTCAAAGTGATAGACAATTTCAAAATGATAGAAGAACGTTTCAACTGATGACGGTTTCAAAGTGATAGACGTTTTCAAAATGATAGACGTTTCAAGAGATGACGGCTTCAAAATGATAGACGTTTTCAAAGTGATAGACGTTTCAACTGATGACGGCTTCAAAGTGATAGACGTTTTCAAAATGATAGACGTTTCAACTGATGACGGCTTCAAAGTGATAGACGTTTTCAAAATGATAGATGTTTCAAGAGATGACGGCTTCAAAGTGATAGACGTTTTCAAAGTGATAACGTTTCAAGTGATGACGGCTTCAAAGTGATAGACGTTTTGTGGATTCCAAAGTTGAACAATGTATGTTATGCTGATTTTTAAATTTGACTATCAAAGGTCCACTATTGATTGAGTTTCTGGGTCCTGGTGATATCAATCCTTAAACAAATATTGCGGAACTATGGACATTTGAAAGCACGCAATTTAATCGAAGCGCACAGGAATTTTGAATAAAAAGGCTGTTTTGTTCCATGACAATGTCCTTTCTGAAACCGTTTAAGTAACTATAACAGGGATGGGCAAGTTCTTCGATAAGAAGAGCCACATAAAATATTTTTCATACATTTTTGAATGATCAAGAGCCGCAGAAAATATTATTTTAAAATTGTATTTATAAATAATAAAAATACAACTATATAGTAGTCCTACTCACCAAAGCAGAATATGTTTAATCTCTGCTCGTTGAAGACTTTGATTGAGTCTTCATTTTTGCAGTTAATAGTTTCAAATCTGGCTGGTAGGATGTCAAAGCTCTTCTAAGAAGCTCGGTGAAGATAGCACGATGTTCTGCTGACAAATTTCATTACAGAGGAGAGAGATTCACAGCAGTAAGTTGTCCCGAAAACAGAGAGTAGTCGGAAGCCAGGTTTCTGAAGATTGGGATACTTTGCTTCTGGGATTTGTTCCCAAAAACAGAGAGTAGTCGGAAGCCAGTTTTCTGAAGATTGGGATACTTTGCTTCTGGGATTTGTTTCCAAAAACAGAGAGTAGTCGGAAGCCAGTTTTCTGAAGATTGGGATACTTTGCTTCTGGGATTTGTTCCGAAAAACAGAGAGTAGTCGGAAGCCAGTTTTCTAAAGATTGGGATACTTTGCTTCTGGGATTTGTTCCCAAAAACAGAGAGTAGTCGGAAGCCAGTTTTCTGAAGATTGGGATACTTTGCTTCTGGGATTTGTTCCCAAAAACAGAGAGTAGTCGGAAGCCAGTTTTCTGAAGATTGGGATACTTTGCTTCTGGGATTTGTTTCCAAAAACAGAGAGTAGTCGGAAGCCAGTTTTCTGAAGATTGGGATACTTTGCTTCTGGGATTTGTTCCCAAAAACAGAGAGTAGTCGGAAGCCAGTTTTCTGAAGATTGGGATACTTTGCTTCTGGGATTTGTTCCCAAAAACAGAGAGTAGTCGGAAGCCAATTTTCTGAAGATTGGGATACTTTGCTTCTGGGATTTGTTTCCAAAAACAGAGAGTACTCGGAAGCCAGTTTTCTGAAGATTGGGATACTTTGCTTCTGGGATTTGTTCCGAAAAACAGAGAGTAGTCGGAAGCCAGTTTTCTAAAGATTGGGATACTTTGCTTCTGGGATTTGTTCCCAAAAACAGAGAGTAGTCGGAAGCCAGTTTTCTGAAGATTGGGATACTTTGCTTCTGGGATTTGTTCCCAAAAACAGAGAGTAGTCGGAAGCCAGTTTTCTGAAGATTGGGATACTTTGCTTCTGGGATTTGTTTCCAAAAACAGAGAGTAGTCGGAAGCCAGTTTTCTGAAGATTGGGATACTTTGCTTCTGGGATTTGTTCCCAAAAACAGAGAGTAGTCGGAAGCCAGTTTTCTGAAGATTGGGATACTTTGCTTCTGGGATTTGTTTCCAAAAACAGAGAGTAGTCGGAAGCCAGTTTTCTGAAGATTGGGATACTTTGCTTCTGGGATTTGTTTCCAAAAACAGAGAGTAGTCGGAAGCCAGTTTTCTGAAGATTGGGATACTTTGCTACTGGGATTTGTTTCCAAAAACAGAGAGTAGTCGGAAGCCAGTTTTCTAAAGATTGGGATACTTTGCTTCTGGGATTTGTTCCCAAAAACAGAGAGTAGTCGGAAGCCAGTTTTCTGAAGATTGGGATACTTTGCTTCTGGGATTTGTTCCCAAAAACAGAGAGTAGTCGGAAGCCAGTTTTCTGAAGATTGGGATACTTTGCTTCTGGGATTTGTTTCCAAAAACAGAGAGTAGTCGGAAGCCAGTTTTCTGAAGATTGGGATACTTTGCTTCTGGGATTTGTTCCCAAAAACAGAGAGTAGTCGGAAGCCAGTTTTCTAAAGATTGGGATACTTTGCTTCTGGGATTTGTTCCCAAAAACAGAGAGTAGTCGGAAGCCAGTTTTCTGAAGATTGGGATACTTTGCTTCTGGGATTTGTTTCCAAAAACAGAGAGTAGTCGGAAGCCAGTTTTCTGAAGATTGGGATACTTTGCTTCTGGGATTTGTTCCCAAAAACAGAGAGTAGTCGGAAGCCAGTTTTCTGAAGATTGGGATACTTTGCTTCTGGGATTTGTTTCCAAAAACAGAGAGTAGTCGGAAGCCAGTTTTCTGAAGATTGGGATACTTTGCTACTGGGATTTGTTTCCAAAAACAGAGAGTAGTCGGAAGCCAGTTTTCTAAAGATTGGGATACTTTGCTTCTGGGATTTGTTCCCAAAAACAGAGAGTAGTCGGAAGCCAGTTTTCTGAAGATTGGGATACTTTGCTTCTGGGATTTGTTCCCAAAAACAGAGAGTAGTCGGAAGCCAGTTTTCTGAAGATTGGGATACTTTGCTTCTGGGATTTGTTCCCAAAAACAGAGAGTAGTCGGAAGCCAGTTTTCTGAAGATTGGGATACTTTGCTACTGGGATTTGTTTCCAAAAACAGAGAGTAGTCGGAAGTCAGTTTTCTGAAGATTGGGATGCTTTGCTTCTGGGATTTGTTCCCAAAAACAGAGAGTAGTCGGAAGCCAATTTTCTGAAGATTGGGATACTTTGCTACTGGGATTTGTTTCCAAAAACAGAGAGTAGTCGGAAGTCAGTTTTCTGAAGATTGGGATGCTTTGCTTCTGGGATTTGTTCCCAAAAACAGAGAGTAGTCGGAAGCCAGTTTTCTGAAGATTGGGATACTTTGCTTCTGGGATTTGTTTCCAAAAACAGAGAGTAGTCGGAAGCCAGTTTTCTGAAGATTGGGATACTTTGCTTCTGGGATTTGTTCCGAAAAACAGAGAGTAGTCGGAAGCCGTTTTCTGAAGATTGGGATACTTTGCTTCTGGGATTTGTTCCCAAAAACAGAGAGTAGTCGGAAGCCAGTTTTCTGAAGATTGGGATACTTTGCTACTGGGATTTGTTTCCAAAAACAGAGAGTAGTCGGAAGCCAGTTTTCTAAAGATTGGGATACTTTGCTTCTGGGATTTGTTCCCAAAAACAGAGAGTAGTCGGAAGCCAGTTTTCTGAAGATTGGGATACTTTGCTTCTGGGATTTGTTTCCAAAAACAGAGAGTAGTCGGAAGCCAGTTTTCTAAAGATTGGAATACTTTGCTTCTGGGATTTGTTCCCAAAAACAGAGAGTAGTCGGAAGCCAGTTTTCTGAAGATTGGGATACTTTGCTTCTGGGATTTGTTCCCAAAAACAGAGAGTAGTCGGAAGCCAGTTTTCTGAAGATTGGGATACTTTGCTTCTGGGATTTGTTCCCAAAAACAGAGAGTAGTCGGAAGCCAGTTTTCTGAAGATTGGGATACTTTGCTTCTGGGATTTGTTCCCAAAAACAGAGAGTAGTCGGAAGCCAGTTTTCTGAAGATTGGGATACTTTGCTTCTGGGATTTGTTTCCAAAAACAGAGAGTAGTCGGAAGCCAGTTTTCTGAAGATTGGGATACTTTGCTACTGGGATTTGTTTCCAAAAACAGAGAGTAGTCGGAAGCCAGTTTTCTAAAGATTGGGATACTTTGCTTCTGGGATTTGTTCCCAAAAACAGAGAGTAGTCGGAAGCCAGTTTTCTGAAGATTGGGATACTTTGCTTCTGGGATTTGTTCCCAAAAACAGAGAGTAGTCGGAAGCCAGTTTTCTGAAGATTGGGATACTTTGCTTCTGGGATTTGTTTCCAAAAACAGAGAGTAGTCGGAAGCCAGTTTTCTGAAGATTGGGATACTTTGCTTCTGGGATTTGTTCCCAAAAACAGAGAGTAGTCGGAAGCCAATTTTCTGAAGATTGGGATACTTTGCTTCTGGGATTTGTTCCCAAAAACAGAGAGTAGTCGGAAGCCAGTTTTCTGAAGATTGGGATACTTTGCTTCTGGGATTTGTTCCCAAAAACAGAGAGTAGTCGGAAGCCAGTTTTCTGAAGATTGGGATACTTTGCTTCTGGGATTTGTTCCCAAAAACAGAGAGTAGTCGGAAGCCAATTTTCTGAAGATTGGGATACTTTGCTACTGGGATTTGTTTCCAAAAACAGAGAGTAGTCGGAAGTCAGTTTTCTGAAGATTGGGATGCTTTGCTTCTGGGATTTGTTCCCAAAAACAGAGAGTAGTCGGAAGCCAGTTTTCTGAAGATTGGGATACTTTGCTTCTGGGATTTGTTTCCAAAAACAGAGAGTAGTCGGAAGCCAGTTTTCTGAAGCAATTGGGATACTTTGCTTCTGGGATTTGTTCCCAAAAACAGAGAGTAGTCGGAAGCCAGTTTTCTGAAGATTGGGATACTTTGCTTCTGGGATTTGTTCCCAAAAACAGAGAGTAGTCGGAAGCCAGTTTTCTGAAGATTGGGATACTTTGCTTCTGGGATTTGTTCCCAAAAACAGAGAGTAGTCGGAAGCCAGTTTTCTGAAGATTGGGATACTTTGCTTCTGGGATTTGTTTCCAAAAACAGAGAGTAGTCGGAAGCCAGTTTTCTGAAGATTGGGATACTTTGCTACTGGGATTTGTTTCCAAAAACAGAGAGTAGTCGGAAGCCAGTTTTCTAAAGATTGGGATACTTTGCTTCTGGGATTTGTTCCCAAAAACAGAGAGTAGTCGGAAGCCAGTTTTCTGAAGATTGGGATACTTTGCTTCTGGGATTTGTTCCCAAAAACAGAGAGTAGTCGGAAGCCAGTTTTCTGAAGATTGGGATACTTTGCTTCTGGGATTTGTTTCCAAAAACAGAGAGTAGTCGGAAGCCAGTTTTCTGAAGATTGGGATACTTTGCTTCTGGGATTTGTTTCCAAAAACAGAGAGTAGTCGGAAGCCAGTTTTCTGAAGATTGGGATACTTTGCTTCTGGGATTTGTTCCCAAAAACAGAGAGTAGTCGGAAGCCAATTTTCTGAAGATTGGGATACTTTGCTACTGGGATTTGTTTCCAAAAACAGAGAGTAGTCGGAAGTCAGTTTTCTGAAGATTGGGATGCTTTGCTTCTGGGATTTGTTCCCAAAAACAGAGAGTAGTCGGAAGCCAGTTTTCTGAAGATTGGGATACTTTGCTTCTGGGATTTGTTCCCAAAAACAGAGAGTAGTCGGAAGCCAGTTTTCTGAAGCAATTGGGATACTTTGCTTCTGGGATTTGTTCCCAAAAACAGAGAGTAGTCGGAAGCCAGTTTTCTGAAGATTGGGATACTTTGCTTCTGGGATTTGTTTCCAAAAACAGAGAGTAGTCGGAAGCCAGTTTTCTGAAGATTGGGATACTTTGCTTCTGGGATTTGTTCCGAAAAACAGAGAGTAGTCGGAAGCCGTTTTCTGAAGATTGGGATACTTTGCTTCTGGGATTTGTTTCCAAAAACAGAGAGTAGTCGGAAGCCAGTTTTCTAAAGATTGGGATACTTTGCTCCTGGGATTTGTTCCCAAAAACAGAGAGTAGTCGGAAGCCAGTTTTCTGAAGATTGGGATACTTTGCTACTGGGATTTTTTCCCAAAAACAGAGAGTAGTCGGAAGCCAGTTTTCTGAAGATTGGGATACTTTGCTACTGGGATTTGTTCCCAAAAACAGAGAGTAGTCGGAAGCCAGTTTTCTGAAGATTGGGATACTTTGCTTCTGGGATTTGTTCCGAAAAACAGAGAGTAGTCGGAAGCCAGTTTTCTGAAGATTGGGATACTTTGCTTCTGGGATTTGTTCCGAAAAACAGAGAGTAGTCGGAAGCCGTTTTCTGAAGATTGGGATACTTTGCTTCTGGGATTTGTTTCCAAAAACAGAGAGTAGTCGGAAGCCAGTTTTCTAAAGATTGGGATACTTTGCTTCTGGGATTTGTTCCCAAAAACAGAGAGTAGTCGGAAGCCAGTTTTCTGAAGATTGGGATACTTTGCTTCTGGGATTTGTTTCCAAAAACAGAGAGTAGTCGGAAGTCAGTTTTCTGAAGATTGGGATGCTTTGCTTCTGGGATTTGTTCCCAAAAACAGAGAGTAGTCGGAAGCCAGTTTTCTGAAGATTGGGATACTTTGCTTCTGGGATTTGTTTCCAAAAACAGAGAGTAGTCGGAAGCCAGTTTTCTGAAGATTGGGATACTTTGCTACTGGGATTTGTTTCCAAAAACAGAGAGTAGTCGGAAGTCAGTTTTCTGAAGATTGGGATGCTTTGCTTCTGGGATTTGTTCCCAAAAACAGAGAGTAGTCGGAAGCCAGTTTTCTGAAGATTGGGATACTTTGCTTCTGGGATTTGTTCCCAAAAACAGAGAGTAGTCGGAAGCCAATTTTCTGAAGATTGGGATACTTTGCTACTGGGATTTGTTTCCAAAAACAGAGAGTAGTCGGAAGTCAGTTTTCTGAAGATTGGGATGCTTTGCTTCTGGGATTTGTTCCCAAAAACAGAGAGTAGTCGGAAGCCAGTTTTCTGAAGATTGGGATACTTTGCTTCTGGGATTTGTTTCCAAAAACAGAGAGTAGTCGGAAGCCAGTTTTCTGAAGATTGGGATACTTTGCTTCTGGGATTTGTTCCGAAAAACAGAGAGTAGTCGGAAGCCGTTTTCTGAAGATTGGGATACTTTGCTTCTGGGATTTGTTTCCAAAAACAGAGAGTAGTCGGAAGCCAGTTTTCTAAAGATTGGGATACTTTGCTCCTGGGATTTGTTCCCAAAAACAGAGAGTAGTCGGAAGCCAGTTTTCTGAAGATTGGGATACTTTGCTACTGGGATTTGTTCCCAAAAACAGAGAGTAGTCGGAAGCCAGTTTTCTGAAGATTGGGATACTTTGCTACTGGGATTTGTTCCCAAAAACAGAGAGTAGTCGGAAGCCAGTTTTCTGAAGATTGGGATACTTTGCTTCTGGGATTTGTTCCGAAAAACAGAGAGTAGTCGGAAGCCAGTTTTCTGAAGATTGGGATACTTTGCTTCTGGGATTTGTTCCGAAAAACAGAGAGTAGTCGGAAGCCGTTTTCTGAAGATTGGGATACTTTGCTTCTGGGATTTGTTTCCAAAAACAGAGAGTAGTCGGAAGCCAGTTTTCTAAAGATTGGGATACTTTGCTTCTGGGATTTGTTCCCAAAAACAGAGAGTAGTCGGAAGCCAGTTTTCTGAAGATTGGGATACTTTGCTTCTGGGATTTGTTCCCAAAAACAGAGAGTAGTCGGAAGCCAGTTTTCTGAAGATTGGGATACTTTGCTTCTGGGATTTGTTCCCAAAAACAGAGAGCAGTCGGAAGCCAGTTTTCTGAAGATTGGGATACTTTGCTTCTGGGATTTGTTTCCAAAAACAGAGAGTAGTCGGAAGCCAGTTTTCTGAAGATTGGGATACTTTGCTTCTGGGATTTGTTCCGAAAAACAGAGAGTAGTCGGAAGCCGTTTTCTGAAGATTGGGATACTTTGCTTCTGGGATTTATTTCCAAAAACAGAGAGTAGTCGGAAGCCAGTTTTCTAAAGATTGGGATACTTTGCTTCTGGGATTTGTTCCCAAAAACAGAGAGTAGTCGGAAGCCAGTTTTCTGAAGATTGGGATACTTTGCTTCTGGGATTTGTTCCCAAAAACAGAGAGCAGTCGGAAGCCAGTTTTCTGAAGATTGGGATACTTTGCTTCTGGGATTTGTTTCCAAAAACAGAGAGTAGTCGGAAGCCAGTTTTCTGAAGATTGGGATACTTTGCTTCTGGGATTTGTTTCCAAAAACAGAGAGTAGTCGGAAGCCAGTTTTCTGAAGATTGGGATACTTTGCTTCTGGGATTTGTTCCGAAAAACAGAGAGTAGTCGGAAGCCGTTTTCTGAAGATTGGGATACTTTGCTTCTGGGATTTGTTTCCAAAAACAGAGAGTAGTCGGAAGCCAGTTTTCTAAAGATTGGGATACTTTGCTTCTGGGATTTGTTCCCAAAAACAGAGTAGTCGGAAGCCAGTTTTCTGAAGATTGGAATACTTTGCTTCTGGGATTTGTTCCCAAAAACAGAGAGTAGTCGGAAGCCAGTTTTCTGAAGATTGGGATACTTTGCTTCTGGGATTTGTTCCCAAAAACAGAGTAGTCGGAAGCCAGTTTTCTGAAGATTGGGATACTTTGCTTCTGGGATTTGTTCCCAAAAACAGAGAGTAGTCGGAAGCCAGTTTTCTGAAGATTGGAATACTTTGCTTCTGGGATTTGTTCCCAAAAACAGAGAGTAGTCGGAAGCCAGTTTTCTGAAGATTGGGATACTTTGCTTCTGCGATTTGTTTCCAAAAACAGAGAGTAGTCGGAAGCCAGTTTTCTGAAGATTGGGATACTTTGCTTCTGGGATTTGTTCCCAAAAACAGAGAGTAGTCGGAAGCCAGTTTTCTGAAGATTGGGATACTTTGCTTCTGGGATTTGTTCCCAAAAACAGAGTAGTCGGAAGCCAGTTTTCTGAAGATTGGGATACTTTGCTTCTGGGATTTGTTCCCAAAAACAGAGAGTAGTCGGAAGCCAGTTTTCTGAAGATTGGAATACTTTGCTTCTGGGATTTGTTCCCAAAAACAGAGAGTAGTCGGAAGCCAGTTTTCTGAAGATTGGGATACTTTGCTTCTGGGATTTGTTCCCAAAAACAGAGAGTAGTCGGAAGCCAGTTTTCTGAAGATTGGGATACTTTGCTTCTGGGATTTGTTCCCAAAAACAGAGTAGTCGGAAGCCAGTTTTCTGAAGATTGGAATACTTTGCTTCTGGGATTTGTTCCCAAAAACAGAGAGTAGTCGGAAGCCAGTTTTCTGAAGATTGGGATACTTTGCTTCTGGGATTTGTTCCCAAAAACAGAGAGTAGTCGGAAGCCAGTTTTCTAAAGATTGGAATACTTTGCTTCTGGGATTTGTTCCCAAAAACAGAGAGTAGTCGGAAGCCAGTTTTCTGAAGATTGGGATACTTTGCTTCTGGGATTTGTTCCCAAAAACAGAGAGTAGTCGGAAGCCAGTTTTCTGAAGATTGGGATACTTTGCTTCTGGGATTTGTTCCCAAAAACAGAGTAGTCGGAAGCCAGTTTTCTGAAGATTGGAATACTTTGCTTCTGGGATTTGTTCCCAAAAACAGAGAGTAGTCGGAAGCCAGTTTTCTGAAGATTGGGATACTTTGCTTCTGGGATTTGTTCCCAAAAACAGAGAGTAGTCGGAAGCCAGTTTTCTGAAGATTGGAATACTTTGCTTCTGGGATTTGTTTCCAAAAACAGAGAGTAGTCGGAAGCCAGTTTTCTAAAGATTGGGATACTTTGCTTCTGCGATTTGTTTCCAAAAACAGAGAGTAGTCGGAAGCCAGTTTTCTGAAGATTGGGATACTTTGCTTCTGGGATTTGTTCCCAAAAACAGAGTAGTCGGAAGCCAGTTTTCTGAAGATTGGAATACTTTGCTTCTGGGATTTGTTCCCAAAAACAGAGAGTAGTCGGAAGCCAGTTTTCTGAAGCAATTGGGATACTTTGCTTCTGGGATTTGTTCCCAAAAACAGAGAGTAGTCGGAAGCCAGTTTTCTGAAGATTGGGATACTTTGCTTCTGGGATTTGTTTCCAAAAACAGAGAGTAGTCGGAAGCCAATTTTCTGAAGATTGGGATACTTTGCTTCTGGGATTTGTTCCCAAAAACAGAGAGTAGTCGGAAGCCAGTTTTCTGAAGCAATTGGGATACTTTGCTTCTGGGATTTGTTCCCAAAAACAGAGAGTAGTCGGAAGCCAGTTTTCTGAAGATTGGGATACTTTGCTTCTGGGATTTGTTTCCAAAAACAGAGAGTAGTCGGAAGCCAGTTTTCTGAAGATTGGGATACTTTGCTTCTGGGATTTGTTTCCAAAAACAGAGAGTAGTCGGAAGCCAGTTTTCTGAAGATTGGGATACTTTGCTACTGGGATTTGTTCCCAAAAACAGAGAGTAGTCGGAAGCCAGTTTTCTGAAGATTGGGATACTTTGCTTCTGGGATTTGTTCCCAAAAACAGAGAGTAGTCGGAAGCCAAGTTTCTGAGGATTGGGATACTTTGCTTCTGGGATTTGTTCCCAAAAACAGAGAGTAGTCGGAAGTCAGTTTTCTGAAGATTGGGATGCTTTGCTTCTGGGATTTGTTCCCAAAAACAGAGAGCAGTCGGAAGCCAGTTTCCTGAAGATTGGGATACTTTGCTACTGGGATTTGTTCCCAAAAACAGAGAGTAGTCGGAAGCCAGTTTTCTGAAGATTGGGATACTTTGCTTCTGGGATTTGTTCCCAAAAACAGAGAGTAGTCGGAAGCCAATTTTCTGAAGATTGGGATACTTTGCTACTGGGATTTGTTTCCAAAAACAGAGAGTAGTCGGAAGTCAGTTTTCTGAAGATTGGGATGCTTTGCTTCTGGGATTTGTTCCCAAAAACAGAGAGTAGTCGGAAGCCAGTTTTCTGAAGATTGGGATACTTTGCTTCTGGGATTTGTTCCCAAAAACAGAGAGTAGTCGGAAGCCAGTTTTCTGAAGATTGGGATACTTTGCTTCTGGGATTTGTTTCCAAAAGTCGATTACTAGTTATGTTCCGCTACCGCTGCAAGCGCGTAACTTGTGTGTACAGTCGCTCAAAAAAGTATCCGAACACTATAGTTGATTACAGAATTCAGAAAAAATATCTGGCAACAAATTTTTTTAGAAATTAGTGATCAGGAAACCTTCGTGTCACGTGACACGAAGGTTGCGAGATCACTAATTTCTAAAAAAAAATCGTTGCCAGATATTTTTTCTGAATTCTGTAATCAACCATAGTGTTCGAATATTTTTTTGAGCAACTGTACTGCATGAAGAGTGAAGATGCAGAGTCCAGTTGCATCATCCGTACTTGTTTAAAACAAGTTTTGGTTATGTTTTCGTTTTCTTCGTAATCCATTGAACACGGCGATTTCAATGATATACTTCTGAATTTTGTACCTCTCGGGTCAACGGGAAACCTACCGTTTCCTCTCCCGGATCTCAAAGGGTTAATATAAATTTTTAGGGAAACTGGCAATGAAATCCAATATTGCTTCAGGAGCCGCAATTTGCCCATTTTTGAACTACAACAACGTTGAACAGGTGTAGTTAGAAGTACCTAGAACAAACCCTGTTTACAGTCCCGACTTCTCTCTGTTGTGGTTTTCACATTTTCGGTTCTCTTCAAAAGCCATGAAAGGAACGAAGTTCGAGTCGGACGAAGAGGTGCAGCGGAAGGTCACGGAATTCCTGAAACTCCAAGGTCATTCTACGAAGTGGGTATTAGTTGATAACAAAAGACATGGGCCATATCTATAGATAAAAATTTCCTCTATGCTTTATTTATGAGCGCCCACTTTTCATTTGAATGACCTTCACATGAATTAAGGTGCAAAGAATTTGCTTTTCTTAATTTACAAAGCATAATAGCGATCGCTTTATTTTTGTCAAAATATTTAGCATTTGAGAAGAAATCTGTTTTTGTCCCGTTGAGTTCTCTTTGAGTTGCGCCTGAATCTTTAATTACTTACCTGTAAGAGAGCAACAATTTCATTGGCTAAGCAATAGATCCACGTGACTGCCACAGCGAATCCGAGATAAGCAAACACCCAGTGATATGGCGGAGGATGATCTCTTTTGGAAGTGCAAAAGACTAGGAGTGAGATGCCAAAGGTCACCAGAAGGATAATGACGATCAAGGGGAGAATGCCACCCAGCAGAAAGAGGGAACCTGAAGAGTGAGGGAAAACATATGAGTGATTCTTGCAATAAAGAAAAATTATGCAAATAAACATGGGATCATTACACTTTATTGCAAAACGTTTCCATACACTTCCATGTTGTGTAAATGGAAATTCGCAATTTAAATCTTCCTAATTTCGAAAATAAACTTTTTACGGAGAAATACCACTAGAGATAAATTGAAGATCTCCCTCAAATCTCTCTAAATCTCTATTTTCAATGATATTCGTGTGATACTTAAAGAGTTATGGAGTTATGAAACAATACTTATTAAATTTTAATTCATTTCTTAACTAAATTCTTGTAACGCATCACTGTTGTGCAATATTCCAGCTTCCATAACTCCTTAAATACTTAAAGAATATTGTTGAAAATCGAGATTTAAATAGTTTTGATTATGATCTTTATTTTATCTTCAGTCACATTTTTTTTATTAAATGCATATTTTAGAAGTTATAGATCTACGAATTCATATTCCCATTAACATAGAAATCTAATAATTTGGTAGTGTAGCAGAATTGAGTATAGAGTATTGAATAGCAGAATTGAGTACTACTTACTTTCACTGATCAAAGTGATAAACACTGGTCCCATGATGCATTGTAAGCAGCTTAAGAGTCGACACCAGTTTTGATCTTCAGTTGTGTTATTCATTACAGGGACGGTCAGTTTCATCACTAAGATAGAAGGACTCTGTTGAAAAAGGAAAAATATTAAAGCGATATAGATTCAATCATACTGTCGAAAAAAGGATGCAAAAGATTTAATACCTTAAGAAAGCATAAATCTATTGCACTGTAGAGCTGTATAACTTCTTTTTTTAATTTGGTATATATTAGTACTATTATATACATATAAAATAATAAATAAATAAATACCCCCTCAAGCAGCTGCTTGCCACAGAGGTCTGACAGGAGCCTGTCAGTTTATATGCCACAGTAGAAGGTCTGAGAGGATGGCAGGACCTCAGCAGAAAAACGACACATACATCCACGCCTTACCCGGGGCTCGAACCCAGGTGCCTTAGATCAATAGCCAAGCGTGCTAACCACTCGGCCACGGGACGGCTTATACATATATTACACTGAAAACATTGTTTATTATACACAATGCACCCATCCACAAACCTGCACTACACTGACACATTAAATGCGGCCAGCTGAAATACCCTGTGGGCTATAAATAGGACACATTACCTGCTGTATAGCGTACCTGCGACTTTTATAATGGGTCAACACGGCGACCTAAACGAGTTCGATCATGGGGAGATAGTCAGTGCGAGGAAGATGGTGTAATCGATATATTCGACTGCAGAACGTTTGGGATTTCCGTGTGCGACCGTCGCATGTGTATACCAGGACTACATCAAAATCTGCAGTCACTGGGAAAACTGTGGCCATAACTGGGCCATTGATGTTCAAGGTGAGTGCTGCCTCTCTCATATTGTAATGTCAGAATGGAGGACCACAGTGCAGATGATAACGTCGCCATTCAACCACGTGGCACCTACGAAGGTTTGTGCAAAGATCATTCGCTGTACGATGCCACTACTGGGGTGTAGAAGCTGACTCCACATCAAGCACCCGAGTTAATTGGTGAAGGAACATCGCCAATGGACTGTGGAAGACTAGAATTGGGTAGCTTGATGGTCTGACGAATCGAGGTTCCAAATCCAACACTCCAACAGAAGGTTGTGTGTATGGTGTAAACCATGAGGCTATGGACCCTACTGTCAAATCGGATGTTATGAGCCAGTGGAGGCAGTGCAATGTTGTGGGTTGTGTTTTAGTGGGGCCACCTTGTACCTATTGAGAGCACCATCACTACACAAGGCTATGTTGACAACACCTACAAGGTCATTCTACAAAGAGGGTATTATATTGCTAACTTGTTGTTAGGAAAAATGTCTCAAAAGGCATGGATAATATCTATAGATAAAAATTTCCTCTACGTTCGTGGCTATCCGTTTCCCATAGCAGGATGTCTTCATTCAAAAAGACAAAGCCCCCGTTTCATCGCTCCTGTTTGGCGAAGGACTGTTTGGAGGAGCATTCCAATGAGTTCACAACCCTCGAATGGCACTCTCATTTTCCGGATTTGAACCCTATTGAGCATCTGTGAGAGTAAGTGAAGCGATGAAATTGACCTTGAAACCTACCAGCGCCAATTCTCGGCGCTTTATGACAGCTGGGTTGCAATGCTACCCGAAGATTTTCAACACCTGGTAGAATCCATGCCACCACATGTTGCTGTTGTTGCGAGGGCGAAAGGTGGACCTAAGTGTTATTAGGTGGGTGTGTATATTCAATTGTCTTTTCAGTGTATATACAAAGCTCATATTCAGTCACTCTAAAAATGATTTCAAAATGCTCTGGTGGGGCCTTTGGTACTTTTCATTGAATAGCTGTAGATTTATATGCAAGTGTTAGCCATAATATTATAATATAAATTTTAAATTTCATTTGGGGAAAGCTTCTTTTGTGGGAAGGGTGCAGTTGGATTGGATTGCTTTACCTGTATGGGTCATTTTTTTGCACGAAAAAAATAACTAAATGGTCAGGCACAATGACTCCAGAGATTCAGAGAAGGACGAAGTGGGTATTATGGATTCTGAGAAGGACGAATTGGGTATAATGGATTCCGAGGAGGACGAAGTAGGTATTATGGATTCCGAGGAGGACGAAGTGGGTATTATGGATTCCGAGGAGGACGAAGTGGGTATTATGGATTCCGAGGAGGACGAAGTGGGTATTATGAATTCCGAGGAGGATGAAGTGGGTATTATGGATTCCGAGGAGGACGAAGTGGGTATTATGGATTCCGAGGAGGACGAAGTGGGTATTATGGATTCTGAGGAGGACGAAGTGGGTATTATGGATTCCGAGGAGGACGAAGTGGATATATAAATTTTGTTTATTTAAAATATAAAAAATAAATAAAGCATATATACGTGAAGCATAAAAGGTTGAGAACCACTGATATATTGTTTTATTTTATTCCCATTGTTACACTATAACTATAGTTTTATCTATCTATACAAGGGGTACGCCAGTTACATACACATTTCCAGGGGGTACGTGAAGCATAAAAGGTTGAGAACCACTGATATATATGTTTTATTTTATTCCCATTGTTATACTATAACTACAGTTTTATCTATCTATACAAAGGGTACGCCAGTTACATACACATTTCCAGGGGGTACGTGGAGCATAAAAGATTGAGAACCACTGATATATATATGTTTTATTTTATTCCCATTGTTATACTATAACTATAGTTTTATCTATCTATACAAAGGGTACGCCAGTTACATACACATTTCCAGGGGGTACGTGGAGCATAAAAGGTTGAGAACCACTGATATATATGTTTTATTTTATTCCCATTGTTATGCAATAACTATAGTTTTATCTATCTATACAAGGGGTACGCCAGTTACATATACATTTCCAGGGGGTACGTGAAACATAAAAGGTTGAGAACCACTGATATATATGTTTTATTTTATTCCCATTGTTATACTATAACTACAGTTTTATCTATCTATACAAAGGGTACGCCAGTTACATACACATTTCCAGGGGGTACGTGGAGCATAAAAGGTTGAGAACCACTGATATATATATGTTTTATTTTATTCCCATTGTTATACTATAACTATAGTTTTATCTATCTATACAAAGGGTACGCCAGTTACATACACATTTCCAGGGGGTACGTGAAGCATAAAAGGTTGAGAACCACTGACCTATATGTTTTATTTTATTCCCATTGTTATGCAATAACTATAGTTTTCTCTATCTATACAAGGGGTACGCCAGTTACATATACATTTCCAGGGGGTACGTGAAGCATAAAAGGTTGAGAACCACTGATATATATGTTTTATTTTATTCCCATTGTTATACTATAACTATAGTTTTATCTATCTATACAAAGGGTACGCCAGTTACATACACATTTCCAGGGGGTACGTGGAGCATAAAAGGTTGAGAACCACTGATATATATGTTTTATTTTATTCCCATTGTTATACTATAACTATAGTTTTATCTATCTATACAAAGGGTACGCCAGTTACATACACATTTCCAGGGGGTACGTGAAGCATAAAAGATTGAGAACCACTGATATAAATGTTTTATTTTATTACCATTGTTATACTATAACTATAGTTTTATCTATCTATACAAAGGGTACGCCAGTTACATACACATTTCCAGGGGGTACGTGGAGCATAAAAGGTTGAGAACCACTGATATATATGTTTTATTTTATTCCCATTGTTATACTATAACTATAGTTTTATCTATCTATACAAAGGGTACGCCAGTTACATACACATTTCCAGGGGGTACGTGGAGCATAAAAGGTTGAGAACCACTGATATATATATGTTTTATTTTATTCCCATTGTTATACTATAACTATAGTTTTATCTATCTATACAAAGGGTACGCCAGTTACATACACATTTCCAGGGGGTACGTGAAGCATAAAAGGTTGAGAACCACTGACCTATATGTTTTATTTTATTCCCATTGTTATGCAATAACTATAGTTTTATCTATCTATACAAGGGGTACGCCAGTTACATATACATTTCCAGGGGGTACGTGAAGCATAAAAGGTTGAGAACCACTGATATATATGTTTTATTTTATTCCCATTGTTATACTATAACTATAGTTTTATCTATCTATACAAAGGGTACGCCAGTTACATACACATTTCCAGGGGGTACGTGAAGCATAAAAGGTTGAGAACCACTGATATATATGTTTTATTTTATTCCCATTGTTATACTATAACTATAGTTTTATCTATCTATACAAGGGGTACGCCAGTTACATATACATTTCCAGGGGGTACGTGAAACATAAAAGGTTGAGAACCACTGATATATATGTTTTATTTTATTCCCATTGTTATACTATAACTATAGTTTTATCTATCTATACAAAGGGTACGCCAGTTACATACACATTTCCAGGGGGTACGTGAAGTATAAAAGGTTCAGAACCACTGATATATATGTTTTATTTTATTCCCATTGTTATACTATAACTATAGTTTTATCTATCTATACAAAGGGTACGCCAGTTACATACACATTTCCAGGGGGTACGTGAAGCATAAAAGGTTGAGAACCACTGATATATATGTTTTATTTTATTCCCATTGTTATACTATAACTATAGTTTTATCTATCTATACAAAGGGTACGCCAGTTACATACACATTTCCAGGGGGTACGTGAAGCATAAAAGGTTGAGAACCACTGATATATATGTTTTATTTTATTCCCATTGTTATACTATAACTATAGTTTTATCTATCTATACAAAGGGTACGCCAGTTACATATACATTTCCAGGGGGTACGTGAAGCATAAAAGGTTGAGAACCACTGATATATATGTTTTATTTTATTCCCATTGTTATACTATAACTATAGTTTTATCTATCTATACAAAGGGTACGCCAGTTACATACACATTTCCAGGGGGTACGTGGAGCATAAAAGGTTGAGAACCACTGATATATATATGTTTTATTTTATTCCCATTGTTATACTATAACTATAGTTTTATCTATCTATACAAAGGGTACGCCAGTTACATACACATTTCCAGGGGGTACGTGAAGCATAAAAGGTTGAGAACCACTGATATATATATGTTTTATTTTATTCCCATTGTTATACTATAACTATAGTTTTATCTATCTATACAAAGGGTACGCCAGTTACATATACATTTCCAGGGGGTACGTGAAGCATAAAAGGTTGAGAACCACTGACCTATATGTTTTATTTTATTCCCATTGTTATACTATAACTATAGTTTTATCTATCTATACAAGGGGTACACCAGTTACATTTACATTTCCAGGGGGTACGTGAAGCATAAAAGGTTGAGAACCACTGATATATATGTTTTATTTTATTCCCATTGTTATACTATAACTATAGTTTTATCTATCTATACAAGGGGTACGCCAGTTACATATACATTTCCAGGGGGTACGTGAAACATAAAAGGTTGAGAACCACTGATATATATGATTTATTTTATTCCCATTGTTATACTATAACTATAGTTTTATCTATCTATACAAAGGGTACGCCAGTTACATACACATTTCCAGGGGGTACGTGAAGTATAAAAGGTTCAGAACCACTGATATATATGTTTTATTTTATTCCCATTGTTATACTATAACTATAGTTTTATCTATCTATACAAAGGGTACGCCAGTTACATACACATTTCCAGGGGGTACGTGAAGCATAAAAGGTTGAGAACCACTGATATATATGTTTTATTTTATTCCCATTGTTATACTATAACTATAGTTTTATCTATCTATACAAAGGGTACGCCAGTTACATACACATTTCCAGGGGGTACGTGAAGCATAAAAGGTTGAGAACCACTGATATATATGTTTTATTTTATTCCCATTGTTATACTATAACTATAGTTTTATCTATCTATACAAAGGGTACGCCAGTTACATACACATTTCCAGGGGGTACGTGAAGTATAAAAGGTTCAGAACCACTGATATATATGTTTTATTTTATTCCCATTGTTATACTATAACTATAGTTTTATCTATCTATACAAGGGGTACGCCAGTTACATACACATTTCCAGGGGGTACGTGAAGCATAAAAGGTTGAGAACCACTGATATATATGTTTTATTTTATTCCCATTGTTATACTATAACTATAGTTTTATCTATCTATACAAAGGGTACGCCAGTTACATACACATTTCCAGGGGGTACGTGAAGCATAAAAGGTTCAGAACCACTGATATATAAGTTTTATTTTATTCCCATTGTTATACTATAACTATAGTTTTATCTATCTATACAAAGGGTACGCCAGTTACATACACATTTCCAGGGGGTACGTGAAGCATAAAAGGTTGAGAACCACTGATATATATGTTTTATTTTATTCCCATTGTTATGCAATAACTATAGTTTTATCTATCTATACAAAGGGTACGCCAGTTACATACACATTTCCAGGGGGTACGTGAAGCATAAAAGGTTGAGAACCACTGATATATATGTTTTATTTTATTCCCATTGTTATACTATAACTATAGTTTTATCTATCTATACAAAGGGTACGCCAGTTACATACACATTTCCAGGGGGTACGTGAAGCATAAAAGGTTGAGAACCACTGACCTATATGTTTTATTTTATTCCCATTGTTATGCAATAACTATAGTTTTATCTATCTATACAAGGGGTACGCCAGTTACATATACATTTCCAGAGGGTACGTGAAGCATAAAAGGTTGAGAACCACTGACCTATATGTTTTATTTTATTCCCATTGTTATACTATAACTATAGTTTTATCTATCTATACAAGGGGTACGCCAGTTACATACACATTTCCAGGGGGTACGTGAAGCATAAAAGGTTGAGAACCACTGATATATATGTTTTATTTTATTCCCATTGTTATGCAATAACTATAGTTTTATCTATCTATACAAAGGGTACGCCAGTTACATATACATTTCCAGAGGGTACGTGAAGCATAAAAGGTTGAGAACCACTGATATATATGTTTTATTTTATTCCCATTGTTATGCAATAACTATAGTTTTATCTATCTATACAAAGGGTACGCCAGTTACATACACCTTTCCAGGGGGTACGTGAAGCATAAAAGGTTGAGAACCACTGATATATATGTTTTATTTTATTCCCATTGTTATACTATAACTATAGTTTTATCTATCTATACAAAGGGTACGCCAGTTACATACACATTTCCAGGGGGTACGTGAAGCATAAAAGGTTGAGAACCACTGATATATAAGTTTTATTTTATTCCCATTGTTATACTATAACTATAGTTTTATCTATCTATACAAAGGGTACGCCAGTTACATACACATTTCCAGGGGGTACGTGAAGCATAAAAGGTTGAGAACCACTGACCTATATGTTTTATTTTATTCCCATTGTTATGCAATAACTATAGTTTTATCTATCTATACAAGGGGTACGCCAGTTACATATACATTTCCAGAGGGTACGTGAAGCATAAAAGGTTGAGAACCACTGATATATATGTTTTATTTTATTCCCATTGTTATACTATAACTATAGTTTTATCTATCTATACAAAGGGTACGCCAGTTACATACACATTTCCAGGGGGTACGAGAAGCATAAAAGGTTGAGAACCACTGATATATATGTTTTATTTTATTCCCATTGTTATGCAATAACTATAGTTTTATCTATCTATACAAAGGGTACGCCAGTTACATACACATTTCCAGGGGGTACGTGAAGCATAAAAGGTTGAGAACCACTGATATATATGTTTTATTTTATTCCCATTGTTATACTATAACTATAGTTTTATCTATCTATACAAAGGGTACGCCAGTTACATACACATTTCCAGGGGGTACGTGAAGCATAAAAGGTTGAGAACCACTGACCTATATGTTTTATTTTATTCCCATTGTTATGCAATAACTATAGTTTTATCTATCTATACAAGGGGTACGCCAGTTACATATACATTTCCAGAGGGTACGTGAAGCATAAAAGGTTGAGAACCACTGACCTATATGTTTTATTTTATTCCCATTGTTATACTATAACTATAGTTTTATCTATCTATACAAGGGGTACGCCAGTTACATATACATTTCCAGAGGGTACGTGAAGCATAAAAGGTTGAGAACCACTGATATATATATGTTTTATTTTATTCCCATTGTTATACTATAACTATAGTTTTATCTATCTATACAAAGGGTACGCCAGTTACATATACATTTCCAGAGGGTACGTGAAGCATAAAAGGTTGAGAACCACTGATATATATGTTTTATTTTATTCCCATTGTTATGCAATAACTATAGTTTTATCTATCTATACAAAGGGTACGCCAGTTACATACACATTTCCAGGGGGTACGTGAAGCATAAAAGGTTGAGAACCACTGACCTATATGTTTTATTTTATTCCCATTGTTATACTATAACTATAGTTTTATCTATCTATACAAGGGGTACGCCAGTTACATACACATTTCCAGGGGGTACGTGAAGCATAAAAGGTTGAGAACCACTGATATATATATGTTTTATTTTATTCCCATTGTTATACTATAACTATAGTTTTATCTATCTATACAAAGGGTACGCCAGTTACATATACATTTCCAGAGGGTACGTGAAGCATAAAAGGTTGAGAACCACTGATATATATGTTTTATTTTATTCCCATTGTTATGCAATAACTACAGTTTTATCTATCTATACAAAGGGTACGCCAGTTACATACACATTTCCAGGGGGTACGTGAAGCATAAAAGGTTGAGAACCACTGACCTATATGTTTTATTTTATTCCCATTGTTATACTATAACTATAGTTTTATCTATCTATACAAAGGGTACGCCAGTTACATACACATTTCCAGGGGGTACGTGAAGCATAAAAGGTTGAGAACCACTGACCTATATGTTTTATTTTATTCCCATTGTTATACTATAACTATAGTTTTATCTATCTATACAAAGGGTACGCCAGTTACATACACATTTCCAGGGGGTACGTGAAGCATAAAAGGTTGAGAACTACTGATATATATGTTTTATTTTATTCCCATTGTTATACTATAACTATAGTTTTATCTATCTATACAAGGGGTACGCCAGTTACATACACATTTCCAGGGGGTACGTGAAGCATAAAAGGTTGAGAACCACTGACCTATATGTTTTATTTTATTCCCATTGTTATACTATAACTATAGTTTTATCTATCTATACAAAGGGTACGCCAGTTACATACACATTTCCAGGGGGTACGTGAAGCATAAAAGGTTGAGAACCACTGATATATATGTTTTATTTTATTCCCATTGTTATACTATAACTATAGTTTTATCTATCTATACAAAGGGTACGCCAGTTACATACACATTTCCAGGGGGTACGTGAAGCATAAAAGGTTGAGAACCACTGATATATATGTTTTATTTTATTCCCATTGTTATACTATAACTATAGTTTTATCTATCTATACAAAGGGTACGCCAGTTACATACACATTCCCAGGGGGTACGTGAAGCATAAAAGGTTGAGAACCACTGATATATATGTTTTATTTTATTCCCATTGTTATACTATAACTATAGTTTTATCTATCTATACAAAGGGTACGCCAGTTACATACACATTTCCAGGGGGTACGTGAAGCATAAAAGGTTGAGAACCACTGATATATATGTTTTATTTTATTCCCATTGTTATGCAATAACTATAGTTTTATCTATCTATACAAAGGGTACGCCAGTTACATACACATTTCCAGGGGGTACGTGAAGCATAAAAGGTTGAGAACCACTGATATATATGTTTTATTTTATTCCCATTGTTATACTATAACTATAGTTTTATCTATCTATACAAAGGGTACGCCAGTTACATACACATTTCCAGGGGGTACGTGAAGCATAAAAGGTTGAGAACCACTGACCTATATGTTTTATTTTATTCCCATTGTTATGCAATAACTATAGTTTTATCTATCTATACAAAGGGTACGCCAGTTACATACACATTTCCAGGGGGTACGTGAAGCATAAAAGGTTGAGAACCACTGATATATATGTTTTATTTTATTCCCATTGTTATACTATAACTATAGTTTTATCTATCTATACAAAGGGTACGCCAGTTACATACACATTTCCAGGGGGTACGTGAAGCATAAAAGGTTGAGAACCACTGACCTATATGTTTTATTTTATTCCCATTGTTATGCAATAACTATAGTTTTATCTATCTATACAAGGGGTACGCCAGTTACATATACATTTCCAGAGGGTACGTGAAGCATAAAAGGTTGAGAACCACTGACCTATATGTTTTATTTTATTCCCATTGTTATACTATAACTATAGTTTTATCTATCTATACAAGGGGTACGCCAGTTACATACACATTTCCAGGGGGTACGTGAAGCATAAAAGGTTGAGAACCACTGATATATATGTTTTATTTTATTCCCATTGTTATGCAATAACTATAGTTTTATCTATCTATACAAAGGGTACGCCAGTTACATACACATTTCCAGGGGGTACGTGAAGCATAAAAGGTTGAGAACCACTGACCTATATGTTTTATTTTATTCCCATTGTTATACTATAACTATAGTTTTATCTATCTATACAAAGGGTACGCCAGTTACATACACATTTCCAGGGGGTACGTGAAGCATAAAAGGTTGAGAACCACTGATATATATGTTTTATTTTATTCCCATTGTTATACTATAACTATAGTTTTATCTATCTATACAAAGGGTACGCCAGTTACATATACATTTCCAGAGGGTACGTGAAGCATAAAAGGTTGAGAACCACTGATATATATGTTTTATTTTATTCCCATTGTTATACTATAACTATAGTTTTATCTATCTATACAAAGGGTACGCCAGTTACATACACATTTCCAGGGGGTACGTGAAGCATAAAAGGTTGACAACCACTGATATATATGTTTTATTTTATTCCCATTGTTATACTATAACTATAGTTTTATCTATCTATACAAGGGGTACGCCAGTTACATACACATTTCCAGGGGGTACGTGAAGCATAAAAGGTTGAGAACCACTGATATATATGTTTTATTTTATTCCCATTGTTATACTATAACTATAGTTTTATCTATCTATACAAAGGGTACGCCAGTTACATATACATTTCCAGAGGGTACGTGAAGCATAAAAGGTTGAGAACCACTGATATATATGTTTTATTTTATTCCCATTGTTATACTATAACTATAGTTTTATCTATCTATACAAAGGGTACGCCAGTTACATACACATTTCCAGGGGGTACGTGAAGCATAAAAGGTTGAGAACCACTGACCTATATGTTTTATTTTATTCCCATTGTTATACTATAACTATAGTTTTATCTATCTATACAAAGGGTACGCCAGTTACATACACATTTCCAGGGGGTACGTGAAGCATAAAAGGTTGAGAACCACTGATATATATGTTTTATTTTATTCCCATTGTTATGCAATAACTATAGTTTTATCTATCTATACAAGGGGTACGCCAGTTACATATACATTTCCAGAGGGTACGTGAAGCATAAAAGGTTGAGAACCACTGACCTATATGTTTTATTTTATTCCCATTGTTATACTATAACTATAGTTTTATCTATCTATACAAAGGGTACGCCAGTTACATACACATTTCCAGGGGGTACGTGAAGCATAAAAGGTTGAGAACCACTGATATATATGTTTTATTTTATTCCCATTGTTATGCAATAACTATAGTTTTATCTATCTATACAAAGGGTACGCCAGTTACATACACATTTCCAGGGGGTACGTGAAGCATAAAAGGTTGAGAACCACTGACCTATATGTTTTATTTTATTCCCATTGTTATACTATAACTATAGTTTTATCTATCTATACAAAGGGTACGCCAGTTACATACACATTTCCAGGGGGTACGTGAAGCATAAAAGGTTGAGAACCACTGACCTATATGTTTTATTTTATTCCCATTGTTATACTATAACTATAGTTTTATCTATCTATACAAAGGGTACGCCAGTTACATACACATTTCCAGGGGGTACGTGAAGCATAAAAGGTTGAGAACCACTGATATATATGTTTTATTTTATTCCCATTGTTATACTATAACTATAGTTTTATCTATCTATACAAAGGGTACGCCAGTTACATACACATTTCCAGGGGGTACGTGAAGCATAAAAGGTTGAGAACCACTGACCTATATGTTTTATTTTATTCCCATTGTTATACTATAACTATAGTTTTATCTATCTATACAAAGGGTACGCCAGTTACATACACATTTCCAGGGGGTACGTGAAGCATAAAAGGTTGAGAACCACTGATATATATGTTTTATTTTATTCCCATTGTTATGCAATAACTATAGTTTTATCTATCTATACAAGGGGTACGCCAGTTACATATACATTTCCAGAGGGTACGTGAAGCATAAAAGGTTGAGAACCACTGACCTATATGTTTTATTTTATTCCCATTGTTATGCAATAACTATAGTTTTATCTATCTATACAAGGGGTACGCCAGTTACATACACATTTCCAGGGGGTACGTGAAACATAAAAGGTTGAGAACCACTGATATATATGTTTTATTTTATTCCCATTGTTATACTATAACTATAGTTTTATCTATCTATACAAAGGGTACGCCAGTTACATACACATTTCCAGGGGGTACGTGAAGCATAAAAGGTTGAGAACCACTGATATATATGTTTTATTTTATTCCCATTGTTATACTATAACTATAGTTTTATCTATCTATACAAAGGGTACGCCAGTTACATACACATTTCCAGGGGGTACGTGAAGCATAAAAGGTTGAGAACCACTGACCTATATGTTTTATTTTATTCCCATTGTTATACTATAACTATAGTTTTATCTATCTATACAAAGGGTACGCCAGTTACATACACATTTCCAGGGGGTACGTGAAGCATAAAAGGTTGAGAACCACTGATATATATGTTTTATTTTATTCCCATTGTTATACTATAACTATAGTTTTATCTATCTATACAAAGGGTACGCCAGTTACATACACATTTCCAGGGGGTACGTGAAGCATAAAAGGTTGAGAACCACTGACCTATATGTTTTATTTTATTCCCATTGTTATACTATAACTATAGTTTTATCTATCTATACAAAGGGTACGCCAGTTACATACACATTTCCAGGGGGTACGTGAAGCATAAAAGGTTGAGAACCACTGATATATATGTTTTATTTTATTCCCATTGTTATACTATAACTATAGTTTTATCTATCTATACAAGGGGTACGCCAGTTACATACACATTTCCAGGGGGTACGTGAAGCATAAAAGGTTGAGAACCACTGACCTATATGTTTTATTTTATTCCCATTGTTATACTATAACTATAGTTTTATCTATCTATACAAAGGGTACGCCAGTTACATACACATTTCCAGGGGGTACGTGAAGCATAAAAGGTTGAGAACCACTGACCTATATGTTTTATTTTATTCCCATTGTTATACTATAACTATAGTTTTATCTATCTATACAAAGGGTACGCCAGTTACATACACATTTCCAGGGGGTACGTGAAGCATAAAAGGTTGAGAACCACTGACCTATATGTTTTATTTTATTCCCATTGTTATACTATAACTATAGTTTTATCTATCTATACAAAGGGTACGCCAGTTACATACACATTTCCAGGGGGTACGTGAAGCATAAAAGGTTGAGAACCACTGATATATATGTTTTATTTTATTCCCATTGTTATACTATAACTATAGTTTTATCTATCTATACAAAGGGTACGCCAGTTACATACACATTTCCAGGGGGTACGTGAAGCATAAAAGGTTGAGAACCACTGATATATATGTTTTATTTTATTCCCATTGTTATGCAATAACTATACTTTTATCTATCTATACAAAGGGTACGCCAGTTACATACACATTTCCAGGGGGTACGTGAAGCATAAAAGGTTGAGAACCACTGACCTATATGTTTTATTTTATTCCCATTGTTATACTATAACTATAGTTTTATCTATCTATACAAAGGGTACGCCAGTTACATACACATTTCCAGGGGGTACGTGAAGCATAAAAGGTTGAGAACCACTGACCTATATGTTTTATTTTATTCCCATTGTTATACTATAACTATAGTTTTATCTATCTATACAAAGGGTACGCCAGTTACATACACATTTCCAGGGGGTACGTGAAGCATAAAAGGTTGAGAACCACTGATATATATGTTTTATTTTATTCCCATTGTTATACTATAACTATAGTTTTATCTATCTATACAAAGGGTACGCCAGTTACATACACATTTCCAGGGGGTACGTGAAGCATAAAAGGTTGAGAACCACTGATATATATGTTTTATTTTATTCCCATTGTTATACTATAACTATAGTTTTATCTATCTATACAAAGGGTACGCCAGTTACATACACATTTCCAGGGGGTACGTGAAGCATAAAAGGTTGAGAACCACTGACCTATATGTTTTATTTTATTCCCATTGTTATACTATAACTATAGTTTTATCTATCTATACAAAGGGTACGCCAGTTACATACACATTTCCAGGGGGTACGTGAAGCATAAAAGGTTGAGAACCACTGATATATATGTTTTATTTTATTCCCATTGTTATACTATAACTATAGTTTTATCTATCTATACAAAGGGTACGCCAGTTACATACACATTTCCAGGGGGTACGTGAAGCATAAAAGGTTGAGAACCACTGACCTATATGTTTTATTTTATTCCCATTGTTATACTATAACTATAGTTTTATCTATCTATACAAAGGGTACGCCAGTTACATACACATTTCCAGGGGGTACGTGAAGCATAAAAGGTTGAGAACCACTGACCTATATGTTTTATTTTATTCCCATTGTTATACTATAACTATAGTTTTATCTATCTATACAAAGGGTACGCCAGTTACATACACATTTCCAGGGGGTACGTGAAGCATAAAAGGTTGAGAACCACTGACCTATATGTTTTATTTTATTCCCATTGTTATACTATAACTATAGTTTTATCTATCTATACAAAGGGTACGCCAGTTACATACACATTTCCAGGGGGTACGTGAAGCATAAAAGGTTGAGAACCACTGATATATATGTTTTATTTTATTCCCATTGTTATACTATAACTATAGTTTTATCTATCTATACAAAGGGTACGCCAGTTACATACACATTTCCAGGGGGTACGTGAAGCATAAAAGGTTGAGAACCACTGACCTATATGTTTTATTTTATTCCCATTGTTATACTATAACTATAGTTTTATCTATCTATACAAAGGGTACGCCAGTTACATACACATTTCCAGGGGGTACGTGAAGCATAAAAGGTTGAGAACCACTGATATATATGTTTTATTTTATTCCCATTGTTATGCAATAACTATAGTTTTATCTATCTATACAAGGGGTACGCCAGTTACATATACATTTCCAGAGGGTACGTGAAGCATAAAAGGTTGAGAACCACTGACCTATATGTTTTATTTTATTCCCATTGTTATGCAATAACTATAGTTTTATCTATCTATACAAGGGGTACGCCAGTTACATACACATTTCCAGGGGGTACGTGAAACATAAAAGGTTGAGAACCACTGATATATATGTTTTATTTTATTCCCATTGTTATACTATAACTATAGTTTTATCTATCTATACAAAGGGTACGCCAGTTACATACACATTTCCAGGGGGTACGTGAAGCATAAAAGGTTGAGAACCACTGATATATATGTTTTATTTTATTCCCATTGTTATACTATAACTATAGTTTTATCTATCTATACAAAGGGTACGCCAGTTACATACACATTTCCAGGGGGTACGTGAAGCATAAAAGGTTGAGAACCACTGACCTATATGTTTTATTTTATTCCCATTGTTATACTATAACTATAGTTTTATCTATCTATACAAAGGGTACGCCAGTTACATACACATTTCCAGGGGGTACGTGAAGCATAAAAGGTTGAGAACCACTGATATATATGTTTTATTTTATTCCCATTGTTATACTATAACTATAGTTTTATCTATCTATACAAAGGGTACGCCAGTTACATACACATTTCCAGGGGGTACGTGAAGCATAAAAGGTTGAGAACCACTGACCTATATGTTTTATTTTATTCCCATTGTTATACTATAACTATAGTTTTATCTATCTATACAAAGGGTACGCCAGTTACATACACATTTCCAGGGGGTACGTGAAGCATAAAAGGTTGAGAACCACTGATATATATGTTTTATTTTATTCCCATTGTTATACTATAACTATAGTTTTATCTATCTATACAAAGGGTACGCCAGTTACATACACATTTCCAGGGGGTACGTGAAGCATAAAAGGTTGAGAACCACTGACCTATATGTTTTATTTTATTCCCATTGTTATACTATAACTATAGTTTTATCTATCTATACAAAGGGTACGCCAGTTACATACACATTTCCAGGGGGTACGTGAAGCATAAAAGGTTGAGAACCACTGACCTATATGTTTTATTTTATTCCCATTGTTATACTATAACTATAGTTTTATCTATCTATACAAAGGGTACGCCAGTTACATACACATTTCCAGGGGGTACGTGAAGCATAAAAGGTTGAGAACCACTGATATATATGTTTTATTTTATTCCCATTGTTATACTATAACTATAGTTTTATCTATCTATACAAAGGGTACGCCAGTTACATACACATTTCCAGGGGGTACGTGAAGCATAAAAGGTTGAGAACCACTGACCTATATGTTTTATTTTATTCCCATTGTTATACTATAACTATAGTTTTATCTATCTATACAAAGGGTACGCCAGTTACATACACATTTCCAGGGGGTACGTGAAGCATAAAAGGTTGAGAACCACTGATATATATGTTTTATTTTATTCCCATTGTTATACTATAACTATAGTTTTATCTATCTATACAAGGGGTACGCCAGTTACATATACATTTCCAGGGGGTACGTGAAACATAAAAGGTTGAGAACCACTGATATATATGTTTTATTTTATTCCCATTGTTATACTATAACTATAGTTTTATCTATCTATACAAAGGGTACGCCAGTTACATATACATTTCCAGGGGGTACGTGAAGCATAAAAGGTTGAGAACCACTGATATATATGTTTTATTTTATTCCCATTGTTATGCAATAACTATAGTTTTATCTATCTATACAAAGGGTACGCCAGTTACATACACATTTCCAGGGGGTACGTGAAGCATAAAAGGTTCAGAACCACTGACCTATATGTTTTATTTTATTCCCATTGTTATGCAATAACTATAGTTTTATCTATCTATACAAGGGATAGGCCAGTTACATATACATTTCCAGAGGGTACGTGAAGCATAAAAGGTTGAGAACCACTGATATATATGTTTTATTTTATTCCCATTGTTATACTATAACTATAGTTTTATCTATCTATACAAAGGGTACGCCAGTTACATACACATTTCCAGGGGGTACGTGAAGCATAAATGGTTGAGAACCACTGATATATATGTTTTATTTTATTCCCATTGTTATGCAATAACTATAGTTTTATCTATCTATACAAAGGGTACGCCAGTTACATACACATTTCCAGGGGGTACGTGAAGCATAAAAGGTTGAGAACCACTGATATATATGTTTTATTTTATTCCCATTGTTATACTATAACTATAGTTTTATCTATCTATACAAAGGGTACGCCAGTTACATACACATTTCCAGGGGGTACGTGAAGCATAAAAGGTTGAGAACCACTGATATATATGTTTTATTTTATTCCCATTGTTATGCAATAACTATAGTTTTATCTATCTATACAAAGGGTACGCCAGTTACATACACATTTCCAGGGGGTACGTGAAGCATAAAAGGTTGAGAACCACTGACCTATATGTTTTATTTTATTCCCATTGTTATGCAATAACTATAGTTTTATCTATCTATACAAAGGGTACGCCAGTTACATACACATTTCCAGGGGGTACGTGAAGCATAAAAGGTTGAGAACCACTGATATATATGTTTTATTTTATTCCCATTGTTATACTATAACTATAGTTTTATCTATCTATACAAAGGGTACGCCAGTTACATACACATTTCCAGGGGGTACGTGAAGCATAAAAGGTTGAGAACCACTGATATATATGTTTTATTTTATTCCCATTGTTATGCAATAACTATAGTTTTATCTATCTATACAAAGGGTACGCCAGTTACATACACATTTCCAGGGGGTACGTGAAGCATAAATGGTTGAGAACCACTGACCTATATGTTTTATTTTATTCCCATTGTTATGCAATAACTATAGTTTTATCTATCTATACAAAGGGTACGCCAGTTACATACACATTTCCAGGGGGTACGTGAAGCATAAAAGGTTGAGAACCACTGATATATATGTTTTATTTTATTCCCATTGTTATACTATAACTATAGTTTTATCTATCTATACAAAGGGTACGCCAGTTACATACACATTTCCAGGGGGTACGTGAAGCATAAAAGGTTGAGAACCACTGATATATATGTTTTATTTTATTCCCATTGTTATGCAATAACTATACTTTTATCTATCTATACAAAGGGTACGCCAGTTACATACACATTTCCAGAGGGTACGTGAAGCATAAAAGGTTGAGAACCACTGATATATATGTTTTATTTTATTCCCATTGTTATGCAATAACTATAGTTTTATCTATCTATACAAAGGGTACGCCAGTTACATACACATTTCCAGGGGGTACGTGAAGTATAAAAGGTTCAGAACCACTGACCTATATGTTTTATTTTATTCCCATTGTTATGCAATAACTATAGTTTTATCTATCTATACAAGGGGTACGCCAGTTACATACACATTTCCAGAGGGTACGTGAAGCATAAAAGGTTGAGAACCACTGACCTATATGTTTTATTTTATTCCCATTGTTATACTATAACTATAGTTTTATCTATCTATACAAAGGGTACGCCAGTTACATACACATTTCCAGGGGGTACGTGAAGCATAAAAGGTTGAGAACCACTGATATATATGTTTTATTTTATTCCCATTGTTATGCAATAAGTATAGTTTTATCTATCTATACAAAGGGTACGCCAGTTACATACACATTTCCAGGGGGTACGTGAAGCATAAAAGGTTGAGAACCACTGACCTATATGTTTTATTTTATTCCCATTGTTATACTATAACTATAGTTTTATCTATCTATACAAAGGGTACGCCAGTTACATACACATTTCCAGGGGGTACGTGAAGCATAAAAGGTTGAGAACCACTGACCTATATGTTTTATTATATTCCCATTGTTATACTATAACTATAGTTTTATCTATCTATACAAAGGGTACGCCAGTTACATACACATTTCCAGGGGGTACGTGAAGCATAAAAGGTTGAGAACCACTGATATATATGTTTTATTTTATTCCCATTGTTATACTATAACTATAGTTTTATCTATCTATACAAAGGGTACGCCAGTTACATACACATTTCCAGGGGGTACGTGAAGCATAAAAGGTTGAAAACCACTGACCTATATGTTTTATTTTATTCCCATTGTTATACTATAACTATAGTTTTATCTATCTATACAAAGGGTACGCCAGTTACATATACATTTCCAGAGGGTACGTGAAGCATAAAAGGTTGAGAACCACTGATATTTTATTTTATTCCCATTGTTATGCAATAACTATAGTTTTATCTATCTATACAAAGGGTACGCCAGTTACATACACATTTCCAGGGGGTACGTGAAGCATAAAAGGTTGAGAACCACTGATATATATGTTTTATTTTATTCCCATTGTTATACTATAACTATAGTTTTATCTATCTATACAAAGGGTACGCCAGTTACATACACATTTCCAGGGGGTACGTGAAGCATAAAAGGTTGAGAACCACTGACCTATATGTTTTATTTTATTCCCATTGTTATACTATAACTATAGTTTTATCTATCTATACAAAGGGTACGCCAGTTACATATACATTTCCAGAGGGTACGTGAAGCATAAAAGGTTGAGAACCACTGATATATATGTTTTATTTTATTCCCATTGTTATACTATAACTATAGTTTTATCTATCTATACAAAGGGTACGCCAGTTACATACACATTTCCAGGGGGTACGTGAAACATAAAAGGTTGAGAACCACTGATATATATGTTTTATTTTATTCCCATTGTTATACTATAACTATAGTTTTATCTATCTATACAAAGGGTACGCCAGTTACATACACATTTCCAGGGGGTACGTGAAGTATAAAAGGTTCAGAACCACTGATATATATGTTTTATTTTATTCCCATTGTTATACTATAACTATAGTTTTATCTATCTATACAAAGGGTACGCCAGTTACATACACATTTCCAGGGGGTACGTGAAGCATAAAAGGTTGAGAACCACTGATATATATGTTTTATTTTATTCCCATTGTTATACTATAACTATAGTTTTATCTATCTATACAAAGGGTACGCCAGTTACATACACATTTCCAGGGGGTACGTGAAGCATAAAAGGTTGAGAACCACTGATATATATGTTTTATTTTATTCCCATTGTTATACTATAACTATAGTTTTATCTATCTATACAAAGGGTACGCCAGTTACATACACATTTCCAGGGGGTACGTGAAGCATAAAAGGTTGAGAACCACTGATATATATGTTTTATTTTATTCCCATTGTTATACTATAACTATAGTTTTATCTATCTATACAAAGGGTACGCCAGTTACATACACATTTCCAGGGGGTACGTGAAGTATAAAAGGTTCAGAACCACTGATATATATGTTTTATTTTATTCCCATTGTTATACTATAACTATAGTTTTATCTATCTATACAAGGGGTACGCCAGTTACATACACATTTCCAGGGGGTACGTGAAGCATAAAAGGTTGAGAACCACTGATATATATGTTTTATTTTATTCCCATTGTTATACTATAACTATAGTTTTATCTATCTATACAAAGGGTACGCCAGTTACATACACATTTCCAGGGGGTACGTGAAGCATAAAAGGTTGAGAACCACTGATATATATGTTTTATTTTATTCCCATTGTTATACTATAACTATAGTTTTATCTATCTATACAAAGGGTACGCCAGTTACATACACATTTCCAGGGGGTACGTGAAGTATAAAAGGTTCAGAACCACTGATATATATGTTTTATTTTATTCCCATTGTTATACTATAACTATAGTTTTATCTATCTATACAAGGGGTACGCCAGTTACATACACATTTCCAGGGGGTACGTGAAGCATAAAAGTTTGAGAACCACTGATATATATGTTTTATTTTATTCCCATTGTTATGCAATAACTATAGTTTTATCTATCTATACAAGGGGTACGCCAGTTACATATACATTTCCAGGGGGTACGTGAAACATAAAAGGTTGAGAACCACTGATATATATGTTTTATTTTATTCCCATTGTTATACTATAACTATAGTTTTATCTATCTATACAAAGGGTACGCCAGTTACATACACATTTCCAGGGGGTACGTGAAGTATAAAAGGTTCAGAACCACTGATATATATGTTTTATTTTATTCCCATTGTTATACCATAACTATAGTTTTATCTATCTATACAAGGGGTACGCCAGTTACATACACATTTCCAGGGGGTACGTGAAGCATAAAAGGTTGAGAACCACTGATATATATGTTTTATTTTATTCCCATTGTTATACTATAACTATAGTTTTATCTATCTATACAAAGGGTACGCCAGTTACATACACATTTCCAGGGGGTACGTGGAGCATAAAAGGTTGAGAACCACTGACCTATATGTTTTATTTTATTCCCATTGTTATGCAATAACTATAGTTTTATCTATCTATACAAGGGGTACGCCAGTTACATATACATTTCCAGGGGGTACGTGAAACATAAAAGTTTGAGAACCACTGATATATATGTTTTATTTTATTCCCATTGTTATACTATAACTATAGTTTTATCTATCTATACAAAGGGTACGCCAGTTACATACACATTTCCAGGGGGTACGTGGAGCATAAAAGGTTGAGAACCACTGATATATATGTTTTATTTTATTCCCATTGTTATGCAATAACTATAGTTTTATCTATCTATACAAGGGGTACGCCAGTTACATATACATTTCCAGGGGGTACGTGAAACATAAAAGGTTGAGAACCACTGATATATATGTTTTATTTTATTCCCATTGTTATACTATAACTACAGTTTTATCTATCTATACAAAGGGTACGCCAGTTACATACACATTTCCAGGGGGTACGTGAAGCATAAAAGGTTGAGAACCACTGATATATATATGTTTTATTTTATTCCCATTGTTATACTATAACTATAGTTTTATCTATCTATACAAAGGGTACGCCAGTTACATACACATTTCCAGGGGGTACGTGGAGCATAAAAGGTTGAGAACCACTGACCTATATGTTTTATTTTATTCCCATTGTTATACTATAACTATAGTTTTATCTATCTATACAAGGGGTACGCCAGTTACATATACATTTCCAGGGGGTACGTGAAACATAAAAGGTTGAGAACCACTGATATATATGTTTTATTTTATTCCCATTGTTATACTATAACTATAGTTTTATCTATCTATACAAAGGGTACGCCAGTTACATACACATTTCCAGGGGGTACGTGGAGCATAAAAGGTTGAGAACCACTGATATATATGTTTTATTTTATTCCCATTGTTATACTATAACTATAGTTTTATCTATCTATACAAAGGGTACGCCAGTTACATACACATTTCCAGGGGGTACGTGGAGCATAAAAGGTTGAGAACCACTGACCTATATGTTTTATTTTATTCCCATTGTTATGCAATAACTATAGTTTTATCTATCTATACAAGGGGTACGCCAGTTACATATACATTTCTAGGGGGTACGTGAAACATAAAAGGTTGAGAACCACTGATATATATGTTTTATTTTATTCCCATTGTTATACTATAACTATAGTTTTATCTATCTATACAAAGGGTACGCCAGTTACATACACATTTCCAGGGGGTACGTGGAGCATAAAAGGTTGAGAACCACTGATATATATGTTTTATTTTATTCCCATTGTTATGCAATAACTATAGTTTTATCTATCTATACAAGGGGTACGCCAGTTACATATACATTTCCAGGGGGTACGTGAAACATAAAAGGTTGAGAACCACTGATATATATGTTTTATTTTATTCCCATTGTTATACTATAACTACAGTTTTATCTATCTATACAAAGGGTACGCCAGTTACATACACATTTCCAGGGGGTACGTGAAGCATAAAAGGTTGAGAACCACTGATATATATATGTTTTATTTTATTCCCATTGTTATACTATAACTATAGTTTTATCTATCTATACAAAGGGTACGCCAGTTACATACACATTTCCAGGGGGTACGTGGAGCATAAAAGGTTGAGAACCACTGACCTATATGTTTTATTTTATTCCCATTGTTATACTATAACTATAGTTTTATCTATCTATACAAGGGGTACGCCAGTTACATACACATTTCCAGGGGGTACGTGAAACATAAAAGGTTGAGAACCACTGATATATATGTTTTATTTTATTCCCATTGTTATACTATAACTACAGTTTTATCTATCTATACAAAGGGTACGCCAGTTACATACACATTTCCAGGGGGTACGTGAAGCATAAAAGGTTGAGAACCACTGATATATATATGTTTTATTTTATTCCCATTGTTATACTATAACTATAGTTTTATCTATCTATACAAAGGGTACGCCAGTTACATACACATTTCCAGGGGGTACGTGAAGCATAAAAGGTTGAGAACCACTGATATATATATGTTTTATTTTATTCCCATTGTTATACTATAACTATAGTTTTATCTATCTATACAAAGGGTACGCCAGTTACATACACATTTCCAGGGGGTACGTGAAGCATAAAAGGTTGAGAACCACTGATATATATATGTTTTATTTTATTCCCATTGTTATACTATAACTATAGTTTTATCTATCTATACAAAGGGTACGCCAGTTACATACACATTTCCAGGGGGTACGTGGAGCATAAAAGGTTGAGAACCACTGACCTATATGTTTTATTTTATTCCCATTGTTATGCAATAACTATAGTTTTATCTATCTATACAAGGGGTACGCCAGTTACATATACATTTCCAGGGGGCACGTGAAACATAAAAGGTTGAGAACCACTCATATATATGTTTTATCTTATTCTCATAGTTATACTATAACTATAGTTTTATCTGTCTATACAAGGGGTACGCCAGTTACATATACATTTCCAGGGGGTACGTGAAACATAAAAGGTTGAGAACCACTGATCTAGATCATAAAAGCCTTCTTGAAATTTATATGTTACGACTGATTACTCCTGTTATTGTTTCTTACCTTGATTAGGGCCAAAGCTTTTCCCCACCACTTCAACGAATGCCATTTCTTCAAGTTAATAGGACACAATTTGCACAAGAATTCCCAGAATTCACCACGATCCTCGCTGTCCTTCAGACCCCCATTCAGTTTCTCTGTAGACTTCGTTCCATTCACCGACGATTGCATGGACTGGCAACTTCCTGAAATCAGAATTTTCTTCGTTAAAATGATCATTTTAGATACGTTACAACTGGGTTGCAAGTACCCTGAAGAAACATAAACCTTAGCATCCGTTGATGTACAGTCACTCAAAAAAGTATCCGAACACTATGGTTAATTACAGAATTCAGAAAAAACATCTGGGAACGATTTTTTTAGAAATTAGTGATCTGGCAACCTTCGTGTCACGTGACACGAAGTTTGAAAAAAAAATTATTATTCTCACTTGATAAAAATATAAAATATATTTAAAAATCTGACAAGAAACAATCCAACCCAGTTAAAAAAAATTATTCTTCTCACTTGATAAAAATATAAAATATATAAAATATATTTAAAAATCTGACAAGAAATACAAAATTTTAAAAACTATATAAATCACTGTTAATTACAATTTGTTAGTTGTACAGTTCCATAAACACAGCACACTGTTTTGAAAACTTACTTCCCAAAGAAATTATATCTAAAACAGTTTTATGCATTTTGGCGATTGTTGACATTTCTAATATTATCATTTCATAAATAATTCAACAGTAGTAACAGGCCATTTCATAAATATTTTTATAACAGTAATGAAAAGTTTAGCAAATATTTTACAACACTAATAAGTATTTCATAAATCTTTAATACCAGTTATAAATCATTTACTAAATAATTTAATACCAAGAATAAGTCGTTTCATAAACACTTTAATAACAGTAATCAAAATTTGCACAAATATTTTAATCACTAATGAGTCATTTTATAAATACCCGTAAAAAGTGATTTAATAAACACATTTTTACCAGTAAAAAGTATTTTCTTAAGTACATTAATACTAATAACGAGACATTTCATGAATCCATTAATATCAATAACAAGTCATTTCATGAATTCATTAATATCAATTACAACGCCATTTCATAAATGCATTAATACCAGTAAGAAGTCATTTCATACTGGTATTAATGATGAAAGAATACATTAATACAAGTAACAAATCTTTTCATAAATACATTAATACAAATAACAAGTCATTTCATAAATACGTTAATACTAGTGACAAGTCATTTCATAAATACATAAAACCAATAAAAAGTTATTTCATAAATAAATAAATACCAATCACGAGTCATTTCATAAATACCTTAATACCAGTAACAAGTCATTTTATAAATACATTAATACCAGTAACAAGTCATTTCATAAACACTTTAATACCGATAACAAATCATTTCAGAACAACATTAATACCAGTGACAAGTCATTTCATAAATACATTAATACCAATAAAAAGTCATTTTGTAAATAGATAAATACCAATAACAAGTAATTTCATAAATATATTAAACCAGTAACAAGTCATTTCATAAACACTTTAATACCGATAACAAATCATTTCAGAACAACATTAATACCAGTGACAAGTCATTTCATAAATACATTAATACCAATAAAAAGTCATTTTGTAAATAGATAAATAACAATAACAAGTAATTTCATAAAAATATTAAACCAGTAACAAGTCATTTCATAAACACTTTAATACCAATAACAAATCATTTCAGAACAACATTAATACCAGTGACAAGTCATTTCATAAATACATTAATACCAATAAAAAGTCATTTTGTAAATAGATAAATACCAATAACAAGTAATTTCATAAATACCTTAATACCAGTAACAAGTCATTTCATAAACAGTTTAATACCAATAACAAATCATTTCAGAACAACATTAATACCAGTGACAAGTCATTTCATAAATACATTAATACCAGTAAGAAGTAATTTCATTGATACATTAATACCAATAACAAGTCATTTCAGAACAAGATTGATAGCAATGGCATGTCATTTCATAAATACATTAATACAGTCGCTCAAAAAAGTATTCGAACGCTATGGTTGATTACAGAATACGTTCGGATACTTTTTTGAGCGACTGTAGGTCTGTAACGAGTCATTTCAGAAATATATTAATAGCAGTAACGAGTCATTTCATAAATACGTTAATACCAATAACAAGTCATATCATAAATACATTAATATCAATAATAATTCATTTCATAAATACATTAATAGCAGTGACAAGTCGTTTCATAAATACATTAATAGGAATGATGGTATGGAGTTACTTATTCATACTTATTTAGGGGCGGAACTATAAGGAGGCATCTATGAGGAGGGATTTCCCCCCCCTCCCCAACTTCGCCTCTTCAAAACGAAACGTAATGGAAATACTTCGTATTATGTCGCCATTTATTCGAGATATTGATTCATTATGGTTCTCTCAATAATTACTCAGTATGACTCAGTCGTCCCATGGCCGAGTGGTTAGCGCGCTTGGCTACTGATCTAGGAGACCTGGGTTTCGAATCCCAGGTAAGGCATGGCTGTTCGTGTTGTTTTTATGCTGAGGTCCAAGTTAAAAACTATTTAAAGAATGTCTGTTGATCTGTAATCCTGAGATAACCTGTATCTATATGACTTTTGCGTTCTTTTTTACTATGTTCACATGTATGAAAACTAATGCTCATCAATATTTCCTGCAGATAAGCTATTAGCTTTGCGGGTCAAATGTATGAAATCCCTCTACATCCGTGTTTTGTGAGATGACGATGAGGATGAATAAATATATAATAAACTTAAAAAAAAAGAATATTTTGTTCTAAAACTAACCTGAAGGAAAAAATAGTCTACACTACTTGTTGGCAACCTTTTTTTTTAATCGCTGCTATAAAATTGGCGAAATAAAATCTGTAAAAAAAGATACCGGAATTGTGTAGAAAAATGTGTTTTGACAAAAAAAAATAGAAAAAAAAAACATCTAGAAAAATGTCTGAGGGAGGAGTCCTGATTAGGGAGAAATACCAGAAGCGAGTCCATCCTATTATATTCTCCTCTGCTCTATATTTTTTTTAAATCCGACCTGCTTATTTACACTTATTTACTCGGAGTTATTGTCTTTTTTTAAGATGACAATAATATTCACTCTTTCGTGTAATAATAAAACTATTTTGTGTGTGTATGTTTGTTTTTTTATCCGCCTATAAAATTTTGAGCTATAGTACTAACCATGAAGTAACCTGAACCGTAGGGTGAAATTTTGACCATTCATGATAAAGCAGTTTTTGAGACAATCGTCGTATTTGTGTGTTTTGAGTCTTTAATTCCGACTTTAGCGCATACAATATTATTTAGCACTTACCGTAAATGTTCGTGTTGTCAACAGCGCCATCTTTGTCAATTGAATAAACTTTACAGTTCTGAATCGCTGGCGGAGAATCTTCAAACCAATCAATACCAGAAAAATAGAATGCTGAAATGTAAAGGGAGATCATTTTAGTTGACATAAAAAAAGCATCTAATATTTAATTGCAACAGAAATTAGGAAAAATAAAATAAAAATTATCAGCAAACGACATTTTCTTCCATTTCTTGCTCCACAGAAAATTCAAATAGATTCTATTACATTTTTTGCTTCTATCGTAATGTAAACACTTCATATGATGTTGCCATTTATTCGAGATATTATATTACTAATTATATATTCGATATCAATAATTCCTCAATGGGTAATTCAAGCCTTTCCCAATATATAACTCAATATTTACTTGATATTTGTTTTCCATAATACTCAACATTCAGAAATATTTTCGATGTAATAAGGATTGAATTAAATCTCTCATTTCAGGATCTATCCTTTTCGTATTTTATATTTAAATCATGGCTCCGTGTATCTATATACTTAAAAAAAATACTTAATATTATGCAAATTTATTCAACAAGCATACTCATTAAAAAACAATATTTATTAACTTCTAGGATCTTCTACTGTGGCATACAAACTGACAGGCTCCTGTCAGACCTCTGTGGCAAGCAGCTGCTTGAGGGGGTATTTATTATTATATTTTATTAATTTTAGGGTAACCAGACGTCCTCTATTCCCCTAAGTAATTTATGGCATTAAATTTTATCGTTATTAACATATATTGTAATTTTTACGTTACTATTAAATGATTATTAAGCTTTGTTTATTGTTATTTTACTGCAACGTTTAGAATGCAATTAAACTTATAATAAGTACAATAAGTACCAGCAAATATTATATAGAAAATGAATGTACATTAATTAACTCTTTGTTAATTTGTTAAGGGGGCCACCATTTTTGAACTCCCCCCCTGTGTATTTGCTACTTCTTTCTACATTGAAATATTTTCTTACATATAAAAGATAGACAGCGTAAATTCTTACCCTTAAGGACAACACCAGACATTTCAGGATCGTCACCTTTCTTATAACCCCGTCCCTTGATTTTAAGTTGATTATCTTGAGTTGCAACATCTGTGAGGAAAAATAATAGGAAAAGGAAAGGATTAGAGCGGATTCATGAAGTTAACATTGGTGTGGGAGGATGGATGCGCACAAGGATTAAATGATAGAAATACACACAAGAGCTAGAAAAATTGTTATGTAAATTAAATACAGTCGCTCAAAAAATATCCGAACACTATGGTTGAATACAGAGTTCAGAAAAATTATCTGGCAACGATTTTTTTAGAAATTAGTGATCTGGCAAACCTTCGTATCACGTGACACGAAGGTTGCCAGATCACTAACTTCTAAAAAAACGTTGCCAGATATTTTTTCTGAACTCTGTATTCAACCATAGTGTTCGGATATTTTTGGGAGAGAACCTCCTTTAAGCAGCATATTGTGCAGAGAGAGACTCTGTTGATTTGTCTATTGTTCCCCGTATGGATAATTATAGATTGGCGAATAAGATTATGAACAGTGTGCCTTAAGGCTTTAGAAAGAGGGGGACACCTAGGATACGGTGGGCAGACAATGTCAAACAGGACCTTATTGCAATTGGTGCCCAGTGGCCAGGACAGACTTGCTTGGAAAACTAAATTGCACGGTCTGGTTGGACCTACGTAGCCTTTGGCTGCTTGATGATGATGATGATGATGATGATGATGTACATATGAAAGAATACATATCGTACATATCATAAGTTTGAAAACTATACCAAAGTTAACAAGATTGGATATATACATATACAACAGAATTTCATCACCAGAACAGAAATGTCTATGGTTTTTGTGAAATTTACTGCCCTTGAAAACGACTCTATTTTATGAAAATTAGCCGCATCCCGAAGATCAGTCGAATGCTTTAAAATCCACTTCGCCGACCCCCTAAACTCTACTCAATGCTTGCAATCATTGCGTTCACTTCGATGACAGCCCCACTGCCTTGTTATTCGAAAGATATTCGAAATGCAGATAATTTATCTGTATGTTGCAAGTGGTCGTAATCCTGCCCCTGCACGAAATGCTGCAGAAAATTAGCCTTAAAAAGTAAACAGATTACGTCAGGAAGAGTGAAAAAAATTGTAAACTTCTTTGAAGCGAAAGGAAGTGCAAATGATCGTCAACGAACTGGCTGTCGTATTTCGGTAACAGATGAGGCTACCAGTACGTCATGTCTTCAACACGAAGGGGGCGGGGGTGGCTCAGTCGGTAGCGCCAGGCTCGTAATCTGTAGTTCCCAGGTTCGAGTCCCAGCTGGGTCAGCGTTGAGATTTATCTCCGCAAAATTCCCCGCCTTGCCCACGGTCAGTAGGGGACACCAATGGGCTTGGAAAGGCCGCCGTCCGTCAGATGGGACGTTAAGCCGTGGCCCCGTGTGCGGGAGAGCCATCCCGTGTGCACGTTAAAGAACACGCTGGATGGCCTCTGTTCCAGTGGGTCCCCTCCCCCAACCTTCTCTGAGCCTTCGGGGTCCATGTGACCTGGTCATTTAGCCCATGGTGTGCAAAAAAGTGCCGCTCAGAGGTAAAACAACCCAATCCAACTTCAACACGAAAGCTGACACAGGATTATCAAATCAAGGAGAAATCCGTTGCGTCGCATTCTGAACACAGATTTTAAGATTCAATTTGTGCAATAACTGCACGTCAACGATTATTACCACAGGATGTGGTTCTGTGAGTGGGTTGCATCATGGAGAGACGAAGTAGGTGAAAATATCGTCTTCTCAGACTAGACGATTTTCTATCTATCTGGCCATTTTAATTGTTAAATCTTTAGGTATTGGTCTGATGCACATCTCCATTAAACATAGGAATAATCTCTTCAAGATCTGCGAGTGATGGTGTGGTATTCACAAGGATCAAATAATCGTGTCTTATTTCTTTAATGGAAATAGGAATTCGCGGACCTACAGTCGCTCAAAAAAGTATCCGAACGCTGTGGTTGATTACAGAATTCGATATTGGGATTTTTGATTGAGAAAAAATATCTGGCAACGATTTTTTAGAAATTAGTGATCTGGCAACCTTCTTCTACGCACGCGAAGGTTGCCAGATCACTAATTTCTAAAAAAATCGTTGCCAGATATTTTTTTCTGAATTCTGTAATCAACCATAGCGTTCGGATACTTTTTTGAGCGACTGTACCTGGATGTTTTTGAAAATATCCTTATCTCGATGATTTGCCCATGTCCTCTCTTCCCGGCACATATTTTCTGCAGGATGGATCACTTTCTCATTTCTTCACGATTGTTCGCCAGTGGTTCAAAGAATCACCTTCTAGGGAGGTGGATTGCAAAGTGAGGTCCCTTTGAGAGGCCTCCTCGCTCACCCAATGCAACGCTGTTAGATTTCTTTCTATGCGGACGTCTAAAATCCAGGATTAATGATAATCACCTTCACTCAATGTAGGATTTAAAGTAGGCCATTACTTGACAAGTGGCCAATATCGATGAAGAAACTTCAGTTGCAAATGGAACCTACACCGGCTCGTATGTACCAGTTCGTTGTACAGTCGCTCAAAAAAGTATCCGAACACTATGGTTGATGACAGAATTCAGAAAACATATCTGGCAACGAATTTTTTTTTAGAAATTAGTGATCTGGCAACCTTTGTGTCACGTGACACGAAGGTTGCCAGATTACTAATTTCTAAAAAAGAATCGTTGCCAGATATTTTTTCTGAATTCTGTAATCAACCATAGTGTTCGGATACTTTTTTGAGCGACTATACCTTCAGTACAAATGGAACCTACACCGGCTCGTAGTATATTGTGAATTACCGTGGTAGCCATTCTAAAAATTAAGCCTTCTAAGTCTTGAACAATACATTTACTACCATAATTACTTCTCGAAATAAAATAAAAATGTGCAGTACGACTATCATTCCGCAAGAGGTCGCTACAGATGTAATCAGGAAAATACTCTGATTTAATAAGTTTTTCATTTTCTGTTGGAGCGCGTCAGGCACGTAATCTTCCGTTCTGTTGGAAAACTGAATTTTTCGTATTGAATGCATTTATTAAAAAAAATATATATATTTTTTCTTTGTTATTAAGACTGCTTTTCATTCTAATACTCGATCAAAACAAATAATAAAGTAATAAAGAAATGAAAAGACAAAAAAAAAAGTCATAACTTACCTTTTTTCTCGTTTTTGTGTTTTTCGCGATTTAAATAAATCAACCGACTGAAAAGTACGACGATGATATATACAAAATATAAGGCAACGAAACCTGAAAAAAAAATTAATATTTGTTACTTTTAGAAAGTTTTTTATATTCACAGCACTGCATAAGTTTACTAAGCTTATTAACCACTATCAGGGCAGAAACTTGGGGGGGGGGGGAATGGGAGGGGGGTCTATGGCTTTTTTGGGTTGGGTTGTTTTACCTCTGAGCGGCACTTTTTTGCACACCATGGGCTAAATGGCCAGGTCACAAGGACCCCGAAGGCTCAGAGAAGGTTGGAGGAGGGGACCCACTGGAACAGCTGTTGGGAGACAGATGGTAGCCTCCCGTCAAGGCCATCCAGCGTGTTCTTTAACGTGCACAGGGTATGTCTCTCCCGCACACGGGGCCACGGCTTAACGTCCCATCCGACGGACGGCGGCCTTTACAAGCCCATCGGTGTCCCCTACTGACCGTGGGCAGGGCGGGGAATTTTGCGGAGATAAATCTCAACGCTGACCCAGCTGGGACTCGAACCTGGGAACTACAGATTACGAGCCTGGCGCGCTACCGACTGAGCCACCCCCGCCCCAGGTCAGTAGAGGACACCGATGGCCTTGGAAAGACCGCCGTCCGTCGGATGGGACGTTAAGCCGTGGCCCGTGTGCGAGAGAGCCATATCCTATGCACGTTAAAGAACACGCTGGATGGCTTTGACGGAAGGTTACCATCTGTCTCTCAACAGTTGTTCCAGTGCGTCCCCTCCCCCAACCTTCCCTGAGCCTTCGGGGTCCTTGTGACTGGCCATTTAGCCCATGGTGTGCAAAAAAGTGTCGCTCAGAGGTAAAACAACCCAACGTTAAAGAACACGCTGGATGGCTTTGACGGAAGGTTACCATCTGTCTCTCAACAGTTGTTCCAGTGGGTCCCCTCCCTCAACCTTCTCTGAACCTTCGGGGTCCTTTTGACCTGGCCATTTAGCCCATGGTGTGCAAAAAAGTGCCGCTCAGAGGAAAAACAACCCAACCCAATCCATAAAACGAAGGTGAAAATATTACGTTGAAAGGGTAATCAAGTCTGTTGGTCCTCCCCCCCCCCACCAACTACATTTTTCTAGGTCCGAGGCTTACCACTATTATGCTGTATAAGTATCCTGTTGACAAGGATATACAGCTTCACAGTGGGTAATAGATGAATATTAATTAGCTTTCAATTTTTTTGCTTAAAATCGTTTGACAACATATTTTTCGAGCATAAAGTTTTAAGTGCTTTAGCAAGAAAACTAATGGTATACATTAATAAAAATAAGCAATAAAAAGAATTATAAACACATTAAAACCTGGTTAGTTTGAAACTCTTTCATTCGGAATTACCGTACAATTCAAAATTTCTTTTAATTTTAAGACCCAGTAAGCAGCTTTTGATACAAAAGTACCTGGATATTTCGAAACACTTGCTAATTCGAAAATTTAAAATATATGTATATTGTTACGACAGAAGAATCTGGCAACCGAAAGCAAAGTTTCAGCCAACGAATTGAACTTTGGGAGAATTTGGAGAAGAAGAGTGGAGCGTTAACGGTCGTTGTATTGTAACGGTCGAAGGTTCGAAAATGGACGGTGAGCTGTTCTGAGACAGTGCGCGTAAGTATCAAGAAGTAACTTGATGTGTTGTGTATACGCGGAAGGATAAAAGTGGGATCTTTTATCGTTAAGTATCAAGAAGTAACTTGATGTGTTGTGTATACGCGGAAGTATAAAAGTGGAACTTTTATGGCTAACTTCGAATGTCTACACGGACTGTCTTTTTGTTCGGCTAGTGTGTGAAAAGTTATTAGCACAGGACGAGAATTGGTTTACGAGTGAAGATCTTCGGGTGACCTGGTAAATCAAGTAAAAGGTAGTATTTAGTAAAATACACAGAGCTGATGTGTGCTCATGCAGGAAGATTGATGACTTGTGCATGTTAATAGTTGATTTGTTAATAAGATACTTCATCCATATTTCCTTTGTAACAATTTACCTTGTATTGAATTTGGTTTTGAAATATAGCTTTTAATACTCACGCTCAGTGGCTATCCATTTTTTGAAATCCGCAACAATATATTTAGTGGGCTGTTTGCTATTGTTGGCCCTAATAGAATAAACTACTACTAATCACCTAGGATGCGGTGGGCAGACAATGTCAAACAGGACCTTATTAGAATTGGTGTGCAGTGGCCAGATGTAGCTCAGGACAGACTTGCTTGGAAAACTAAATTGCACGGTCAGGTTGGACCTCCGTAGCCCATGGCTGCTTGAGGATGATGATGATGATGAATCATTTTCTCTCTGCAGGTAGGTGAAATGTGAGGATGTTACATAGAGATTATTCTCGTGACGTCCTAACACAGGAATTCCAGCATTATAACCTGAATATTCTGGGTTTGCAACAGACCAGATGGACAGGTAAAAATCAGATACTTAAAAGAAATTTTACATTTCTCTTTTCAGGGAGGGAGGATGGGAAGCATTATCCAAGGCTTTCTTACAGCTAAATTTAAAACAAAAATTAAAGAATTGAATGTTATCTGTTGTTATGCCCCCACAGAGGATTCTGGTGAGGACAAGAAAGATGGTTTTACAGACAACTTAAAGATATTTTGAATTCTGTGAAGAAAAGAGAGATTTCTCTTCCGCTACGTGACCTCAGTGGTACTGACTCTGACCTTTGGGCAGGGTTTTAGGTCCCTTTGGCATTGGTAGCTCCAATGGCAATGGGGAACGTCTCCTACAGGTAAGTCAACTTAATGGTTTGAAAATAACTAACACATACTACAAACACCGGGACATTTATTAAATATATATGGGTTTCACCTGATGGGTTGCATAGGAATATGATCGATTATATATTAATTAACGGCAAATGGGCTAGTTCAGTTAGAAATACCAGATTCTATAGGGAAGCCGAAATTGTGTCTGACCATTACCTGGATATATTTAGAGTAGGTTTGGTGATAAACATAGAGAAAACAGAATGATGAAAATTGGTCAGGCACGTAGTGCTTTAGTTGCTTTGAACGGCTGCACTATTTAACCCTTTCACGACTAAGGGAAACATTTTTCCCATTTTAAAATTGGTGATTGTCGTATTTAATTATAACCTTATCTGCATTTTTTATACAGAATGTCAAAATAGAACGTATGCCGAACGCAATTACGTAAACGGGAACGTTTAGAAAACAAAAACAGAACTGTCAGGACGCATAATATATGTACTATGTGCAACGTCCATCTTTGCCTCACTACCAAAAGAAATTGCTTCGCAGAATATTGTAATTAGCACATCATTTTGTATAGTAATTTTATTTCATAATTTTGTATTATTTTAGTTAACATTTTGTTCTAATAAACCAATAAATAAAAGACATTGCATAATAAGCCTAACTATAATTTGTGTTACCTTTATAGTCCATTGGGAAAAATATTTCCCATAAAATTCCAAAAAAACTACACATTGTTATGTATTTTTCTTATGATTTTTATTTATTTTACATCTAAACAAACTAAAATAAACAGTTACATACTAATATTTACTCTTAGAAACCTTATGGTCCTGAAAGGGTTAACAAGTGTCTCATTTACCTCGGGAGCTGCGTAACAGAGGTGATATGAGATAAACAGAACAATATGGATTGCTGCTGGGAACTTTTAAGAATCCACGGAGAATGTAAAAAAATGGGCATAAAGACTAAAATTAGACTGTATAATAGTTTGATTCTCTCTAGGGAAACTTGAAACTCTTTATAAGCAACATAATATGAAAATCGATGCCATTGATTGTAAATAATTACGCATTATCTTGGGCATTAGGTGTTTTAACTTTGGAAGTAATGATGAGGTTGGAAGGAGTCGGCAACCTCCTTTGAGCAGCTTATTGTGCAAAGAGAGACTGCATTGGTTTGGCCATGTTGCTCGTATGCATAATTTAAGATTGGCGAATAGGGTTATGAATATTATACCTAAAGGCCTCAAGAAAAGGTGACGTAAGATGCGATGAGTAGACAGTGTCAAACAGGACCTTACTGAAATTGGCCTACAGTGGCCAAATTCAGTAGCTGTAGCTCAGGACAGGCAGGTCTGGAGAACAAAATCATACAATCAGGTAGAACCTCCATAGCCCGTGGCTGCATGAGGATTTTATATGTATGTATGTATGTATGTACTCTATGTGTGCATATATATATAAGTTGCCCTGTTCTCATAATTTCCATATATTTGTGCCTCAATAATTCGTGAAAATAATGCTTTTGAGGAAGAGACCATCAGAAAATCACGATAACGAAAGAGAAAATGATAATGAGGCCTCGATAAGCCACTGCCTCAATTAAGCTTGAAAATAAATCTTTGGTATTGCATTTAAAATCACATAGGAGGTAAGCCATCTATTTTTTGTGTGTGTTTTATATTTCTGTTTTAATTAAATTGATAGTTATGTTTTTTGAATTGTGAATTTCCAATTAACCAGGTTTTATTGTGCTGAAAACACTTAAAAAATTTCCCACAATTTAAAAGAAAAGGAAAACAATTTGTATCATTGCCAATATTCGGAAGGTAGAAGTGATCTTCCTTGATAGGGAACTCACCAATGCCATGGTAGATGTACGAAGGGCTGGCGAAGAAGAGGCCAAAAGTCCAACTGCTGGAGATGATGTAGAAGATGATGTCACGGAGGAAAGGACGAATCATGAGACTGAAAGGCTGGGTGAGGAAAACGGAGCCAGCCACCACTGTGGTCACAAATACGCCTGCTCCTGTAACACATTCACATAACAAACGATTTCAAAATAGGAAATATCGTTGAAGTGGATTATAACAGTGGTTCTCAAACTTTTTTGACACTGCGACCTTGAGTCGTAGAATAAATTATGCTACCCCTTCCCTCTTCTCTACAATGCAGGACCTACGAATTTGCATGAAACATTTTCCCCACTTTTCCAAGCTGCTCGCAACCCACAGTTTGAGAATCCCTGGATTTTAAGATTTAACTCTTTGTGATTTAGGTTTTAAGAATGTGAAACTGAATGTTACAACAGTAGATATAAGATTAATATAAATATACACAGATATAATCTTATGTCAGTGTTTAAATCTTATACACGACATATGGTTAAAAAACAACAGTACTTGATCTAATATTCTAAATTAACATTTAACTGCAGACGTGAGTTTTTGTGACTTGTATTCTCAGAGACCACATGCTGTAAGAATGAAGATTGGACAGATAAAAGATCATGAATTAATCTGAATGGTATAGTACCACCTAGGCAACATGGTATTACATTTTTACCCTAGAAAATCTCATACAAAAAAAAATAAATAAATAATACAACAAATCAATAATGAGTGCATAAACTATATTATAAAAATCGAAATATTATTCTGTAAAGTGACAGAAAACGCCTGTAATTTTAAAATAAAACGTGACAAGCATAGTTTATGAATAAAACATTCGTTCCAAATTATAAACAAAAAATACGTTTACATGTAAAATTATCATTAGAATAAAATTAGTTATCCTATTTAAAAAAATAACTCAAAAGCACAGGTTCTGTCTCACAGGCCAAGATGTTATCTTGCCTATCGCTACCCATAAACGGATGGATGATAAAATCCAAAAACTAAAGTTGATCAGCTGATAATGAAGTCATTTAAAGGAATTGTTAGCGGGTAATCGTTACTGTGATCAAAAACAGTTTTGCATTTAAAGGAATTGTTAGCGGGTAATCGTTACTGTGATCAAAAACAGTTTTGCATTTAAAGGAATTGTTAGCGGGTAATCGTTACTGTGAACAAAAACAGTTTTGCATTTAAAGGAATTGTTAGCGGGTAATCGTTACTGTGAACAAAAACAGTTTTGCATTTAAAGGAATTGTTAGCGGGTAATCGTTACTGTGAACAAAAACAGTTTTGCATTTAAAGGAATTGTTAGCGGGTAATCGTTACTGTGAACAAAAACAGTTTTGCATTTAAAGGAATTGTTAGCGGGTAATCGTTACTGTGAACAAAAACAGTTTTGCATTTAAAGGAATTGTTAGCGGGTAATCGTTACTGTGAACAAAAACAGTTTTGCATTTAAAGGAATTGTTAGCGGGTAATCGTTACTGTGAACAAAAACAGTTTTGCATTTAAAGGAATTGTTAGCGGGTAATCGTTACTGTGAACAAAAACAGTTTTGCATTTAAAGGAATTGTTAGCGGGTAATCGTTACTGTGAACAAAAACAGTTTTGCATTTAAAGGAATTGTTAGCGGGTAATCGTTACTGTGAACAAAAACAGTTTTGCATTTAAAGGAATTGTTAGCGGGTAATCGTTACTGTGAACAAAACCAGTTTTGCAGCAACACTTAGTTTCATTAAGGTGTCTCAAACCTCAAGTGTGTAGTTAGAGGTTATAGAAAAAACTCCAAATGCAAACGTTGTGTATGTTTTTAGTATCAATTTTAATAAGCAAAAAGCTTACCAACTAGGCTTGCGATGGCCATTTCCGCAGAAGCCTTTTGAAGACCAGCCACAGAGGAAAAAATATCGGGGGATCCATTGCCGAATGCTAACAGCGTAACTCCCTGGAATCTGATTAAGGAAAATAAATGGCTCTAGCTGATTGCAAAACTCACAAGGCTACACCCTCTGGAAAAGTAGCTAATTCAACTGATGCGTAATATAGTTGAATTACTCAGTGGATAAGTTATAAAGCAGATAAAAAAAAGCCATTTTTTTTATCCGGTAGAAAAAGTTCAATAAAGTCAGTAGTAAAGAATCACACCATGTGTTCTGTAGACATGAAATAATAAGCTGAAAAAATGGTTTTGCCATGAGAGGGATCACTCACGACAAGACCAATTTTTTTCAGCTTATTTTTAATTTATTTATGAGTTATAAAGTTTTAAATACATATAAGTACAAAGGTCATTGAAATGAAAACCACAAAAGCTATTTAAAATATATAAGGCTCAAATAATAGTAATATTTTTCTTCACATTATTGATTGAAGCCTGTAGGCAACACTGGCAAGTGGTTGTATTCAATGCTATACAATAGATAGACTACTTAGATCACCGCTCTCAGCGCCACCACTACGTGACTTCGGGAAACTTAGTATTCATGATACTTTATGGCAAGTAGTTGCTCCATAGGATAACGTGTGTTTCTTTTATTTCAATATCTCATTCTATTTTGGTTTATAAAACACTTTAAACTCTCAGATAATGTCTTAATTGCTTCTCTGCAATTTACTGTTCCAATAATATAAATGATAAGGAAACGGAATTACCTTTTTAGGAGTATGTAAAAAGTAATTAAAATTCGCTTGTAAATCATACATGGGAGAATTAATAGTTCGCCTTTTTTTAAAACAGTATTTTTGTTCATCAATTTAGTTTTTTTTCTCTAAATTTCTGTTACGAAATGAAGAGCTATGTCAAAAATGGATACATGATAAAAAAAAAAACACAACAATTCTGTGCCGAGCCCTTCATATTCTTTCGCAATGGCTGGCATATGATCAGTCTAGATATTCTAGGTCGTTGGTTTATCTGTTGACGTTATTTTTAAACAATCAATTATCAAGATGGCGGCACTCTTAAAATCATGCACTAATACAGAGATGCTATCTTTAATTCCTTTTCTGAATGCTGAAAGAATAAAACTGACTGAAAAGGAGACTATTGGCTCACTGTGGTCAGGCCTGAAGTCCATTTTCGGCGCTTCTTTTCAGACATTTTACAGTCGTCGCATTGTCCAAAGCATCTCTTTGGAGAAAGCTCTCCAATGAGTGCTTACCTACTTGAAGTGGCCATGACTATGGTGGACGGTGCATGACTCAGTGGCAAGTCTACGAGTGGGCGGATAAATTAAGGACGGTATCGAATGAATTGAGGATGTTTCACCGCCCAGAGAAGCTCGTTGTGTTGTGACACCACAAGCATGGTTCATGCGAGGAAATCGCCGCATCACCATCGAAAAAAACTGTTGCAGTGTTGGTTCAGCGCACAACATTTTTAGCGAGGAGTTGCAGTTTCGAAAAATGTGTGCTCCTTGGATTCCTCGTCGTTTAACACGTGAACTGAACGAACGATGAGTCGATGCTTGTGTCTGTGCTTCTTTGAAGGTATGAGAGGGAAAGAAATTACTTCTTAGGACATATAGGAACTGGTGATGAACCATGGGTATCATGCAAACTCACCTCGACTAAAGAAAATCTCTTAACCAAGCTTCAATAGGGTTGGGTTGGGTTGTTTTACCTCTGAATGGCACTTTTTTGCACACCATGGGCTAAATGGCCAGGTCACAAGGACCCCGAAGGCTCAGAGTAGGTTAGGGGAGGGGACCCACTGGAACAGCTGTTGGGAGACAGATGGTAGCCTCCCGTCAAGGCCATCCAGCGTGTTCTTTAACGTTGGGTTGTTTTACCTTTGAGCGAAATTTTTTTTACACCATGACTAAATGGCCAGGTCACGAGGACCACGAGGGATCAGAGAATATTGGGGGAAGGGACCCACTGGAACAGCTGTTGGGAGACAGATGGTAGTCTCCCGTCAAGGCCATCCAGGGTGTTCTTTAACGTTGGGTTGTTTTACCTCTGAACGGCACTTTTTTGCATACCATGGGGTAAATGACCAGGTCACAAGGACCCCGAAGGCTCAGAGAAGGTTGGAGGAGGGGACTCACTGGAACAGCTGTTGGGTGACAGATGGTAACTTTCCGTCAAGGCCATCCAGTGTGTTCTTTAACGTGCACAGGGTATGGCTCTCCCGCACAGGGAGCTACGGCTTAAGGTCACGTCCGAAGGACGGCGGCCTTTCCAAATCCATCGGTGTCCCCTACTGACCGTGGGCAGGGCGGGGGAGTTTTGCGGAGATAAATCTCAACGCTGAGCTTCAGTAGGAAAAAGCGTTACTCAGTGTACTCTGGGATCATAAAAGAATAATTCTGGAACACTACCTGGAGAAATCAGAAATCGTGGCAAGTATAAAGTGCTGCGATCAGCTTCTGAATCATCAAAAATCATCAATTCGGTAGAAACATTGGGGTTTATTATTGTCGCGTGTGTGTGCCTGGAGCATGACAATGCCCACCCTCACACCACACGTTATACAGTCGAGCAGACACAGGAAATAAAGTTTGAGCTGTTACCTCACCCTTCATGTTCACCAGACTTAGTACCGAGTGCTAACCCATTTTTTTGTCCACTGAAAGACGCACCAAGATGACGTCATTTCTTCTCGTATGATCAGGTCAAGACGTCGGTGCATGAGTGGTTCCACCACCAATCACAAAACTTCTTTTGAAGAATCTCTCCAGGGTCGTAATCTGAAGTTCATAGGTTCCAGTCCCACCCGGATGGGGGCGGGAGTGGCTCAGTCGGTAGCGCGCCAGGCTCGTAATCTGTAGTTCCCAGGTTCGAGTCCCAGCTGGGTCGGCGTTGAGATTTATCTCCGCAAAACTCTCCGCCACGGTCAGTAGGGGACATCGATGGGCTTGGAAAGACCACCATCCGTCGGATGGAACGTTAAGCCGTGGCCCCGGGTGCGGGAGAGCCATACCCTGTGCACGTTAAAGAACACACTGGATGGCCTTGACGGGAGGATACCATCTGTCTCCCAACAGCTGTTCCAGTGGGTCCTCTCCCCCAACCTTCTCTGAGCCTTCGGGGTCCTTGTGACCTGGCCATTTAGCCCATGGTGTGCAAAAAAGTGCCACTCAGAGGTAAAACAACCCAACACACGCGGGTCAGCTTTGAGATTTATCTTCTCTAAAACCCCCACCTTGCTCTTGGTCAGAAAGGCGACACCGATGGGCTTGGAAAGGCCTCCGTCCGTTGGATGTGACGTAAAGCACTGGTTCTGTCTGTGTACAGGACAATGGCCTATCATCTGTCTCCTAACTGCTGTCCACTGGATCCCCTTCCTCCAACCTTCTCTTAGCATTTGAGGTCTTTGTGATCTGGCTATTTAGTTAAGTGTGTCAAAAAAAAAAGCACGACTCAGAGGTAAAAAACTGAACCCAATCCCATGTGCTCCATCAGCATTGAGATTTATCTCTGGCTGATCCTGGCATTCCTGGCTTAGAGATGACAGGATCAGCTAGAATGCCAGAGATGATTATGGAAACATTTACTAAAAAAAAAATGTTTATTTAGTATAAGACTGTAAAATAAAATATATTTTCAAAAAATTGTTTTCCATATGAGATCATGTAATATAAAATATACAACTGATTAAATGATTTGGTTGCTCTAGTTTCATTTCATACGTTTTTAATCGTTCTAAATATCTGTATTTTTATATAGCTAATACGCAGTCGTATCAGAATAATATGACCACCTACTAGGTATTATCTATTGTAGGTGGTCATATGATTCTGATATGACTGTGTATATTTATATATCGCTCTAAATAGTATTAGATTATCCGGATTAATTCGAGACTGAAAAGATTGAAAGCACTTGACAAAAGTTGAAATTTCTATTTACGAAGACAATCAGAAATAGTTTAAATTTGTGTAAAAGGATACGGCAACATTTTGCGACATTCTCAAGTGCTTGGAAATGGCAAATAAAGCTGGACATAAACTGTAAATAAATAAAACTCAGGTGTATTATTTGCATTCAGTCTACCCTGCATACTACTCTAAACATAGCAACAGTGCATTATTAGAAAAAAATCAAGATTGTTATTTTGATTAATACTTATACTTTTGAATGCTCTCTTATTATTTCTTTATTATTTTATACTCACATATGGCAACGTGGAAAAGAAACGATAAGCAATGAAGTGCCCTTATCAAGACATTATTCTAGCAATAACAGAATAATTGGTTGAAAAAAATAAGTTAATATTCCGTTGGGAGAAATTTGCGTCTGCAAGAATTTTTCGGGCAGGGGGGAGGGGATCAATGTTCCTAGACAGAAACCTTTAGGTCAGGCAACTCATGACAAATGATTTGAATTTGTAAAAGAGAAAAAGAACTTATAGAGAAGAAGAAATCCAACTTCGGGGAAGTGAATTCTAATTAATATAATTCATTTTAATAAAATTATTCTGTTATGTTTTATCTTAGGATTTTTTTTCTCGTTGGTTACATATACGTTCATCATCAAGCAGCCATGGGCTACGGAGGTCCAACCAGACCATGCAATTCAGTTCTCCAAGCAAGTTTGTCCTGAACCAAGTCTGCTGCATCTGGCCACTGCACACCAATTCTAATAAGGTCCTGTTTGACATTGTCTGCCCACCTCATCCTAGGTCTCCCCTTCTTTCTGAGGCCTTTAGGCACACTGTTCATAACCCTATTCGCTAATCTATAATTATTCATACGGACAACATGGCCAAACCAACGGAGTCTCTCTCTGCACAATATGCTGCTTAAAGGAGGTTGCAAATTCCTTTGCCTAACCTCATCATTAGTTACAAAGTTGAACCACCTAATGCCCAAGATACTCCATAAGCATCTAGAATCAAAAGCATCTAGTTTCCTGTTATCTTGCTTACACAGCGTCCAAGTTTCATCGTTATTGATTATATATTTCTTTGACGTCTTCCCTTCCATTTAATTTTTGTATGCTGACCTCCAGCTTAGAAGTGTGCCCAGGTCTGATTTAGGCTTAGCCATTCATTAATGAACACAGTTGCGAATACAGCAATCATGAGATTATCATCCTATAACACAACTAAGGATGCCCGAAAACAAAACAAAAATAAAAAGGAAAAAATTATTGAAAATACATATTAAAAATATTTCTTTATATAATAATAATAATAATAAATAATTACCCCCTAAAGCAGCTGCTTGCCATAGAGGTCTGACAGGAGCCTGTCAGTTTATACGCCATAGCAGGTCTGAGAGGATGGCGGGACCTCAGCAGAAAAACATCACAAATTTTAATAAATAAAAATTAAAGGATATTCTTCCAAAAACAAAAGAAAGCGTAAAAAGAAAGATTACATTTCATTACGAGGAAAAACGATATTAATTTTTAGTGCACCCGTATGATTCATCATAAATTAATTTTACGATCTATTTTTCCAGGTGGAGTGGGGAGAACTTTTGCGCCGTCCATGGTGTTGGGGATAGTGATAATTAGAGGCATATAAAAAAATCAAACCGTATAAAAATAATGAGATGATACTTACAAGCAATTAGAAGTCACTCCGAGAGCAATGAATAATAGAAATAGCCAAAGAAACTAAAGGGTGAAAATATAGAGACTTACGTTAGTACATTGAACTTCAATTGAATAAAACAATTTAGCAGAAATGAATAAAAGTAATAAAGTATTAATACAGTGTGCATATGAGGGAAGTAGGGGAGGGAGATACTTTTCCGACACCCAACCCACCCACAACGAGGAAGAAATTCAAAGGTCATTGCTTTGCTGTAATAAAAGTAGAATCCTTGTAAATAAATACACTTAGAAACTTTTATGAGCAGTTCTCTATATCAAATTTTTAAAAAGTGTTTAAACGATATATCATTCGTGTGTAGTATGGCTTCCAGGGGAATCATTTGAGTGAGAGTTTGCCTCTTAAAATTATTAAGTACAGTCGCTGAAAAAATATCCGATCTGGCAACCTTCGTGTCACGTGACACGAAGGTTGCCAGATCACTATTTCTAAAAAAATCGTTGCCAGATATTTTTTCTGAATTCTGTAATCAACCATAGTGTTCGGATATTTTTTTGAGCGACTGTACCAACACACGTTTTGTAATACAGTGTATATAATTTGAGGAATGTACATATTTTTCGTAATTATCTATACATTTAAACTTAGACTTAGTAAGGTTTTGTAGAACTCAACAGGTCCCGCTTAAGATTTCAGGGGGCCCTAGGCACAGCGTGCTTACGTGGGTCCCCAGGAAGTTCAATGTTCTGGAATATTACTCTGATTTCCAATGTAGTTGTTTCCCTTCGTCTTGTTATATTACAAAGTTCTCTACACTTTTACACAATATAACAAAGATTCGTGATTATTCTAAATTAAATCAGTCTGAATAGGTTTTAGAATTTAGTCAGGGCTTGCAGTTGAAGAAAAAGCTAAACATACCCAATTACACTGATCCATTAATTTTTTTAAGACAATGAGGAAATTTTTTATGATTTATAGAGTTTATGGATTTCTAGGAATAAGGAGGCCTAGGCCGGGCCTTATGGGCTTAGTCGGTAACAGGGCCTAGGTTGGGTTGTTTTACCTCTGAGCGGCACTTTTTTGCACACAATGGGCTAAATGGCCAGGTCACAAGGACCCCGAAGTCTCAGAGAAGGTTGGGGGAGGAGACCCATTGGAACAGCTGTTGGGAGACAGATGGTAGCCTCCCGTCAAGGCCATCCAGCGTGTTCTTTAACGTGCACAGGGTATGGCTCTCCCGCACACGGGGCCACGGCTTAACGTCCCATCCGACGGACGGCGGCCTTTCCAAGCCCATCGGTGTCCCCTATTGACCGTGGGCAGGGCGGGGAATTTTGCGGAGATAAATCTCAACGATGACCCAGTTGGGACTCGAACCTGGGAACTACAGAATACGAGCCTGGCGCGTTACCGACTGAGCCACCCCCGCCCCTAACAGTGCTTAGAATCAAACCTTTACGTAAATCGAGAGGGTCTGTATTCCGAAATATAGGCAAAATTTCATATCCTAAATACAAGCAAATTTTCACAAACAAGAATAAAGAATAAGCATTTAATACTTATCCTAAGTTAAAGTAGGAAAAGATAATGAAAATGAATAAGTAATTGACATCTTACACAAATTATCACAGGTGACACGATGTTATCCATTCCAAAATGGCAGAAAGTGAAGTAATTGTAATCGAGGTATTCGATTATTTCGACGCAATCTTCAATGGTCATTGCAAATGCGCACTGAAGGCTTGCATTTATTTCGTGAATTTCAGTACACTGGGAAAGAAAATGAAAACAGTGAAATTCTTATACATTTAGTTAGGTATAAAAATGAGCAAAGAAAGAGCAAGCAACTTGAGTTATGAATCTGTATACTTATAAAACTAAACTTTGGCTCGTTTATTTGGTGGGTAAATACTTCCTAAGTTGTAGACTAATTTTCGAATTATTTGGAGATATATTTTGGGAAATATACTTGTTGGTTTATTCCCAAAATTTATTGGTTGGGAAATTTATTGGTTGGGTATATATACTATATTACAAGTATATTCCCACTATAATATACTTGGGAATATACTTGTAAATATATTTAATGTATATATTTACAAGTATATTCCCAAAATTTATTGGTTGGGAAATATACTTGTTGGTTTGGGTTGTTTTACCTCTGAGCGGCACTTTTTTGCACACCATGGGCTTAATGGCCAGGTCACAAGGACCCAGAAGGCTCACAGAAGGTTGGGGGAGGGGACCCATTGGAGCAGATGTTGGAATACAGATGGTAGCCTCCCATCAAGGCCATCCAGCGTGTTCTTCAACGTGCACAGGGTATGGCTCTCCCGCACACGGGGCCACGGCTTAACGTCCCATCCGACGGGCAGCGGCCTTTTCAAGCCCATCGGTATCCCCTACTGACTGTGAGCAGGGCGGGGAGAAATCTCAACTCGGACCGATATTAAAGCTCTTAGGCGATTCAGAAAGGCGGTTTTAAAATTTCTTCAATAGGTTTACAAGCGTTTGAACTCGGCGCGTAAAAAGTTGTAGTATACAATCAATCTGGGTGAATTTATAAAGGGTGCATTGCCATCGGTCCGTGGGTGCGGGGTGGCTCAGTTGGTAGCGCGCCGGGCTCGAGTCCCAGCTGAGTCAGCGTTGAGATTTATCTCCGCAAAATTCCCCGCCCTGCCACGGTTAGTAGGGGACACCGTAGGGCTTGGAAAGGCCGATGTCCATCGGATGGGACGTTAAGCCGTGGCCCCGTATACAGGAGAGCGATACCCTTTGCACGTTAAAGAACACACTGGATAACCTTGACGGGAGGCTACCATCTGTCTCCCAACAGCTGTTCCAGTGAGTCCCCTTCCCCAACCTTCTCTGAGCCTTCGGGATCTTTGTGACCTGGCCATTTAGCCCATTGTGTGCAAAAAAATGGCGCTCAGAAGTAAAACAATCCAACGTTAAAGAACACGCTGGATGGCGTTATGGCAGGATACTATCTGTCTCCCAACATCTGTTCCAGTAGGTCCCCTCCCTCAAACTTCTCTGAGCCTTCGGGGTCTTTGTGACCTGGCTATTTAGCCCATAGTATGCAAAAAAGTGCCGCTGAGAGGTAAAACAACCCGAAGCCATCGGTCCTCTACAATTAAAATACTCTTTATTTCTTACAAATATATTAAATAAATAAAAAAATAAATACCCCCTCAAGCAGCTGCTTGCCACAGAGGTCTGACAGGAGCCCGTCAGTTTATATGCCATAGTAGAAGGTCTGTCTGTGAGGCTGGCAGGACTTCAGCAGAAAAACAACACGAACATCCATGCCTTACCCGGGGCTAGAACCCAGGTCCCTTAGATCAGTAGCCAAACGCGCTAACCACACCCGTTTTTAACTGTTAAACACCCTAGTTTTTACGCAAAAGTGTGAAAACGTTTTTTCGGAAATGCTGAATTTATGAACAAAGAGATGTCAGAGACGCGAGACAAGAAAAACGTGCAAGGTGTCTTATTATACGGTAAAAATACAATAATATAACCGATTGTAAAGTAGTAGTGGAGAAATCGTATTAAACTCAAACGACCAGTCCTGTTAACAAAAACCAGCCCTACTTTAAAAACCGTGTAAAACCTAAATTCTGTTGGTAGAATTCTTGTTAGTTGGGGAATTGGTGTATTAGAAAATGGACCCCCAAAATATATATATATATTTTTTTCCAACTTACTTCTGCATCTGGATCAAAAGGAAAACTTCCATTGAAGAGCTCCAGAAGAAAATCCATATGATCTGACGACATCATTCATCGGTTCGTATACAGAAATCGTCTGTTAGTCGAAAGCAGATAAAATTATGTTAATTTATTATTTCATAAGTAGAAAAAAATATTTGTTATTTTTTTAAAAATTGCATAAATTTATGGGACTAAATATTTATTACACACAGGTCCAGAGAGGCTCGGGCTACTTCCAACTTTTCAAGACACTAGCCAAAACGGAAATTTAATTGTCCTTAATATTTATGAACGTTTTCAATTCTAATTTCACAAAATCGATGTAAAAAATTTGTCCCTCAAGCAGATGCTTTTCACAGATGACCCCGTGTGAGGGAGAGCCCTACCCTGTGCACGTTAAAGATCACACTGGAGGCCTTGACGGGAGGCTACCGTCTGTCTCCCATCAGCTGTTCCAGTGGACCCTCTCCCCCAACCTTCCCTGAGCCTTCGAAGTCCTTATGACCTAACCACTTAGCCCATTGTGGGCAAAAAAGTGCCTCTCAGAGGTAAAACAATTCAATTTCTCTAGAAATTGTGTTTTCAGATCCATTTGATATTTTCACGTTAACTGTCTGTTGCATACCGTTTGCATTTGCACATGGCGTCCCATGGCCGAGTGGTTAGCGCGCTTGGCTACTGATCTAAGGGACCTGGGTTCGAGCCCCGGGTTAAAGCATGGGCTCTTACGGTTACGAATACGTTGCGTATAAAGGATAACGGGACGCCCAATTACGGGTCATGCTTTACGTATATAAGGACGAATATCGCACCGTAAGAGGTCCTACCATCCTCTCAGATCTTCTACTTTTGGCATATATATACTGACAAGCTCCTGTCAGACCTCTGTGGCAAGCAGCTGCTTGAGGGGGTATTTATTCATCTCGTCGGGCCTACAGTAATTGCATTAGAGTCCTTGCCATTGGGCTTGCCAATGTGGGAAGCTCTCTTCACATGACGGTTTTTTAAGCACCATGTTTGACCTTTTTGACTCAGTTTCGTGACCTGATACCATCTGTTACGAAACATATCCATATAAGCAAAGTTTCATATCCGAAATACCTGATACCAAAACTATATAAATATCATTTAATTCTGATAAAAAATATTATTTATCACATACCTTTCCAGGTACCCCGTGCATGTTACACATAGTCTGAAAGAAAAATTCTTCAAGACCACACAATATCAGGAGATATCAAGAGATATAGGTATATAATATATATATAATATATAGGTATACCCAAACGGTGTTATGGTCAGTTCCCCTTCCCCCCACTATTTTTTATCTGTGTAGGCTACTAATAGCTACAGAATTAAAAATGTGCTTTAGCTTTTCGTATCGTCTTTTGTGCCTTTGGACAAATAAAAAAAAATACCCCCTCAAGCAGCTGCTTGCCACAGAGGTCTGACAGGAGCCTGTCAGTTTATATGCCATAATAGAAGGTCTGAGAGGATGGCAGGACCTCAGCAGAAAAACGACACAAACAGCCATGCCTTAACCCGGTGCTCGAACCCAGGTCCCGTAGATTAGTAGCCAAGCGCGCTAACCACTCGGCCACGGGACAGCTAAGCCTTTGGACAGTCTAGTGAAAAAACAATGAAGCTGCCATTTGCTCCAAATTACGATGGTAATTTTTTTTATCCTGGTTCCAAGAGACAAACGCAACTATGTTCCAGTCCACTGAAAGATCAAAGACAGGCCATCTGTTGACGATTATTCAGTACACAATGACTGTTGTAAGCCGTACTCCAGATAAGAGGGTACTAATTCTAGTACTAATTCCCTTGGATACTAATTCCTAGTAGAATTTTAAAAAGAAATGAATATGTTTTCGCAACTTTTTGGAATTAATAAAACAAAGATATGAAACTGTTATATATTGCTAAATCTGAACTAGCTGTAAAGCTCATGAATTATTTTTCTCTCTCAGTTGACTATTAAGAGTACTTGAGTGGGGCATACAAATGTCTTAAAAAATGGTGTTATGCGTAATGACAAATTCATTAATAGAGTTAGGTCTCAGCCTCAAAATAGCACAGTTAACTTCGAGGTCAGAATAATTTTGATTTCAGACATTTCGGGTAATTGTGCAAAAAAATCAATTAAAAAATATGATAATTTAACCTCCTGTTATACTTACAGAATAAGTTATACATTGTAATCCGCGTACTTCTTACAGAATAAGTTGTACATTGTAATCTGTGTACTGTTTTCAGGATAAACGTAGCGCCTCAGAATGTAGTGAAAAATCACCAGGTCCAGAAAATGATTTTCCAGCCAAACCGTAAGTGTTATGTTGAAATCTTTTTATTTCATCAATGCTAATTTTTGAAGATTGAACAAAATCGATCAATCTGATTAATGAATTTTTATTTCAATTAAAAAACTTTGTGTAGATATTCTAAATCGTGGTCGTGTTTATATATCACTGTTTTTGTAAAACTTAAAAGTACGTAACAATCGTTTCAAAGAATTCTATGAATATATTTCGATGTTGAATTCCACGTGGCTCTAATTTTAGAGGGATTTAATTGACGCATTTTTGTCATTAGCCATTTCCATGTGATCTGACGACATTATCCATCGGTTCGTAAACAGAAATCGTCTGTATCTCAGAGATGTCCGACGGAAGGTTCTCAAATCGATGAGACAGAGAAGGTCTAGGTGTAAGGCAAGACCTCAGCAAAAAACACTAGAGAAGAAATAGCCATTCCCTACTTCACATTCGTCAGTTAAAAAGTGATATCTTTTATTAAATCACACCTTTTATTGTTTTATCTAATATAAAAAATTATAAAGTGTCTAAATTTGAGTTCCCTTTGAGCTTTTAAGGCCTGGGCTATACGGCCATCATGACCCTCTTCTAAAAGGCCTTGCACCCATACAGACTCATCTTGCAGCGATTGGTTACGGAGATCTAATGAGAAAAAAATCCTTTTTTTTTGGTTAAGACAATAAAAGGTAGAAAAAATATTAGCTTTTGAAAAAAAAATAGTCGAGACCGATCAATCCGCAATTTAGTCATTTCGCCACTCATATTTTAATTAATCTTAAATCAACAAAACAGTTCTAAAAATTAAAAATTCTGTAAAATCATACAATATATATTTTTTTAAAATTAGAAATCTGTTTTATCAGCTAAGCTGATCTTTACAGGTGATTTTTTAAACATTGTTTAGATATTTTGTTATAAACCCAACGTATTCATAAAAATTTACTGAATGCATAATTTTCTCTTATAAATTGTGAATTTACCTTGATAATTGCAGTTTTTTAGTTTTAGACTATACAATGTATAAATAGATAAATAAATAAATATAAAATTTACCACTTGTCACATAGAATGCCTTTGCTGGCCTTCTGTTGGAGATACCTGGTGTAGAGTAAAATTATTCAACCAGAGGATAATTGGGCGTACCGTTAGCCTACACCCTACGAAAACAAAAATTCACATTAAAGAAAAAAAGAGTATTCCAACTTATTAATGAATCGATAAACAGGTAGTATGCTAAACGGGCTTGGGCCGGATTACGTTAGAGAGATGTAAGGAGTCCAAGTCCTAGTTAACACTTGTTGATCTGACAAAACTGGAAAAATTCGGAATTTTGAGTTTCGGCCGATTGTGTTCCATTGCTTATGAGGCCCAATTCCTGATTTCGGTGGCAAAATTTGGATTACGTTTGTTTTACCTCTGAGCGGCACTTTTTTGCACACCATGGGCTAAATGGCCAGGTCACAAGGACCCCGAAGGCTTAGAGAAGGTTGCGGGAGGGGACCCACTGGAACAGCTGTTGGGAGACAGATGGTAGCCTCCCGTCAAGGCCATCCAGCGTGTTCTTTAACGTTGGGTTGTTTTACCTCTGAGCGGCACTTTTTTGCACACCATGGGCTAAATGGCCAGGTCACAAGGACCCCGAAGGCTTAGAGAAGGTTGGGGGAGGGGACCCACTGGAACAGCTGTTGGGAGACAGATGGTAGCCTCCCGTCAAGGCCATCCAGCGTGTTCTTTAACGTTGGGTTGTTTTACCTCTGAGCGGCACTTTTTTGCACACCATGGGCTAAATGGCCAGGTCACAAGGACCCCGAAGGCTTAGAGAAGGTTGCGGGAGGGGACCCACTGGAACAGCTGTTGGGAGACAGATGGTAGCCTCCCGTCAAGGCCATCCAGCGTGTTCTTTAACGTTGGGTTGTTTTACCTCTGAGCGGCACTTTTTTGCACACCATGGGCTAAATGGCCAGGTCACAAGGACCCCGAAGGCTTAGAGAAGGTTGGGGGAGGGGACCCACTGGAACAGCTGTTGGGAGACAGATGGTAGCCTCCCGTCAAGGCCATCCAGCGTGTTCTTTAACGTTGGGTTGTTTTACCTCTGAGCGGCACTTTTTTGCACACCATGGGCTAAATGGCCAGGTCACAAGGACCCCGAAGGCTTAGAGAAGGTTGGGGGAGGGGACCCACTGGAACAGCTGTTGGGAGACAGATGGTAGCCTCCCGTCAAGGCCATCCAGCGTGTTCTTTAACGTTGGGTTGTTTTACCTCTGAGCGGCACTTTTTTGCACACCATGGGCTAAATGGCCAGGTCACAAGAACCCCGAAGGCTCAGAGAAGGTTGGGGGAGGGAACTCACTGGAACAGCTGTTGGGTGACAAATGGTAACTTTCCGTCAAGGCCATCCAGCGTGTTCTTTAACGTGCACAGGGTATGGCTCTCCCGCACAGGGAGCCACGGCTTAAGGTCCCGTCTGACGGACGGCGGCCTTTCCAAACCCATCGGTGTCCCCTACTGACCGTGGGCAGGACGGGGAATTTTCGCGGAGATAAATCTCAACGCTGACCCAGCTGGGACTCGAACCTGGGAACTACAGATTACGAGCCTGACGCGCTACCGACTGAGCCACCCCCGTCCCAATTTGGATTACGAAAAGAACGAAAATTTCGCAGGCCGTCTTCAATGTATTAAGAAGAGGCGCTTTCACAACTAAGGCCTAATAGGATTATAAAAACAAATTAATACTCTTTCAACTTTATGCAACGTTTGGAATTAGCAACAATAAATTTAGGAATAATTGAAGATTTGATCTAGTGGACATCGTAGGCGAATGAAATTCGGTTTTAAATTGAATATGCAAATTTTGTGTTCTACTTAGTGAATAATGAGTAGTAACCTGAAGAACCATCAACATATATTTTGACGGGTTGTTGGGTTGTTTTACCTCTGAGCGACACTTTTTTGCACACAATGGGCTAAATGGCCAAAAACAATGGGCACATGGACCTCGAAGGCTCAGAGAAGGTTGGGGGAAGGGTTGGGTTGTTTTACCTCTGAGCGGCACTTTTTTGCACACCATGGGCTAAATGGCCAGGTCACATGGACCCCGAAGGCTCAGAGAAGGTTGGGGGAGGGGACCCACTGGAACAGCTGTTGGGAGACAGATGGTAGCCTCCGTCAAGGCCATCCAGCGTGTTCTTTAACGTGCACAGGGTATGGCTCTCCCACACACGGTGTCACGGCTTAACGTCCCATCCGACGGACGGTGGCCTTTCCAAGCCCATCGGTGTCCCCTACTGACCGTGGCGGAGAGTTTTACTGAGATAAATCTCAACGCTGACCCAGCTGGGATTCGAACCTGGGAACTACAGATTACGAGCCTGGCGCGCTACCGACTGAGCCATCCCCCGCACCTGTTTTGACGGGAGGAGGGGGAGCAGGAACACGATTTTGAAGTTAACAGTTTATATATTTTTTAATATACTGTACATGTGAAGAATAATTTTTGTTAACTCGCAATTAAAGGCGTATGCCTTTATTGCAAACTCATCCACAGGATCAGGTCATTTTATCTCTGAGTGGCAATTACTTTGCATAGACTACACTAAATTGAAAGGTTACAAGAACCCAAAAGGTTCAGAGCTGAATATCGAAAAAAGAGATACTGGATAGCTGTAAGAGAGCCCGACTCTAGATAAGAGGATGGATCCCTTGGATATTAATTCCTAGTAGAATTTTAAAAGGAAAAGAATATTTTTTCGTGCCCGTGCAACTCTTTGGAATTAATAAAACAAATATATGAAACTGTTCTATATTGCTAAATCTGAACTAGCTGTAAAGCTCATTAATTATTTTTCTCTCAGTTGACTATTAAGAGTACTTGAGTGTTATGCGTAATGACAAAGTTCATTAATAAAGAGGAATTCCGTCTCAGCCTCGAAATAGCACAGATAAATTCGAGGTCAGAATAATTTTGATTTCAAACATTTCGTGTAATTGTGAAAAAAAAAATTCATTAAAAATATAAAGAAATATGATAATATTAACCACCTAATCAGTCTTTAGCATTTAAAAGTAGACACCCTGAGGCTTTTTATTTTCTTTTTACGTGTTCTTTATCTTTAATAAATGAATGGCACGTTGCTCTTATAATGATGCTGCCCACGAAGTTTCAGTTTCTAACCAGTATTTCTAATATTTTTCGTTCTAAAACAGCATTAACATTTTAGTTTTGCCATAAAACTATTATAATTAATAATTTAAGAATAAAATAAATGATTAACAATTACAACAATGCATTTATGTATATATGTCTTATGAGGGGCCGCCCTGCCCACGGTCAGTAGGGGACACCGATTGGCTTGGAAAGGCCGCCGTCCGTCGGATGGGACGTTAAGCCGTGGCCCCGTGTGCGGGAGAGCCATACCCTGTGCACGTTAAAGAACACGCTGGATGGCCTTGACGGGAGGCTACCATCTGTCTCCCAACAGCTGTTCCAGTGGGTCCCCTCCCCCAACCTTCTCTGAGCCTTCGGGGTCCATGTGACCTGGCCATTTAGTCCATGGTGTGCAAAAAAGTGCCGCTCAGAGGTAAAACAACCCAACTTATGAGGGGTCAGAGAAATGTTTTTCCTCAAATCGGGTTCAAGTAATTGTAAATGGTTCAGGCTCACCAATTATCAAAATGATTCAGGCTCACCAATTGTATAAATGATTCAGGCTCACGAATTATGTAAATGATTTAGGCTCACCAATTGTGTAAATGATTCAGGCTCACTAATTATATTAATGATTTAGGCTCACCAATTATGTAAATGATTCAGGCTCACCAATTGTGTAAATAGTTCAGGCTCACCAATTGTGTAAATGATTCAGGCTCACCAATTGTGTAAATGGTTCAGGCTCACCAATTGTGTAAATGGTTCAGGCTCACCAATTGTGTAAATGATTCAGGCTCACCAACTGTGTAAATGATTCAGGCTCACGAACTGTGTAAATGATTCAGGCTCACCAATTATGTAAATGATTTAGGTTCACCAATTATGTAAATGATTCAGGCTCACCAATTATGTAAATGATTCAGGCTCACCAACTGTGTAAATGATTCAGGCTCACCAATTGTCGAAATGATTCAGGCTCGCCAATTGTCGAAATGATTCAGGCTCACCAATTGTGTAAATGATTCAGGCTCACCAATTGTCGAAATGATTCCGCTCACCAATTGTGTAAATGATTCAGGCTCAGCAATTGTCGAAATGATTCAGGCTCACCAATTGTGTAAATGATTCAGACTCTCCAATTGTCGAAACGATTCAGGCTCACGAATTGTGTAAATGGTTCAGGCTCACGAATTGTTTAAATGGTTCAGGCTCACGAATTGTTTAAATGGTTCAAGCTCACCAATTGTGGAAATGGTTCAGGCTCAGCCATTGTCGAAATGGTTCAGGATGATTATTTATCATAGCTCATCTCTATTCCCTATGGTAAATTATTATTAATGTTATTCATTATTTTACTAATTTATTTACGATTCATTTCTGACTACAAGAGGTGTCCCGGTCCCCAGAATTACCAGATCCGCCCCTGAAATGAGCAGCACACGTTTGCCATAAGCGAGTTATCAGTGACAAAAGAAAATGCGAAGTTAGATCTTGAATGGTACGGTGTTAAAATATTGAAAATCCCATTTTCTAAAGAAACAATTCAGCAGTACTCACTTACTATGGCTCAGTCTGACGTGATAGAGACGTAATGGTGATGGATGATCCGTGTAGTTGCTCCTCTTCCATCTTCTGCATCAAGCAGAGAAGAAAAACTGTTTGAAGCGTTGGCGATGACTGGTCACGCCACAGACCAAACGTAGAATCGCTATTCCGCTGACACTGGCATTGACAAAGCTGCCAAGAATGCCAACGGATTCACTTGCAATTCAGCAGAGACCTTTGGGCAAGGTTTTGCTTCTGACACGTTAAGACGTTACAGGCTTAAGAGTCGAAACTCAAAAGTCGGTTATCCGAATCAGTTGGGAATGGGTTGTTCCCATTCCAAACTGATTCGGATAGTTTTTCGGAAAATACCAAAACAAGCAATGGCTTTGGACTCATCAGTGACGAAATATAACTTCTTGTTAGATTGGGTTGGATTATTTCTAGAGTTTTTTTTTTTAACGCTTTGGGGCGTTATTACGGCAGGTTACAAGAATCCCAAAAGCTCAGAACTGGGTAAGGAAAATGGATGTACTGGGGAATTGGTTGTTTTACCTCTGAGCGGAGCTTTTTTGCGCACATTGAGTTAAATGACCAGGTCACAAGGACCCCTCTAAGCAGAGTTTTTTTGTGCACATTGAGTTAAACGACCAGGTCACAAGGACCCTTCTGAGCGGTGCTTTTTTGTGCACATTGAGTTAAATGACCAGGTCACAAGGACCCCTCTGAGCGGAGTTTTTTGTGCACATTGAGTTAAATGACCAGGTCACGAGGACCCTTCTGAGCGGAGCTTTTTTGCGCATATTGAGTTAAATGACCAGGTCACAAGGACCCCAAGAGCTTTTCGCGCACATTGAGTTAAATGACCAGATCACAAGGACCCCAAGAGCTCGTAGAACGTTGGGAAATGAAAAGAACCAACTAGACAGCTGTTATGAGACAGATTGAAGCCTTCTGTCAAGGGCATCCAGCGTGTTTTAATGTGCAGAGAGTATAGCACATGGGGCCATGGTTTTGCATACCAACCGATGGACCACAGCCATTGGGGTCTCTTTTCCGACTGAGGGCCAGGTGGGGCTTTAGCAGAGATAAATCTCAATGCTCGCACAAGTGGGACGCGAACCTGGGAACTACAGATTACGAGCCGGTTACCAGCCTGTTGCACTACCGACTGAGCCAACCCCCGCTCCTGGACAAGAGATAGATAAATGACTACCCCATTAAGCCTGTTTCTTACAGTACACAAGGACTCATCCGATGGACGGATGAGGCACGCACAGTGGCGCCATCTATCCGGGAAGTGGACAAATCTGTTGCTCATTAGAGATGGAATTAATATTTGTCACTCACGCTCAGGGCGTTAAATTAATAAATCAGTAGTAAAAAATTACAGGATAAGCCTTGTAGACATGGAACTCATGAAATAAGGAGCTAAAAAGCCGCTGAATAAGCCACTCATGTATAGCATAAGGGGATCACAGCAAAACTCCATGTCCTGCCCTCGGTCAGTAGGAAACACCGATGGGCTTGGAAAGTCTGTCATCCGTCGGACAGAACATTAAGTCATGGACCTGGGTGCGAGAGAGCTATACCATGTGCACTTTAAAAATACACTGGATGGCCTTGACGGGAGGTTGTCATCTGTCTCTTAACAGGTCTCCAGTTGGCCCCCTCTCCCCAACCTTCTCTGAGCCTTCAGGGTTCTTGTGAACTCGCCATTAAGCCCTGGGGCGGGGGTGGCTCAGTCGGTAGCGCGCCAAGCTCGTAATCTGTAGTTCCCAGGTTCGAGTCCCAGCTGGGTCAGCGTTGAGATTTATCTCCGCAAAATTTCCCCGCCCTGCCCACGGTCAGTAGGGGACACCGATGGGCTTGAAAAGGCCGCCGTCCGTCGGATGGGACGTTAAGCCGTGGCCCCGTGTGCGGGAGAACCATACCCTGTGCACGTTAAAGAACACGCTGGATGACCTTGACGGGAGGCTACCATCTGTCTCCCAACAGGTGTTCCAGTGGGTTCCCTACCCCAACCTTCTCTGAGCCTTCAGGGTCCTTGTGACCTAGCCCATGGTGTGCAAAAAAGTGCCGCTCAGAGGTAAAACAATCCAACCCATCTACCTCATGTTTTAAATATTAATTTTCTTTATAGTTGTTACTACACAAATTTAAACCGCAAACGACAATGATGCTGTGTTCACGATAAGAAAGAAACCTTTACTAAAAATTCCCCTTCAAGCAGTCGCTTGCCATAGAGGTTTGGCAGGAGCTTGTAAGTTTAACATGCCGTAGGAAAGATCTGTGAGGAAGATGAGACTTCAGCGGAACAAAAACAAAAATACAAGAAAACATCCATGCCTTATCCGGAGTTCGAACTCGAGTCCTTTTGTGCGTCAGTAGCCAAGCATGCTAACCACTCGGCCACCTTATGAAAACACTACAAATTATTTTTCCGGTCCGTTGGCAACCCTGCACTTTTCGTTCTAATATAGTTTCATGATACTCAAGAACCTACTATTTTGTCAAACGATTTACCTACCTGAATATTTTGAGCTTCTGTTTCTGGTATCAGCATAGCCGTTAAAACATAAACATTTCTATCATTTACTCCTCCATTTTACTAGACGAGTATTTTGCACAACAACCTCATTCTTTTTGCCATTGCTAAAAAAATGCACTAAATTCTAAGCACGAAATCTAGTTCGGAATGACAGCAAAGCATAATGAAGCTTCGATTACCATGAAGTTTCGTTAATGTGTTATCACGTTTCTTGAGTTATTTTGGCAGAAAGCCCATCCCACACGTGGCAATAAACAAGTCACTTGACAAGTAAGGAATATGTGTTCACTCCAGGGAGGAGGTCATTGACGAATTATGAGTCGGAACGATGTTTTTCCAGCAATTTTTATGGACTACGAGATAATAATGATGATAATAAGAGGAGTGAAACACATTTTTAAGGAACTCGGTAGTCCTTTACTCTCGCGCTACATAACGAGTAGGGTATGTACAGTCGCTCAAAAAAAATATCCAAACACTGTGGTTGATTACAGAATTCAGGAAAAATATCTGGCAACTATATTTTTAGAAATTAGTGATCTGGCAACCTTCGTACACGAAGATTGCCAGATCTGAGATTCCTGAATTCTGTAATCAACCATAGTGTTCGGATATTTTTTTGAGCGACTGTACCAGACTGCAACACAACTGCTGTTCAGCATTGTGTCAGAAGTTGATACAGATATTAATGTTGATACTGTTCGAAATATTGATGAAATTGGAAGAATTATACTCACTGCTCATTGAATTATGACCACTCCATCCCTGTTTTGTCAATGGGGGGGGGGGGGGGTTGATTTCGAAGATCTAAAACTTCTAACCTAAGCGTTTTATCAGAAAATTTGACTTAGGATAATTTAAATATCTCGATCAAATCAATCTAAATCTCGATATTTCAACAATATTCTTTCACGTTTTTAAACAGACGGTCAAACATTTTCACGGTTTAAACATTTAAACGCAGTAATGTATTTTAAGAAATTTATAAAAAAAAATTAACGAATGTTCAAGGTATTATTTCCACACGTTTTGCAAATACATTGAATACAGAGGAAACATTGTTATTAGCCAGGTGGGATTCGTATCCCATGACCTCCTGATAACATGTCAGATGCTCTGACCACCGAACAATCCTCCTCTATTGGTGGCTTTATGCATCACACGACGGAGTTAGTGATTGGAAATTATCTAATTGAAGACTCTGCTCTGAAAGGGTTGGGTGGCTTTACCTCTGAGCGGCATTGTTTTGCACACAATGGGCTTAATAGCCAGGTCACAAGGATCCCATGGGCTCAAATATTTGTTGGGGGGACGACTCGCTGGACAGCTGTTAGGATAGATGGAAGCCTCCCGTCAAAGTCATCCAGCGTGTTCTTTAACGTGCACATGGTATGGCTCTTCCACACACAGAGCCACGGCTTAACCTCCCATCCGACAGACGGCGGTCTTTCCAATCCCATCAGTCTCTCCTACAGACCAAGGGCAGGGCAGGGAATGATTTGAAAGACACTTTCCACGTTAGTGCACACTACCAGTCAACATCAAAGGTCGAAGCATGGTGTTTTTTTTTAGCCAACGTCTTGTCTATGCTTTTTTAATCACATGTAAGGATTCATGTTGAAATAATAAACAATCGCCTCCTGATATCAGGCGGTCGTGGGTTCGGATCCCACGCGGCTAATGACAATTTTCCCTCTATATTCATTCAAGATATATCACCAAGTGAATACCTGTGATTGTTTATTTTTAAAACATGAAGCCATTTATGAAATGGTTTAAAATAATGCTTCTATTTCATTTTCAATTAATTTCAAAGGTAAATTATTATCTATCATTGCTGTTAAATGCTCAAATTTTTATATAAGTCGTTAAGTACTGAAAGAATATTGTTGAAAATCGAAATTGAGATAGGGTTGGGTTGTTTTACCTCTGAGCGGCACTTTTTTGCACACCATGGGCTAAATGGCCAGGTCACATGGACCCCGAAGGCTCAGAGAAGGTTGGGGGAGGGGACCCACTGGAACAGCTGTTGGGAGACAGATGGTAGCCTCCCGTCAAGGCCATCCAGCGTGTTCTTTCACGTGCACAGGGTATGGCTCTCCCGCACACAGAGCCACGGCTTAACGTCCCATCGGACGGACGGCGGCCTTTCCAAGCCCATCGGTGTCCCCTACCGACCGTGGGCAGGGCGGAGAATTTTGCGGAGATAAATCTCAACGCTGACCCAGCTGGGACTCGAACCTGGGAACTACAGATTACGAGCCTGGCGCGCTACCGACTGAGCCACCCCCGCCCCGAAATTGAGATAGAATTGATAGAGATCTTTTATTTACCTTTAGTCACATTTCCCCCTTAAAATGCGTATTTTAAAATAGAGTAAATTGTAATAATTCAATTATCACCGTGTATTTCTATTACTTTTTTTTTCTAAAAATATATTTGTTACCGAAAATGGTTAAGTGGAAACACAAAAAAAGAGATTTATTGCCAAAGACGAAAACCTATTCCTGATATCCCAAAGAAAGCCATTTCCAGTAATCAACACAGAATTCCATTGTCCACTGTGGATTGTACGAAGGGTTGGGGTTTTGCACATCATCATCCTCAAGCAGCCATGGGCTACGGAGGTCCAACCAGACCACGCAGTTTAATTCTCCAAGCATATCTGTCCTGAGCTACATCTGGCCACTGCACACCAATTCTAACAAGGTCCTGTTTGACATTGTCAGCCCATCGCATCCTAGGTCTCCCCCTCCTTCCGAGGCCTCTAGGCACACTGTTCATAACCCTATTCGCCAATCTATAATTATCCATACGGGCAACATGGCCAAACCAGCGGAGTCTCTCTCTGCACAATATGCTGCTTAAAGGAGGTTGCAGACTCCTTTGCCTAACCTCATCATTAGTTACAAAGTTAAACCACCTACCCAAGATACTGCGTAGCATCTAGAATCAAAAGCATCTAGTTTCCTGTTATCTTGTTTACACAGCGTCCAAGTTTCACTACCATAACTAACCCTAGAAAGAACCAAACTATTATACAGTCTAATTTTAGTCTTTAGGTGTATACGCCTATTTCTCCACAATCTCCATAGATTCTTAAAAGTCCCGGCAGCAATACCTATTCGTCTGTTAATCTCATGCCGCACATCACCAGTATCAGTTACATAGCTCCCAAGGTAATTAAACTGTGACACCTGCTCAAGACTGCAACCATTCAGATTAACCGAATCACAACCTGCCTGACCAATTTTCATCACTTTAGTTTTCTCTCTGTTTATAACCAAACCTACTCTACTACCAGTCTCATCAACAGCTCGAATGAAAGAGTTCATCTCATCAACATCATTTGCCAAAAGGGCTAAATCATCAGCATAATCTAAATCAGAAATTTTCGTATCTCCAGCCCATTTAAGGCCAAAATCTTTCCCTCGAAGTGAATTTCGCATAACATAATCAACAACCAAACTAAAGAGAAAAGGAGACAAAATGCACCCTTGTCGAACACCAGAGGTAATGCTAAACCAATTGCTACAAGACTTACCAACTCTCACACACGACTCAGTGTTATTATAGAGAGCTTTCATAATGTTAACTAACTTGTCTGGTATACCATATGATCTCACAATCAACCACAAATTATGACGATCAACAGAGTCGAAAGCCTTTTTGAAATCAACAAAGCTAGCAACCAAAGGTTTCTGAAATTCTAAACATTTCTCAAGAATCTGCCTAAGTGATAATATCTGATCCACACATCCCCTACCACTTCTGAATCCACATTGCTCATCACGCAATTGCCTGTCAACCAGATTCTTAATTCTATTAAGCACAATCATGGAAAGAACTTTACCTGGAACAGAGAGTAGGTTGATACCCCTATAGTTATCACAAGAACGGCGATCACCTTTTTTGAAAATAGGGATAATAATAGCCCTGGTAAAATCTTTAGGAACCATGCCTTTATCATAAAAGTTATTCAAAATTTCAGTCATCCAAGTGGTAACCAAAACATTCCCAGCTCTGAGCATTTCTGTAGTAATTTCATCTACCCCTGGGGATTTATGAAGTTTAAGTTTAGAAATAGCCAAACTAACTTCAGATTGTGTTATAGGGCCAACATTAAAGCTGCCAATGCATCTATCATCATTACAAACAATGGGAGTAGAACTAACCACATTGTTTAGAACATCACTGAAATGCTCAGCCCACCTAGCCATGACAGAATCCTCACCTTCTATAACCTTACCTTGTTTATCCTTCAATCCCTGTGTCTGTCCGTTTTCTACCACCTAAAACATTAACTATCTGGTACAGCTCTCTGCTGTTGTGCTGCCTAACTGCTTCCTCAGCTTTGTCAGCCAAGCTATCAAGCCAAAGATTTTTATCAGTAGCTAACTGATCCTTTACACGTTTATTAAGCTCTCTGTAATCCTTTCTATTAGGACTAGTAGGGTACTGATTAAGGACATTCCTGTTTGCACACCATGGGCTAAATGGCCAGGTCACAAAGACCTCGAAGGCTCAGAGAAGGTTGGGGGAGGAGACCACTGGAACAGCTGTTGGGAGACAGATGGTAGCTTCCCGTCAAGGCCATCCAGTATGTTCTTTAACGTGCACAAGGTATGGCTCTCACCCCGAGGGCTCAGAGGTTAGGGGGAGGGTTGGGTTGTTTTACCTCTGAGCAGCACTTTTTTGTACACTATGGGCTAAATGTCCGGGTCACAAGGCTTCTGGGATTTCTCTGATATCCCAGAAGGCTCAGAGAAGGTTGGGGGAGGAGACACTGGAATAGCTGTTGGGAGACAGATGGTAACCTCCCGTCAAGGCCAGTGTTCTTTAACGTGCACAGGGTATGGCTCTCACCCTGAGTGCTCAGAGAAGTTTTTGGGAGGGGACCCACTGGAATAGCTGTTGGGAGACAGATAGTAGCCTCCCATCAAGGCCATTCAGTGTTCTTTAATGTGCACAGGGTATGGCTCTCCCGCACAAGGGGCCACGGCTTAACGTCCCATCCGATGGGCAGCGGCCTTTCCAAGCCCATCGGTGTCCCATACTGACCGTGGGCCGGGCGGGGAGTTTTGCGGAGACAAGTCTCAACGCTGACCCAGCTGGGAATAGAACCCGAGAACTGCAGATTACGAGGCTGCACGCTACTGACTGAGCCAGCCCCGCTCCAATTGTACGAAGGACGGTCAATATGTAGAGCAGTCACACTCACGCATGTGTGAGAGAGGGGAGAGTTAATGATAATTACTTTTTGTACTACTAAATGCCTTATACCACACTGAAAATAATTTTATCTTTTCTTCATAGGTAGGAAGATATGAATGCACAAAGTGTCATATCAGTCAATGGTAGGCGACTGAATTCCTGTTCAAATCATTCGGCCATATCAATTCATCGAAAACTACTGACAGTCTATTGGGACCGGACAATTGATCGAGGCAAAATGTTCAGAGCTAGCTCCTACAGTTCCAGAATGGTGATTTCGACATCAAGGACAAACCAAGAGCCAAAGTCTCATAAACAGTGAAAACGAACAATTCATTGATCAGCTCATTCTAAATGATAGGCAACGACAGGACATAACCACGAGGCAACTGATGGACGCTGTGGAAATAGCGAAAGGTAGTGTTGTGATCATGATCATCTCGAATGGGGTACAGAAAAATCTGTTCTCGATGGCTGCCTAAGCTGCTCACACGAGAGATGATGGCTACAAGGAAAGCAATCTGTGATCTTCTGCAGATGTTTAGTGCCAATACCAGTCGTCCATGTGATGAAACATGGCTTTTTCATTATGACCCACAAACCAAACGTCAATCCATGGAATAGAAACATCAGACATGACCTGCAAAGAAAAAGCCAAAACTTTCCAAATCATCGAAGTCATGGAGACGTCCTTCTGGGATAACAATGGAATATTTTTTTTTATCGATTCCTTGGAACAACCAGGGGTGGGCGTGGCTCAGTCGGTAGCGCGCCAGGCTCGTAATCTGTAGTTCCCAGGTTCGAGTCCCAGCTGGGTCAGCGTTGAGATTTATCTCCGCAAAATTCCCTGCCCTGTCCACGGTCAGTAGGGGACACCGATGAGCTTGGAAAGGCCGCCGTCCGTCGGACGGGACGTTAAGCAGTGGCCCCGTGTGCGGGAGAGACATACCCTATGCACGTTAAAGAACATGCTGGATGGCCTTGATGGGAGGCTACCATCTGTCTCGAAACAGCTGTTCCAGTGGGTCCTCTCCCCCAACCTTCTCTGAGCCTTCGGGGTCCATGTGACCTGGCCATTTAGCCCATGGTGTGCAAAAAAGTGCCGCTCAGAGGTAAAACAACCCAACGTTAAAGAACACGCTGGATGGCCTTGATGAGAGGCTACCATCTGTCTCCCAACAGCTGTTCCAGTGGGTCCCCTCCCCCAACCTTCTCTGAGCCTTCGGGGTCCATGTGACCTGACCATTTAGCCCATGGTGTGCAAAAAAGTGCCGCTCAGAGGTAAAACAACCCAACGTTAAAGAACACGCTGGATGGCCTTGACGGGAGGCTACCATCTGTCTCCCAACAGCTGTTCCAGTGGGTCCCCTCCCCCAACCTTCTCTGAGCCTTCGGGGTCCATGTGACCTGGCCATTTAGCCCATGGTGTGCAAAAAAGTGCCGCTCAGAGGTAAAACAACCCAACGTTAAAGAACACGCTGGATGGCCTTGACGGGAGGCTACCATCTGTCTCCCAACAACTGTTCCAGTGGGTCCCCTCCCCCAACCTTCTCTGAGCCTTTGGGGTCCATGTGACCTGACCATTTAGCCCATGGTATGCAAAAAAGTGCCGCTCAGAGGTAAAACAACCCAACGTTAAAGAACACGCTGGATGGCCTTGACGGGAGGCTACCATCTGTCTCCCAACAGCTGTTCCAGTGGGTCCCCTCCCCCAACCTTCTCTGAGCCGTTGGGGTCCTTGTGATCTGGCCATTTAGCCCATGGTGTGCAAAAAAGTGCCGCTCAGAGGTAAAACAACCCAACGTTAAAGAACACGCTGGATGGCCTTTACGGGAGGCTACCATCTGTCTCCCAACAGCTGTTCCAGTGGGTCCCCTCCCCCAACCTTCTCTGAGCCGTTGGGGTCCTTGTGACCTGGCCATTTAGCCCATGGTGTGCAAAAAAGTGCCGCTCAGAGGTAAAACAACCCACAAACCAAACATCAATCCATGGAATCGAAACATCAGACATGACCTGCAAAGAAAAAGCCAAAACTTTCCAAATCATCGAAGTCATGGACACGTCCTTCTGGGATAACAATGGAATAATTTTTTTATCGATTCCTTGGAACAACCATCAACAAAGAAAGATATTACTTGTCCCTGGAGAAAAACTTAATTGATAGCTGAAAACCAAAAGACCAGATCTCAATCAGCAGGACATCAAGTTTCATCAGAATAACGTGAGGACGTACGCAGCGCAAATGACACAGGCAAAGATTGCAAAGCTGGGGTGAGCATATGCCTCATCCACCTTCTAGCTAGACCTCGCCCCTCTAGATTTCTTTTCGTTTGGTAGACTGAAAGCATGATTTAAGTGGTAAATTGTTAGAGAGTGATAAAGGAAATCATTTCATGCGTGAAATAGTGGTGTGCAGGTCAACCTCCTGATTTTTTACCAAAGTGTATTCACTGCATGAAAAGAATGTCAGAGAAAATGTATCGAGTGCACTGGATTATACATTCAGTAGAATTTTCACGTAGATAGAGGTTGGGTTGTTTTACCTCTGAGCGGCACTTTTTTGCACACCATGGGCTAAATGGCCAGGTCATGGACCCCGAAGGCTCAGAGAAGGTTGGGGAAGGGGACCCACTGGAACAGCTGTTGGGAGACAGATGGTAGCCTCTCGTCAAGGCCATCCAGCGTGTTCTTTAACGTGCACAGGGTATGGCTCTCCCGCACACGGGGCCACGGCTTAACGTCCCATCCGACGGACGGCGGCCTTTCCAAGCCCATCGGTGTCCCCTACTGACTGTGGGCAGGGCGGGGAATTTTGCGGAGATAAATCTCAACGCTGACCGAGCTGGGACTCGAACCTGGGACCTACAGATTACGAGCCTGGCGCGCTACCGACTGAGCCATCCCCGCCCTACGTAGATAGAGGACTGTATTTTCTGTTTGTACAGTATGGTTACATTATCTGAAATAGTAAAGCAATTACAACTAACTGTGCAATACTTTTTGAACCAAGCTTGTATTCAGGAACATACTCAGACAGGTACTAAATCTCAAACTTGTCACCTGTTTTGAAATCCAAAACAGTTGTCTTTGTATAATTTTTCTTTAGTCCCATATTTCATCTCCAATACTAAAAATACATTAAAAAAAACTATAAGATCTCATTCAATATATCAGGTAACCAAAAAGGTTTGTGCGGTTTTTGAAGGTAAAATTAAAAATAAAAAAAAAAATACCCCCTCAAGCAGCTGCTTGCCACAAGAGGTCTGACAGGAGCCTGTCAGTTTATAATGCCACAGTACGAGATCTGAGAGGATGGCAGGACCTCAGCAGAAAAACGACACACACATCCATGCCTAATCCGGGGCTCGAACCCAGGTCCCTTAGATCAGTAGCCAAGCGTGCTAACCACTCGGCCACGGTACGGCTGTAAAATTAAACCATACGTAAAAAGTGAATATATTTCATTCAGGAAAATAAGCACCAGTACAATCTATAACTTTTTCCCAACGGAATACAAGTTTGTAAATGCTACTCCGGTACATTCTGGATGCTACGGTAGAATTCTGGATGTTTAGAAGTGAAGAAAGTCTCCACTGCTTCTGGGTTTCGAAACTGTTGGTTGCACATGATTCTTTAGCACCAAGATAGTAGTTGGATGGCACGATGTCTGGGGAATACGGAGGTGGGGGGGGGGGGGGTTGAATTTTTCCAATCAAGGCTGTGGAGCATGTCTCAGGTCACTTGTGCTGTGTGGGAGTGATCATTGTCTTGAAGGACCACGCTTTTGCGATGAACTGCAGGCTGTTTCTGCAGCAGTGCATCCACAACCCATCATAGCTGTGCCGAATAAAGGTGTCCAGCGATTGTTTGACCAGTAGTAAGAAGCTCATAATGGACACTACTAGCTGTAGTCCACCAAAATTTTCTGTTGCTGGATCCTAGACTTTGGTGTGTGCAGTACAGGTCCACTAGATGACAACCAATGATATGGACATTTGGTGTTCCTAAAAACCAGTAGTTCCCAACCCATGGGTCACCGGGCAGTGGTGAGCTATGAAAATTTTAAAAAGGGAAAACAAAAAAATCACGACAAAACAAAAAATTACTCCCCTTTGTTTCTACATATCTCTGTGAGAGTGGATTTTCAACGCTTCTTCAATTGAAAACCAAAAGAAGAAACAATAAATGTAGAGAATGACATAAGGTTGGCATTAACGAAAACTCAACCGCGAATTTTTAAGCTTGTTAATGAGTTACAATTTCAATCATCGCATTAAATATGTCGTAAGTTAACATTATTTTGAATTATACTGAAAAATCTATTTTTGATGTGTTTTCATTTACCCTATTAAAAAGCCCATTTTTAATGTATCGGGGTCGTGGGTAATTTTGCCTCTATAAAATGGGGTCGCGACTCGAAAAAAAAGGTTGGGAACCGCTGCTATAAACAATCCATTTCTTCATTGCAAGTAAAAAAATGTCCAAAAATGGCTCATTCTTATGACATGAAAGCAGCAAGGTTTGGTTTGTTTTACCTCTAAGCGGCACTTTTTTTGCACACCATGGGCTAAATGGCCAGGTCACATGGACCCCGAAGGCTCAGAGAAGGTTGGGGGAGGGGACCCACTGGAACAGCTGTTGGGAGACAGATGGTAGCCTCCCGTCAAGGCCATCAGCGTGTTCTGTAACGTGCACAGGGTATGGCTCTCCTGCACACGGGGCCACGGCTTAACGTCCCATCCGACGGACGGCGGCCTTTCTAAACCCATCGGTGTCCCCTACTGACTGTAGGCAGGGCGGGGAATTTTGTGGAGATAAATCTCAACGCTGACCCAGCTGGGACTCGAACCTGGGAACTACAGATTACGAGCCTGGCGCGCTACCGACTGTGCCACCCCCGCCCCAAAGCAGCAAGGAGATCGTAAACAGCTAGCAGTCAGTTCACGAGGAATCCATTTTCACGTGAAACCTTTCATCCCATGGAACCTTTCTGCAAGCTCTTGGCACGTTTGACCTGAATCCAACTCGAGGCTCATTTTCAGTTCATTGTCATCAAAGATGGTCAGTCTTCCCTCACAGAGTGCATCTTCAAATGCCTCATCACCAGATAAATTTTCTGAACCTCTTTTGGGCTCTGTTCACTCACTATGTTCTCTCCAAATGCTGTACATATCTTATGGACTGCTTACGCCACTTTAGTTTCCAGTTTAAACTCATAAAGCACTGTCAAATAATTGTATTCGACACAGACATGTTTTTGTCACCCTTCCCAATTTCACTGAACCGCTTTTCAGGCTTGCTACACATCGACTCAGCATGCCACATTCTTCCGACTGCGTATCAAATCATGTGAACCACTTGCAATTGTGCTTATGCACTTTTCATTGAAATGATAACATTCCAAAACCACATTAACTTTTTTGGTTACCTGACAGAATATCATAACCTTTCTAGTTTGGTGAAACACACTGAAACTGCTGCAGCAAGTCCAGAGTTCTGTTCGTTGTGTGCAGGAGGGTGTTGTTGTGAATGAAACTGATGCCTTGGATAATAAGGAGGGCATCAGGGAGTTTCCTCCTAATGGCCTCTCGTAAGTGTTTCAGTGTGTCACAGTATTGTTTGGCAGTAATGTGTTTGTGTCCCGTGAATTCCATCTACAGCACACCACAGGCATCCCAAAAGATAATAGCCATAATTTTTCTGGCAGAAGGTGTCACTTTGAAGTTGTGTGGTGACAAATCAGGCAAGCATGAGGCAGGTACTTGTATCAACCAAAAACTATATGCCAAACTTAAAGAAAAATTTAATGATCATTGACGGGCATCCATGTATTTCTGTGCATCAACTAAATAGGGGAGAATAGTGGAGAAGGGATTCAACAGGGGTTGAGTTGTTTTAATTCTGTGGTCCTTTTTTTGCACACAATGGTCAGATCACCAAGACCCCAAAGATTCAGAGAACATTAGGAAAGGCAATCCACTGAGCAGCTGTTAGGATATGGTAGCCACTCATCAAGATAATCCAGAGCATTCATTAACGAGTACAGGGTATCTCACACAGGACACATGGTAATCCAACACATTCATTAATGAGCAGAGGGTATTTATCACACAGGGCAAGTGATAATCTAGCACATTCATTAATAAGCACAGGGTATGTATCACACAGGGCAAGTGATAATCTAGCACATTCATTAATAAGCACAGGGTATGTATGGCCGAGAGGTTAGCACGCTTGGCTACTGATCTAAGGGACCTGGGTTCGAGCCCCGGAATAGGCATGGATGTGTGTGTGTCGTTTTTCTGCTGAGGTCCTGCCATCCTCTCAGATCTCCTACTGTGGCATATAAACTGACAGGCTCCTGTCAGACCTCTGTGGCAAGCAGCTGCTTGAGGAGGTATTTTTTTATTTATGTATCACATTGGGCTATGGCTTAATGTCCCATTCAAGAGCCTTTCTAAGCCCAATAATGTTCCCTTTCTCTCCAAGGGTAAGGTGGATGTTTAGTCGAGATAAATCAACACTGGCACACTACAGACTACACTAACCCCTGCCGCTTGTCACAAAGGAATACAACCAATACTGCAGCTTGTTTGAAAAGTTTGCATGATTTAGTAACAAGACACAAAATCTAACATATGTTTATTTATATTTAAGAGTAATAAAAATAATAAATAAAAATAAATACCCCCTCAAGCAGCTGCTTGCCACAGAGGTCTGACAGAAGCTGTCAGTTTATATGCCATAGTTGAAGATCTGAGAGGATGGCAGGACCTCAGCAGAAAAACGACACAAACATCCATGCCTTACCCGGGGCTCGAACCCAGGTCCCTTAGATCAGTAGCCAAGCGCGCTAACCACTCGGCCACGGGAAGGCTAAATAATATTAAATACCCCCTCAAGCAGCTGCTTGCCACAGAGGTCTAACAAGGGCCTGTTAGTTTAATACGCCAAAGGTCTGTGAGGATGGAAGGGCATCAGCAGAAAGACAGATCCCTACCAAGCATGCTAACCACTCGGACATAAAAAAAATAAAAATAAATACCCCCTCAAGCAGCTACTTGCCACAGAGGTCTGACAGGAGCTTGTTAGTTTATATGCCACAGTAGAAGATATGAGAGGATGGACAACATATATATTTATTACTGCTCATCATTTTCTTGTAAATGTACGACAGCTGTCAATAAATAACATATGGCACATGACAGAAGATGTTAAGATGTATTGTTCATGCACATACATTTGAACCTTCCATCTGGATGGCACTTCAATGAGAAGAAAATTAAAAAGCAACATGGTAACAGACATCAGTCAAGGACTCCACCTTTAAACAGTCTTTAGAGGTTCATGCAGTGAATAATTTTCTCTAGCAACAGTGGATATTGCATACTTCAATAATTTATATCCCAGCTATTATGGATGTATGAAATGATGCATGTAGTTCATAAGTGTTTATTACACAGATATAACCAAGAGAGGATGTTTAAATCAATGCATTTTCACCACAATTCTGCCAGCCACAAGAATAGCATATTCCAGTGATTCTAAAAAAGTTCCTCTTCACCGATTTTGCAACCCCCATATGACCCCCCACACACACACACACACACCTTAGCAGCCACTGTTGTGCCAAGGCCATGACTTCATTCAACTAGCTAAACAAGTTGGAAAAATTTACCATCTGGTCTTGTGATATTTTTAGTTATTGAAAATTTAGCATTGAAGGTGGGCCTCAAAAGTCTGATTCCGCAGGCACAACACCGAGTTGTTTTACCTCTGAATGGCACTTTTTTTTATCACAGTGGCCATGTTACAAGGATTCCAAAAGCTCAGAGTTGGGCAGGGAAAAGGGGCCTGCTGGACAGTGGTTGAGAAACAGATGCAAGCCTTCTGTCAAGGCCATCAGAGTTTTTAAGGTGCAAATTACAGGTACAAAGGTATGGCTCTCCCATACATGGGGGACACTGCTTAATGACCCATCATATGGACAGTGGCCTTTCCAGGCCCGTTAATATTCACTTTCTGACAGCAGGGTTAGCAGAGATAAGCTCAAGGACGATACAGGTGGGACACTAAACCACAGATAACAAGCCAGTGCACTGAGCAACCTCTGCCCCTAAGAGGCACAAAAGGGCTAGTGTACAAGCTGTGTATACTTCATGCATGTGTTGGGAGAGAGGAAAGAAAAATTAAAATTTTAATCGAAAATCATAAATTAACATTCTTATTCTCGGACTGCATTTGATTCTGCAGTAAATACCATTTAAATATACACAGTCGTATCAGAATAATATGACCACCTACCATAATATATATATGGTAGGTCCCGTGGCCAAGTGGTTAGTGCGCTTGCTTACTGATCTAAGGGACCTGGGTTCAAGCCCTGGATAAGGCATGGACATTTGTGTTGTTTTTCTGCTGAGGTCCTGCCATCCTCATAGACCTACTATGGCATATAAACTGACAGGCTCCTGTCAGACCTCTGTGGCAAGCAGCTGCTTGATGGGGTATTTATTATTTTATTTATAGGTGGTCATATTATTCTGATACGACTGTGTATGTCAAATTATTTCCTACTGTTTTAAACCAAAAGATGGGAAGACAAAAGGAAATTTTGGGCTACAAAACATTTTTTTTTTGCTATATGACCAATATTTGTATTTAAAAAAAAACGCATCAATACACTTCAGATCATTTTGACTATGCCACCCTATTAACTCTATATATTATGAAATTCAATAGAAAATGAATCCGAGTTGAAGCACCTCTTCAAATTTATTATTGTGAATATATTAGCAGTAACATTTAAGTATACTAAATAAATAAGCTGAAGTTAGAAACAAATATACATTAGCATCACTTACAATATCATGAGGGATATTAAAATGATAACATAGTTATATAGTGCAACCTTAACCATCCTTTAATCCAAATGAAGTAGTCCCTGGGAATAAGTTGTTTTTGTCAGCTCTGATGAAAGCCAGGTGGGGGTTTGACAGAAGGGAGTCCATACTGAAACTTTTTAGCAGGATTAGCAAAACCAGGTGGTGGTGGCAAAATTGACGGCTTCTTCTCTATATTAATCAAACTTTTGCAAGTTTCATTTGGTGTGTCATTATAAAGTTTATTCTGAGAAACTTGCTGCAATGAAGCAGGTTTTTCTTCCAATATACTGCTCGAGGATCTATTTGATTTCTTTTCATGTATTGCATCTTTTCCTTGCTTGTGACTCTCTGGGACTATATTATATTCTTTAAAAGGATCTCTTTGATTGAATTCATTAGTTCTATCTGAAGTGGTGTTATATTTCCTTCTGCTTGCAGATCTAGACTTGGAAACTCTGTATGATATTTTATTTTTACTTTCCAGCTGTTGGTCATGATATTCAGGTACTTCAACAGATCGTGATGAATAGCAGGATAAAGAGTCATCAACAGAAGATCGAGGCCTCCTACTATAATTTGTGCCTCTATTTCTTTGAAAGCCTCTATAGTTATTAGGGCTTCTGTAATGTCCACCATGAAAAGATGATTTATTTGCAGCATTCTCTCTGGCAATTTGTTCAGTGTGATCTTTTGTTAACTCCAAATCTTTTGAAGCATTTTTAGCAAAACTAGAACCTCTTCTGGAATAATTATTAGTAGAGTTGCTATAGTTCATCAAATAACCTTTCCTTTCTTGTCTTTGCCTAATGGGATTATTATTGCTATGTTCTACTTTGGATCCATCATATAAAGATGATGCAACCCTATCACTTCCTGTATTTTGTCCAAGGTAGCGTGCATTTCTGCTACTTTCTTTATAACTGTGTTTTGACAGCTCTTCACGGCTTTCTAAAATTGCTGAAGACTCAGACACTGGATAATCATAATGCTGAGTATTTGCCCAATATCTATGACTAGATCTCCTACGATTACCATAACGCTTGTTTGTAACATTTTCTACATGATGCTCATCTTTGTTTACATATTCTGAATCATCTGTGTAGCATTTTGATAAGTTTGAACTTCTTTCCCCTACATATGCATTGCAATTGTTACCCTGATATGCTGTATTAATTTTCTTGTTTTTATGGTCATTCCTGTAACGTGAAGGTTCTTTTATTTCCTCACATTCAGCCACGCTGTTTTCAACTGCTCTACCTTCTTCATAAAACCCTGAACTACTTTCATAGTTTTCTCTATAATTATCTCTTCTACTGCCAGCAAATTTTTGGTATCTACCAGATGATCTGTTTTCTCCAACTTCATTCTTCCTATAATGTGAATATTGCCTTTCATTCCTTTTCCTATTTCTTGGATAATAACGTTTATAGTTTGTGTTCTGCAGGCTATCATTCTGCTCTGGCAATGGCTCAGCTTCTATGCATCTTACAGAATTTAAGGAATGTGTACTTTGTTTGGACTCCTGACTATTAACAGGCTCAGCCTCTCCTGAACATGCAATATCTTCAGTAGGAACATCTTTAGGTTGAGCATCCTGAGTTTCAAGATCTATGCTAGCAGGTACCTGAAAAAAATAAATTTTTAAATAAAAGTGGAATATTAGTTTACCTGTAGCATATAAAAATAGCATGTATGAGATTTGGGGAGCCAGTGAAACTAAAAAAAAATCTCAACGTTGTGTGAAGGGCTGTCAGAGTAATGAAAAAACTTTCAATTTTGCTCGCCCTTTTCCCAAACATAAGCTGGTTTGCAAAAGTGCTGACTGCCCAAATATGCAGCAATTTCACATTTGTACCACTGTCAAGAGTTTCAAAGTTAATGAGATTAGAAAACATGTGTTCTGTGTTGTTTCCCAATAAGTAAAAGGGAGATTTCTTGTGAAATTGGTTAGTTGTTTTACCCCTGAGTGGCATTTTTTGTGCACAATGGGCTAAATGGTCAGGTCACAAGGACCCTGAGGGTTCAAAGGTTGGGGAAAGCAACCCATTAGACAGCTGTTAGGAAACTGGTAGCTTCCCACCAAGGCCATCCAGCATGTTCTTTAATGTGCACAAGGTATGACAATACCGCATACGAGGCCATAGCTTTACACCTCAACCACTGGACAGGCCTCTCCAACACTATCGGTGTTTCCTTTCTGATTCAGAGCAGAGTGTTTAGCAGATATAAATCTCAATGCTGGCCAAGGTGGGATCTGAACCTGCAAACTGCAGCTGGGGCCACTACCAACTGAGCCAAGCCCAGTCCCTTTCTTGTGAAAGTTATCAAAACTTTAGATTTAGCTCTTAATTATATCAATCCTAAAATTACAATGTTAAAAAAATCTAACAACATGGTAAACTAACTGATGTATGTAAAATGTTTGACAATACTACTGGAACTACAGTGTACTATTAAGCTGATTTTTTAAAAAAAGGCTTAAACTTAATTATTAAGAATAACAAATTATCATTTGCATTTAAATTTAAGTTTAAAAAAATTAAACACAATTTTTCCTGGCTCAACCTGTTTATCAAAGTCTGACTCAAATTTGGACCTTTAAAAAAAAAAGATTTTCAAGTTAAATTCATTCCAAATATTGTGGGCTGACCTCCCTCCCCCCTAACACTATTATTTATTAAATCTAAAATATATAATGTAACATCTAACACAATATCACTGTTAGGATATAAAATGCATGTAAAGAACCATTCTACTAAAAGAGTTGAATTTAAAATTTTAAATTCAAATACACCTAGTCTCTAACATAGTTTTAAATTCAACTATACCTAGTCCCCAACTGATGAACGTGTTAAAAAATTTGCGTAAGGTGAAAATGTTAGACATGAATTTCTCGTAAGGAATAGTAAACAGTGAAAATATTCAGAAAATCTAACCTGACTAACGTAGTTTTAATTTTATTCCTTTATTACAAATATACTCCAGTTAAATCTCCGCATTATTTGCTTACGTATTGTATTTCACAGATTTCGTTAATTTTTTTACAGAAAGAAGCAATGACAAAAGTAGAAACAAAACATGTCCAAATGCAGTTTGATTTTAATACCTGGTACACATTTACTGTCAAATAATGAAGATTGAAAATGAGTAATTGATTGTTGTAAAACTGTTGTCAACTAATGAAGATGACTAGCATTTCTACTCTATACACAAGTTTTGACTTGAATCAATCACGGTGAATTTGTATACATATACATTGTTATCAATCAGAAACAATTAAAATGTTCTGTATTCTTTATTTAATATAATACATATTATAGCTATTTAAACACCCTAATTTGTATACTATGTTACACAGAATCTGCATTGGCTGGAAGCATGTTAAGCTGATGCGGTTTATTCTAACCCTATTAAGCATACCCCAGTTTACAATATTTTTTTATGAGAAATTAATGTCCAACTAACAGATTTTACCTTATGAATCTTTTCAAGGATGAATTTATCATGTTAGTCAATGACTAGGTGTACTTTTCTCATTTTTTAGGGTATATGTAAATAATTTTAGCCCAAATGTTGCATTAGATGCATACTAAATGAAAATGCAAAAAAAAAACTGATTTGGTTGTTTGGTTGTTTTACATCTGAGCGGCTCTTTTTTGCACACCATGGGCTAAATGGCCAGGCCACAAGGACCCCGAAGGCTCAGAGAAGGTTGGGGGAGGGGACCCACTGGAACAGCTGTTGGGAGACATATGGTAGCCTCCCGTCAAGGCCATCCAGCGTGTTCTTTAACGTGCACAGGGTATGGCTTTCCCGCACACGGGGCCACGACTTAACGTTCCATCTGACGGACGACGGCCTTTCCAAGCCCATCGGTGTCCCCTACTGACCGTGGGCAGGGCGGGGAATTTTGCGGAGATAAATCTCAACGCTGATTCAGCTGGGACTTGAACCTGGGAACTACAGATTACGAGCCTGGTGTGCTACCGACTGAGCCACCCCCGCCCCAAAAACTGTTTGAAAGTCATGAAATTATGAATAGGGATAGGTCAGATAGGCGAGAGCATCCAAGTATCCATATATAGTAATTACATGACATTATGGTATTTAATATGGTAAATACAACAACATAAATAAGCATAGGAAAGTAGTCAAGAAAGTGTAATTAAATTTAGGACCAATTGCATTAGTCAAGAACCAGTGCTATTTTAAAAATTGTGTTAGTCAGGGGCTGGATGTATTCTTAAAGCTGTAGATAACAAATGCTATTTTAGCATTTTATCTATCACAAGGGGTAAGTAAATGGCTCTGCTTTGACTGTTTAAGCATACTTTAATATCAATTACACTACAGAAAATTAAATAAATTATTTATCCATTCATTTTTCATCTTCAATTTTTTTTTAGTCTCAGAAATGAAAGAGATTGTATGAACATGCTTACATTTTTTCACTTATGAAATTATATCTTTATTAATATTTGTATTCAAAGGCAGTTCAAGTTCAAACACATATTGCCAGAAAAGTTTAGGCCTGTTGAGCCTGGCACAGTCAAATGAATATTTTCACTAAGTAAAAAGATCTCCGACTATTGGCTGCATCAATAGAATCAGCCAATCTAAAATAGAAACCTGCCTTCTGGAGTTCACTGCTATTGTATTTCAGTGCATGCACATTTGTTTAATCACTATAACAGATAATGGTAAGATTCCAGATGGTAGCCACAATGGAAATATTTGTATTATATAAACTAAAGCAGATGATGTAGCACTAATTCACAAAGTGAATGCTGTGATTGTCTACATAATGCAGCAAAAAAAATATTACAAAACAAATATAAAAATGAAATGCCGATTTTAGATATGACAAATAATGATTATTAAATTTGAAATTTGTTCATTACTTCTTTTTATTATTTTTGGTGGGGAATTTGGTTGGTTTACCTCTGAGTGGCACTTTTTTGCACACAATGGGCTAAATGGCCAAGTCACAAGGACTCCAAAGGCTCAGAGAAGGTTGGGGGAGGGGACCCACTGGAACAGTTGTTGGGAGACAGATGGTCTCCTCCCATCAAGGCCATTCAGCATGTTCTTGAACATGTGCAGGGTATGGCTCCCCCACACACAGGGCTACGTCTTAATGCCCCATCCAATGGATAGCGCCCTTTCCAAGCCCATTGGTGTCCCCTACTGACCATGGATAGGGTGGGGAATTTTGCAGAGATAAATCTCAACACTGACCCAGCTGGGACTTGAACCTGGGAACTACAGATTACGAGCTTGGCACGCTACCGACTGAGCCCCCACCCCCACCCCCTTTTTTGGTGGGGGAAGTGTCCCAAATGGCATAATGGTCAAGCTGCCTCTGATGTTTAATTTTTTTCACAAACATTACAACAAACTACTTTCCTATGACTATCACATTAATATGCATAGGAATAGAACACATTGCAATAAAAAATTTTTAAATAAATGTGCTGAAATCATTTTGATTGCTCTTTATAAAAATATCAGTTAAGTCAAACACATCAGTGTTTAGATTGAAGGGATTTTTTTTTATGTATTTATTTATATATTAAGGAAGATATCACCTAAATTTAATGTCGATCAATTTTAGAGGAAAAATTGTCTTGAGCTGGGTGGGACATGAACACACAACCTCCTAACATGTCAAGTGCTCTATACCACTGAGCTACTGGCCATAGATCTAAACAATTGTATACTTAGAATATACTAACCATCTTCATGACATGTTTGTCATTGTTTCTTGAGGCTGAGAGCAGCTGGGAAAAATACCTTCATGAGACACAGAGAATTGTGTACCATTAGTAAAAAAAGTTCATAACATCAATTAGAGGAGATCTTGATCAGCGGTCGGTAGCTCAGTGGTCCAGAGCACCTGACACGTCATCAGGAGGTTGTGGGTTTGTATGGTTCACCTGGCTTAAGACAATTTTTCCTCTAAAATTGATCAATATTAAATTCAGTGATATGTTCCTTAACACATCAGTGTTCTTTGGAAAATGAAATGGAATAATTTATTTTGCATTAATAAAAATCCTAATAGCAATTCATTTCACCACTATTAAGAAGCACAAAAACCTTACTTAATCACAAGAGTAGTACTTGAAGATTAATATTACTTACTGCGGAAATTTCCAACAGAAACTTGTTTTTCTCAGCCTCAATATCAATAATACCTCCTTGAGACTTTTGTTTTTCATACAATGTTGCCATTTTTTCCTGTAACTCTTGCATTTCTTTAGTAAGAGTAAACTTGTCCGCTTGAGCTGCACTTGGAGTGGGAAATTTGTCTTCAAAATCTGGAAATGATATTGGAATACGGCACACAGGGCAAAAAACCTGTAACTGAATTAAAGAGAAAAATAAACAATTTAAAAATTTTAACTCTTCAATATGAAAAATAATTAAATCAAGATTGTTCACAATTACATGTTATTTGCAGTTTAAATTTATACTACTTCAGCTGAAAGTATGTATGAAACCAGAGGTGTAGCTAGGCTTTTGGCACCCTTGGCAAATTGTAATTATCCATCCTGTTCAGTTATTGATAAAAAATACACGTTATTTATATTTTACATATTTATTGTCATTATTTTAATACAGTTACATGAATAAATATTAATTGCACATAAATAATTGCAATGAATTATTTTTTAAAGTAATATAATTTTTCCTAATTTTTCATTGGGCAAAATCGTTAATAATCTCGTCAAAATTAATATTTTTGAGTCAGTTCTCACTCGATTGATAGGAAACAAAGTGATGATGTACGCTCCTGTCCTGATGTTGATCTTAAATAATCCCGGGGTTTATAAACATAGTAATTCAATACAATATACAAATTATGAACTCCTGTTCATAGAAAAAGATACCTATGTAACAGAATTATATTTAGCAATGGCATGATTTGAAACAGCAATATGAACAGTTGGAAATTGCACCCCAAAACTGTTTTATGGCATGCGTGGTGCAGGGGGAAGGGGCCTTTGGATTGAATTGGATTGTTTTACCTCTGAGCGGCACTTTTTTGCACACCATGAGCTAAATGGCCAGGTCACAAGGACCCCGAAGGCTCAGAGAAGGTTGGGGGAGGGGTCCCACTGGAACAGCTATTGAGAGACAGATGGTAGCCTCCCGTCAAGGCCATCCAGCGTGTTCTTTAACGCGCACAGGGTATGGCTCTCCCGCACACAGGGCCACGGCTTAACGTCCCATCCGACGGACAGCAGCCTTTTCAAGCACATCGGTGTCCCCTACTGACCGTGGGTAGGGCGGGGAAATTTTGCAGAGATAGGGGGGGGGGGGCTAATTGTCGGCCGATAAAAAGAAAAAAAAATATTTTTGTAGGAAATAATGAAAAATTATAATATGCTATATTGACAATACGACAGTATAAACAATACGTATTAATTTCAATGAACTACGGGTGACTAATCATTTGATTTTATTTTGCACATAAACGTCAGACATCGTGGAACTGCTCGTGCCACCCATGGGAACTGCCCCATGCCAACACATTCCTACACCTCTGTATGAAACACTTAGAATTTTGTTCACTGTCTTTCAGCAAAGGCACAATAACATCCAGCAAATTTAGGTTTAATCTCAACATCATTCAGTTGTTTGTACTCTACCCTCAGTGAGGAGGCATAGATGTTGCTGAGAAAAGGATCATGCAAAGATTGCCATCTGTCAGATGAGCCATGGTGATGATGGACAAACTTGATTTATAGATGTTGAAAAGTCAATCACTGTGATTGTCATTTGTTTAAATCATTAATAATGCAAAATAGCATGAAGTAACTTCATTACTTATTTCCATCTTACTCAGCGCAATATAAAAGAAATAGTTCTCACCCAAGATCATAAATGGTGCCAAATGTAGGCATCGAAATCTCAGGAAGAGTTTAAAGTCATACATAGTGGAAAAAAGATGAGAGCTGACATTAGTTCAATGGTAGAATACTCTGGGAAGTTTCTGGAAAGATGCGGGTTAAAGTCCTGAATGTTGGCAAAATTTTTTCCACAAAATATTTATTCTACTGAATGTTTTTCCCCAAATTAACTCCAAGTTTTGTGATTTTTTGCAACCTAACAATTAACTTTATTGTGGACTATAAAGTGATGCTAAATATCATGAAACATCAAATCAAGGGCTGAATTTCAAGTTGTATATTCTGTAGAAAAAGTTAATGGAGTCTATGGGAGTTACCTATAAATGCTAAAATATCAATGCTGTTAGGTATTTACAAAGCATTGGGGGGGGGGGGGATTTAATTTTATTTGAATACAGATTTGAAGAACAGATATAAAATATAGCTAATATTTTTGTACAAAAGTTCCTATTTAATATTATTCGATTTTTTAAAGCTAGACATAAAAATCTATAAAACATCTTCAGCCCTTTATATCACAAACATACTTTAAGCCAGAAATGTGCAGGCCAGATACAGACAGCAATGCAGTTTTGTCTGATCTAATAAATGAATGAATGAGTGAGTTGAAAATATGAATGTAATAGGAACTGGCATTCAGGTTTAGAGCATTCTATGTTATTCTTAAAGAAATACTGCAGGGGAAGATTCTGATTTCAATCAGCATATTATAGGAACAACGAACTTTGCTCATGGTTCGCAATATCTAAAAATGTAATTTATTATTTTTTTATAACACTTAATCAGTATAATAATATATATAACATTTAATCAATATATAATTGCTTCCATTATTACAAAATGACATTCAAGCTATCTTCATTATTCAAAAATGGTCCACCAGTGTAAAAGGTTTAATGCTCCTGCTTTAAGTAACACCAGTTTATTTGTGATTTGAGGAGGATGAGAGGAATGTCTTGATTCACTTCCTGTGAGTGCATCAAAGGCTGTTTACTAAATTGCTCATAACTGAATAGAATATGTTTACTTAACATTGTAGTCTAACTTGTGTAGTTAATTGTTTCTGATTTGAGTGTTTTTCTGTGGGATGTCAAGGAAGTCTGTATATTCCTTTATTGTTGGTGAAGAAAATTTTGAGTACAGAATTCTTATAGTTGCAGTTTTTTTTTTTACATTTATTGCATACTGAGTTACTCAAACTCATTTTCTGATGTATGTCAATACATCAGAATTCGTGTATGCCAAATTTTATCCAAAAATAATTAAAAAACATAAATGAGAGCTAAATTTCTTTTGCTGCAATAGAATGTGGATTTTGCGATTTTTCTGTATCTCTACATGTAATACAACCTATAAAAAATATATTCAGAAATTGCAAAAAAAAATTATTATTACTAAGGCAAAAATTCTGTAGTAGATGAACATAATACATGCTGAATAGTAAAACCATCAACTACCTCTCCACCTAAAGTTGCCAACTGTCCTTTATTCTGAAATTATGTCCTACCAACTTTCTTGGGGTTAAAATATCTTTTCTTTCATGAAAAATCATGGAATGGACAAAGAAAATTTTATAAGTTCTAAGTTTTGGTTCACATATGGAAAAGTGAGATGTAATTTTCTGATTCAGTAACTGTTTCGTGTGTGAATGTGCTTTCAGAAATAAAAAAAAAATAAATACCTAGTCAAGCAGCTGCTTGCCACAGAGGTCTGAGAGGAGCTGCCAGTTTATATGCCACAGTTGAGAAAAAAAAAAGTGTTAGTTGGCAACATAAAAGTTAGCCACAGATAGAGAGTAACTCCATCCATGGTCAACCTCAGATCAACACTAATAGATAGGCAACTCCCATAGGCCCCACTGGTGTAAAGAAACAATCACAGAGCTATTTTGGTCAGGCCCAAAATTTCCAAAGAAACATCCACCATTCTCCATTTAAAACAATAAAGCTTAACAAATGCAGCTTACATCTAACTTAGAACATAGCATTGGCTTGCACATTTTTAGAATAAATTATAAAAAAGACTTAGCAAGTGATAATACACAAAATATTTACATATATTTACATGTTATGGGTAAAATAAAACACAGAAAGCAAATCATTTTTGGAAAAAAAAAATTGATACCTGGTATCAAGCACACCTTTGTATTAGAAGTGATATTGCACTATGCTAAGCACTTCTTGCAAAACATCTTGTTAAAATATGTCATTATTATTCCATTGTGGACTAAATGTTCAATACATTGTTAAATTACATACCTAAATGTCCTTCTTAAACTGTCTGTACCTAAAATGTTCTTTCTTGGCAAAATAAAAAATTGGCAACCCAATATCCAATTACAATGAAATACTAGAAATATGTATTTGAATGCACTAGAATATCTCCATTTCATACTTGATGGCAGCAAAAATATCAAATACTAATGTTTAAAACTGACCATTCTACTAAAATAAAAATAATAAATAATCTCCCCCCCCCCCACCCCAAGCAGCTGCTTGCCACAGAGGTCTGACAAGAGCCTGTCAGTTTATACACCAAAGTAGAAGGTCTATGAGAATGGCGGGACCTCAGCAGAAAAACAACACAAACACCCATGCCTTATCCAGGGCTTGAACCCAGATCCCTTTGATCAGTAGCCAAATACACTAACCACTCACCATGGGACAACTAATCATTCTAAGGAAATACAATGTATTTAGCATTAAACCAATGGTTTACAAATATTTTTATATAATCGTGCCCACATTTACTACATTATGAAGTGGAATTTGCCTATGTATAATATGAAATTTCACCAAATTTTTATATTTTATTCATTCAAAGCTAAATCTTGAATTTATGCTTTCAAAGTGTTGAAATAACGAAATGTTGGTTGTGGTATTTAAAAGTTTTTCAGTATGGAACATCTTAAAACACTCAAAATACTGGAGGGCAACTGAGCACTTCTCACATTCATACTGGCTCTGATTTCCCCCCCCCCCCCCCCCTTGTTTTGCACACTACACAGTCTTTTTTTTTTTGAGGGGTGGGGGGAATAAATATTGTAAAATGGTTTCCCTGTAGTCTTGTTGACAATATTCTGAATTTCTACCAATTTTTATAATGCAGCTAGCTGCATCTGATGATGATTTTAACTGATTTGTAAAAACAATCCCTGTAAACACTCTGAAATGACTTATCATTAGTAGAAGACATATGACATCTCATGGCATCTACTAACAGAGAAGAGATTTGAAAAATGACTACAATTGCTAGAACATCTGAGAGACATTTGTGTATGAATGGGCTTCATTTCCTCGCACATCTGAGAAACATCATGTAAGCCAAAGGGTTAATATTGATGTTCGATAAATCATGTCCTACCTTTTGCCCCCAGCATATGGTTCAGAAATACAGTTATGACTTTTTCAGTGCTTCCACAACCTGGAGATATTTTAATTTGTTAGATGTACTCCTACCTGGAGAAAGGGGAGTTGGTACAACAATATCCATTTTCAAATAGTCTACATCTAAAATTATTTATAATTATATAAGCACTGACATATTTTAAGCAATCTCCTAAACATGCAAATCATACCTGTTGTATTTCAGCCTCATCTTCTTCTTTGTGTGATATCTTTTCTTCTTCAGCTTCCTTCAATGCATGCTTGGTATAACGTGCCAAACAATAAGAATGAAAATAATGATAACAAGTAGTCTTTGTAAAAACATCTGTGCTACTGAATCCATATAAACATATAGTACAATGACAGCTTGGTATGTTGCCAGCAGTCAAATGTTCCTTTGCTGCCTGAAAGTGAAATGATAATGCAATTATTTTGCAATTCTAAACTATTACAAATATGCAGTTTTTGCTAAAAAAAAACTTTATACATTACAATGCAAAGATTTAAAAATATTAGAAATTTGATGCATTTTCAAAAGTAATGAAAACAATTACAACTGCTAGAAAATTTGCTAGAATGATGAATTAACTACTAGAAACATTGAAATGAAAAATAATTACTACATTTAAATCATACCATCACACAAATATTAAAACTACTAAATTTCCTCTTGCATCAGTGTTGTACAGCATTTCAGAATAACATACACAAAATACACCAGCACTGTTTAGCATTGCCATTACAAATTTCATTTCTTTTAAAAGTAGAAATTCCCATTTTAAAATATACCATTGTCAATAGCAAAGGAGGAGGGGGGCCAATTGAAAAATTTACTGAAAATTTATGTTGAATATTAGATGTACAAAAAATTTATATTTTTTCTTTAATGAAACTTAAATCATTTTCTTAATGTTTTTTTTTTTGCCTTCAGAAACATATCATTTATTTTTATTCATAGATATATTATTTTTTATTTATACATATGAAAAAAATACTTTATTATATTATTTTGAGTAATAAGCTATTAATTTGTCATTTGTTTTTCAACATCATTAGGAAACATAATCCTCAGTTGTATTATAGTATGATGTATGCACAGTTACAATATTTTCAACTACATTCATTAATGAACAGCTTGACTCAGTGTGTTAATACTCTTTATTTCACATTTCTCATTTATTTCAAATTGATCAAAAACTTAAAACCTCTTCTGGTTTGTGTTGCTACCTACTGATGAAATATTTTATTTCGTATACTAACACAATTAAATGGGTTACAGTTACAACACTTGAATATGCATTCATATATAAGATATTCCATGACAAAATGGGCAAATGTCATGTCCATATTTCATTCTTATTTGGATCAACAAATGTCATACAAAAAAAGTTTGATCTGTTACCATTACCGAATTATGTTCTACTATAGCATTACCTGAGTGCAACAAATTTCCATTGCAATGCTTTTATTATTAACACAGAGGTTTACAACTAAATTACATTTTCAAAATGACACCTATGGCCAGAATACATGCTGCTAGGCATCACTCAACTGACAATCTCATATTTCGAAATATTTGCACATTGTGTCCTATTCACAAAGTGACTTCAGTTATACCCACTAGTAACTTGCCACATTTCCAGTTGTCCATCATGGTATACCTCAGACTTCATACAACCCCATATAAAAAGTTTAATGGAATCAGGTCTGGCAACCCAACTGAATATGCAATTGATCCTCAACCTATCCAATTTCCATGATAATTTTCATTCAAGTACCTTGCAACCTGTCTGGCAAAATGTGGAGGTGGTTCATCATGTTATATGCTTTCTAGTTTGAAGAGGAACATCCACTAATAGAAGTGGCAATTCATTCTCCAGAAACTGTATGTAAAAAAACAGTTTTCAAATGTACTTTGAAGAAATGCAATACAATATAATGTTTACCCACTTATCTAGATCATATGTTTACTGAAAATTGTGTAGACATGATATTTGATTATTTCATGTGGTGTGATTTGGTTATTTTACCTCGGAGCACTTTTGTGAATGCAATGGATTAAATGGCTGGTCACCAAGGCACTAACAGCTCGGAGTTGGGTAGAGCAAAGGGATACAATGGACAGCTATTAGGGACAGATGGAAGCCTGCTGTCAAGGCTATCCAGTGTTCCTTTAAACCTTCCAGGGACTAACCCATATGTATACGTACAGAGAATCTGAATTGCGAGTGTTGATGACGTATGCATACGGTCTTAGTACAACAAAAATATATCGATTTTTAAAAAATAAAAATTACCATTGCAATTTTTTTTAACATATATCTTATAAAAATATATAATTCAGGCTTCAAAAATAATATTTTGTTTTTCAATTTGATGCGTATTTTACTAAACTACAATATAAATAATTTTATAAAGCCATCTGATTGCCATTTTTTAGAAGCACTAAACGGTATTGCCGATTTACTTGTTAATGTTCCTATTCGCTGAAGCAACCTTCTGATTTAAGCTCATAAGTTTTATTTGAGCTATCATCAACAAATTTTTCTTTGAATTTTCGAAAATCTCCTAAAAATAAAAAAACTGCTATTTTTAAAAACCGTAGATTTTGGAAGTAATTACAAAATACGTACCGCAATTTTTTTTCCGTTTCACACTCTTTTCTGTCACAAACGTATTTCAGTATTCCCAAGTTACTTTTATCATTTTTCCCAGCATTCTATGCATCTTTCCTGCCTTCAAATAGAAACTGGAAGTAAATACATCCTTCTTAGAAGTTCTGGTTGCAGCTGCATTTAATTAGTTATGCTTCACTGAGTCAACAAGATGTAGGTGGCTGAAACATAATATCTCTGTTGTTCTGTGTGCTGTATTTTTTTCAGTTTTGGTCCAGCATATTGGATACTCTTTGTCAAGTAGGTATTTTTTTTTCATATTTAAACCTTAGTTAGCTTTCATTTCAGTAGATTTATTTTTGGAAATTAGTGATCTTTTGGCTGATCGATAAGTATTGATTTTTTTCATAGTTATGTTATATCGTATGGCCAGCCTACAACTTGTGGCTGTGGATATTAACATCGCATTAGGCTATATGTTAATTTTTATTATTTATTTACTTTTCCAGTAAAACTCTGATCTAATATCATTTTCTGAAAATAAATGAAGTCTTGGATATGGAAGCAAATTAATTTCTGTAGATTTAGTTCTGTTAGTTAGCGATTTTTAGATCGGCTGATTTATAAATTACTGATATATCTTTCCGGGTTGGCTAGATCGGAAGCCGGCTTAAAAGTTGTTGCGGATATATTATTTATTAATCCCATTTAGGTTATATGTAATTTTTCTTTTATTATTTCGTGGTTTTTTAATAAAAAAAACTTTTGAGCTTGTACCATTTTCTAAAATTGAATATGTTGGATACGGAAGGAAATAGACTTCCTTGCTACAGAAATCGGCCATCATTTGGGAGGGCAATTTCGGGAAGGGCTGGTTCTTGGTGCACAAACCTTTCTGCACTTAGTCAAGATCACCAAACTTCAACACCCAAAGAAAAAATACATGATATTTAATAAAAAAAAGCAGCCAAGGAAATTTGTTTTCTATTTCATAAGCAGTTCAGAAAATCCTGTGAATATGAGAAGGCCAAGTCACATTGTATAACACTGGCTGTATTTAAAATATACGATACTGAAAAAAAATAAAAGTCATATTTCAGGTGAATATTATATTATTCAGGAGGAAATTTCCTTTCGATAAATATATAATTTAATTATTTTTATTCAGCAGATTTTCCAAAATGAAGCCTTAATTGTATAGTGCGATCTTTTTTTTCACCATATCACATTGAAAAAGGCTTATTAAAATCAATATGCTTGCAAATTTATTTATATTATTTATTTTCATAAAATTCGTAATTAAATTCTGTTTAATTTCGTATATAACATGATCTATTTCTGTTGATTGGTTATTTTTTTTAAAAATTCTAAAGTTGACTTGTTTATTTGACTTAGCACAATTGGCTCAAAACCTGGAATTTTCTCAAAGTATGGTACCAAGAAAAAAATTACAAAACCAGAAAAATATTTACTTAAAACCAAAAAAATTTTTTTTTTGTTATTCAGAAATATATAGTCATTCTATTCATGTGCATTACATTCATTTTTGTCTATTAGTTTTTTTTTTAATAAATTTTTATTTGTGTTGTCAGATGCATTTTTTACTACATGACTCTAAAAAAGTCCTATTAAAATAAAATATATTGTCTTTTTTGTTAAATACTTGGTTTTCAGAAAATCCAGAATTAAATGCTGATTAATTTGGCATACAACATGCCAAATTAATCAGCATTAGTTATTTGGCAAAAAAGTTATAAAGTTTTTTTTGCCTGAGAATAGGCAGAAAATAGCTTGGCCCCTAGATAGAAACCTGTTTTTCAGCCCGGGCCCTGGAAGGGTTAATGAGCACAGGATACAGTTATTTTGTACACAAGGCTTAACATACCATTTGATGGACAGTGGCCTTTCCAAATCCATGAGTGTGACTTGAATCTGGGAATATCGGATTATGAGTCTGGTGGGCAACTCAACCAACCTGAAACCACTTGAAAATTCATTTGGCCACCAGGTAGGGTTCATTGTTAAAAATGCAGCTTTTTAAGCACCCCCTCCTCCAAAAAAAAAGTGGTTACCAAGGTTTTTCCTTATGAAAATAAATTCACCATAAGTCAGCATAGAATAGGTGCAAACTCCTAGATTCTTACATTAATAATACGAAGATTATTGAATGTTTAAAACAACATTTAATAACAAAAGCTCTCAATAATGATTATGCATATACCAACCTCAATCAATTCAAATAGCATTGTGCAACCTTTCCTTTCCTCAGCCTTTGAGACTAAGTCTTCAGTAATCCTAAACATGAATTAAATTTCAGTTTTAAAAAATTTCTACAACTAAAATCCAGTCATACTTTTTTTTTCATCATTAAACAGAAATATAAAAAACAAAAATAATAACTTTTAGAAAAATTCAGTTCAAATTAAACAGATATATTTCATGCAAAATGTTACAGACATTAAATACCATAATAATTTTGATTTAATTTCAAAATATACTGTATTAAATATCAAACAGTTCAAACGTTTTCCTTTCTGTAGCATTTGAATGCTTGAATATTTTACAAGTAATTAATGGCAAATAACATATAAGGTAATCTTAATAGTAAAAACAATGACTATTATTTACTAAGTAGATAATAACTTACCCATCTATTTCTTCATCAGAGAGTCCTCTGGGATTACGAATAACTATTTCAGGTACAATGTCCGGATACTATATTTAAATAAACACAGAGCCTTATTACCAAAATTAAATGGGGATTACACATATAAAATTTACACTATCTCATACCATAAGCTTTAAAATATGACTATTAATATAGATATATTAATAGAAACATGAGATAATATATTGAGTTTTTACTATATACTAAGACACATTGTTACATTTGCCATTTCTAAAGATATAATGAACTATAAAAATATTAAAGGGTTAAACAAAAAATTGTTGTTTAACCCTTTAATGTGCACAGCAGCCTAAATGACTAGGAAAGGGAAGAAAAAGTAGTGGATTATCATTATTCAGAAGAATTAATAGTAAATCTTGGTCTGTATAATGTTAAAGGGTTAAACCTATTATAACTTATGAGACAATCTCTTGGTTACAACTGGTTTTTGCATCTTTCGATCTTCTTTGCCAATTTTTTTTTCTTTATTTTCACATCTATAATTATACAAAGACCTACAAATAAGTGAACTTCAAAACTGTGCCATTTGAAAGCAAAATTCGAACCCTGTAACCTTTATGTCCTTTGTTGGGAAATTGATAGTAAAAATAACAAATTTACTTAAATGCACCTGAATCTTGATTTTCAAAAATATTCAGTATTTAAAACCATGAAAATTTATTAATTCACAGTGTTTAAAAATTTCAACCAATGCGAGTTGCCATACCTTACTTAGGCAAGTGTGAAATGCCACCATCTTAACTCAACTGGTAAAGCAACTGGCATGTAACTAAGGGGCCAAGGATATCTAATAACTTTTGAGGACAAAAACCTTCAAATCTAAAAGAATCTGGATGCCTTTCCCACATCCAAAAAAGAGCCACTCTAACAATGGATGTTTAAAATGTAAAGAAAAAATATATATATATACATAACTTTTTGATATGAACTTGAATTCCTTACCAGCAATTAATAAAGTGGCAAAATTTATAAAAGTAGCAGATATCCACAGTTGCACTTATAAAGGATAAAACTTTTATGCTTAGCCTGAGAATGTGAATTTCGATTTGACTTTAATTGTGGAAAGCTAAGCCCTATGAATACTATATAATTCAGAGGGTGAAAGTTGTGTAAACATTGAAACACTCAGGGGATGGAAATCATGAATTCTCACAAATTTATGGAGTGATATTAATGCCATAAACTTAAAGGTTTAGACAAATGAATTCACAGCTCATCATTGATTTATTGAGTATCTATCCACTATCAAGCTGTTTTATGTAACAGGATAATGAATGTAGAGGGGGAAAAAAGCCACCTAGTTCAAGACAATTTTTCCCCCTACACTCATCTTCATCCTATTACATAAGATATGTGTCCTATTATATAAGTGAATAGTAAAAACTTAAGGGTTTTGTACAAGTAATGATAATGTGTTCAAAAGGCATGCACAGTTTTAAAAAGTTTGGTAAAAAGGAGACTAGATTATAAAATATTCTTATAACTTTCTTGTTATATATAAGTAGTGACTCTAAAAAAAATCATTAGAGTCACTACTTATATGTATATAATACTTTCTTATTACAAAATAAAAAAACACTTATTTTAAGCATATTCTATATTACTATTAGTTTGAATAGAAAAAATTTATTACCTCTGGTTTGAGCAAAAATATTAGGGACAATCGAACATACTGCTCTTCCACATTATCTGCAGTAGAGGGATACAACTGTATAGCTATAGAATTTGGAATTCCACTGAAATAATGAATATAAAACAATTAGAATATTAATAGTAACCCTAATAATAATATTATTATAAAACAGCCTATATTGAATATAAACCACTAGATAAATATTTTTATGGTCAATAAAAACATTATTGGAGTAATAACGAAGTTGGAATTGAAGATTATATATATATATAAAAAAGGTGATTTTTTAGAAGAAAAAAAAAGAGAGTTGCATGCCCTTTTTACCACCCTCTTCTGACTCATCTAAAAAAGAGTGGTTTAAAAAAGTTGCATTCTAATTACATTTTCAAAATTAACATGAATAGTCTCTCTTCTACCATCAAGAATAAGGTGATTTAATTTAATAATTCAATTCTCACCTTTACATAGAGTACTTTGGAGAATTTCCAAATCATCTGACCTTTTAATCTGGACTTAAATGGTCAATTTTTGCCTTCATGCTTTTCTTTTAACTCTGCAGAGGTATAACCAACCACCTAAATGGCCAGGTCACAAGGACCCTGAAGGCTCAGAGAAAGTTGTGGGAGGGGACCCACTGAAACAGCTGTTGGAAGACAGATGGTAGCCTCCTGTCAAAGCCGCCAAGCATGTTCTTTAATGTGCACAGCATATGGCTCTCCAACATACAGAGCCACAGCTTTATGTCTCATCTGATGGATGGCAGCCTTTCCAAGTCCATTGGTGTCCCCTACTGACAGAGGGCAGGAAGTTTTGTGGAGATAATAAATCTCAATGCTGATCCAGTTAGGACTCAGACCTAGAAACTGCAGATTACGAACCTGGTGTGCTACTGACTGAACCACCCCCGCCCCTCATTGGACATATGCAAGGTCTGTACAAACACTATACAACTGTTAGGAGACAGATGAAACCTCTCATCAGGGCCATCTAGCATGTTCCTTAATATACACAAGGTATGGCTCTCATCACAGATGGCCACAGCTTAACACCCCATCTGAAAATTGGGCCTTTCCAAGCCCATCAGTGTTCCCTTTTTGACTGAAGACAGGGTGGAGTGGAGATAAATCTCAACACTTAAACAGTTGGGACTCAAACTTGGGTACTACATATGAGCCTCGCATGAAAATGGCTGAACCAACTCTCACCCCTTATTAACCAATATGTATGAGATTGGGAAAGGAGAAAAGGAATCATGACCTTATTGAAAAACTTGAATCATTCACTACAAGTTAATGATAAATCTACAAAGGAAATAAAATATAAGGAAGGCTCCATATTCAGCAAGGTTAGTGACTACATCTTCTTTTCCTTTTAGAAATTACAACAGATCATATACAGTCTAAATAAACTACTTAACATAATAGGCAGAATGGAACAGATTTCCATAATGAACAAGGAAATATGCTCCAAAAGATTGCAGTAGGATAGGCAACCCCTGAAAATTTGAAAAGATATATCAATATATTTTATGGAATAATTATGTAAAGTATTACACTGCATTCCTTAAGAAAATTTAATGAGGAAGAAAAAGTTCCCCTTAAGTTACAATTTATATTTAAAAATTATTTTTTGAGGTATGCAATTTAGCTAGGTAGTCACTGGAAGGAGAGCTATGCACCAATCCCCTGTGATGATGCATAGAACCGGCCAGGCCTAGCACCTAATGTCCGACCCCGCCTTCTCGTGGTGCGGACTGTTAGTAACTTTCAAAAGAGATACTCTCTTGTGGAAGTGAACGGAAGGGGAGGGCTGCCAGATTAGTGTGGCCTACTGATCTGGACAACTATGGCTAGTTTTCTTTTTTTTCTACCCTGCTGAGGAGTGGTCAACCACACAGGGTCCTGGTGATGACCATATAAACCTACTGGACTGGACAGATATATGGCTATGAGCTTGATTATGGATCCTGATTTTGCTGCACTGGTGGGCTTCTGTGGAGGGAAAGTCTTCCGCTGTGTTTTCTGTTTGTTTGTGGGTTGACAGCCCCAAGTGAATAGATTCACAGGATATGTTTATCAGCTGGTGGATAATCCTGAGCAGAGGTCATCGCAGAAACCTGAACTCTTTGCTTCTATTGGCATCGTCAAATTCTACATTGGAGGAAGTCTTCCAGTGTAGATGGCTTCAGCCTTTAGTAGTGGGGGAACGGGTCTTTGCCCCATGTCTGCGATTAGGGGGCTGTTTGATATTGTCGGCATTCCCTCTCTCAATAAACATAGTTTCTTTAAACATCCCACTAACCATTTTCTCTCCATAGGTAGTTGGAATGTGAGGACTCTGCACAGAGCTTTTTCTCTTGATATCCTCACACAAGAATTCCACCGTTATAATTTAGATATTCTCGGCTTGCAAGAGACCAGATGGACTGATAAAGGTTGGATTCTTAAAAATAATCTTAAATTTCTCTTTTCAGGAAGGGACGACAATAAGCATCACCAAGGCGTGGGTCTGCTTCTCAGCAGACACGCTAGTGATGCTCTTCTAGGATATGAGTGCATTAATGAAAGGTTTCTTACAGCAAAATTTCAGACAAGCGTTAAAGACTTGAATGTTATCTGCTGTTATGCCCCCACTGAGGATGCCGATGAGGATGAGAAGGATAGGTTTTATGAACAACTTCAGGATATTTTGAATTCTGTCAAGAAAGGAGATATTACCCTTGTTCTTGGTGACTTCAATGACAAAGTTGGTACTGACTCTGCCCTTTGGGGAGGAGTAATAGGCCCTTTTGGTATTGGTTGCTGCAATGGCAATGGGCAACGTCTCCTACAGGTAAGTAAACTCAATGGATTCAGAATACCTAACACTTATTACAAACACCGCGACATACATAAGTACACATGGGTTTCACCTGATGGGCTGCATAAGAATATGATTGATTACATATTAATTAACAGCAAATGGGCTAGTTCTGTTAGGAATACCAGGGCATATAGGGGAGCTGAAATTGGATCTGACCATTACCTTGTTAAAAGTGTCTTGCAACTTAAACTTAAAAAATGTTGTGCTAGGGTTAAAAAATTTACTTTTAATACTGAAGCTCTGAAAGATCCAGTTATAGCCAAAGCTTACCATGATAGGTTACTTAGTCATTATGACAGTCATGGTTTGCTTACTACTGAAGTTGAGGAAGAATGGGATCATTTTAAACAGGCTTTTTTGGACACTAACAGTACTCTTTTAGGAAAAAAGGAGCAGAAGAGGCAAAATTATCTGAGTGATAAGGCACTTGAGCTTATTTCTGAAAGAAAGAACTGCAGGAATGCCCTTAATCAATACCCTACTAGTCCTAATAGAAAGCATTACAGAGACCTTAATAAAATTGTAGATCAGTTAGCTGCTGATAAGAATCTTTGGCTTGATGGTTTGGCTGACAAAGCCGAGGAAGCGGTTAGACAGCACAACAGCAGAGAGCTGTACCAGATAGTTAAAATTTTGTGTGGTAGAAAACGGACAGGCATACAAGGATTGAAGGATAAACAAGGTAAGGTTATAGAAGGGGAGGATTCTGTCATGGCTAGGTGGGCTGAGCATTTCAGTGATGTTCTAAACAATGTAGTTAGTTCTACTCTCATAGTCTGCAATGATGATAGATGCATTGGTGTCTTTAATGTTGGACCTATAACACAATCTGAAGTTATTTTGGCTGTTTCTAAACTTAAACTTCATAAATCCCCAGGGGTAGATGAAATTACTACGGAAATGCTTAGAGCTGGGAATGTTTCGGTTACCACTTGGATGACTGAAATTCTGAATATCTTTTATGATAAAGGCATGGTTCCTAAGGATTTTACCAGAGCTATTGTTATCCCTATTTTCAAAAAAGGTGATCGCAGTTCTTGTGATAACTATAGGGGTATCAGCGTACTCTCTGTTCCAGGTAAAGTTCTTTCCATGATTGTGCTTAATAGAATTAAGAATCTGGTTGACAGTCAATTGCGTGATGAGCAATGTGGATTCAGAAGTGGTAGGGGATGTGTGGATCAGATATTTTCACTTAGGCAGATTCTTGAGAAATGTTTAGAGTTTCAGAAACCTTTGGTTGCTAGCTTTGTTGATTTCAAAAAGGCTTTCGACTCTGTTGATCGTCATAATTTGTGGTTGATTGTGAGATCATATGGTATACCAGACAAGTTAGTTAACATAATGAAAGCTCTCTATAATAACACTGAGTCGTGTGTGAGAGTTGGTAAGGCTTGTAGTAATTGGTTTAGCATTACTTCTGGTGTTCGACAAGGGTGCATTTTGTCTCCTTTTCTCTTTAGCTTGGTTATTGATTATGTTATGCGAAATTCACTTCAAGGGAAAGATTTTGGCCTTAAATGGGCTGGAGATACGAAAATTTCTGATTTGGATTATGCTGATGATTTAGCCCTTTTGGCAAATGATGTTGATGAGATGAACTCTTTCATTCGAGCTGTTGATGAGACTGGCAGTAGAGTAGGTTTGGTTATAAACAGAGAGAAAACTAAAGTGATGAAAATTGGTCAGGCAGGCTGTGATTCAGTTAATCTGAATGGTTGCAGTCTTGAGCAGGTGTCACAGTTTAATTATCTTGGGAGCTATGTAACAGATAATGGTGATGTGCGGCATGAGATTAACAGACGAATTGGGATTGCTGCCGGGACTTTTAAGAACCTATGGAGAGTGTGGAGAAATAGGCGTATACACCTAAAGACTAAAATTAGACTGTACAATAGTTTGGTTCTTTCTAGGGTTAGTTATGGTAGTGAAACTTGGACACTTTGTAAACAAGATAACAGGAAACTAGATGCTTTTGATTCCAGATGCTTACGCATTATCTTGGGCATTAGGTGGTTCAACTTTGTAACTAATGATGAGATTAGGCATAGGAGTTTGCAACCTCCTTTAAGCAGCATATTGTGCAGAGAGAGACTCCGTTGGTTTGGCCATGTTGCCCGTATGAATAATTATAGATTGGCGAATAGGGTTATGAACAGTGTGCCTAAAGGCCTCAGAAAGAAGGGGAGACCTAGGATGCGGTGGGCAGACAATGTCAAACAGGACCTTGTTAGAATTGGTGTGCAGTGGCCAGATGCAGTAGATGTAGCTCAGGATAGACTTGCTTGGAGAACTAAATTGCACGGTCTGGTTGGACCTCCGTAGCCCATGGCTGCTTGAGGATGATGATGATGATGAATTTTCAGACAGCACCTATCAGACATACCCAATAGTAATACTGACCATTTGGGAGTGAAAATAAATTGACTGCAAATTTGTTATAACAAATTACATTCATTTTTGTTCAAAGGTATACATGTGAACAAGCAAAAAAGACTGGTTAATAATTTCCTTGTATAAATTCCAGTGAAATGTAATATTACACAATTTTATTCTTGAAACACAAAATTGTTCTTTACTTTATTGACAGCTGTGATACAATCAACATTTGTTTATTGGACTGCATAAATTTTCTGAATATCACAAATACCTATGTGTTATTACAACAATATTCACTTTAACTAGCCATTGAATATTAAACTTAAAATAACCAATTTATAGGCAAGGCTCTACAAAAAAAAAAAAGGGGGGGGGGGGGGGGGAGATTTATACATATAATATTACAATTAAGTACAATAAAGTTTAAAACAATTAAAGTAGTTGGAGATAATCATGAAATCCCACAAACAGATAACTGCAAAACAAAAAAGCTTGCTTCAGCTATTTCTCTTTCAACCTTGTCTGATCAGCCTAACAATCATAATATAGTATTATAACTCTATTATAATATTTGATTTTCAATCTTACCTATAAATTAACATCAAATAAGAAAAAAAAAATCCTAAATAATGTCTTACCATGAATCATAATTCACTTCTATTTCATTAATATATATTGAATGCAATGTCTCCAATTCAGTTTCAAGAATGCTGTAAAAAAAATCAATCATAGATATACTTACTACTTTCAATGAGATATCTACATTAAAAGAAATTATAATTCAGACTTTACAGGTGAAAATGAAAGAAATCTGAGAGTAGATCTTTAAATGGCTACCCTTTAGTTTTAAGTACAGTACAACTTAGTTGTAATGGCCAGTTCCTTCTTGAATAGCCACAAATTTCTCAGATAATTTTTTCTTCCAACTCCAGTAAAAAAAAATTAAGAGTTCCAATTCCTTCATTATGACTAGGATATTTAAAATGATTAGAAGTTATTTACTATTTACTATCTGACAACTTCATCAATATACTTCACTAAAGTGATAAAAATAGAATATTTCAATAAGTAGATATCACTTTTACACTATGATCTAAATTAACAATATGTTTCAATAAATAATTCATTCCATCATTAAATCAGCAGATAATCTACATTTTAGTAAAATTCGAAATGTATATATATATTATCATATACATCTAATATTATTATATACACTTATTATTACATTAATTTCAGTTGCCCTTTTTTGATTTGTGAGCTATGAAAAGAATAAGTGAAAAAAGTTTTCCTTCGAGTTCATTCATTAGGTATTCAAAGTCACGAGCACCAATTTTATAATTTTAATCAAGACCAAATTAGAACATTTAATTATATTTTATTTATTATACTAATTTATATTTTATATAGATTAACTATAAAAGAAAATAGCTATTTATTTAGGCAAAAATATTTATTTATGAGAAATAATAAAGGAAATCATCGAATAATAAATTCACAGATATTGACATATAATTCAAGAAATAATTTTGTGGAAAAAATGAGTTTCCACTCATTGGTAAAAACACTCATACAATACTTTACAAATACCACTCATTGGTAAAACTTATTTTTCCCACAAATTTAGTTCTTTAATAAAGGAAATCTATACTGGGTCTCCTGTTGGCAGTTTCAGCCATATTAGCAAATAACTTTTCATTGAAGTTACCAAAAAAAAGCTTCTGGCATACTGTTATTTTTATCATTTCACACAGTCACAATTTTTTATATAAAACAGTTTTTGCTCAACATTTTGAAAAGTCGTAACTGGGTCTGATTGACTTGGTTGGTAGTTCTAAGGTTAATTTTTGAAAACAGTGTACAAAAGCATAATTTTCTTTAGAGAAAATGTTTAGGTCTCACACTAACTCTAGAGATGACCTGGTCTTCATGTTCTGCTCAAAAACAGTCCTTGTCCCAAGAAGGAAATGTATTGGATCACAAGGAAATAAAGCATACCAGTTAAGGTTAGCCAATTAGCAGTGCGATTACTATAATTTTAACTCAAAAAAGGAGAGCTATTGGCACATTACTAACAGTTCTAGTATCTAAATCCATATAAAAGGTAATGGGCGATATTTAAAATGAACAATTTTAATATAATTTTAGTTTCACAAATCACTATTTTCCAATGGCTCTTTGTTTCAGTAATAGCTTCACTGAAAAGACAATGCAATCAACTTCTGAAAAGACAATGCAATCAATTTATAAGAGTAGTTATATCAGGGCTCAAAAATTTTGTATGGAGCTAAGAGCCAGACAATTTTCTGAAATTTACTGGGCTAGCAGTTAAAAGTTCACAGCTGAAGATTTTATCTATCAAAAGTGCAATAAAATAAAGCTAAAAAATTGGTGCCATAATGAAATTTCTAGGAGCCCAGTATTTTTCATGCCAAGTTATATAGTTATATGCGCAGGCATAGTCAAAATTAAAACTATTCTGTACTTTTAAAATGATATCCACTAGTGAGTTTAGAAACTCTTGTGGATATGACCAATATTTTGCATATTGTATCAGAAGCTGAATAAAATTTTTTGCATTGCAAAATAAAATTTATTTATTTATTGCTGTATTATCAAAAGATTTCAATATTTCCATATATTGCAGCTGTCAAAATGTTTCATTTACAAATTGATATTACTCTTACTAACATTTCTTGTTGGTACTTCATTTAAGATCTTTTAAACTAATATATGGATAGCCTCAGTAAGGTGAACTTTCATCTATCTCTCTGTTATGGATCAACAAACAGTTGTTTGTTTTTTTAATTCCAACTAATTATGCTGAAAGATGTTATTTCTGTTTAAAAGAAAGGTGTAAAGAGAGGTTTAGATAGAATATGAAGGTAAAAGAACTCCACATGGTTGCAATAATTCAGACACTCTTGCAAGTAGGAATGAAGGTTGTTCTATAAGTAAAATTGCCAGAGTTACACAAACCCTGTACAGTTCTTCCACCTCCTAATTCTACTTAAATCTTTGCTTCAATTTTCTTTAAATGGAATTATCATCTTTCAACACATATAATTAGATGATAACTAATAGAGATTTGATGAAAGTTCACTTGCTGAGGTTCTATAAGCTCATAAGCAAAACATTTCCTGAGGAAATTTAGATTTTTAATCCTGCAAATAGTACAGGGTGTCTGACAAATAATGGTGGGAATTTGGGAAGCACTGTCTTCAAATACACAAAAAGCATTACACTGAATGTTGTACCTGTACATTCCCAGACTCAAACAGTTTAACAGGCAGCCACCAGAGAAGGTGTGTTGCCACATTTCTTAATTTTCACATTTCCTGACAGATGGATTGCCAGGGGTGGTTAAATTCTACGACCATCAAGCCATGCCTCACTATCAAGGGGCCCTGATTTGACACCCCTTGATTTTTTTTTCTTGTAGGACTTTGTGAAGAATTAGGTTTTTAAACAGTTTTTGCATAAAACAGTTAATGGTGGGAACAAAATTCGAGACACAAATCATTTGAAAGTCAGAATAAGAGAAGCAACTGAGCAAGTAACAAGAGATTGCTGTAGCATGTATGGCAAGAAGTGGAATACCGATTGGATATATGCAGGTCACAAACAGAGCAAATGTGAAAATTCCCTAATTATGTTCAAAGCTATTTGAGATATGCATTAAATTAAAATATTAGTTTCTTGAATGGGTATATTATATTTCTATATATTGGTTCTCAAAACCCTACCATTATTTTTCATATCCTGTATTAATGGTCAAAAAACAATATAAAACACTATGACACTGATAAAATCCTCAATAGCAGATTTTGACAGTCCTAAATTGATGAAAAGCAAATAATGACTAGATGATAATAATGTTGAAGTTCTTAATAAAGTTCACAGAAGTTATCCTGAATGTAAAATATTTCTTTATGGATCATATCTTTAACAATTCAATAAAAAATATGATGCACTATTTTGATAAAGTAACATAACTCACTAAAGTGCACTAATAACACATACAAGTTGTATTATTTCATCAAAGAAATATGTTAAATTTTTCTATCAAGTTCGACATCTTTTAGAGCATTATCATTTTCCATTGAATTATTGTGGTTAGGGTACTTGGTTACTCATAATAGAGAACTGGGTTTGAGCCCTGGATAAGGCAAAGACGTTTGCATTGTTTTTCTGCTAAGGTCTCGCCTTCCTCACAAACTAAGTACTTCAACTGTAGCATATAAACTTACAGGCTTCTGTCAGACCTATATGGCAAGCAGCTGCTTTGAAGGTTGCTTTTTTTTATTTTGTTGAAGACATTATTAATAAAGAAAATAATTATGTTACATCAAGAATTACTTTTGTGAACTTTATTAAGAACAACATTCTTATCATCTAATTCATCATGAGGACTGTCAAAAGTTGAGGACTTTATCACCATCATAATGTTTTATATTTTTATTTGGATTTTATTATTATTTATTGGATATTAATGATTCATTCTTCTTAATAAACTGATTAAATTGCTTTTGACTTTACTACAGCATATAAATTTTTCTTTTTTTAAATCTTGATGTTAGTAAGATACTTATATATGTATATATACTGGATTTTAAGGCACTACCATGATAAATTCTTACATCTCTTATAAACATGTACTATATGCTAATGATTGATATATCAGCAATATATACACCCCCAAATAAATTCAATTCTGGTATATAATAAGTTAATGGTAACTCTTGTCATTTACTGCATAAACTTGACATAAAGCCAAAAACCTTACCTTACAGCATCTTCATTTTCAACTTCAGACAACATATTGATTTTAGGTACTTTATCTTTCAAAAAAGTCATCAATTACTTGATTAATATTTGAAAAAATTTCTAGAAGAGAAATAAATACTTTAATCAGAATGTGGAAACAGCATTTACAGTTTAAATTATTTGCAGTTGTTTTATAACTGACAAGTCCTACCTTTATTTTAATAGAATAAGCTACCCTTGTTTAAAAACCCTAGGGTTTGAAGTTCGAGAGCAGTGACAGATGCTATATGTTCTTTGTTTGAAAAAAGCTCTTGTGTGGACAAACAGTTTGAATTTAAAGTTGGCAAGTGATGAAAGGGATTTGTGTTTAAGCCCCAGGTAAAGCATGAATTTCTGCTGAGGTCTCACCTTCCTCACAGATGTTCTCTATGGCAAATTAAACTGACATACTCCTGTCAAACTTCCATGGCAAACAACCTGGGGTATTTTGTTTTATATCAGTGGATATGTATAAGAACTTTTCTTACATTTTAATAGTTTTTCAATTATTAGCTTAGGAAAATTATAAACAATATCATCATCATCCTCGAGCAGCCATGGGCTACGGAGTTTCAACCAGACCGTGCAATTTAGTTCTCCAAGCATATCTGTCCTGAGCTACATCTGATACATCTGGCCACTGCACACCAATTCTAACAAGGTCCTGTTTGATATTGTCTGCCCATCACATCCTAAGTCTCCCCCTCTTTCTGAGGCCTTTAGGCACATTGTTCATAACCCTATTTGCCAATCTAAATTATCCATACGGGCAACATGGCCAAACTAACGGAGTCCCTCTTATTTAAAAGTTGATGTTATCTTGTTACAGCATTCTCTGTTAATTGGTATGGTTCAGACCAGGCCCAGATCAAGAAAAAATAAAGAGAGCACAATTGAGCATAAAAAAAGGGGGGGACTAGATTTCAATTGCGGTAAAAACTTTTCCTTCATTTTAGTGTTTTTTTTTTAATTTCACGAAAAATGTGTAAAATATATGCAAGTTTAATAATGTTTGGCCTCCATTACCCTTACTAGCATTGTTAAAGGGTGATTATGAAAAGGGATATATATATATAATATATAAACCCCTTTGCTCCCCCCAATTTAGAACACTTTCTAATATTGCAATATTAAACACTTTATTGCTTTGCTTTCAAATATTAACGGATTAAACTTTAATGCCTCAATGTTTTTGAATTTCCATTTAACAATAAATCTACTAAGCATTTTAATTTGCCTGTCTGCTTGATCAAGAACTTCTTTTAAATGGTAAAAACTAAGACCAACAAATTCAGCATACAGCATTCTTTCATCATAACAAAGAAATATAAGGGTCTGTCCCCCAATCATTCTCTCCCCCCCCTCAAAAAATTAGTGGAGATAATTTCTTTTAAACAGTAAAGAGCTAGGATTACCAAAATTCAGTATAGTTTCCTCTCATCATGACTTAAAGAAATGTACTCCCTTTTAACCCCCTCCCATCCCCCCCAAAAAAAACATATAAATTGGGAGGAAAATTTTTTCCTAAATAATAAGAGCTAGTTTTATTGAATTTGGTCAATATTTTCTTTTCATCATGACTAAAAGAAGGTTCAGGAACCTTTTTTGGGCAATTTTGGGCAAAGAGCCAAAATAGCTAAAAAAAAAGTAAGCCAACAAATTGCGATCTTTATTGTTTTTTTTTTTTATGGGATAAGAAAAAAGAAACCAGATTATTTTATTAACAAAAACAAAACCATGGCATATAATTCTAAAATAACTATTCATGTGTATACAATAAAACTATCAAAAATAATTCTGGCCTTCATCAGTGTAACTTTTGAGTTTGAGCCTTCTCGACCAATTTATTCAGATCTGGAGTGTATTTAGAGCATTTGAATTACATCAGTGCTTTCAAACTATAGTCTGCCAATCTGCTTTAGTGCTTTTTTTAATGGAAATCATGAAAAAAGTTTCAGAGTTGAATGCTGAACCAAAAGGTGTCAAGAGCCATTTTTTTAGAGTGCTCAGAACCACATGCGGCTCTGGAGCCACTGGTTCCTGACCCGAGTTAAGAGTAATGCAAAGGTTTAACCTCCCAACCTTGCTTCCCTTCTAAAAAATTAGGAAATATACGCATGGTTAATGAGCTTATCAAGTTATAATCTGAAACAAAAACTTCTGATGTCAGGAGTGTCGTGGTTTATCTTGAATTGCCACCTTCCCTCCATTAAGGGGGGGGGGGGGGAATTTTCAATATGGTCAATCATAATAAGTTGTGTATTAAATGAAAGCTTGTGACTTTGTGAGTGCTGTTTATAATATATTTCAAATGGTTTAAGATATAAGCAACAATTACCAGGTAAATCTGCCAGTATATTTGTAACTGCATGATGCCTAGAATGCAGAATGGAAGCAGAAGATGACTGTTTTGCTTTGAATATATGTAGTTTTGAGAAAAAGCATTGATATCTTAACCATGGATTAGAAATGATTTGCATTTCTGATTTGTTTATAAACTGATTTAAACATAAATGACAATCACAGTGTTACCTGTTGACTTTTTAATGTCTATAAATCAATAAATATTTTGTGTAAAAAATTTCACTGACATATGGTAGTTGAACTCGCATCTCTCCAGAAACATGCCAGAGTAGTCTACCATTGAACTACTGCTAATTGTCTTTTTTTCACCATACCACCCGATATCATAGATTGCCACCCGATATCATAGATGGCAACAATTTCAGAGTTGAATGCTGAACGCATCTGAACTGAATCGCAAAATGGTATTTAGAGCAATCAAATGCTCTAAATACACTCCAGATCTGAATAAATTGGTCAAGAAGGCTCAAACTCAAAAGTTACACTGATGAAGGGCAGAATTATTTTTGATAGTTTTATTGTATACACATGAATAGTTATTTTAGAATTATATGCCATGGTTTTGTTTTTGTTAATAAAATAATCTGGTTTCTTTTTTTCCTATCCCATAAAAAAAAACAATAAAGATCGCAATTTGTTGGCTTACTTTTTTTTTAGCTGTTTTGGCTCTTTGCCCAAAAAAGGTTCCTGAACCTTCCTTTAGTCATGACGAAAAGAAAATATTGACCAAATTCAATGAAACTAGCTCTTATTATTTAGGAAAAAATTTTCCTCCCAATTTATAAGTTTTTTTGCAAAATCTCAGTAAAGAGTTTTAAAGTCTAACATAGTGGAAAAAAGACAGAGCTGGCATCAGTTCAATGATAGAATACTCTGGCATATTTCTGGAGAAATGTGTGTTCAACAAAAATGACATACAGGAGGGAGGTATGTTGGTGAAATTTTTTCCATAAAATGTTTATTGATTTGCATTTAAACTAATGTAAATGAATATGAATAAAGTGAAATAATAACAAAAATGAAAAGGTTAGTTTGTTTCCCTTTTGAGTGGCACTTTAAGGGTACAAATACAAGACTATCAACTGGATAGTTGACAGAAGGCACATGAAAGCCTTTCATTAAGGCATCCAGTATGTCCTTTAATGTGCACAGGGTATGGCTTTCCTGCATGGCTTAAAGTCCCGTTTGATGGTTAGCACCTACCTAAACTCGCTGATGTCCCCTTTTCCACTGAAGGCAATCAGGGTAGGGATTTGTGTAAAAAATCTGAATGCAGACAGTGCAGATTGAACTTGCAATGTCAAATTGGATCTGACAGACTAACCCAGTGGTGCGCAACCCACAGCCCTCATGTGTCCTCTCACTGCTCAAGCTTATGTTGATGTCAAAAATTTAAACAACATTTCACATATTTATCATTATTACTGTTACAAATTTCTAAATAATGTAATTTTTTCAGTGAAGAATTATGTTTAGGTGTAAAGTTAACCCTTCAGTGTGTTCAACATGTTAAATTTTTTCTTACTGTGGCCTGCACATCAGAAAATATTTCATATGGCACATTGACAGGCAAAGATTGTGCACCACTAAGTTAACCCCTGCCTCAAATGAGTTTCAATATGAATCTTCCAGAGTCTGAGGAACTGGGTTGGGTTGGGTTGTTTTACCTCTGAGCGGCACTTTTTTGCACACCATGGGCTAAATGGCCAGGTCACATGGACCCCGAAGGCTCAGAGAAGGTTGGGGGAGGGGACCCACTGGAACAGCTGTTGGGAGACAGATGGTAGCCTCCCGTCAAGGCCATCCAGCGTGTTCTTTAACGTGCACAGGGTATGGCTCTCCCGCACACGGGGCCACGGCTTAACGTCCCATCCGACGGACGGCGGCCTTTCCAAGCCCATCGGTGTCCCCTACTGACCGTGGGCAGGGCGGGGAATTTTGCGGAGATAAATCTCAACGCTGACCCAGCTGGGACTCGAACCTGGTAACTACAGATTACGAGCCTGGCGCGCTACCGACTGAGCCACCCCCGCCCCCTGAGGAACTGGTGATTAAGGTATATAATGATAATATATATTATAATATTTACCAATATCAAAGGTTAATGGAATAAAAAAAGTGCAAATTCAAATAAACACAGAAAATAATGTATAAAAGAAACGTACAGAGTTATCTGTTGACTTTGAAGTCAATAAATTCAATAGCTTTTTAGAAAAAATAGTTTTGCAGATGTGCAAGATTTGAACCATCTCTCCAGATTCAAGCCATAGTGTCCTAACACCACTAAACTAATGCCACCTATGAAAGCAATCTAACACTAGCATCTACATTCACATGTCTTTTTTCTATTTTCCATGTTACAAAACTTTGGTGCTGTCAGATTTAAACAATAATTGTCAGCCTTTACTAAAGTATTCATTTGCATTATTTATTTTTACCCTCATCCTCCATCTGTCTCTGGTTGACAGCATATTTAAGGCATTTAAACCAATCTTCACTAATGTTGATTTGAGTCAGTTTTTAATGTGTTTCTGAATAGATCTTTCTGCTGAGCAGCTACTGACGTAATAAGATATGTAGAACAGATAATTCGTTCTACATATCTTATATAGAACATATCTTACATATCTTATATCACTAGTACGTTCTACATATCTTATATATCATCTGACGTAATAAGATATGTAGAACAGATACTGACGTAGTAAGATATGTAGAACAAATTTCTAAATAATGTAATTTTTTCAGTGAAGAATTATGTTTAGGTGTAAAGTTATATATTTTTATACTTTATATATTTGAAACTAATATATTTGAAAAAACATTAACATCGTGTTTTCATGCATGAACTATAAATGGAGGGCATCCTTTGACTGCTTTAAAAAACAATTTTCATAAATTCAGTAAACTGAAGCCATTAATTTTTTATTGAAACTTCAATATCACTAGTATATTTATTTGTAAAATAAATAGCACAAGTGAATACTTTAGCAAAGGCTAACACTTATATTTTATTGAAACTTCAATATCACTAGTATATACACTCATGGTCTGTAAATGGTAGTTAGGCACAAACTGGAAGGAGAACTGTGTACCAATCCCCAGTGATGAGCACAGAACTGGCCAGTCTACCACACCTAATGTCAGACCCCACCTTCTCATGGTGGGTACCTTTCAAAAGTTACAAGTTAGTACCTTTCAAAAGTTTACAAGTTAGTACCTTTCAAAAGTTTACAAGTTAGTACCTTTCAAAAGGGATATTCTCTTTTGGAAGGGAATGGAAGGGGAGGGCTCAGTATGGCCTATTTAATCTGGTCATCTATGGCCACTTTTTTTCCTTTTTTTTTTCAACCCTGCTGAGGAGTGGTCAACTTCAGAGGGTCCTGGTGCTGACCATTTATACCCACTAGACAGGACTGGTTTACAAATTTGAGCTTGATTATGGATCCTGGACTTGCTGCATTGGTGAGCCTCTGTTGAGGGAGAATCTGCTACTGTGTTTTCTTTTGGCTTATGGGTTGTCAGCCCTAAGTAAACAGAGGCATGGGATACCTTATATCAGCTGGTAGATAATCCTGATCAGAGGCCATTGCAGGTACCTGAACCCTCTCTTAGCTAGTTGGACATCATCAATCCTAAACTGGAGTAATGTGCTTCAGGCAGGTCTATGGCTCTTGAAAAGGGTCCACTGAAAAGGTGGTGCCTGAAGTTCCTACCAGCGTGGTTGGCTTCAGCCTTTAGCAGTGGGAGAACCTCAACCCTCAGTTAGCTATTTGAGTATCGCCAATCCTAAACTGGAGTAATGTGTCTCGGGCAGGTCATATGGCTCTTCGAAAGGTTCACTTGAAAAGGTGGTGCCTGAAGTTCCTACCAGCATCAGTGCCTCCAGTAGAGAAGGAACAAGTCTTTGCCCCAAGCCTGTGATCTGGGGGCTGTTTGATATTGTTGGCCCTACCTCTCTCAATAAACCTAGTTTCTTTAAAAATCCTACTAATCATTTTCTCTCTGCACGTACTTGAAACATGAACACATTACATAGAGATTATTCTCTTGATGTCCTCATGCAGGAATTGCAGCATTATAACCTAGATATTCCAGGCTTGCATGAGATCAGATGGACAGCTGAAGGTGAGATACTTAAAAAAAAACTTTAAATTTCTCTTTTCAGGCAGGGAGGATGGAAAGCATCTCCAAGGTGTAGGTTTGCTTCTCAGTAGACACACCGGCGATGCTCTCCTAGGATATGACTGCATTAATGAAAGATTTCTTACAGCAAAATTCAAAACAAAAATTAAAGACCTGAATATCATATGTTGTTATGCCCACACAGAGGACTCTGATGAGAATGAGGAGGATACATTTCAGAGCCAGCTTCAGGATATTTTGAATCTGTGAAGGAGATATTTCTCTTGTGCTAGATGACTTCAATGCTAAAGTTGATACTGACTCTAATCTTTGGGCAGGAGTTTTAGGTCCCTTTGGCATTGGTAGTTCCAATTCTAAAATTTTTTGGTTGCAATGGGGAACATCTCCTACAGGTAAGTAAACTTAATGGTTTACAAATAACTAACACATACTACAAACACTGGGACATTTATAAATATACCTGGGTTTCACCTGATGGTTTGCACAGGAATATGATAGATTATATTTTAATTAACAGCAAATGAGTTAGTTAAAATATTCAGTTAGGAATACCAGATCATACAGGGGAGCCAAAATTGGGTCTGACCATTACCTGGTCAAAAGTGTCTTGCAGCTGAAGCTTAAGAAATGTTGTGCTAAGGTTAAGAAAATTACCTTTATTTCTGAAGGTCTGGAAGATCCAAATATAGTCAAAGCATACCATGATAGGCTAATTAGTCATTATGACAAGCTCTATAATAGTTTTTTTTTTTCTAAGATTAATTATGGTAATGAAACATGGACTCTTTGTAAGCAGGATAACAAAAACTTGATGCCTTTGATTCTAGATGCTTATGCAGTATCTTGGGCATTAGGTGGTTTGACTTTGTAACGATGAAGTTAGAAGAAGGAGTCATCAAGCTCCTTTGAGCAGCATATTGTGCAGAGAGAGACTGTTGGTTTGGTCATGTTGCCTGTATGCATAGCTGCAGATTGGCAAACAAGATTATGAACAGTGTGCCTAAGGGTTTCAGAAAAAGGGGTAGACCTAGGATGTGATGGGCTGACAATGTCAAACAGGACCTTGCTAGAATAGGCCTAGTGTCCAAATGCAGCAGCTGTAGCTCAGATCAGACACATCTGGAGAGGAAAATTACAGTCTGGTTAGATCTCCATAGCCTGTGGCTGCATTAGGATTATATATGTATACACTCACTGTTCACTTTATTGTGAGCATTCCCACATTATGTAAAGAGGGAGTTATATTCAGGTCTCAAAGTAAATTTAAAATACTCAAATTTATAAAAATCTTAATTTTCAACAATATTTATTATTATGGGCTACCTCGAATTATGTACTAGAATGAAAGTAACAAAGAGCATTTGATAATTTTGTGACTTATGTTCATTTATAAGTTTATAATAAAATGTAAACATAAAATATAATTTTTTAGTAATTAAAAGATAGATGTTTAAGTCACAGTGCTGATCAAAAATTATTGAATTTTCTTTGTATCACTCTATACCCAAAAGATATATAATCTTATTGGAAAACTGTTTTTGACTCAAGCATATTGCTAAACAACAAATTTTAATTTCACATATAAAATATGCTCCTCAAAATAAATAATCTTATTGAAGGCAACTCTTTTAACCAGAGCATATCTGCTAAACTATAGATTTTATTCCACACATCAAAAAAATCCCCTAATAATTTCAATGGAGGCAACAATTTTAATCATAGTTGATATTTATTCAAATGTAAAAAAAAAAGCCCCCTGGCCAAATAATCTTATTGGAGGCAACCACTTTAATCAGAGCTTACTGCTAAAGAACAAATTTGGTTTTGCACTTAAAACCCAAAAATAACTCGCTAAACAATAAGAAGAAGAAATGATAAAATCAAAGGATAACCACATAAAAGTACTTACCTCTAAAAGCCTAAAAACCTGCTAATTTCAGTTGGTAGGGGTCGGATATATCGTCTGGATTATTAAAAACATTTTTAATTCATAGTATGCATAAAATTCACATGATTCAAGTTCCCTCATAAGATAATTTAACAAAATACACAAATATTCATTCCATACTCCAGACTTTTTTTTATAAACCTAAAAATATCAAAATGCAGGATTCAGAGGCCACTACAAATCCCAGTAGCAGACGACATGTTTGCTGTTCAATTCTGCAAAAACATCAAACCGTTGTATTATACATCACTTACTTACATTTTGTTTATTCACGTATTCTCAACTTATGTTCTGCTTATCCAAGTACCTTCTACTTATATTTCTTCAAGAGTCTCCATGTTGTAACCATGAACTGCAGGCTAACCAATTAACTCTTCTAGTGTCCAGGACATCTGTATACATTCACTGAATTCAAAATGAGAGGCCAAGGACGTATATATCTGTTTTTAGTATGACAAAAAAACCTGATTAAAAAAAAAAAAAATTTTATACATGGTTAGCGCGCTTGGCTACTGATCTACGGGATCTGGGTTCGAGCCCTGGGTAAGGCATGGATGTTCGTGTTGTTTTTCTGCTGAGGTCCTGCCATCCTCTCAGACCTTCTACTCTGGCATATAAACTGACAGGCTCCTGTCAGACCTCTGTGGCAAGCAGCTGCTTGAGGGGGTATTTATTTTATTTATTTATATCTTATAAAAATATATAATTCAGGCTTGATAACTAATATTTTTCTCTTTTCATTTTATGCATATTTTATTAAACTATGACATAATTTGTTAAAGCCAACTGATTGCCATTTCTTAGAAGCAATAAAAGATATTCCAATTTGTTAATATTACTCTATACTTAAGCAATCCCCTATTTTAAGCTCAGAAATTTGATTTGAACTATTATCAACAAATTTTTCCTTAAAGTTTCTAAAATCTCCTGATAATTAACAAAAAACTGTTATTTTTAAAAATAGAAGGTTTTGGAAGTAATTATGAAATGTGTATCCATTTTTTCAGTATACCACTGCAAAAAGTCTTATTAAAATCAATATGTTTATACAATATTCAAATTTTTTACTTTAATAAAATTCAGAATTCTCTTTAATTTGGTATATAACATGATCTATTTCTGTTTATTAGTTATTTATTAAATATATTCTAAAACTGACTTTTTTTTTGGACTCTGCAACAAGCCTGTACTTTTCTCAAAGTATGGTATGGAGAAAAAAATTATAAAACAGAAGAAATGTTTACTTTAAACAAGAATTTTTTTTTGTTATTCAGAAATAAATAGCCCTTCTATTCATGTGCATTAAAATCATTTCTCTCTATTAGTGTTTTTAAAAAAATATTTATTTGTGCTGCCAGATGCATTTTTTTACTACATGACTAAAAATGTCCTATTGAAGTAAAACTTGTAGTCTTTTTTGTTAAATATTTTATTTTCAGAAAAATCAAGAATTAAATGCTGATTAATTTGGTATATAACATGCCATAATTCCTTTCAATAGTTATTTGGCCAAAAAAGTTCCAAATTGAAAATTTTTTTTTGGCTGAGCAATAGGTAGAAAATAGCTTGGCCTCTGGATGGAAACCGTTTTTCTTGCTGGATACTGGAAGGATTAAAGATTGGATGATCTAGTAATTGAAAAAAATTTACTTTTTTCCTAATATCTGTTACCTAATTTAACTCATATTTACTTAGGTGTATTCCACATGGCAAACATGTACACACTATAAAAAGACTATTCTTGATGTCTCTATCTTTAATGTAAAAATAAAAAAGCAGTTACCAATAAGTACTATTTTCAGTAGGAGAAAGAAAAGTGTCAGCTTACATGCTATAATAATAAAGGAAAATAGTTTCATTTTACAGACAATGGATAGAAAAATGGAAATAATTCAATTTTATGTAAATCAGATTCAGTAACTCCTTAAAATCAGCTTTTTATGGAAAAATGTGAATGAAGATAAAATAAAAATTTCAGTTAAACCTATATAAATCTCAATTTCAAATGTTTATTTAAATCTGAATGCAAGATCGGCAAGATTTTAGTTTAAGTGTAGATATTTAACAATTTATAAAAAAAAAGATTTAAAAAAGCTACAATTAGGAGTATAATAATGCAAAAAAAAGGTGGGTGCATTTTTGTTCTTAGAAATTATGCCTTCTGTTTCATCATTATGAATACATCGTTGAATTTTTTATTCAACACTTCAAAGAAATAATGTTGGCAACAACTGCATCTATTTTAGAAGACAAATTCAACTGACTACTACAAACATGTAATGGATACTAAAATAAGACAGCACTAAACAAGCACACACATAGGATTTAGTTTTGTGGTGAGGGCTGTGTTGGAAAATAAGACTTTATTAGGGCTTTCCAACAATTGCTAAACTACTCCACCAGACAAGATTAAAATATCCTATGTGGAATGAAATTTTATAGTTGATTTTTAAAATCTATTTATAGTGTTGGACATATAATATATGGCTAAAATTAAACTAAACAAAGATACTTCTTTTGCATTTCAAAGCACGTAGAGAAGTTCGACAATTTCTTGTCCACTTCAAAGCATGAAACGAGTTCAAGATTTCAGGGGGAATCTGGCTCCCAGATCCTCCCCCTAGGTATATCCTTGGCACTATAGCTAGCCAGAATACATTACTACATTTTTGACATCTGAAAGGGATAGTTCAGTTGCAATCAATCCAATTAGTGTGGTGTGTTGTGACAATGTTACATAACCAATAAACAAAGTGCAGTATGATTCCATCAGTTTCAAATTAAACATTTCTTAAAGTTAATTTTTATTAAATACAATCAGAATATTTCATAGTGCACCAAATATACTTTATTCACTAAATAATAGAAATATTATCTTTGAAATAGCTAACGTTGAATGGGGTTCTCATACCCATTACTGTGCCATTTAAATGGTGTTGGGTACGAATTAAAATAATATTTTGGCTTATACATGAAAAAATTTCGAATATTTATCCATAATGGATTAGTGAGAGGAATATTGAGGATATTTACATATATAATGAAAAAACGCTCAACGGCTGATGCGAAATATCGTTTACCCTAAATTTTAAACCTATCACAATAATGAAACATTTAACTGAATAATTCTCACGAATTTTTCTTCGTAACCAAACAATGGAGCATTTTGATATATTCGTTAACATTCCCAAATAAATTCGCATTGCTCAAGTATTATTTAGTTTTAAGTGCGATTACAATTTTTCAGAGTGAAAAACTCTTCAATGCGGCAATGATCAAACTTGCATCACTTAGCGTATGAAATTAAACAATGCAATACTATTAAAGATATCAACATAAGCGTTCCTTTGTACAAATTGTAATTTAAATAACCATCCTCAAGCAGCCTCACCTTTTTTCACAAACTCCGCATTTGCAAACCAAATCAAAAATTGAAGCACCAGAAAAAATAATCCCGCTGTACACTTTCAGCAGCCACCGCTGCAGAGTCTCAGTTATGGTTTTTTTACTGCTACAATATAGTGAAATAAAAGATGAAAGTGCACAGTGGTCACTCCTTCGTGCTGTAGCCTTGATTCTAGTACAGATTGGATTCTAGAAAACTATAAATTTTCGGGAGTAGATATGAAATGACTGGATCGAGCTACAATGAACCGGAAAGTCGTCTCCTCTTTATTGGTCTTTAAAGAACTTAATTTTAAGTCTAATATATAGGTTTAACATTTTTACGCCTTCCTTCAGTCATTTACATTTTCAATGGGGGAGTCTTCGCATCTTGGCCACATCACCTCCTCCTTAGATTCAGCCCTAGTGACATATATAATTTTGTTATTCTAATAAATTATTTACTATTCACATAGATATATCTATGAGTACTCACTTATTATAATATAGTTTATTATATTTTTATGCAGAATTAAGAAATCAGTGGTTCACCAGTAGTACTTAAATTTCAATGCACAAATATTTTCCTCTTCCACCAGGCATTTTTTTTCCAAAAAATATTATCAAAATACTGATATGCATATTTTGTATGTGATCATGAAAAAACTAAATTTTATTAAATATCAATGCGAAGCTTCCATGAACGCAATGCTTCTTACTTGACACAATGGTGTCGCGTTGGTTCGCAACGACAATGCAACTTCTGGGATCCAGGTTCGAGTCCCAGTGATGGCATAACCTGCTGATTCCGTCATAACCTGCAGATAAGCTAGCAGCTTTGTAGGTCTAATTGCAAGTTCAAATAGAAAAAGAAAAATACTTCTCTTAAAATTCTCATTAACATCACTAAAATATACAGGGTGTTTCAATACTCTGTACAAATTTCAATGGGAGATAAGGACCAAGACAAACCTTTTTCGTCTATGAATGTATGTCACCTGATGTAATCCTTCGCTGTTAGAAGGCTCTGACATAAATATCGGTAGAGTTGGTACATAAATGAATGCAAACAAGTGTGAACAACATGTTTATTTAAAGAAGGTGCTCAAAGTTGCGACAGGCAACAGCATTGTATGCATGACAGCGTCGAAGCGTTGATTGCCGGACATGTTGGAAGATTCCCGAAATTTCGCGAAGAGTTGCAGCGGCGACAGCGATTATTTCGACGAGGTTTTCATCTGAGTCAATGGGATTCTCCTACACGAGGTTCTTCATGTGTCCCCAGAGGAAGAAATCGATACAAGTTAAATCGGGCGATCTTGGTGACCAGGCGATGGGTCCACCCCAGCCTAACCATCAGTTCCCAAAAGTGGCATTCAGATAATCCCGCACATCATTGCCGAAGTGCTGTTGATACAACCTCACAGCAGCTGTTCCATTTCCACTGGCAGACCAATATGCCAGAAGCATGTCAGCCATCTCAGCAGTCGTGAAACACTTCATGTTACACATAGTGTGTCTGATATACGAATGCCGATGTCAAACACGTCCGTTCTACGTTCCCACTTCACCCCTCTAGCCAATTACAGCGCTGCCAAACAGCGCTCTCTAGCACCAAATGGTTATGTCAGCGGACATACATTCATAGGCGAAAAAGGTTTGTCTTGGTATTACCTATCTCCCATTGAAATTTGTACAGAGAGTTTTAAAACACCCTATATATATATATGAAAGATAAAAAAATTAACGAAATGGAAAAATATTTCCTAACGTTAATAAGTTACAAGAAGGAAAAACATTTTCTAATTGTAATAAGTTTATTCTAGCATTAATTTTGCATTTATATAATATTCTTCGAATTATATTGCATTATATAAAACATTGATAGCACCAGTTTCCTGGCAAATCAAGCAACCTATGAGGGATGCTATGGGTGTATGAAAACCTCAAGTCGTCGCTATTGCATTGGTCAGTGTATTGCATAGCTGAACTCCCACTTTCCATGTTTAACAAACAGAAATTAATCTCATGGAAGTAGAAAATTTAGTCATTCTCTAACATAGTGTTCTGCACATTTCATTAGCCAATAGAGTCAAACTCTTCACTTTTCCCTTGGGGATGGAATGACAATAAATTCCTCCTTCCTGTACGATATTTGTTCCACTCTGCGCAGCTCCTTATGTACGGCATCTTCTTGCAGGTCAAGGAAAATCCTTCAAACTTCCCGTGTGTGAAGAAGAGAAATCACTCTACTCTGCATTTGGATGGACCAGTTACTTATACAGAAAGTTCGACTCACTGATTAATGAATGACCTTTTCTGTGGCCATCAGCGACAATCGCTGAAGTCTATACTCAGTACACTATAAAAAATATATATCTTCTGATATGTTTCACTAACATTAAGTTTACACACAATGTATCTTTCAATACACTTAATGTTGTTTCGCTTAATTTTCGATTTTAAGAACAAATTAACAAATTTAAGCAGTTGCCCATTGTATTGCATTACATTCATTTACATGTAATTAGATGCATTGAAAATTTTTTAAACTCTAACAGATGCATATAAAAATTTGAGATCTCTAGAACTGGAAAGTTATTTAAAAATGTATAAAATATTTCAAAAAGAATTAGAGGCAGTTGTCTGATTAAAATTCATTAACAACCTAATCTCTACAAACGCAATTTTTCATTTTGCTGTTATTTTTGATACACAAAGATACGAAACGTTTCCAGGGGAGTCACCCATGGTACCTATCATTTCATTTACTTATGCTACTCGGCCTTTAAATATGTTGACATAGTTGTTGTAAATGATATGTGTCAGGCGCTAGCTTTAGGATGGTTGGTAACATGGAGGTATGAAGAACAGGAGGGAGCATTTGAGCAGTTTACCGCACTAGATGCTGAGACCGACTGTGAAGTTTTCCCCTACTCCCTTTGGTCATCAACAAAGATTTAACAGTGATTGCATTCATTCTCTGGAGCTGTTCAGCATTTTAGATTTAACTAACATTATGTCTCTTAGAGAATACCAAATAGCATTTCATTCTTTATTCTAACATGTACATAATTTACGCATCCTGTTTTCAAAAGTTTTTATTTCATTATTGAAATAGTGTAAGCCGTCCCGTGGCCGAGTGGTTAGCGCGCTTGGCTACTGATCTACGGGACCTGGGTTCGAGCCCCGGGTAAGGCATGGATGTTCGTGTTGTTTTCTGCTGAGGTCCTGCCATCTTCTCAGATCTTCTACAGTGGCATATAAACTGACAGGCTCCTGTCAGACCTCTGTGGCAAGCAGCTGCTTGAGGGGGAATTTATTTTATTTTATTAAAATATGAAATTTTATTATTAACTTAAATTTGCATCATCATCATCATAAAGCAGCCATGGGCTACGCAGGTCCAACCAGACTGTGCAATTCTGTTCTCTAAGCAAGTCTGTCCTGAGCTACATCTGTTGCATCTGGCCACTGCACGCTGGTTCTAACAATGTCGTGTTTGACATCGTCTGCCCACCTCATCCTAGGTCTCCCCTTCTTTCTGAGGCCTTTAGGCACACTCTTCATAACCCTATTAGCCAATCTATAATTATCCATACTGCAACATGGCCAAACCAACGGAGTCTCTCTCTGCACAATATGCTGCTTAAAGGAGGTTGCAAACTCCTTTGCCTAACCTCATCATTAGTTACAAAGTTGAACCACCTAATGCCCAAGACACTGCGTAAGCATCTGGAATCAAAAGCATTTAGTGTCCTGTTATCTTGTTTACAAAGAATCCAAGTTCCACTACCAAAACTAACCCTAGAGAGAACTAAACTATTATACAGTCTAATTTTAGTCTTTAGGTGTATACGCCTATTTCTCCACACTCTCCATAGATTCTTGAAAGTCCCGGCAGCAATCCCTACTCATCTCTTAATCTCATGCCACAGATCACCAGTATCTGTTACATAGCTCCCAAGATAATTAAACTGTGACACCTGCTCAAGACTGCAACCATTCGGATTAACTGAATCACAGTCTGCCTGACCAATTTTCATCACTTTAGATTTCTCTCTGTTTATAACCAAACCTACTTTACTACCAGTTTCATCAACAGCTCGAATGAAAGAGTTGATCTCATCAACATCATTAGCCAAAACGGCTAAATCATTAGCATAATATAAATCAGAAATTTTAATTTCTCCAGCCCTTTTAAGGCCAAAATCTTTCCCTTGCAGTGAATTTCGCATAACATAATCAATAACCAAACTAAAGAGAAAACGGGACAAATTGCACCCTTGTCGAACACCAGAAGCAATGCTAAACCAATTACTACAAGCCTTACCAACTCTCACAAACCACTCAGTGTTATTATAGAGAGCTTTCATTATGTTAACTAACTGGTGTTTACACATTATAGGAAAGTGCGACCAAAAAAGTGTTCGGCTAGCGGAAGTGACGTTCGACCAACAAAGCGAGGCCATCAACTCGGTGCATGCTGGGAGTATTTCGATAATGTAGCAGACTCTAAATAAAGTCTGGTATGCCATACGATCTTATTACGATTAGGGCCTATCACCCCTCCCCAAAGGTCAGAGTCTGTACCATCTTTGGCAATGAAGTCATCTAGAAAAGGGTAATATCTCCTTTCTTGACAGAATTAAAAATATCCTGAAGTTGTCCATCACCAAGGCGTAGTCTGCTCAGAAGCAGACCTACGCCTTGGTGATGCTTATTATCATCCCTCCCAGAAAAGAAAAATTTAAGATTTTTTTAAGGAATCAGACCTTTATCTGTTCATCTGGTCTCTTGCAAGCCGAAAATATTTAAATTTTAAACAGTGGAATTCTTGTGTGAGGCCATCAAGAAAATAAGCTATGTGCATAGTCCTCACAATCCAAATAGCTATGGAAAGTGGTTAGTGGGATATTTAAAGAAACTATGTGTTACTGAGAGAAGGATGCCGACAATATCCAACAGCCCCATAATTGCAGGCATGGGCAAAGAACCGTTCCCCCACCACTAAAGGCTGAAGTTATCTACACAGGAAGATTTCCTCCAATGCCAGTAGAAGCAAGAGTTCAAGTGCCAGAGATGATAAAACATATCCTGTGAATCTATGCACTTGGGGCTGTCAACCCACAAACGAACAAAAAACATAGCGGCAGATTTTCTCAGAATCCCACCAGTGCAGCAAATTCAGGATCCATAATCAAGCTCAGAGCCTTAATTCAGTCCAGTAAGTTTATATGGGCAGCACCATAACCCTCTGTTGTTGACCACTCCTTAGCAGGGTAGAAAAAAATAGGAAGTAGCTATAGTTGTTTAGATCAGTAGGCCACACTAATCTTGCAGCCCTACTCTTTCTTTCACTTCCGTAAGAGAGTAACTCTTTTGAAAGGTACTAACGACTTACACCACGAGAAGGCTGGGTCAGAATTAGATGCTAGGCCTGGTCGGTTTTATGCATCATCACATGGGATTGGTGCATAGCTGTCCTTCCAGTGACTACCCACCACCTACCATTTACAGACCAATCACTGCATTACCAACGAATATTTTTTTTGTAACAGAGTTGGGACTACAATTCTATTAGTACAAAATCTGATCGTGTTGTACAGTTAATTTAATATATAAAAATTTATTTTTCAAAAAATCTAGGGACGTTTATAAGTCAGGCACAGAGATTTCAGTCAGGGACCTACCTTGAAAACGGTGACGGCTGGTTACCCTACGCTAGGTAATTTGAAAAGTACGATAATTTTCAGAAGAAAGCTGGCAATTCTGCAGGTGGAAATTATTACCGCATAAAGTCGTACCTATTTTCTGGAAGCTATAGTAATAAACATATAGCATGTTTAATTCTTGAGCGATCTGTTAATTATTTTAGTATTCTGTGTGTGATTGATAATTAAATTACTATGTCATCTGTATTAGAAAAAATTGCAGCTATCGAAGCTGAGGTAAAATTTTTATATGTTGTATTTTTTTTGCCAGTGACATAATGTGATTTCTGTAGTATATAATTTTGTACTTGATAATGCTTTCGGTAAATTAAAATGCGAAATTTAACTTCGGGTTAACTCGGCCTCCATTTCACACTAAATGTTGTAGCAGTAATTGGTTTTCTTTTAACATTTGCTTCGTGGTTGTTAGATTGCCACGTGTAAGTCATCAAAGTTGTAGTGAAATTCGCATACGGTGAATCGTTTCATCTCTATATCGCCGATTTGAGTAGTGCCGCTTAATAAGCTTGAATTAACCTTTGGTTTAGGGAAGTTATCGGTAAAACCGATAAAATAAATAAATTACCTCTCAAAGGGTAAAAAAATGCCACTTTTACCAAGTTTAACAGCAAATTAGCACGATTTCAAAGAGTAGTTAGTGACTGAGTGATTAGCATATACTTGATTGTTAAGTCGCAATTTGAGTCCAGGCTAAGGCATGTGTTTCACTTCCTCATATGTTCCTCATTGGTGTATTATATTGATGGTCTTTCACACCTCTGTGGCAAACATTTTAAATCAGCTTTGACTTAAACCACTTTGTTTTAAATAGTTGGTATTTGACTTTTAATGGTATAAAAACCAATTGCTTGCAGATTAAGTAACCCAAACGTAGCAGGTATATGTAGAATACAGGGGCTAAAATCATTGAATAGTAATTTTTTGGTTTTGCAATATATGTGGCATTAGGTGCAAGGTGACAAATTGATGAATAATCAGTGGATAGAAATATCCTGCAGTGTAGACTAGAAAATTGGGAATAGGGGAGTACTTAATTTCTTTTTTTAAAAGACTGCAAAATATATAAATATAAATATACCTAAGAATTCAAAGTATAAAGGAAATTATCTTAAATTTAGGATTAAAATAAAGATGCCATCTTTCTCTAATTTTCATTAATCCACCTGAAAGCATTTTAAAATAGAGATGCACATAGTTAAAAACATCTTTAAATACTAATGCAAATTATTATACATCATAGAAAAATTTTCTTGTATGCAAAAGTGCAACTGTAAAGTTAATGAAGATGAAAATATTTGGTAAAAGTCCCAATCTACTGTCATTTAGAGATTCACTTACAGTTCTGAATAGTAGAATGGTGAAGAGCACATCCTTGATTTATAAACTTAATAGTGTTGATAATTGCCAAAAAAGAACATCATGTTTGTGTTACATATATTGTAAGAACAAGATTGGTTAAGAACACATCATAAAAAAAGTAAAAATAGTACAAAATATATCGTGCACAAATACAAATTAATTAATATTATGTTTTTTGCTGATTCCCAACAATACTATGAAGTTTATTCATCAAGGATGTGCTATTGACTAATCTATATTCAGAACTGTAAATGTATCTCTGGCATTAAGTTGGACTTTTGCTAAATGTTTTCATCTGTATTGATTCTATAACCACAATTTTTGCATACAAGAAAATTAATCTACATTGTATACTGATTTTTTTAATCAACATATAAAGGTGTTTTTAACTATTTGCATCTCAGTTGTATACACTGAAATTTTCAACTCTTAGCATTTTAAAGGGATGCAAATATAGATATTTCAGCCCGTGTAGTGATTACGGTCCTCAGCCGATAGATGGCATTGCTCAAGTGGCGTGTGACGTCGAAGTGTAAATCATGAAATCTGTTGATTCCTCTATATATCTATGCATTACTTTCAATAGAGAAATACAATACCAGAGAAGTCGTAAAGCTAATAGGGGTAAGAGCCTAGTTGATCATAAAGGTATCAAACATAAATGTTGTAAAATTATATTATTAATTGCATTTCCATTTATGAGAGATTTTTGTTTTTAATAGAAAACTTTTAATTTTTTTATTAATGTTTTTTTTATTATTTCAGATGGCTCGCACACAAAGAAATAAAGCTACAATGGGTCACTTAGGTTTGTTAAAAGCAAGATTGGCAAAATTAAGACGAGAATTGATGACTCCAAAAGGAGGAGGAGGTGGCCCTGGTGAAGGATTTGATGTTGCCAAAACTGGAGATGCCAGAATTGGATTTGTTGGTAATAATGACTTGTTATAAATATGTTAGATGTTAATATTGCTTTCAATAGGTATTTTTATATTTTTCTGCAGTATATCATATGAATTGAGACAAATCAATGCAGTTAGTTTCCATTTACAAACCATAATCTAATACTTGCAATAGTTAAATATTTGTAAAAGTATACAGTACAAAGCCCAAATTCAGCATCTTCAGCACTTGAAGGTTGCATGACTTTATAGTTTTCAGAAAATTTTTACAATACAATGCTTCAAAAATGCAGTTATATGATCACTAATGATAACCAAATTATTTGACTAGTCACTAATTTTTATCTCAAAAATACCTATGTTATTAAATTAATCACTTAATTTTGAAACAAATTTAAATTATTGAACTTTATAGTTAATGCTTTTATATACTTGATAACAAATGACCAAATATGAAACACAAATATACATATTTATGTTACTTATATTGTCTCTCTGATGTTCCCAAATTAGCAAAAGTGGAACACATACATCTTTGTCTGTTGGCCGTGTTTGTCTGTCTGAAAATGGATCATATTCCCTCACTGCACATGCATAATATCTGTTCTATGCCAATCACTGTTGCCAGCTATGCTATAATTGTAGTATTTGTAATATAATTTCATGTCCTTCTACACTGTACCAGGCCTGAATCTAGGGAAAAAAAAGGGGATTCAATGGGGAGCAATGAATTAAGCCAGAACAAACCAGAATGCCATTCCAGTATGAAATTTTTCCCACCATTTTAGTGGCTTTTTTTTAAATTGCTTGAAAAATATGTAATATATATATGTGTTTATTATTTTTCCTCCTCTGTTCTGGTTACTAGCATTCTCAAAAGGAGAGGGCCTATGGTTCTTTTGTGCCCACCATCCTCTGTCCTATGTACTACAGTGACTAAGCTATAGTAAGTAAATATGCTATAATTTGCTAAAACAGCTATAAAATGTAATATAAATTTGCCAAAGTAATTTTTAAAATTATAAATTTAAAGTCAGACGCTTAAATGTTAAAATGATAAATATCGTAAACGAAAAAGTGAATAAAACAATATTTTAATGTGAAAAGGTTACATTTCACTAGGAATTCAAGTTGTAATGCAGCACTATTTTTTTATTTGTAATACATAGGATAAAAATAGGTCATAGAAACTACTAGTTTGTAAAGATTTCTCATATGAGGACATAACCTACTAAGACTGAAGTCACTACTGACCACTACCTCAAAGCTAACAAACACAAATTTTGCCTGCTGTTTTTTAACCACTATGTCAGTTCAGACTTTATTAATTTCAAAACAATTTGAGTGAGGATATCTCAATCATCCTTATACCAGGGGGTATTCTATATCCTTCAGGCACTCTGTATTTTTTCCCTCTGGCAATTAGAAAATTTAGCTGGCTGCCAAATTTTCAAACTGTTTGGAAAGACTGACAATGAATATGCCCACATATATAAACTGTATGTTGCTTATTTACAAGAAGAACTTTATTTGTTTACTTAAACATGTTAACCACAGAAATGCCTCAAATTCCCTCTAGCATAGTCATAATATAGCTCAATCAAAACATCTGTGGGATATCTAACACAAGAGTTCTATTCTTGGTATTTTCTTGCAGATATGCTTTTATTGTTTACTAGTTTTTCCTGCTGTTGCTCAGGTCTTAATACACAGTAAATGACACACCCAAAGTAGTAAGCTTCCATTTTATATAAAACTCAATACAATTGATTTGATGAGAGATTTTCCTCCACTTTTGTAAAGCAGAAAGTAGGGGACATAATTTGAGATAGCCTATAATATTCCCCACACCATTATGCTTCATTTCATATTCAATTTTTTGGCTCTGTAATTGTGCATGTAATCAACACAAACTTTTTATATAGAAACTCAATACAATTGATTTGATGATTTGACAAACTTTTTATATAAAACTCAATACAATTGATTTTCAAGTTCAGTCATTAGAGCCATTTTTTGCAAAATTTAGAATTGTGGGGCCCATGGGCAACTGCCCAGTGTGCCCTTGCCTTAAGACGGCCCTGTGCGGCATGTATCTAAGTGATGTGAAGTCACGGAGTTGAATTAGAGTAGAGATGAGTCGGTAAGAGTGTTAGAGTTAATAGGAAGGTGGCGAAGGAGGAAGACATTAGTAGTCAGTTTTTGTGAATCATATTTAGAGATGGAGTTTTCTTAGTTACTTTGGTTTTTGTATTCATCGACTGAATTGGTGAGTCTTTGAATTTTTTGGAAATAAACTTTGTTTTAAGAATATTTTGACTTTGCTATTTTTTCATCTTGAGCAATGATTAGTGATTTTGATTTAGATATAACTTTAATTAAACTTGACAATTTTTTTGAATTCTTGCTCTATAAGTAACACTATATACATAATGAACCCTATTTCAACTTTATTTGTCAAATTAATATTGCCTGACGCCCGATAAGCTATCCAGAGTTTGAATCTATTTTGGATCAGACAAAAGATCCAACTTGAAAAAGTTAATAATCTTTAGAGTGTTACAGGGTCTCTTGAATACCAGCATAATCAAGTTGTAATTCAAAAACCGTAAGATGTAACACTGTCAAGAGCATCTAAAGTTAGCCCTGCCCAACCATTAGCATAAGCAATATAACAAATACAGCTAATATTTATATAAATTTGTAGCAAAAGAGTCATTATGTTCTAAATCAGATTCTGTTAAAGGTAAGGCTTGATATTTTGTTAATGCAACATGGAGTGCCATGGGAAAATTCTTACCTGGATTTGGGGACCAAGTATTTGAAAAGTTTTGAAAAGTCAAAAAGCATATTTAAAAGTTGAAACATAAACTGTTAAAAGACATTGATCTATTGAATATCAATCAATTGATATGTTACTAATAAGCGAGTCTCTTGTAAACATAGACTAATCGTTATGTTACCACACCCTGTTGTGGCTGGTTGGTCAGCAGTTCTCATGTGAACATAACCTAATTGTTACATCAGTGTGCATTGATTTAGCCAGTTGGAAATAGCAGCTATTATTAAAAACTTATTGTGCTTGCACATTTTACTACGTATTAGTCTATTTGGGGATGGGTAGTGGTCTTGATTTCATGTATTCAAACCTTTATGTTGCACTAAGTTGCAATGAAATGAATCCATATAAGGGGTTGTGGTGGCTCAGTTGATAGCATACCAGGCTCATAATCTAAAGGCCCCAGCTGGAACAGCATTGAGATTTATCTCCACACAATTCCCCGCTCTGCCCACAGTCAGTAGGGATACTGATTGGCATGGAAAGGCCGCCATCTGTCAGATGTGACATGTTAAGGAATATGCTGGATGGCCTTGACGTGAGGCTGCCATCTGCCTCCCAATAGCTGTTCGAGTGGGTCCCCCCCCCCCCACACACACACACACCACCACCTTCTCTGAGACCTCGGGGTTCTTGTGACTTGGCAATTTAGCCTGTTGTGTGCAAAAAAGTGCTGCACAGAGGTAAAATAACTCAACCCAAATAAAGCTGTACACCAACAGACAAACTCTCTAAAATGCACAGTAAATTTAGTTTAGTGGTTTTTAACTATGGAGCCAAATTTTTATTATTATTGCCAAAATGTTTTTTATTAGTCTATTTAGTTTTGGAGGTTTAAATGTAAAATCAGGATTTCATATTTGCAGATATTCGTTGTCAAAAGGGTCTTGTGGCTAAAGGAACTTTTAGAAGCAAACAACAAAAATGTTGTCTCTGATTATATTTCTGGAGAAATAATGGCTGTAGTTATATGGTGGCTTAAGAAGCAGGAGGAAAATTCCATTTTTGACAATGCTTAATGTTTTAAAAATGCATTAGAATTTTATAAAAGCTTTGTGAGGAAGGTATCTGGTGTGAAGAAATTAAGGACTTTGCATTATACTACTGCATATTTTGACTAAATTATTGTGAGTTTATATGTTGAATATTCTTTTTCTATTTTAGCAGTTTAGTTGATTGTATTATTATATTTTAAAGTGAATAAATATTATAATTTGAACTTCTGCTTGATTATATTAGTGTTTTTTTTAAAGTAATCAAAAGCAAATATTTATTATAAGTTGATTATTGAAAAGAATAAAAAAATTAAATTCAGAAGAAATTGTGTTTATTTTGGGGCATAATAGTAATCAAATTTGAAATTTTGTAGGAATATTTTTAAAATTGCCAAATTTGGGAATTTGTACTGTATACTGATAAATAACTCATGATTCTCTGATCATTTAAATGCATTAATTCTGTACAGCAGAAAAAAAATCACCTTCCTCTATTTGGAGCCAAATTACCTATCTATTTTGAGTGTCTCTAAAATTGAGTAATGCATATGTTAGTGTTGCCAAATTTTGAATTGTGTATACCAGTGTAATAGAGCACCAAGGTAATAGTCAATTTCTGATTGAGCCACATAATATGAAGATTATAAACAAATAATAAAAGCATTATACTTTATGGCTCTAATGACTGAACTCCCATGCAAATTATAGTCACTTTGAGCTGCTATGAAAAGGGAGAAATTTAGTTTCATTAGGGATTAAAGTCAGCAACTTGAATTGACAAATTTAGTATTATTAACTACAGTTGAGCTTGGTTAATTCAACATTAATTAAAAATGTTTGTTATTTATAAAATGTATTTAGCATAATTTCAATCTTTTTTCAATTTGTATGAATTTAATTTTTGTTTCCATTTTGTAAAAGTATAATTCTAATTTTTAGGTTTTCCGTCAGTGGGAAAGTCCACTTTAATGAATACTTTAGCTGGAGTATTTTCTGAAGTTGCAGCATATGAATTTACTACTTTAACCACAGTGCCTGGAGTAATCAAATATAAAGGGGCTAAAATTCAGTTATTGGATTTGCCTGGTATCATTGAAGGTGCAAAAGATGGCAAAGGAAGAGGCAGACAAGTAATAGCCGGTAATTATTAATTAATTACCTTAATATGGATATTTCAAAAAATTGTCGGCGGCTGAGTTTAGAAATTTTATGTGAATCATATAATGGGTGTATATCAAATGGGCAAAATAATCTGCTTCTTGTACATCTGTGGTGACATTGAATGGCAACAGATTTCAGTACCCTGTCATTCAACAGATACTTAACTGAGGTTCCAAATTAGGTGTAGTGGTCCCTTTTATGTCACCCTGTGTGAGGTTAAAAGATCAGATTCTTAGATGCAGTGGATTGGAATTAATCCCATTGTGAATACCTGAAATTTCTGTGAGTGCTGCCATCACTTCTGCTACTAGGAAATTACAAATGGAGTGATATCGATGGAGAATGAGCAAAGTTATCAATTGGCAGACAGTTCATGCAACACTTTTGATAGGATATAGTTAATAGAAAATTTGTTGAGGCTGGTTTTTATTTTTGTGGGTCAGGGACTTGACTATTGCAGATCAGTCAAAGCATTGTTATACAAAATAGCCCTTGAATAAGTTTTTTGTAACCTTTTGAATTTTCATAAATTTAACTGTTAGCTAAATTGTTTAATATATTAAAACTCTACTAATTTCATCTGTTTGTTAAAAGAGACTACTAAAAACTGCACAATTTACTGTTGTTAAAAAATATTTGATATTTCTTAACAGCTGTGGAATAATATTTTTGCTTTCCACGCTGTAATTCATACAAATCCATTGGTTAATGCAGGTGGGGAGGAGGTGGAGAGGACAGACATTTAAAAAATATAAACAAATATTAAAGTCAACTGCAGTGATATCAAGGGTTGGTCCCTTTCAGTTGAAAATAAAACCAAGATAAATGAATTTCGGTTTGTGTTTTAGTATTAATAGTATGTAACATTTAAATATAAAACAATATAAGTAATTACGCTTTGCTTAAATAAATGAGATTAAAATGTGGCCTACCATATGCATAGTAAGGTCCAAAAGTTTCCAGCCCAAGGGTATTAAAGAGGTAATAGAATCAAACAATAATTTTTAGTTTTCAATATAATCGCCCTTTATTTCAATACATTTTTTAGAACAGCTAATTAACTTTTCTATAGCACTGAAAAAATAATCTGAATTTTTGTCCTTAAAATGGTCTAAAACTGCAGAAATGACTTTATCACTTGTAAATTTTTTCCCATGCAGATCCGACTTCAATTTTGAAAACTAAAAATAGTCGCTAGGGGCTAGGTTGGGGCTGTACAGTGGGTGATTTAATTCCTGGAAACCACATTGCTGAATAGCAGCCTTCACAGCAACTGAAGTGTGCAATGGCACATTGTTGTGCAATAACCTCACTCCCTGGGACAGCTTTCCTCTGCATTTCTCTTTGATGGTATCCTTCAATTTATACATTAATGACGCATAATATTCACCAGTAACTATAATATTTCGTTACTTAAAGTCGACTAGCAGAATCCCATTTAAAAAAAAAATTTTTTTTTAAATAATAATTAAAAAAATTTCAAATTTAAACGTTTAATTCTGCCAGGCTTTCGCCTTCTTTCATCAAAAATTTAATGACCACACGATACTCAAGTTTAAACATTTTAAAATATTGGGCAACAGTACTTCTATCTGCGATGCTAGCTGGAGTGCTACTGATGCTAGAGCTGCAAAATTTTAACTGCAGTGCAACAAAACATAGGTTGTGGGGTTGATGTAGTTAGACCTGTGAATTCTTGTTCTAACATGTTTGGGCTGGAAACTTTTGGACCTTACTACATATATTGATAAGTAACTGATCTAGCCTCTAAATGATTTGAGTTTTAGATTCCCATCTTAAAGTAATGGATTGATCAAGGCAGTTCACCACTTACACAAGCCAGAAGTGGTCTTCCCCCCTCATAGACGATAACATTGAATGTTTAGTGGGATATCAAAGGAATCGTTCATTTTGAGTTGCTACCTCCAATGAATCCATTATCATTGATGTCTCTTTGTCTTCAACTTGACCAATTGAAAATTGCTTTAGAATATTATCATCACGGAGTACAAGAAAAGAGATGCTTCACTATCGTAATTCTTGTCCCCAGCCACCAAGAATGACTGTTCAAAAAATAAAGGATGTTAGTTAGTAACTAATATTGCATTTGTCATATTTGACAGATCATACCTCATCTGAGTTTCACTTTTTCTTAGTTTTCTAGCAAAGCTTAAATGGTGAAACTCCAAGATAGCATTAGTTTTTTATTTGCCTCAGACCAGAAAATATTGATCATTATTATAGTAATATTGATAGCATTATTATAGTAATATATACAAATACAATATTGATAGCATATTGATATACAATATATATATGATATGCAATATCAATATTGATATACAATATTGATAGCATTATTATAGTAATATATACAAAACAAATTGTTGAGCATTATTATAGTAATATATACAAATGCCAAAATTGTAATGTTTAAATAAGAGAATTCAGTGGATTAAATAGCATTTACTTAATTTTCTTTTTATAGTTAAGAAAAAGAGGTCTTTATCAGATGAGTTGGTGGAATACCAAATATTTTTTTTTTTAAAAATAATCAGTAATTTTTTTATCTCATTTTCAAAGAAAGTGAGATAATAGTTTCACTTTGTCGTTTGCCCGTCTTTAAACATCTAACTTCTTTGTTTACAGAGATAAATAAAAAATTCTTTTTCTGTTGGATAGGTATTGATGAAATATTACAATATGCACTTTCCGAATCTCTCTAAAGCTCTAATTATGCCCTCTAGCAGTGGAAAAAGTTGAAAATTCCAAACGAATATTACGAATGATGTATTTATGCTACAGATTTGAAATTTTGGTGGTGGAATGTGAACACTATGATGTTTGCATTGGCAACAATTTTTTTTTTGTTTTAGCAGTAATTATTTGTATTTAGAGATTAATGAAAAAATCTTTTTAGGGTTAGATAGGAATTTATAAAATGTTATAATTCACACTTTTTAAATCTTCTGAAAACAATAATTGTGCCTTTTAACGGTAGGAAAAGTTTGAAAATTTCAAACGAATATAGCAACGAGGTATAATGATAGAAATATGAAATTTTGGTGGTGAAATGTGAACGTCATGAAGTTTCCATTGGAAAGAATGAAAATGATAATTAGAAACTCTTTTTTTTTTACTTTGATTGGTACTAATGAAATATTAAAATTCTCATTTTTCAAATACTTAGTAGTTTTAATATATATATCTTTACAGATCACTGAAATGATGAAACAGCACAGCTATTATTGAGTTTTACAAATTATATATATATAGAATGGAAATTTGAAAAATTAGTGGTAGTTTTTAAGAGATATTCCACTGACAGCAATAATCTACCCACTTTTCTGAGAGAGTTGTGGGAAAGGCAACTTTTTGTATTTAAGAATTAAATGACGAATAATTTTATGTTGTATAATTACTAATGAAATACTATTTGCGTTTTTCCCATCATTTGCTAGTTCAAACTAAAACTTTTAAGGAATGAAACAGTAGATGAAGGAAAAACTTCTTTCTCTTTGAAAACAAGATTCTCATATGTGCCAGAAGTGATATGCATTCTTCTAGTTAGTTTATAGTTTTTTTTTTTTCAACTTGGGCTGCAATGAAAATTTTGTTTTTCCTTTTCAGCAGTTCAGTTTTGGCTCTAATTTTAACAGAACCAAATGCTAATGTGAATATGTACATGCACATTATATAAATACAGTAGCATAGTCAAAGGGGGAAGGTTATTGGTAAGTTAGCCTCTCTTCTCCAAACTAGAATTTTTTTTCTTAATGCAAATTAATGAAATGATCATTTATTAAGAAAGAACATTAAAAAATATTCAAACTCCCTTCTCCTCCCCATAATCATGGCTGTGCTATTATTTAAATATATTTCACTAATGTTTTGTAGAGCATTATTATAGTAAATACAGTGCTTATAAAAACTGATAAATACTATAAATTAAACAGATATTTTGTTTTTCCTTCAATGTATTTTATATAAATTATAAAAATAGCTATATTGTTTGCTAGAAGTGGTTTTATTACATTGCAGTTGCTCGCACTTGCAGTTTAATTTTCATTGTATTGGATGTTTTGAAACCTCTTCAGCATAAGAAAATAATAGAGCATGAGTTAGAAGGTTTTGGTATTAGACTGAATAAAGAACCACCAGGAATAGTTGTGAGGAAAAAAGATAAAGGTGGCATCAATCTTCAGATAATGGTAAGATTGTTGGAATATAAAATTTGCATATTAAAATATATATGAACCGCAGTATTTAATCTTAAAAAACTTTATATAACCAATATTATTAAGATTGAGTGCCCCATTAGTACATTACATAGCTCAATATGTTAAATACATTAATGCCATTTTGGCACTAGTATATCAACATTGCTCTTTTGCTATATAGACTTAACATGTTTTCATATTGATGTTATTATAAAGTTCCTTATAACAACGAGTGCCAGTAAAACTCTTTATCACAGATCATCTAGAAGAATGTAAATTATGTATAGATGAAATATCAAATGGTAATATACTCTGTGGGTTTCTTTATGCTATAATAAATTAAGACTTTAGTGTATTTTATTAGGTAAAATGTCAAGTCTAAATAGCAAAAGAGCAATGTTGATAAACTAGCACTGAAATGGCATTAATGTATTTAACATATTTAATTATGTAATGTACTTATAGGGCACTCAATCTTAACAGTAATATCGTGTGTATAAATAAAATATTTCAAATGTTTTAACTAGTTGGGTGTTTTATTTCTAAGTTTTTTTTTTCTTTGTTGCACATTGGGTAAATAGCCAAGTCACAAGGACCCTGAAGGTTCAGAGAAAGTTGGACGGGGGACCCACTGAACAGTTAAGAGACAGATGGAAGCCTCATGTCAGGTCCATTCACCGTATTCTTTAATATGCACAGGGTTTGGGCAGACCTACCTCTATACACCAGGCCTTGACAGCCATTGAAGAAAGGAGGGAAATTAAATAGCCATAAAGTTTTAAGTGATTTAATTTAACTAAAATTAACTGCAACCTATTTAATTTAGAATAATATAAGAAAAGATAATTTACTAAGTACAAATTTATTAAAATGTTATTGGATATTTTAGAATTAATTACTAAATTTTAAAAAATGTAGAGCTACCAGAATAATTTTAGTAGATTTAATTTTAATTAAACTATCTATATAATTAAATATTACTTCTTCTTTAAGTGCATTGTTCAGGCCTGATGTATCTAGGTGGCCTTGGTATGGCTCTCCTGCATATGGGGATTACTTCCATTCTTAATATGCTGTTTAACAACTTAACTAATTTTCAGTATTCTGCCAACAATGAAAATATAATTTAAAAACATAATAGTTCAATAACTTTTTGATATTAAATTTCACCCTTGTATTTAAATGATTATATCTTTTTACATATATTTATATAATGTATAAAAAGTTCTGATAGTGTTAGTTAATATTTTTTTACTTTTTTGTTTTGGGTTTTTTATGCTTTGATTTTTTTTTTTGTATGTTGTACTAACTTTTTGTTTTTCCTAATAAATGAGTATAAGGGAAATAATCGGAATTGTTTTGTTACAGTAATTGGCAGTTTTTTTTTTACTGATTCCATTTTATATTAGAAGCTTTTTCTTTTGTCAGTTAATAGGAACTTTATTTTGGTTTTGTGCATGGGAATGAAATAGTGTGCAAATATACTAATAATAAATAATGCCAACATTTTCTGGCAGTAAATTTTCAAGTTATATATATATAAGTCGATTGTATGTTTGATTGTATAGTTGTATAAATTATATTTTAAAGCCAAGCAATTGTTTAGTAGTAGTTTATTGATTTTTTTAAGGCACCACAATCAGAATTGGATTTGGAGATGGTGAAAACAATACTCTCAGAATATAGGATACACAATGCAGATGTTGTACTTAAATTTGATTCTACTTCAGATGACCTCATTGACGTTATTGAAGGAAATCGTATCTATATTCCCTGCATTTATGCACTGAATAAAATAGATCAGATATCAATTGAGGTAACTAATCTTATATAAAAATTACAAAATAATGTATTTCTATCTGATTTTGAACTGTATTTTTGAAATTTTAATAGACCTTAAAATAATGATTTTGAAACTTTTTTTTTAGAAGTTTGCTTTATCTATACCACTATTTTTAGAATGAAAACAAGGTTATTGATTGTGCAAGCAAATAAAAGGTATAAATAAAATGTGCATAAAAAAGATTATGTACAGCATGTTATTCAAGGAAAGAACTGATGTTGATTCACTTGAAATTCAATGAAAACTCTCTTGAACATCAAATTCATAAGTTGGAGGGAAAAATTGTCTTGAGCTGGGTGTATAGCTTCCAGATACAGACAAGCCCACTTGAAATGGTGTCACAATCACTTAGTCTGGACCTCAGAACAGAGTTGCATCCTATTTCTGGATGAATTTAGTTTTTTTTTTCTACAGTTGGACAGCAGATGTATATTGATCTGGAGAGGGAGGTGGGAACTCACAACCAGCCCCATAGCATCATTAATAAAAGTGCATTTGGTGGTGGAAGTTTGACTGGATGAGCTGGGCTTTCATTGGATGGCTGTACAATCCTCAGTGTATTAATGGAGATTCTGTGAATGCTCTATGATACTGGGGTGAGATTCTTGATCCCTATGTCAAGTCCTATGCTGGTGCAGTAGGGGAAAATTTCCTCCTAATGGACATTCTTAATATAATAATGTTTATTCAACTACCAATCACATATGAATACCAATCCACACAGAACAAGACTGAACAACAATTATCTGCTTTTTCTTAGGATTTCAGTTCAATAGAACATCTATAGAATGCTCTAGGGAAATGTATTGCTGCCCTTCAATCCCCTCCCAAAATACTCCTGGTAATGAGGACTGCTCTTTATTGCTCAGTGGATTTTTTTGTCCTCCTATTCTCTGGGTTATCTTATTAAGGGCATGAAGGGACATTGTCAGACTTGCATTAGTGCTAGAGATGTTATAACCCCTCTAGCACTAATGCAATTGTATGCAATATAACCAAAAGATATTCATTATTTGGTTATACATTTTGTATTTATTCAGCCTCTTTTATTTTCATATACTTATTAGTTTTAGGATAGATGTAAATTATTTTATCCCAAATTTTCATGGCTTTCACAAAATTATCTTCCTGTGAAAAAATAATTCTGTTTGTCGAAATATATTTCGAGATATGCATATTTTGCTGATCCATGCTTTTGACAAGCAGTATACTTAACAAAAGTGTCACTCACAAAGGTTGATCCCAAAAGTTTATTGAAACATAATGACAGCTGCTATATTAAACTGTTTACTGAAATAATGGTATTTTTGGAATCGGTCTTTTCAGTTGTCTAATAAATATTTCAATTCTGAAAAATGTTTTAAAGAGAAGTGATACTGCTATTAAATATTTCAGTATTTCATATTTTGGATTCTGTCAAGAAAGGAGATATTACCCTTGTTCTAGGTGACTTCAATGCCAAAGTTGGTACTGACTCTGACCTTTGGGGAGGACTGATAGGTCCTTTTGGTATTTGTAACTGCAATGGCAATGGGCAACGTTTCCTACAGGTAAGTAAACTTAATGGTTTGAGAATACAAACACTGTGACATACATAAATACACATGGGTTTTACCAGTGGAGCTGCATAAGAATACGATTGATTATATATTAACAGCAAATGGGCTAGTTCTGTTAGGAATACCAGGGCATATTGGGGAGCTGAAATTGGATCTGACCATTACCTTGTTTAAAAGTGTCTTGCAACTTAAACTTAAAAAGTGTTGTGCTAGGGTTAAAAATTTTACCTTTAATACTGACGCTCTGAAAGACCCAGTTATAGCCAAAGCTTACCATGATAGGTTACTTAGTCATTATGACAGTCATGGTATGCTTACTACTGAAGTTGAGGAAGAATGGGATCATTTTAAACAGGCTTTTTTGGAGACTAACAGTACTCTTTTAGGAAATGAGCAGAGGAGGCAGAATTATCTGAGTGATAAGGCACTTGAGCTTATTTCAGAAAGAAAGAACTGCAGGAATGCCCTTAATACCCTACTAGTCCTAATAAAAGCACTACATTGAACTTTAATAAACGTGTAAAGGATCAGTTAGCTGCTGATAAGAATCTTTGCTTGGTAGCTTGGCTGACAAAGCTGAGGAATAGTTAGACAGCACAACAGCAGAGAGCTGTATCAGATAGTTAATGTTTTGTGTGGTAGAAAACGAACAGGTGTACAGGGATTGAAGGATAAACAAGGTAAGGTTATAGAAGGTGATGATTCTGTCATGGCTAGGTGGGCTGAGCATTTCAGTGATGTTCTAAACATTGTAGTTAGTTCTACTCCCATTGTTTGCAATGATGATAGATGCATTGGTGGCTTTAATGTTGGCCCTTTAACACAATCCAAAGTTATTTTGGTTATTTCTAAACGTAAACTTCATAAATTCCCAGGGGTAGATGAAATTACTACCGAAATACTTAGAGCTGGGAATGTTTCGGTTACCACTTGGATGACTGAAATTCTGAATATCTTTTATGATAAAGGCATGGTTCCTAAGGATTTTACCAGAGCTATTGTTATCCCTATTTTCAAAAAAGGTGATCGCAGTTCTTGTGATAACTATAGGGGTATCAGCCTACTCTCTGTTCCAGGTAAAGTTCTTTCTGTGATTGTACTTAATAGAATTAAGAATCTGGTTGACAGTCAATTGCGTGATGAGCAATGTGGATTCAGAAGTGGTAGGGGATGTGTGGATCAGATATTTTCACTTAGGCAGATTCTTGAGAAATGTTTAGAGTTTCAGAAACCTTTGGTTGCTAGCTTTGTTGATTTCAAAAAGGCTTTCGACTCTGTTGATCGTCATAATTTGTGGTTGATTGTGAAATCATATGGTATACCAGACAAGTTAGTTAACATTATGAAAGCTCTCTATAATAACACTGAGTCGTGTATGAGAGTTGGTAAAGCTTGTAGCAATTAGTTTAACATTGCTTCTGGTGTTCCACCAGGCTGCATTTTGTCTCCTTTTCTATTCAGTTTGGTTATTGATTATGTTATGTAAAATTCACTGCAAGGGAAAGATTTTGGCCTTAAATGGTCTGGAGATACTAAAATTTCTGATTTATATTATGCTGATGATTTAGCCCTTTTGGCAAATGATGTTGATGAGATGAACTCTTTCATTCGAGCTGTTGATGAAACTGGTAGTAGAGTAGGTTTGGTTATAAACAGAGAGAAAACTAAAGTGATGAAAATTGGTCAGGCAGGCTGTGATTCAGTTAATCTGAATGGTTGCAGTCTTGAGCAGGTGTCACAGTTTAATTAGATTGGGAGCTATGTAACAGATAATGGTGATGTGCGGCAGGAGATTAACAGACGAATAGGGATTGCTGCCGGGACTTTTAAGAATCTATTGAGAGTGTGAAGAAATAGGCGTATACACCTAAAGACTAAAATTATACTGTATAATAGTTTGGTTCTTTCTAGGGTTAGTTATGGTAGTGAAACTTGGACACTTTGTAAACAAAATAACAGAAAACTAGATGCTTTTGATTCTAGATGCTTATGCAGCATCTTGGACATTAGGTGGTTCGACTTTGTAACTAATGATGAGGTTAGGCAAAGGAGTTTGCAACCTCCTTTAAGCATCATAGTGTGCAGAGAGAGACTCCGTTGGTTTGGCCATGTTGCCCGTAGAAATAATTATAGATTGGTGAATAGAGTTATGAACAGTGTGCCTAAAGGGCTCAGAAAGAGGGGGAGACCTAGGATGCGGTGGGCAGACAATGTCAAACAGGACCTTGTTAGAATTGGTGTGCAGTGGCCAGATGCAGTAGATGTAGCTCAGGGTAGACTTGCTTGGAGAACTAAATTGCACGGTCTGGTTGGACCTCTGTTGCCCTTGGCTTTTTGAGGATGATGATGATGATAACTCTTTAAATAGTAAATGGACATTGGGAAAATTCAAAATTTAGATTGACATGATTTAGATCTTCATTTTCAGTACCATTCTAATGTAAAAAACTAGTTTTAGAAGTTACATCCACTTTGAATCTTACTTTGCACTGGCACAACATGAAGAATTTTTTTGTGTGTTGGGAATGAATAAATATTTTTTCATACATACTTTACATTTGAAAATGTTGGTACCTTATGTTGTTGTTTTTTCTCTTCATGTATTTAGGAATTGGATATAATATATCAGGTTCCTCATACTGTTCCACTCTCTGCTCATCACAAGTGGAATTTTGATGATTTGCTGGAAAAAACATGGGAATATCTGAAATTGATCAGAATGTAAGTATTATATTAGTTATTTTATTTGCTCTATATAGCTTGCTATACAATACAAAATGTAAGCTCTAGTATTTTTAAAAAAGTCTAAGCTACCTTTATTCCTATAATTTTATATAGTGCCATTAGATTATCTGTTGGATATTTTTTCTCTGAAATTTTCTAGTTTATAGAACTATTTTTTAAAGATACTTTGAATAAGTTATTTTTTTTTTGTTTCAAATTTGATATTGTTTTGGGTTTTGGCTTTTACAAAATAGCACAGTGATGTGGTTTTGAGACTTAAGTCATGTTCCTGGAACTGATACTATAAGTCAAGGCCAATTTTGTCATACAAACAATAATAGGAGGTTGCTTTTTTGACCATGGATTTGATAAGTAACTTTTTAGATATGAATACATATAGTGTGTGTATCCAACTCCCAATCACATATAAAATCCAATAATATTTGCAATTGTGCAATTGTAATATCTTTACAAATCATATTACAATTTGTGTTTGGAAAGTTCATATTTGTCGTTTAAGTAGAAAAGAGGGATTTTTTTGTACTGAAACTTCCACCCTTGAATCAATCACACAATGCTGAGTTTGATCTTGAATTCCCACAATTAAAAGGTCTTTTAATTTCAGTCACAAGTCTTGTACTTGTAATAACTGTTTCATTGTAATGATGCTGCAAATAATTGTAAGACACAGCTAGTTAGGTATTATTTGATATTCACAATAAATGCTGATAATAACTTATCAAAAATTTTTAAATCTCAAGGATTGAGGAGTGCCAATACAGTAACCCATACAATTAAAAATCTAACAATAAATGATAGAGGTAAAAATGTACCTACAGGTGGAGTATATGAGATAACTATCCCTGACCCTTCAAGAAAATTAAAATGGAAAGGATACATATATAGGAAAAACATATAGACAATACAACACAAGAATACCAAAACGATATATTAAAAGGCAATCCGAAAATGCATTAGCACAAATATTAAACAATAATTTGGAAATAGATAAATTAGAATTCACACCCAGAATTGCCCCAAAAACCAAATTTCAACTTCTGTACACTGAGAAAATGCTAATATATAAAAATTTAAACAAAGTATGTAACACAGAGATTCCACTCCTTCCTGCGGCGTGGAATCTCCTGTTACATCAACAACAATGCGCACACACGATCGACAACGTAAGGAGCGAGACGGGTATATAGCGAGGGAACCAGCTGTTAAAGAGATGAGCCTAAGGAAGCCATAAGACAGACACATGGCGAAACGCGTTGCTCCGATTGACATCATGAAGCCCACACAGTTTTAGTTTAAATGTTTTTAACAGCTAATATGAGGTGTGTAGGATGTGTGTTAATAAATCTTTTAAGGATTTTAAACTTAAATTTTTGAGGTTGTGCACTGACTTAATCATCTTTGTCATTTGAAGCACAAAAAGACAATTGCCTTTCAAGATATTTTGAGGTTGAATAATATTAATTAAAATTTGAGCCATAGAAGAAAAGCATTGGCTAAATGATGTCCATTTTGTGCCTACTACAATTGCTTTAACTACAAAGCAGCGAGGAAATATCAACCATCTTGTGTGCAAGTTGTCTGTATTCTACAAAACACCAAGTGTGTGCTTCAATGAAGGACTGGTATGCAAAGGACCTGTCATCAGCTTCTATAAAAGAATGTTATTCAACTAGAAGAAAAAGCCAGCTTGAAACGAACTCCCTTGCCAATGTACCAGCCATCATACTAATGGTAAATACCCTTAAAATATTATCTGCTTTAGGTTTCCTTTGAGGTTAATAACAAAGGATAACTATAAGGGCCAAAGATAAGTAAGGTGATGTCAAGAGATAGGTTTGATTTGCAATGGAAAGTTGCCTAGGACATTTCTGCAAGTTTATTCCACCTTATTCTCAGTTGGCACTCCTCAATCATAGAGATTTCAAAATTTTTGATAAGTTATGTAATAGCATTTATCGTGAATATTAAATAATGATGTTGCACTTTTAATTTCTGCCCTATTCTAGCTTTTAATAATTGTATGTGCAATTGTATGAACAAGGAATGGTTATGAATTTTTGCTTTTCATTCTTTTAGTCTCAAATAACTACTTTCTTCTTTACTTCTCGTGTAGTTACACCAAGCCAAAGGGCCAGCTGCCAGACTATGAATCTCCTGTAATTCTCAGCCAGGACAGGAAAACAGTTGAAGATTTTTGCAATAAGTTGCATAGAAGTATTATTAAAGAATTTAAGTAGTGAGTAAAGATGATCACAAGTATATAAAATAGTAATAGCATGTTTATGTTTTTTCATTATTTAATATTAGAGAAACAACTAAGAAAATGTGGTTATAATACAAAATAGATAATGCCAAACTTATTTGCAAAGAAAATAAAAAAAGGAAGTTTTTTAATTGTATTTTATATCTGTTATTTTTTGCATTTTTGCATTATTATCTTAAAAAAAAGTATGTTCAAAAAGCTATAACTTCTGATGTTACAGCTTTTTGAACCATTTTCCTAATTTGTAATGTGAATAATAGAGTTTATGACTTGGTGGCATAAGTATAATGCAAGCATTCTTTATCTATAAGAAGAAATAACTTTGCTACAGATAATGAAATTTGTACTGTCCTATGGTAACCTGAACAACATTTTCTCTGTTAGGAACAACTATGTTCCTAACAGAGCTAGTTCATTTGCTATTAATTCATATATAATCAATCATAGTCCTATGCAGTTCATAAGATGAAATGCATGCATTTATAAATATCCCAGTATTTGTAGTAAGTGTTATGTTCCACATTGCTGTTACAGCTACTGATTTCAAAAGGACCTATTCAAGAGTTGGTAGCACCCTTGCATTAAAGTACAGAACTCCTCATATCTCCTTTCGAGACAGGTTTTACGGACAACTTCAGGATGTTTGGAATGATGTCTTGTTTTCCCATCATTAAAATCAAACCTATTATCAAACCATGGCAGTCTTGTTATTGCAGGAATCACAAGGAGGAAGTTGTACTTGCTCGGCTCCGCTTAGGTCATTTGTTTATTACTCATTCGTTTCTTTTACGGGCGGATGACGAACCTAAGTGTGAGTTTTGTGACACCTTTTTAACGATTAAACATATTTTAATTGAATGTCATTGTTTTAACTTTGAAAGACGAATGTTTTTTAACTATCATGATTTTACGTCCGAGCCCCTTACACTCGGACATCTTTTATCAGATGACTCTCTTTTAACCCCTGTCTTTGAATTTTTACGTTTTACTGGATATTTTATGCGTTTATGAACTTTTTTACTTTGTTAACTTGTTTTTACACTTGTTTCTGTTATTTACTGGGTCCTATACACCCATTTTAATTGTCGATTTTTACACTTGTTGTTACTTTTGCCATTTTTACTTATCTTTCTTGTGCTCGTTATGTTTTTGTGTGTTTTTAAATTTGGTTGTGGGTTAAATGACTTTTATCAGTTTATATCTTTTTGTTTGGCGCAATATAGCCCTGTTGTTCTTTAGCCAAAAAACCCCAACCAACCAACCAATCCCATCATTAAAAGGCTTAAGCACCAAATCTGGTAGAAGAATTTGAGAACCACCTTTATAAGTGATTCTTTATATGAGTCTGAATCAAAGAAGAAACTGACCTGCCTGAGTCATATTACTCTTGGTTAGGGTCAGCAATGGCTGTAGAAGCTGTGGATCAGGTACATGTGATGGCCTCCAGTGAGGACTGACTCTGTTGAATATGTTTTGTTGTAAAACTGCCATTTGCTATATCCCCATGCATTGTCAGAAAACTGGTGGCCTTTCTTCATCCCCTGTGCACTTCCTGAAAAGTGCTTCCTTACAGCTCTTATTTATATTAGAAGATGCAAAGACATTCTTCATTTGTATATTGGTAATGGTTCACCAGGAAATAACAATACAGTTTCAGAGTTAAAATGTCAAATTTATGATTCGTTTGTGAATGACATTTACTGAATTTACATAAATCCATAAATGTGACCTGTACCAAACAATGAATCTGAACTTACTTTTAGATATAGACAGTTGGGTGCATAGTTTTTCCATTTGAATACAGATTTAAATATAAAATATAGTTAATGCAGCAGTAGTTTGAATATAAATATGTGAAGTATTCAATTTTTTCAGTGCTCTTGTCTGGGGATCATCAGTGAAGCATAACCCACAAAAAGTAGGAAAAGACCATGTATTAAATGACGAAGATGTTGTTCAAGTAGTTAAAAGGTAATATAATATTTGTTAGGTAATTATGTACTGCATGTTAGTTTAAGAAGTCTGGAATTTGTTTGTTTTTTACACTGAAAAAAATAAAATGAAGTACTACATTTTATCTCTGGGAAGTACAATACAATTATTTTGTATAAAGGTGGGTTTTCTGTACACTGTTGTATTTTTGATTATGTATTTTCATTATGTTTGAATATGGTAATTGCTGGTTGGTTTTATTGACATGTGAACTTTATGGTGGGTAAGGTGTTATTAAAGATATCTAAAAGATTATATAATTCATCAATTCATTCAATTGAGGAAATCATTGAATAATTGAATGAATTGAGAATTCTGGCCATGGTCCCAGAATATTAAAATATTGTCTATTTAATGTAGGTATAGTGTCAATTTAAGTTTACTTTTAACCACGGATGTTTCTTCATTATGCCTCATTACTGCATCAGCCATTAGTCTGGAGAGGGGAGCCCATGGGTACTCCTTCGGTCTGAACCCAGGTTTCTCTGTTTACTAAAAACCAGTTGGATGAGGTGGCTAGATCAAGGGCTTCATGAATGCTGAAGTACTGTTGTGGGTCGGGTGTTTTGTGACCATGTTTTCAGTTGCATCACTGCATCTAGCACTGGTATGTTAGGGTATAGTGGAATGACATCAAATGAATGCATTGTTGTGTTAGAGGTAATAGGGTTTTTTAGGATGGTTCTGACAACGGTTTAAAAGAGTTAAAGAAAAAGGTTTGAAAGAGTGGTAGCGAGCTTATGTGAGGTTATACAGGGTGAATCTGAAAAAGTGGGCAAAACTTTACGGGGGGGGGGGGGGGGGGGGGGGGTAGAACGCAGCTATACGAGCAATATTCGTCATAGAATGTATGGTCGGAACGCAAGCGGTGAGAAGTTAAAAGGTAGTTTTCCACTGTCACATTTAAAGAATGAACACAAGAAGGAGAGGAGATACTCTGTGCCTCACTTGCATTCCCGTCCGCCGCACCGTACACAAAGTGCATATCCACCATTTCGTGGTTAGTATAACCAGCCATCCTCTCCGCAATCCACGGTAGAAATGCCGTTGGGTGCGAGGACCGACCCTTTTATACCATTTCCAACGCCACCTAGCGGTTCGCCATTTGCGTTCCGCACATACTTTCTATGACAAATATTGATCGTATAGCTGCGTTCTACCACCCTGTAAAGTTTTGCCCACTTTTTCAGATTCACCCTGTACATAGGTGATTTCCTTTTTGAGATTAGGTGTCTGAAGGGATGATTGGTTTATGCAGTTTAATTTTGGTAAACATCTAGGGTATATCCTGGTACATGTGAGGTGTGCAGGCTTTAGAGATTTTGGTGGGTAGGAATGGATCACTTTTTAATTTTGTTAATTTCTGTAGTGTATTAGGTATGGGTTTGTTAGCCAGCTTCTTGACCTATTCTCAAAAAGGAAATCACCTTCATATAACTTCAAATAAGCTCCCTACCATCATTTTAACAACCAGTTAAAATGTGACCCATTTCAATATCGAAATAGTGAATCTAAAAGGAGAATCAGAAATGGTGGATCTATTTATATTTGGTATAATTATACTAAAATAATATATAATTAAATATCGATTTTAGTATAATTATGCTAAAATTTCTTGGAATTTAAAATAATTTATTTACATTATTTTTTAATCAAATTAAAATGTTTGTGATATTTATTAGTAATGAAATAAAACTTTAGCATAATGAAATGTACATAATAATTGAAAAAAGTTATCCCTTAATGGGAATACTAAGTTGATTCATTTAGCAGATAAAATATCAGATTCAGAATCCTTTAGAAACTTGATTCTTAGAAGAATTCTTAGCAACCGTCAAAGGGGTTGCAGCTGAAGAACTATTAACTTGAAATTAAAAGATTATAGTATTAATAGTAATGCTGCGCCATCCTATACTTTCATATCACATATTACCATACTTTGATTAACATAAACATTGAAGTGTATTTTACACCACTTTTTTTTCAGGGTATAGAATGAGATGCCTTTATCCATGTACAAAAGTCTGTAATTTAGAAAGTGAAGATAGAATTCCAAGAAATACCTGGATGCAACAAGTATCAGTGAAATGTAACCTCTGTATTTTAATTAAAGAGAATGATCACTTTTTTTCTCCTGCAGTTTGTGTCTCTGAATTTTCCAGTATTCCTGTTTTACATAAACAACTTTAGCTAATTTCATTCTGTTTATATAAATGCCTACAACGGAGCGAAATTTATTTTTAAGTGCATTTGCTTTAATAAAAATGCGATTTTGATATCTGAAAAATTTACTGCAGTGGAACATTATTTTTAAATAATAATTCGCAGGCAGTAGATTGAATAGCTTTTAACCTTTTGTTTTAACTGCTAACTAAAGTTAATGTTCAATACCTAGAAATAAAAATATTCTTCTCCCAAACGAATATTCTGTATTGTTATTTCCTCAATTTGGAAATGAATGTCATCAACAGTGTGAATGCAACACAATGAATTTTGATAAGATAGAAAGTAGTATACTGAATGGAAATTATAAAGCACCCTGCTAGAGTAAATAGAAAAAGTGTACACATTTCTCAAAGTAAAAATTTTTTAATGAAACATTACAAACTGTGGTATTTCATTGGTGCCCCCTCCCCCCGATATCAACAATATTGACTCGTAGAAATTCAGCCCATTCTACTCAATGTTTTTTGGCATAGACACTGCCAAGACGTGTAGGCTAATTTTTTGTGTATTAACTCTCAAATACCGCCACTTTTTTTTGTATAGCAAAGATATTAATTATCCTGACCAGATTTGTATTAGCAGCTTCTGCACCCTAGGTTTTTCGGTGGAATGGGCTTAATTTCTGTGACCTAACATTGTTGATATCAAGTAAGATTAATCGTGAGTTCTCAAAATGTTTGAAACTAATTTATAAAAACACTTAATTTTTTTTTTTTTGGGGGGGGGGGGGGCAGGCAGGGGAGTTGCAGTTATCAAAATATGGGTTTGAAATGTTTTTTATTCAAGTTCTCAAAATGCTATTTTTTTCAGCTGAAGATAAATCGGTATTTTTGAAAGGATGTAAAAAAGAATTATTTAAACATAGATGACAATCAGAATTACCTGTTGACTTTTTAACGTCAATATATCGAACATTTCGTGGAAAAAATTTCGTCGACATACGAGACTTTAACCCTTATCTCTCAGTCTTAGAATTAGTGAGAAAATTAAATTTTGTGGTGAAAAAAACCAGTGATCAACTCCTACATGAACCTAAAAAATTAAAGGAGACCAGTGGCATACCAAAAAAATTCTATTTGGGGACATAGTAGGGGGTATTCGACATTGTTCTCTTTGAGAGAGTGATTTTTGGAGACTGCCTTAGAAAAGATATATTTAAGCCTTCAAGGAGGGTTATCACCCTCCTTGGGTACGCCACTGGAATACTCTCGGATGAAAAACTTAGTTTGCTGAATGTGATTCTCATTGAGTATATCCGAATTTTCATAAATGTTTTGAATCTCCTACTCATTGTAGTAATATATGTGGAGTATCAATTAATCTGGATATATTATTTTCTGGGTAAAAAAAATTCGGGGTGGTGAGTAAACGGGCAAATTAAGGAGGGCCAAAATATTTGCGGTGGTTCTTAAAAAAAAAATCCTTTAGAAACGTTTTTATCAGGCTCAAGCATCGAATTCTTCCTGCAAGCCATTTTGTGAAAGTGTTCTGAACACTGATGGCCACTTGAACCTTGTTATTTTCAAAGCAACAGCTTTTAAACGCCATTTTTAGCTTTGGAAACACGAAAATCACAAAGTTCAAGATTGGGGGTAAACCCCAAACAACCAACAGACCAAGATTGGGATATGTAAGGAGAAGAATGAAAGGCATCTTGTATCCGGAGCAGAGTCGTTACTACCGCATCTGAGCTCCAGATACTCTGCTGTGAAATGTGCTTATAGGGGCAATGCAGTAAACCGGTTCTTGGTAGTCTATCATTGAATTGTCTGCGCAATCTGTGGTTTTTTAAGCACGTTGTTTCTGAACAACAGCGGATATGATCTCGAATTTCAGGTACGTTGAACTTTTTTTTCTCCTTCAGTACTTTGATATATTTGCCACTCCAAAGAAATTGTTAGTAAAGACTTGACTTGTAACGATTTAAATGTAGTTTTCGAAATGCAATCATTACCAGATGCATGTGGTTTCTTTAAACCGTGTCGCGATGTTGGCAGTTATGGCAGGTAATGATTTGTAACGTGTCAAGTAGTACTTGTTGCTATTCCCTCTATAATTGTAGGATTAAATTCAGCATATGTAGCATTAATAAGTGACATGCTTACAGATTGATTATCAGTTTTTCATAATTAGCGATTAAGCAAACTTTCATTATCATAAAATTACGCTTGTGGTGGACTTCAGTCCTGTTCGTACTGCATATTTTCTGGTTCTGCCCCTGCCGCAGAAGAGTGTTTGCCATGCGGCATAGTAAGTGCCGACATATTGTGATTCCAAAGAGTCTTCCTCACCACAATCGCAAAGCAGCAAGGAATATGGATTATATTTTCAGCATATTTACAATTCACGTGAAAAGTGCATGATTTTACTATCTTATCATTTCTTTATAATTACAAATTTTGAAAGAGAGGTTTGATATTTTAAAAACGTTGCAAATAAAATTATACTCATTGGCATAATCTATTGTAGCCAATTTCTCATGCTGTGACTTCGGTTGAATATATGTGATATTAAATAAATTTTCTTAGCTCACTTCTCAAAATTTCTGTGCTTTTTTTATTTTAATTACATTCATTACATATGTAAACGATTTATAAAAACTCAGTGATGTAAAAATTCTGAAAAGGAGAAAGATTTACGTAGACATTTTACAGTGTTCAGCTTATATGGTGAAGATTTACTAAATAAATATAAAATAAATTCGGGAAGGATTATATGACACAACAAAAAATTAAATAATCATCATGTCAAAAAAACAACTTTTATCAGATAAATTTGTTGAACATAACAAAAAAAGTGGAGTGAGGGAGCTGGAGGGGTTAGTAAGGAATGCAGTGCATTTGAAAACTATACATATTATTAAAAATTGCATTAATCAAGATTTTACTAATATTTCAGGAACATTCGTAAAAGTACGAAAAAAAATTTTTTTTTCATGCTATGAGAAAACATTCCCAAACGCTTATCATCATCCTCAAGCAGCCATGAGCTACGGAGGTCCAACCAGACAGTGCAATTTAGTTCTCCAAGCAAATCTATCCTGAGCTACATCTACTGCATCTGGCCACTGCACACCAATTCTAACAAGGTCCTGTTTGACATTGTCTGCCCACCGCATCCTAGGTCTCCCCTTCTTTCTGAGGCCTTTAGGCACACTGTTCATAACCCTATTCGCCAATCTATAATTATTCATACGGGCAACATGGCCAAACCAACGGAGTCTCTCTCTGCACAATATGGTGCTTAAAGTTGCAAACTCCTTTGCCTAACCTCATAGTTACAAAGTCGAACCACCTAATGCCCAAGATACTGCGTAAGCATCTGGAATCAAAAGCATCTAGTTTCCTGTTATCTTGTTTACAAAGTGTCCAAGTTTCACTACCATAACAACCCTAGAAAGAACCAAACTATTATACAGTATAATTTTAGTCTTAGGTGTATACGCCTATTTCTCCACACTCTCCATAGATTCTTAAAAGTCCCGGCAGCAATCCCTATTCGTCTGTTAATCTCATGCCGCACATCACCATTATCTGTTACATAGCTCCCAAGATAATTAAACTGTGACACCTGCTCAAGACTGCAACCATTCAGATTAACTGAATCACAGCCTGCCTGACCAATTTTCATCCCTTTAGTTTTCTCTCTGTTTATAACCAAACCTACTCTACTACCAATCTCATCAACAGCTCGAATGAAAGAGTTCATCTCATCAACATCATTTGACAAAAGGGCTATATCATCAGCATAATCTAAATCAGAAATTTTCGTATCTCCAGCCCATTTAAGGCCAAAATCTTTCCCTTGAAGTGAATTTCGCATAACATAATCAATAACCAAACTAAAGAGAAAAGGAGACAAAACGAATCCTTGTCGAACACCAGAAGTAATGCTAAACCAATTCCTACAAGCCTTACCAACTCTCACACACGACTCAGTGTTATTATAGAGAGCTTTCATTATGTTAACTAACTTGTCTGGTATACCATATGATTTCACAATCAACCACAAATTATGACGATCAACAGAGTCGAAAGCCTTTTTGAAATCAACAAAGCTAGCAACCAAAGGTTTCTGAAACTCTAAACATTTCTCAAGAATCTGCCTAAGTGAAAATATCTGATCCACACATCCCCTACCACTTCTGAATCCACATTGCTCATCACGCAATTGACTGTCAATCAGATTCTTAATTCTATTAAGCACAATCATGGAAAGAACTTTACCTGGAACAGAGAGTAGGCTGATACCCCTATAGTTATCACAAGAACTGCGATCACCTTTTTTGAAAATAGGGATAACAATAGCTCTGGTAAAATCCTTAGGAACCATGCCTTTATCATAAAAGATATTCAGAATTTCAGTCATCCAAGTGGTAACCGAAACATTCCCAGCTCTAAGTATTTCGGTAGTAATTTCATCTATCCCTGAGGATTTATGAAGTTTAAGTTTAGAAACAGCCAAAACAACTTCAGATTATGTTATAGGGCCAACATTAAAGACACCAATGCATCTATCATCATTGCAAACAATGGGAGTAGAACTAACCGCACTGTTTAGAACATCACTGAAATGCTCAGCCCACCTAGCCATGACAGAATCCTCACCTTCTATAACCTTACCTTGTTTATCCTTTAATCCCTGTATACCTGTCAGTTTTCTACCACACAAAACATTAACTCTCTGGTACAGCTCTCTGCTGTTGTGCTGTCTAACTGCTTCTTCGGCTTTGTCAGCCAAACCATCAAGCCAAAGATTCTTATCAGCAGCTAACTGATCTTTTACACGTTTATTAAGTTCTCTGTAATGCTTTCTATTAGGACTAGTAGGGTATTGATTAGGGACATTCCTGCAGTTCTTTCTTTCCGAAATAAGCTCAAGTGCCTTATCACTCAGATAATTCTGTCTCTTCTGCTCCTTTTTTCCTAAAAGAGTACTGTTAGTGTGCAAAAAAGCCTGTTTAAAATGATCGCATTCTTCCTCAACTTCAGTAGTAAGCATACCATGACTGTCATAATGACTAAGTAACCTATCATGGTAAGCTTTGGCTATAACTGGGTCTTTCAGAGCGTCAGTATTAAAAGTAAAATTTTTAACCCTAGCACAACACTTTTTAAGTTTAAGTTGCAAGACACTTTTAAACAAGGTAATGGTCAGATCCAATTTCAGCTCCCCAATATAATAATCCTGGTTTTCCTAACAGAACTAGCCCATTTGCTGTTAATTAATATGTAATCAATAGTATTCTTATGCAGCCCCACTGGTAAAACCCATGTGTATTTATGTATGTCACAGTGTTTGTATTCTCAAACCATTAAGTTTACTTACCTGTAGGAAACGTTGCCCATTGCTATTGCAGCTACCAATACCAAAAGGGCCAATCACCCCTCCCCAAAGGTCAGAGTCAGTACCAACTTTGGCGTTGAAGTCACCAAGAACAAGGGTAATATCTCCTTTCTTGACAGAATTCAAAATATCCTTAAGTTGTTCATAAAACCTATCCTTCTCATCCTCATCGGCATCCTCAGTGGGGGCATAACAGCAGATAACATTCAAGTCTTTAACGCTTGCCTGAAATTTTGCTGTAAGAAACCTTTCATTAATGCACTCATATCCTAGAAGAGCATCACTAGCGTGTCTGCTGAGAAGCAGTCCCATGCCTTGGTGATGCTGAAATCCTGGTGATTCCCTGAAAAGAGAAATTTAAGATTATTTTTAAGAATCTGACCGTTATCTGTCCATCTGGTCTCTTGCAAGCCTAGAATATCTAAATTATAATGGTGGAATTCTTGTGTGAGGACATCAAGAGAAAAAGCTCTGTGCAGAGTCCTCACATTCCAACTACCTATGGAGAGAAAATGGTTAGTAGGATGTTTAAAGAAACTATGTTTATTGAGAGAGGTAATGCCGACAATATCAAACAGCCCGCTAATCGGAGACATGGGGCAAAGACCCGTTCCCCCACCACTAAAGGCTGAAGCCATCTACACTGGAAGACTTCCTCCAATGTAGAATTTGACGATGCCAATAGAAGCAAAGAGTTCAGGTGTCTGCGATGACTTCTGCTCAGGATTATCCACCAGCTGATAAACATATCCTGTGAATCTATTCACTTGGGGCTGTCAACCCACAAACAAACAGAAAACACAGCGGAAGATTTTCCCTCCACAGAAGCCCACCATTGCAGCAAATTCAGGATCCATAATCAAGCTCAGAGCCATATATCTGTGCAGTCCAGTGGGTTTATATGGTCAGGACCCTGTGTGGTTGACCACTCCTCAGCAGGGTAAAAAAAAAAAGAAAAGTAGCCATAGTTGTCCAGATCAGTAGGCCATACTAATCTGGCAGCCCTCCCCTTCCGTTCACTTCCACAAGAGAGTATCTCTTTTGAAAGGTACTAACGGTCTGCACCACGAGAAGGCGGGGTCGGACATTAGGTGCTAGGCCTGGCCGGTTCTATGCATCATCACAGGGGATTGGTGCATAGCTCTCCTTCCAGTGACTACCTAGCTACCATTTACAGATACATATGAAAAAAAATTTTAAACATTACAACACTAACAGCAACAGCCGCCGAACTTGAAAGTTCTCATGGAAACATATGCAAGTACCTCAGCCCCTGAGATCACGAATAGCAACTTTCCTGCAGCAGAACACGTGTATCTGCAGCCTTGTGGCGCTGCAGTTAAAAGTGTCATATTACGTATATGGAAGTTTCCATTATTCAGTGTAACAAAAGCGTAATGTGGTGTAATGTGTAATGTGGCCTTAAGTTGTGGTGCAGAAACTATTTTTCTCCGTGGAATTCTAGTCATTTTTCACGAACTGCACAACAAAGTTGTATTCAAAGGCATTTTGCAGCAACTTCGTTATTTATTTATCTCTGAGCCTTCGGGGTCCTTGTGACTTGTGCCCACGGTCAGTAGGGGACACCGATGGGCTTGGAAAGGCAGCCATCCGTCGGATGGGACGTTAAGCCGTGGCCCCGTGTGCGGGAGAGCCATACCCTGTGCACGTTAAAGAACACACTGGATGGCCTTGACGGGAGGCTACCATCTGTCTCCCAACAGCTGTTCCAGTGGGTCCCCTCCCCCAACCTTCTCTGAGCCTTCGGGGTCCATGTGACCTGGTCATTTAGCCCATGGTGTGCAAAAAAAGTGCCGCTCAGAGGTAAAACAACCCAACCCAACCTTGTGACTTGGTCGTTTAAAACAACCCTACCAATCATCATTATCAATGCCGTATTAAGAGCTTCCGAAAAATCTCCTTGAGAAATGTGGCAGAGCACTGTCGTGTCTGGCAGCTCTCAGTAGTTTGAGTGACGGAATATATAATTAATGACAACCCACTTGTTCCGCCTAAAGCACACCAGTATAGGGATAATATCATGTTGACCACTATCTAATGGTCGGGGACATACAGTACCATATAGGTAAAGTACAGCCCACGACAATCTAGGGTGAATAGTACTATAGAAGTAAAGCTCAACCCACAACATAACCTCTGCAAAACCTGGATTTAATCTATATCCCAGGGCGCCAGAAACAAGGATATAAAGATCCAAGTTGCCTAGGCTCCCTCGACGGAAACTCTTAGTCTGACCCTTCCATCTCAGCCTGTTTGACTGCAGCAACTCCAGTCTGCAAGACCCCAGCTTCATTTAGGCTCTCAAGCCCCCTCACCATGACAAGGTATTCCCTATCGAGGGGGAAGTGGGGGAATGTACAGTTACAACATTCAGTGTAACAGTGCGTCGCGAAATACCATAATTATTTGTTGAAAACCCTGTATACAAGGCCGAGCGATCGCCAGGGATCCACAAGGGCTCTGAAGGAGACTGTCATATGCCATAGAGATCTGTGAGGAGCCGACACTTCAGCAGAAAGACAGCATAAATATCCAGGGCTAGAACCCAGTGTGCTTGGCGACTGATCAAATCATTCGGTTGAATACAACGACGACAACAGAATTTTTATAATTATAAAGAGTTTCAATTAATGTACCGGGTGACAGACTAGTTTCGCCTTCTTTATTTACTGTCGTGCCGGCCCTGTCTACTGCATATATAATAGATGGTATTCGATATGTTGCAAGTCTTCAATTAAGATACAACTCTTTGTGATCGATCCTCGCGAAATTTTCCAATTTTTTAAAAGGAGGCGATATAATTTGAGGTACACCTTTTTTCATTTGAGTCAACTGTTGGCAGTAGAAAAAACAAGGGGGAGGGGGGGAACTTGGGTACTCTGGCCCCAAGAGCTTGGATAATGCGTATTTTTTGAGGAAGCTCCAAAAATATGACACTCAAGGACGTTAAACTGCACACCCACTATTAGTAGTTTTTTGGATCTTCCTATTTTTGGAGGAAGGGAAAAATAAGGAAACACTGCAACATCTAAGATGAAACTGTCTAACCCTATTCGTTTAGTGTAGCTCTTTAATAGAACTCTGAATGAACGCATTTTGCAAGGTCTTGCACCCTTTAAAATGGCTTCCCCAGCAAGTTTATCTTTAATTTTGGAAACAATCAAAAATTGCATGGTGCAAGGTCAGATCAATATGCAGGATAAGGTACCTGTTTGATTTTTTCCTGCTACAGATAGGCCGAAACTTTCCAGGTTTTTTTAGCACTAGCAGTGTCATGATGAACCCTTGAAGGAGCAGTGTCAAACAACAGGCGTGTCATCTCCTTAACCATTTTGTGCAAAACAATGTTGGTGTAGTATTGGCCATTTGTAATCACTTTTTTAGGTAAGGTGTCCACGGCTACCACTCCTAGGGAATTGATAAAAAATTGTGAACATTTTACTTGAGCGAAAGTCTTGTCGGAGGATTTGGGAACTCGGTTCATCTTCGGCAACTCAAGAATAGTTGTCAATCTTCCTGGGAGTTGTATAGTAATAAAACTATGTCTCATCACCTGTGACAAGGTCTGTTAAACGTTTGGGGCCATTAGGTTTAAACACTGCCAGCATCTCCTTGCATTAGTCGACTCTAGTCCTTTTTTGCCAATCTTGAAAACATTTTCAGAGGCCATGTACCTCAGCTAGCACTCAAAGGATTAAACTCCGAACAAAGTTTCTGTTTTCATACTTAATCAAGGTTGCTCTGAGAGGGATAAAAAAAGATGTTTTTCTATGTTAATAAATAAACGATATGCTTCCGAAGATTAGATTTCGTTAAGGACACAATAATTTTTGGCACCCCTAATGTTATTCAATGTAAATTTTTCCATTAATTCGTCAGCGGGGAGGGAACTGTCCTTTGCTTCTCACAGACGCTAATGATTAGTGCCGTTATTTTACTGCTTAAACATAATTGCATGAATTGTGTGTAAGCTCTGCCATGATGCCAAGTGATCAGAGAACCTTATTTGTCTCAGCAAAATATCCCCACCGTGCCTGAGATGATATTTTCTCCGCTAACCCCTCTCTGACCTTGTTGAGATAAGGGATATCAATGAGTTTCAAAAGATCACTGTCCGTCGAATGCTAAGTACAACTCAGTACGCAGAAGCCATACCACTATACGTTCGATCTGTCTCGTGACAGCATTAGTGCATTCTATGCAAAATATTGCCGCTCATTAAATTCAGTTAAATGTCTATGAGAAAACCTAGACCAGTCATGGAAGAGAAGCTTGTTCTGTTTAATGTGTTGGTTTCAAATAAAAGCAAATAAGCAAATTATAAGCAGCCGTTTCTTTCCACAGAAGTTTGGATGTTTGGGCTTAATGTGCCACCCAGTTCTGACAGCATTTTGTCAGTATAATAGACTATGGAGATCTGTGAGACCTTAACACAGAGACAACATAAATCAGAGAAAAAATGTCCATGCCTTTTTCTGACTCGAACCCAGGTCTCTTTGACTCTGCAATCAAGCGCGATAACCAGTCAACTGCTGGAAGAATGTTAAAAAATAAAGTAATAATAGGTCTCATTCTTTCCTCATTTATGAGCATCATCCAATTAATTATACGACACTAAACAAAATTAAATTGTTCTAAACCTCGACGCATGAGAGTAAGAACTATCTTTTGTGCGTCGCGGCCATTTGTTTCTTTTTTATCTTTCGTGGAAGAGAAATTTGTTCAAATTGTTATTCGAAGTTAATAATTTTAAACACGAAAATGTTGTACAAATGCCATCTAGATAAAATCTATTCTGCGTGATAATCTGGATTTCCTCACTGCCTTACTATCTTGCTAACACTCGCTATTTCCCTTATCAGTTAAACTCTACAACGTTGCCTTCAAACACGAAACGAATTTCAGATCATTGGACCGTCATCTGAACCAAGTTCTTTACCCGAGTGGTTAGCATGCTTGGCTACTGATCTAAGGGACCTGGGTTCGAGCCCTGGATAAGGTATGGTTGTAGGTCTTGTTTTTCTGCTGAGGTCCTGCCATCCTCTCAGATCTTCTGCTTTGGCATATAAACTGACAGGCTCCTCTCAGACCTCTGTGGCAAGCAGCTGCTAGAGGGGGTATTTATTTTTTTTATTTTATAGTATTGATGAGTAATATTATATTTTATAAATCCTAGATATAGGAAGAGTATAAAATATATGTAAATACTTTTTCAAAAAAAAGATATACGAAAGAGCAATTAATAAGTACAACTAGAGTTAACTAGGTTAAAATAATGGAAATAAAGAATGCAGGAACCGAAACCGCATTGAAGTTCCGAAAATCCACCGGTGATGGCGCTGCCATCGTTTCGCGGTTACTCTGGGCCCTATGGGAGCTGTGTATCTGTACCTTCCTTTTTCTGTGAACCTTCATAAGATTATGAAGGTTAGTATTAACTTTCATAATCCTACTCTTAACAATTCACAAATGCATGCTTATTAATTGCACATTGCTTTGAAAGCTGCAAACTTAAGCATGTAAAAGTGAAAAAGGAATTTATTTTAAAAATTTCCTTCCGTCCTACCTGTTGATCCAATAGGAATTGCCCACTTAATGTCTTGTCTATGCATTTTCCAGATGGCATGCCTGTGAGTGTGCTTAGAAGTTCTCTCATTGGCAGAAATTGGCAATTACATGACTTGGTTCTCACTGTTGAGGTCATGAGCAGCTTTGGAGGGGGTCACAAAGCTCGGATAGTTTTATATTTGCTACCATTTTTAGATAATTTTTTTGCAATATCACGCGAGACTATGTTTATGTAAAAGGAATTGTCTTAAATGCAAAAAGATTATTTAGTTTCATTTTATCATATTTAAACATATCATTAGATGTAATGAGGTAGGTCCTTCATTTTAATGAAGGGATCGCATAATTTTATCAACGATTCTAGTGGGTTGAATATACTTATTTCAATTTTAGGGGATTTTTCAATTAGTATGACTTGAACTTGTTAGTCTATTCAATTATTCGTTATTGAGAAGACCTGTAAGAGTTTGATGAAGACAATGCTACAAAATCACCTACCACACTGAAAAATATCAACCTGAGAAGTATTTAAAATGGATGCTAGACATTAATATTTTCCTTACATGCAACGTATATTTAAATTGGACTCGCAATTGAATAAACAATTTCAAAGGTTCTTGAGATTTACTGCCAATTTTACACAAACAAATCATATTGTGAAAACTTGTTTACGTTAAGCTTGGCCAAGAGTTAAGTTATTAATTTCATAATACTTGGTGGCAACATAACAATTCAATAATGAGTTGACTATGGCGGTGAGTGAAATGCGAAAGGATGAAATATGTAAAGAATCGCGTCAGAGTTTATCTTTACGAACTCAACATGCTGCGAAAAATATTGGTGAGTTAATATGGCCTTTCAAGGAATTTCTGTTATGAGTTTTTATCCGTATAGTGTGGACGAGATGCTATTGCGAATGTTTTGGAGTTCTATCTTTGGTTTCGAAAATGCAGTTGAAATGTTTGAATATTCCATATGATAAAGTAAAATGTAATTGAAATGTATAAAAGCATCGCATTATTCTTAAACGTTTCTCTCAAGCAATCTTATTTAGACAAATATTGACTATGCTGTTAGTGCTTCTGTAAGCAAGTTTGTATAAATTTTTGGAACTTTGTAACGTATGAATGCAACGAATTATGTAAGAATTTACCTTTAATAGGTAATGGCAACACTTTTTTCTTAAAAACTGGTTTGATGGTAATTGTTTTGTGTAGTTCGTAACTCTTGTTTTTTTTTAAAATCTGCATGGAATGATTTATATTTGTATCAAATTTTAACATCATTGGAAAGAATTAAAGTTATTTTCTACAAAATATTACATCTTGGACCAAATGAAGAGTAAGTTGAAAAATTAAGTTTTTAATAGGAGTGGGTTATGATTCAACATCCTTGCTATAATATTATGTCAACAGTTTTTACTATTTACAAATTACCTTAAAGTTACTATATAATTGAAATTTCTTCTTAGACTATGAAAAAATTACACCTAACTTTGGATGCTAGATATGTTCCTCTGCTGATTGATAGATAATGTTGAACTTTTTAGGCTAACTAATAACTGTGCAATTTGTGGGGAATGGGGTTTAATGTCTAATATGTTATTGGCAGGATGATATTGTACTCATTTATATCAAAACGAAATTAGGCCCGTGTAGTGTTTATGGTCCTCAGCCGATAGATGGCATTGCTCAAGTGCCGTGTGATGTCGATTTGTAAAGTATGACGTAAAAATGTAACTGTTCGTTGTTGGTAGCCTATGGCTCTTTTGTTTCTTTTGGATCAGTAATGTGGAGTCACATGTTATGTGTGTGATTTGACGAGAGTGTGAAGTTACGTTTGGTTTTTTTCGCCATTTTTGCTTGATGACTTCTTTGGATAACATACCTATATGGTTAGAGGTAAGTTCGTGTGTAGCTTTTTTTTTTTGAAAATTAGTTAGGATATGGTTTATAATTAGTTATTAAAGATATTTAGGGGCCGATGTCGTGGGGGCATGCAAGTTTTTGCGTGTGGGATTGAAAATGGCGATAGTAAAGAACACATATTTCGTTAGAATAGTTTGGGGGTGAATCGAATGTTTTTTAGTAGTTACGTGTAGTATGCTAATTATTAATTGTAGTAATTCTGGGTATTGTAGAATTGTTAGTGTGTGAAAAAATGGCAGTTTTTGACGGAGTCGGGAAAGAATGAAAAATTTAGAGGTGGGATGAGGGTGGCGGAGTCAGTAGCGCGCCAGGCTTGTAATCTGTAGTTCCAAGGTTCGAGTCCGAGCTATGTCAGCGTTTAGATTTATATCGGCGAATTTTCAAACTCGGTTGATAGTTAGTAGGGGACACCGATGGGCTTGGAAAGGTCGTCGTCCGTCGGTTAGGATGTTAAGCCGTGGTCTTGTGTATGTTAAAGAACACGCTGGATGGCCTTGACAGGAAGTTTCTGTCTGCCAACAGCTGTTCTAGTGGGTTCTGTACCTTCTGTGAGCCTTCGGGGTTCATGTGATCTCGACATTTAGCCCATGGTGTGGGAAAAACGGGGAGGCTCAGAGGTAAAATGACAATATAATTTAGGGAATGGTTATTTGAGTTGTAAGATGTTTTTTTTTGTCAGATTTTTGTTTTGGGGCTTTTTTTTATAATTCGGTCGGGGGTGCACTGTTTCCGTTTTTCACGTTGTCTTGGAGGACATTATTTAGTTTTGGGGCTTTTTTATAATTCGGTCGGCGGTACACTGTTTCCGATTTTCACGTTTTTTGGTTTGTGTTGTCTTGGAGGACATTATTTAGTTTTGGGGCTTTTTTATAATTCGGTCGGCGGTACACTGTTTCCGATTTTCACGTTTTTTGGTTTGTGTTGTCTTGGAGGACATTATTTAGTTTTGGGGCTTTTTTATAATTCGGTCGGCAGTACACTGTTTCCGATTTTCACGTTTTTTGGTTTGTGTTGTCTTGGAGGACATTATTTAGTTTTGGGGCTTTTTTATAATTCGATCGGCGGTGCACTCTTTCCGATTTTCATGTTTTTTGGTTTGTGTTGTCTTGGAGGACATTATTTAGTTTTGGGGCTTTTTTATAATTCGGTCGGCGGTACACTGTTTCCGATTTTCACGTTTTTTGGTTTGTGTTGTCTTGGAGGACATTATTTAGTTTTGGGGCTTTTTTATAATTCGGTTGGCAGTACACTGTTTCCGATTTTCACGTTTTTTGGTTTGTGTTGTCTTGGAGGACATTATTTAGTTTTGGGGCTTTTTTATAATTCGGTCGGCAGTACACTGTTTTCGATTTTCACGTTTTTTGGTTTGTGTTGTCTTGGAGGACATTATTTAGTTTTGGGGCTTTTTTATAATTCGATCGGCGGTGCACTCTTTCCGATTTTCATGTTTTTTGGTTTGTGTTGTCTTGGAGGACATTATTTAGTTTTGGGGCTTTTTTATAATTCGGTCGGTGGTGCACTGTTTCCGATTTTCACGTTTTTTGGTTTACGTTGTGTGCGAGGTTGGTTTCGTGGAATTGTGGTGGTTAAGTGTATATTAAGAGAAAATAATTTTTTGGGGTAAATTATATTTCGTGAGAATGTGAGTTGTCGCCATGCTTGTGTTGCGTATGTGCTGGCTGATTTGCATATTGGTATTTTCATTGTGCTTTATTTGGGTTGTTGCGTATGAGGTGGTTGATTTGCATATAGGTATGTTGGTGGTGGTTTCTTATAAGGTTGGAGTCTGTTGTACTTTTAGTAATATGTGTAATGGCATCCAATAGTTTAGATGTAGCGGCAGGTGGACCTCGTATGGTCTTAAGGGACTTTACCCTGCTGTTTGAGAAATCTAAAAAAGAAGGAATTATGTATTTACAGAATATTGGTTTGCTCGCAGCAGGGTATGAATATCCGAGATGTAGTAAGGCCGTGGTGCTGGCCCCGACTGATACAACAAGTGATGGTTTTAGGTGGAATTGCCGAAGGAGGATTGGCGGGGTCCAGCACGATAGTAGACGGAGTATTCGAAAGGGCTCGTGGTTCGAGAGGTCCTATCTGTCGCTGGAACAGATTGTGAAATTGACGCACATGTGGGCGTTTGATTATCCTCAGAGGATTGTCGAAATGGAACTCAGGATAGGATCTCGCAACACAATATCTGATTGGTATGCGTTTTGTCGAGAGGTGGCAATAGATGTTGTGGTTGCCAGGTCACAGCTGATTGGTGGGCCCGGTACTATTGTCGAGATTGACGAGAGCAAGTTTGGAACCAACAAATACCACCGGGGAAGATACTGGGAAGGTCGTTGGGTGTTCGGTGGAGTGGAAAGGGACTCCGATAAGTGTTTTCTTGTTGTTGTTCCTGACCACTCTACTGACTCCTTGCTTGCTGTTATCAAGGAGAAAATTTTACCTGGGTCCACGATTTATTCAGATTGCTGGCAATCGTATAACTGAGTGAGGAGGGTTTCGTCCACCTCACAGTCAACCACTCTGTTTCGTTTGTTGACTATGAGACAGGGGTCCACACTAACACTGTGGAAGGAATGTGGCGGCATGCAAAAAATGAGATGACTAGAGGCCGTGTGGACGATGATATGTTTGACAGCTATCTGGCTGAATTCATGTATAGGAAGCGGCTGCGGCACCAGTCAGACCCGTTTCTGAGTTTCGTGGAGGACGTTAAACATCTATATCCACCCCATGTGCATGATGAAGTAGCATGAACCACGAGCTGTGGGGAGTAGTATTTTAGTTTTTGGTTATTTAAGTTAGTAGTTTTTAATTTTATGTTTTTGTGCTTAAGTGGTTTTGTTTTTGATGTTAGTAGGTTTATTGTGTTTTGAAAAGAGGGGAGGGGAATGGTGGAAGTGGTTTACTGTATGTAGGAAGGCAATCGTTTTATTTTTTGTTGGATTTGCCACTTTTATGAGCTTTCATTCTGTAATTGACGGTTACGAGGTTTTTTTTGCGTTTGTTACTATGGTTACGGTGCGTTGCGTTTGACGTAAACTCGCGTTTTTCGTTACTATGGTAACGAAAAAAACAATGTTTTTTCTAGAAACCCCTGTTTGGGTTAGGGTCTCGGGAGTTGTGGGAATCAACTAAAAGGGCCGTTTTGTTACGTTGCGTCAAAAACAAAATGGCGGCTGAGGACCGTGAACTGTACTACTGCCCTAAATTATTCAAATGATTCATTCTGATTTTCATTTGAGGGAGGCATTGTAGTTGCTTATTTTTAACTAGAGATGTATTTTAGACAGCATGAACTTTTTCACGCTTAGATTTGTTAACATAAAAGAGAATGCCTTAGTTCAAATTTTCACTAATCCATCGGTCTTGGGAATATGTAATGATTGAATATAGCATTCTCCAGTGAATAGGAAAATTTTTATGTAGCTTGTTAAAGCCATAATGGTTTGCCACTATGATGGAGGATATTCACTCTAATACTATCTAAAATTATGGTGTAGCTCAAGGTTAGTGGAGAGAGTAAAGTTGGCTCAATGGCACTGAGCTCCTGCTATTGGCTGAAGGAAATTAGTCATCTGGAGCAATCCCGACAGGCCATGCCGAGAACAGTCATTGTCATGCAAGGTGTCTTTTGTAACTTACTTTATTTCTTCTCTTTAATTTGTTAATTTATTACTTACTCTTGGGGTGGGGTAGCGCACCAGGCTTGAGTCCCAGTTGGACTAACATTGAGTTTTTTTTATCTCTGCAAAACTCCCTGTCATGCCCACAGTCAATAAGGAACTCTTGTGGGCTTGAAAGACTGCTGTCCATAGGATGGGATGTTACACCGTGGCCCTGTATATGCCATACCTGTGCATGTTAAAAAACACGCTAGATAACCTTAACTGGAGGGTGCTATCTGTCTCCCAACAGCTGTTGTAGTGGGTCCCATCCCCTAACCTTCTCTGAGCCTTCGGGGTCCTTGTGACCTGGCCATTTGACCCAATGTGTGCAGAAAAGTGCCACTCAAAGGTAAACCAACTAACCTATTTTTAAACCATGCCAGTGACAAATGGATTCAATTCACAACTTTATAATCAATTAAAAAACTAGAGGATCTCAAACTTTTTGACACTGTGACCCCATAGAAATGTAATAAACTTGTGTGATCTTCTTGAAGAATTATATGGCCTCTTGCCCCTTCCCTACAATGTAAGAAAATTTTTTGCTGAAAATATTAGCAAATACAAACTCTCAGAGCTTAGTGACCCTTTTCCAAACTGTTTGTGATCCACAGTTTGAAAACCAGTGACCCTGAAATATAATTCATTTTCAATATCATCAAAATGGTTAATGTAATTATAATTCAACTATATAAATCGCATGTTTTTTTTTTTTCTTATTTTAATGAACTTCTCTTTACTAATGCTAATCAAATATATATAGTGCTAAACCAAAATATTTGAGAATATCATGTCAAAAATATGCATTTTAAAGGAAAAACGTGACATGATAAATTGCAGATCACCTATTTAAATCTTTGTTTTCAATGATATTTGTTCTGTAGTTAAAGAGTTATGGAAGCTAGAATATTTCCCAACAGTAATGCATCATAAGATTCTAATTAATACTTAAATATTAAGAATTATTTAAAACTGTTTAAAAGAATGACTATACATTTTAGAACTCATGAAATAATAAGCTGAAAAAAAATAGGTTTTTGCTGTGGGTGCAATTCGAATCTACGTCTCCTGGAAACATGTCAGTTATTGCTGCCGCTACATCGTCATCGGCTAATGTTTTTTTCAGCTAGTGTGGCATTATAAACTTTCCGGATTTTTTTAATTTGATTCGCATGGTGACACCATCTTTCCGGGAAGTGGACAACTGTGTTGCCTCATAGAGATGGAATTTAATATTTGTCACACACTCATGTCATTAAATCAATAATTCAGTAGTGAAGAATCACAGGATATGCCCTGTAGACATGGAACTCATGAAATAATAAGCTGAAAAAAAATTAGTTTTACCATGAGTGGGATTCGAACCCACATCTGGAAACATGCCAGTTATGGCATGTTTCCAGGAGATCATTAGTCCATTACACCATCATTGGCTAACGTTTTCTTCAGCTAATGTCACATATAAACTTTCTGGCCATTCTCATTGTGTGCAAAAAAATAAAAGTCGCTAAGAGATGAACCATCTCTAATATTTATTAATGTTTAAACTATAAATATATTAAGGAGCATATTAAAATTAAAAGTGATTATCATTAGTATGGGAAAATATATGTTTAAATGAAAAATAATCTAATGATTTGTGTTCTTGTCAAGTTTCTTGCATCTCATTCTTCATTTTCAACTTAACCGATTTTCCCCTGGTGATTTCAAATCAATTTTGCTCTTTGAAAATATGAATAATGCAATTGTTTCTCCCCCTTTGTATATTAGCAAGAAATTAAACTATGTGCTAGCATAAATAAATAAATAAATTTGATTCTCAAACATTGAAGGATTTTGTCAGTTGAGGTTATTATATCATTTATTATGCTGCAGATCAGGCACATAAACATTTCTTAAATCAAGGAACAATATTACATATTTTGGCAATTATAAATTGGCAGGATGTCATAGCCCCCCCCCCCCCCCATGGAAAATTGAATGAAATATTAAATAATGAGGAATAATGCAGGTGCAAATTTCTGCAAAATATTCTGCAAATTTTATACACTATATAACATGTTTACCAGCTTTCTGATCACCATTCTGTAGTGGGGTGGCTTAGTCTATAGTACTCCAGGCTTGCAATCTGCAGTTTCCAAGTCCCAGCTAGGCCAGCATTGAGATTTATTTCTGCATAACTTCCCACTCTTCTCTTGGTCAGTAGAGAACATCAAAGGGCTTGGAAAGGCTGCCTTCTGTTTGATGGGATGTTAAGCCATGGCCCCAGGTGTAAGAGAACCATACCCTTTGCACATTATATGCTGAATGCTCTTAATGGGAGGCTACCATCTGTCTCCTAACAACTGTCCAGTGGGTCCCCTCCCAACCTTCTCTGAGCCTTACAGGGTTGTGAACTGACCATTTAGCCCATTGTGTGCAGAAAAGTGTTGCTCAGAGGTAAAACAATCCAACCCATTCCTTAGTATCCAAATATGGCATTGTTTTTTCTTTACTCCATGAAACGCCATATTCAAGTAATCCACTGATTTCAGCTCAACAATTTGATCTGAACTGTTGACCATCCATTTCTCCAAAATTTATAGTAATTTTTTCAGGCAAGATGTTCACAGCTACCACTCCTTGGGAATTGAAAAAAAAATTTGAACCTTCTGTTCCTTGTGTAAAAGTCTTGTTGGAGGATTTGGGGATGTGGTTCATCTTCCACAACCCAAACTTAGTTGTTGATCCTTCTGGAAGTTGTAGAGTAATAAAACCATGTCTCCTCACCTGTGATCATATCAGTTAACTGTTTGGAGCCACTGGTTCAAACATTGGCAGCATATTCTTGCATGAATTCCCTTTTTTTTGCTGTTATGTCAATTTATGGGGTACCCATTTGGCACAGATCTTTCAGAACTTTAAATGTTGCTGTATGTTGTTTCCACACTGCCAATCAATACACTGATATCTAAACTTATTACTGAACAGTGATGTCTGGGTTTTCCTTAATGAATTCACGAACAGCAGTGATAGCTCTCTCATTCACAGCCACCTTTGGTCTTCCTGCATGAGGAAAGCCTTCAAAGCTCTGCCTTCCTTCTTTGAATTTGCACAACCATCCCATAACAGTCATATGAATAGGCATAATCTCCATATACTTGTGATAAATTGGCAGGAATTTTTTTTATATCACCTCCAAGCTGCATCCTTATGAAAATGAAAAATTTCTCCCCCGTCTTTAGTAGGCTCTATAGCAATAATGCACAGATTTCACAGACTAAACTTTATGCTCTGTCAGCAAAGAGAGAAATGATGAGAATCTTTTTTTTAAACACATAATGACAAATTTAGACAAGCTTTCAAACAAGCCATAGCTCATTAACTTTTGTAGAAATGAGTGCAAATCTACAGACACATTAAGAACTTTTTGAATGCCCTTCTATATTGTAGTGATCACATACTATTTTGTGTATGCAACTTCCTCTGTCTTTCTTCAGACTTTGATACAATTTCTTTATTTTCCAAAGCTGTGGTGGAATGCTGAGTATTGCAGCTCATAAAGCTCATAACACGGTTAAGAGTTGTTTCAAGGATATCCAACATCCTCTAACTTGCATCTATTTAAAGGCATGAAAGGGCACCATAAATGTGCCTGATGTGTACTTTCTTGGATTGAATATGCTTCTTCTATCCCTGCATGAACAGTTCTAAGATCATGCAAGATAAAGTTCAGAAAATGGGTGGGAATAATTCATTTCACTCATTATTGATTCTGGAGAACAATGAATAGAAATGTGGAAACAGACATGCACTTGCTCTGGGATCAGCACTGCACATTTGCTACAGCAAGGGGTAATTGTCTTTAGTCTTCCCATGAAAGACAATTACCCCTTCAAGACATTCCTGTGAACTGATGTTATACCATAGTATGTTGATTTATTTGTAACACCTGAAGCAATTTTAATGAGTTTTATTTACTTACTATAAAATTATTATTTAATTTTTATCTTGTTATTATTAATTTTATTAGGTAGCATAGACATTTAATTGAAGTGCCTTTAAACTATTAACACTGACATAGAAATTTAAGTCTAGTTAATTATTGCACTATGAATTCTTTTATTCATTTTGTTAACAACAAAAAATTCACAGACCCTAGTTTCTGAAGAATGGTACTTTGAGTGTTATCAAAAGCTGATATCTAATGACAATTTTAATATTACTATTCCAAGTCTGATACTTTTTCTTGCATATGTTCTCATCTGTATCAGGCTTTTGGTATTTAAGCATTATTTCTTAGGATATTTTGTGAATGTTAAGATTAGTCAAGCATTGGGTTTATTCATTAAATCTTGGCAGAAAACAAGGGCAAGATTTGATTCATGTTGATATGCATTTTGGGCAAGAAATGAGATAATTATACAGTGCTTCAAGTCTTTGAACTGCTCAACTAATGTTGTAAACATGTGTAAAAAAATTGTAAAATATTTAATATTTATGTTTATGCTTTGGTAACATTAAATGCTCCTAAGCAATACTATTCTACATCTAGCTTACATCTATCTTCATAGTTAAGCCATGAGTTTTTTTTCACCATGGTCAAGACCAGTTGAGCCAGCATAAGAAGTTTAAGGAGACACTATGGTAATATTTTCCATCTGTTTTGGAAATTTGAGTGTTGAAAGTAAAATAACACCATGGTGAAAAAACTTGTGGCTTAACACGTTGACTGCCATATATGATTCACACTTAGTTTGCTCGAGGCCACATGAATTGTTTGTGCTTCACATACAAATTTGTAGTTCAAGGCTCGCGAATCAGTTGCGCTTCACACTAGAATGCATTGCTTATGGGTAATACAAGAGTGTGGACTGAGGAACAAATCCATGGTCTTAGTGCAGCGAAATTTCAACTAAAGTATATTGTAGGGGTCAATGAAATAGTCTGACATTTTGTACTTACTTTATTGAATTGCGGTGCAAAATTAAATAAGAAAACACTGTTTATTTACTAAACAACTAAAGAGTATTCTGAAAATACAATCTGAAACAAAAGCAAATATTCTAAAACTAAAAACATAGAAATCTAACATGTATTGTTATTTTACATCACATGTCAAGAATATTCGAATAATAAAATTTATAAAGTGCATTCGTGTACAACAGTAAAACAAGGAACACAATGACATTTGTCACGTTGGACACATTTTCAGCGAGTCTGTGTTGCTTTGGAAGCTGCATGTAGATAAAAAAAGCATGCTCAGGCTGTGTCAAGCACACGTGATTCACACTTTCAAAGTTTGTTTTTAAGCAAAAAATTTATAAAAATTATCAAAACTGATATTGTAAGCAATTTAAGACCGATTTTAGTTGATTTAAGAAAAAAAAAGACGTGGCCCAAGGACTCAAAAAAATTTTAACATTGCGGCAGTCAACGTGTTAATTATGAATATAGATGTAAGCTAGATATAGAATAGTATTGCTCAAGAGCATTTAATGTTACAACAGCATAATCATGAATATTAAATATTTTAAAACTTTTTGCTGTGTATCTCATGTTAGTGAATAAAAATATAGTGTTAAAATAGTTGTTTCTAGGTCTACCAACACTGCTTTTCAAAAGTTAAATATTGATCAGTAAAACATAGGTGACAATCACAGCATTACCTGGGTGTCATTTTAACATCAATATATCAATAAATATTTTGTGGAAAAATTTTTGACGACATACGGGACTTGAACCCGCATCTCCAGAAACATGCTGGAGTATTCTTACCGATTGAACTAATGCTGGCTCATCTTTTTTCCACTAATTTAAGACTTTAAACTTTTTCAACGATGATTTTCAGCACAATCTATGATCAATGGGTGGCAACTATTTCTTTTTATATTGCACTGAGAAAAATGGAAATAATAGTCTCTTCATGCTATTTAGTGTTATTAATGATTTAAACATAGGTGACAATCACAGCGTTACCTGGGTGACATTTTAATAAATATATATCAATAAATATATATTTTGTAAAAAAAAATTAGCCGACATACGGGACTTGAACCTGCATCTCACCAGAAGCATGCCAGAGTATTCTTACTGATTGAACTAATGTTTTTCCACAAAATATTTATTGATATATTGATGTTAAAATGTCACCCAGGTAACACTGTGATTGTCACCTATGTTTAAATCATTAATAATACTAAATAGCGTAAAGAGAATTTATTATTCCCATCTTACTCAGCACAATATAAAAGGAAATAGTTGCCACCCATTGATCATAGATGGCACCAATGGTTTGTGCTGAAAATCATCGGTGAAAAAGTTTAAAGTCTGAAATTTGTGGGAAAAAGATGAGCCAGCATTAGTTCAATTGGTAAGAATACTTTGGCATGTTTCTAGAGAGATGCGGGTTCAAGTCCTGTATGTCGACAAAAAATTTTCCTCAAAATATTTATTGATCAGTAAATGTGTATATCTTGAAATATCACATTTCCTCAATCAATTAACCCACCTTTTTTTTTTCACTTTTAATGTCTCTGAAATTGGGTTGTGTCTTAAATTCTGGGGTATCTAAGAACGAATATTGAAAGACTAAATTGTATGACTAAAGCTCAATACTAGGTACATGTAAAAGAGGATTGTGAACTCTCATTCTTCTGTCATGTTTCGTTGGATGCCAATGTGCTCATTGTATCAATTAAAACTTTTCTTTCTCAAGATAGGTATTGGTTGACCAGTCTTTCTCTGTGTGAATGAGCAGTATCATTCATTAAGAGGAATTGCCACCAAATCCACCATCACAGGCTTTATTTAAGGATCAAGGATTTCATCCTGATATCTCGGAGCATTCACAGAACTTCAGTCAAACACATGGAGGACAGTACAGCCACTTAGTGAAAACCCAGCCCACAGAGTCAGACCATCACCAATTGTACTTATCTCAATAATGTTATGGGGCTAGTTGTGATTTCTCACCTTCCTTAAAATCAGTGTACATCTGTTGTCTGATTGTAAAGGAAATCTCGACTTGTCCATGAACAAGATGTGACACCATTTAAAGTGGGCCTTCTATGTTTGAGGTTAAGGGATGTACACAATACATCAACTGCCATAGAGTCCTGCTTTGTGAAACCTTCTGGTTGCAGTTGAGACTTATACCTGATTTCCTATGGCAGCAATGAGGTTTGAAGGCTGATGCTTGCCTGTTCTGTCATGACAGTCATCTTCAGGGGTTGTAACCCTAGGACACCTTGAATAGGTCTTCTGATAACGTTTTGGTTGTTTGGAATCACTTCCGTATCTTTGAGAAAACAGAATGAAGGCCACTAAAGAATATGGCCACCTACATGATTGTATGACCATCTCCCAACCTTCCAATGGCTCTCCATCATTTTGAGTTGTCAAAATGTTTTCTCTGAGACATCATGAAGCAATCAGCTATTCCAGACGGACAATGTAGTATTTCAATTTGCAATGATTGAGCATCTATGGGAATTCTCTTTTTATATGGTATTTATTTTACATATTCTGTGATATTATACACGATTTACATGTTGAATTTTCCAAACTATACATTAAATTACCTAGGTTCATTGAAAATCTTTAATAATTTTTTTATTTACATTTTGGTGATCTGTGTTTTTTTGACAAGTAATGCATATCATCAGTTCTTGTTTAACTGAGCCAGCATGTTAACATATTTTAAATGCCACCACTCTGTTTCTGTATGTAGAATATTCTATTGTGAATGAGTTCACCAATTGTGTCATGTTTTGTAATGTACACTAGTTACTAATCTTGAGAATAATTATGGTCAGGACAAAAATTTTAATTTTAATATTATTCAATCTGAAGATTTGAAGGACTAATTTAATGCCTTTAGTAATATTTCTTAAAATTTAGTTCTTTTCATAAAGTTTATTATTGTATTCATTGTAATAGTTCTTTTGAAACTTTTTTTACTTTTTCCAGGAAATACTGTTGATTCTACAAAAGAGCTCTCTGATAGCTGTTTGAAACAAAATAAAAAGGAACGTAAACGACCTGAATTGCAAATATACCGTCCTGGAATGGGCTTACAAAACAGGATAACTAACTATAAACTAGGAGAATCTGTGAGCCCTTCAAGTTCAGAAGATAAAATAAATTACAGTGATAATGATAAAAATGTCTTGCCAAGTGCTGTTGCATCATGTGATAATCAATCAGACAGATATTCGACAGACAGCCTATCCTTAAAGATTAAGGAATTAAATGTATATGAAAAGTCTGAGCCTATGAAAACACAACAGAAAGAAAATGCTACTAAAAGTCGAAAGAGCACTGGGAAAAACAGAAGACCAGATATTCAAGTGTACATTCCAAAACCCAAAGTAGCAGCAAAATTAACTGAAAGAGAAAAAAGCATATCTGAAAGAAATAGCATAGAATTGCTTGATACTAAAGTTATTTCTGATACAAGTAAACTGAAAGCAAAAGACATTGAGAACTTTGAATCAACTGATGAGAAATCTAATACTGAAGTAAATAAACTAAAAGGAGTAAATGCTCCTTCTTCAAGTTCACGGTATTCAAAGTCTGGTCGGAGGAAGAGAAGAAATTCAAGTGGTAATAGAACCAAAAATGATAGTGTGTTCAGTTCTCATATTAAAAGTAGACAGTCAGATTCTTCACTCAGTAGAAAAGCTAATGAGTCTGAACTGGATGGTGATAGCATTTCTGACACTTACATGTCAAAAAATTTTTTGACTAATGGTGTTCTTCCAGAACAAAAGTATGAAATTTCACCTAATAGGAACAATATTAAATGCTGTACTAAACAAGATAATGAAAAAAGAAGACATCATTCCAGAGGGCATAAACAGAAGCATGGTTGTTGTGATGATCCATCTCTGTATCTAGAGAAAACTACTGTTAATTCTTTGGCATCAACTTGTGATGTGGATGATTGGGATTCTGAGTTGCTGCATGTTTGTGATACAAAATTGACCACTAAAACATTTAGTCAAGATGATATTCATCATGTATCTGATTACAGGGATATAATAACAGATAAAAAGCGTTCATTTAGTTCTCAGAGCTCCTGTGATAGTGCTCAAATAAAAAACCAAGGACGGCAAATGGAAAATGAATGTGGTTTATTTAAATCAAAAAGTGCAGTATTAGACAATGTATTAACCAATAGTGGTGATAGAAGGAACAGTTTAGTTGACGTACAAAAAAATAAAAATAATAAAATTAGCAGCAGTGAAATTTTTAGAAGTGCACAGATACCATCCCAAGGCAGCAAAAATAAAATTACTAAAAGCAATGACAAAAAATTTGCTAAGTCTATTCCTAGCAGTAGTGATGTTGACACTCAAAATTATGATTCTTGTGGAATCAGTCAATCAGATATTAAAATTAATGCTAATCGATTAGATGAGAAAAGTGATAAAAAGTTTAAAAGAGATAAAGTTGAGCAAATATTGCCCCCTAGATTCCAAAAGCTTAATAAAAGTCAGAATCAGCATACTTCTGTGGAAGTCAAACCCAAAGATTTTAAAGGTGGAGGAATATTAAGACTACCATCAGAATCTTTAGCATCTAGTGAAGAAAATAAAGACCAGAGTATAATGAATACCAAGCATGTTGAAGAACCTCCGGTTTTTTTGCATAAACACCTTTATGATCCTAAAAACCCTGATATGCCTGAAATAGTAAATGTAGCAACACAGTCATTTTCACCTTTCTCTCTGTCAACTCTGTTTGTTGATCCTAATTCAAATACTGAATTTGGTAATTCTACTGGTTATTCAGACCTTAAGCATAATTTTGGATATATTCCTCCCCCACAACCACCTGGAATGAAACCATCATATCGATACCAAAATCTGAATTTCTCTACAGTAGGAGTTAGTGGCACACCAAGAGAATCAGTTATACCACACATGATTACTGGCATAGCTCCTCCTGTCCCTCGAGTTACAACTGATTCTAGGTTTAATACTAATTCTCTGACAAGAGTACCTATGTGCTACAGTGAGCAGTTAATACCACAAGACAGTGGTAAAAAGAGGTAGGGCAGTTTTTATTATTAAGAATTAGTAATTTAGATATACGTACTTTTCTAGATATGCTTTCTGAAACCAATTTGTTAATTAGCTTTGAGTATTTGAAGTATCTTTTTTTATTACTGATTTTTTTACATTGTGATGCTAAGAATGTTGAATGGGGGACCCAGCAAACTGACAACACCTGTTGTGGGTTAATATGATTGCTTGATTTATTCATTAAGATGTTGAGTGTAATATGTTGTTAATTAGTATTAACACAGTATGTGATTAAGTCAGTGCTTCCTAACCTTTTTTTAGTGTATGGTATATGTTGAGTATCAAAAATTGTTACAGCACACCAGGAAAAGAAAAAAAAGTGCTTATCTATAGCACATGCCATCATAAATATTTTATTCACGAACTTTTTTGTCTCAATAACATAAGTGGAAGAAAATTTCTACTTTTGAATTCCTAATTATCAAAAATTTACAATGAAGAGAATAGGGTAATGAAATTTTATGTAAGCATAAATATTTTGCAGCACACTCAAAGCTTTTTCACAGTATACCAATTAGAAGTATTGAATTAAGTGATCCTTTGTGACTCGTAAAATACTTGTGACTTATGCTCTTTTCCTTTAGAAAACTTTCCTACCACAAATGTCAGCAATTTTTTGTTGATAAATCCTTTTTTAATAATAATTTTTTAATAATCCTTGATACTGATGAAATGTACCTGTGTTCGAGTCCGAGGTAAGGTATAGATGTTTTTTTTTTCATGTTATCTTTCTAATGAGGTCTCTCCTTTCTCACAGACATTCTCTACGGCATATTAAACTTACAGGCTATCATACCTCTGTGGCAGCTGTTCGAGAGGTATTTATTTTTGAAATATACGTGTTCCCATATGGTAAACAGTTTTCAAAAATCTACTTTAATAATTTTGCACTTAGCATTCCCCTATGGGCACATGGGGATGGAAAAGATTAAAGTTTGAAAAAAACTTCAATAGAAATTATTATATTATTGTTGTTAATTTTCTTAGTTTTCTTGTAACAAAAAAGAATTTATAAAAAATATATAAGTAATTGAAATAGAATTCTGAAACAATATCTATTTATTTTGGTGGGTGCCTATTGAATTGAAAGTCATGATATTTTAAAGACTTTAAATTTTCAGGATCTGTTAGGGCTTTGCAGCTGGAAAAGTTGGGGAAATCATGATTTACTTAATTTATCTAGTCCATTTTACTTTGGGAAGACAATATAATAGCTTCCCATTACACTATGACATTGTTATGTGCTTATAAGATACACTATCTGTCAAAAGTATCCGGACACCCCTTCTGAGTAGAGGATTTGCCCATATATGCCACAGTCATGGCCCAAACAGGTATAAAAGGATAAACATGGCCTGGCAAACCCCATAGATATAACCCATAGCCATACGGCAGAGCTCAGTGACTTTCAATGTGGCATGGTCATAGGATGCCACCTTAACAACAAGTCAGTTTGGGCCTGCTGCAGCTGCCCTGATCAATTGTAAGTGATGCTATTGTGAAGTGGAAATGCCTAGGAGCAACACAACAGTGCAATTGCAGCCCAGTAGGTCACATAAAATGACAGAGTAGGACTACTGAGTGCTGAAGCAGGTGGTGCAACAAAATTGTCTGTCCTCGGTTGCAATACTTGCCATCAAGTTCTAAAATACCTCTGGAAGCAATGCCAGTACCATAAAAGTTTATTTTAGCTGCAGCAAATAGGTTTCCATGGCTGAGCAGCTGCACCTAAGCTTAGCACCAACAAGATCAATGTCAAACATCGGTTGGGGGACATTTGAGCAGTGAAATTGTATTCTCTGGAGTGATGAATCACATTCATCATCTGGCAATCTGACAGACAAATCTGGGTGTGAAGGATGCTAAATGAAAACTACCTGCCTGACTGTTGTTAACTGTGAAGTTTGGTGGAGGAGATATCATGCGTTTTTCATCGTTTGGGCTGGGCCCCCTAGTTCCAGTGAACAGGACTGAATCCTATGGCATATGACATTCTTGACAATTCTGTGCTCCCAACTTTGTGGCAACAGTTCAGTGAAGACTCATGTACCAATGTTACAAATACCCCTATCCAAAAGTGAGGACCATGCAGAATGGTTTGATGAGATGGGTGTGCAAGAACTTAACTGGCCTGCAAAGAGCTCTAATCTCAACTCCATGAAACACCTTTGAGATTAATTGGAATGCCAACTGCGAGCCAGACTGAACTGTGCAAAATTTTTGACCACCCTCATTAATGCTCTTGTGGCAGAATGGCAGGTAATTCCCACAGCAACATACCAAAATCTAGTGGAAAGCCTTCCCTGCAGAGTGGAGGCTGTGATCACAGCAAAGGATGGACCAACGCAATATTAATTCCTTTTTTATTACCGGGAGATTGTGGATGAAGGAGTGTCTGGATGTTTTTGATCATATAGTGGATATCCAGGAGCAATCCATTTTCATCTTGCTTTTTATATGCACTGGTGGAATTTGAAAAAGAACACCGTTAACAATTGAAGCGTAATGTATGAGATTTATTTAGTATAAACAGCTTGTTGAGAAAGGACAGTGATCACATGTGTGAAGTGATTCAATGTTTATTTTACCTTTTAATGAGTATTACATTTTACAGAAGGCACATTTTAATAAGGTGTTGAACCTCCTCGAGCAGCAATACAAGCCTCCAATCTGGCATGCAATCGGTTGTACAAATGCTGGATATCGTGCTGGGGGATACCATTCCATGTGTTTTCTACATGATGCATAATTAAGCAATGGTTGTTGACTGCCACAGTCCATGGAAGAGTCTTTGTCCAATCCAATCCCAGACATGCTTGATTGGAGACAAGTCCAGAGAGTATGCTAGCCAAGGGAGTTGGTGCACTGCCTGAAGAGTATGTTGATTTGCCCGAGCGAGTGTAGGCAAGTGTTATACTGCTGGAATATGACATTTGGGATTATACTCAAATATGGCAGGAGACCGGCTGTATTATGTCGCTGATGTACATATTGCTATTCAGTGTAAGGCGGGGGTGGCTCAGTTGATAGTGCGCCAGGCTTTTAATCTGTAGTTCCCAGGTTCGAGTCACAGCTGGGTCAGCATTGAGATTTATCTCTGCAAAATTCCATGCCCTGCCCACAGTTAGTAGGGGACATCGATGGGCATGGAAAGGCCGCCGTCCATTGGATGGGATGTTAAACCGTGGCTCCATGTACAGGAGAGCCATACCCTGTGCACATTAAAGAACATGCTGGATGGCCTTGACAGGAGGCTGCCATCTGTCTCCCAACAGCTGTTTCCAGTGGGTCCCCTCCCTCAACCTTCTCTGAGCCTTTGGGGTCTATTTAACCTGGCCATTTAGCCCATGGTGTGCAAAACCAAAGAAAACCAAAGAGAACTTTTAGCAAAGATTAAAAGAACACAAACTAGATACACACAACCAGAAACAAAGCACAGCACTGGCCAAAGCCGTCTATCGTGATAATGCAATACCAAAATTTGATGAAGCTAAAATTATTTGTGCCCCACCAAAATTATTTGTGCCCCCTATGCATACGACAGCTGTCAAAGGAAGAGGATAACCGGAAGCTAACTTGACCGCAATGCCAACACATTGAAGTCAACTCTGTGTAAGTGATTCTTTCATCCCTCTGCAACAAATCCTTTAGACATTCTAACACCACCAGGGGCTGCCATATATACATACTTTTACATACAGCAATATAGTGAACCTTTACTAACTCTTGAACCTCATGCTGTGTTTCTAACTTTATTTTGTGATACCGATGCCCCATTGTGATCCAGAAAGCATGTGCAGACAAATAGCAAAGAGTGGATATATAGAATAGGCACTAGGCATGAAATTAGCTAGAGACTATGTTGCATGGATACAGCCAATATCTGGTTGCTATGATAATAATCAACAGTCATAAAAATGGGTAATATTAATATTTTTACCACTTATCGACTCATAAATACAGTAGATAATCAGGGATATAAATTTTTAGCTTAAACTGAAAAGTTTAATGTATTAACTTTTTTCATCAAATCTTCCCTGCTTGTTATCTGATTGTTTGAAAAATTCAGAGCAATGTTTTTGAAAATACACATGACAAATATAAATTTAGGTTATTTCTTTTGAATTTATTCCTTTTGATAACTTCTCATACTAGTGATACTTTGTCTCTGAGCCAGTTAAATGGTTGATACATATAGTATCAACAAATATTACTTCAGAAAGATATAGGCCATTAAATAACTTTGTTGTGATTAGTGCAATATTTCATTATTTTTGTAAAGATCTACTAGTGGATATGGTAATCCTTGTAGACTTTCATCTCATTTCTGTTATTCCTTTTATGAACAGTTTTTTGTTTTATACAGAATGAAACCAATTGTGGAAAAGAATATGAATGATATCAGCCAATTAGAAAGAGAATTATCTATACTTATGTCCAAAGGACTATCTCAGGCAGAACAAAAGCTGCTGGGGCAATGCAGGTATATATATTCATCATTTTAAACATTTTTTAGTATTTATGTTTTGTGTTTGTTATGTGTAAATGAAACTTATGTCACTGGGATTCAAATGAGGAATAATGCATATTTATTGTGGTAACCAGTTGGTGAGGGATGGATCATGGGTGGCAACAAGCACAAAAAAAAAATGGACAGTCTTGTCCATGGTGGGGGAAGAGCACATTTTTCAATTCGTAACTTATGTTTTTTACAAACTCACACATTAGTATCAGGTGACAACATGCATTTTATTTATTTCTTTATTTATTATTGTACAAGATTTGCAAAAACTACAGTGCAAGATATTTATAAATACATTTTGAAGCATTTCAGGTGATGACATGCACCTGACATGCTTTAAAAATAGATGACAATGAAGTTTGGTGGTCCATCCTGTCAGGAACTGTGCATTTAGTATTAGACTGAACAAGTTTTTTTTTTTTTTTGGAAAAAAAAAATTTAAAGTCGGACTGTTTTATTCACTCTGGTGATTTAATGGCTATTGTGTTTTTGAACATGCATTTAGAATTATGTGGAGATAATAGGTTTGATTTTTCCAAAATATTACAAATTTACATTTCTACCAAACAGTGTGTATATGCTCTAGTAAACTAAATTTTGGCCAACAAATAGTATGTGCTTTCCCTGATCTAATGAAAACCACATAATCATTCTCCATAATGAATCCCTATAATCATGTTATAAGGTTAGCAGAAAAATTGCACCTAATATTTATAATATTGATACTCTTGCCATCTGAGCTATTTACTAATCAAATTATAATTAACTTTGGCTTTGAAAGTTTCTGATGACTGAGGATGCTTCACAACTACATCTGTTACAAATATTATGTACCTACATCTATATATATAAGTATTGATTGAGATCTGAAACAAATCCAGTGTCCTCAGAAAGATGTTAATTTATATCCTTGCATGCTAATCGAGCATTTTTAGAAAGAGATTAGATTGTAATAAATCACAATAAAATGTTCTTTTGAACAAAGAACAATAAATGCAGAAATTTTCAGAATTTCATATCATTGCATAATTTAAATTTCATCTGTAGCTTTAATATGAATTCCTCTTTTGACATTTATCTAGTTGTTTTCTTAAGCATAGTCAATAACTATAAGCATAGTCAATAACTTTTGCAGCTGATGGAGAAACACTTTAATAATAACACATTTTGTTACTTTATAGATGGAAACTACAGCTGCGTTATGAAAACATTATTTTGGCTGACCCTCGATATTGTGCTGAAAAAAATGTAGAGCAATATCTATGGAAGAGTGTTTTTTATCAGCTCATAGAAATGCTAAGGAAAAAAATAGAAGAACAACCACAAGATAGAGAAGAACTCAAGCAAAATCTTTTAAATTTGGTAGATGAGGTAAGATAGAATACTGTATTTTGTAAATGTATAAAAAAACTATAATTTTGTATTGGATTACTTAATTTTTATTGTAATAATAATTTGGTATTATTGTATTAAGAATTACAATTAAATACTTCTCCATAAATAAATGCAAAAAGATAATTTAATCTGTTTTAAACTTAATGCATTGAATAATAGAGCTGTTGATGTATGAATATTGAAGGTACTGTGATATAATAAATGCTTATTTAAAGTCTGTGTAACCCTCACAATGATATGCAAAGAAATTAAAACAATTTATGCGTGCTAATTTTTTTTTTTTGGAAGGAAATGGTAATTTTCAAGAATAAAGCTCTTTATATGAAAATATTCTATAGAGCACAAAAGCTTGTTTACAAGAAATACTTATTGGTTTTTTATTAAAGAATTTTAACATTTTATCAACTCCATAGAATAAAATGTACATGATGAAGTAATATTCATTAGAATCAATCTTGTACCCAGTTAGGATTACTGCCAGCTGTGATGACTAGATTATTAGTTTATTGGTGAAGTTTATGGAAGTAATGTGAGGCATGTGTTTCACATCTAGCATTGATTGCATTTTTTTTTTATTAAAAAGGTTTTCAATTTTATTGTTGATATATTTTAATATTCTCCATGCAGTATATAAAAGGAATTTTGCTATTATAACATTGTGATGCTTAATAATATGACAGTTTGAAAATTGAGTTTGATGAAAAAAAATAATTTTTTTATGTATTGCTAAAGCTGCATCATTAAATGGTCATACACCTAAGACTTGCTTAATTCTTTTATTTAGTATTAGCTTTATGCTTTTGAATATCTTTCTCTTGAATACCAGTTTTTTTATTCATTTTATATATTGATATGATTTAAGGGAATTAGAAATATTCCTCCTCTAAGGATGTGGTAATCTCTATAATAATTCTAAATAAGACATATATGTTGATTGAAGATATTACTTTGTAATTGAATATTAGTTTTTTTATACTTTTGAGTTCTTTCATGAAAACTTTTAAAATCATACAGTATAACAATTTTGTTTCATCATTTTATTTTTGAAATATTTTAAGGGTATCAGATATATTCCTGTAGGGATTTGGTAATCTCTGTCATTTTAAATAAGATGTATGTTTACTGAAAATTTTATTATCACTTTGTAGCTGCAAAGTTTAAGTGTATTGTTTAATGCTGCTAAATATATAGAACATGTATCTGTCTGAAGTAATTTTGCTGGAAAAAATTTGGTTTTATCTTGAGTAAGACATGGGTTTGTATCCCACTCAGGGGCAGATTTTTTTCATCAAATTGTTTTCAAGTATTTCTTGTCAATAGGACATTTCCTGTGATACTTTATTACTGAATATTTGTATAATTCTATGAGCATGAGTGAGAAACATTACTTCCATCATATGAGGCAGCTGGGTTGCCCAATTTCTGACATAGATGGTGCCAGTGGCAAATCAACAAAAATATGCCGAAATGCTTATATGTCACGTTACTAAGGAAAAAGGTTAGTCTCTGATGATATAGTGGTTATGGCCTCTGTCATGCTTCCGGGAGATGTGAGTTTTTCATCCCACTCAGGAGAAAACCAATTTTCTTTTCAGCAAATTATTTCAAGTGTTTCTTGTCAACAGGACATTTCCTGATACTTTATTACTGATGTATGTCTGGTTTATTTTTAATGAATGTTTTATTGGAAACTTTTAATTAATGAACTCTTTTGCTATAAGTGAATTTGGGTAAAAAGCATTTTTCTTGAAGAATAAACTTGATTAATATATTTTTGTAGAAAATAATTTTATTGCACTATTTATATACCTGAAATGTTGAATTGTTCAAACTGGAAATTATGTATCATTTCAGGCTTTACTACCTGATATGTATAATATCTACTTGCATCTTAGTCCTTGTGACTGAATTTAAGTGATTTTAATCTCTCTTTTAAACTCTTTTTATGTAGTAGTCACTGTTATGTATGCTATTAAAACGTTTGCACTGTGCTTTACATCCCAGTAATTTTATCAGTTGAAGGGGATTAAGTTGCTGAAAAAAAGTTGGCTTTCTGAAAACATTGGAAGTTAATAATAGTGATTAATTTATTGTTGCAAAATTGTATTAAGCAATATATATGAGGCCCTTGTGACAAGGGGATATGTTCAAGATTGCTGCAAATGGCAAAAACAATTATTTTTTAGACTTATAAGGCCTATGAGAAAAATTTGGTTAGGGACCAACAACATTACAATGCTCAACACTGTACAGCATGCGAGAATATTCAATGTTTATTGCACTATATATTTAGCCTGCTCTACACATATAAAAGGCTGAAAAAATATTGTTTTTAAGTAAATAAGTAGTGTTAAAATGAAATAACACTTGATTGATAAATGATAATACTTGATTTGATAAATGATAATACTTGATTTGATAAATAATAATACTTCATATGATAAATAATAATACTTCATATGATAAATAATAATAAGTAATAATATTTTATATGATAAATAATAATGGAAAATGTGTGATAGTACTGCTGAATATGTTGCAAGATATTAGCAAGTTGAGAGTGCTAGTTCAATGTCATCAAGGGATTAAAGAGGCATCTGGAAACTTGCTAGCATTTGCAAGAAGGTGTTGACAGCATGATGGTAGCAAGCTCCAGACCTGGGGGTGGGGGGGACCTTTTTCTGCAATGTTCCATATATTACATTAGAAACATGTTGTATACTACTCAGTTCCTTGTTTCTTCATTTACCATCATGCTGTCAACACCTTCCAAACACTAGCAAGTTTCCAGAAGCTTCTTTAATCCCTTGATGGCATTGAACTAGCACTCTCAACTTGCTAATCTCTAACTCAGAGAAAATCGAATTTGGGAGGCATGCTACTGACAAGAGCTGTGTGTGCCATAAGTGACACATGTCACAGGTTGGCCATTCCTGCCCTTGACTATTATTCCTATTAATGCAGAAAATCCCATTGAGAAATGGAAGTATTGAGTATTATTTGTCTATAGTTAATGTACAATTTTTTTGTGTAAGTGCTCAGAGTAAACAACTTGACGTATATCCCAAAGAAAGCATTTTTCCATTCAGTTAGTATTAGTAAAATGTATTCGATGTACTGGAATAAACTTCCAAATAGCATGCTTTTCTAGGTTTAATTATGTAAAATTAAAAAAAAAAACAAGCCCTCAACTGTGTGATCCATAATACATGAGAGTGTTAAAGAATAATATATTTTGAAGTTGTTTTAAAGTTATCTTTAGTTTTCAATCATAGATCTTTCAAGTATAGTCTATGTTCTTCATCAATGGCCACCAGCTGTGGTGTTAAGTTCTTCAAGAAAGCACATTCCTTAGATATGTAATCGATTAACAAAGAACAAATTGCTTAAAAGTGGAAGCAATATGTGATTATGTGTGCTATGTTTTTCTTTTTGTAATTGCCTTTATCTAAACATCACATTCCTTTGTAGACAGAATTTAATGCAATTTTATAAATTTAAAATATTTCTGTTTTTCAGGGAACAGTATTTTATGAGAACTTATTAGAAAAACAACAGGAAACCTATGGATTTAATTTACCTGAATTACTAGATTTGGACTTTTTAGGTCCTCAGTGTTTACCAGAATCTATCCGCTTGGTTCTTATTAGTAGCCAAAAAATACTTATTTATCTTGGAGACCTAGCTCGTTATAAAGAACAAGCAAGTGGAACTACAAATTATGGTAAAGCAAGAAGGTATGTTAATTCCAAAAACTTTTTTGAAGTTATGTGTGTTCATATTTTATTTTTGATGTGTTGATTTCCTCACCCCCTAAGTTTATGCTAAGTGTAAACATTATTCTTAGTTAAAATGCAAGAAAATACAGTGTTTCCCAAATTATGAGATACTACTATTATGTTAATAGAAAGCAAAATTCAAACTCCATAATTTCTCAAATAAGCTTTTTATAGAAATACCGGACTCAGAACTCAATGAAATATGCTTAAAACTTCATTTTCAACAATATTTGTTCAATATTAAATAACTATATCTGGGACGTTTGACAACAGCTGCTGTGATACTTGTTCTGAGTAATTTTCTTTAAAATTTACAAAAGCAAAAAATAAAATTGAACTTTTATATTAGTATTTATTTAATAAATAGTTTATTATAGCAATTGTTATTTGTGCTTCATTTAACTGTTGAGGAATATTCTTATAATTCAGTTGTGCTGTTAACATTTTCAGCTTTCATAACATTTTAAATTCTCAATATAATTGAAAAACCAAAAGTTGATAGATTTCCTTGAGATCTTTAATTTATAATCAGTCTGATTTTCCACAAAAAATTTATTTTGAAAAATGTGGAGTTTTGAATTTAGTTCCCACCTACATAATGTACAACATGCCATGTACAGAAAACTTCAAACACCAGTGTAGAAATGACTGTAAAATTCACACACATATGAATAATTTGTAATAAGTTTTATTTTGAAAAACATTTATACCTAAAATATTTGTTAAAGTAAAGGAGCACAGTAACATCACAAAGTAATTAATTATAGATTCAAATTAGAGATGAGGTCAGGCCCAAGTGGACTTGTCTTGAAATATCACATGTCTGAGATGGGTAGGTTCATCTCAGTTACAATTTAAATTTGACTTTTGCTTACAATTTTGAAAAATAATAAAATAATTTCTTTTGATTATCAATCAATCAGTCTTTATCTTTATTTCTCTTATTATTTTTCTGAATATCTTATCAGTTTACCCAAAATTAAAAGCAGTAAACAATAAATAATCTTCAGGAAACTGTCGATTCGTTTGTCTACCCACCCACCCATCATAAAGGTATTGTTCCTAAGGATTTTGCAATAGCTATTATTATTCCTGATTTTAAAAAAGGTGATCACAGTTCTTGTGATAACTCTAGGGGTATCAGCCTACTTTCTCTTCCAGGTAAAGTTCTTTGCATGATTGTTCTGTAATGCTCCAAGAGTATGTTAAAATTGCTTGATAGTATAATTAAATTGGACACCAGGCAATTAATCTTGCCAATAAATTAAATAATGGTTCTTTTTTTATATTAGCATTAAATGTAAAAAGGAACTAAAATCATTGATTGCCAATTAACAATTACTTATGTGATATTAATGCTTCTAAGCAAAAACTCTGCTCAAGAGAAAAAATAAGAAAGTCAAATCAGTTTCATAAAATAAATAATGTTTATTTCAAAAATCTAGACTCACCAAGGATACATTGCACCAAAAAACAACTCTTTACAACAAAAAATAAACTTGCTCCTTACTGAGCAACTCACACAACCAACTTCCTTCTCCCACTTCACGTTACTAACTAACTTCATGCATGACTTGCTGATCTAGCATCACTTGCTATACATCTGGTGTGCAACTGGCATGTGCACATCATGCTAATGAAAGTCACATTTGCATAAAATGATGAATGCATGCTAGTGCTAGCTATGACAAGCGGGCATGTCCTTCTGTGTGCATTAGCAGCTGTTAATCAAAACTCAGAGTTATGCATGTGAAACTCCTCTAATGGTATGGGCAGGGGAGAATGATGGATCAACTTAAGTAAAAAGCCCCAAAATAATAATTATAACATAAATAAAGTAAAACTGGTTAAATAAAAGTAAAAGTGAATCATCAAAGTGTTTAATAGAATTAAGAATCTGGTTGACAGATTCTTAATTCTATTAAACACTTTAATTATTTTAACTTGTAATATTTTACTTTGCTTGATATTATTAAACTTGTAATATTTTACTTTGCTTGACAAACAGTGTGGAATCAGAAGTAGGGGATGTGTAGATCAGATTTTTTCACTTAGGCAGATTCTTGAGAAATGTTTAGAATTTCAGAAACTTGTGGTTACTAGCTTTGTAGATTTCAGAAAGACTTTTGACTGTTAACCATCATAATTTCCGGTTTATCGTGAGATTGTGTGGCATACCAGACAAGTTAACATAATGAAAGCTTCTTATAATAATACTGAGTCATGTGGGAGAATTGGTAAAGCTTGCAGCAATTGGTTTAGCATTGCTTCTAGTGTTTGACAAGCTTGCATTTTTGTCTTCTTTTCTCTTTGGTTATTTATTATGTTACACAGGTTTCACTTCAAGGAAAATATTTTGGTTTTAAATGATATAGAGATCTGAAAATTTCTGATTTAGATTATGCTGATGATTTGGCCCTTTTGGAAGATGTAGTTTATGAGATGAACTCTTTTACTAGAACTGTTTATGAGACTGATAGTAGAGTAGGTTTGGTGATAAACAGAGAGAAAATTAAACTAATTAAAATGGTCAAGCAGGTTGTGGTTCAGTAAATCTGAATAGTTGCAGTCTTGAGCAGGTGCCAGTTTAATTATCTTGGGAACTACAGTACATAACAGAAATGGGTGATATAGGGCACAAGATAAACAGAAGAATAGGGTTTGCTTCTGGGACTTTTAGGAATCTGTTGAGAGTGCGAAGAAATAGGTGTATATACTTAAAGACTAAAGTTAGGATGTATAAATAGTTTTGTTCTTTCTAGGGTTAGTTATGGTAGTGAAACTGGGACCCATTGTAAACAAGAATAACAGGAAATTTGATGTCTTTGATTCTAGATGATTATGCAGTATCTTGGGCATTAGGTGGCTCAGCTTTGTAAGTATTAAAGAGGTTAGGTATAGTAGTAAGCAACCTCCTTTGAGAAGCATATTATGCAGAGAGACTCCATTGATTTGTCCATGTTGCTCATATACATAACTATAGATTTGCAAATAGGGTTATGAGCAGTGTGCCTAAAGGCCTCAGAAAGAGGGGAGACTTAGAATGCCATAGGCAGACAATTTCAAACAGGACCTTGTTAGAATTGGTTCTACAGTGGCCAGATGCAGCAGTTGTAGCTCAGGACACATGAGTTGGGAGAACTAAATTACACATTGGTTGGACCTCTGTAGCTCATGATTGCTTGAAGATGATGAGGATTTAATACCCTGGAATAAAAAAACTATGCTTTCTTTGAAATCATTTCTCTCATACTGTTTTTAAATTTTGTGTTCTTTATTAAGAGTTTCTCTCTAAATGTTTTAAATTGCTCATCTGAGATGTTCTTTATATATTATTTTTTAGTGATTTCCATTACTGACATTTGTTTTTACCAATTTCTATGTTGGGTTTTCCTTAATAGAAGTTTAATACACGTGGGCTAGAAATTTTAAAGAATTAGCACAAAGATCATTTATAGTTAGTAATTTGATACTTTAATGGTTTGGTAATCAAAACATTCTGTTGGAAATCACTTGTTAATTTTTTAAAAATTTTAGTATGCTTAACTAATGTTATAAAATATATATTTGTATTTTTATTACAGCTGGTATTTGAAAGCTCAGCAGATTGCTCCCAAAAATGGACGTCCATACAATCAGTTGGCAATTCTTGCTCTTTATGCTGTAAGTAATCTTAATTTTTAATTAATTTTAAATGCAGAATTAGTAAACTTTTGAAATCATACATAAATTAAAAAAAATACTGCTTCAGCATATAATTAGTGTGCTAAATGTATTTTTTTAATGTATAAACTTTAGATACTAATTGTATATAGAATTTTTTTTGCTTTTAACATGCTCATAATTTTTATTATGTCATATTAAGAGATTTTTCTTAAAGTTAAGCATGAAATGGGATTGAAACAATTAATCTTATTTATTCATGAAGATCTGTAGAATGAGAAAAGTATGTAGATTTTACCAGTTCCAAGTCTAGTAAAATTGTCTTATAAAAGAATATATTGTTATTGCTTGTTGATTTCATTACCAAAATTGTTTAGTTATTTTTCTGCTTTATTGGATTAATTAATCGTCATTGAGAGTGTGCATTTCCATGGTGATGAGCCATTTGTAGAGAAAATTTTATGCCCCAAGGATAACCAATCTGTATTTCAAAGATAAGGATTCATGTAAATATATTACTTATCATTTAGTGTGAGCTCATGATCAGTTCAGTACATATCAATGATAAATGAGTTCTGCAAATTTCCCAAAGCTTCTTGGAATAATAATGAAGCATTTAGCTGGTAAATGTTGGATCTGAGATCAGTTCCCAGTTGTGTTTTGCAATTTTGTGTTCTGCTTTCAATAGCAGTTACTTAAATGTTTTAATTTTTTACAGGCTAAATTTACAATTTTAGTATAAGGTTCACGTTTTGTGGAATATTCATGTTTTGGAAAAGTAATACTTTTAAACTTTTTAATTTAGCGTAGAAAACTTGATGCTGTGTATTACTACATGAGGAGTTTGGCAGCAAGCAATCCATTTCTTTCTGCAAGAGAAAGCCTTCTTTCTCTGTTTGAAGATGCAAAAAAGAAGGTAAGTGAGAGATTACATATTATGTGAGTGAATAGAAACCAACCCCATTATTTTAGGTTGAAGCAGAAAGAATTACGCACTTTTAGCATTGGTAAATAAAAGTAACATCATTTAATTAATACAAGAGATCCATAACTGGAATCACAGTTTATAACACTGTAAGATGCTGATGCTTAATTCACTTTAAATATTCATTAAAAATTCTCAACGGATGATTTGGTATACCAGTTTCATGGCTATAAGGATTGTACAATTGTTATTATATACATTAGTTTTTAAGTGAATATTGTATGGAATTAAATTAGCCACTTTTGGCTAACATTTAAGTAAAAATTTGATTAGTTATATTTATTACAAATAAAATATGTTAAAATTGCAGAATAATTTGCAAGTTCATTCAAATACAAAGCATTAAAATCTGCAAAATTAGCTTAAAAATTGGTCATTTTAAAGTCATTTTAAAAATTAGTAATTTATTAATCATTTTAAATTAGTCATATTAATTAAATTTTTAAGGAAAATCTTAAAAATTAGTCATTTTAGAATTAAATTTCTTCTGTAAATGATGGAAGAGTAAGAATTATATTAAACTGGAAAAACTGATCATCACTGATAATTTTATAATTTGTTTTTCATAAATGTGTTTTAATCTAAATTATTTTAGTAATAAGTTGTATGTGTTTACCATAAGTTGCCATGTGGGCAGTGGGCATATAAATCATTAAGTTTGTTGCATTTGAAAGATATGGTGGAACATCTGATTTGACAAACCGACAAATGACGAGCCTAAAGAATTAAAAAAATAGGTAAAAATGGGGAAATTAAGAAGTGGGAAGAGATCACAATACTTATCTCTGATTATTGAATTTAGGGTTTAATAGTCTTGGTGTGTAGCTTACCAGAATCATGAGATTACCAGAATTATTTACATTGGTGTTATTCAAGTTTAGTCCAACTGCCCATTGATACATTGATATCAATATACTAATTGCACTGCTTTCTTAGATACTATATAGGGTGTCATATTTCAGTACAGAACAGTATTAATCCAAATAGTGTAAAATCTGGATGCTTGACATGGACATCAGTCCCTAGTCCTCTGATTGGGGGGGGGGGGTCAACTTATTCAGTAGTGTATCAGGCTTGTAATCTGCATTTCGCAGTTTGGAGTCCCAGCTAAGTCAGTTTAGATTTATCTCTGCTAAACCCCCACCCTGCCCTCAGCCAGAAAGGGGACATCAGTGGGCTTGAAAAGGATAAAGGATGCTTTCTGTTGAATGGGACTTAAAGCCTTGGCCCTGTGTGCAGGAGAGCCATGACCAGTAGTGCATTTTACAGAGCATGTTGGATGGCCTTGTTGGGGGGGGGGGGGGGGGGGCTTCCATTTCCTAACATCTCTCCAGTGGGTTGGATAAGGTTAAGTTAGATAAGGGTGCATCTCTAGACCTTAAATGGTCTAGAGATTTGAAAATTTCTGATTTAGATTATGGAGATGATTTGGCCTTGATGGCTAATGATGTTGATGAGATGAATTCTTTCATTAGGGCTGTTGATAAGACTGGTAATAGAGTTGGTTTGGTGATAAACAGAGATGAAACTAAAGTGATAAAAATTGGTCAGGCAGTTGGTGCTTCAGTTGCTCTGAATGGTTGCACCCTTGAGCAAGTGTCTCAGTTTAAATATCTTGGAAGTTATGTAATGGATACTGGTGGTGTGTGGCATGAGATTAACAGGCGAATAGGGATTGCCTCTGGGACTTTTGTGAGAGAGTACAGAAATATGCATATATACATGTGAGAAAGTAGTGAGAGATACGTGTTAGAGAGTAGAGAAATATGCGTTTATAGAGAATGTAGAGAAATATGCATATGCACCTAAAGACTAAAATTAAACTGTATAATAGTTTGGTTCTTTCTAGGGTTAGTTATGGTAGTGAAACTTGGGTGCTTTGTAAACAAGATAACAGGAAACTTGAGGTTTTTGATTCTAGATGCTTATGCAGTATCTTGGGTATTAGGTGGTTCAACTTTGTAAGTAATGAGGAGCTTAAGCAAAGGAGTCAGCAACCTCCTATGAGCAGTATATTCTGCAGAGAGACTCCATTGGTTTCACCATGTTGCCCATATAGATAATTATAGATTAGCAAATAGGGTTATGAATAGTGTACCTAAAAGTCTCAGAAAGAGGGGGAGACTTAGGATGCGGTGGACAATGTCAAACAGAACCTTGTTAGAATTGGTGTGCAGTGACCAGATGCAGCAAATATAGCTCAGGACAGATATTCTTGGAGAAATAAATTGTGTGGTCTGGTTGTACCTCCATAGTCCATGGCTGCTTGAGGATGATGATGATTCTCAAAGATGACATCTGGTGCATTTTTGAGTTGATTTTGTGTTTCATCATGACATTTATTGTTACCAACCAGGTTTCTACATTGTACTAATATGTGTGGATTAAATTGTGTTTTTTGTTTTAGATTATATTAGATTTCTTTATTTCTCTGGCTCATGATTTCCTTTTTTTCTTACAACCATATATACATGCGCTAATTTCCAAATGAAAATAATACATACTCCTTCAGGCTGGGGCAATTTTTGTGTGTATACTTGTTTTTTAATAAACAATCTGCTTTACTTAGTTCCTTGCATTTAATTTAATCTAATTTTGCTTTTTTATAGTATGAACAAGTTGAAAGGAAGCGACAAGAGGATAGATCAATAGAGAGAGAAATCGGTAGTGGTGATGCTGGAGAAGAGAGATGTGAAATATGGATTAGACCAGATGGATCCAGCTGCCATCACCCCATTCTGCTAGGAGAACAGCGAGATCTTTTAGAAATGAAAGATATGTCAACAGTTGAGGTACTAAATACTTGTAGAATATTATTAATTAATTGTTTGTTAAACTTGTATTCTTTTTTTCATATATAAAATCATTTATTATCTATTACCTCCACAAATCCATACCAGGAATTTTTTGTTTCTTCTTCCATTCTTAAAGCCATCTCTTACATAATTTAACACATACAATCTATTTTTTCAGTAGCAACTTGTGAATTGCATCTGATGCTTTCACAAAAGAGAAAAAGCACTAAATTGAGTTCATTATCAACATAAAAAGTGTGACCATCTTTACTGTAAATGAAATAGCACTGTTATATTGATTCTTTACAGAATCCCTGTGGTTAAAAGTATATATGAAGAAATGCAATCAACTATGCTATAACAAAACTATACTGTCTCTGAAGATTTCTATATTGGTTTCATCAAGATGAATATGTAGTTTTTAAGTCAGTTTATAGACTATCCTTCAAATATCATATTGTCAAGGTCATCATTGAATTCAGCATATATAGTTTTCATCACTTGCTAAAATATAAATGATTTTGAACAATCTTTTATTGTACATATTCACAAAAAAGAAATAATGCTACATTTTATTACTTCTGTCTCAAAAGTTCAATGACTGATTTGTTTTTTTAAGTGGAAAATTTCATGTGAAAACGTTAAGAATGGAGCATACGAGACTCATTTTCTCTTTTCATGCAAATTTTGATCCTTGGTAAGTAGTTAGCATGCTTGGCTACTGATCAAAGGGACCTGGGTTTGAGCCCCGGGTAAGGCATGGGGTTTATCTTTCTGTTGAGATCTAGCATGCTTTGCTCAGCAAAAAGAGAACAAAATAAAAATAATAAATAACCCCTCAAGCAGCTGCCTGACACAGAGTTTTGACAGGAGCCAATCAGTTTATACACCATTATAGAAGGTCTATGAGGAAGATGAGACCTCGGGGATGTTTTGAGATAGACTGGGATTATTTTGTAGTGCCAGTTGTTCATAAGCTTTCTAGTATTATTTTTTATGCAGCCCTGAAACTTTTGGGACAGATAGTAGTAGCCTTACTAATAATTTTTCACAAAAGCTGACATTTGAGCTTTTATACATTTCAAAATTTCTTTCACATCGTATTAAATTGCTAGCTTGTGTATGTCACCAATAAACAGTGAAATGAGTCCTGTTTTCTTTGGTGAGAGTTTACTTTCAATAGAGCAGAGCATAAAGATACATTATTCTTAATTAGCTGATAATGGGAGATATAGTAAAAGTTTGTTATAAGAAATGCCAGTATTACAAAAGCATCTTTAGAATGAGTTTTTTAATGGTTTTGACAATTTCATGTGCTTACATGTGTCATTTAAGTTCTGCATAGCAAGCTTAATTTAAAGATAAATGGAGGCAAAAATCTTGCTTTTTTATACAATTAGTCCTTTCATAGCATTTGTTTAAAACATTTTGTATTTGTTTTACTTCAGTCATAAAAAGAAACAAAAAACAATTTGAATATGTGATGTGTACATTGCATATACACTGGCATAGCAACCATACTATCAGCCTCAATTTCTACAGTCGCTTTGCACTTCAAATGAGTTTCCCAAGCAATTTGTTAAGGACTGCTGCCGGATGATATTTAAATATTTCTTTCTACTATGATTATTATTGCATAATTATAATAAATAATAACAATATGGGCAAAGTAGTCTTAGTCATCTGTAAAGTACCCATTAATTCTCTATCAAATTTAAGGAAATCCTCATTTCTGAAATGTTCAGCCATTTTTTGTTTAAAAAAAATCAAAGAATTCTTATTGTTTAGTTCTCAGATGAGTTACAAAACAATCCCTTAATGAAGGTAGCATGGCCATTTCAGGGAACTGACTGTAGTGTGTTTTTTTAGATAAATGTTAATTTAATGTAACTTTAAAAAATCCATTCTTCAGAAGCAACAAGTTGTATGACTTTCAGCATAAATTTTTTGAAAAATGTAACTGTAGTTTTAAAAAACTTAAAACATAAAGCTTAATAAAAAAAATACATACTAATTAACCAAATGCATGCTATCTAACATTTTTAAGAAACTGTAAGCCCATCCTCTCAGATCTCCTACTGTGGCATATAAACTGACAGGCTCTTGTCAGACCTCTGTGTTAAGCAGCTGCTAGAGGGGGTATTTATTTTTTTAAGCTTCAGAACACTGAAACTGTTGCAAGCAGTGTTGTTTACTCATATTTGCAGTTTACTACACACCTGTTTCTAGCTGCACAACTTCTTCTGAGTTAAACATAATGATATTTCCAGAACCAAACATTTTGTTGAGATTGTGATTAAAGAAATATCATTTTGTGAACCCACAATTTGTAATGTATAAAAATATGTATTTAAATAAAAATAAAAAGCTTGAAGAGTTGTTGTTGGGTTGTTTTACCTCTGAGCGGCACTTTTTTGCACACCATGGGCTAAATGGCCAGGTCACATGGACCCCGAAGGCTCAGAGAAGGTTGGGAGAGGGGACCCACTGGAACAGCTGTTGGGAGACAGATGGTAGCCTCCCGTCAAGGCCATCCAGTGTGTTCTTTAACATTGGGTTGTTTTACCTCTGAGCGGCACTTTTTTGCACACCATGGGCTAAATGGCCAGATCATATGGACCCCGAAGGCTCAGAGAAGGTTGGGGGAGGGGACCCACTGGAACAGCTGTTGGGAGACAGATGGTAGCCTCCCGTCAAGGCCATCCAGTGTGTTCTTTAACATTGGGTTGTTTTACCTCTGAGCGGCACTTTTTTGCACACCATGGGCTAAATGGCCAGATCATATGGACCCCGAAGGCTCAGAGAAATTTGGGGGAGGGGACCCACTGGAACAGCTGCTGGGAGACAGATGGTAGCCTCCCGTCAAGGCCATCCAGCGTGTTCTTTAACGTGCACAGGGTATGGCTCTCCCGCACACGGGGCCACGGCTTAACATCCCATCCGACGGACGGCGGCCTTTCCAAGCCCATCGGTGTCTCCTACTGACCGTGGGCAGGGCGGGGAATTTTGCGGAGATAAATCTCAACGCTGACCCAGCTGGGACTCGAACCTGGGAACTACAGATTACGAGCCTGGCGCGCTACCGACTGAGCCACCCCTGTCCCCAAAGCTTGAAGATGAAAAGGAAAACTATTTACACAAACCTACTTATTTGCTGAACTGTAAATAGATGAAGTAGATGCAGAGCGGGAGCTAGATGAAGTAGATGCATTTCTATTAATCATAAAGATATTTTTTTTTCCAATTGAGAAACAAATTGGTAAGACAGCAGTTTAGAGCACATTTCATTCTAAAACCTTTGTATTATATAAAAAAAAAACACTCAGTGTAGTTAGTTTAAGCCATCCCGTGGCTGAGTGATTAGAGTGTTTGGCTACTGACCTGGGTTTGAGCCCTGGTTAAGGCATGGATGTTCCTATTGTTTTTCTGTTGAGGTCCTGCCATCCTCACAGATCTTCTACTATGGCATATAAACTGACGGGCTTCTATCAGACCTCTGTGGCAAGCAGCTGCTTGAGGGGTATTTTATTTATTATTATTATTATAGCCAGTTCCCTGAAATGGCCCTGCTGCCTTCATTAAAGGATTATTTAGTAGTTTTCTTCAGTATTATGAACAACAAATTAGCAGGTAATTTGTTGTTTTAAATTAGATTTGTTAACTTTCTGACTGAATTTGAAAAATTGAAAAGGGTTTCAGTTTTTTGAGTATGTAGGTGATTACACACACACACAACCTAGATCTTTATTTTCAATGAGTCAAGAGCACATAAGAACAGGTGGCAGATGCTCATGGTTGTAAGTTGTAATTGATGTTCGTGGTTGTAATTTGCTGTAATGTTGATCTAAGTGCAGCATGTCTTATTGCTTGCTGTTGTGTAATCAGCAATTTCTTGCTCAATTTGTTTTATAATATTTCATTCAAAAGTGTTCAGTTGGGTTGTATTTTATGATTTATTAAACAGTAATAGTTTTTTTTTCATATAAGTTAAAGTAAAGGACTTTCCTGCATAATGAGATGTCCAGAAGCATCAACTCCTTTTACAGTTCCTCCAATCTTGTAACAAACTTTTATGTAATGTTAAAATGGTTGGTGACATTTAAAAGATTTGGCTTGGCAGCATAGGCATGATTTTGACTTTTGTTCTAATTGAACTGAGAAAACTTGAAAATGGTTGATAAATGTTCATGTTTCACAGCTACTTGGTTGGTATAACTGCAACCATTTTGTTACTGCTTTCTGTTGTGTAAGCATTGATTTTTCTTTCTTTGGGTCAATGATAACTGGAATAGTTTAATTGATTTCCAAATGCTAGGTTTTTAACAAATAATTCTGTCTGCTAAGGAAATTAATTTCAAGTTGTTAACAGAGAAAAATGAAGTAACCAATGAATGAAAATAGATCTTATTATGGCCGAGTGGTTAGCACGCTTGGCTGCTGATCTAAGGGACCTGGGTTTGAGCCCTGGGTAAGGCATGGATGTATGTGTCATTTTTCTGCTGAGGTCCTGCCATCCTTTCAGATCTTCTACTGGCATATAAACTGACAGGCTTCTATCAGATCTCTGTGGCAAGCAGCTGCTTGAGGGGGTATTTATTTATTAATTTGTTATATACTGAAAGATATAAAATTTAATTCTCTTGTAGACTAATAGCAATTCCAAGGCAGTAGAAGAGAAGGGAAAATTTTTTTATGCAAATACTTCTGTATATAAATAAGAATATATATAATATAAATAATGTGAATCTCCAAAATTGTAAAAGTATAATTATTGTGGTAAAATCAAAAGTGAATGCTTTAGTGTGGTTATTAGCTTTATTTGTTTATCTAACCTTTGCAATAGTGTCATAGGATTTTTGTTAGTTCTGAGAGTTCTCTTGTTGGGTGCCTCACATTGCTGTTTAAGCCTATGACCTCATTACTGTTTTATAAATAGGTTGAAATGATGATATGCAGAAAAATGGTTTATCTCTGTGAAATAATTTATTCACTAAATAAATATTTGTAATCTTTGCAAAAGTAACAATGCTTTTTTCTTTAAAGTTAAACAAGAGGTTTGTTACCAGTTTTCTTCATGTCCATGGGAAATTATTCACCAAAGTAGGGTAAGTTAATTTTTATTATTTAAAAAAGTAGCAGTTGTAATGTAAATTCAAACACTGAGTTAAGTTTTTTAATGTTTTCAATCTTATGTTTAGTTTATTGCTGACCATTTAATTTTCATATACTTTATTGAAAAAGGAGTTATAATGTGAATTCAAATACTAAGGTTTTTAATGCTTTCAGTATTGCATTTACCTAATTGCCTACCATTTAATGTGAATTCAAACACTGAGTTTAGATTTTTGATGCTCTCAATCTGGAGTTTTGCTAATTGCCTACCATTTAATTTTCATACACTGTATCACTCCAGATGATTATACAATTCCCATGTTATATCAGTGAAAATTCTGAATTCAGAAATCTGTAATTTCAAAAACTAAGCTTTTTATGAAGAAAGTGAAACTTTGTCTCATAAATTTTAGTTAACTCGGGTTCTGGTTTATTTAAACTAGTCCATTGTCGTTGAATTACATAACCCATATGACCCATGGCCATAATATGGTGCTTTATTCTTGAAAATATCCAGTACATCAGGGTAGAGAAAATATCGAGTACATCATAGAGAGAGTCCATTTACCTTGTTGATTAAAATTTTTATTTGTTGACTAAAATATTCTCTTCTTATGACAGTTCCCACAATACTTAGCTCATAAGATCCAGATCTTACCCTGAAAGTTTAACTACCACTGAGAATTTTCAGAATATTTTCCATCCCTACATTGTATGTATTGTGGCACTCTTTATGCTAAAGGAGTGTAATAACTTCATAATGTGTAATGAGATTAGAATCCCATAGTATTACTGGAACCCTCAACTTTTTGTCTTGAGCTAAAACTCAATCTGTTACCAGGACTCACATCCACACATTGCTATTTAATGCTATATATGTAATGCAAACAAATTTGCCACCATGAAAGATAAAATTTGTATCTATTATCAACTTACAGCTAAAAAATCAGAAGCTAATGCAACAATTGTAATGAAAATAATCAATAATATTTTGGAATATTTTCCACAATTTTTTTCTTTTCAGATTTAAGATTTTATGTATGTTATGAGTTAATTAAGATCTGAAAACCTTAGTATTTCCAACAAATTAAATTTCAATAATGCAAAATGTTTATAAACATAAACTTCAATATACAGAAGCATATTAAAAAAAATTGACTTTCAAATTACAGATGTTATAGAATAATGAATTTTTTTATTCTAGAATGGAAACATTTATAGAAACAGTTAACCAGATGTTGAAAGAATTCCACTGCTTGTTACGTAGAACACCATCAGCTATGAGTTCATCTCGATTACTTCAACTTTTAGCAATAAACATGTTTGCAGTTGCCACTTCATCTCTGAAAGGTGAGTTTGATCATGTTTTGCAACATTACTGTTCACAACAAAAGAATTGTGTGTTATTTTATTGCTTTATTTCAGTACAGTTTTACAGACAGATATATTTGAGAGCTTTGCAAGGCAAAAAATAAACAGATTATTTGTCCATATTAAACAATGGACAAATTATTATATGCACCTACCTAATAACCTGTTGCTCCACCTTTTGCCCTCATAATAGCATCCAGATGTCTTGGTAAGGACTCAATGAGGTGCTCAAAATACAGAGTGATATTGCCGCCCATGAAGCTAGGATCCGCTGTTGTAGAGCTTTCACAGTTGCTGATAGGGATTGGCAGATCTTTCCAATTTGTACACAAATTCTCGATGGGGTTGAAGTTCAACAATTGAGGGGACCATTAGAGTGTGATAAACTCACTTGAATGCTCCTGTAGCCAATTGGTTGCCACCCGGGAAGCATCTGATGTGACATTTTCCTGTTGAAAGATGGCATCATGGTGTGGAAAGAGAATCATTGCAAACTGTTGTAGATGGTCAGTGAAGATGTTCACATACCTTGTGCAGGTGATGGAGGTCTTGACGGGTACAAAAGTCCTCAAGGAAGCCCATGTAAATGCATCCCAAACATCCCAAATGTTACACTGCCTCCACCTGCCCATATGACCCCAATTTAGTGAGCTGGGTCCATCGCACCCTCCCATCGGCATGATGGAGTTAAAACCGTGATTTGTCAGATCTGATGATGTGTTTCCAGTCTTCCATTCTCCAGTTGTGATAGGCCTTTGCAAACTGCAGCCTAATCTTTCGGTGCTTTACAGTCAACAAGGGGCCATTGTTTGTGTCTCTGGTTGAACTTGGTCATTGTTAGTTGTTCTAAGAAGAATAACATTTCATATTGTTATTGCCATAATTGGACTACTGCTACTAGTATTTCACTATAATGAAGTGTAATATACTTATATTATTATAATAACAGCACAAACTGGGACAGAGTTGACAGAAACGGTGTGTGTAAACTCCCCTTTAGATTTAATTATATGTATTAACTGTGTTGAATAAATAAATGTCAATTGCTAAGGCCTTAAGTTTGAAAATTTTTTATTATGTGGAAGCACAAATCAGTTGAATTGCAATGTTCTTGGCAGAGATAGAAGATATTGTATAATATGTCACATATATATTGGCAGATATTATGCAACATATTGTACAATATGTCACATATAATAGTAAGTAATTATTCTTATGCAAAAATAAACTTCACTATGTCTTATTTCAGCCCATGCCAATAACATTGTAAATTTGCAAAGCATTTTACTGTGAAGTAGATATGAGAAGTTTAGCTCTAGTTGTGCCATGTGCTGAATACATTGGGCAATGGCATATGATACAGATTACTTGCTTTACTATGTGTATCTGATGGACTAGAAGGATTTAAGCAGTATAAAAATGTTCTGTGGCTTTCAGATGGGACTCAAATTTTGCAATCTCTGGTTACAGTAGCAATTTTTTACTTTTTATTTATGAAGTCAGCTATTCTTTCATCTTTTTTCTTAAATCTCATGATATATTTCATTTTATTTAGTCAGCATATGATTCAATTAGGACTGTATAAAATTTACTCCGAAAGCATTTACTTGCAACATAGGTCTGATAGGATTATGCAATATAATGTGTCCTAGAGAAAATCTGTGATGGTCATAATCAAAAACTTTCTCCAGTTGTTTCCAAAGTTTGTTTTTGATGAATGCCATTGCTTTTTCAAAAGTGGAAATTAGGAAAGCTAAGATTTCACAACAGTGTAGCCTAGATCTTCCCATATACATATGTGTGCATATAGTACAATATACAGTTTTTTGTTTTGGTAACGTGGCCGAGTGGTTAGCATGCTTGGCTACTGATCTACGGGACCTGGGTTCGAGCCCCGGATTAGGCAGGGATGTGTGTGTCGTTTTTCTGCTGAGGTCCTGCCATCCTCTCAGATCTCCTACTGTGGCATATAAACTGACAGGCTCCTGTCAGACCTCTGTGGCAAGCAGCTGCTTGAGGGGGTATTTATTTATTTTTTTATAAAATCAAAGTACATTGTTAATACAGTATTTTTTTTCTCTTTTGATAGACCAAAGCCTTGATCATCATTGCCATTCTTTACTTCAAGAACAAGCACTACAAGTAAGTTTGTCAATGATATCACTGGTTATGGAACGGAGTTGCAGTCTTCTTAATGATCATTTGACATCTCCTGAATATCCAAGTCAGCTGGTTAGTGATGATCTTGCTCAGCTCCTCCCAGCTATAAAGATATGGACAGACTGGATGTCATGTCAAAGACATTTATGGGCACCTCCTCCTCCAGGTGCAGATTTCCAAATAGGGTATGGTTTTAATATTTTTTTGTATGATGTACTCAAAGTTTGCATTTTTTTTAAATATATGCATTGCAAGTTAAAGTAAATGGGATTGACAGATTAAATTTATTATAATTCTAATTATGAATGCTATCTATCTAATCTATATTGGAATGGATTCCTTTGCTTTTTTTTTCTTTCTCTTATGACATTTCTATTGTTTATACTATTTTTTATTTTTATAAGGAATCATAATCTTGCTTATCTGAATGATTAGTTAAGAAAATACTTTGACCTCGTTATAGCAAAGCCTTTTCTCTGCATCATATATATATTAAGCTTTAGATGTTAAACAGTTGATTGCCATTTTTTTTGCCTTTTTTTTTTTACCTTGATGAAAGTTTGGACATGCTACTGAGCTACTGCTAATAATACTTTGAATGTTTTATTGGTTTGTACTATAATGAAAATTTTGCATTTTTTTTCTTTCAAAAATATCAGTTAGTAAATCCTGATGGGGGAGATTTGAACTCTCAAAACCACTCCTACAGATATGCCCCTAAAAGGTATATATATAACAAATAAGCTCACCGGACAAAAAAAATTAGTAATCTCCCTCTATAAGAGGGTTACATCCATTTGACAGCAACAGAGGGCACACCAGTAATAATTGCATCCTACAAATAGCTGTGCCCTGCACTATGGGGTTCTTACAGTGACAAGAAGTGGTTGTGTGCCACGTATGTGTTAGTCGTGCCAAAGATGTGAATGAGTGGCAAAAAGGTGTTATTGTGTTTGGCTGAGCTAAAGGGCATTGTGTACAAGAAATTGCAGCCTTTGCAGGTGTGTCGAAACATACTGTCCAAAGGGTCTTCCAGCAGTGGTGCAAACCACTTTGCAACAAGGCCGGAATTGCTCCATTCAGTCAATGCAGGCCTACAACAAACTGTTTTCGAATGAACACTCCGAATGGAACTGCGTGCCATGGATATGTGAAGCAGAGCACCATGGAAGAGACCCATGTTAACAGTTCTGCCTAAGGCTACAGTGGGTGCGGTGTCACAAAGACTGGACTGTTGACTCTTGGAAGTGTGTGATCTGGTCGGATGAGTCACATTTTTGCTTGTACTTGAATGATGCGAAGTGATGGTCATAAGCCGCATGAAGCCTTCCATGTGGACTGTGTGCAAGGTTCTGTTCAAGCTGGAGGAGGCTCTGTGATGTTCTGGGGGTGTTTCACATACAAGGAATGGGTCCTTTGGTTGCAGTGACGTCACACTTGAACCAGAAGGGCTATATGGAGCTACTGGACGACTACATGTTACCTTTTGTGCAGCATCTCCACAATGAACCCCAGTCTTCCAAGACAACAATTGTCACATGCACAGGCTCGAAGTATGTCGGATTGGCACAACGAGAATTCTGAAGCCTTCGAACATCTCGACTGGTCTGCCAAATCCCTGGATTTGAATCCCATAAAAAACTTGTGGGATTATTTGGGGCAACGAGTGAAGCGCCATTCCGCCATCTGGCCAATCTGGCTGAACTGCGGCATTTGCTGCTGGAAGAGTGGATGAATATTGAGGTGCATTACATCCACACACTGGTGGCATTGATGCCAGACAGGATTTTGGCTGTTCTTCAGTTGCACGGAGGCATTACGTGCTATTTGATGACATTCAACCAGGGGTGATTTTTTTTGTCCGATGAGCTTATTTTGCTTAATATGTTTCATCATCATCATCCTCAAGCAGCCATGGGCTACGGAGGTCCAACCAGACCACGCAGTTTAATTCTCCAAGCATATCTGTCCTGAGCTACATCTGCTGCATCCGGCCACTGCACACCAATTTTAACAAGGTCCTGTTTGACATTGTCTGCCCACCGCATCCTAGGTCTCCCCCTCCTTCTGAGGCCTCTAGGCACACTGTTCATAACCCTATTCACCAATCTATAATTATCCATACGGGCAACATGGCCAAACCAGCGAAGTCTCTCTCTGCACAATATGCTGCTTAAAGGAGGTTGCAGACTCCTTTGCCTAACCTCATCATTAGTTACAAAGTTAAACCACCTAATACCCAAGATACTGCGTAGCATCTAGAATCAAAAGCATCTAGTTTCCTGTTATCTTGTTTACACAGCGTCCAAGTTTCACTACCATAACTAACCCTAGAAAGAACCAAACTATTATACAGTCTAATTTTAGTCTTTAGGTGTATACTCCTATTTCTCCACAATCTCCATAGATTCTTAAAAGTCCCGGCAGCAATACCTATTCGTCTGTTAATCTCATGCCGCACATCACCAATATCAGTTACATAGCTCCCAAGATAATTAAACTGTGACACCTGCTCAAGACTGCAACCATTCAGATTAACTGAATCACAACCTGCCTGACCAATTTTCATTAATTTATGTTTTCTCTCTGTTTATAACCAAACCTACTCTACTACCAGTCTCATCAACAGCTCGAATGAAAGAGTTCATCTCATCAACATCATTTGCCAAAAGGGCTAAATCATCAGCATAATCTAAATCAGAAATTTTCGTATCTCCAGCCCATTTAAGGCCAAAATCTTTACCTCGAAGTGAATTTCGCATAACATAATCAACAACCAAACTAAAGAGAAAAGGAGACAAAATGCACCCTTGTCGAACACCAGACGTAATGCTAAACCAATTGCTACAAGACTTACCAACTCTCACACATGACTCAGTGTTATTATAGAGAGCTTTCATTATGTTAACTAACTTGTCTGGTATACCATATGATCTCACAATCAACCACAAATTATGACGATCAACAGAGTCGAAAGCCTTTTTGAAATCAACAAAGCTAGCAACCAAAGGTTTCTGAAATTCTAAACATTTCTCAAGAATCTGCCTAAGTGAAAATATCTGATCTGCACATCCCCTACCACTTCTGAATCCACATTGCTCATCACGCAATTGCCTGTCAACCAGATTCTTAATTCTATTAAGCACAATCATGGAAAGAACTTTACCTGGAGCAGAGAGTAGGCTGATACCCCTATAGTTATCACAAGAACTGCGATCACCTTTTTTGAAAATAGGGATAATAATAGCTCTGGTAAAATATTTAGGAACCATGCCTTTATCATAAAAGTTATTCAAAATTTCAGTCATCCAAGTGGTAACCAAAACATTCCCAGCTCTGAGCATTTCTGTAGTAATTTCATCTACCCCTGGGGATTTATGAAGTTTCAGTTTAGAGATAGCCAAACTAACTTCAGATTGTGTTATAGGGCCAACATTAAAGCTGCCAATGCATCTATCATCATTACAAACAATGGGAGTAGAACTAACCACATTGTTTAGAACATCACTGAAATCTCAGCCCACCTAGCCATGAGAGAATCCTCACCTTCAATAACCCTACCTTGTTTATCCTTCAATCCCTGTATGCCTGTCCGTTTTCTACCACATAAAACATTAACTATCTGGTACATCTCTCTGCTGTTGTGCTGCCTAACTGCTTCCTCAGCTTTGTCAGCCAAGCTATCAAGCCAAAGATTTTTATCAGTAGCTAACTGATCCTTTACACGTTTATTAAGCTCTCTGTAATCCTTTCTATTAGGACTAGTAGGGTACTGATTAAGGACATTCCTGCAGTTCCTTCTTTCAGAAATAAGCTCAATTGCCTTATCACTTAAATAATTCTGCCTCCTCTGCTCCTTTTTTCCTAAAAGAGTACTGTTAGTTTCCAAAAAAGCCTGTTTAAAATGGCCCCATTCTTCCTCAACTTCAGTATTAAGCAAACCATGACCGTCATAATGACTAAGTAACCTATCATGGTAAGCTTTAGCTATAACTGGGTCATTCAGAGCTTCAGTATTAAAGGTAAATTTTTTAACTCTAGCACAACACTTTTTAAGTTTAAGTTGCAAGACACTTTTAACAAGGTAATGGTCAGATCCAATTTCAGCTCCCCTATATGCCCTGGTATTTCTAACAGAACTAGCCCATTTGCTGTTAATTAATATATAATCAATCATATTCCTATGCAGCCCATCAGGTGAAACCCATGTGTATTTATGTATGTCGCGGTGTTTGTAATATGTGTTAGTTATTCTGAAACCACCTGTAGTTACCTGTAGGAGACGTTGCCCATTGCAGCTACCAATACCAAAAGGGCCTATCACCCCTCCCCAAAGATCAGAGTCAGTACCAACTTTGGCATTGAAGTCACCAAGAACAAGGGTAATATCTCCTTTCTTGACAGAATTCAAAATATCCTGAAGTTTTCCGTAAAACCTATCCTTCTCGTCCTCATCAGCATCATTCAAGTTTTTAATGCTTGTCTGAAATTTTGCTGTAAGAAACCTTTCATTAATGCACTCATATCCTAGAAGAGCATCACTAGCATGTCTGCTGAGCAGCAGACCCACACCTTGGTGATGCTTTCCATCCTCCCTCCCTGTAAAGAGAAATTTAAAGTTATTTTTAAGTATCTCACCTTTACCTGTCCATCTGGTCTCTTGCAAGCCTAGAATATCTAGGTTATAGCGCTGGAATTCCTGCATGAGGACATCAAGAGAATAATCTCTATGTAATGTCCTCACGTTCCACGTTCCTGCAGAGAGAAAATGATTAGTAGGATTTTTAAAGAAATTAGGTTTATTGAGATTGGTAGGGCCAACAATATCAAACAGCCCCTGATCGCAGGCATGGGGCAAAGACCTGTTCCTCCTCCGCTAAAGGCTGAAGTCACCGATGCTGGTAGGAACTTCAGGCACCACCTTTTCAAGTGGACTTTTTCAAGAGCCACATGGCCTGCCTGAGACGCATTACTCCAGTTTAGGCTTGACGATGCCCAACTAGCTAAGTAAGGTTCAGGTACCTGCGATGGCCTCTGATTAGGATTATCCACCAGCTGATATAAGGTATCCCATGCCTCTGTCCACTTAGAGCTGGCAACCCAGAAGCAAACAGAAAACACAGCGGCAGACTCTCCCTCAACAGAGGCCCACCAGTGCAGCAAGTCCAGGATCAATAATCAAGCTCAAATCCATAAACAAGTCCAGTCTAGTAGGTATAAATGGTCAGCACCAGGACCCTGTGAAGTTGACCATTCCTCAGCAGGGTTGGAAAAAAGAAAAAAGTGGCCGTAGATGACCAGATCAGCAGGCCATACTGAACTGACAGCCCTCCCCTTCTGTTCCCTTCCAAAAGAGAATATCTCTTTTGAAAGGTACTAACAGCCTGCACCACGAGAAGGCGGGGTCGGACATTAGGTGCTAGACCTGGCCGGTTCTGTGCATCATCACTAGGGATTGGTACACAGCTCTCCTTCCAGTTTACGCCTAGCTACCATTTACAGGCCATGTTTCATATATTGTAAAATTATTTACATTTTCTTTAAAAGCATTGAGTGTAGAAAACAGTGCTGTGTTTGGTTCTAATATTTATATTGATCTCGGAGAATTTATTGTGGACCTGTAATGAAATGGATTAATTATTAGATTTTATGTTAAGTGAAATTAACATGCTAGATTTTATGATCCAAAGCATTAACTTTTATAAATATGGACTAGGTCTTATTCTCAGATGAAGGTGTGGTTATTTTAATTGTCACTGTTTGCATTACAGGCAAAACTCAAGTTACCAAAGATTATATATTTATATGTAGATTTTTTTTTGTTGTTGTTGAAAGCTTCAGTGCCTATAACAAAAAGGAATAAATAGTCAAGCAGCTAACATGTAGTTTATTATTTTTCATGTTTCATTTTTGAATTCTTTTCCAATGTCTATTAAAAATATGTAATGATTAATTTCTTTTTCTGTAGGTGTAAAATTGATGTGTGGACTTCTTTTGCTAAACTTCTAACAGCTTTAAGAAAAATAGATACAAGTATTCCTGAAATAATTTTTGAAAGGAAAGAAGGTAGGTAGTAATTACTGCTATTAAAGCCAAAAAAAAATACACTTATTTAATATAGCATATATGCATACAAGATTACATAATTATTTTGGTTATAATGAAATGTTTTATTTTCAAAACAATTTTAATAGTAGTTATCGAATCCCAATGAGCAGTTTATAAATTATCATTCTTATTTTATAACATTGTATTAACTTTTATTCCGTTATTAAAAATGTATATTATGCTCACTTGCAGTATAATTTTTAAGAGTATTGTTAATAATGCACTGATCTTAATGGTACATTAATGATATACCATTAATGGTCAGTGATATGTTGTATGATTAGGCAGTGTTTTCTGAATTTCATTTTTGGGTAATGTAATCCATGTACTGGCCTTATAATTCTGGGTGCTTGGTATTTGTACTGAGGACTTTCTCATCTACTTGGTAGATTATGATATTTCCAAGCAAACCTCATAGGGGGGGCTCCCTTAGCTTTTATGTACACTTCTTGACATTGAAATTGCTCTACCAAGCAAGAGCAGTTGAATCTGCATGCAAATCAGTATGTATGTGAGCAGTGGTGTATGCAGATGATTATTTCCATGATCAACAGATGGTATCTGTGGGAGATATAGGAGAATACTGTGTGCTTTTAGCCAAATGCTTCAGGTGCTGGAGTTATCTGCAACAAGCTACAAAAGAGTATTGATAGCAGATATTGAAGATTAAGTGTAGAAGATGCCATGACAACCCTTTCACTAATTATATCAGAAGTTGAATGCATTTTGAGAATGATTTAATTGTAGGGCTCTGTGAAGCTAGTTGGTCTACCTTCTACATTGCCATATGTGGGCTGTGATGAAAAGACAGAAATATATATATGGACTTTGATGAAAGGAACTACAGGGTGTGTCTACAAGCCACCTAGAGTATTCCATGGCTAGCCAATATCTAGATCTGTTGCCCATAAGGAATGCTTGGAACATGATTGAATTCTGCATGCAAGTCACTTTCCCAACAGCCCAAATTATAGCTGTGTTCTATGGGCATGTGGCTATGTGCATCTAAGGGCATTATAACTGTTCTATGGGCATGTGGCATGATAATACATCCCTCAGGATGCCATCAAAAGTCACTGCATTTTATGCCATGATGTATTGATGAATGTACCAAAGGATGTACAGTATACTGTATGCCATTTGCTTAATTCATTGCATTGAGCTGTAAATGAAATCATATATCCATCATATCTGTGTTGTGAGTTTCAGAAGATTTTGTCTACTCTTTCTGTGTGTGTGTGTGTGGGGGGGGGATTTCATTGTCTAGCAGTGTATGGGTTGGGTTGTTTTACCTCTGAACGGCACTTTTTTGCACACCATGGGCTAAATGGCCAGGTCACATGGACCCCGAAGGCTCAGAGAAGGTTGGGGGAGGGGACCCACTGGAACAGCTGTTGGGAGACAGATGGTAGCCTCCCGTCAAGGCCATCCAGCGTGTTCTTTAACGTGCACAGGGTATGGCTCTCCCGCACATGGGAGACGGACGGCGGCCTTTCCAAGCCCATAGGTGTCCCCTACTGACCGTGGGCAGGGCGGGGAATTTTGCGGAGATAAATCTCAACGCTGACCCAGCTGGGACTCAAACCTGGGATCTACAGATTACGAGCCTGGCGCGCTACCGACTGAGCCACCCCCCTAGCAGTGTATGTGTTGAGATATTATCTGATAACAGAAAACATTTTGTAATTTTTGGGGCATTGGATGATTTTTTAAAGTGACATTTTCCATAATTTCCAGAGTGGTCTGTACCAGTATATTGAGACAGAAGGATTTTTACTTGTAAACGTATTAACTTGGTATTAATAATGTTAATCGATTTTAACTTGGTATTAATAATGCTAATGGGTTTTATGATATCTAGAAATGAAGAGCACATTTTATGGTATATTGTGTTGAGAAAAATATTGGCAACCTAAAATATACATCTCAAATGAGCTTTATAAAGTTCATTTGAGATGTATAGTAGGTGCATGTGCCTTATTTAGCAAAGGACTGAATGGTGCAAATTCTTTAAAAAGCTGTATTTTGTAGAATAATGGTTAGCTTCTCTTTTAAAGCCATTGTTTTTGCTTTATCATTTGCCCATTTGTAAACATTTATCTTTTTCTGTTTTAACAGAAAAATGAAATATTCTTTTTTTGATTGGATAAGTAGCAATAAGATATTATAATATGCATTTTCTGAATTTTCCAGTAATTAAAATTTGTACTGCTAGAGTGCCCTAAATAATATAAAAATATAGATCATCACGGCTGTAGACAGTTTGGTGAGTCTTGTGGTCAGTTTCGATACCCTATGAAGTTTACCATCAGAAGGGGTGAAGAAAAAGCAAAAAAAAAAAGGACCATAGACATCCAAATTAGTATGTCAGGTGACTCTATCAGCCTTCTTCCTTCATTCTTCAGGAGAGAAATATCTTCCTGAAAGGTATTAATGACAAGACAAGATTGGATATGCCTAGTGGGTTCTTTATATCATTATAAAGGAATAATGCACAGCTTTCCTTCCATTTGTGCCTTAACCACTGTTTACAAGTTAGGGTTGAATGCTGTTTGAGTAATTTCCACATCTGGAAATTTTCTACCTTGAATATTACATAATGGATCACATTATATTTTAGATTTTGACCACCACTGATGTTATGTTGCCATCAATCCTTGGTGTTGTGATAGCTTTTGAGACCGAATGAAATTTTTAATAGATATTGTTCTGATTAAATTCTCCTCCTCCTCCAGCCATAGGCTACAGAGGTCAAATCAGACTGTGCAATTTAGTTCTCAAAGCAAATCTGTCCTGAGCTGCATCTGGCCACTGCACACCAATTCTAACAAGGTCCTGTTTGACATTGTCTGCCCACTACATCCTAGGTTTCCCCCTCTTTCTGTGGCCTTTAGGCACACAGTTCATAACTTTATTTACTAATCTATAATTCTCCATATGAGCAACATGGCCACACCAACAGTGTCTCTCTATGCACAATATGCTGCTTAAAGGAGGTTGCTGACTCCTTTGCCTAACCTCATCATTACTTCAAAGTTGAACCACCTAATGCCCAAGATACTGCATAAGCATGTAGAATCAAAAGCATCTAGTTTCCTGTTATCTTGTTTACAAAGCATCCAAGATTTACTACCATAACTAACCCTAGAAAGAACCAAACTATTATACAGTCTAATTTTAGTCTTTAGGTGTACATGCCTGTTTCTCCACACTCTCCATAGATTTTTAGAAGTCCAGCAGCAATCCCCTTTCACCTGTTAATCTCGTGTGTCACATCACCAGTATCTGTTACAGAGATCCCAAGATAATTGAACTGTGACACCTGCTTAAGACTGCAACCATTCAGATTAACTGAATCACAGCCAGCCTGACCAATTTTCATCACTTTAGTTTTCTCTCTGTTTATAACCAAACCTACTCTACTACCAGTCTCATCAACAACTCGAATTAAAGAGTTCATCTCATCAATATCATTTGCCAAAAGGGCTAAATCATCAGCATAATATAAATCAGAAATTTTAGCATCCCCAGACCATTTAAGGCCAAAATCTTTCCCTTGCAGTGAATTTCACATAACATAATCAATAACCAAACTGAATAGAAAAGGAGACAAAATGCAGCCTGGTGGAACACCAGAAGCAATGTTAAACTAATTGCTACAAGCTTTACCAATTCTCATACATGACTCAGTGTTATTATAGAGAGCTTTCATTGTGTTAACTAACTTGTCTGGTAGGCCATACGATCTCACAATCAACCACAAATTATGATGATCAACAGAGTCGAAAGCCTTTTTAAAATCAACAAGCAGTCAGGTTTCTGAGACTAAACATTTCTCAAGAATCAGCCTAAGTGAAAATATCTGATCCAACACATCCCCTACCACTTTTGAATCCACATTGCTCATCATGCAATTGCCTATCAACCAGATTCTTAATTCTATTAAGCACAATCATGCAAAGAACTTTACCTGGAACAGAAAGTAGGCTGATACCCCTATAGTTATCACAAGAACTGTGATCACCTTTTTTAATAATAGCTCTGGTAAAGTCCTTAGAAACATTTTTTTATCATAAAAGATATTCAAAATTTCAGTCATCCATTTGGTAACCAAAAAATTTCCAGCTCTAAGCATTTCCATGGTAATTTCATCTACCCCTGGGGATTTATGTAGTTTAAGTTCAGAAATAGCCAAAAAAAACTTTGGATTGTGTTTAAGGGCCAACATTAAAGCCAGTAATGCATCTATCATCATTGCAAACAATGGGAGTAGAACTAGCCACATTGTTTAGAACATCACTGAAATGTCCCATCCACCTAACCATGATAGAATCTTCACCTTCTGTAACCTTCTTTGTTTATCCTTCAATCCCTGTATACCTGTCTGCTTTCTACCACACAAAACATTAACTATCTGGTACAGCTCTCTGCTGTTGTGCTGTCTAACTGCTTCCTCTGCCTTGTCAGCCATGCCAAAGATTCTTATCAGCAGCTAACTGATCCTTTACATGTTTATTAAACTCCCTGTAATGTTTTCTATTAGGACTAGTAGGGTATTGATTAAGACATTCTTGCAGTTCTTTCTTTCTGAAATAAGCTCAAGTGCCTTATCACTCAAATAATTTTTCCTCCTCTGCTCCTTTTTTTCCCTAAAAGAGTACAGTTAAGTTTCCAAAAAAAGCCTGTTTAAAACGGTCCTATTCTACCTCAACTTCAGTAGTAAGCAAACCATGACTGCCACAACGACTAAGTAACCTATCATGGTAAGCTTTAGCTATAACTGGGTCTTTCAGAGCTTCAGTATTAAAGATAAAATTTTTTACCTTAAAACAACACTTTTTAAGTTTAAGTTGCAAGACACTTTTAACAAGGTAATGGTCAGATCCAATTTCAGCTCCCCTATATGACCTGGTATTCCTAACAGAACTAGCCCATTTGCTGTTAATTAATATATAATCAATCATATTCTTGTGCAGTCCGTCTGGTGACACCCATATGTCACATTAATCTGGTAGCCCTCTCCTTCTGTTCACTTTCACAAGAGAGTATCTCTTTTGAAAGGTACTAACAGCCTGCACCACGAAGGTGGGGTCAGACATTAGGTACTAGGCCTGGCTGGTTCTATGCATCATCACAGGGGATTGGTGCATAGTTCTCCTTCCCATGACTACCTAGCTACCATTTACAGGTAAAAATTTTAAATCTTGTTATGTGATAAAAAGTCAGAAAAACATTTAAAAATAAATTGATGTAGAGATATGAAAATATCTGAGACAGTTGTTTTAGATTCAATATTAAGCACTTCTATTTCTTTGATACAAAGCTGCATATGACCTTTTCAATATAAAAAATAAAGTTTAGAATATTGGGTAGTAATTTATTTCATCACCACACAAGAGGCCTCCCATTTGTTTGATGGTCGTCTTATTTTGATTATTGACAAAAGAAATAGTAGGCATGAGACCAATTTATAATTTCTTAAAATAATTACATCTAAGAAAATTTCTAATACAGAAGTGTTTTTTATTGTTATAAATCTGAAACTTATATACTGCTAAATACTATGTAAAGTAATCTTTTGTAAATATATCAATGATGCAATTTCTTTTATTTTAATATTATTTAATTTTAGGGTATGAATCAGTAGTTCTTCAGGAAGATAGTACTTTGTCAGGTTTTGTGCCCTTGCTTGGAGCTTTGCACGATCCAGCATATGTTCAACCTCCATTTGATAAGGTATGTTTTTTAATACTATTTTCTGTTAATATTATTTTGATGAAAATAGCTGCATACTATTTATTGCAACAAAATACATTAAATTGACCATGCATAATAATTCAAAGTCAGATAGACCCTTAAAGAAATTTTAAAATACTGCCTTAAAGTGTGTAGCTATCTTGAATCACTACATGACCCATCTATATTTGATTTTAGTTTTAAAATAATTCTTCCTAAATATTTGCCAAACTTAAAAAAGATTTTTTAAGTAAAATCAGTCAGCCAAATAGTTACTTTTCCAATTCTGTTTTACAGGATAGAGCAAGGCATTGTCTTCGAATAAGCCGAATACAGTTCTTTGGAGATTATTTATGTGGCATCCCAACCCCGTATCTTGAATTTGATGTTGAAAGCAAAAAATTTGTTTCCTTGGTTAATGTACTGTGTGAAGAAGATACAGATGGAACATTGGATGTTTCTTGGGATAATGTAAGTTTTAGTGTCAATAGGGAGAAATTGTGCAATTTTATCAATGTATGTGATACTCTCCTAAAAGAAAAGTTCTGGATATTAATATTAATAATTAAAAGATACATAAGTTTGATGTAATACCAACAGGTTGGGTGGATAAATATGAGCTGCAGTGTTAACTAGTGTTTCAAATATTTCTAAAAATTTGGTAGCAAGATTTTCAAATTTCCAGTTAAAATAGAGGGGGTGGGGAACTCTTAATAGAAAAATAAAAATATTTGTGTAAAACCCAAAATTACTTTTCTTTTAGGTTTTTTTCCCTTATTGTAATAAAATACTATACAGTTAAGAGTTCTCAGGCTTATAAGGGGATGATGGTATTTGCCTATTTCACGTATTGTTTTTTTTACCCTTAAAGCACTAGAATCTGAAATTTTGTTGTGACCAAAATCAGTACCAGTGCTAGCAGATGTAATTTCATTGCATAGTACTATGTTTAGAATTTTTTTTTTCTAAAAGAGATAATTTTTGATGCATTTTTTTAATCTTTAAAGTGCCAGATTATATATCATATCTGTTGAATATGAAAATTCAAAGAGCAGTGAAATTTTATTCTGAAGTAAGTAATTGACAGAACTTGGTCATATTATTATACACAATGCAATTTGCTATTTTTCATGTTTAATTTGAAATAACTTTTAAAAGGTAACTTTTTTTTAAAATAAAAAAATTGAGCAAAATGGTCTGGGAATTATAGTGTCTTCTAGCACATGAAGGATTAATTGAACGAACTATGGGTGGCTAAATATTTGATTTTATTTTGCACATAAATGTCAGATATTGTGGAACAGCTGGTGCCGCCCAGCACCGCCTTGTGATTCCAGCACCCTTGGCAACTGCCCTGATGCCAACACGTTCCTATGCCTCTGATCCCACCGTATTAAAATTAATTGTATGTTATTAATGGGTTTTGGTGCTTATTCAGAAGCATGGATTTAATTCTTTGTAACTACTGTTTAAATCAATTATTATTTTCAACAATATTTGTTCAGTATATAAGAGTTGTGGAAGCTGGAATGTTTAACAAAACAGTTATCAAGCATAAGAGCTTATCTCAAGTCTTAATTGAAGCATGAATAATAGCATGATGCTTGTATTAAGTATTTCTTTATCATATACCATCTGTTCTAATATCTTTTCAATAAATCATTTGCCAACCCTGTTTTGAGCCTTGGAGTCTGACTGGGCCATTTAATTCATTGTGCAACAAAGAGTTGTTGCTCAGCAGTAAAATATCCTAATTCATATCTCTTCATACTTAGCTTTGAATTTTTGCAAATACTTATAATAAAGATTGAATTTTTAGTATAATTATTGAATTTAGAAAATAGTAATCTGTTTTTGATTGATCCAAGTGAAAATTTATGGTTTTACTTGGTCTTCAGGCACTTTTGTTCTTCAATAAGTGTTGAATAGTTGTAAGGATCATTCTCATAAACCTTTATATAGAAGTGTGCCCCAAGCTTGGAAATGAACTAAATCCAACATGCAGAACAGCAAGTCAAAAACAATCAGTTAAGCTGTACACAAAGAATAATCCCTAATTCTGTGCTTGGATGCATGGATGGAAAATCATTTAATCCAGTTTTCAGATGAGACTAAAAATATAATCTTGGGATGGGAAACAATTTTATAGGAATGAATTATTTGAAGATAGTGGCACACAGAATATAGTTTGAATGAAGGTCAGTATATCTATTTATAGATTACAGTGGCATTATTTTTTACCAGACAAATTAGAAATATTTTTGTAATAAACATGTTGCTTTATATGAATCTGTAGTAAGTTAGTTTACAAAAAACCTTTCATTTCTCAATTGTTAATAAACTACAAGCGTTTGGGATACCCATATTACATGAAAGCTGATGCCATTGGTGTAATAAATGTAATGGGTCAAGAACTAAACTTCTATCTTTTGTGTATCCAGATGCAGAATTAATAAAGATTTTTTGAACAACTATACATATTATGGCATTGTGCCTTGTAGATATTTCATCTATCAGAAGATTTGGTTTGCAGTAATATCGCACCAGGGGCCTCAAATTTATGTATTTATACAAATATATTGCATGATGTCTATATATCCATGGCCACTAGTAATATAAAATCACTGTTTTTTTTGTACTGAAATGATATTTAATGCTTTTTGTAATTCATCTCTCAAATAATTTCTTCTCTCTTTGAAGGTAAATGATGAAGTGGATGATGCTTTGGAAGAAGAAGATGGATTTCAATTAAACTGTTTGGAAACAGAGGAAGGAAATGAAATTCAAAAGTTGTGGTCTAGAAAAGAGGCACTAAGCCGAGCAAAAGCTCAACAAGAAAAGAATAAAGCTCAAATTCAAGTATGATGATGAATGCTTTTTCCCACTTAGTCAGTAATTTTTGAGTTGTGAAGTAACTGTTGCTTGGATCCACTATGTATGTTTCACAGTTAAGCTTTTCAAGATGATGACCCCTTTCTATTCTTAACCCTTCCAGGGTCACTGTCAAATAGACACTGACAGAATCCGCAATGAGTGTTCAAAGATGTTATCTCTAAAATATACTCTGAAAATGTATAATTTAGAGTTAAAAATACTTTTTTAATTTATGATGAATTTCTATCAAAAGTGGCATAAAATAGCTTTCCAATGCTTCCAGTTGCCATCCAGAAAGCTTAAATCGTGGTATTGCTGCACATACTCTTCCTGTTGAAACTAAGGTTTCCTGCTGCTAAATTTGTGGTTTATGTTATGGTTTAAATTGTTGCTGATCACATTTTCCTTAAAAGTTTAAGAAACTTCCAAAAATAAACCATAATTTTTTTTCTGCAGAGCAATTTGGAAGTGTTTACCAATCATGTACTTTTATTCTTGGTTTTAATTTTACTCTCTTTTCCTACTTTAAATTTATTTTAATATTCCTGTACTTTATCACTAAATATATATGTGAAAAATCAGTATTTTTTTGTATAATTGTAACTGTCAAAGTTTCCATGGCAGGCAGTTGTGTAGTTAGCTACAGAATCATTCTTGCTAGCTACGCATAGGATATTTTTATATTTTGAAAGTTTATCTTTGATATTTTTATATGTGGTATGTAAATATTAATTGTTAAATTTTATATCTATTATATATATTTTTAAAAATGCAAATGCCTGCATTATCATTGAAAATCATCAATGAAGAACTGAGAAAAATACATCCTGATAAATAGCAATATTTTTTTTTTTGCAATATTTTGGGTAATCGGACTTTGATGAATTTGAAGGCTTTCCCAAAGCTGAATCCCCAGTCAACACCTGAGGGAAAAAAATTATAATGTTTAGTAAAAAAAAAAAGCAGCTGAGAAGTGTTCCTCCATTTCATAAACATGATAGAAAATGTCATTAATTTGTGAGCAATCCAATGATTAGTTATTTGGCAAAAAAGTTCTAAAGTTAAATTTTTTTTGGCCGAGCATAGTGAAGAAATAGCTGGATCTTTGGATATAAATCAGTTTTTCAGGTGGGACCTTGTGTAACGCTCTAAAGAAATGAAATACTTTTAAAGTTTCGACCCTTTGTCTGATCCAATTATTTTTATGCTCCAGATAGCTGAGTTGGGCACCAGGCAATAATTGACAAATTGCCAAAAATAAAGTTTAATTAGGGTTTGAAATACCAGCGAGCATTAATGAGTAAGAATTCAAAAATATTAAATGGTTGTCAAAATTTTATATTAATGCTAATCAAAACAAACTAACGTTGCTCAATAGAAAAAAAATTAGTAAAGATTCAAAGGGTTTAAATAACAAATAATTTATTTCCAAAAAGCACTCACCAAGACTTCAATAAAGAAGCTACTACATCATTTCTTACTACAAGCATCTTCAACAAACTCCAAACTAAAACTGATCTCTAAACTGTGCTGTGCTCTACTACTCTCTCTACTCTACTATCTTCTGTGCTACTGTGACAACATGTCACCAGGTTATAACAAGAGGTACAAAGCCCGCATGTGTCATGTTGCACGCCGGGAAAGACATTTGCATAAATTGACGAGCGGTGCAAGCTATGACGCAAGAGTGGGCGTGTCCTTGTGCACGCACTTAAGTGGGTGACAATCGAAAGCTCGGAGTTGTGCCTGCGCAACTCCTAACTCTTGGAAACAAGCGCTGTGATGCCAAAAAGGAAATAAAAAATCCCCAAAATGATAAATATAACGTAAATTAAGCAAAACTGGTTAAGTAAAGTAAAAGTGAATGAGTGGGCATCACACCTGGGAGAGTTAAAAAGCAGCTGATCTTTGAAGGTGTAATTTAGGGGTGTAATTTTTCATCTGTGACTTTTTTTCTCAGAGATAATAGTGTGCCAGACCTGTTTTAAAATTTCAAACTAGATATGATTTATATCGCTTCTCATTTCAACATGTATGTATGTGGATAGGGAGGCAGACAGAAGAAAAGGTGCAATGCTCTTCATCTGTAATTGTGATTAAAAATGCATTCATAGGTAGTGGGGTGTAAATACTAGAATTATAATTTCCTTCTTAAACATATTTATATTGCTGATCAAATGATATTACACCACCTTAAGAAAAATTGAACAGTTATACTGCTCATAAAAAGTTAAGCACAGATCAATAAAATGTGCATGTCTTGAAATATAGTTGGACATATTTAATCAACCTTCATAGGAAATACAAAGGTAATGTTGGTAAGTCATGAAAATGTGGGCTAAAATTATTTACATATACCTTAAAAAAATTATTAAAGGTAAATGCATAAAAAGGAGGGGATGGATTTGAATACATAATTGTATAGTTAATAGGGACTTTGGCCCACTCCAGCATTAATGCAGGTCTTGCAACAATGATTATACCCTAAGTAAGATAACTACTCTCTCATTCTTTAAATTAAGTCCACTGAGCAGTAAGAGGATTCCTGAGATTCCAGAAGGTTTGGGAAGGGTAGCAATACATTTTCATAGGACATCTCGCAAATGTTCTATCTGATTGAGATCCAGAGAGAATTCCAACCACTAAGTTCTTTGGATACCTTCTTCCTCTAGATGCTGGTTAGCAGTCTTACTCTGTGTGGATGAATGTTATTCATTAGGAGGAAATCATCATCTACTTCAGAATAAGGCTTAACACAGGGATTCAGTCCAATATTTTGATATCTTGGAACATTCACAGTAGGGTGAATGGAAGTAGGGTAGTGCCACTTTATTAGGAGTGTTTCTTGACAGTGCCTGGAATTTTTACATCACACTGGGGAGATGATGGTAAACAAGCCTTCTAAGAAGCATACTGTAAGATGTATATTGACAGAAAAATTGCCAATTTCAATTCAAAAATTTGGTTGGGGTCTGTGTGGTTATCAGGTAAGAATTAATAGTGTTTAATTAAATAAATAAATAAAGTAAGTAAGAATTAATAGTGTTTCTGAAGCAGCTGCTGGAGGGGGTATTTATTTATTTATTTAATTAATTAGATAAATTAAATAAAGTAAGTAAGAATTAATAGTGTTTAAAAAATTAAATGTGAATTAATAGGTAAGAATCAATAGTGTTTCTTTATATTTATTACTAATGTTCTTTAAAATATATTCTGTATTCTATACTTTTCCCTATAGGCTGTCTTGCAGAAATATCAGCACCAGCGGCCAACTGTACTACAGATACAGCCAAGATATCTTATTCCTGATACAAATTGTTTTATTGACCATTTGCAGCAGTTAAAAAAACTTCTTGATTCAACTTCATACTTTCTTGTTGTTCCCTTGGTTGGTAAGTTAAGTATTAGGAGATCTTCAAATAGTCAATTTGTTTTGAAGCATTATGAATATTAGGGGGGGAAAAAATTCTTAGTCACTGAAAAGGGCAATTTTTATGTTTCGTTCTAAAAATTGCTTATAATAAAAGTCTATACTTATCATTATTTAAATTATTATGATTATCTCTTCCTTAAAAGAGAGTGAAATAAAGTATTAAACAAACTCTAGACAACCATTAAAAAAGAGTTTACTTAAATTTATTTCAATCTGCATTGAGAAATAGTTAACTGGAATGATATAGAAAGTTCCTAATTATTGGTTACTGATTAAATGTCATGTAATAATGACTGTTTTCAGTTCACAATGTTGGTGTTATCTCTAGAATTAATTTCACATACTGTTAATATGAAAGGGCCCTTTCTTAATGCTTATTAGATTTCTGCCATTGTTTTCCCATATTTTCTATGACAGACACTCCGAGTGTTATATTTTGTGCTGTTTTTGATATTTTTACATTCATGAGAATTTTAATATTGTTTGAAGTTTTCTTAAATGAATCTTTCAATCAGGATCTCCCAAAGTACAGTCCTCAAGCTATCACTATTGTTGCCTGCAACCAAATTTGTGCTCCTACTTGACTAAAAAATTAGTTCAATGAAATATTGGAATAATAATATTTTTTCAGGGAAAAAAAAGCATAACTATAAAATAAACTATTTCTTTTCCTCCTATTTAAAAAAAGTTCCTGTATTAAAAAAAAAGACTTTGGGGGTCCAGTGCCAGACTCAGTCTGACTTTGTTATTTCTTTGTTCTGGTTGAGTGTTGGACCACAAAATGTTAACGGTAGTTGGATTTGTAGGGGATGGCAGGGGAAAAAATTTGATCCTGAAGGTTTAATTTTGCAACTTTCCAATTATACTAGTCTTTTTTAAAAATGACTTTTAAAGAAAGAAACTGTGGGCTTTTTGTCTTAAAAATTCCATAATTGACAGCATTGCATTTTTCTTGGATTTTTAATTGTACTTCTCATGTACTTTTAAATGAGTGTAAAAGCTAGTCTGCTTATTTTAATACATTCTCTTTTTTTATCATACATTTAACTATACTTGGTTTAGTGGTTAGTGTACCTGACTACTAAGACCAGTGGGCATGTCCTTGTATTAGTGTTTGTATGAGAAACTAGGATAAGCATGATATAGCTTCTTGGTTATCAGCCATATTTGCTCTCTGATTGATTGACCAGTATCCAACTTTCAGTTTCTTCTTCAGTTCAACTTTTCAGTTTCTTTTTTTTTGCAGGTGGCTTTCCATCATTTTGAATCATCTAAAGGTTTAGTTTGAGACCATGAAGCAATTGCTTATTCCAGACTGACAATGTAGTACTTTAATTTAAAATGATTGAACATCTATGAAAGTACTCGTTTGATATGGTATCTCTTTATATAACTTAAAATTCAAACATTTTTACCATTATTTTGGAACATAAAGAGTTAAACAGCAATAAATTTTTTTTTAAATATATATAACAAGACTGGATTTAATGGAAATCAAAACATGAAATATACTTTTTGTTTTTAATTTAAAGGCAAAATAAAAAATAATAAAAACTCTCAGTAACAATTTCAGTTATTAGTACTATATATATATTGCTCTGCCATCCTGTGGCCGAGTGGTTAGCATGCTTAGCTACTGATCTAATGGGCCCTGGGTAAGGCATGGATGTTTGTATTGTTTTTCTGCTGAGATCCTACCATTCTCTCAGACCTTCTACTATGGCATTTAAACTGACAGACTCCTGTCAGACCTCTGTGGCAAGCAGCTGCTTGAGGGGGTATTTATTTTTATTTTACATTGCTCCAATCACTTTTGGTTAAAATTAAAATATTTTTTTTAATACATGTGTAACAATAAGTATTCTTAAAGCCAAGCAACCATTATAATCAGTATCAAAGCGTGTCCAGTTTTGGAATGAATAAAGTAAGAAAGATTTTGAAGTATCTTGAACAGTATATTTTCTTAAATTATAGACAATGTGGATGGTTAACTTCAAAATACGAAACAAAGAGAACAATTTAAATTGTCTATTTTTAGAAGTTTTTTTTTAATTTCATATTCAGTGACAGCCATATTTATATATACACACATCCTTCATCAAAAATTAAGCACAGATCAGTATAATTCATATATTTTGAAATGTGTTTGGATAAGTTTAATCAAATATTATAGGAAGATAAAAAAGATAATGTTGTGATAAGTCATGAAAATTTGGGACAAAATGACACATACCCTTAAAAATGGAGAAAAGGGAACGTGCATAAAAAAAGTGGTGGTGGTGAGGATAGAATTCAAGATGCATAGTTAGTAGGGGATGTGGTGCCATCTAGCATTAATACAGGCCTGGCACACCAATTCATTCCCTCAATAACTAGAGAGTCAGAGGGCAATTAGTCCATTGAGCAATAAGAACAGTCCTGAAGTTTCTGGGAAGGGGGTTAAAGGGTGATATGATAATATGTCTCCTCAGAGCACCTCATAGATGTTCTATCAGGTTGAGATCTGGAGAGAATGCAGGCCATGCTATTCATTGGATATTTTATTCTTCAAGGTTTCATATGGATGATATTATGCCCATTAGTAGGAAATTGCCACCTGCTGCACTAGCATAGGGCTTGGAATTGGGATCAAATCCTGATATCTTGGAACATTCACAGAACTTCTATGAAACAATATGGAGGTTGGTATGGCCCACACAGTGGGACCACTGCCAAATGCACTTTTCTTGATGGTATAGGGTTGGTTGCAGGTTCCCACTTAACTCTAGATCACTACACATTTGCTATCCAATTGTAGAGAAAATCTCAACTCATCTATGAACAGAATTGACTCCATTTTCTCAGGTCCAGGATAAATGACATGACATCATTTCAGGGAGGCCTGTCTGTGTATGGAGAGGTTAAAGGGATGTATACAATGAGTTGACAGACATGGAGTCCAGCCATGTGAAGCCTTTTGGTCAGAGGAGAGATACCTCCTGTTCTGTGATGACTGTAGTCCAATATAGTGATCATCTTGAGGGGTTGTAATCCTAGGATCCCTTGAATGGGTCTTCTGATAACTGTTTGGGTTATATGGAATTGCTGCCATAGCTTTGAGATGGTGGACACAAAGACATACATGCTAAATGAGGATACAGTAGAATAATAGCCAACTCTCTGATTGATTGACCAGTATCCAACTTTCAGGTGGCTTTCTCTCATTTTGAATCATCTAAAGGTTTAGTTTGAGACCATGAAGCAATTGGTTATTCCAGACTGACAATGTAGTAAAATAAAAATAATAAATACCCCCTCAAGCAGCTGCTTGCCACAGAGGTCTGTCAGTTTATATGCCACAGTAGAAGGTTTGAGAGGATGGCAGGACCTCAGCAGAAAAACAATACAAACATCCATGCCTTACCCAGGACTCGAACCTGGGTCCCTAGATCAGTAGACAAGCGCGCTAACCACTCAGCCATGGGACGGCTGACAATGTAGTACTTTAATTTAAAATGATTGAACATCTATGAAAGTACTCATTTTATATGGTATCTCTTTTTACATATTCTATGGCATTATACAGGATTTGTTAATTTTTTCAAACTACATATTTCATTATCTAGGTACTTAAAAATATTACATTTATCTCTGGCAATTATTTTATTCACATTTTGTTGGTCCGTGCTTAACTTTTGATAAACAGTATATGCCAAAAATACTTTATGAAAAGGTAAAGAACACATTCTAGCTAGAAATGGCTTCTATAGCAGCTACCATAATGACTTTTAAATTGATATGAAAGAAATAGTGAAGCATTAAATTTCATATGATTCCACTTTAAAATTTGAGTGTGTTATTTTTTTAAATTGCAGCTTTGTAGTGACAAGTGCAGATAGCTGAATGCAGCCAGTACAGAGATTCAAGAGTAACGTTGAATTGAAACCTCTGAAAAGTTATAGTAATTTTAGATTTCATCTGTCGATCGTAGTGCATAGACTTCTACTCTATGTTGCTTGCATTTTTTTTATATAACTTCTGATATCAAACTATTTTGCTTGTTTTTGAGAGCAGCATTTGGAGCACCCAATTTTGTTGAAACCACTTATTGCATTTTGAATAAATGCTCTGCGTAAGAATATTGAGCTGTCCCATTACCAAGTGGTTAGCACACTTGGCTACTGATCAAATTAACCTGGATTCGAGCCATGAGTAAGGTACAGATGTTTGTGTTATCTTTCTGCTGAGGTCCTGACATCCTCACAGATCTGCTATGGTGAATAAACTGACAAGCCATTTATTGTGGGTGATTTGTTTAAACCTCTTATTATGTTTTGAATAAATGCTCTGTATAAGAATGTTGAGCTGTCCAGTGGCTGAGTGGTTAGCACACTTGTTTACTGATCCAAAGGGACTGGATTTGAGTCCTGGGTAAGGCATGATGTTTGTGTTATCTTTCTGCTGAAGTCCACCTTCATCACAGACCTTCTATTATGGCATACAAATTGACAGCTCCTATCATACTGTTGTGGCACGCATCTGCTTGAGGTGATTTTTTTATAAGAACGTTTAAAGAATATTTTTTGTGACTATCGTTAAGAACTTTTTTGTTATATATTATTTTTATTGCACATAATGTATAAGCATGTTTAAAGAAATTAGTATTTTTAATAATCAAATTTTACTAGAAAAACATTTGCTTGTTGTTTTTCATCATGTCACTGATATCATTGTTATATTAGCACTTTCAGACAGGGATGACTGCTTTCAATCAGTTGATTGAAAATATGGGTGGACACAAATGTGAAATCTGTGATAAGTTGATGTAAATTTTTGCATCCCTATATTTGTAGAATAGCATAATGCTAGAAATAGGTTCGTTATGAACAGAGTAAGCTATTCTATTAAAATAGGTATAACTTGCTTTAATTTTTTATTTCACTCATCATAAGTATTATATTTCTAAACATATGCATAGATAAGTATAATAAATAAAAGTTTTCACTAAAGTGTTTTTTGTGTTATCTATTTTTCCAGTGATTAATGAACTTGATGGGTTAGCTCGAGGATCTCGTGAAAATCTTCATATTTCTCCAGAGCATGCAAATAAGGTAACATTGTTTTCTAGAGAAGCAATCACATTCCTGGAACAACAGTTTGCACTCAGGAATCCTCGTTTGAGATCCATTACTTCTAAAGGTTCTATTTTAGACACTATCAGCTTTAGAAGTGAAGATATCAGCGATAAAAAGGTAATAATTAAAAGACTTTGGAAGAATAAAATGATAAAGTTGCTGTACACTTTTATAAATTTAGTTTATATCTTGTTATATCAAATAAAATATGTATATAGTCTATATGCTCTGTGAAATTAAAAAATACCCCACCTAGAAGTGATGCACATACATGTCTGAAAATTGGCATAGGTATATATGATGAGGAGATGACATATTATTTACAGAGCCAGGAACAAATGGTCTCTGATATTATAACAAAGTTGACATTTTAGAGGAAGATATTATAGTCATATTTAGCTGTAGTTGTATTTTTTATTGTAATGTAGACTGTCACTTCAGATAATACTTTTTCTACATACCATTTTTCTGTTTTACCAGGGGACCAATGATGATTTAATCTTGTCCTGTTGTCTCCACTATTCCAAAGATCGAGCTGAATTATATATGCCTAAAAATTCAGGTGAGTCTTTCTGCTATATATTGAAAAGGCAAACATAAAACAACGACAGACTTAATTTTGAACTTAGGGTTTATTATACTGGAGATCCTTAGGTAGGAAGAAAACTATCTTTAGGTTTTCTACACATGATGTTTTCCTACCATTTTTATAGTAAGTAATGAAAAAATGCATGCATTGATATCAATACTTTTTTATATATAAGGGGAGATTCACTCTTAGGTTTATCAGAGGTCATGGATTTGTATCCCACCCAGCAAAAGACAATTTTGTTTTTCTAATGTGAAAAACATTTGCATATATATTTTAATATAAGATTTCATTTTGTAATATAAGTAGCAAATTTTTCATAGAGTATATGAGATAAGATAAAGGCAAAGGAAGAAAACAGATTGGTAACTCAAATTGTATTGTAGTGCCTCCTAATGAATAGCTTGAATTACTATTTTTTATTTTCAGCTCTTGTCTGATTAAGCCAGCTATTAGTCTGTTCTCATTTGGTGGCTTTCAACAGAGGGTAGAAATGTTATGTGTTGCGATGCTGTAAAATAACAGAAAAGGGGAAAAAAAGTTTCAATTTATTGATGAATCTGTACAGATGGATATATGAATCGCAGTCTTAATATACTATGAAAAAGACTGAAAAGCTACTCAGTATTGAGTGCCATGAAGTGTTGAAATAGCAGTAGAAAACCTGCCAAATTAGCTACTTTATTAATTGCATTCACTCATGCAACATACTATTAGCACTTTAACATAAAAAAATTGTAAGCAACCCTTAGCATCGTGCATTGTCTCTTGACTCTGATACAGAGGTATCTGGTTTGAAACTATCCATGGCCACATTTTTTTGTGTGAAATCTTTAGAATTTAATGGCCTGATTGAAAGAGGTGTTAGGATCATTTCATTATAACTATGGGGTCTATGTGCTTTACCTATCTGTATTCTCTATTTGTGGGATAAAGGCTGCTTATGAGGCAGGGCAACTGGCACACCTGCCCAGAGTTCAGTGTTGTTGAGTACCATTGTTATCATGCTTTTGTTGTACAAGTTGTACATTTCTTTTAAATTATATGTTCTTTTTTTTTATTTATCAACATAAAAATGAATTAATTTCAAAGGCATTCTTATTTGTAATGTTTAAAAATCGTGCCACTCATAATTTGAGTCTACAATGTTATGAATAAAATATAAACAATCTGTGTTGAATTAAGTTAAAGAAACACAGAAAACAAATATAAAGAAAATAATAATATACAAAAAATTTTGTATTTTCCCAGACAATTCACCATGTACAGAGGTATTTGCCAAGCTTAGGGAGAGCTCAGTAGATTTAGGGATTATGTATAATTAGGGAAAATGGTAATTTATAAATATATGAGGATAAGTAATGGAAAACACTGAGGTTTTTTATCTTTATCACTAGCTTTCTCCTGTCAAGTGTATTATGAGACTTCAGATTATTTCCATAGAATGACCATTCAGTTTGTATTTACTTCACTCGCTGTTCACAGATTATTTGTGCATGCACAAGAGCAATCGTGAAATTAAACTTATATATGCACATAGAATGAAAGAACAAAATCTTCAATAATTCACAACATTGTTCTCTTTCCATAATGAATTGTAATTTCTTGCAGTTAATTTCACAGATAATATTGTTGGCATTAAATCAAAGCAGTTTCATTGTTAGGAAGCCAAGTAGAATGATAATACAAAAAAATATGAGACAAGTGTCCCATTAATTAAATTATTAAGGCATTCTAGTTAATATTTTTACATCAAATTTCTTGCAGTGCTTTAATCTGATTCAGATACATAACCACAATTTTTGGCACAGAAGTGAAGTGTGATGGGTTTGTTTAAATTATTAATGTTTTTGTTATGTAAATTCTTGATGATTTCCTTAAAATATTATTTATCCAATGGTTTTTCTCTTTGGATTTGCTACTAGTTTGGTTATCAATTGAAGTTATTCAAAACATCAGCCATTGAACAAAGCAGATTTCATTTTTATGTAAATGAATTGGTAATAAAATAAGTAGAAAAATTATTCAATGTATAGTTGTCAAATAGAGTTAACATTACCTTATCACTGTTAAGAAATCACTAGGAAGCAGTATAACAAAATAGTCATTTTTATGCAATCAAATATTATCATTTAACAAAATTGCAATTCTGTGCTGTAAAAATATCACATCATGATGAAAATGTTATATTGAGGTGCATGATTGGGGGAAGGGAATGGGGAAAAATTACCATGTTATATACAGTATTTAAGATTCTAGTAAAGAAGAAATGCTAAAATTGGAAAATTTGTGATCAAATCTGCTGATTTTTCCCCTGAAAAGGTTGGCAACACTAGTGGAGAGTCGACTAGTGTTGAAGGTATAGTAATGTTTTGAATTTTCATCTAGATCAGGGGTTCTCAATGTGGGGTGTGTGGTAAAAATTTTTGGGGTATAAGAGCCCAAAAGTCGCTAGATCTAGTAACAAAGTCACTAAATTGGCATTATTATACTATAACTATAGTTTTATCTATTTATATAAGGGGTACACCAGTTACATACACATTTCCAGGGGGTATGTGAAGCATAAAAGGTTGAGAACCACTGTCTAGATAATTGAGGAAATACTCTATGTAAATTAGTGTAAGAGTTAATTTTTCAGTTGATCAGTAAAATTGTGTCATAATTTTGATTGATTTGCAAAATATAGGACAGAGAAGGGTCCCAGTTTGTACAGGCCTTCCTATACAAGAGTTAAGTCTAATCCCCACTAAGACTAAAGTCACTTCTCAGTTAGAACTAATAGCACACAAACAATTGTGTCATCCCAGTGTCCTAGTACTCAAATGCAGACCCTAGCAGTTGTAGTGTCATTACAAGCCAATGTGATAACTACTGCACCACTGAAGCTGCAGTTGATATAACTGTTTATTTTAATATAGTTGTTTATTTCATTCACAATAATATTTCTGTGAAGTAGGATAGAATTGGATTTAGGAAAAACATGAGGCTGGTGGGAAGGTGTTACCAATATTTATGATTACTTACAGTAGTTTTTCTCACAAACAAAAATATAATCATGGGTAAAACATAGGTCATGAAGGCATGGCCTCTGTTAGATTCATTCTTGAATCAGTAAGTTTCCATCATTTATCTTTGAATGTTGCTTCCTCCTATATGGCAAAATTGTAAAAATGAAGCATTCTTTGTTTTATTTTTTTATTTTTTAGATGAACCATTGCAACTTTTTCGAGAGGCTGTGCTGCTTACTGATGATCGTAACTTAAGGGTGAAGTCGTTGACTCACAATGTACCTGTCAGAGACCTCTTATCTTTCATGCACTGGGCAAATATCAGATGAGTTTTGGGGAAAAATGTATTGAACTTTTTGTGGCATACTTCAACTGTTACAGGATGATGAAAAGGGGAATGGCAGTTGTTGCCTACCAACAACTTAACCTAGCCTTCTACCTCTGTTTCTGGTGCAGAGGCAAGTGCCATTTACATTGGATTCTTTGGGATAAAACATAGGAAGATATGGCAGTTATGGCTTACTGTCATTTGAAACTGATGATTTTAGGATGTGACATGCAAAAACAGATACCTGAAAAACATCTGTTGTCAAGCCAAGAAGAATTTTAACATTCACTGAACTTGATATAAACAATATTCAACCTAATAATTCAGTTACCTGCCATCTTTAAATAAGAACAATCAGCAGTGGAATAACTTTTTGTCCTGGAAAAGACAAATATTTACATAATAGTATAACATATTGTGGTATTTGTTTGATCCAAAATTAATTATAAATGTTTATTATCTAATGTGTTGACAACAGACAACTGATTGAGATCTATTTCTATTTATCTACAATATACCAAGGAGGGAATCAAAATTCGCACAACTGTTAATCACAAGTTCCACATTTTATGTACTTGAAATAACATTGCAGTAATATCTTTTAGCATAAAAAAATTAGAATTAGATAGTTTCCAAAAAATATTTTTGAAAGTTCAACTATTTTGGATATTCACAATGACAGTATGTATGAGTTTTTGGTAATGTTTATTTTATAGCACCAGTAAAGAGTTGTTTTATTTACTGCGCCTTCAAATCTGAACATTTATGATTTGTGTCAAAATTATGTTGATGTTTAAATTTTGCACCTCCAAAGTAGGAAAGTTAAAGTTGCATATTTTATGAGAATTATAATATTTTTAATAACCTATTAAAATATCCCTTTGTATTTTAATGAACATTGTTGATAAAACATAAAAATTAAATCTTTCTGTGACAATGAAAGTTTTGCATTTAAATATGTCCTAGTTAAGAGTAAAGTAAATTTTCATTGAATATTATGATGGTTTACTTCACTGAGAATTTCAAATGAAAGCACAATGCATCAAATAAGTAATAAAAGAGGTAAAAATCAACAGTTATTTTAAATCCTTCTAATGTAGCACAATAAGGTATTTTTGTATTTTTTTCTTATAATTATCAATATCTGCAATCACTGTTTAAACAACTATAAATGTTGCATTCCTTTTTATATTTAAAAAAAAAATGTGAAAACATACTCTAAAACTGTTTCTTATCTACAACAAAAATCCCTTGAATTGTAGAGCATCAAAGATTGCTAAAAGAAAAACTTTACTTTTTTTTTAAACAAGTTATAGTAGTAAGGTTTCTTTTTTAAATTAAGTAAAAAAAAACATTGTCTTGCTTCAAATCTTTACAGCAAAGTAAGGAAAACTGGAAAATGGAACATTTGGTTATAATTATACATATTATAATTTATAAATATACATATTAAAATATGTATTGTAGGCAACTCATTATGAAAGTAGTGCATACTGGTTACTGTCAGTTATAATGAATTTAGCAAATAGAGAATATATATTCCTTACCAAAAATAAAAACTATGTATAGCTGATATCATAAGCTGTTTTTAAGTGCTATTGAGCTTTAGGCTCATCATTTTATTTAACCTATAAGTTGTACTTTGAATTAACTACACTGAATAGTCAATAGATGATACTTGGAAGTTCTGTAATATTTATTTACCTCATGCCAGTTATCCAGTAACCATAGCAATGTTTGTGGTGGAGTGGCTGGCATAGTGATCCACAGTTTAATTCTTGGTCAGTAGGGCTGGTAGGTCTTTTTCTTACAAAAGCTTTAATGATAAATATTCAAATATTGTTCCAATCATGTATCAAGTGTAAAAGCAGTTCTTGCATTGCGAAAACATAAATTTGTGTGTGCTGCTGAAAAAGCCATTGTTAAATGGCTTTTTCATAAACAAAGCCATTGTTAAATGGCTTTTTCATAAACAAGGCCATTGTTAAATGGCTTTTTCATAAACAAGGCCATTGTTAAATGGCTTTTTCATAAACAAAGCCATTGTTAAATGGCTTTTTCATAAACAAAGCCATTGTTAAATGGCTTTTTCATAAACAAAGCCATTGTTAAATGGCTTTTTCATAAACAAAGCCATTGTTAAATGGCTTTTTCATAGCACACAGAAATTAATGTAATAATTGCTGTAATAAAGCAATTGAAATTACAGTATTTTGTTATAATAATCATAATAATATGATTTCAATCATTTTAAGTGTAGGGAAATTTCAGTACAAAACATAAATGTAAGAGCATTTTAGATTTTATCTATCCCAAACAAATTGAATTCTATTCTGCTTTATGAATAAAGAAGGTATGATATAACTCAGTTAGGGGCATTCCATTTTTTAAAAAATTGCTAAATATATTGCTTCTTACAGATTTTTTAAGGCCATTGTTATTGTTTTTATTTTTTTCATTTTTAACCAGTTTATTTTTAAATCTTTAATAAAAATTTTGAATTCAGATACTGTGGAATGCAGATCTTGCATGAGAGAAATATATATTTACATGTAGCGATTTTATAAAAAAAATTTAATTTGTCATGATTATATGAATTGCAGTGTAAGAGTGCTTTAATTGGTTACTCTTAGAAATGGAACCTCATATTGCTTTTGTATTGTTCTTTGCTATTAAGGCTAAGGTAACTGGCATTTAATAGGGATACTTTTTTTTTTCATTTATTTCTGTAAAATCAGAACTGTTAAAAAATAAATTATCATTCAGTTTTTTATTTTGATCCAGAGTCTTATAATCAATTTAAAATGTATTTTTATTCATGATAAAATGCAAACTCAATTGAGATATGCAGTAGACTTTATTTCTAGGAATAAAGCATGATTTTAGTGATATTTCAGCAAAAAACAAACGCAGCATCTCTTCAATTGATGTGGACTTTATTATATATGGCACTTTATATAATATGGCTTTATTAATGGCACTTTATATAATATGGCTTTATTAATGGCACTTTATATAATATGGTGACTGATCATTGAAGGTGCATGAGTGAAATTACAAGCAAAACACATAAAGAACTGAATCACTGCTTTAAATCAGTGATTTAAATATTTTAGAGGGGATTTGGCACATTATTTGCATTTGTAAATTAATACTTAAAAGTTCTTTGAAAAAAAGGAAAAAAATAAAAAAATTTCCTTAAAAGGAAAAAAATATTCAAAGTAATTTGGCATATTTATAATTGTTTTCTAAAATGCAAAATCTCAAGGGAAAAGTGCTTCAAAAAATGCAGAATCTATAATCAAAATGCGAAAGACATCATTTTTATTTGTCAAAAAGAAAAAAAAGTATCTCCAGCATTCAGTTGTTTATTAATTATAAAATTAATTTGTCCATCTTTGAGAAAGACATGTTTGTTTTTTTTGATTAAACTTCTAAGCTTAGAAATATAATCTGAAATATCAACTGCAAAATTAATATCTAACAGAGCAAAAAATAATATGTCAAGTAAGTTTGAGCTTTTTACATGCTGTTTTTAGGCTTTAAATTGAACAACGAATTTTGTATGTTGTAAAATCAAAATTCAGTAAATTAAGTAAGTTTTTTTTAATAGGAGCAATGGCAAATTTTATTTTAACAATTTTTCACGATGTTGAATGAATTATTTACAATTAAAAGGGAGAAGCATGAAGTCAAGTAATTTACATGTTAAGTTTAAAGACTTCTCAAGATGAATGATTAGGCTCAACTTACTTCAAAAATCTCAATCAAACGTTCCTAATAATAGCAATTATATAAGATGGTATGTACCGAATTTTGTAGGTTTTTCTTGGCTTATGCCAATATTGATTTTAAATAAGTTTTTTTAAAGATAAAATATGTGCAGTAAAAGTTCTGCTGTGTGATTGTGGATGGTTAGGAGGGGAATTATTAGAATTCTCACTATTATATGTGCTGAATCACTCATTTCATCTATAAGTTTAAATTTTCTTCTGCTGAGATGTGTGAAATTGTAGATTGAGCATGAATTCTCTGCAGTATTATATATTGTATAATTCTCTGCAGTATTATATATAATAACATATATTTGTTTGTCTTTGCCTTCTCCTAACAATTGCCCAGTAGATCGCCTTCTCTGAGCCCTTGAGGTTCTCATAGCCTGCCCATTTAGCTTGTGTACAAAAAACGTGCTGCTTAGAGGTAAAGCAGCCCAGCTTTGTCTTATGCACTAGTTGGAATCTCATTTGGCCTTTTCACAATTATAATTGCATCATATTACTCATAATTATGGTACCCCTAAAGCAGCAAACAAATGAAAAGCCCCACCAGAGAAGTTTAAGATGTTATCTAGAAAACTGGAGAATGGTGATAAAACAATAACACTGAGATGGGAATTTAACATAAGTTAATCCAAACAATGGTCTATCAAAAAAAGTGCTGAAAAATATCCATTATACAATTAAATTTATAGTCTTTATTAACAAGTTTTATTGCTTGTATGCTGGACATGTCCAGTTGTACACTGGGCATGTTGTCACATTTGTATACTGGAAATTATCACATTTGTACATTGGAAATGTACACATTTGCAGTGTACAAATGTGAGAGTGAAGAAGCTGATGGAAGGAATATAGAACATATCACATTTTTTCCATTGAAAGAATGTTTTGCTTATGGTGACAGTTTTTATGAATGTTGTGGCATAAGTGAAGGATTGAAATTACTGTTTTACTTTTGAGCAGTGCTTTTTTTGCATACAATGGTCAGGTTGCAAGAGACCTGAGGGCTCGGAGCTGTATAAGGGAATGGTGTCCACTAGACAGCTGTTAAATAGAAGATTCACATTAAAGCCATCCAATGTGTTGCCCAATTGGACATATTAGGACATTCAGTTAGTTGTTTCCCATAACAGACTGAAGACTAATGCTCTTTAAAAAAGATTTGCTCTAAATGAAAATGCTTGAACTTTTTTCACACAATTTATTTGTAATCATTATAATAATTTTTTTTTGAAAGAATGCACAAATTAATGCCTTTTTTAAAAAAAAAAATTGTATATGCATTTATCTCACTTAATGTGACTTTTTCATCCATATTTACTATAATATGCTTCGAATGTTCATTTGAAGAAAATGTATATAGAATGCAATTGAAAAAGTATGCTAAAATATTGCAAAAAAACAACTTATGCTACTATGTATTTTGCTCTTTTCCACACGTAATTTTTTTATGACACCAGAACCCAAAATGCATTGTTCAAATGGCAATTTTTTTTAATGTCTAGCAAGAACATTCAAAGTTAGGTAGACAAGTATAGATGCTGAAGAATTCATTTTTGACAATCCAAAAATACACAAGTGTTAGGGAAAAGTCCTGGTTAATGAAACCAACAGAGGGTAACCTCTTTTTTTTATCGAGAACAAGAGTTATCATTGAAAATATTTGGTTGGGATTTACTCAGCCTATAAGCTCATAATCTGCAGTTCCCAGATTTGAGTCCCAATTGTGCCAGCTTTGAGATTTATCTCTACTAACCATTCTGCCCTTGGTTAGAAAGACGACACCAATGGGCTTCAAAGGCTGCCATCTGTTAGATGGGAGATTCAGATGCAGATCTGTGTTCACAGAGTGCTTGAGAGCCATACTCTGTGCACATTATAGAACACACTGGGTGGCCTTGACACAAGGCTTCCATCTGTCTCCTAACAACTATCCAGTGCATCTCCTTCCCCAACAGGGGTGGGGGTGGCTCAGTCGGTAGCACACCAGGCTTGTAATCTGTAGTTCCCAGGTTCGAGTCCCAGCTGGGTCAGCGTTGAGATTTATCTCCGCAAAATTCCCCGCCCTGCCCACTGTCAGTAGGGGACACCGATGGGCTTGGAAAGGCCGCCGTCTGTCGGATGGGACGTTAAGCTGTGGCCCCATGTGCGGGAGAGCCATACCCTGTGCACGTTCAAGAACACGCTGGATGGCCTTGACAGGAGGCTACGATCTGTCTCCCAACAGCTGTTCCAGTGGGTCCCCTCCCCCCAACCTTCTCTGAGCCTTCGGGGTCCATGTGACCTGGCCATTTAGCCCATGGTGTGCAAAAAAGTGCCGCTCAGAGGTAAAACAACCCAACAACCTTCCCCAACCTTCTCTGAACTGTTGCGGGGTCCTTGTGATTTGGCCATTTAGCTCGTGTGCAAAAAGAAAGTGCCAGACCCAACCCATTGAAAATCTCAATGTGTAGCATTTACTCATTGTGAGTAAATGTTTCTTGATCTTTTACACTGTGTCACATATTTTAATCTCAATATAAGCACAACACGAGTGAAGGAAACCTGTACGTTCTTTGTGGCCAGAATATACCCATAGCATATGTTACGGTCATTTCTGCTATAATGCAGTTCTGAATGCAGTTCTTGAAGAAACTCCTATTATGGCAAAATAGCATTACAGTAGCCATTTATTAATTGGAAATTAATATATTAGAGTGTAGATGGTTTTGAAGATATCATCACAACTAACATTTTTTAATAAAACTTCCTATATTATTTTTGTCTTTTATTATAATGCTTGTTAAATAAATAATTAATGTAAAAAAAAAACTGAAAAATATAGTCCAAATAAAATATAATAGTGGAGGCAGAGTATATATTTAAAAATAAAACATTCAGTTTACTACATGTACAAATCACTTCTAAACTTTTTTTAACCATATTTTTTGAAGTTAGAGTTTTTTACTAAAACATCCAACATTTTTATCATTGATATAAACTGAGAAAAAAAAATATCCGATGCATTCTTATTAACCAACTGTTCCATGAGCAAAAGAACAGATAGCGATGGAGGAGAGGGGAAAGTAAACAAGATGCTAAATTCATTTTAATGGTTTTTTCTTTAGATAATAAGTTTTTAATTCAAAATTTTAACTATCACACTGAAAGCAATTGTTACTTTAAAGAAGTAAACCATAGATATTTTTGAAAAACAGTCTTCACAGTCATTTCTTCCTACACTGAATTTCTACTTATGCTAACTTGTTGACTGCATTCTGGGAATAACATTTCCTAATGATTACATCATGTTACATCCAAATTGCATAATAAAAATGTGTCATAGCAGGAATTGCTATATAATCTATGACAATTATTTTCTACAACTAAATCGCAAATAAATCCCTATCTAATATGTATAGAAATGTAACTTTGTTTAGAATATTTCTATTTTAAAATTGTTTATTCTCAAAATATGTACTTTACTATTTCATGTGGTAGCTGTCATCAGTTCTGTTTAATCCATAACCACCTGTCAAACCTATTTAATCCAAGCCTTCAATGGCTGACCCAAAGTAGGATGGGTGGGGTGAGATTATAACTCATAAGAGCAGTAGCATAGTTTAAAAATATGTTTAGGGGGTGGGAATTTCATTTGTTTTCAAAAGATTAAAACAGTGGTAATCAATACATAAATATTAACAAAAGGCAACTAATAAGTAAATAAAAGACAATAAATATTTTGTGGAAAAAATTTTGCCAACATATGGGACTTGAACCCACATCTCTCCAGAAACATGCCAGAGTATTCTACCATTGAACTAATGCCAGCTCTGTCCTTTTTTATAGACATTGAAAAATCAACAGGAATGCTGTGATTGCCATTTATGTTTAAAAACCAGTGGTACATTTTGCATTAATGCTTAATAGTTGCTAAATATTTCAAAAGCATAAAAATGCAAAATAATATTTGAAATGTATACAGTGGGGGGGGGGTTGAATTCCCAAACCTCCCCCTTAAATATATGTCACTGCCCATGAGAGATTTAATAGCATATTTTTTTAAGTCAGTATCTGAAAATTAGAGCCAAACCTGTCCAAAAAATTATCTCTAGAAAATACTTTGTGGGTATGCTGCTGAATACTTTTAATACATTTGCTTATCACTGACAGAAAATTTACTTGTCAGTGAGTTACTTAAAACACCTATTCAAAAGTACTTAGAACACCAATAGAAAGATGCAGAATAGTTTCAAAGTGTACTGATGAAATAATTTAAATATGGAGCACACTAGTCTAATCCACTGTAATTTTAGATGCTCTCTTAAAGCACTGTTCAAATGAAAAGCATGCAAAAATATATCTTGTTAGGTTTATTAAGCATGTGTAACTGTTTAAATTGTGAAAAAAAATTAATTTGTACTAAGTAATCTATTTTAAAAAATGCACCTGATGTTTATGTTATGTTTAAATGTAAAAATGTTATAAAAATGTAATAGAAATTTTTATTTCAAATGTGGAGTATTCATGAAATCCTATTGAAATGTTAGTAGTTTTTGAGCCTGTCTGTATATGAAGAAATTCTGCTCATAGGCATATGTATATTATAATAAATATGCTTTATTTTTTTACAAATTTTCTAGAACTTGGTGTTAATAATCAGTTGTCTATGAATTCAGATATATCCAAAATTTGACCTAGTTAATGGGCTAAATAAACTTTTCAAATATATTGGCAAAAATATAATATTAAAAACAGTTATAATTTTGAAAATTATATAACAAATTTATAACAAATAAAAAGCAAAAGTTTCATGTTACTTTGAGTCTGCCACATTATATTCATTATATATATATCATTATATATATTGCAGATATGGATAAAGTATTTTCAGCATAGTAAACAACTGGAACGTTAGTCATTAACAAGAGTTAAATATGTAATTATTATTGTAGCTGATTTTCTTCTAGATCTTTATACATCCTTTATCATCTTAAACCTAAACAACTAGCATCACTCGTAAAGAAACTTGTTTTCTGAATGATTTAAATACATTGAGATTAAATTATTGAGATATGTGAAAACTGTACAAAGCAAAATGTAAGACAACTCTATACCTTAGAGATGTGACACAAATGGTGATCACAAAGAATCCAGCACTGTGGCCAGAGACAAAGTCTGCAGAATCAACAACTCTCTGGTAAAGAAAAAACAGGTGGTGATTTCACAGGTTGACCATCCAGCCTTAGATAGGCCTATTATCCATCCAGTTTGTTGCAATATGCCCTGTCCATACACATAATGTTGGCACAAGGTATCTTACAGTCCCAAACAAATTTAATATTTTGCTGTACAAAACAAGTTTACTTTCTTTTCCATTCCAAGCCAGTTTTTTTTTTTTTGTTACCTTGAGTGTATTTCTTTCTGGTTCAAGTGAGTTCACTTTTATTGCTAGTACAAGCCAATCTTCTGCTTCCCCTTTAGATTAAATTCTTGGTTAAATCATTAGCAATTAATGGAATATCAAAATTATTCAACATCATTCATTATTAAAACTGAATTTAAGAGCAAAAAAAAATATTCACAACAACACATTTCAAGCTGTTGGCAAAATCTGTAACAGATTTTTGTACTTTAAAGTTTACGCATTATAATGAGTTAAGATTAGATCAAACTCGTATAATTATTAACATACCACTCGTAGCAACAGCCTTGGAATGGATGCACTATTGGGTCTATGGTTATTTTGCAGCTCAAATAAAATGAGGCTAAACCTAGTTTTTTAAATGATATAGCTATTGAGTAATTGTTCTTAAGAATTATGCAATTTGTTTCATACGTGTGGTTTATACTTTAATTTAAACTGCAACATTAACAATATTTTTTTGTCTCATATGTCTCCAAGTAAGCATTAGTTGTATGCCTTCAAATTGTTTTGCTTAAGCTGTTGGAAAAATTGATTCTACATCATATCAAAACTCATTTCACAACAGTTTTAAATTTGTTAATGTTCAGAGTTGTGTGAATTGCATTTGTTAATTGCCATAAGATTGAATTTTTTTATGATAATTGAAGAAATTTCATGAATTAATGTTTCCTTGGCCCAGCAGTAACTACTACTCTTTAAATCTTTCATTCATTTCATTAATTATTAATTTCATTAACATTTCCTATGAATCAGAGTGTGAAGTGTATTTGGATAATTTGCTTTGGAAGAAGTAATGAAGTTTGGTGTGTCAAATGTCTTTCTTCTCTCATTTAATTTTATTAAGTTTAAGCTCAGACTGCAAAATGGTTAGTGTATTTACCACTCTGCATATATCAGATACACCAATAGTTATATGAATTAATTTATTAAATTATTTCCACACAGTGTTTTTGTGTGTGTGTGTAATTGTTATTGTTATTTGCTATTACAAATGCTAAGGTAAAAAATATACAGGTAGTTTCTTTTGACATTTAATTGTCAAACTGGGTTAAGTGAGAAAAAGTATTTATTTTTGAAGGTTTATTTCAATGTTATTAACATCATTTAGATATTTAAGCAATGCAAAGTAATATTTAAAGTAAACAGCTATTTTAGTTGTATGCCATGTACAAATCATTAATTAGAAGAGAGTGTTGTTCTCTTGCAAATTTGTTTTAAAAAATTGTAATTTTTGGAGAAAAAGAAAAATATAATGATGCTAGTTATAAGAAAATTCAGTATGCCTTCAGTTATAGCATATGTAAATATTTGGCTACTCATAATCTTAGTTTTTTTAAATGTTATTATTTTATGTGGTAAATTAATAAATTACTACTTATTAAATTTCAAATCCTGAATATCTTCAGATGGGGATTTTGTAACTGATATAAAACTGATTTGCCAGCTGAAAAATTTCAGCAAATATCTGTAAAAAAAAACTGTTGGTGGAATGAAATACACATCATTGCAAGCAGACTTAAAAGGAAGTTTAGACTATAATGAGTAGTGTAGAGCAGTGATTCCCAACCTGTGGTCCCCTGTGTTCCCAACCTGTGGTGATAAAGGGAGTCCACGAGCTATTTATAATATTTCAGAAAGCTCTGACAGAAATGATACATTTGCCGTGATTAATAACAACATTAAGTTTTATTGCTTTTGCTGGAATTTGTCAATTCAGCAAGCCAACACTGACTGTCTCATGCTGATCACAAGATGTAGTTGACTTTTCATGGCAAAAATTTCTGCAGTACCAAATTTCTCTACTCAAATGTTTAGATTTAAAGTAGAAAGCAGTAAATAACTAAACAACAGATAAAGAACTAGATATAATTCACTGTTTGGACTTTTAGAGAGTACTCATTGTAAGGATCTGTATTTTAGTTAAAATATATAAAAAAAAAGTCAAAAGATGATCTGCAGAAAGAATTAGGCCTTTTAAGGGGTCTGCAGAAAGAATGAGACTTTATAGCGTGCCATCCTCATGGACTCAAACACATCATTTACCGTTGGAATTTTCTGGATACTGACACTGTTTCCAGTGTACTTCTGAGAATAAAAGCTTGCATCTTTTTTACTCTTTACAATGTTAGTCTAAATCAGTGGTTCTTTCATTACTCAACTGACAGCCTCATGAACTTGGGTGTTGTCAGGAGGGGATAGGTTGTTGCCTCTTTCCCATCTTGAAAAATGGATCAGAAAATTAATTTATGTTGAATAATATTAGGTTACCAAAATACACTGAGAGGCCAAAAGTCATGGGTTACGTGCCTGATAATGGGTTGGTCCTCCTCGAGCCCTCAGCAGTGCAGCTATGCATCGAGACATGAGGGCAATGAGTTGCCCGTACTGTTCTGCAGGGATGGCAGCCCACATATCCTGCAGTGTAGACCATAATTCTGTTGCATTGGATGGTAAGCTTATTTCCATTGTGTCCCATAGATGCTCCAAGGGGTTCATGGGGTTTTATCAGGGGATCGTGGGGGCCAATTCATGGTGGTAAAGTCCATGGAGTGTTCCTTGATCCACCTCCTAGCAACCAAAGACTGGTGACACGTTGCATTATCTTGTTGGAATACCCCTTCACCATCAGGGTGCAGGTGATCTGCAAGAATGTCCACATATCTCATACCTGTCGGTGATTGCTCCAAACAGATGAGAGAGCCCAATGCAGACCACGTGAACACGCCCCACACCATCACAGAGCCACCTCCAGCCTGAACAGTACCTTGTAGACAGGAAGGGTACATGGCTTCATGCCATACTCTAACGTGCCCATCAGCACATGCCATCTTACACCACATTCTAATGTGCCCATCAGCGCATGCCATCTTACGCCACACTCTAATGTGCCCATCAGCGCATCCATCTTACGCCATCTCTAATGTGCCCATCAGCGCGAAACAATTGGAACCTTGATTCGTCGGACCATGCTACTCAATGCCACTGTTCTACTGTCCAATTTCGATGTCTTCGGGCCCATTCCAGTCATTGAGCTCTGTGACAACATGTGAGCAATGGAACAGAGTGGGTCTTCGGCTACCATGTCTGATGGAGTGCAGGTGGTGATGGACAGTCCTTTCAGAAACGTTTTGTTTGGCCCACATTCAAATTGGCAGTGATTTCATGCACTGTAGCCCGTCTGCTGGTCGTTACCATTTGTGACAGCTGATGCGAGTTCCATTTGTCAGTTGCATGTGGCTATCCCATTTGTTGGTTTGCATGTGTGGAAATGCCATCAATAGAATACTGACGATAAACTCCAGACACCATAGACCTGGGAAAACCGAATTCCTGCACAATCTCCAATATTGCATGACCATCCTTCTGGCACTGATGATCAAGCCACATTCAAAGTCAGACAACTCACGATGTGCAGCCATGTTGAATTAGCAACTACTCCAAAATGAATGTTGGGTTTTTAGGCTACTGCAGCACCATTCTGTGGTTGACATCCAATGTGGTTATGAGTACAACATGCTAGTTCTACTTTAACTGCTATTCCTATGACTTTTGGCCTCTCAGTGTATAATGTTTTTGCTTTGTTTTCAGAAGCATATAATTTATCTTTATTAATATGAAAATAACAATTATTCCCCCTCACCACCACCACCACCAAAAAAAAATATATATATATTCCTCCCAATGCCCATGCCAGGAATTGCACAAATATGTTCCATTGATTCAGTAGTTACTTGTCTTCTTTAAACCTTTCCCTTCTAAAAATTTCCTATAAATCATTGCATTATTTTACTAAACATTTTCAACACTTGAATAACAAAACAAAGCCTATGTATTTTGCAGTTAAATGATATTATTGAAAAATAGCATATTAAGACATTAATATCTTGAAAATTCTGAACTCAATATTTTCCCAAAATAGGAATGTATTTTTTTGAAGAAAGATAATAGTCTGCCATTGGGCTGTAATGCAGTGGTTGAGAAATATTAGTCTAAATCATACTTAAAGTTGTACTTGTATAGCTGCTTTTTTTTTATATTTATTTTTTTTTTGGAGGGGGGGAGGGCACAGCACTAGTACTTTTACCAGAACTTGTAACATACTTCTTTTGGTGACTTATTTATAGACATATCATGGTTGCTTTCATTTGGTAACCCAGGATATTAATCATCAGTTCATAAAATGTCATGTTAGTATAATGAATAACGTTTTTCCTCTTAGGTATTGTCACTCAGTTTGTGAGAGTATGTTTTATTCTGTACTTGCAGATCCCTGTGATTATCTTGTTTAAAATCAGCATGCTTATAGAAGAATGTAACAGATTTTAAATTTGTGAAACTAGAGGGAAAATCAGAGTTTTTCCAGAGATGAATTTTTTTATACACTAAGTAATTACCACTTTTGAGTCAATTCAAATTTTAGAGGAAAAATTGTCTAGAGCCGAGTGGGATACGAATCCACCCATAATCAACTGTGGGGCGGGGGTGGCTCAGTCGGTAGCGCGCCAGGCTCGTAATCTGTACTTCCCAGGTTCGAGTCCCATCTGGGTCAGCGTTGAGATTTATCTCCGCAAAATTCCCCGCCCTGCCCACGGTCAGTAGGGGACACCGATGGGCTTGGAAAGGCCGCCGTCCGTCGGATGGGACGTTAAGCCGTGGCCCCGTGTGCGGGAGAGCCATACCCTGTGCACGTTAAAGAACACGCTGGATGGCCTTGACGGGAGGCTACCATCTGTCTCCCAACAGCTGTTCCAGTGGGTCCCCTCCCCCAACCTTCTCTGAGCCTTCGGGGTCTATGTGACCTGGCCATTTAGCCCATGGTGTGCAAAAAAGTGCTGCTCAGAGGTAAAACAACCCAACCCATAATCAACTGTATCCTTGTAATATATACTTTCCATCTGTATGGCATTTATCTGCTGCTTGTGGCAAGATTGCCTGAACAGCACCTACATGTGACATAATGAAATATGTACTGTAGGTAGGTTGGGTTGTTTTACCTCTGAGCGGCACTTTTTTGCACACCATGGGCTAAATAGCCAGGTCACATGGACCCCGAAGGCTCAGAGAAGGTTGGGGGAGGGGACCCACTGGAACAGCTGTTGGGAGACAGATGGTTGCCTCCCGTCAAGGCCATCCAGTGTGTTCTTTAACGTGCACAGGGTATGGCTCTCCCGCACACGGGGCCACGGCTTAACGTCCCATCTGACGGACGACGGCCTTTCCAAGCCCATCAGTGTCCCCTACTGACCGTGGGCAGGGCAGGGAGTTATGCGGAGATAAATCTCAACGCTGACCCAGCTGGGACTCGAACCTGGGAACTGCAGATTACGAGCCTGGCGCGCTACCGACTGAGCCACTCCCTCCCCACTGTAGGTAGAAAATGATCATATGATCAGTTAGAGAAGATCTTGATCAGTGGTCCAGAGCACCTGACATGTTATCAGGAGGTCGTGGGTTCATATCCCACCCTGCTCAAGACAATTTTTCCTCTAAAATATTAATCGACTCAAAAGTGGTAATTACTTAGTGTATACCAAAAAAAGTCGAGTTAATTCAATATTTAATTGATGAATTTTTATTTTTAATCAGATAATTTTACTTTTAATACTAAAGAAAGTAATATAAAATCCTGTGTCAGTAATCAATAAATTTCGCTGAAAGTAATTCCTTCATGCCGGAGAATAATGGCCTGTGACACATACATAATGGGGGCAAGGGTTGGCTGAGTTGGTAGTGTGTCAGGCTTGTAATCTGCAGTTCACAGGTTTGAGTGCCAGCATAAGATTTATCTCCACTAACTGCTAGCCATAGTGAGAAAGGGGCACTAATGGGCCATTAGCTGTAGCCCCATGTGCAAGAGGATCATTAGCCATGGCCCCATGGCAGGAGAGCCATAGCCTATGCAGTTAAGGAACATGCTGGATGGCTTTGAAGGGAGGTATCCATCCATCCATCCATCCATCCATCCATCCATCTATCTGTCTCTTAACAGTTGCCCAGCAGGGTGCCCATTCCTCAAACTTCTCTGAGCCTTTGAGGTCCCTGTGATGTGGCCATTTAGCCTATTGTGTGCGAAATACTGTCACTCAGAGGTTAAATTAAAAAAAACCCTCAAGCAGCTGCTTGCCACAGAGGTCTGACAGGAGCCTGTCAGTTTATATGCCACAGTAGGAGATCTGAGAGGATGGCAGGACCTCAGCAGAAAAACAACACACACATCCATGCCTAATCCGGGGCTCGAACCCAGGTCCCTTAGATCAGTAGCCAAGCGTGCTAACCACTCGGCCACGGGAACAACCCATAAATAATGACATAGGTATTCTCAACTTAAAGCAACTGAATTCTAAAGTCATTATTTTTTCAGTATGGAAATACTGAATGAAAAATATAATACTGATATGAGGTGATTAATTATGATAACAAATAACATTGCAAAATACACTATATAAGTTTCACTAAACTTTACTCTTAATAATGAAAATGTAGTCCAGAATTGCTGCATAAACCACTAAACAATTGCACACGACTAGATCTAGGATGGTAGGAGCAAGCGCCCCCCCCCCCCCCACACACACACACACCACTTTTGAAAATGTTAGTTAAGGGTGTGATAGAAGCAAAAAGTTATTAAACCTTTTATATTTTATGCATCTTTAAGGAAATGAATACATCTAAAACAAAGAGGAAAATGTTATGCTGCAATGAAAATTCAGTTCCCCTCTCCACCTTTTTTTTGCTTGATTGAATAGTTTGCCCTCCCTGTTTTTTCTAGATCTGGGCCTGAAATTGCACAATTGTATAAATTGTATATTTTAGATATTTTAAGATCTAATAGTACCAAAATTCTATGTTGATAAATGTTACTAATTTCAATTTGTTTCATAGTTATTTGTTCACAATATATATCTATCAAGGAATTATTGTCATATTTGTATATTAAAAGACTTAAGTTTTTCTATAAAAAACATGTTAAAATTAAATTTTGGTATACTAAATCCTTTAAAATATTTATTCTTTATCTATTTCAGTGTTTAAAATATTTATTCCTTGTTAATTTCAGTGTTTAAGATGTATGAAATTATGTAGAATCGTATTTTGGCTCTATTAACTCACTAGTAATACTCGTACAATAATGTATGATTTTATTATGATTGGTATGTGTAAAAATTGTAAATTTCTTCCAATTTTATGTATATATTTAAAAGTATATCCATGCCCCCCCCCTCCCCCCACACACATAATGAGAAATATATGTGAGCGTATAGGGAAATTTGCTTAATATCGCATTGTTAATTGATTGCAAAAATGCATTGTTCCTTTTTTCATATTTTACAGTAGAAAAAAAAAACTTCTCTGAAAAAAATTCCAATTTAAGAACTGTAGCAAATGCAATAAGATATATTAATGCAGCTAGTTTTGTTGATGACAGATTATTGAAACCATATTAGCCTTTCACCGACTCTTATACCACAGTATTGCAATTTGTTTGCTATATTTTAGCACAATAGAGCTTAAATGTAAATTAGAAACTGATTTATCTTTGTATAAACCATTGGATCTTTAGTGTCAAGTATAACAGGAAATAAAAAAAAAGTCAAGGTAAACTTATCTTTAAGTGTACAATGTGGGCTTTAATTTGGATCATTTGCTTTGAAATACTTGTTATATAATTTTTTCTTGTTTGAAAGCTCATTCATATATATTGAATTTTGACCCTTGTCATGTAGTCATGATTAAGGGTTGACCAAGTCTTATTTAGTCCACCAATGAATGAAAAGACATCTTGTTAGACTTTAAAGGACTGTAATGCTCATTATGCTTACAAATGCATGTATAATTTGAGAATTGCTCCCTAATAGACCACCTATAAATGGCTATTCAGGTCGTACAGTTTTTGTGTGCTAGTTCCACTGTTGTCACCATAAGAACTTGTACTATGATCTAAATCTACAGTTTTTAAATTATTTATATTTAAATGCTGCCAATATTGTAAACATCTCAGTCTTGCTTTATATGTATATATATTAATTACATGTAATAAATAGTATTTTTTTAATTTGGTATACACCGAAATATTGTAGTATAATAATAATTGTGAATTGATAAGAAAATGCTCTTTTGTACATTAATGTTTTTTCCCCCGTCATTTTATTGAATTTCCCCACACATTAAATGTTAAAATTACATTGCTATGGATTTTACATCATAATGTTTTATTTTTTAAATTATATAATGATAAGTAACGTTTTAAACTGTAAAATTGATTTATAACTTTTTCAAAAGTTTTCTGCAGGGTTTTTTTCAGTTTTTGGAATAAAATAATTCACAAAAATGTAATGGAATTAACATTTATTAATTATAATGAAAAAGGAAACAGAAATGAAATTGGATAGTCTAGTAATTTAAAGTTAATATTGTTTTAGAATTGAATGGAACACTTTTTAAATACATCAATAGTGGAAAGTCAGAGATCTAGTGATGACCTATCATTATTAATTTTATCTAGTATTGATGCATTGGATAAATTATGTATTTTTAATTATTCTTTTTATTCATGTAGTCCATTTGCTTGTTTTGAATGTTCTTGGAGGTGATTCCAAGAACTGATGCTACAGGGCCTTTTTACTGGTGGGCAGTTTTTTTAATAATATAGAGGTAATGGGCCAGAATATTAATGATGAATCAATAGTCTATAGTTTTACACCTTTTGATGCACTTAATTGGCATTAAAATATTGGAATAAGTACATGTTTATTATTAATAGGAGATTTAATTATTATGTTACATAGTATATTGCATAGGGCCTAGTTAATGTACATAAATTTCTTTGAATTGAATGTCAGTTTGTATTAATCCAAAAATGTTGATACCCATCTATATTCACATGATGAGCTGGACAAACCTGCTTTATAGCCCTAGGTTTCATGTCCTTGGTGTATAGAGCATCATTTTCTAAGTTGTTGGTTAGATCCAAAGTAAGGGAGGTTTAAAAGCAAAAATTGCACTTGGATTCCACTTTAAAACTGCATTCATTTGAGATTGTGTAGTTATGTGAAAACTTGTAATTGAAATGGCCTTGCAAACTGAAACTTTCTCTTGAACTACTTACATAGAAAATATCAATCCTTTGGGTAAGGATTTCATTCTATTGTCATAGAACTGTAGTTCCTATGCTGCACATAATGTTTGCAGTGAATAATTCCATGAAAAATATTTTAGGCTTCAAGTGGCAATTTATTAAAAGATCGATGAATTTGGAATTTTCCTGTTCAATCTCTTGATTCAGATAGCAGTATTCATCAAGCAGCAATTAAATTCTTTCAGTTGTTAAATACTTAAAGTATTATTAAAAATTTTGGAGTTATCCTCTGCATGTTAGGTTCTTTTGAATCCTGTTTTTTTTTGTGTGTGAGTGTCTGTTTCTCTCCAAAAAGTGGCAATAGTATCAAAAACCTTGCCCTTACTCAGCAGTAGCCATTTCAGTAGGAATAGGTGGTGACTCAGTCGGTTGTGCATCAGGCTCATAATCTGCTGTTTCCAGTTTTGAGTCTCACCTGAGCTAGAGTTGAGGTTTATCTCCACAAAACCCCTACCCTGCCCTCAGTCAGTAAGGAACACTGATGGACTTGGAAAGGCCACCATCTGTCGGATGGGACTAAAACTGTGGCCCAGTCTGTGAGAGAGCATACCCTATACATGTTAAAGAACAAGATGGATGGCCTTAATGGGAGGCTACCATTTGTCTCCTAATAGCTTTCCAGTGGGCCCCCTCCCCCCAACATTCTCTGAGCCCTTGTGACCTGGCTATTTAGTCCATTGTGCCTAAAAAAATCCATTTCAGTAGCTCAAATCACTAATGTGATCATTAATGCACTTTGAATTGTAGATTACCTAAATATTAAAAAAATTCCCTATTTGTTGTAGTATGAAACCCTCAATGCAAGTTTTTAATTTTGTTTTTGTGTTTCTAAGGTATTGCCCATTGTATCTAAATTTGTTATTGCATTACCTTAATAAGTGTGCAACAGGCGGCTACAGTTTTTTGAATAACTTTGGTGCAAATTATGACAAAAAGTTTTAATATATGCAAGAATGTTATATTGGTTAATTCTTTTATTGTAAACACTATACTGTATTTAATTCCATTAAGAAACAGTTATCATTTACTCTTTGTTTCTCTTCCAAACTGTCCTTCAAATCTAAGCATTTATGAGCAAAAATTAGAAGAAAAGGGCAACTCTCGGTGTGGGGAAAAAGCACGATTACCTCAGTCATATACCAGAAGTTTGTAAAGCAGTGATGTAGCGGGGCGGGGGTGGCTCAGTCGGTAGCACACCAGGCTCATAATTTGTAGTTCCCAGGTTCGAGTCCCAGCTGGGTCAGCGTTGAGATTTATCTCCGCAAAATTCCCCGCCCTGCCCACGGTCAGTAGGGGACACCGATGGGCTTGGAAAGGCCGCCGTCCGTCGGATGGGACGTTAAGCCGTGGCCCCATGTGCGGGAGAGCCATACCCTGTGCACTTTAAAGAACACGCTGGATGGCCTTGACGGGAGGCTACCATCTGTCTCCCAACAGCTGTTCCAGTGGGTCCCCTCTCCCAACCTTCTCTGAGCCTTCGGGGTCCATGTGACCTGGCCATTTAGCCCATGGTGTGCAAAAAAGTGCCGCTCAGAGGTAAAACAACCCAACTTTAAAGAACACGCTGGATGGCCTTGACGGGAGGCCACCATCTATCTCCCAGCAGCTATTCCAGTGGGTCCCCTCCCCCAACCTTCTCTGAGCCTTCGGGGTCCATGTGACCTGGCCATTTAGCCCATGGTGTGCAAAAAAGTGCCACTCAGAGGTAAAACAACCCAACGCAGTGATGTAGCAGGCAAGTTGATAAGTAGAGGTGTACATGTTTAAGTCTTTATTTTTGGAGATGCCTTGGAAAAATGTATATTATGTGAACTCTCAGGAGGGAAGTGAGCAGAGGTGGTTATATGGTCTGCAGGGCCCAGTGTGCAGCCCTTTTTTGGGGTTGCACACACCTTATTCTCTCCTCTAAATGTGCTACCAGAAACTAGAATTTGGTGGTCTCACTTCTGTGCATACTTATAAATTCCTTTGGGGTGGGTTTGGTTTGTCTCCCACCCCCTGGTATGTCAGTTAAGCAAGTGATACTCCAATCCTGGTATTTCTTGCTCTCATTCTTGTTTCCTTCAAGCTCTTTAAGTGTTATAAAACTTTCTAACCTATGTAGCATATCAGAAGCAAGCAGACATAAGAAGATAATGTGTTCGAGAATGAATTGTAAATACTTCACACTTCAATTTCGCGTTTTGTGAAAAGTTAATATAGAGGTTAATTATTACTGACACACTTATCGACTTTTGTACGCTTCTTGTTGTTACATATTGTTTTCAATAATATTTGACCTTCACATTAAATGTAGTTTGTACTCTCACCAAAGAAAAAGGAATGCAAACTGTGGTCTTTCTGATATCTGAAAAATGAAAACAAATAAAAGCACCAGTCTTACCTTTGAGTTTAATATTGTTGTTACAAATAGAAAATTTTTAACAAGTTCAAAAATATGTACATTTTATTTAAAATAATGCTAGGTATTAGTAGCAAAAAGGACCCCCTCCCCCTCCTTAATCCGTCCTAGCCACACTAAAACGTTAATCATATTTTATATCCTTCACTAAAAGTAAGCACAATATATAACCCTCATTGAAAAAGGATGTATATACAGTGTAGCTCTACCAAAGATATAAACTAACGTGCTGTGGTCTCACCAAAAGCTTTAATACAATTGTGATTCTTACTGTAATAGATACAATTTCTATTGTGCAAAATTTCGGAGCTTTGGAAAGTGTGAATTCTAATATTTGATTAGTACCTATCGAACCCAATAGAGAATTTTTTAGGTACCTCTAATAGGAAAAAAGTTGATTGTCTCGAGATAATAGCTCGTGTTTTTTTTTTTCGGATGTGAGCTAAAAAAAACAAGGTGAATTTCTTATTTTAAAATGTTAGAGTAATTTTAATATCACCAAAAAAAATATTTTTGGTGATAACTTGGGGAAACTAATTTTAGAGTATTTATAATAGTGGTTTTGATTAACTCATTTTCAAAAGTTGCAATGTTTAAAGAAAGGTAAGGTGTGAGACGTTAGAGGAGAGTGGGAGACTCGGAAAAAGTTTTCAACGGGAGGGGGGATAAATCCCAAAATTATACAATAATGAGGATGTGTGAAGAAACTTGAAAAATTAGACTTTTCCAAATGGATTTCAGAAGTAAAAATGGTTTAAAAAAATGTATCATTTTGTCGAATTTCCAAACAATTTATGTCTTATTACGTACGTGGTGCTCTTATTCTCGGGCAATGTAAAATTCTTGTAAAGTTAATATTATGATCCACTTTTATGATCTAGCTCCAATTTTAATTTACAAAAAAAAAGGTTAAGAATTGATTTGCTCATGTTTAGTGGAAAAATTGGACATTTTCCCTGAACTTCTGGACCAACTAGTACAATCTCAGATTAGCCTATAGAGTTGGGTTGTTTTACCTCCGAACGGGACTTTTTTGCACACCATGGGCTAAATGGCCAGGTCACAAGGACCCCGAAGGCTCAGAGAAGGTTGGGGACCACACTGGAACAGCTGTTGGGAGACATGGTAGCGTCCCGTCATGGCCATCCAGCGAGTTCTTTAACGTGCACAGAATAATGCCCTCCCGCACACGGTGCCACGGCTTAACGTCCCATCCAACGGATGGCCATTATCCAAGCCCATCGGTGTCTCCTACTGACCGTGGGTAGGGCTGGGAACTGCAGATTACGAGCCTGGCGCGCTACAGACTGAGCCACTCCTGCCCCAGCCTATAGATGAATATATAGCAAGCTAAGATTTTTTTTTTCTCAAAGGATTTAATATGAAAGGATATCTGAAATTTGAGTCAAAAGCGTAATAAATAGCCTAATAAACAGGAGATGTTAAACTTTGGTTTAGCATTTCTTAAAGTTATAATTGTACAAGCAATCACCGAAAGCTTGTTTTAAATACGCATTTTGAGTAAACATACATTATATATAATGCATCTGTACAACTCCGAATGTTATAGCTACTTAATCTTGTTACTGCCAAAGTTCTTGTGCTTTAGCAGTAAAAGGGTTAATATGTCACAGGAAAACAAATGACATAACAATGAAGCAAAATGCGTCTTCACAGATGCTCAGCCATTTCTGGTTTGCAGCACCGTTTCCAGGTTGGGTTGTTGGGTTGTTTTACCTCTAAGCGGCACTTTTTTGCACACCATGGGCTAAATGGCCAGATCACATGGACCCCGAAGGCTCAGAGAAGGTTGGGGGAGGGGACCCACTGGAGCAGCTGTTGGGAGACAGATGGTAGCCTTCCGTCAAGGCCATCCAGCGTGTTCTTTAACGTTGGGTTGTTTTACCTCTAAGCGGCACTTTTTTGCACACCATGGGCTAAATGGCCAGGTCACATGGACCCCGAAGGTTGGAGGAGGGGACCCACTGCAACAGCTGTTGGGAGACAGACGGTAGCCTCCCGTCAAGGCCATCCAGCGTGTTCTTTAACGTGCACAGGGTATGGCTCTCCCACACATGGGGCCACGGCTTAACGTCCCATCCGACGGACGGCGGCCTTTTCAAGCCCATCGGTGTCCCCTACTGACCGTGGGCAAGGCGGGGAAGTTTTGCGGAGATAAATCTCAACGCTGACCCAGCTGGGACTGGAACCTGGGAATTACAGATTACGAGCCTGGCGCGCTACCGACTGAGCCCCCCCCCCCCCACGTTTCCAGGAGACACGACAACCACTGTAAGCCTGTGAAAAAGGATTCGTTTCTCTTCATTGTAATGCCATTTGTTTTCCTTTTGTATCACAAATAAAGTGGTTATATATACTCGGTCGTAATTGAATTTGCCTCTTCCTCCCCCCTGGGCGGGGGTGGCTCAGTCGGTAGCGCGCCAGGCTCGTAATCTATAGTTCCCAGATTCGAGTCCCAGCTGGGTCAGCGTTGAGATTTATCTCCGCAAATTCCCCGCCCTGCCCACGGTCAGTAGGGGACACCGATGGGCTTGGAAAGACCGCCGTCCGTCGGATGGGACGTTAAGCCGTGGCCCCGTGTGCGGGAGAGCCATACCCTGTGCACGTTAAAGAACACGCTGGATGGCCTTGACGGGAGACTACCATCTGTATCCCAACAGCTGTTCCAGTGGGTCCCCTCCCCCAACCTTCTCTGAGTCTTCGGGGTCCATGTGACCTGGCCATTTAGCCCATGGTGTGCAAAAAAGTGCCGCTCAGAGGTAAAACAACCCAACCCAAAAGTAACTCTCGAGATCCAACAATATACACTTTGTGTTTAAAGAGTTATGGAAGTTTGAATATTTAACAGCAACTATATTCGTCTTAAGAAAATTGAAAAATAATGGGAGAATTATTTACATAAACTTTTTAAATATACACCTATTGCTTCTTATTCAAGTTAACTTCTGAGGTATATTCTATGTTTGGCACTGCTGCTGTTAAATATTCAAACTTCCATAATTCTTTCAAGATAGAGTGAATATTGTTGGAAATCGAGAATTAAACTTGATTCAGGTCTTTAACTTATCTTAGTCATTTTCTCAGAAAGCGCTTATTTTAAAAGTTATGGAGCTTCGAAGTTAGCTTCCACTGATATATGGTGGGGAGGAGGTTCATAATTCAATGATTACTAGGTGTATGTTTTAAACTCTAAAGCTACTTTTCTCGTAATCTGCAGTTCCCAGGTTCGAGTCCCAGCTGGGTCAACGTTGAGATTTATCTCCGCAAAACTCCCCACCCTGCCCACGGTTAGTAGGGAACACCGATGGGCCTGGAAAGGCCGCCGTCTGTCGGATGGGACGTTAAGCCGTGGCTCCGTGTACGGGAGAGCCATACCCTGTGCACGTTAAATAACACACTGGATGGCCTTGATGGGAGACTACCATCTGTCTCCCAACAGCTGTTTCAGTGGGTGCCCTCCCCCAACTTTCTCTGAGCCTTCGGGCGTCCTTGTGATCTGACCATTTAGCCCATGGTGTGCAAAAAAGTGCCGCTCAGAGGTAAAACAACCCAACCCAGGTTCCAGTCCCAGCTGGGTCAACGTTGAGATTTATCTCCGCAAAACTCTCCGCCCTGCCCACGGTTAGTAGGGAACACCGATGGGCCTGGAAAGGCCACCGTCTGTCGGATAGGACGTTAAGCCGTGGCCCCGTGTACGGGAGAGCCATACCATGTGCACGTTAAATAACACACTGGATGGCCTTGATGGGAGACTACCATCTGTCTCCCAACAGCTGTTTCAGTGGGTCCCCTCCCCCAACTTTCTCTGAGCCTTCGGGCGTCCTTGTGACCTTACCATTTAGCCCATGGTGTTCAAAAAGGTGCCGCTTAGAGGTAAAACAACCCAACCCTAAAGCTACTTTCTAATTACCCTAAACTGTTTAGCAAAAGACTAATTTTCAAGTGATGCTTCGAAACAAATGCAATTCTTTGGCAGCCGGATCAAAGAATTGATCTCAAAGATTGCTACTCAAAGAATGAGTAGGAACCAGAAATAATCTCGGTAAATTTAGCAGTCGAATCTCATTGAATATTAGTCAAAGTAATATAACTCGTTGCATATAAGGTTATCGATAATGAGATCTTCAATAGTTTTGTATGATTAATATAATTAAAATGACCTTTTATAATGTTTAGTGTATGTCGTACATTTAAGAAAATTATTATCAGAAATTCAAAATAATACTTTTAAAATCAGCGTTAATATATATATTTCATTGAGTCAGTCCTTAATTTGAATCGTTCGTTTTTCTTAACTAAGAGAAACTACAGTGGATTGGAACCAGCTGGGCCAGCGTTGAGATTTATCTCCGCAAAATTTCCCGCCCTGCCCACTGTCAGTAGGGGACACCTATTGGCTTGGATAATGGCCATCCGTTGGATGGGACGTTAAGCCGTGGCACCGTGTGCGGGAGAGCATTACCCTGTGCACGTTAAAGAACACACTGGATGGCCTTGACGGGACGCTACCATCTGTCTCCCAACATCTGTTCCAGTGGGTCCCCTCCCCCAACCTTCTCTGAGCCTTCGGGGTCCTAGTGACCTGGCCATTTAGCCCATGGTGTGCAAAAAAGTGCCGCTCGGAGGTAAAACAACCCAAACAACACAACTGCATAGATTAACAGTAAACATATATTCACATAAAAATAAAAGTCACACCTCTACTGAGGTGTGACTTTTATTATTGCTGGGGACGTGTTGGAGAGGTGCGACTGTTCTCGTGGCACTGCTAATTCGAAGCCCTTATGTTGCGATGCGTGGGGTAAAAATCATAACCTCGCCAACAACATTCAATGACGTCGCCAACGTACCATAAAAGAATATAAATATGCCATAAAAGAAGAAAAGTCCACGTAAATTAAAAAAGACTATTGAATTACCGAGTTATACTAAAAACCAGCATAAATCGAGAGCCGACTGAATATCGTTACAAAAAAACCGGGACATTCCGAAAATTTTTTTCGGGACAGTTCTTTAAAAACCAAGCTATAGAACAAAAATATTGCTTTTAACTGGTATTCCGTGACAATTCGCAAATGTTCTACAAAAAAAAATTTTTCACCGAGAGTTTTAAATTTTTGACATATTTCATAAAATAAGGCTAAAATAACATATTCCTTATATTGCGAAAAATATATATATTAGTTACTTTTTCGTTCCATCATGCCCCAGGCATGTCATAAAGTTGAGAAGAATCCCGACCACCTGGCAACCTTAATGGTTTCTGTTCCGCCCAAGTTTTCGTTAGTTATTAAAGTGTTCCGCCACTAAAATCATTGGATCAATAGCTTATGACGGATTGTAATAAATTTCGTGTAATTCACAGTAAATTGTTCACACAGCCTACAGTGGATTACACTACAGAAAAATTATATATATAACTCTCCGGTAGTTATCACGTGTGTTTTTAAATTATGTATTTTGTTTCAATTATCCCATTTGAATTGAATCAATGAGACTACTGCTATTTCGTGTTTAACTCGAAATGACAGGTTCAATTCAGGTATCGTGAGAATTCATGGTTACGACTATGCAAAAAAAATTCTAAGATCTGTATGTAACACTTATAATTTTTTTCTTTTCTAAGAACTTTCCTATTATATATATTATATTTCCTGTATTTATATGTATAACAGCGTACCCCTTTCAAAATACTTTGAGGAGAATTTTTTTATTTCAGATTCTTCTATTTAAACACACCAAATTACCAAACATCCTATCTGAATTGCGTGAATTTCTAAAACTTTTAAGCTATTTTATCTAACTTTTGAGATGCATTAATAGGTATAAGCATCATCCAGAAGTCCACTGCAAGCCTTGAAATATTTTGAATGCATTGATGAAAAAATAATACTTAATGTATAACAACTTAAATGAGGATGATGATAATCGTGCCTCCTGACCGAAATGCTATTGATGAAGCTAGTTAAGGGCACAGGCCATGAAAATACCCAAGTCCACACTAAGAAATTCTACATGGCCTTCAGAATTTCTTGTCTACTGATAGCTGTCCAGCGGGCCTGACCCATATTTAGTAATTCCAGCAAAAAAAATTATGCTTAAAATGGCAGAGATAATTCGTTTTCGATTTTCATTAAAAATAAATAAATACCCCCTCAAGCAGCTGCTTGCCACAGAGATCTGAGAGGATGGCAGGACCTCAGCAGAAAAACAACACGAACATCCATGCCTAAATCCGGGGCTCGAACCCAGGTCCTTTAGATCAGTAGCCAAGCGTGCTAACCACTCGGCCACGGGACGGCTTTTCATTAATATGCATTCAAAATGTTTTATAGAATTTCGTAGGGGTGAACCAATGCCTTTTTTGCAAAGTTGTGTTAAAATGTTAAGATTTCGTAAATTGTTGTAAAATCGAGATTTAAGTTTAATACAAGTCTTCAACACATTCTGCTATGCAAGAAAAGCATAGTAGGGGTTATGAAGAATCGAATTTTTAAATTCAATAGTCGTAAACACGTTAATGGTTGTATACTTTGTTACTATGGTGTATCATTTAAGTGTTTATTGGATTGAGTTGTTTTATCATCGCTCCTTATCCTTCTTTCATATTTAAGAGTTATAGGGAAAAAAATATTAATAAGAAATGAATTGAGGGATTGATAACAGGTCCCACAAGAAAAGTTGAACAATGCATTTATTTGTACTGAGTACATGGAAATGTGTATGCCAATTAAACCAGATAAACTGGATTTTGTAATGCTTACGAAAAATATAAACATATCATTTTATTAAACTCCAATATGTATAAGAATATGCTGGAGCATTTGAGTTTTTACATATATATACTCACAAGATGTAGTTTTCTGCTTTTAACAGCAGCTTGCAATTTTTTTGCGTTTTTTCTGATATCAAATTCTCGAAGAACACAAACTTTTTGTTAGAAAGATCACTTTATATTCGATTCTGTTCTTCAAAGCAAAAAGGTTGATTTAATAAACATTCATAATACGGCCAAAATCGATGTGATATTTCAGATTTCGATGTAAATACGCGTCATGGACAAGGTATCAGACTATCTGTCTGTGCTGATTTTAATCTGTGCCTTACTATGTATGCTCTTTAAAGCTGTCATCAAAACACAGATGTGTACAAACTGAAGTATGTACTTAAGTCTGCTCTTAGTGTCATGTACATAAAATATGGTTTTAAAGACAATAAAATTCATGCATCATGATATCGTAGTATGTGTTGTATTTCAGGTTTATCGAAAGAAAATCAATATACATGGTGTCCCTGAATTCATGGCTCAAACGAGAGGGGATGGTAGTACACACCGAACCCAACCAATATTCGTCACAGAATATGCGGCCGCAAACGCAGTGAGCAGTCGGAAATGAAAGACAGACACGGAGGGGGGGGGGGGAGGGGGGGGGGGCTCAGTCGGTAGCGCGCCAGGCTCGTAATCTGTAGTTCCCAGGTTCGAGTCCCAGCTGGGTCAGCGTTGAGATTTATCTCCGCAAAATTCCCCGCCCTACCCACGGTCAGTAGGGGACACCGATGGACTTGGAAAGGCCGCCGTCCGTCGGATGGGACGTTAAGCCGTGGCCCGTGTGCGGGAGAGCCATACCCTGTGCACGTTAAAGAACACGCTGGATGGCCTTGACGGGAGGCTACCATCTGTCTCCCAACAGCTGTTTCAGTGGGTCCCCTCCCCCCAACCTTCTCTGAGCCTTCGGGGTCCATGTGACCTGGCCATTTAGCCCATGGTGTGCAAAAAAGTGCCGCTCAGAGGTAAAACAACCCAACAGACACGGAGGTTTCCAGAGCGTCATTTATTGGAGATCATTACAATAAATGCTCAAACGTCCGCCCACTAACGTTGATACAGGCGGCACAACAGCGGAGTAGTGATCGGCGTACCTGCTCGTAAACACCGGGCTTGTCACGCACATAGGCGGCTGAGAATGTGGCTAAGAATGCCGATCCAGCGCTTTTAAGCCGTGCCGCCTACCGGCCACATATTCTATGACGAATATTGCTGGGTTCGGTGTGTACCCCTCACGTTTGGGCCATGAATTCAGGGACATCCTGTATATATAATCCTCAGACAATATACGTCAAACTATAATTTAGTTCTCCAAACCCATCTGAGCAACAGCTGCTGCATAACGCCATTGCAGGCCAGTTTTAATATGGCCCTGTCTGATATTGTCCTCCCGTGCCGTTCTAGGTCTGCATGTTTGCATCAACTCGTTAGGCATTGTTTGTAATCAATGCCAGATCTCAGGGAGAAATGACTCGATTTTTCGCAATATTTAGTATTTAAAGATTATTTAATAATTATTTTATAAAAACAAAAATCATCTTTAGAAGTCCTTACTCTCCTACCAAAAAGTTCGTAATCTGCAGTTCCCAGGTTCGAGTCCCAGCTGGGTCAGCGTTGAGACTTATCTTCACAAAACTCGCCGCTCTGCCCACGGTCAGTAGGGGACACCGATGAGCTTGGAAAGGCCGCCGTCCGTCGGATGAGACGTTATGTCGTGCACCCGTTGCGGGAGAGCCATACCCTGTGCACGATAAAGAAAACGCTGGATGACCTTGACGGGAGGCTACCATCTGTCTCCCAACAGCTGTTCCAGTGGGTCCCCTCCCCCTTCTACGAGGGGCGGGGGTGGCTCAGTCGGTAGCGCGCCAGGCTCGTAATCTGTAGTTCCCAGGTTCGAGTCCCAGCTGGGTCAGCATTGAGATTTATCTCCGCCCTGCCCACGGTCAGTAGGGGACACCGATGGGCTTGGAAAGGCAGCCGTCCGTCGGATGGGACGTTAAGCCGTGGCCCCGTGTGCGGGAGAGAGTCATACCCTGTGCACGTTAAAGAACACGCTGGATGGCCTTGACGGGAGGCTACCATCTGTCTCCCAACAGCTGTTCCACTGGGTCCCCTCCCCCAACCTTCTCTGAGCCTTGGGGGTCCATGTGACCTGGCCATTTAGCCCATGGTGTGCAAAAAAGTGCCGCTCAGAGGTAAAACAACCCAACAACCCTATCAAAAAATAAGGAATTTCCGTGTTTGGGAATCTAACTTCGAAAATATGCGTTTAATAGGAAAAAGTGACTGATAAAGATCATATTCAGTCTATTTTAAATCTTAATTTTCAACAAAATTCGTTCAGTATTTAGAGTCATGGAGGATGCAATATTTCACTACATTAATACCTCAGAAGAATTTAATTTCTTAATAATACTTATTTTTTAAAACTTAAATAATAAATATTATCTCAAACTACTAAATAAAATAAACATTTGAAAAATTTGCGTAATAATTATTTCAATATGAGATAATTATGATTTTTGTTTTTATAAAATAAGATAATTATTAAATAATCTTTAAATACTAAATATTGCGAAAAATCGAGTCATTTCTCCCTGAGATCTGGCATTGATTACAAACAATGCCTAACGAGTTGATGCAAACATGCAGACCTAGAACGGCACGGGAGGACAATATCAGACAGGGCCATATTAAAACTGGCCTGCAATGGCGTTATGCAGCAGCTGTTGCTCAGATGGGTTTGGAGAACTAAATTATAGTTTGACGTATATTGTCTGAGGATTATATATACAGGATGTCCCTGAATTCATGGCCCAAACGTGAGGGGTACACACCGAACCCAGCAATATTCGTCATAGAATATGTGGCCGGTAGGCGGCACGGCTTAAAAGCGCTGGATCGGCATTCTTAGCCACATTCTCAGCCGCCTATGTGCGTGACAAGCCCGGTGTTTACGAGCAGGTACGCCGATCACTACTCCGCTGTTGTGCCGCCTGTATCAACGTTAGTGGGCGGACGTTTGAGCATTTATTGTAATGATCTCCAATAAATGACGCTCTGGAAACCTCCGTGTCTGTTGGGTTGTTTTACCTCTGAGCGGCACTTTTTTGCACACCATGGGCTAAATGGCCAGGTCACATGGACCCCGAAGGCTCAGAGAAGGTTGGGGGGAGGGGACCCACTGAAACAGCTGTTGGGAGACAGATGGTAGCCTCCCGTCAAGGCCATCCAGCGTGTTCTTTAACGTGCACAGGGTATGGCTCTCTCCCGCACACGGGGCCACGGCTTAACGTCCCATCCGACGGACGGCGGCCTTTCCAAGTCCATCGGTGTCCCCTACTGACTGTGGGTAGGGCGGGGAATTTTGCGGAGATAAATCTCAACGCTGACCCAGCTGGGACTCGAACCTGGGAACTACAGATTACGAGCCTGGCGCGCTACCGACTGAGCCACCCCCGCCCCTCGTAGAAGGGGGAGGGGACCCACTGGAACAGCTGTTGGGAGACAGATGGTAGCCTCCCGTCAAGGTCATCCAGCGTTTTCTTTATCGTGCACAGGGTATGGCTCTCCCGCAACGGGTGCACGACATAACGTCTCATCCGACGGACGGCGGCCTTTCCAAGCTCATCGGTGTCCCATACTGACCGTGGGCAGAGCGGCGAGTTTTGTGAAGATAAGTCTCAACGCTGACCCAGCTGGGACTCGAACCTGGGAACTGCAGATTACGAACTTTTTGGTAGGAGAGTAAGGACTTCTAAAGGTGCATTTAAGCAGCCTAAATTATTCTTCCGTTTCGATTATGGCCATTCTAATAGAAACGCCAAAGACTTGCACTTGCATCATCCATACAGAAATCAAGGTTAAAAAGGATGCGCTAACAGGTAAGGGATGTTTTACAGGATCAATGATAGTCTCTTCTTCCCTTCAGGTAGAGAAGAGGACGCGAAACTATCTGGGCTCGAAATGCAATGAATAAATTCTGCTAATTGCCAACATTAAGCGAAGTGCCAAGGCTGTGCTTTATTGCATTTCAAGTCGGAGGTCGAAGTTCAAGTGACAATCTAGCAAGAGTTGCCCAAGAGTAAGCAGACGATTTCGAGTCTTGCAATGACCTTAAGTAGTTGTAGTGGTCCCTTGCTCATTGCCTGCACATTTCTGTCATTGGTGAAAATGATAGGTTTGCTTCCATGATTGCCTTCATCCAGAGAAGTGAAGGATTCTGTCGGTAGAAATGTGGACAATGTTGCCCTTACTAATAAATTAGGAAAACGCTTTAGGTTACTTGAAGTATTTAGTTCAGAATAAATTTGCAAATTGTCGAAAATGTTTCGGTGTTGCCATTATTTAATTCACTAATAGCCAACTTGTATATGCCTGGGGGAGAAGGGGCGGGGGTGGCTCAGTCGGTAGCGCGTTAGAAAAGGAAAACCACAGTTTTCATACTTTTGCTTTACCCACTGATAAAAATATTAAAGGTGTTATAAAAAACCTACCTGCTACTACTGATGTTACTGAATTAAGAACTGAACTTGAAAAACGTGGTTTCACCATCTTAAAACTATCACAATTTTCACATGGCCCTGGGAAGCCACCACTTCCGCTCTTCTTTGTAGAATTGGCTTGGAAAGGCCGACGTCCATCGGATGGGACGTTAAGCCGTGGCCCCATGTGTGGGAGAGCCATACCCTGTGCACGTTAAAGAACACGCTGGATGGCCTTGACGGGAGGTTACCATCTGTCTCCCAACAGCTGTTCCAGTGCGTCCCCTCCCTCAACCTTCTTTGAGCTTTCGGGGTCCTTGTGACCTGGCTATTTAACTCGCGGTGTGAAAAAAAGTGCCGCTCAGAGGTAAAACAACCCAACCCCTGCACACGGAGCCATGGCTTTACGTTCCATCTGATGGATGGCTGTTTTTCCAAGCCTATCGGTAAAAGTGGCCTGTCCACGTTCAGTAGGGTGTCCCCTACTGACCGATGACCGAGGGGTTTAGCGAGATAAATCTCAATGTTGGCACAAGTGGGATTCTAATCTGAGAACTGTAGATTACGAGGCTGGAGCGCTCCCTCCCCCTTGCGGATGAGGATAAAACTTTTGTGACCCCGCAGAGTTCTTGTTTTTGGGTTGTTTTACCTCTGAGCGGCACTTTTTTGCACACCATGGGCTAAATGGCCAGGTCACATGGACCCCGAAGGCTCAGAGAAGGTTGGGGGAGGTGACCCACTGGAACAGATGGTAGCCTCCCGTCAAGGCCATCCAACGTGTTCTTTAACGTGCACATGGTATGGCTCTCCTGCACACGGGGCCACGGCTTAACGTCCCATCCGACGGACGGCGGCCTTTCCAAGCCCATCGGTGTCCCCTACTGACCGTGGGCAGGGCGGAGATAAATCTCAACGCTGACCCAGCTGGGACTCGAACCTGGGAACTGCAGATTACGAGCCTGGCGCGCTACCGACTGAGCCACCCCCGCCCCCTCTTGTTATGGAAGTTTGAATATTCCACAAGAATAATTAAGTCGTAGGAATTACTTCAGAAATTAATTAAAACTTAAGTATTGTTTTAAACCATTTAATAAAATATACATTTTTGAAGTTTGCTTAATGATTATTTCAATTAGAAAATTATGAGCTATTTTTTTATAAAACAAGATAATTGTTAAATATTCTAGCTTCCATAATTCTTTAAATACTTAACGAATACTGTTGGAAATCGAGATTTAAATAGATTTTATTATAATCTTTGATTTATTCTTCAGTCATATTTTCCCGTTAAATGCATATTTTAGAAGTTCCATGGCCGAGTGGTTAGCGCGCTTGGCTACTGATCTAAGGGACCTGGGTTCGAGCCCCGGGTTAAGGCATGGATGTTCGTGTTGTTTTTCTGCTGAGGTCCTTGCCATCCTCACAGACCTACTATGGCATATAAACTGATAGGCTCCTGTCAGACCTCTGTGGCAAGCAGCTGCTTGAGGGGGTATTTATTTTTATTTTATTTTTTATTTTCCCGTTAAATGCATATTTTAGAAGTTATAGAGCTTCGAAGTTAGATTTCCATTGATGCAAGACGGAAATTCTTAACCATTTTGGCATGTCAGTGTGTAACTGTTGCTTTCACAAGTTTTCCGTTTTAAGAAGTTAATTTCACAATCGCAGTAGCGATGAGGATGCTTTCATCACTTAAAAGAGAATGTTTGTGCAATAAAACTATCCTTCGCTGAACTTTGTCACCAACATTCAAAGCTGTTAGTCATTCTGAACTTAATGGGCATCTTCCTTGCATCGAAGCTATTTTCAGGCATGACGTCTTATCAAGGAGAAAAAGTTTCTAAGTTCTTCGAAAATTCGCAGTGAGATCACTTCCGCTTCGAATCCTTTGTGATCGGGTCAGGAAGATCTTCCCAATTACCATACAATTTCCTCCCCCCATTTCATTCCCCCTTGCTAATTTCGCACTCACCATAGAGTCTCAGCTGTTCGTGAGTAAATCGAAAGCTTTGTCCACAAACCCTTAGTTGAAGTGACACTGCTGTTGGCCACATCGTTCTCAATGCTGAGTAGACGCTCTGCGAATTTCGAAGGGCGTCCAGCGTCACGAAAGGGGCCTTCCCCGGACGCAGCTAAGTACCAACTGTGCGAGCTTCACCTGGGACGAGAAAGTTGCTCGTAGAGCAGACCCGACGACGCCCGTCTCGGCTGCAGAAGGTGACCGCAGCAGCACCAGAAGAAAGTTGGTCAGTCCGTTTGGAGACATTATCTTCTTCCTCCTGAGACATTAATTTCTTGCATGACGTCATTCTCACGTTTAAAAGGAATGTAGGTGGCCGAGTGGTTAGCGCGCTTGGCTAGTGATCTAAGGAACCTGGGTTCGAGCCCCAGGTAAGGCATAGGGGGCGGGGGTGGCTCAGTCGGTAGCGCGCCAGGCTCGTAATCTGTAGTTCCCAGGTTCGAGTCCCAGCTGGGTCAGCGTTGAGATTTATCTCCGCAAAATTCCCCCCCCCCCTGCCCACGGTCAGTAGGGGACACCGATGGGCTTGGAAAGGCCGCCGTCCGTCGGATGGGATGTTAAGCCGTGGCCCCATGTGTGGGAGAGCCATACCCTGTGCACGTTAAAGAACACGCTGGATGGCCTTGACGGGAGGCTACCATCTGTCTCCCAACAGCTATTCCAGTGGGTCCCCTCCCCCAACCTTCTCTGAGACTTCGGGGTCCATGTGACCTGGCCATTTAGCCCATGGTGTGCAAAAAAGTTCCGCTCAGAGGTAAAACAACCCAACCCAGGTAAGGCATGGATGTATGTGTCTTTTCTTCTGCTGAGGTCCTGCCATCGTCAGACATCTGTGGCAAGCAGCTACTTGAGGGGGTATTTATTTATTACTAGCCGTCCTGTGGCCAAGTGGTTAGCGCTCTTCGCTCCTGATCTAAGGAACCTGGGTTCGAACCCCGGGTAAGGCATGGATGTATGTGTCTTTTCTTCTGCTGAGGTCCTGCCATCCTCTCAGACCTTCTACTGTGGCATATAAACTGACAGGCTCCTGTCAGACCTCTGTGGCAAGTAGCTGCTTGAGGGGGTATTTATTTTTTTTATTTCATTTATAGGTAGCTCAATGGATAGCACGCGGGTTGGGTTTTTTTACCTCTGAGCGGCATTTTTTGCACACAATAGGCTAAATGGCCAGGTCACATGGACCCCGAAGGCTCAGAGAAGGTTGGGGGAGGGGACTCGAACCTGGGAACTACAGATTACGAGCCTGGCGCGCTACCGACTGAGCCACCCCCGCCCCCTTCCAAAAGACAAACTTTGCATGTATGATAATTCTGAGACAGTGGTCAGTCTTAGTATGTCATGTCCTTGCATAAGAAGGCTTATACAAACTAAGAGTTCTTTTTTAGGACCCTCCTCTATCCTAAAAAATAAAAATAAATCCCTCCTCAAGCTCAAAAGAAAAAACTTTAATATTTTTTCTCTTTTTGCCGGTTGTTATTCCCTAGATCCGGAACTAATTTGCATAGCTGTGTGATGTAGAATGATGCTCTCCGTCTCTAGCAGTCTGATGCATTTGAGACAATAAAATGAGAAATGACGTCACAGTGAACGGTGTAGAGGTCTCGTGCTGTCTCGGAGATGCATTCATCAACGATGGAATTTGAACCACGCTCCATAATTTTTGGGAATCCACAAAGCATAGTACTGAGTATGCTTTCCAATCGCAATCTTTACGTTCTTTGAAAAAGTCATGTTGGGTAATGTCTCAGTCATTCTGGAGACTCCTTGCAATGTCCTACTGATTCTGGAGACCTCTTACCAAGTCTCGATCATTCTGGAAGCCTCTTAGCAAGTCTCGATCAATCTGGAAACTCCTTACCAAGTCTCGATAATTATGGAGACATCTTATCAAGTCTTATTCATTCTGGTGACACCTTACAAAGAGTCGTTCATTTTGGAGACTACTTTCGAAGTCTCGATCATTCTGGTGATTCCTTACCAAGCCTCGATAATTCTGGAGACTCCTTACCAAATCTTAACTCCTTACCAATTTCTACCTTATCTTAACGCTTTATCAATTCCTTACCAATTCTAGATACTCCTTACGAAGTCTTGTTTATTCTGGAGACTTCTTAGTAAGTGTCACTCATTCTAGAGACCCTTTACCAAGAGTTGCTCATTCTGGAGACCCGTTACCAAGGGCGGGGGTGGCTCAGTCGGTAGCGCGCCAGGCTCGTAATCTGTAGTTCCCAGGTTCGAGTCCCAGCTGGGTCAGCGTTGAGATTTATCTCCGCAAAATTCCCCGTCCTGCCCATGGTCAGTAGGGGACACCGATGGGCTTGGAAAGGCCGCCGTCCGTCGGATGGGACGTTAAGCCGTGGCTCCGTGCGCGTGAGAGCCATACCCTGTGCACGTTAAAGAACACGCTGGATGGCCTTGACGGGAGGCTACCATCTGTCTCCCAACAGCTTTTCCAGTGGGTCTCCTCCCCCAACCTTCTCTGAGCCTTCGGGTTCCTTGTGACCTGGCCATTTAGCCCATGGTGTGCAAAAAAGTGCCGCTCAGAGGTAAAACAACCCAAACAACAACCCGTTACCAAGAGTCATTCTGGAAACTTCTTACCAAGTCTCAGTTATTCTGGAGACTACCAAATCTTGATCATTTTGCAGATACTTTACTAAGAGTCGTTCATTCTCCAGACACCTTACCAAGTCTCGATAATTCTGGAGACAAGAGCACTCATTCTAGGGGCCCCTCTGATGAAACCTCACTCATTCTAGGGGTCCCTCTGATGAAACCTCACTCATTCTAGGGGCCCCTTTGATGAAACCTCACTCATTCTGAGGAACCCTTACCAAGTTCCGAACATTCTGATGACAGCCTTACAAAATTTTACTCATTCTGAAGACTAGTTACGAAGTCTAGTTCATTCTGAGTACCTCTTGAAAAGCCTCGCTAATTCTGGGGACTCCTTGACAAGTCTTACTAATTCTGGAGACTCCTTATGAAGCATCATTTATTTTGGAGGACCTCTTACGAAGTCTCGTTCATTCTGGAAACCCATTTCCGAAATTATACATTTTGATTAAACAAAATATAAGCTCAGTAAAATACCAGTATGAATACAAATAGGGTTGGGTTGTTTTACCTCTGAGCTGCAGTTTTTTTCACACCATGGGCTAAATGGCCAGGTCACATGGACTCCGAAGGCTCAGAGAAGGTTGGGGGAGGGGACCCACTGGAACAGCTGTTGGGAGACAGATGGTAGCCTCCCGTCAAGGCCATCCAGCGTGTTCTTCAACGTTGGGTTGTTTTACCTCTGAGCGGCACTTTTTTGCACACCATGGGCTAAATGACCAGGTCACATGGACCCCGATGGCTCAGAGAAGGTTGGGGGAGGGGACCCACTGGAACAGCTGTTGGGAGACAGATGGTAGCCTCCCGTCAAGGCCATCCAGCGTGTTCTTCAACGTGCACAGGGTATGTCTCTCCCGCACACGGGGCCACGGCTTAACGTCCCATCCGACGGACGGCGGCCTTTCCAAGCCCATCGGTGTCCCCTACTGACCGTGGGCAGGGCGGGGAATTTTGCGGAGATAAATCTCAACGCTTACCCAGCTGGGACTCGAACCTGGGAACTACAGATTACCAGCCTGGCGCGCTACCTACTGAGCCACCCCCGCCCCACGAATACAAATAGGTATTGTGTTTTTAACACCAATGTGGATTGATAGTAAGGCATCTCCAGAGTGAGCTAGATTTCGTAAGTGGTGTACAGAAGGAGAGAGAATTCGTAAAGGAGCTTTGTAATGAGAAAGACTTTGTAAAGCGTCCACAGAGTTGGGTTGTTTTACCTCTGAGCGGCACTTTTTTGCACACCATGGGCTAAATGGCCAGGTTACATGGACCCCGATGGCTCAGAGAAGGTTGGGGGGAGGGGACCCACTGGCTATCTCGCACACGAGGCCACGGCTTAACGTCCCATCCGACGGACGGCGGCCTTTCCAAGCCCATCGGTGTCCCCTACTGACCGTGGGCAGGGCGGGGAATTTTGCGGAGATAAATCTCAACGCTGACCCAGCTGGGGCTCGAACCTGGAAACTACAGATTACGAGCCTGGCGCGCTACCGACTGAGCCACCCCCGCCCCAGCGTCCACAGAAGCAAGAATTCTTAAAGGTTCTTTATAAAGAGCGAGACTTCGTAAGGAATTCCAGAATGAGCAATAAAATGGTAAAAATAAATTCCCCCTCAAGCAGCTGCTTGCCACAGAGGTCTGACAGGAGCCTGTCAGTTTACATGCCAAAGTAGAAGATCTGAGAGGATGGCAGGACCTCAGCAGAAAAACAACACATACAGCCATGCCTTATCCGTGGCTCGAACCCAGGTCCCTTATATCAGTAGCCAAGCACGCTAACCACTCGGCCATGGGACGGCTAAAAATAAATAATAAATACCCCCTCAAGCAGCTGCTTGCCACAGAGGTCTGACAGGAGCCTGTCAGTTTATATGCCATAGTAGAAGGTCTGAGAGGATGGCAGGACCTCAGCGGAAAAACGACACAAACAGCCGGGGCTCGAACCCTGGCTGAGTCGTTAGAGCGCTTGGCTACTGATCTACGGAACCTGGGTTCGAGCCCCGGGTAAGGCATGGATGTTCGTGTTGTTTCTCTGCTGAGGTCCTGCCATCCTCTCAGATCTACTGTGGCATATAAACTGACACGCTCCTGTCAGACCTCTGTGGCAAGCAGCTGCTTGAGGGGGTACTGAAATAGTAAGGGGTCTCCATATAAGCTAGATTTAGTTTGGAGTCATCAGAATCTGTAAAAATTTGCAAAAGGTTTCCAGAATGAGCACGACTTCGTAAATAATTCCCAGTACAAAAAAGGTTGAGAAACACTGTTTTATGGGACCGTAAAAACTTTAAAAATTAATTAAAATTTAATTCGAAAATAATTTCGAAGATTTACCATTCATAAATAAAATCACGTGACTATTACTTTCAATTGATACTCCTCCCCGTCCTTAAAATCGTTGATTTAATTTCTGAGTGTGAACGAGCTGGTCTCTCCTCCCTCATAAATCATCTCGAGGCTATTTTCAAATGACTTTCTCCTGTTGTACTTAAAAGTGACTCCGGAGAAGTTTTGATTATTTTGTTTCGTGAGTGGCCAATTGAAGAGCAATAAACCGTTGCCCAGGGGTCCGAAACAACATCAGATTGATATCTGAAGTAACCGCCACTTTTAAGAGAAGAGCAGAGCAGGATCGGTTGTGGACAGGGCAGTGCTCCCGACACCACTCTGAAACATCTTAAAGACAGACTTTGAGTTTTGCCATCTGCCTGATTCAACCTTCTGATGGGTTCTCTCACCCTTGGTGCTCGTGACGGTTCCTGCACTAACGGCAGCTCGAGATCCGGACGGAACCCGTCACAAGAGATTTATGACGAAGAGAAAGAACTGGGAACATTCCAGTTCCAGATGCTTGGACTCACAGAACACACGGATTTTCTGGGAAGCTGCAGGATCGGTTCTTGTTTTGCTTTTGCTTTTCAGAAGTGTGGTTGCGGTACTGTCATTACCTCGCTGGTCTAACTAAAAAGTAAATGGGGAAAGTGTCCGATTAAATAATTTCGGGGGAGGTCATCAGAGTTCCGACTAAGGGAAATGGAAATTCTTCTTCCCACTTGGTTGTCGAATGGAGAATAAGTGAAATAAACTGAACTCGACGAGTGTCATCAGCTGAGGCACTTTCGAACTTAATTGGAGGAATTAAATCCGAGATTTCATCGAATTTCTCTGCAATTCACCTTCCTTTGGAGTAAGAAGGATTTCTTGTGCTTGTTTAATCTCTAGGTTTTTTTGTACACAGTGGAATATCTGCAGGTTATGGCATAATAAATGACCATAACATCCTGGGATTCGAACCCTAATGTTAGTTCAGCAGTTTAAGTGTCTCGCGAACCGATCCTTCACCAAAATTATCTTATGCATTTGGATTAAAGAGCATTAACTAAAATAAATAACTAAATAATAAATAAATACCCCCTGAAGCAGCTGCTTGCCACAGAGGTCTGACAGGAGCCTGTCAGTTTATATGCCACAGTAGAAGATCTGAGAGGATGGCAGCACCTCAGCAGAAAACAATACGAACATCCATGCCGTATCCGGGGCTCGAACCCAGGTCCCTTAGATCAGTAGCCAAGCGCGCTAACCACTCGGCCACGGGACGGCTACTGATAGGTAAAAAATCTGCTGAGGACCCGCCATCCTCACAGATCCTTCTACTATGGCATATTAACTGACAGGCTCCTGTCAGACCTCTGTGGCAAGCAGCTGCTTGAGGAGGTATTTATTTTTATTTTTATCCGTCCCATGGCCGAGTGGTTAGCGCGCTTGGCTACTGATCTACGGGACCTGGGTTCGAGCCCCGTATAAGGCATGGCTGTATGTGTTGTTTTTCTGCTGAGGTCCTGCCATCCTCACAGATCCTTCTACTATGGCATATTAACTAACAGGTTCCTGTCAGACCTCTGTGGCAAGCAGCTGCTTGAGGAGGTATTTATTTTTATTATTTAGAGTTGTTTTATCGCCATGTTTTTTATCTACAAGCTGGAAGTTAAGAAAAAAGGGTTAACAAAGCTTAAAAACTTAAAACGTGTCATTTAAAGTTGAAATATTTATTTAAAAAGTTACTTAAATTATAAAAAAGTTATCAATAAAAAAAATCCACTCAAGCAGCTGATTGCCACAGAGGTCTGCAGGAACTTTCTTATAAGACTGCATAATTTTCTGACTATAAAAATGACTATAAAAACTAAGATGAAGATAAAAAATTTTATGTCCTGTTGAGAACAAAATTGTTGAATGTCTACAGACCGAACAGACAGACAGCAAAGTCAAAAAACATTAGCTTGACTTTCTTTTTTGCAACGAGGAAAGGAAAAAGATGGTCTCTCTGAGTCACCGAATCTTAAAAAAACGAAAGCATGTTCTGCGGGGTTTTTTTTGTCAAAAGATTGATAGTCCCTCCAAAAAAAAAAATTAATATTTTTACCAAGAAATCTTTTCCCCAGGTGGATTGTGTTGATCATCCACCCATTTATCGCCCAGGGCGAAAAAAAACCCTATTTGAGGAAGGATGAGTTCTGGAAAAAAAATTCCTGTTTCCAATGCATAATATTAATATTCAATTATGAGAAAACTATGGAGATGAAATGACATTAAAGTATTGTTACAAATTAAAAGGTTAGATTAAAAGGTTAGTTAAAAGGTTAGTGAGTTCAAAAATAACAACTTGTAAACAATAAATCTAAAATATGTGATTTAATACAAAAGTATGTATAAAAACATGTACATAAACTAAAGGTTGGGTTGTTTTACCTCTGAGCGGCACTTTTTTGCACACCATGGGCTAAATGGCCAGGTCACATGGACCCCGAAGGCTCAGAGAAGGTTGGGGGAGGGGACCCACTGGAACAGCTGTTGGGAGACAGATGGTAGCCTCCCGTCAAGGCCATCCAGCGTGTTCTTTAACGTTGGGTTGTTTTACCTCTGAGCGGCACTTTTTTTGCACACCATGGGCTAAATGGCCAGGTCACATGGACCCCGAAGGTTCAGAGAAGGTTGTGGGAGCAGACCCGTTGAAACAGCTGTTGGGAGACAGATGGTAGCCTTCCGTCAAGGCCATCCAGCGTGTTCTTTAACGTTGGGATGTTTTACCTCTGAGCGGCACTTTTTTGCACACCATGGGCTAAATGGCCAGGTCACATGGACCCCGAAGGTTCAAGAAGGTTGGGGGAGAGGACCCACTGGAACAGCTGTTGGGAGACAGATGGTAGCCTCCCGTCAAGGCCATCCAGCGTGTTCTTTAACGTGCACAGGGTATGGCTCTCCCACACACGGGGCCACGGCTTAACGTCCCATCCGACGGACGGCGGCATTTCCAAGCCCATCGGTGTCCCCTACTGACCGTGGGCAGGGCGGGGAATTTTTGCGGAGATAAATCTCAACGCTGACCCAGCTGGGACTCGAACCTGGGAACTACAGATTACGAGCCTGGCGCGCTACCTACTGAGCCACCCCCGCCCCAGTATTGTTATAAATTCAAAGGTTAGATACTGAGCGTGAGTTCAAAAATAACAACTAGTAAACAATCAATCTAAAATATGTGATTTAATACAAAAGTATGGATAAAAACATGTACGTAAACTAAAGATACCAATGTTAATCTTCTGTGTGAACAAACTTTCAATATAACGAGAATCATATATGTGAATACCTGCAATATCTCGAAAATAACCTTACCAATTCCTAAATAACTAAATAGTTATACATCAAATGACTTCTTTCGAAGGTTTTAGACTTCAAGTACTCTAAAACTGCAGCTAAGTATATTTGTGTTGTAATCCGCTGCCAACACACCAAATCATTTCTTCTCTAAACTTTAGGTTGGATTGTTTTACCTCTGAGCGGCACTTTTTTTGCCCACCATGGGCTAAATGGCCAGGTTACATGGACCCCGAAAGCTCAGAGAAGGTTGGGGGAGGGAACCCACTGGAACAGCTGTTGGAAGACATATGGTAGCCTCCCGTCAAGGTCTCCCAGCGTGTTCTTTAACGTTGGGTTGTTTTACCTCTGAGAGGAACTTTTTGGCACACAATGGGCTAAATGGCCAGGTCACATGGACCCCGAAGGCTCAGAGAAGGTTAGGGGGAGGGAACCCACTGGAACAGCTGTTGGAAGACATATGGTAGCCTCCCGTCAAGGTCTTCCAGCGTGTTCTTTAACGTTGGGTTGTTTTACCTCTGAGCGGCACTTTTTTGCACACCATGGGCTAAATGGCCAGGTCACATGGACCCCGAAGGCTCAGAGAAGGTTGGGGGAGGGAACCCACTGGAACAACTGTTGGGAGACATATGGTAGCCTCCCGTCAAGGCCATCCAGCGTGTTCTTTAACGTGCACAGGGTATGGCTCTCCCGCACACGGGGCCACGGCTTAACGTCCCATCCGACGGGCGGCGGCTTTCCAAGCCCATCGATGTCCCCTACTGACCGTGGGCAAGGCGGGGAATTTTGCTGAGATAAATTTCAACGCTCACCCAGCTGGGACTCGAACCTGGGAACTACAGATTACGAGCCTGGCGCGCTACCGACTGAGCCACCCCCGCCCCTCTCAATGAATCAATTGAAATGAAATGTTCTCTAAGCAATAACCGTCAGATTTCTATAGGGTGTACAGATTTTAATACACTATTCAAAATATTAGATAATTTCCATGTTATGTGAATGAGAATCTAACTTTGAAGCTCTGTAGCTTCTAAAATATGCATTTAACTGAACTTTTGCTGACGGAAAATTAAAGAATCATAATCAAATCTATTTGAATATCGATTTTTAACAATATTCGTTCAAGTATTTGAACTAGAATATTATTGGAATCTAGAATATTTCACAACAGTAATGAACCATAAGAATTCACCTCAGAAATTAATTAAAACTTAAAAAGAAGTATTATTTCGAACCATTATTTCAATTTTAGGCAATTATGAATGATTTTAATAGAACAAAATAACTCTTTAAATACTGAACGAATGTTGAAAATCGATATTTAAATGTAATCTTTAAATCTTGATATGATCTATAACGTTTCCGTAACGTTTAAAACATTAAATGCATGTTTTGGAAGTTGTAGAGTTTTGAAATTATAAAATTATATTCCCATTGAGATAACGTGGACATTCTGTTCATTTGTAATATATTTTATTAAGATTAAAAAAAAACTACCCAAAAGATCCTTGATCTATTACAATCCCTTGGTTTTGGACCAATTCAAGCGTCCATAAATAATGGTGTTTGAAACTCGCTTGTTTTACTATTAGTTGTGCTTTTTTTTAGCAAATTGGTTTTGCCCTTGTGACCCTTTTGGAGTTGATGTGTTTTAACTTCTGTTATTGCCAATCAGGCACTAGTTTAGACTTCGAGGTGTAAGCCCTAGGCTTGGAGCTCATAAAATTAATTAAAGATATCAGATTGCTCATCTTTTATATAAATAAAAAAATAAATACCACTATGCCTTAACTGGCATAGTGGTTAGGCAGCTAGCGACTGTTCCAGCAAGGCAAACTTTGTGTGTTGTGTTAGCTCTAACTAAGGCAGTGGTCAGCAGTGGGTTGGGTTGTTTTACCTCTGAGCGGCACTTTTTTGCACACCATGGGCTAAATGGCCAGGTCACATGGACCCCGAAGGCTCAGAGAAGGTTGGGGGAGGGGACCCACTGGAATAGCTGTTGGGAGACAGATGGTAGCCTCCCGTCAAGGCCATCCAGCGTGTTCTTTAACGTTGGGTTGTTTTACCTCTGAGCGGCACTTTTTTGCACACCATGGGCTAAATGGCCAGGTCACATGGACCCCGAAGGCTCAGAGAAGGTTGGGGGAGGGGACCCACTGGAATAGCTGTTGGGAGACAGATGGTAGCCTCCCGTCAAGGCCATCCAGCGTGTTCTTTAACGTTGGGTTGTTTTACCTCTGAGCGGCACTTTTTTGCACACCATGGGCTAAATGGCCAGGTCACATGGACCCCGAAGGCTCAGAGAAGGTTGGGGGAGGGGACCCACTGGAATAGCTGTTGGGAGACAGATGGTAGCCTCCCGTCAAGGCCATCCAGCGTGTTCTTTAACGTTGGGTTGTTTTACCTCTGAGCGGCACTTTTTTTGTACACCATGGGCTAAATAGCCAGGTCACATGGACCCCGAAGGCTCAGAGAAGGTTGGGGGAGGGGACCCACTGGAACAGCTGTTGGGAGACAGATGGTAGCCCCCCGTCAAGGCCATCCAGCGTGTTCTTTAACGTACACAGGGTATGGCTCTCCCGCACACGGGGCCACGGCTTAACGTCCCATCCGACGGACGGCGGCCTTTTCAAGCCCATCGGTGTCCCCTACTGACCGTGGGCAGGGCGGGGAATTTTGCGGAGTAAATCTCAACGCTGACCCAGCTGGGACTCGAACCTGGGAACTACAGATTACGAGCCTGACGCGCTACCGACTGAGCCACCCCCGCCCCAGGTCATGTAAGGTACAACCAGTATCTAAGCTAAGACAACTAATCGCACCTTATATATAAAAAAAGAAGGCTTTTGAGTGATAAGTTTTTCCATGTCAGGGCTGTTCAAATTAAAAATGAAGCTCATATCGAACATTTGTATAATTCTTGAAGATATTTGTAACAGAGTTTGATATTTGCATCCTTATATAGCTCCTGGTAAGGCACGGAGTTTGTGTTGTGTTTCTGCCGAGGTCCCGCCATCTTCACAGACCTTCTACTATGACGTATAAACTGACAGCTTCCTGTCAGACCTCTGTGACAAGCAGCTACTTGAGGGATCGCGCCAAGCTCGTAATCTGTAGTTCCCAGGTTCGAGTCCAGCTGGGTCAGCGTTCAGACTTATCTCCGCAAAATTCCCCGCCCTGCCCAAGGTCGGCAGGGGACACCGATGGGCTTGGAAAGGCCGTCGTCCGTCTGATGGGACGTTAAGCCATGTCCTAGGTCAGTAGGGGCGGGGGTGGCTCAGTCGGTAGCGCGCCAGGCTCGTAATCTGTAGTTCGCAGGTTCGAGTCCCAGCTGGGTCAGCGTTGAGATTTGAGAGCCATACCTTGTGCACGTTAAAGAACACGCTGGATGGCCTTGACGGGAGGCTACCATCTGTCTCCCAACAGCTATTCCAGTGGGTCCCCTCCCCCAACTTTCTCTGAGCCTTCGGGGTCCTTGTGACCTGGCCATTTAGCCGATGGTGTGCAAAAAAGTGCCGCTCAGAGATAAAACAACCCAACCGAAATGGCACACTTAGGACTTGAACCTGGGAACTATAGATTACGAGTCCGTTGCCTTAGCGGTTGAGCCAATCCTAGATAGGAGTGTCTGCCCTGGGCGGGGTTAATGCCTTCAGTTTGAGAGACGCCAAGAGTTGGGAGTAAAAGACCGCGAAATATTCCAGTAGGCAATTTTCAGCAAGGCATTAAACGAAATCGCCGATTCGTTCCTCTCCACCGCAGAAATGGGAATAAATTATCGGTTGTGTCCGAATGAGTTGCCGAAAGGTCAGTGGAGCGATCGGAACAGTTCCGGAAGGCAAGAGGAAGAAGGTCAAAGGCCTCATTCACGTGAGGGTCACTTCCTCAAGAAATGAGCCAAAAAGACAAGAAAGCGGAAGAGAAAGGGTCCATTGGACTCTGATGAACACGATTCGGAGCAAAAGATTGCGCGCAACAAAAAGACGAAGGTTTGCAATATTTTAACGTTGTTTCCCGAAGTGGTTTGATTTACTCTCTGCTTTCTGATGAGTTGGGTTGTTTTACCTCTGAGCGACACTTTTTTGCACACCATGGGCTAAATGGCCAGGTCACAAGGACCCCGAAGGCTCAGAGAAGGTTGGGGGAGGGGACCCACTGGACAACTGTTGGGAGACAGATGATAGATAGCCTGTCATCAAAGCCATCCAACGTGTTCTTTAACGTGCACAGGGTATGGCTCTCCCGCACACGGGGCCACGGCTTAAAGTTCCATCCGACGGACGGCGACCTTTTCAAGCCCATCGGTGTCCCCTACTGACCGTGGGCAGGGCGGGGAATTTTTGCGGAGATAAATCTCAACGCTGACCTAGCTGAGACTCGAACCTGGGAACTACAGATTACGAGCCTGGTGCGCTACCGACTGAGCCACCCCCGCCCCTGCTTTCGGATGAGTTGGGTTGTTTTACCTCTGAGCGAAGGAACCCGAAGGCTCAAAGAAGGTTGGGGGGAGGGGATCCACTGTAACAGCTGTTAGGAGACAGATGGTAGCCATCCAGCGTGTTCTTTAACGTGCACAAGGTTTGGCTCTCCCGCACACGGGGCCACGGCTTAACGTCCCATCCGATGGACGGCGGCTTTTCCAAGCCCATCGGTGTCTCCTACTGACCGTGGGCAGGGCGAGTCCGTGGCTACTGACCGTGGGTTTCCCTCTCATCCCGCCCCTTAGCTACGCCCCTGATTGTGCGCACAAAAGTACGGCTCAGAATTAAAACAACCCAACTCAGCGATATGTTATTCCTCTAGTTTTTATCTTAATTATTATTTGAAATATTCATCCTTAATTTTAGGGGGGCGTGCGTGACTCAGTCGGCAACATGTCGGGCTCGTAATCTGCAGTTTCCAGGTTCGAGTCCCAGCTGGGTCAGCGTTGAGATTTATCTCCTCAAAACTCCCCGCCCAGTTCACGGTCAGTAGGGGACACTGATGGGCTTGGAAAGGCCGTCGTCCGTCGGATGGGACGTTAAGCCTTGCGCGGGAGAGCCATACCCTGTGCACGTTAAAGAACACGCTGGATGGCCTTGATGGGAGGCTACCATCTGTCTCCCAACAGCTGTTCCAGTGCATGTCTTCCCCCATCCTTCCTTGCGACCTGGCCATTTAGCGCATTGTGTGCGGGGCGGGGGTGGCTCAGTCGGTAGCGCGCCAGGCTCGTAATATGTAGTTCCCAGGTTCGAGTCCCAGCTGGGTCAGCGTTGAGATTCATCTCCGCAAAATTCCCCGCCCTGCCCACGGTCAGTAGGGGACACCGATATGCTTGGAAAGGCCGCCGTCCGTCGGATGGGACGTTAAGCCGTGGCCCCGTGTGTGGGAGAGCCATATCCTGTGCACGTTAAAGAACACGCTGGATGGCTTTGACGGGAGGCTACCATCTGTCTCCCAACAGCTGTTCCAGTGGGTCCCCTCCCCCTACCTTCTCTGAGCGTTCGGGGTCCTTGTGACCTGGCCATTTAGCCAAGATGTGCAAAAAAGTGCCGCTGAGAGGTAAAACAATCCAACGTTAAAGAACACGCTGGGTGGCCTTGACGGGAGGCTACCATCTGTCTCCCAACAGTTGTTCCAGTGGGTCCCCTCCCCCAACCTTCTGTGAGTCTTCGGGTTCCATGTGACCTGGCCATTTAGCCCATGGTGTGCAAAAAAGTGCCGCTCAGAGGTAAAACAACCCAACCCAGCGCATTGTGTGCAAAAAAAGTGCCGCTCAGAGGTAAAAACAACCCATCCCTATTTTTCAGGTGTAAAAAAAGTATGTTGCTAGTCGACCTACCACTGAAGATGCTATCTTTCTGTAGCATTCCGTGTCAAAAATAAGGGACCACATTTACACCTGGAGGTCAACTGCATGCTTCGAGAGAGGTCAGACGGGGCATGGAAGAATCGTGTATTTCGAGGAACTGATGAATCCGTGTGTGGCGTCTCTTCTAAGTAAACTTCACAATGGGAATGTATCATTAAACGTTGAGAGATACATTCGCGGCTGGTACATTCAGAGAAGAGATTTTGCATGGCGAGGAAAAGGATGAATTTTAGCGTGTCTGAGCAATAAAGGCGGGAGTTTTTTTAGGGGGTGGGAGGGGGGTGGTTACAACTTATATATGACCTCGATGTGGCATAATTCGCTGGCTGATGGCAATCGCGAAATCATGTAATAATATAGAGAGAGGACCGGCCAATGTAAAAAATTGATATCTGTCTAAGTTAAAAACTAAAATATGAGTCATTTAACAATTAGCATAATATTTTTTTATCTCCTAACAGTTTACTGTGAACTGTCATGTGATTGGTATTTAGAAGCGTTTTATTAATGTCGTTCGTGACCTAGACGATAAATGGTTTAAAATGCGTATAAATTCCAAAGCTTAGCAGTAATGTTAAACTGTATGAACGAACATTAAAAAAATGAGATTTCAGTTACAAATAATACTCCATTATTTGAACCGCTATTTCTGAGCAAGGCGGTCTGCTGATTCCCAGAGTTATGTGTAAGGGGTCCGAGTTGGGTTGGGTTGTTTTACCTCTGAGCGGCACTTTTTTGCACACAGTGGACTAAATGGCCAGGTCACATGGACCCCGAAGGCTCATAGAAGGTTGGGGGAGGGGACCCACTGGAATAGCTGTTGGGAGACAGATGGTAGCCTCCCGTCAAGGCTATCCAGCCTGTTCTTTAACGTTCGGTTGTTTTACCTCTGAGCGGCACTTTTTTGCACACCATGGGCTAAATGGCCAGGTCACATGGACCCCGAAGGCTCAGAGAAGGTTGGGGGAGGGGACCCACTGGAACAGCTGTTGGGAGACTGATGGTAGCCTCCCGTCAAGGCCATCCAACGTGTTCTTTAACGTTCGGTTGTTTTACCTCTGAGCGGCACTTTTTTGCAGACCATGGGCTAAATGACCGGGTCACAAGGACCCCGAAGGCTCAGAGAAGGTTGGGGGAGGGGACCCACTGGAACAGCTGTTGGGAGACAGATGGTAGCCTCCCGTCAAGGCCATCCAGCGTGTTCTTTAACGTGCACAGGGTATGCTCTCCCGCACACGGGGCCACGGCTTAACGTCCCATTCGACGGACGGCGGCCTTTCCAAGCCCATCGGTGTCCCCTACTGACCGTGGGCAGGGCGGGAAATTTTTGCGGAGATAAATCTCAACGCTGACCCAGCTGGGACTCGAACCTGGGAACTACAGATTACGAGCCTGGCGCGCTACCGACTGAGCACCCCCGCCCCTAAGGGGTCCGAGAGTTTAGTACGTTCTACTTAGAATTTTTTCCTCATTTTAATTTTATTGTCATTACTATTACGAAAATTATTCTTTATTTCGCAACTTGTTTTTCTATTAATCTAATAAAGATTTTTACAAGTATGGTTTGTATTCGTAAATATGGGGCGGGGGTGGCTCAGTCGGAAGAGCGCCAGGCTCGTAATCTGTAGTTCCCAAGTTCGAGTCCCAGCTGGGTCAACATTGAGATCTATCTCCGCAAAACTCCCCGCCCTGTCCACGGTCAGCAGGAGATATCGATGAGCTTGGAAAGGCCGCCATCCGTCGGATGGGACGTTAAGCCGTGACTCCGTGTTCGAGAGAGCCATACCCTGTGCACGTTAAAGAACACGCTGGATGGACTTGACGGGAGGCTACCATCTGTCTCCCAACAGCTGTTCCAGTGGGTCTCCTTCCCCAACCTTCTCTGAGCCTTCGGGGTCCTTGTGACTTGTCCATTTAGTCTATTCTGTGTAAAACAGTGCCGCCCAAAGGTAAAACAACCTAAACATTATGCGCAAAAAAATGTTTCTCGGATACAAACAATTGAAATCAAGTTTCCGATTTCATGAGAATTTTTAAAGGATTCTTCTGACACATTTTTACTTACCTATTAATGCTAAACACTTCTTTATAGTGGGGCGATGGTGGCTCAGTAGCGCGCCAGGCTCGTAATCTGTAGTTCGCAGGTTCGAGTCCCAGCTGGGTCAGCGTTGAGATTTATCTCCGCAAAATTCCCCGCCCTGGCCACGGTCAGTAGGGGACACCGATGAGCTTGGAAAGGCCGCCATCCGTCGGATGGGACGTTAAGCCGTGACTCCGTGTTCGAGAGAGCCATACCCTGTGCACGTTAAAGAACACGCTGGATGGACTTGACGGCGGCTACCATCTGTCTCCAACAGCTGTTCCAGTGGGTCTCCTCCCCCAACCTTCTCTGAGCTTTCGGGGTCCTTGTTACCTGGCCATTTAGCCCATGGTGTACAAAAAAGTGCCGGTGAGAGGTAAAACAACCCAACCCAACTTTTATTGTTACGTTTTAAGCACTTTTAAGCTTTCTTCACATTTTTTTAACTTTCACATTGAAGAAAAAAACATGACGAAGAAAAATCTTGCCTGTCTCTATATTTTAGATGGTCTCTACTCTATTTCATCAAAATGCAAAAATATTTCATGCAGTGAGTTTAAAGAATGAGCAAGACTTCCTAAGGGATCTCGGGAATGAGCTAGACTTCATAGCAGGTCCTCATTATGAGTGAGAATTCTTATGAGTCCTCCTGATGAGCGAGACTTCACAACAGGTCCCTTTATGAGTGAGAATTCATAATGGGTTCCCATTATGAGTGATAATTCAAAACTAGTCCTCGTTATGAGCGAGACTTCATAACAAGTCCCCATTATGAACGAGAATTCATAACGAGACGTCCTTATGAGTGAGAATTCATAACGAGTCCTCCTTATGAGGGAGATTTCATAACGAGTCCTCCTTATGAACGAGAATTCATAACGAGTCATCCTTATGAGCGAGAATTCATAACAGGTGCCCATTATGAGTGAAAATTCATAACGAATCCTCCTTATGAGTGAGAATTCCAAACGAGTCCTCCTTACGAGTGAGAATTCATAACTAGTCTTCCTTATGAGCGAGACTTCATGACAGGTCCCCATTATGAGTGAGTATTCATAAAGAGTCCTCCTTACGAGTGAGAATTCACAACGAGTCCTCCTTACGAGTGAAAATTTATAACGAGTCCTTCTTATAAGCGAGACTTCATAACAGGTCTTCATTATGAGTGAGTATTCATAAAGAGTCCTCCTTACGAGTGAAAATTTATAACGAGTCCTCCTTATGAGTGAGAATTCATAACGAGTCCTCCTTACGAGTGAAAATTTATAACGAGTCCTTCTTATAAGCGAGACTTCATAACAGGTCTTCATTATGAGTGAGTATTCATAAAGAGTCCTCCTTACGAGTGAAAATTTATAACGAGTCCTCCTTATGAGTGAGAATTCATAACGAGTCCTCCTTACGAGTGAAAATTTATAACGAGTCCTCCTTATGAGCGAGACTTCATAACAAGTCCCCATTATGAGTGAGAATTCATAACGAGTCCTCCTTCGGAGTGAGAATTCATAATGAGTCCTCCTTCGGAGTGAGAATTCCAAACGAGTCCTCCTTACGAGTGAGACTTTTTGTAATGCAGCTTATATTAGAAAATGCGTTTAGTGTTTTGGGGGGATGTTCGTCATCTCTTAGAAATCAATTGAAAGACTCTTTCCTCTCTAAAGGACTGAGGTTATGAAAGGATTAGATAATACGTTAAAAGAAAGCCAGATATCAATTTTGCGACGAAAACTGAAAGCGATTCCCATGAACTTCAAATGCATCTGTGTCATTACAGACACGCCCATATCTTTTGGAAACTTCACGGTTTATGAATTAATGTATCGCTATGGTTACACCCATTGAAGAAGGGGGCAATTCTAGAAAGGATGCGGAGAGTTTGAGCGCGTGTCAGCGTTGCGGCCGTACAGAGTGCGATTTGAGACACTTAGCGTTTGCCGCTTCTCTAAACGAAACGTTACCAACGACAGAGGATGACTCTCGTAGCCAAACTGAAGCGTGTGCAGTTGCTACACACGCTGCAGTTTGTCTGTGAGACCATCTCCATTGACGGTAATGTTTTTAAGAGCCAAAAAGTGGGGATAACTTTGATAACGCTAAAAAATCTGAAATCGCTTCTCAGTGTTATTTTTATGAAGATAGAAAGTCCTCCGGTTATAGACGCAGTTAATGTATTCGAGGAAACACCAGAAGGGAATTTTTTATGTCAGTAATTCATATTTTTTTAATTGATGAGAGCGTGAGGTATAGTGGGGGGGGGGATACATCGCCGGAAGACTACCTCAGCTAATAAAGCGATAATCAGTGAAATTCTGGAGAATTTTTTTTGTCGTAGCATTCCTTTCCACAATCGGGGCGGGGGTGGCTCAGTCGGTAGCGCGCCAGGTTCGTAATCTGTAGTTCCCAGGTTCGAGTCCCAGCTGGGTCAGCGTTGAGATTTATCTCCGCAAAATTTCCCACCCTGACCACGGTCAGTAGGGGACACCGATGGACTTGCAAAGGTCGCCGTCCGTTGGATGGGACGTTAAGCAGTGGCCCCGTGTGCGGGAGAGCCATACCCTGTGCACGTCAAAGAACACGCTGGATGGCCTTGACGGGAGGCTACCATCTGTCTCCCAACAGCTGTTCCAGTGGGTCCCCTCCCCCAACCTGCTCTGAGCCTTCGGGGTCCATGTGACTGGCCATTTAGCCCATGGTGTGCAAAAAGGTGCCGCTCAGAGGTAAAACAACCCAACGTTAAACAACACGCTGGATGGCCTTGACGGGAGGCTACCATCTGTCTCCCAACATGTTCTAGTGGGACCCCTCCCCCAACCTTCTCTGAGCCTTCGGGGTCCATGTGACCTTGCCATTTAGCCCATTGTGTGCAAAAAGTGCCGCTCAGAAGTAAAACAACCCAACGTTAAAGAACACGCTGGATGGCCTTGACGGGAGGCTACCATCTGTCTCCCAACAGCTGTTCCAGTGGGTCCACTCCCTCAACCTTCTCTGAGCCTTCACATGGAGGTCCATGTGACCTGGCCATTTAGCCCATTGTGTGCAAAAAATGCCGCTCAGAGGTAAAACAACGCAACCCAAATCCCAGTAATTTAGAAGGCATCTGCACTTTGTCTGCTCAGTCATCTGATCCAGATGACCTTTTAACTCTGTATAAATCTGATGAAAAACATTAAAATATTACTTTTGTTTTTAAAACGTCACTTTACAAAATCTTTTTATGGTAAGATTTTTAACTTTTGTGCTAAAAAGGGAACTTTCATAAATTCATTAATCTTAAAACAACTGGTGGATTTAAAGGGAAAATTTTGAATAGTCATCATCATCATCCTCCTCAAGTAGCCATACTGAACTGACAGCCCTCCCCTTCCCTTCCAAAAGAGAATATCTCTTTAGCTTGAACTATTATCATCCGAGTTCAGTGCAGAAATGCAGAATGATTGTTTTTTTTTTAACGCGTGGTGGTGGAAGAGAAGAGAGATGTTTAAATATACTCTAAATCGCAAAACTCGACTTCTGTATCTTGCCTGATTGCAGAGATTTCTCTGTTCAGTGTAAGGGAAATTAAAGGGAGAAACGAAATGAAAAGGATTGAAAATAAGATATTCAAGTGATGGGGCATGGATGACAGATGTCAGGAAAAGATATGGACATGGATAGCAATGGGGAAGAGGAGGAGACAAACACGAGGAGAAGATGGATGGATGAGGTAGAGGAGAAAATAAATAAGGAGAAGATGGATGGATGAGGTAGAGGAGAAAATAATTAAGGAGGGGGAGATGGATGGATGAGGTAGAGGAGAAAATAAATAAGGAGGAGAAGATGGATGGATGAGGTAGAGGAGAAAATAAATAAGGAGGAGAAGATGGATGGATGAGGTAGAGGAGAAAATAAATAAGGAGGAGAAGATGGATGGATGAGGTAGAGGAGAAAATAAATAAGGAGGAGAAGATGGATGGATGAGGTAGAGGAGAAAATCAATAAGGAGGAGAAGATGGATGGATGAGGTAGAGGAGAAAATAAATAAGGAGGAGAAGATGGATGGATGAGGTAGAGGAGAAAATAATTAAGGAGGGGGAGATGGATGGATGAGGTAGAGGAGAAAATAAATAAGGAGGAGAAGATGGATGGATGAGGTAGAGGAGAAAATAAATAAGGAGGAGAAGATGCATGGATGAGGTAGAGGAGAAAATAAATAAGGAGGAGATGATGGATGAATGAGGTAGAGGAGAAAATAAATAAGGAGGAGGAGATGGATGAATGAGGTAGAGGAGAAAATAAATAAGGAGGAGAAGATGGATGGATGAGGTAGAGGAGAAAATAAATAAGGAGGAGGAGATGGATGGATGAGGTAGAGGAGAAAATAAATAAGGAGGAGAAGATGGATGGATGAGGTAGAGGAGAAAATAAATAAGGAGGAGAAGATGGATGGATGAGGTAGAAGAGGAAACAAACACGGAGGAGAAGATGGGTGGATGAAGTAGAGGAAGAGAAACAACATGGAGAAAAGATTGATGGATGAAGTAGAGAAAGAGAAAAACATGGAGAAGAAGATGGGTGGATGAGGTAGAGGAGAAAATAATTAAGGAGGGGGAGATGGATGGATGAGGTAGAGGAGAAAATAAATAAGGAGGAGAAGATGGATGGATGAGGTAGAGGAGAAAATAAATAAGGAGGAGGAGATGGATGGATGAGGTAGAGGAGAAAATAAATAAGGAGGAGGAGATGGATGAATGAGGTAGAGGAGAAAATAATTAAGGAGGGGGAGATGGATGGATGAGGTAGAGGAGAAAATAAATAAGGATGAGAAGATGGATGGATGAGGTAGAGGAGAAAATAAATAAGGAGGAGAAGATGGATGGATGAGGTAGAGGAGAAAATAAATAAGGAGGAGAAGATGGATGAATGAGGTATAGGAGAAAATAAATAAGGAGGAGGAGATGGATGAATGAGGTAGAGGAGAAAATAAATAAGGAGGAGAAGATGGATGGATGAGGTAGAGGAGAAAATAAATAAGGAGGAGAAGATGGATGGATGAGGTAGAGGAGAAAATAAATAAGGAGGGGGAGATGGATGGATGAGGTAGAGGAGAAAATAAATAAGGAGGAGAAGATGGATGGATGAGGTAGAGGAGAAAATAAATAAGGAGGAGAAGATGGATGGATGAGGTAGAGGAGAAAATAAATAAGGAGGAGGAGATGGATGAATGAGGTAGAGGAGAAAATAAATAAGGAGGAGGAGATGGATGGATGAGGTAGAGGAAAAAATAAATAAGGAGGAGAAGATGGATGGATGAGGTAGAGGAGAAAATAAATAAGGAGGAGAAGATGGATGGATGAGGTAGAGGAGAAAATAAATAAGGAGGAGATGATGGATGAATGAGGTAGAGGAGAAAATAAATAAGGAGGAGGAGATGGATGAATTAGGTAGAGGAGAAAATAAATAAGGAGGAGAAGATGGATGGATGAGGTAGAGGAGAAAATAAATAAGGAGGAGGAGATGGATGGATGAGGTAGAGGAGAAAATAAATAAGGAGGAGAAGATGGATGGATGAGGTAGAGGAGAAAATAAATAAGGAGGAGAAGATGGATGGATGAGGTAGAAGAGGAAACAAACACGGAGGAGAAGATGGGTGGATGAAGTAGAGGAAGAGAAACAACATGGAGAAAAGATTGATGGATGAAGTAGAGAAAGAGAAAAACATGGAGAAGAAGATGGGTGGATGAGGTAGAGGAGAAAATAATTAAGGAGGGGGAGATGGATGGATGAGGTAGAGGAGAAAATAAATAAGGAGGAGAAGATGGATGGATGAGGTAGAGGAGAAAATAAATAAGGAGGAGAAGATGGATGGATGAGGTAGAGGAGAAAATAAATAAGGAGGAGAAGATGGATGGATGAGGTAGAGGAGAAAATAAATAAGGAGGAGAAGATGGATGGATGAGGTAGAAGAGGAAACAAACACGGAGGAGAAGATGGGTGGATGAAGTAGAGGAAGAGAAACAACATGGAGAAAAGATTGATGGATAAAGTAGAGAAAGAGTAAAACATGGAGAAGAAGATGGGTGGATGAGGTACATGAGACAAACATGAAATAGAAGATGGGTAGAGGGGGGGGGGAGAAGATGGATGGTGAGGTAGAGGAGAAGATGAGTGGATGAGATAGAAGATGAAATAAACATGGGGAAGAAATGGATGGATGAGGTTAGATGAAGATACAAGGGAGAAGGTGGATGGAAGATATAGAGGAAGAGATGAACACGAGGGAGAAAGTGGATGGATGAGGTAGAGGAGGAGACAAACATGGAGGAGGAGAAGATGGGTGGATGAGGTAGGGAAGGAACCAAACATGGAGAAGAGATGAATGGGTGACGTTAGAGGAAGAGACCAACGCGAGGGAGAAGGTGGATGGATGAGGTACAGGAAGAAACAAACACAGAGAAGAGATGGATGGAGGAGGTAGAGGAAGAGACAAACACGAGGGAGAAGGTGGTGGATGAAGTAAAGGAGGAAACAAATCCGGTGAAGGAGTTGTGGAACAATAAAATTGGAGAAGATGAATGGATGTAGAAGTGGAGGAGAGTGATGGATTAAGTAGAAGAGAAGAAGTTTGGTGGAGGAAGTAGAAGAGGAGAAGATGTATAAAGAAATAGAATAGGAAAGGATAGAATGGATGAATTAGATGAAGAGAAAATGGATCTATGAAGTAGAGGCCAAGAAGATTGATGTATGGATGAAGTAGAGGAACAGACAAGGCATAAAGCAACATTCCATTTTTCCCCAGGCCTCATAGTTCGAATCCGCCTCGCATTTGTTAAAAGGCCAAGAAGTGTCGTGAATTTCTTTGCGAGGAGCGCTCAAGAATAATTTTTGCACTTTAATCTTGTTGCTTTACAAGCGAAAAACTTTTTTGTAAAGAAACAATTTAACTATTATTCATAAGTCAAAAAATGTTGTGGGCTGGACGAAATTCTTCTATCGCTGCATTAATCAGGCTCGGATCTAGAAAAAAAAAATAAAAGGGGTGGGGGGGGGCATAAATCGGGCTTTAAAGAACCGGAACGCCGTTCCGGTATACTTTTATCCCCCATCCATTTTAGTTGTTTGTTTTTAAAAAATATTTCTTGAAAAATACGGAAAATTTGCATATATTAATAAATATTTTTTTTCGCCTCTGTTCCGGTTGCTAGCATTTTCAGGGGGGGAGACATGGCCCCCTCACCTCCTTTGTCAGGGGCGGGGGTGGCTCAGTCGGTAGCGCGCCAGGCTCGTAATCTGTAGTTCCCAGGTTCGAGTCCCAGCTGGGTCAGCGTTGAGATTTATCTCCGCAAAATTCCCCGCCCTGCCCATGGTCAGTAGGGGACACCGATGGGCTTGGAAATGCCGCCGTCCGTCGGATGGGACGTTAAGCCGTGGCTCCGTGTGTGGGAGAGCCATACACTGTGCACGTTAAAGAACACACTGGATGGCCTTGACGGGAGGCTACCATCTGTTTCCTAACAGCTGTTCCAGTGGGTCCCCTCCCCCAACCTTCTCTGAGCCTTCGGGGTCCATGTGACCTGGCCATTTAGCCCATGGTGTGCAAAAAAGTGCCGCTCAGATGTAAAACAACCCAACGTTAAAGAACACGCTGAATGACCTTGACGGGAGGCTACCATCTGTCTCCCAACAGCTGTTCCAGTGGGTCCCCTCCCCCAACCTTCTCTGTGCCTTCGGGGTCTTTGTGACCTGGACATTTAGCCCATGGTGTGCAAAAAAGTGCCGCTCAGAGGTGAAACAACCCAACCCAACCCCCAACCTTCTCTGAGCCTTCGGGGTCTTTGTGACCTGGACATTTAGCCCATGGTGTGCAAAAATGTGCCGCTCAGAGGTAAAACAACCCAACGTTAATGAACGCACTGGATGGCCTTGATGGGAGGCTACCATCTGTTTCCTAACAGCTGTTCCAGTGGGTCCCCTCCCCCAACCTTCTCTGAGCCTTCGGGGTCCATGTGACCTGTCCATTTAGCCCATGGTGTGCAAAAAAGTGCAGCTGAGAGGTAAAACAATCCAATCCAATCCACCTCCTTTGTCCCTTCCCCTTCCCTAGATCTGGTCCTGGTATTAAAGAATTTTGTATAAAATCTGACAGAAAAAAAAATGGGCATAGTTCTGATAAAAGAAATCTCTCACGTATTGTCTGTGTGTGGGGGATGTCTGCAGGTTTTTGGTCCACCGGATCCCAAATGATTCATTCTTCCATTGCTCGGGGCATTTCACGGACTCGCCCGGTTCCAAGAAGGGACCAGGTGTGGGATGCTGCCCCACGTGAGGGATCATGCCACCGAGTCTTTTTGTCTGCCGATGAATTACGGAAAATTAACGGGTATCATTTTGATGTTGATCTGAAATCATGATCGCGTTTTACGACTCCCGGTAATTGCTGTTATGTCGGTCTTTGTTGCGACTCTTTCGCAGGAAACTTAACAAAAAAAAATTAAAGGAAATTACTTTTCTCTTTAAGTGTGAAAAATAATAGTGTAAATTTGTTTTTTATGTCGTTAAGTATCAGGGAGGTTTTTTTTTGCTATTTAGTAGACTCAGGCGAGAGGAGTAGATTTGGAACCCATTCCTTTCATGCAGCTAGCCATCGTCTCGGCAGGTAGCGAGTTGGGTTGTTTTACCTCTGAGCGACACTTTTTTGCACACCATGGGCTAAATGGCCAGGTCACATGGACCCGAAGTCTCAGAGAAGGTTGGGGGAGGGGACCCACTGGAACAGCTGTTGGGAGACAGATGGTAGTCTCCCGTCAAGGCCATCCAGCGTGTTCTTTAACGTGCACAGGGTATGGCTCTCCCGCACACGGGGCCACGGCTTAACGTCCCATCCGACTGACGGCGGCCTTTCCAAGCCCATCGGTGTCCCCTACTGACCGTGGGCAGGGCGGGGAATTTTGCGGAGATAAATCTCAACGCTGACTCAGCTGGGACTCGAACCTGGGAACTGCAGATTACGAGCCTGGCGTGCTACCGACTGAGCCACCCCCTCCCATATGCGTTGGGATCAGCCATGTTTACTTAAAATGGCTTCCCAATATTTATCAACTATAAATGGAGTACTTAAGCGAAGCGAAGTAAAAGACCATCTGCACTAGCACGTGCTATTTAAAAGTGAACACAACATAATGGAAATAAATTCTGAGCATTCAGGAAAACAATCGGTGGAATGCTGCGATAATTTAAAAATATATCCCATAACCTAATTGGCCGTAACTTTGATATTATTGCGAAAGCTCCAGGAGACGATTTTCTTCGCTTGGCGCCGCTCCCGGGCACGTGACGATCACGAGCACTTGTTGATATTTCGTCTGCTCTGAAAATAGTTATTTATGTTCTCAAACCGTAACCGTTTCTGAAACGTATTTTTTTTATTTTGCATTTCTCGGTTGCTTCTCACGAGTACACTTTTGTTCCTTTTTTAACTTCGCTATCACAAATCGAGTTACTGTTTCGATTCTGTCAGATGATTCTTCCTCCGGCAGTCTCTAAACATGAAAGTTTTTTTGTTTTAAGAGATCGTTTAGAAAATCCTTTTTTTTTTTTGGGGGGGGGGGGGGGTTGTTTTTGGTTGTTTTAGCTATAAGCGGCATTTTTTGCACACCATCGGCTAAATGGCCAGGTCACATGAACCCCGAAGGCTCAGAGAAGGTTGGGGGACCCACTGGAACAGCTGTTGGGAGACAGATGGTAGCCTCCCGTCAAGCCCATCCAGCGTGTTCTTTAACGTTGAATTGTTTTACCTCTGAGCGGCACTTTTTTGCACACCATGGGCTAAATGGTCAGGTCACATGGACCCCGAAGGCTCAGAGAAGGTTGGGGGTCCCACTGGAACAGCTGTTGGGAGACAGATGGTAGCCTCCCGTCAAGGCCATCCAGTGTGTTCTTTAACGTTGGGTTGTTTTACCTCTGAGCGGCACTTTTTTGCACCCCATGGGCTAAATGGCTAGGTCACAAGGAGCCCGAAGGCTCAGAGAAGGTTTGGGGAGGGGACCTATTGGAACAAATGTTGGGAGACAGATGGTAGGCTCCCGTCAAGGCCATCCAGCGTGTTCTTTAATGTTGAGTTGTTTTACCTCTGAGCGGCACTTTTTTGCACACCATGGGCTAAATGGCCAGGTCACATGGACCCCGAAGGCTCAGAGAAGGTTGGGGGAGAGGACCCACTGGAACAGCTATTGGGAGACAGATGGTAGCCTTTCGTCAAGGCCATCCAGTGTGTTCTTTAACGTGCACAGGGTATGGCTCTCCCGCGCACGGAGCCACGGCTTAACGTCCCATCCGACCGACGGCGGCCATTCCAAGCTCATCGGCGGGGAGTTTTGCGGAGATAAATCTCAAGGCTGACCCAGCTGGGACTCGAACCTGGGAACTGCAGATTACGAGCGTGGCGCGCTACCGACTGAGCCCCCACCACTGCCCCCCCCCCCTCATGGGCTGTGAGTGATTTAATTGAAAATATTATTGAAATTGAATTATTGATATTAAACAGCAAACGAAAGTGATCTTTTAGAAGAAATCGCACAAGTAATTGAAAATACAAGTTTCGTTAATAACTTCCTTTTTTTTTCTACCATCGTAACAAAACAAAACATCTCTGTAATCCTGAATAATTATAGGCGTGTACGGAAATCTGCATTCATTACGAACTTCCGAAGATTTGAAGAAAGGTGCGGCCGGATCAACCCGCGGCGGTGGCGTCTTGAAATTAGGGATGTCACGCTAAAGTGGTCAGGGTATTTGACCCGTCCAATAGAAGCAACCCTGGCAGAAATGGTGAAGCGAACAGACTGCAGCGAATCCAAAGAATTATGGGACTCGATTACAGTCATTGAACTGTACGAAATCGTCGGAAAATTGGGTTGATTTGTTGTGCTCTGAAACGGAAGTCTTTTTCTACCCACAATGGGTTGCATGGTCGGTCACTAAAGGACCCCTAGGAATCAGAAAAAAGTTGGGAAAAGGTATTTAACTGGACAGCGAGTAGGAGACAGATGAAAGCTTGCAGTTGAGGACCCCCGCCCTGCCCACGGTCAGTAGGGGACACCGATGGGCTTGGAAAGGCCGCCGTCCGTCGGATGGGACGTTAAGCCGTGGCTCCGTGTGCGGGAGAGCCATACCCTGTGCACGTTAAAGAACACGCTGGATGGCATTGACGGGAGGCTACCATCTGTCTCCCAACAGCTGTTCCAGTGGGTCCCCTCCCCCAAACTTCTCTGAGCCTTCGGGGTCCATGTGACCTGGCCATTTAGCCCATGGCGTGCAAAAAAGTGCCGCTCAGAGGTAAAACAACCCAACCCAGTTGAGGACGTCCATCCTGTTCGCTAACGAGCACAGGGATGGATGTCCTACAAGGAATTTTTGGAGACAGTTTGACTGCATGGCCAGGTCAGTTGTTGGGTTGTTTTACCTATGAGCGGCACTTTTTTACACACCATGGGATAAATGGCCAGGTCATAAGGACCCCGAAGACTCGGAGAAGGTTGGGGGAGGGGACAGATGGTAGCCTCCCGTCAAGGCCATCCAGCGTGTTCTTTAACGTGCAGAGTGTATGACTCTATGGCACACAGAGATAAATCCGAAGTATACCATAAATGAGACTCGAACCTGGGAACTGCAGATTTCGAGTATGGGTCGATACCGAATGAGATAACCTCGCCCCTCCGAACTTAGAACTTAAGAGTAAAAACACAAGTGAGGAAGGACTTAAAAAATGAGTTGAAAAACATTGGTTGTCCTGACTGGGATTCGAACCCAGGTCTCCCAGAAGCTTCTGGGAGACCTGGGTTCGAACAGAATTTTTTTTCAACTCATTTTTTCAAGTGTTCCTTGTCTACAGGACTTTCGATAATTTATTACTGACAAGCGAGCAACTTGGCTCTGACTGAAGGTTTCTGTTGTTTTACCTCTGACTGGAAATTTTGTCCACATAATGGGGCAAATGGCCAGGTCACAAGGACCCCAAAGACTCGGGGAAGATTTGGGAAGGCGATCCACCAGTCAAATGCTAGGACAGTCGCTCAAAAAAATATCCGAACACTATGGTTGATTAGAGAATTCAGAAAAAAATATCTGGCAACGATTTTTTTTAGAAATGAATGATCTGGCAATCTTCGTGTCACGTGACGCGAAGGTTGCTTTTTTAGATCACTCCATCTGTCTCCTAACAACTATTCCAGTGGGTCCCTCCTCCGTCTTCGGGTCCTTTTGATCTGGTCATTTAGGGGGCGGGGGTGGCTCAGTCGGTAGCGCACCAGGCTCGTAATCTGTAGTTCCCAGGTTCGAGTCCCAGCTGGGTCAGCGTTGAGATTTATTTATCTCCGCAAAATTCCCCGCCTTGCTCACGGTCAGTAGGGGACACCGATGAGCTTGTAAAGGCCGCCGTCCGTCTGATAGTACGTTAAGCCGTGACCCCGTGTGCGGGAAAAGCCATACCCTGTGCACGTTAAAGAACACGCTGAATGGCCTTGACGGGAGGCTACCATCTGTCTCCTAACAGCTGTTCCAGTGGGTCCCCTCCCCCAACCTTCTCTCAGCCTTCGGGGTCCATGTGACCTGGCCATTTAGCCCATGGTGTGCAAAAAAAAAACGATTTTTTTTTTAGAAATTATTGATTTTTAAAAATTAATAATTTTTTGTAAAAACTGTCCAATGTCCAAAACTTTCTCTGAGCCCCAGGGGTCCTTGTGAGCTGGACATTTAGCTCATTGTGTGTAAAAACGTGCGTCCCGCTCAAATGTAAAATAAAACCCAAAACAACTCCCTCGCATCTTACGCCAATCAAAGAGATGCTTCTCTAAAGCTTATGCCACAGTTAAAAACATAGAGGAAAACCTGTTTCATAATCTAATACGAAGAGAATGATATGTCCACATATTTGCCATTCGATTTCCATCCCCCTCTCCCCCACTTGAGAAGAAGAAGCGCGATATTTTTCCCGCCGCAGACAACACCTTCGTTTCCTTTCTGACGTCATCAGGTCGCATTTACCAAACAGAAAATTATAAGGCATCGAATCGCTTGCACTAGCTGCTAAACGGGCAGACGTGAGAATCTTGCAATTGCTAATCACTTGCAAATGTGTCCTGCCCTCAGGGGCAGGATATTGCTGTGCTCGCACGTGACTTGGGGATATTACCCAGCGCTTCTTATTTGGAATCGTCACGTGGTGCAGCGAGTCTCTCTCCTCATTACGCCGACAAGAGAGTGTGTGTGACCTTTCACCTCCACCCACTGTGTTTCTCACAGCTGAAGAAGAATATGCGATGCAGAGGGGATTTCATCACGGTCCTTTGGAAGGATTTGTTTTTCAACAGAAGTTGAGGTTGCGTTGAAATCCTTTCGCTGCTGATCACTTTGGCTTTAGGGTTTAATATGTATCGGTAAATATGGATGAGCAGTCTCATGGCCGAGTGGTTAGCGTGCTTGGCTACTGATCTAAGGGACCTGGGTTCGAGCCCCGTGGCCGAGTGGTTAGCGTGCTTCGCTACTGATCTAATGGACCTGGGTTCGAACCCCGGGTCCCATGGCCGAGTGGTTAGCGTGCTTGGCTACTGATCTAAGGGACCTGGGTTCGAGCCCCGGGTCCTGTGGCCGAGTGGTTAGCGTGCTTGGCTACTGATCTAAGGGACCTGGGTTAGAACCCCGGGTACCCTAGACGAGTGGTTAGCGTGCTTGGCTACTGATATAAGGGATCTGGGTTCGAGCCCCATGGCCGAGTGGTTAGCATGCTTGGTTACTGATCTAAGGGACCTGGGTTCGAACCCTGGGTCCCATGACCGAGTGGTTAGCGTGCTTGGCTGCTGATCTAAGGGACCTGGGTTCGAGCCCTGGGTCCCGTGGCCGAGTGGTTAGCGTGCTTGGCTACTGATCTAAGGGACCTGGGTTCGAACCCCGGGTACCCTGGCCGAGTGGTTAGCGTGCTTGGCTACTGATATAAGGGACCTGGGTTCGAGCCCCGTGGCCGAGTGGTTAGCGTGCTTGGCTACTGATCTAAGGGACCTGGGTTCGAGCCCCGTGGCCGAGTGGTTAGGGTGCTTGGCTACTGATCTAAGGGACCTGGGTTCGAGCCCCGGGTCCCATGGCCGAGTGGTTAGCGTGCTTGGCTACTGATCTAAGGGACCTGGGGTAGAACCCCGGGTACCCTGGCCGAGTGGTTAGCATGCTTGGCTACTGATATAAGGGACCTGGGTTCGAGCCCCGTGGCCGAGTGGTTAGCGTGCTTGGTTACTGATCTAAGGGACCTGGGTTCGAACCCCGGGTCCCATGACCGAGTGGTTAGCGTGCTTGGCTGCTGATCTAAGAGACCTGGGTTCGAGCCCTGGGTCCCGTGGCCGAGTGGTTAGCGTGCTTGGCTACTGATCTAAGGGACCTGGGTACGAACCCCGGGTACCCTGGCCGAGTGGTTAGCGTGCTTGGCTACTGATATAAGGGACCTGGGTTCGAGCCCCGTGGCCGAGTGGTTAGCGTGCTTGGCTACTGATCTAAGGGACCTGGATTCAAGCCCCGGGTCCCATGGCCAAGTGGTTAGCATGCTTGGCTACTGATCTAAGGAACCTGGGTTCGAGCCCCGGGTCCTGTGGCCGAGTGGTTAGCGTGCTTGGCTACTGATCTAAGGGACCTGGGTTCGAACCCCGGGTACCCTGGCCGAGTGGTTAGCGTGCTTGGCTACTGATATAAGGGACCTGGGTTCGAGCACCGTGGCCGAGTGGTTAGCGTGCTTGGCTACTGATCTAAGGGACCTGGGTTCGAGCCCCGTGGCCGAGTGGTTAGGGTGCTTGGCTACTGATCTAAGGGACCTGGGTTCGAACCCCGGGTCCCATGGCCGAGTGGTTAGCGTGCTTGGCTACTGATCTAAGGGACCTGGGTTCGAGCCCCGGGTCCCGTGGCCGAGTGGTTAGCGTGCTTGGCTACTGATCTAAGGGACCTGGGTTCGAGCTCCGGGTCCCGTGGCCGAGTGGTTAGCGTGCTTGGCTATTGATCTAAGGGACCTGGGTTCGAACCCCGGGTCCCATGGCCGAGTGGTTAGCGTGCTTGGCTACTGATCTAAGGGACCTGGGTTCGAGCCCCGGGTCCCGTGGCCGAGTGGTTAGCGTGCTTGGCTACTGATCTAAGGGACCTGGGTTCGAGCCCCGGGTCCCGTGGCCGAGTGGTTAGCGTGCTTGGCTACTGATCTAAGGGACCTGGGTTCGAACCCCGGGTTCCGTGGCCGAGTGGTTAGCGTGCTTGGCTACTGATCTAAGGGACCTGGGTTCGAACCCCGGGTCCCGTGGCCGAGTGGTTAGCGTGCTTGGCTACTGATCTAAGGGACCTGGGTTCGAACCCCGGGTCCCATGGCCGAGTGGTTAGCGTGCTTGGCTACTGATCTAAGGGACCTGGGTTCGAGCCCCGGATCCCGTGGCCGAGTGGTTAGCGTGCTTGGCTACTGATCTAAGGGACCTGGGTTCGAGCCCCGGGTCCCGTGGCCGAGTGGTTAGTGTGCTTGGCTACTGATCTAAAGGACCTGGGTTCGAGCCCCGGATCCCATGGCCGAGTGGTTAGTATGCTTGGCTACTGATCTAAGGGACCTGAGTTCGAGCCCCGGGTTCCGTGGCTGAGTGGTTAGCGTGCTTGGCTGCTGAACTAAGGGACCTGGGTTCGAGCCCCGGGTCCCGTGGCCGAGTTGTTAGTGTGCTTGGTTACTGATCTAAGGGACTTGGGTTCGAGCCCCGGGTACCGTGGCCCAGTGGTTAGCGTGCTTGGGTACTGACCTAAGGGACCTGGGTTCGAGCCCGGGTCCCGTGGCCGACTGGTTAGCGTGCTTGGCTACTGATCTAAGGGACCTGGGTTCGAGCCCCGGATCCCATGGCCGAGTGGTTAGCGTGCTTCGCTACTGATCTAAGGGACCTGGGTTCGATCCCCAGGTCCCGTGGCCGAGTGGTTAGTGTGCTTGGTTACTGATCTAAGGGACCTGGGTTCGAGCCCCGGGTACCGTGGCCGACTGGTTAGCGTGCTTGGCTACTGATCTAAAGGACCTGGGTTCGAGCCCCGGATCCCATGGCCGAGTGGTTAGTGTGCTTGGCTACTGATCTAAGGGACCTGAGTTCAAGCCCCGGGTTCCGTGGCTGAGTGGTTAGCGTGCTTGGCTGCTGAACTAAGGGACCTGGGTTCGAGCCCCGGGTCCCGTGGCCGAGTTGTTAGTGTGCTTGGTTACTGATCTAAGGGACTTGGGTTCGAGCCCCGGGTACCGTGGCCCAGTGGTTAGCATGCTTGGGTACTGACCTAAGGGACCTGGGTTCGAGCCCGGGTCCCGTGGCCGACTGGTTAGCGTGCTTGGCTACTGATCTAAGGGACCTGGGTTCGAGCCCCGGATCCCATGGCCGAGTGGTTAGCGTGCTTCGCTACTGATCTAAGGGACCTGGGTTCGAGCCCCAGGTCCCGTGGCCGAGTGGTTAGCGTGCTTGGCTACTGGTCTAAGGGACCTGGGTTTGAGCCCCGGATCCCATGGCCGAGTGGTTAGCGTGCTTGGCTACTGATCTAAGGGACCTGGGTTCGAGCCCCGGGTCCCTTGGCCGAGTGGTTAGCGTGCTTGGCTACTGATCTAAGGGACCTGGGTTCGAGCCCCGGGTCCCATGGTCGAGTGGTTAGCGTGCTTGGTTGCTGATCTAAGGGACCTGGGTTCGAGCCCCGGGTACCGTGGCAGAGTGGTTAGCGTGCTTGGCTACTGATCTAAGGGACCTGGGTTCGAGACCAGGATCCCGTGACTGAGTGGTTAGCGTGCTTGGCTACTGATCTAAGGGACCTGGGTTCGAGCCCCGGGTCCCATGGCCGAGTGGTTAGTGTGCTTGGCTACTGATCTAAGGGACCTGAGTTCGAGCCCCGGGTTCCGTGGCCGAGTGGTTAGTGTGCTTGGCTACTGCTCTAAGGGATCTGGGTTCGAGCCCCGGGTCCCATGGCCGAGTGGTTAGTGTGCTTGGTTACTGATCTAAGGGACCTGGGTTCGAACCCCGGGTCCCATTGCCGAGTGATTAGCGTGCTTGTCTACTGATCTAAGGGACCTGGGTTGGAGCCCCGGGTCCCATGGCCGAGTGGTTAGCGTGCTTGGCTACTGATCTAAGGGACCTGGGTTCTAGCCCCGGGTAAGGCATGGCTGTTTGTGTCGTTTTTCTGCTGAGGTCCTGACATCCTCACAGACCTTTTACTATGGCATATAAACTGACAGCTCCTGTCAGACCTCTGTGGCAAGCAGCTGCTTGAGGGGGTATTTATTTATTTTATTATATTTTTATCCTCTGTGAGACTGGGGACACCGATGGGCTTGGAAAGGCCGCCGTCCGTCAGATGGCGTTGAAAGGAAGCCAATATCTCCTGACTACTGGATATCCCTTACCCAACTTTCTCTAAGCCCAATCTACCAAGTAGGGCGGGGGTGGCTCAGTCGGTAGCGCGCCAGGCTCGTAATCTGTAGTTTCCAGGTTCGAATCCCAGCTGGGTCAGCGTTGAGATTTATCTCCTCAAAATTTCCCACCCTGCCCATGGTCAGTAGGGGACACCGATGGGCTTGGAAAGGCCGCCGACCGTCGGATGAGACGTAAAGCCGTTGCTCCATGTGCGGGAGAGCCATACTCTGTGCACGTTAAAGAACACGCTGGATGGCCTTGACGGGAGGCTACCATCTGTCTCCCAACAGCTGTTTCAGTGAGTCCCTCCCCCAACCTTCTCTGAGCCTTCGGGGTCCATGTGACCTGGCCATTTAGCCCATGGTGTGCAAAAAAAGTGCCGCTCAGAGGTAAAACAACCCAACGTTAAAGAACACGCTGGATGGCCTTGACGGGAGGCTACCATATGTCTCCCAACTGCTGTTCCAGTGGGTCCCCTCCCCCAACCTTCTCTGAGCCTTCGGGCTCCATGTGACCTGGCCATTTAGCCCATGGTGTGCAAAAAAGTGCCGCTCAGAGGTAAAACAACCCAACGTTAAAGAACACGCTGGATGGCCTTGACGGGAGGCTACCATCTGTCTCCCAACAGCTGTTCCAGTGGGACCCCTCCCCCAACCTTCTCTGAGCCTTCGGGGTCCATGTGACCTGGCCATTTAGCCCATGGTGTGCAAAAAAGTGCCGCTCAGAGGTAAAACAACCCAACCCAACCCAACCCAGTGGGTCCCCTCTCCCAACCTTCTCTGAGCCTTCGGGGTCCATGTGACTTGGCCATTTAGCCCATGGGTGTGCAAAAAAGTGCCGCTCAGAGGTAAAACAACCCAACGTACCAAGTATCGCTTCAAAGCGCATTTTTTTGTAAAGTGAAACTTCAGAACCATGAAACGAATGATTCCATCCCTGGACGAAAAGAACACCTTTAATAAAGAAACTGAGTAATGAGCTCCAAGCTCAGCATAATAAGCCTCCCACTTGTTTATTGATAACCCCTTACTTATGGCCACACCGGTTTCACCACGTGAAGAGAATTCCCAACACTTTCACTCCCGGTTTTTGCCAGGAGAGACCAGCAACCAAATCTCCTCTCGGATCGTCTCGTTTCAGCTTCTGAGCTTCCACGCAGCGTGTTAATCTCATTTTGGCTTGCGAGCTTCCACACAGGGTGTTCATTCGGCTTCTGAGCTTGCACACAGGGTGTTCATTCGGCTTCTGAGCTTGCACACAGCGTGATAATCTCATTTTGGCTCGCGAGCTTCCACACAGGGTGTTCATTCGGCTTCTGAGGTTCCACACAGCGTGTTAATCTCCTTTTGGCTCACGAGCTTCCACACAGGTTGTTCATTCGGCTTCTGAGCTTCCACACAGCGTGATAATATCATTTTGACTCGCGAGCTTCCGCACAGCGTGATAATCTCATTTTGGCTCGCGAGCTTCTACACAGGGTGTTCATTCGGTTTCTGAGCTTCCACACAGCGTGTTAATATTCTTTTGGCTCGCAAGCTTCCACTCAGGGTGTTCATTCGGCTTCTGTGCTTGCACACAGCGTGTTAATCTCATTTAGGCTCGCGAGCTTCCACACAGGGTGTTCATTCGGCTTCTGAGCTTCCACACAGCGTGTTAATCTCCTTTTGGCTCGCGAGCTTCCACACAGCGTGTTAATCTCCTTTTTGCTTGCGAGCTTCCACACAGTGTGTTCATTCGGCTTCTGACCTTCCACACAGCGTGATAATCTCATTTTGGCTCGCGAGTTTCCACACAGCGTGTTCATTCGGCTTCTGAGCTTCCACACAGCGTGATAATCTCATTTTGGCTCGCGAGTTTCCACACAGCATGTTCATTCGACTTCTGAGCTTCCACACAGCGTGTTAATCTCCTTTTGGCTCGCGAGCTTCCACACAGCGTGTTAATCTCCTTTTTGCTTGCGAGCTTCCACACAGGGTGTTCATTCGGCTTCTGAGCTTCCAAACAGCGTGTTAATCTCCTTTTGGCCTGCGAGCTTCCACACAGGGTGTTCATTCGGCTTCTGAGCTTCCACACAGCGTGATAATCTCATTTTGGCTCGCGAGTTTCCACACAGCGTGTTCATTCGACTTCTGAGCTTCCACACAGCGCGTTAATCTCATTTTGGCTCGCGAGTGTCCACACAGCGTGTCCATTCGGCTTCTGCGCTTCCACACAGCATGTTAATCTCCTTTTGGCTCGCGAGCTTCCACACAGGGTGTTCATTCGGCTTCTGAGCTTCCACACAGCGTGTTAATCTCCTTTTGGCTCGCGAGCTTCCACACGGGGTGTTCATTCGGCTTCTGCGCTTGCACACAGCGTGATAATCATTTTGGCTCGCGAGTTTCCACACAGGGTGTTCATTCGGCTTCTGAGCTTCCACACTGCGTGTTAATCTCATTTTGGCTCGCGAGCTTCCACACAGGGTGTTCATTCGGCTTCTGAGCTTCCACACAGCGTGTTAATCTCCTTTTGGCTCGCGAGCTTCACACAGGGTGTTCATTCGGCTTCTGAGCTTCCACACAGCGTGATAATCTCATTTTGGCTCGCGAGTTTCCACACAGCATGTTCATTCGACTTCTGAGCTTCCACACAGCGTGTTATCTCATTTTGGCTCGCGAGTTTCCACACAGCGTATTCATTCGGCTTCTGCGCTTCCACACAGCATGTTAATCTCCTTTTGGCTCGCGAACTTCCACACGGGGTGTTCTTTCGGCTTCTGAGCTTCCACACAGCGTTATAATCTCATTTTGGCTCGCGAGTTTCCACACAGGGTGTTCATTCGGCTTCTGAGCTTCCACACAGCGTGTTAATCTCATTTTGGCTCGCGAGCTTCCACACAGGGTGTTCATTCGGCTTCTGAGCTTCCACACAGCGTGTTAATCTCCTTTTGGCTCGCGAGCTTCCACACAGGGTGTTCATTCGGCTTCTGAGCTTCCACACAGCGTGTTAATCTCCTTTTGGCTCGCGAGCTTCCACACAGGGTGTTCATTCGGCTTCTGAGCTTCCACACAGCGTGTTAATCTACTTTTGGCTCGCGAGCTTCCACACAGGGTGTTCATTCGGCTTCTGAGCTTCCACACAGCGTGTTAATCTCCTTTTGGCTCGCGAGCTTCCACACAGGGTGTTCATTCGGCTTCTGAGCTTCCACACAGCGTGTTAATCTCGTTTTGGCTCGCTAGCTTCCACACAGGGTGTTCATTCGGCTTCTGAGCTTCCACACAGCGTGTTAATCTCCTTTTGGCTCGCGAGCTTTCACACAGGGTGTTCATTAGGCTTCTGAGCTTCCACACAGCGTGTTAATCTCCTTTTGGCTCGCGAGCTTCCACACAGGGTGTTCATTCGGCTTCTGAGCTTCCACACAGCGTGTTAATCTCGTTTTGGCTCGCTAGCTTCCACACAGGGTGTTCATTCGGCTTCTGAGCTTCCACACAGCGTGTTAATCTCGTTTTGGCTCGCGAGCTTCCACACAGGGTGTTCATTAGGCTTCTGAGCTTCCACACAGCGTGTTAATCTCCTTTTGGCTCGCGAGCTTCCACACAGGGTGTTCATTCGGCTTCTGAGCTTCCACACAGCGTGTTAATCTCCTTTTGGCTCGCGAGCTTCCACACAGGGTGTTCATTAGGCTTCTGAGCTTCCACACAGCGTGTTAATCTCCTTTTGGCTCGCCAGCTTCCACACAGGGTGTTCATTAGGCTTCTGAGCTTCCACACAGCGTGTTAATCTCCTTTTGGCTCGCGAGCTTCCACACAGGGTGTTCATTAGGCTTCTGAGCTTCCACACAGCGTGTTAATCTCCTTTTGGCTCGCGAGCTTCCACACAGGGTGTTCATTCGGCTTCTGAGCTTCCACAAAGACTGTTCATCAAATCAATGTCACATAAGCACATTTAAACGAAATTCATTATTTGTAGGCATCTTTGTCTTGTATCAATTCTCGATATGGGTTCATTGATTTTTGATTTTGGTTGGTTGTTTTACCTCTGAGCGGCACTTTTTTGCACACCATGGGCTAAATGACCAGGTCACATGGACCCCGAAGGCTCAGAGAAGGTTGGGGGAGGGGATGCACTGGAACAGCTGTTGGGAGTCAGATGGTAGCCTCCCGTCAAGGCCATCCACTGTGTTCTTTAACGTGCACAGGGAATGACTCTCCCACACACGGGGACACAGCTTAACGTCCTATCCGACGGACGGCAGCCTTTCCAACCCTATCGGTGTCCCCTACTGACCGTGGGCAGGGCGGGGAGTATTACGGAGATAAATCTCAACGCTGACCAAGCTGGGAGTCGAACCTGGGAACTGCAGATTACGAGACTGGTACTCTGCCGGCTGAGCCATCCCGTCCCCCACACGGTGACACGACTTAAAGTCTAAACCGATGGACGACGGCCTTTCCGAGCCCATTGGTCTCTTCATCCTTAATAAGGACAGAGAGATTGTTTAGCTGAGAAAATCTCAACGATGGCAGAGGTAATAATCGAACCTGGGAATTACCAGCCTGGCGCAGTCCCGACTGAACACCCCCCCCCCTCTGTGCGGAAGACCGATCCACTGCACGCTAAAGAACGCTCTGGGTGACCTTATAGGTAGACTTAATATCTGTTCCTAACAGTTATCCACGAATCCCTTAGATCCTTTTTGACCCGTGAGTCCCTGATCCCCTAAGCTCTTGGAGTCCTTGTAACCTGGCCATTTATCCCATAGTGTACAGAAAAGAGCCTCTCATAAACAACCCAACAGCATCCTCTCTGGGATCTGCAACGTGTTCCTGGGGCGGAGGTGGCTCAGTCGGTAGCGCGCCATGCTCGTAATCTGTAGTTTCCAGGTTCGAGTCCCAGCTGGGTCAGCGGTGAGATTTATCTCCGAAAAATTACCCGCCCTGCCCATGGTCAGTAGGGGACACCGATGGGCTTGGAAAGGCCGCCGTCAGTCAGATGGGACATTAAGCCGTGGCCCCATGTGCGGGAGAGCCATACCCTGTGCACGTTAAAGAACACGCTGGATGGCCTTGACGGGAGGCTACCATCTGTCTCCCAACAGCTGTTCCAGTATTTCCCCTCCCCCAACCTTCTCTGAGCCTTCGGGGTCCATGCGACCTGGCCATTTAGCCCATGGTGTGCAAAAAAGTGCCGCTCAGACCCAAACCAACCCCCCCCCCCTAACCTTCTCTGAGCCTTCGGGGTCTACGTGACCTTGCCATTTAGCCAATGGTGTGCAAAAAAGTGCCGCTCAGAGGTAAAACAACCCAACCCCTCCCCCAACCTTCTCTGAGCCTTCGGGGTCCATTTGACCTTGCCATTTAGCCCATGGTGTGCAAAAAAGTGCCGCTCAGAGGTAAAACAACCCAACCCTGCAACGTGTTCCAACTAGTTGATTGAAAGCTCCCATTCTTCTTTTAGAGAGAATCGCGCAATCAACTTCCGGTGACGTAGAACGAAGGACTTCCCCCCTCTTCCGTACCTCCCCGCATCCGATTTTCCTCTGCTGCAAGAGAGCCGGATGACGTCAGAGGACGTCAGCGCGTCGGCACGGCATCCCTGACGGTGACGTAAGAGTCGGCAGTTGCGCGGGAATGTGTGCGCGCTGTTGATAAACTTTCCCACCGGAAAGAATGAGTCACTGAGGTGATCACGACTCTTGGCCTCACGGCGCATGCCATGGGGGGTATGACCTTCCGAGAGACCCCCCCCCCATGCAGATGGCGGAGGATGAGTTAATTGCAGACGACTCTGCACAGTGGAGCCCAACGAGAGTGTTTGTGGGAGACTAGACAACAATGGAGGACTTGGTTCGCTTTCAACACAGGGGCTATAGGGAAGGTGTTAGAGGCGGAATTTAAGTAGACACCGCTAGTTGGTTAAAAAAATATTGGGGATAGCTGAAATATCTTGGTTCTATTTAAACTTTCATTCCTTTTGTTCCAGTGAGCAGTTGTTAATAAAAAATAAATACCCCCTCAAGCAGCTGCTTGCCACAGAGGTCTGACAGGAGCCTGTCAGTTTATATGACATAGTAGAAGGTCTGTGAGGATGGCAGGACCTCAGCAGAAAAACGACACAAATGTCCATGCCTTATTCGGGGCTCGAACTCAGGTCACTTAGATCACTAGCCAAGGGACCGTAAGAAAAATCTTATCAGACGACACCGAAATTTAAACTGGCCGTCTTGGGTCGTGTCGTCCGGTGGCCGAGTGGTTAGCACGCTTGGCTACTGATCTAAGGGACCTGGGTTCGAGTCCCAGGTAAGGCATGGATGTGTTTGTGTGTCGTTTTTCTGCTGAGATCCTGCCATCCTCTCAGATCTTCTACTATGACATATAAACTGACAGGCTCCTGTCAGACCTCTGTGGCAAGCAGCTGCTTGAGGGGGAATTTATTTTTATTTATATGGTTGATTACAGAATTCAGAAAAAACATCTGGAGCGTGTACAGCAACTGTACACGCTCCAGTTACCGTTCACAGCAAACTGGAGCGTGTGCAGTTACTGCACACGCTCCAGTTTGCTGTGAACGGTAACTGCACACGCTCAATATTTCTGTGACTGGGCCCACACGATCCAGGTTTAGAAATTATCGATCTGGCAACCTTCGTGTCAAAAAAAAAGTATCCGAACACTATGGCCGAGTGGTTAGCGCGCTTGGCTACTGATCTAAGGGTCCTGGGTTCGAGCCCCAGATGAGGCATAGATGTATGTGTCGTTTTTCTGCTGAGGTTCTGCCATCCTCTCAGACCTTCTGCTGTGGCATATAAACTGACAGGCTCCTGTCAGACCTCTGTGGCAAGCAGTTACTTGTTCATCAGCGTGGATGAGACATGCGCAATTACTAACTATGGTATCAAGAATATCTGCATTACTATTTACACATTTATTACTATATACATCAGAATTTTGAAAAACATGAAATGTCCTCCATTTTGTATAATTTTGTATATTTTTGTACTTTTTAAAATTTCTTGAACTCATGACTGATATAATTTACTGTTAGCCGAGAAATCATTTTTTGGAAATGCAAAATGTGAATGCTAAATTATTTCTGTTAATGTTGTAAAAGTTACAATTTTTTGTAATCTCAATATGTGCAATTTAGATGCCAATTTGAAAAAGTATGCGTTTTAGCAGTTATTTTAATAAGTATGATTCCTATTTCTGACTCAGCTGTTAGTCGGTATAATGAAATAAATAAATACCCCCTCAAGCAGCTGCTTGCCACAGAGGTCTGACAGGAGCCTGTCAGTTTATATGCCATAGTAGAAGGTCTGAGAGAATGGCAGGACCTCAGCAGAAAAACAACACATACAACCATGCCTTATACGGTGCTCGAACCCAGGTCCCTTAGATCAGTAGCCAAGCGCGCTAACCACTCGGCCATGGGTACTCAAAATAAAACTTCATCATCATCATCCTCAAGCAGCCATGGGCTACGGAAGTCCAACCAGACCGTGCAATTTAGTTCTCCAAGCAAGTCTATCCTGAGATACATCTGATGCATCTGGCCACTGCACACCAATTCTAACAAGGTCCTGTTTGATATTGTCTGCCCACCGCATCCTAGGTCTCCCCCACCTTCTGAGGCCTTTAGGCACACTGTTCATAACCCTATTCGGGCGGTGTGGCTCAATCGGTAGCGTGCCAGGCTCGTAATCTGTAGTTCCCAGGTTCCAGTCCCAGCTGGGTCAGCATTGAGATTTATCTCCTCAAAATTCCCCGCCATGCCCACGGTCAGTATGAGACACCGATGGGCTTGGAAAGACCGCCGTCCGTCGGATGGGACGTTAAGCCGTGGCCCCGTGTGCGGGAGAGTCATACCCTATGCATGTTAAAGAACACGCTGGATGGCCTTGACGGGAGCACACCATCTGTCTCCCAACAGCTGTTCCAGTGGGTCCCCTCCCCCAACCTTCTCTGAGCCTTCGGGGTCCATGTGACCTGCCCATTTAGCCCATGGTGTGCAAAAAAGTGCCGCTCAGAGGTAAAACAACCCAACGTTAAAGAACACGCTGAATGGCCTTGATGGGGGGCTACCATCTGTCTCCCAACAGCTGTTCCAGTGGGTCCCCTCCCCCAACCTTCTCTGAACCTTCGGGGTCCTTGTGACCTGGCCATTTAGCCCATGGTGTGCAAAAAAGTGCCGCTCAGAGGTTGGGTTAGGTTGTTTTACCTCTGAGCAGCACTTTTTTGCACACCATGGGTTAAATGGCCAGGTCACGTGGACCCGAAAGGCTCAGAGAAGGTTGGGGCAGGGGACCCACTGGAACAGCTGTTGGGAGACAGATGGTAGCCTCCCGTCAAGGCCATCCAGAGTGTTCTTTAACGTGCACAAGGTATGGCTCTCCCGCACACGGGGCCACGGCTTAACGTCCCATCCGACGGACGGCGGCCTTTCCAAGCCCATAGGTGTCCCCTACTGACCGTGGGCAGGCGGGGGAATTTTTGCGGAGATAAATCTGAACGCTGACCCAGCTGAGACTCGAACCTGGGAACTACAGATTACGAGCCTGGCGCGCTACCAGCTGAGCCACCCCCGCCCCCCGCTCAGAGGTAAAACAACCCAACGTTAAAGAACAGGCTGAATGGCCTTGACGGGGGGCTACCATCTGTCTCCCAACAGCTGTTCCAGTGGGTCCCCTCCCCCAACCTTCTCTGAGCCTTCGGGGTCTTTGTGACCTGGCCATTTAGTCCACGGTGTGCAAAAAAAGTGCCGCTCAGAGGTAAAACAACCGAAATCGATGCAACTCTTTCAATTTAATTAGCCACTTTCCCGAATTCCTCATTTTTTGCTTAAAAAACTTTTCAAAAAAAAAATCCTGTATTTCGTCATCGATTGAACTGAGACAGAATGATCATTATTACAAACCGACGGAAATAAATTCCGAGTAACTAATCAACCAAGTAAACAGAATGACATTTTTTGACCGTATTCCTGGTATCTTCGCATAGCTGGAGTGTCAGGATAACATTTCTGAATCCCACGAAATAAAAGTTGCGATTTGAAACAAGATTCCGCGGGGTCTGAAGCATCTGGTCCCTGTTTTATCATTAACCGTGTCAAAAATCGTTGCAACGAAGGCAAAATAACCAAAATAGAAATGTTTGACATCAAAGGAACTGCTCCACAACTTTAATAGAGATCAAGAGACGAAGGTGACTCAGTCGGTAGCGCGCAAGGCTCGTAATGTGCAGTTCCCAGGTTCGAGTCCCAGCTGGGTCAGCGTTGAGACCTATCTCCGCCAAACTCCCCGCCCACGGTCAGTAGGGGACACCGATGGGTTTGGAAAGGCCGCTGTCCGTTGGAATGGACGTTAAGCAGTGGCGCCGTGTGCGGGAGAGACATACCATGTGCACGTTAAAGAACACGCTAGATGGCCTTGACGGGAGGCTACCATCTGTCTCCCAACAGCTGCTCCAGTGGGTCCCCTTCCCCAACCTTCTCTGAGCCTTCGGGGTCCAAGTGACCTAGCCATTTAGCCCATTATGTGCAAAAAAGTGCCGCGGCACTTTTTTGCACACCATGGACTAAATGGCCAGGTCACAAGGACCCCAAAGGTTCAGAGAAGGTTGAGGGAGAGGACCTATTTGAACAAATGTTGGGAGACAGATGGTAGCCTCCCGTCAAGGCCATCCAGTGTGTTCTTTAACGTTGGGTTGTTTTACATCTGAGCGGCACTTTTTTGCACACCATGGGCTTAATGGCCAGGTCACAAGGACCCCGAGGGCTCGGAGATGGTTGGGGAGAGGGGACACACTGGAACAACTGTTGGGAGACAGATGGTAGCCTCCCGTCAAGGCCATCCAGCGTGTTCTTTAACGTGCAGAAGGTAATGGCTCTCCCGCACACGGAGCCACTGCTTAACCTCCCATCCGACGGACGGCGACCTTTCCAAGCCCATCGGTGTCCCATACTGACCCAGGGCAGGGCAGAGAGTTTTGCGGAGATAAATCTCAACGCTGACCCATGAGGGACTCGAACCTGGGAACTGCAGATTACGAGCCTAGCGCGCTACCGACTGAGCCACCTTCTCCTTTCTACCTTTTTTTTTACCATGGCTTTTCACGAATATTTCCTACATCTAATGATCGGCTAATGAAACTGAAATAAAAGACTAGAGAACGATATTTATTCACGTAGTTGACATTTTACGTTGAAACCCAAAACCCAACCTGGTGGTTGCCATTACACAATGACTGTCATATGCTCTCCCAGACTATCCAATTAGCATTGATTCTGACGCAAAGCGAAAATGCAACAAAATCCCACTGTTCGGCAATTATGTAAATATTGACGGACAAGGGAGTTCAGAGTTCCGAACGGATGGTCTGCATTCTGTGGATTAGCGAAACTCCAGCAGGTTCCGTGGCGAGACAGAATTTCGGTGCCATTTTCTGTAAAACTGAAAAATGTCGGATTAGGAATTCGACAATGAGTGAACGAAAATGGGGACATTGACGACGAAAGAAGTAAACAACGTGACAGATAATTCGTTTATAATTGTAAGTAATATCGTAATCATTGTATAAAAATGGGTAAGTTTTAAAAGCAAAGTTAATTTTAAAATGTTATTTTTTTTTTATATTGATGTACGGAGGAGTCATTATAAATAGAGTACCCATATTTCTAAAGTAGATTCCGGAATATTACCGTGAAAATCGGGACCAACTTACGGGCGGGAGGGAGAGGGGAATAAATAAAAAAAGATTAAAAAAAGTGTAATTCCATGTGCAGAAGAGAGCCATACCCTATGCGAGTTAAAGAACACGCTGGATGGCCTTGACGGGAGGTTAATATCTGTCTCCCAACAGCTGTTCCAGTGGGTTCTCTCCCCCTAACCTTCTTTGAGCCCTCGGGATCCTTGTGACCTCGGTATTTAGCCCATTGTATGCAAAAGAGTGCCGCTCAGAGGTAAAACAACCCAACGTTAAAGAACACGCTGGATGGGCCTTGACGGGAGGCTACCATCTGTCTTCCAACAGTTGTTCCAGTGGGTCCCCTCCCCCAACATTCTCTGAGCCTTCGGGGTCCATGTGACCTGGCCATTTAACCCATGGTGTGCAAAAAAGTGCCGCTCAGAGGTAAAAACAACCCAGCGTTAAAGAATACGTTGGATGGCCTTGACGGAAGGCTACCATCTGTCTCCCAACAGCTGTTCCAGTGGGTCTCCTACTCCAACCCTCTGTGAGCCTTTGGGGTCCATGTGACCTGGTCATTTAGCCCATTATGTGCAAAAAAGTGCCACTCACAGGTAAAACAACCGAACCCATCTCTGATCCTGTGGAGTCCTTGTGACCTGTCCGTTCAAATTGCACCCAAGAGTGCCGCTCAGAGATAATACAATCCACCCCAATTAAAATCAGGACGATACAGTTATTGAACGTGCAGGCATTGTCTGTAAAGCGCCTAAGTGTAATCAACAGTTAACCTTGAACCTTAGGAAAAAAAACTCCGGATTCAATCTTAACCTTAGAATTAAAATCTGTCAGAACGGTTGGGTTGGGTTGTTTTACCTCTGAGCGGCACTTTTTTGCACACCATGGGCTAAATGGCCAGGTCACATGGACCCCGAAGGCTCAGAGAAGGTTGGGGGAGGGGACCCACTGGAACAGCTGTTGGGAGACAGATGGTAGCCTCCCGTCAAGGCCATCCAGCGTGTTCTTTAACGTTGGGTTGTTTTGCCTCTGAGCGGCACTTTTTTGCACACCATGGGCTAAATGGCCAGGTCACATGGACCCCGAAGGCTCAGAGAAGGTTGGGGGAGGGGACCCACCGGAACAGCTGTTGGGAGACAGATGGTAGCCCCCCGTCAAGGCCATCCAGCGTGTTCTTTAACGTGCACAGGGTATGGCTCTCCCGCACACGGGGCCACGGCTTAACGTCCCATCAGACGGACGGCGGCCTTTCCAAGCCCATCGGTGTCCCCTACTGACCGTGGGCAGGGCGGGGAATTTTGCGGAGATAAATCTCAACGCTGACCCAGCTGGGACTCGAACCTGGGAACTACAGATTACGAGCCTGGCGCGCTACCGACTGAGCCACCTGTCAGAACGGACTTCGATCACTAAAAAGTGTTAACTCTAAAAAGAAAATTACACACTTAAATGGTACTTTTCTATTACGCGGAATAACCTGTCTTCTAGACTGGGGCATTTTTTTTTTCTTTTTATCTAAAGATTTATTAAACGTGCGCAGAAAATAGGCGTTGTCTCAATCCCTGCGACTGGGGGAAGCTCTAATGCTTCCCACAGTAAACATAACAGAATTCCGATGATGTATGATCCAAGATACTCCCTTAAAATACCTAGGGGCGTGAAGTCCTCGTGGCTTCCAGGATTTCGAATTTCCTAGACTCTCAACCGCTTCTTTCGCAAACTGGTAATTTGTTCCATTTCGAAGAACTGTTAACGGTCTTTTGGCTTCCGACACAGATCTTTTGGCCATTTTTATCAGTTCTTAAAGTAATCGATGGTTTTTAGACTTTAAAGATGCCTTCCACGGTCCGAGGAGTCAAATGTTAAAGAAAATCAGTGGCTTTAGTCTCTAAATTTCACTGTTTCAGCATTTTTTTTTTACATTTTCAGTCGATGACTCGAAAGATTGAAAGATAGATGCCTTCTAGAAAAATCCGTGTAAGGTAAAATCGTGTTAGTTGGAATTTCCCATAAGAAATAATGAAAATAGGGACGTTGTTGTTTGCCGCCTCTGAGCGGCAATTTTTTGCACACCATGGGCTAAATGGCCAGGTCACATGGACCCAGAAGGCTCAGAGAAGGTTGGGGGAGGGGACCCACTGGAACAGCTGTTGGGAGACAGATGGTAGTCTCCCGTCAAGGCCATCCAGCGTATTCTTTAACGTTGGGTTGTTTTACCTCTGAGCGGCACTTTTTTGCACACCATGGGCTAAATGGCCAGGTCACATGGACCCAGAAGGCTCAGAGAAGGTTGGGGGAGGGGACCCACTGGAACAGCTGTTGGGAGACAGATGGTAGTCTCCCGTCAAGGCCATCCAGCGTATTCTTTAACGTTGGGTTGTTTTACCTCTGAGCGGCACTTTTTTGCACACCATGGGCTAAATGGCCAGGTCACGTGGACCCCGAAGGCTCAGAGAAGGTTGGGGGAGGGGACCCACTGGAACAGCTGTTGGGAGACAGATGGTAGCCTCCCGTCAAGGCCATCCAGCGTGTTCTTTAACGTTGGGTTGTTTTACCTCTGAGCTGCACTTTTTTTCACACCATGGGATGAATGGCCAGGTCACACGGACCCCGAAGGCTCAGAGAAGGTTGGGGGGGGGACCCACTGGAACAGCTGTTGGGAGACAGATGGTAGCCTCCCGTCAAGGTCATCCAGTGTGTTCTTTAAAATGCACAGGGTATGGCTCTCCCGCACCCGGGGCCACGGTTTAACGTCCCATCCGACGGACAACAGTTTTTCCAAGTCCATCGGTGTTCCCTACTGACCGTAGGCAGGGCGGAGAGTTTTGGAGGAATGGGTGTATGAGGGTCGTTCAGATGGAAAATGACAATCAAAATGCGCAATTCATTTACTGATGAAAATTCGTTTATATGTTCAAATAGACAAATAGTTGTCACTGACTGCGGCGTTGATGAGTTTTTTCTATGTATACACGTTTCTCTACATAAGAAGCATGAATATCACTCACTCCATCGGGGCGGGGGGTGGCTCAGTCGGTAGCGCGCCAGGCTCGTAATCTGCAGTTCCCAGATTCGAGTCCCAGCTGGGTCAGCATTGAGATTTATCTGCACAAAATTCCCCGCCCTACCCACGGTCAATAGGGGACATTGACAGTCCGTCGGATGGGACGTTAAGCCGTGGCCCCGTGTGCGGGAGAGTCATACTCTGTGCACGTTAAAGAACACACTGGATGGCCTTGACGGGAGGCTACCATCTGTCTCCCAACAGCTGTTCCAGTGGGTCCCCTCCCCAACCTTCTCTGAGCCTTCGGGGTCCATGTGACCTGGCCATTTAGCCCATGGTGTGTAAAAAAAGTGCCACTCAGAGGTAAAACAACCCAACCCAAACAACAACGTTAAGCCGTGGCCCCGTGTGCGGGAGAGTCATACTCTGTGCACGTTAAAGAACACACTGGATGGCCTTGACGGGAGGCTACTATCTGTCTCCCAACAGCTGTTCCAGTGGGTCCCCTCCCCCAACCTTCTCTGAGCCTTTGGGGTCTTTGTGACCTGGCCATTGAGCCCATGGTGTGTAAAAAAAGTGCCGCTCAGAGGTAAAACAACCTAACTCACTCCATCACCTAGATATAAGGGTTGTACCCTTTTCATTTCAACGACCTTTTTATTCTAAACGTTCTCTTCCTTTTTTTATGAATATTAACTTTCAGAAATTTCTATGAATTTCTTTAGGAACTATAATTTTTTAATTTGCTCTCTTAAAAAATTTGTAATATGAATTTGTAAATGTGGTGATCTGGCAACGCCAGCAGATTAAAATGTTATTACGACTCTAAAGTTCAGAGTTAGGAAACGGTAATTGGCAACGATGGATTTGTCAGCGACTACGGTTTCCCGTAGGAAAAGCATGGTAATTAATTTTACTTCTAGTAAGCCCCCATTTTGGAATTTCGGCTTGAAATTCAACCCGGACGACAATCCAAAACAATCTGTGAAGTTTTGAAACGTCTGCCACTATTTCCCTATGAGGTATAGCCTTTTATTATTATAAATGATTAATTTCAAAGTTTGCATAAGTTGGAAAAATTATTACTATTTTAATTCCTATTAGACCTCAGCAGCTAAGGGGGAGGGTGTCCTCTTTCTTAGGGTCAGGGGCATGGCCACCCCTAGGCCCTTAATAGGTCCAGCCTAGAGGCGTTGGAAAAATCTACTGTTCCTCAGGTGAAACATTAAACTGTGATTCAATGTACAAGAACCATATCCTGCGAATTTCAAAGAACACGCTGGATGGCCTTGACGGGAGGCTACCATCTGTCTACCAATAGCTGTTCCAGTGGGTCCCCTCCCCCAACATTCTTTGAGCCTTCGTGGTCCATGTGACCTGGCCATTTAGCCCATGGTGTGCAAAAAAGTGCCGCTCAGAGGTAAAACAACCCAACGTTAAAGAACACTCTGGATGGCCTTGACGGGAGGCTACCATCTGTCTCCCAACAGCTGTTTCAGTGGGTCCCCTCCCCCAACCTTCTCTGAGCCTTCGGGGTCCATGTGACCTGGCCATTTAGTTCATTGTGTGCAAAAATGTGCCGCTCAGAGGTAAAACAACCCAACACGCTGGATTGCCTTGATGGGAGGCTACCATCTGTCTCCCAACAGCTGTTCCAGTGGGTCCCCTCCCCCAACCTTCTCTGAGCCTTCGGGGTCCTTGTGACCTGGTCATTTAGCCAATGGTGCGCAAAAAAAAGTGCCGCTCAGAGGTAAGGCAATTTTTTTGCCACCCTCATCTCGATTTTAATCTTCTTCAAAATTTTGTTATTAAAATCACTTTAGATTACCCAAAAATGTGCGAACACTTTAAGCCATCACTGTACATTTCGGCCTTTAAGTGAACCCTAAAGAAACACTTTGTTCCCCAAATGATCTTTCACATAGAGACATAACTTCTTATCTCATTGAAAAGATATCTCTAATAAATATTAATGAAAAGCCCGAACCTCAATAAAATTAATATTTTATGTGTGAGCAACTCGTCTGAAGACAAACAACTTTAGAATTTTTCAGAGAATGACTAAGCCCGTATAAAATAGGATAGTGAAGTCGTACGAGGTCGTAAATCAAGGCACCTGCTGAGGCTTTTTAATAAGATTAAATGTTTATTACCTAGACGCTTTTATCTTGGGAGAGAAGGCTGCACCACCGGCGTGAAAAGAATTCATTGGAAACATAGGCCGCAGAAGTCGATTAAAAGGCCACACCGCACCCTTCAGTCGAAAAAAAAAAGGTTCATAACCCGACAACAGCCGAACCCATAACTGAAATACCTGAAGTGATTACAATGCACTGTTGGTGTGAGTCATAAAAATGGTGGGTGTTTCCAGTGGCATCTGTTTTATCAAGTTGGTGTTTTGAACGCATAAGCAGCAAACTTATCCAGCATATTTCTTTATGGATACGTTGGGTTGGGTTGGGTTGTTTTATCTGAGCGGCACTGTTTTGCACACCATGGGCTAAATTGCCAGGTCACAAGGACCCCGAAGGCTCAGAGAAGGTTGGGGGAGGGGACCCACTGGAACAGCTGTTGGGAGACAGATGGTAGTCTCCCGTCAAGGCAATCCAGCGTGTTGGGTTGTTTTACCTCTGAGCGGCACTTTTTTGCACACAATGAGCTAAATGGTCAGGTCACAAGGACCCCGAAGGCTCAGAGAAGGTTGGGGGAGGGGACCCACTGGAACAGCTGTTGGGAGACAGATGGTAGCCTCCCGTTAAGGCAATCCAGCGTGTTGGGTTGTTTTACCTCTGAGCGGCACTTTTTTGCACACAATGAGCTAAATGGTCAGGTCACAAGGACCCCGAAGGCTCAGAGAAGGTTGGGGGAGGGGACCCATTGGAATAGCTGTTGGGAGACAGATGGTAGTCTCCCGTCAAGGCAATCCAGCGTGTTGGGTTGTTTTACCTCTGAGCGACAATTTTTTGCACACTATTGGCTAAATGACCAGGTCACAAGGACCCCGAAGGCTCAGAGAAGGTTGGGGGAGGGGACCCACTGGAACAGCTGTTGGGAGATAGATGACAGACTTCCGTCAAGGCCATCTAGTGTGTTCTTTAACGTGCACAGGGTATGGCTCTCCCGCACACGGAGCCACAACTTAACGTCCCATCCGACGGAAGGCGGCCTTTCCAAGTCCATCGGTGTCCCATACTGACCATGGGCAGGGAGTTTAGCAGAAATAAACATCAACGCTAGCTCAGCTGGGACTCGAACCTGGGAACTGCAGATTACGAGCCTGGCGTGCTACCGGCTGAGCTAACCCTAGCTCAATTTGTTTTTTCACAATTCGAAAGAAAATTAGAAATTTTTGTTATTCTCAGACGGAACCCAAAATCGTCTGTACTATTTTCAACCGGAATCCGAATGAGCTCTAATCCTTAAAATAAGTTACTTATATTATATTCTATTATTATATTAGTAGCTGCTATTGAATATTTTCGTTTCCTTTCACTCTAAACATTAACAAACAAATCAAAATCTAGATTCATTAGTTTGAGATGTTTAATTTATCATTGATTTCATCTTTCCAAAAATATCTCAATTCTGAGGGGCGGGGGTGGCTCAGTCGGTAGCGCGCCAGGCTCGTAATCTGTAGTTCCCAGGTTCGAGTCCCAGCTGGGTCAGCGTTGAGATTTATCTCCGCAAAATTCCCCGCCCTGCCCACGGTCAGTAGGGGACACTGATGGGCTTGGAAAGGCCTCCGTCCGTCGGATGGGACGTTAAGCCGTGGCTCCGTGTGCGGGAGAGCCATACCCTGTGCACGTTAAAGAACACGCTGGATGGCCTTGACGGGAGGCTACCATCTGTCTCCCAACAGCTGTTCCAGTGGGTCCCCTCCCCCAATCTTCTCTGAGCCTTCGGGGTCCATGTGACCTGGCCATTTAGCCCATGGTGTGCAAAAAAGTGCCGCTCAGAGGTAAAACAACCCAACGTTAAAGAACACACTGGATGGCCTTGACGGGAGGCTACCATCTGTCTCCCAACAGCTGTTCCAGTGTGTCCCCTCCCCCAACCTTCTCTGAGCCTTCGGGGTCCATGTGACCTGGCCATTTAGCCCATGGTGTGCAAAAAAGTGCCGCTCAGAGGTAAAACAAGCCAACGTTAAAGAACACGCTGGATGGCCTTGACGGGAGGCTACCATCTGTGTCCTAACAGCTGTTGCAGTGGGTCCCCTCCCCCAACCTTCTCTGAGCCTTCAGGGTCCGTGTGACCTGGCCATTTAGCCCATGGTGTGCAAAAAAGTGCGCTCAGATGTAAAACAACCCAACTCAATTCTGAAGCTTTGAGTCTGATCGGTAGATATCTGCATTTCCCTCATGTTCAATATTAAAAGAGTTATGGAGACTAGAAAATTTAACCAGTTAAGATAATTGTTCTGAAAATTTAGTTGAAACAATAACCCATTACGTTTAACTTTATAAGCGAGTTTTTATCAGTTTAATTAATAAACACCAGTTACACGACTCTACTTGCATCGGAATTGGTAGGAATGACTTGCATAGTTTCCGATATTCACTCATGCATATTAAATTAAATACCCCCTCAAGCAGCTGCTTGCCACAGAGGTCTGACAGGAGCCTGTCAGTTTATATGCCATAGTAGATCTGAGAGGATGGCAGGAACTCAGCAGAAAACCCGGGGCTCAAATCCGGTCCCATTAGATCAATAGCCAAGCGTGCTAACCACTCGGCCACGGGACGGCCTCATGCATATATCAGACCAAAATATAAATAATGAAGGACAGAAAATTGAACGGAATGTTGAAAATATACATGCAAAAAAAATCCATATCCCTGCCGACCTCAGTAGTGGTATCCCACTATAGGCCACCCCCATGCAGTGCTTTCCTCTTATGACGTCATCTGCCACGCTCCCTTATGCATCCCCACTACTATCCCCTTTTATTAATATTCATAATTAACATTCACAACTTATTTTGAATATTAATAAGCGGGATAGTAGTAGGGGCGCATAAGAGGGCGTGGCCGATGATATCATTGGGGGAAAGCACTGCGTGGGGGTGGCCTATATTGGGATACCACTACTGACATCCATGCTCCCTTAGAACTCCAATTATCGCATAAGCCGTGGATATTTGTACGCTGTGCCCAGTAACAACAATTTTAATTCTTGACAGATTAATATGCCGAATATTGCTGAATTAAATCTATGCTGTCCTATCAGAATAGTGGATTTTGGGTTGGGTTGTTTTACCTCTGAGCGGTACTTTTTTGCACACCATGGGCTAAATGGCCAGGTCACATGGACCCCGAAGGCTCAGAGAAGGTTGGGGGATTGGACCCACTGGAACAGCTGTTGGGAGACAGATGGTAGCCTCCCGTCAAGGCCATCCAGCGTGTTCTTTAACATTGGGTTGTTTTACCTCTGAGCGGCACTTTTTGGCACACAATGGGCTAAATGGCCAGGTCACATGGACCCTGAAGGCTCAGAGAAGGTTGGGGGAGGGGACCCACTGGAACAGCTGTTGGGAGACAGATGGTAGCCTCCCGTCAAGACCATCCAGCGTGTTCTTTAACGTGCACAGGGTATGGCTCTCCCGCACACAGGCCACAGCTTAACGTCCCATCCGACGGACGGCGGCCTTTCCTAGCCCATCGGTGTTCCCTACTGACCGTGGGCAGGGCGGGGAATTTTGCGGAGATAAATCTCAACGCTGACCCAGCTGGGACTCGAACCTGGGAACTACAGATTACGAGCCTGGCGCGCTACCGACTGAGCCACCCCCCCGCCCCCAAAATAGTGGAGGATTCCATGGCATATCAATGGGAATCTAACTTCCAAACTTCATAACTTCTTAAATACGCATTTCTTGGAAAAAATGTGACCGAAAATAAAGATCACATTTAAATCTATTAAAATCTAGTTTTGGTTACTGATCTAAGGGACCTGGGTTCGAGCTCCGGTAAGGCATGGACGTTTGTCTTGTTTTTCTGCTGAGGTCCTGCCATCCTCTCAGACCCCCTAATATGGCATAAAAACTGACAGGCTTCTGTCAGACCTCTGTGGCATGCAGCTGCTTGAGGGGCTATTTATTTATTTATTTATTTATAATGCGTATGAATATATAATGCAAGAATATGGAGCGTGTGCAGTTACCGTTCACAGCAAACTGGAGCGGTTGCGGTTAATGTTCACAGCACATTGGATCGTGTGAGCTCAAAAATCAATATCTATTATCAACGAAATGCGACCCTATATCTACTTTCGACAAAATGCGGCCCTATATCTATTATCAACGAAATGCGACCCTATATCTGCTTTCGACAAAATGTGGTCCTATATACGTAAAGGAAAAGCAACCCTATATCTATTACCAACGAAATGCGACCCTATATCTACTTTCGACAAAATGCGGCCCTATATCTATTATCAACGAAATGCGACCCTATATCTACTTTCGACAAAATGCGGCCCTATATACGTAAAGGAAAAGCAACCCTATATCTATTACCAACGAAATGCGACCCTATATCTACTTTCGACAAAATGCGGCCCTATATACGTAAAGGAAAAGCAACCCTATATCTATTACCAACGAAATGCGACCCTATATCTACTTTCGACAAAATGCGGCCCTATATCTATTATCAACGAAATGCGACCCTATATCTACTTTCGACAAAATGCGGCCCTATATACGTAAAGGAAAAGCAACCCTATATCTATTACCAACGAAATGCGACCCTATATCTACTTTCGACAAAATGCGGCCCTATATACGTAAAGGAAAAGCAACCCTATATCTATTACCAACGAAATGCGACCCTATATCTACTTTCGACAAAATGCGGCCCTATATCTATTATCAACGAAATGCGACCCTATATCTACTTTCGACAAAATGCGGCCCTATATACGTAAAGGAAGAGCAACCCTATATCTATTACCAAAGAAATGCGACCCTATATCTATTACCAAAGAAATGCGACCCTATATCTACTTTCGACAAAATGCGGCCCTATATCTATTATCAACGAAATGCGACCCTATATCTACTTTCGACAAAATGCGGCCCTATATACGTAAAGGAAAAGCAACCCTATATCTATTACCAACGAAAGGCGACCCTATGTCTACTTTCGACAAAATTCGGCCCTATATCTATTATCAACGAAATGCGACCCTATATCTACTTTCGACAAAATGCGGCCCTATATACGTAAAGGAAGAGCAACCCTATATCTATTACCAGCGAAATGCGACCCTATATCTACTTTCGACAAAATGCGGCCCTATATACGTAAAGGAAGAGCACCCCTATATCTATTACCAACGAAATGCGACCCTATATCTACTTTCGACAAAATGCGGCCCTATATCTATTATCAACGAAATGCGACCCTATATCTACTTTCGACAAAATGCGGTCCTATATACGTAAAGGAAAAGCAACCCTATATCTATTACCAACGAAATGCGACCCTATATCTACTTTCGACAAAATGCTGCCCTATATCTATTATCAACGAAATGCGACCCTATATCTACTTTCGACAAAATGCGGTCCTATATACGTAAAGGAAAAGCAACCCTATATCTATTACAAACGAAATGCGACCCTATATCTACTTTCGACAAAATGCGGCCCTATATCTATTATCAACGAAATGCGACCCTATATCTATTACCAACGAAATGCGACCCTATATCTACTTTCGACAAAATGCGGCCCTATATACGTAAAGAAAAAGCAACCCTATATCTATTACCAACGAAATGCGACCCTATATCTACTTTCGACAAAATGCGGCCCTATATTACCAACGAAATGCGACCCTATATCTACTTTCGAAACAATGCGACTCTATATCTACTGTCAACGAAATGTTGTTCTATATTTATTTTCATTGAAATGCGACCATATATCTACTTTCATAAATTCTGCTTACGACCTGGATTATTTTTCAAAAGTGGCCAGCAGGTTAAACTAGTTCCGAACTCATAATTCAAGACCGAGCTCTCCTCTCCTCTCAAAACAGTAGGCTCTTCTTCCTGATTTTTTTTTGGGGGGTGGAGATTCTGCTTGCAATTGACTCCAACTGAAAACTGAAAATTGTTGTCGAAGACCTTTACGAGGGCGTGTTAGGTAAGTTATGAGTATATATTCTGAGAAATTTATATTTCAAATATGTATAATAATATATCTCTGTTCTTCAGATCTGCGAAATTGTTTTTTAATGGGTTTTGAGACGAAATTCTACCTTTAAAAAAAAAAAACTCGATTTGTGCTTTGGTTGAAAGAGTTCAACTAGACGTTCACTATTTTGACTTTTGGCATCTATTTACGCTTTCGTTTCTTTCCCTAAAAATACAAATTTAATAAAACACACAGATCTTTTTTTTACCGAGCGTTAAGTAAACTTTCCTTCTTTGTTACCAAACACGTAAAAAAAAAAAATCAACAAGTGGCCAAAAAACGAGAAATTCCATTAGTGGACATTACGCGTACTTTATATTTGGAAAACTTCCAGGTACTATTAAGCTGGGAAGCAGTAATGTTGTTTCGTACATGCAAGAAACTTCGTAGGAGTTCATTTTTTTCCGCCATCTTGGCCAAGGGCACCTTTCGCGGAGTGGAAGCTGGTCTGGCGACCTTGCAAGGTTGGAAGAGGCATGCCAGGCATCTGGCGCCAGTCGTCGGGTCGGAGCACTGTGAACGATGTCGGAGTGTCAGATGACTGGGTTCTGACAGAGCAACATGAGAAAGGGCGACTCCTCTGTTCACCGGAAGGGATGCAATACTTTGGAATGTGAAGGGACAGTGGATTCAACTGTGCTCCAACCACTCTTAGGGGAAAGGAAGGACCGGGGGGGGGGGAAGGAAGTTTTCTTTTGGTCGTTGCTGATTCTCTCCGGCTCTCCGGAAACGGGTCATATCCTGGAATGCTCGTTTGTTAAGACAGGTCAAATAGTAAACGAAATGGTGATATTGTGGGTCGAAGACGATTACAAATCGGGCCATTTGGATTTGGATTGGCAGTTATTTGCGAGTCCTTTGGACTGCTGCTGTTCGTGAAAACTAGCGAGTTGTAGTTTGTGTTTGGTCTGAGTGAACTTTCGTCGCTGAATGGTTAAAATAAAAAAATACCCCCTCAAGCACCTGCTTGCCACAGAGGTCTGACAGGAGCCTGTCAGTTTATATACCACAGTAGAAGATCTGAGAGGATGGCAGGACATCAGCAGAAAACGACACATACATCCATGCCTTACCCGGGGCTCGAACCCAGGTCCCGTAGATCAGTAGCCAAGCGCGTTAACCACTCGGTCATGTAGGTTAAAAAAAATTCCTAGGTAATAAAAAAAGGATCACTGGACAATGGTTAGGAGAGATATTGTAGCCTCCCGTCAAGGCCATCCAGCGTGTTCTTTAACGTGCACAGGGTAAGGCTCTCCCGCACACGGAGCCACGGCTTAACGTCCCATCCGTTGGACGGCGGCCTTTCCAAGCCTATCGGTGTCCCCTACTGACCGTGGGCAGGGCGGTCTATGATTTTGCCGAGATAAATCTCAACGCTGACCCAATGGGACTCGAACTTGGAAACTGCAGATTACGAGCCTGGCGCACTACCGACTGAGCCACCCCCGTCCCAGATCCAAGACGACATCATACAATGTGATACCATACACTATGATCATAAGTGCAGAATCAATGTAAAATATTTCCCCCTCAAGCAGCTGCTTGCCACAGAGGTCTGACAGGAGCCTGTCAGTTTATATGCCACAGTAGGAGATCTGAGAGGATGGCAGTACCTCAGCAGAAAAACGACACACACATCCATGCCTTACCCGGGGCTCGAACCCAGGTCCCTTAGATCAGTAGCCAAGCGTGCTAACCACTCGTCCACGGGACGGCCAATTTATTAAATAATTAAGTGATAAATAATTTTGTGTCCAAAATATAAAATAATTCTCAAATTTTTGTTTTACAAGAGCCCGGATGCAACGTAGGTACGATGGGGGCCCCCTTCACGCGTAAGCAACTCAACAATTCTATTCCTTATTTGAAAAAGGATCCGTTGAGGAAAGGATCCGACACTCCTTTGTCCCTTTTCTGGATCCTCCCCTGGTCGATAACATTCCCATCGTGGGAAGGATCGAATTAATTTAGAGATTTTAACTATTAAAAAATATATATATATTTCTAATTCAGGAATCTCATCATTAGTAAAAATTCTACTACAACATTGATATTTGAATTTGATGAATATAATATTTCTCAAAAATATTTTCTTATCTTCAATACATAGATACATACAAAATCCTCATGCAGCCATGGGCTACGGAGGTTCAACCAGACCGTGCAATTTAGTTCTCCAAGCATATGTCCTGAGCTACATCTGGCCACTGCACACCAATTCTAACAAGGTCCTGTTTGACATTGTCTGCCAACCGCATCCTAGGTCTCCCCCTCTTTCTGAAGCCTTTAGGCACACTGTTCATAACCTTATTCATCATCATCATCATCATCCTCAAGCAGCCATGGGCTACGGAGGTCCAACCAGACCGTGCAATTTAATTCTCCAAGCATGTCTGTCCTGAGCTACATCTACTGCATCTGGCCACTGCACACCAATTCTAACAAGGTCCTGTTTGACATTGTCTGCCCACCGCATCCTAGGTCTCCTCCTCTTTCTGAGGCCTTTAGGCACACTGTTCATAACCCTATTCGCCAATCTATAATTATTCATACAGGCAACATGGCCAAACCAACGGAGTCTCTCTCTGCACAATATGCTGCTTAAAGGAGGTTGCAAACTCCTTTGCCTAACCTCATCATTAGTAACAAAGTTGAACCACCTAATGCCCAAGATACTGCGTAAGCATCTGGAATCAAAAGCATCTAGTTTCCTGTTATCTTGCTTACAAAGTGTCCAAGTTTCACTACCACAACTAACCCTAGAAAGAACCAAACTATTATACAGCCTAATTTAAGTCTTTAGGTGTATACACCTATTTCTCCACACTCTCCATAGATTCTTCATTCAATTCTAGTTAGCAACAAAATTCATAATGTCTTAAATCTTTCTACTAGAAGAAAGCGTATGCACTACCCCATATGGGCCGACATTTGCTCCTCGTGATCGATCTATAAAAAATAAAAATATCCCCTAATTCAGCATTTTTAATCATAGCATTACACGAAAGACTCTGTATGAATGTTGCTATAAACACCACAAAAGTTTGAATTAAACCCACTACTCAATTTACTTGAAATTTTATGCAGACTCCTAATAAAATAAAATCCATTCCCAGAAGCTTTTCAAAATCTCTAATAATAACATTTATAAATAATAAAAAATAAAAAATACCCCCTCAAGCAGCTGCTTGCCACAGAGGTCTGACAGGAGCCTGTCAGTTTATATGCCATAGTAGAAGGTCTGAGAGAATGGCAGGACCTCAGCAGAAAAAACGACACGAACATCCATGCCTTATCTGGGGCTCGAACCCAGGTCCCGTAGATCAGTAGCCAAGCGTGCTAACCACTCGGCCACGGGACGGCATGGTTGATTATAGAATTCCGAAAAAACATCTGGAACGTGTACAGCAACGGTACAGTCGCTCAAAAAAGTATCCGAACGCTACGGTTGATTGCAGAATTCAGAAAAAATATATGGCAAGGAATTATTTAGAAATTAGTGACTGGCAACCTTCGTGTCACGTGACACGTGACACGTGACACGAAGGTTGCCAGTCACTAATTTCTAAAACATTCCTTGCCATATATTTTTTCTGAATTCTGCAATCAACCGTAGCGTTCGGATACTTTTTTGAGCGACTGTACACGCTCCAGTTACCGTTCACAGCAAACTGGAGCGTGTGCAGTTACTGCACACGCTCCAGTTTGCTGTGAACGGTAACTGCACACGCTCAGTATTTCTGTGAGTGAGTCCACACGATCTAGGTCTTTGTGAGCTCACATGATCCAATGTAAATAAAATAAAAATAAATACTCCCTCAAGCAGCTGCTTGCCACAGATGTCTGACAGGAGCCTGTCAGTTTATATGCCATAGTAGAAGGTCTGAGAGGATGACAGGACCTCAGCAGAAAAACCACACATACATCCATGCCTTACCCTGGGCTCGAACCCAGGTCCCTTAGATTTGCAGCCAAGCGCGCTAACCACAACATTTACCGGAGCTAAAACTGTTCATCTTAATAATGCTTCTCTTGTTAACCCTAAAATAGTAAGAAAATAAATTGAAGAAAATAAATAACGTTTATTAATAAAAACCTCTAACTCTCCCAAAATTAGTGTCTTTTGTAATGACACTGTATACACATAATAATAATAATAATACCCCCTCAAGCAGCTGCTTGCCACAAAGTTTTGATATATACAATGTCAAAACCCTTTTTACCTTTGTCACAATGGCTATGGCAAGGTCCTGAAAGTTTTCAGCATTTATGAACTTTTGAAAGCAAGATAAATGGGAAACTTGAAATCGTTGGGAAACAAGAAGTCCGAAACCGGAAAGGAGTGATCATCTGCATCAAAAGATCAATGCTCTCTCTCTCCCCAAATCAAAAATGTTTTCCTTCCGTTTCCTAGGCAACCTCGGAATCGTTCAGTTCTGGTTTTGTGCACTTTTCGAGGTTTGTTGAGGCGGGAAATGTTCCAAGGAATGACATCGCCCGTAAAAAAAAATTAATCTAATTTGGTTGTGCTTTGTTGTTTATTGTGCTTACCTCTAGGAAACAGAAAGTAAAATAAAAGACCAGCTGTTTTTTTTATTATTTCCAGCTATGATTTCTTAGATGGAAATTGTTTGGTGTCCAAACTTCACTCACCTGAAAAGATCTGAAAACATTCCAGAAAATAATCGATGAGGATTTTGTTTCGTTTCGGATATTTGAGTAAAAGTTTGGTCCTGATTTTTGGCCACCTTGACACCACATCTGAAAATGGCGAAAGAAATTCTTTGTTAGTGAATTTCTAGTGAGTGGGTTGAAAACAATTTGCCAATGCATGATTTATGAGTTTGGATTAGTTTCAGCAAACAAAATTAGCAAGCTCTGCTGTTTTCAAATAGGTTCATTAACCCATTTTCTTTTTAAACTAACATTAAAAATATTTAAGAAGTCATGCATATATTTAATTGATGGTTAAACTGATAGGGAGTCAAACTGGAACCGGATAGAGAGTCAGCTCAAAGCATACAGAGGGGGGATTGGATTGGGTTGTTTTACCTTCGAGTGGCACTTTTTTGCACACCATGGCCTAAATGGACAGGTCACAAGGACCCCGAAGGCTCAGAGAAGGTTGGGGAGGGGGACTCACTGGAATAGTTGTTGGGAGACAGTTGGTAGACTCCAGTCAAGGCCATCCAGCGTGTTCTTTAACGTTGGGTTTTACCTCTGAGTGGCACTTTTTTGCACACCATGGCCTAAATGGACAGGTCACAAGGAAGCCGAAGGCTCAGAGAAGGTTGGGGAGGGGGACCCACTGGAATAGTTGTTGGGAGACAGATGGTAGACTCTCGTCAAGGCCATCCAGCGTGTTCTTTAACGTTGGGTTTTACCTCTGAGTGGCACTTTTTTGCACACCATGGCCTAAATGGACAGGTCACAAGGAAGCCGAAGGCTCAGAGAAGGTTGGGGAGGGGGACTCACTGGAATAGTTGTTGGGAGACAGATGGTAGACTCTCGTCAAGGCCATCCAGCGTGTTCTTTAACGTTGGGTTGTTTTACCTCTGAGCGGCACTTTTTTGCACACCATGGCCTAAATGGACAGGTCACAAGGACCCCGAAGGCTCAGAGAAGGTTGGGGAGGGGGACTCACTGGAATAGTTGTTGGGAGACAGTTGGTAGACTCCCGTCAAGGCCATCCAGCGTGTTCTTTAACGTTGGGTTTTACCTCTGAGTGGCACTTTTTTGCACACCATGGCCTAAATGGACAGGTCACAAGGAAGCCGAAGGCTCAGAGAAGGTTGGGGAGGGGGACCCACTGGAATAGTTGTTGGGAGACAGATGGTAGACTCTCGTCAAGGCCATCCAGCGTGTTCTTTAACGTTGGGTTTTACCTCTGAGCGGCACTTTTTTGCACACCATGGCCTAAATGGACAGGTCACAAGGACCCCGAAGGCTCAGAGAAGGTTGGGGAGGGGGACTCACTGGAATAGTTGTTGGGAGACAGTTGGTAGACTCCCGTCAAGGCCATCCAGCGTGTTCTTTAACGTTGGGTTTTACCTCTGAGTGGCACTTTTTTGCACACCATGGCCTAAATGGACAGGTCACAAGGAAGCCGAAGGCTCAGAGAAGGTTGGGGAGGGGGACCCACTGGAATAGTTGTTGGGAGACAGATGGTAGACTCTCGTCAAGGCCATCCAGCGTGTTCTTTAACGTTGGGTTTTACCTCTGAGCGGCACTTTTTTGCACACCATGGCCTAAATGGACAGGTCACAAGGAAGCCGAAGGCTCAGAGAAGGTTGGGGAGGGGGACTCACTGGAATAGTTGTTGGGAGACAGATGGTAGACTCTCGTCAAGGCCATCCAGCGTGTTCTTTAACGTTGGGTTGTTTTACCTCTGAGCGGCACTTTTTTGCACACCATGGCCTAAATGGACAGGTCACAAGGACCCCGAAGGCTCAGAGAAGGTTGGGGAGGGGAACTCACTGGAATAGTTGTTGGGAGACAGATGGTAGCCTCCCGTCAAGGCCATCCAGCGTGTTCTTTAACGTTGGGTTGTTTTACCTCTGAGCGGCACTTTTTTGCACACCGTGGACTAAATGGCCAGGTCACAAGGACCCCGAAGGCTCGGAGAAGGTTGGGAGAGGGGATCCACTGGAACAGCTGTTGGGAGACAGATGGTAGCCTCCCGTCAAGGCCATCCAGCGTGTTCTTTAACGTTGGGTTGCTTTACCTCTGAGCGGCACTTTTTTACACACCATGGGCTAAATGGCCAGGTCACATGGACCCCAAAGGCTCAGAGAAAGTTGGAGGAGGGGACCCACTGGAATAGTTGTTGGGAGACAGATGGTAGTCTCCCGTCAAGGCCATCCAGCGTGTTCTTTAACGTGCATAGTGTATGGCTCTCCCGCACACGGAGCCACGGTTTTACGTCCCATCCGACGGACGGCGGCGTTTTCCAAGTCCATCGGTGTCCCTTACTGATCTGGGCAGGGCGTGGAGTTTTGTGGAGATAAATCTCAACTTGAACCCAGATGGGACCTCTGGGACCAGTCTGACGCGCTACCGACTGACCCTCCCCGCTCCTAGTAGAATCCGGACATACGAACTTAGGAAGTATGAGTCTAACGGAAATTCAGGAAAATAAAAGCAAAATATATATATATTTTTTAAAGTTACGTTTAGGGTGATCACCTGGGAACACCGCGTGCAGTTGGCAAAAAATATCTGTTAAGGACCCGCCATTCTCACAGATCTCTCTCTACTACGGCGTATGAAACTGACAGGCTCCTGTCAGACCTCTGTGGCAAGCAGCTGCTTGAGGAGGTTTTTTTACATGTCTCAGTTTGGAGATGTTGTAATATAGCGTCGTTCCCAATACACATTGTACGAAACCAGACCCGGATCTAGAAAAGCAATGGGGGGGGGGGGGGGACGCAAATGAAGAGAAAAAAAAAATTAAGAGTAAAAATAAATGAAATTCCAAAGCAGTATAAAATTTGGCCATCCTTTGTAGAGGCGTTTAGAAATTTCTTCAAAAATGCACGAAATATGTACAGTCGGTCAAAAAAGTATTCGAACACCATGGTTGATTACAGAATTCAGAAAAAATATCTGGAGCGTGTATAGCAACTGTACACGCTCCAGTTACCGTTCACAGCAAACTGGAGCGTGTGCAGTTACTGCACCCGCTCCAGTTTGCTGTGGACGGTAACTGCACACGCTCAATATTTCCGTGAGTGAGCCCACACGATCCAGGTTTTTGTGAGCTCACACGATCCAATGTGCTGTGAACATTAACCGCAACCGCTCCAGTTTGCTGTGGACGGTAACTGCACACGCTCAATATTTCCGTGAGTGAGCCCACACGATCCAGGTTTTTGTTAGCTCACACGATCCAATGTGCTGTGAACATTAACCGCAACCGCTCCAGTTTGCTGTGAACGGTAACTGCACACGCTCCATATTCATTACATTATATATTCATACGCATTATATATATTTAAAAAATATCCGAACACTAGGGTTGATTACAGAATTCAGAAAAAATATCTGGCAACGTTTTTTTTTTACAAATTAGTGATCTGGCAACCTTCGTGTCACGTGACACGAAGGTTGCCAGATCACTAATTTCTAAAAAAAAAATCGTTGCGAGATATTTTTCCTGAAGTCTGTAATCAACCCTAGTGTTCGGATACTTTTTTGAGCGACTGTACAAGTTTTAACATTTTTTTTTTGTCTCTAATGCTCTTACTGCATTCTCAATTAAATATTGAATGCTCTCCCCCGTTTGAGTAGTACACAGTCGGAGCAGAATAATATGATCACCTACCTAATAATGGGAATGGGGGGTGGTCATATTATTCTGATACGACTGTGTATATACAGAGTGAGTGAAAATTCTCGCAACCCGAAATGAAAATGCTTATTCAGTAATAAATGATCACAGGAAAAGATCCTTTAGGTAAGAAACACTTAAAATAAAGACTTGAAGGAAGTTGGATGTCCTGACTGGGGTTCGAACCCAGATTTCACGGAAGCATGCCGGGTGTCTTAACCGCCAGACCATCGAGGAACTGACCATTTCTTCAACAAAGTGACATATAAGCATTCCTGTTGATTCACCAGTGGCGCCATCTATTATCAGGAGATTACTCACGCTCACAGTGACAGATATTAGTATCATCAAAAAGTGGAGGCTTGGCTGCCGAACTCCTGATAATAGATGGCGCCACTGGTGAATCAAAAGGAATGCTTATATGTCACTTTGTTGAAGAAATGGTCAATTCCTCGGTGGTCTACCGGTAAAACGCTCGGCATACTTCTGGGAGACCTCGGTTCGAATCCCAGTCAGGACAACCGATCTTTTTCAAGTAAATGATTATTATTACTCGCCAACTGAACGGAATTAAATACCGATTCTAACGTTGGTACCCCTACTACACCGTTTAGTTCTCACACTATCGGGGCGGTGGGGGAGGGGGGGGGGGGCTCAGTCGGTAGCGCGCCAGGCTCGTAATCTGTAGTTCCCAGATTCGAGTCCCAGCTAGGTCAGCGTTGAGATTTATCTCCGCAAAATTTCCCCACCCTGCCCACGGTCAGTAGGGGACACCGATGGGCTTGAAAAGGCCGCCGTCCTTCGGATGGGACTTTAAGCAGTGGCCCCGTGTGCGGGAGAGCCTTACCCTGTGCATGTTAAAGAACACACTGGATGGCCTTGACGGGAGGCTACCATCTGTCTCCCAACAGCTGTTCCAGTGGGTCCCCTCCGCCAACCTTCTCTGAGCCTTCGGAGTCCATGTGACCTGGTCATTTAGCCCATGGTGTGCAAAAATGTGCCGCTTAGAGGGTTGGGTTGGGTTGTTTTACCTCTGAGCGGCACTTTTTTGCACACCATGGTCTAAATGGCCAGGTCACATGAACCCGAAGGCTCAGAGAAGGTTGGGGGGAGGGGACCCACTGGAACAGCTGTTGGGAGACAGATGGTGTGCTCCTGTCAAGGCCATCCAGCGTGTTCTTTAACATGCATAGGGTACGACTCTCCCGCACACGGGGCCACGGCTTAACGTCCCATCCGACGGACGGCGGTCTTTCCAAGCTAATCGGTGTCTCATACTGACCGTGGGCAGGGCGGGGAATTTTGAGGAGATAAATCTCAATGCTGACCCAGCTGGGACTGGAACCTGGGAACTACAGATTACGAGCCTGGCACGCTACCGATTGAGCCACACCGCCCGAATAGGGTTATGAACAGTGTGCCTAAAGGTCTCAGAAGAGGGGGAGACCTAGGATGCAGTGGGCAGACAATGTCAAACAGGACCTTGTTAGAATTGGTGTGCAGTGGCCAGATGCATCAGATGTAGCTCAGGATAGACTTGCTTGGAGAACTAAATTGCACGGTCTGGTTGGACTTCCGTAGCCCATGGCTGCTTGAGGATGATGATGATGAAGTTTTATTTTGAGTACCCATGGCCGAGTGGTTAGCGCGCTTGGCTACTGATCTAAGGGACATGGGTTCGAGCACCGTATAAGGCATGGTTGTATGTGTTGTTTTTCTGCTGAGGTCCTGCCATTCTCTCAGACCTTCTACTATGGCATATAAACTGACAGGCTCCTGTCAGACCTCTGTGGCAAGCAGCTGCTTGAGGGGGTATTTATTTATTTCATTATACCGACTAACAGCTGAGTCAGAAATAGGAATCATACTTATTAAAATAACTTCTAAAACGCATACTTTTTTTAAATTGGCATCTAATTTGCACATATTGAGATTACAGAAAATTGTAACTTAACATTAACAGAAATAATTTAGCATTCACATTTTGCATTTCCAAAAAATGATTTCTCGGTTAACAGTAAATTATACTAGTCATGGGTTCAAGAAATTTTAAAAAGTACAAAAAAAGGAGTACTTTAATTTTAGTTTGGAAAAGTAATTTTAGTTTCTCTCCCGCACACGGAGCCACGGCTTAACGTTCCATCCGACGGATGGCGGCCTTTACAAGCCCATCGGTGTCCCCTACTGACCGTGGGCAAGGCGGGGAATTTTGCGGAGATAAATCTCAACGCTGACCCAGCTGGGACTCGAACCTGGGAACTACAGATTACGAGCCTGGCGCGCTACCGACTGAGCCACCCCCGCCCCGCCGCTTAGAGGTAAAAATAACCCAACGTTAAAGAACACGCTGGATGGCCTTGACGGGAGCATACCATCTGTCTCCCAACAGCTGCTCCAATGGGTCCCCTCCCCCAACCTTCTCTGAGCCTTCGGGGTCCTTGTGACTTGACCATTTAGCACATGGTGTGCAAAAAAGTGCCGCTCAGAGGAAAACAATCCAATCTCACACTATCGGTTCTTTGTTGATGATGTGTATTGCACTAGCTGCCCATAATGATATTTTCCCAGGCCGAACGTGTATACGTCATCGAACGCTATTTAACAACCAAATCATTTTTAACTCTTCAAGCTGACTTCGATGGACAGGTTCCTGATTCTTCGGTACCCAAAAAGTCTAGATTATCACTTTTAATTGCACGATTCCCCGGGACTGGAAACGTACATGAAAAAAAAAAGGTACATAGTTGCCTTACGACAATATAGAGAACGACGGCTTCCTCGTATTGTGTAGGGCGGGGGTGGCTCAGTCGGTAGCGCGCCAGGCTCGTAATCTGCAGTTCCCAGGTTCGAATCCCAGCTGAGTCAGAGTTGAGATTTTTCTCCACAAAACTTCCCGCTCTGCCCACGGTCTGTAGGGGACACCGATGAGTTTAGAAAGATCGCCGTCCGTCGGATGGGACGTTAAGCCGTGGTTCCGTGTGCGGGAGAGCCATACCCTGTGCACGTTAAAGAACACGCTGGATGGACTTCACGGGAGGCTACCAGTCTGTCTCCTAACAGTGACCCACTGTTCCAGTGGTCCCTTCTTCCAACCTTCTCTGAGCCTTCGGGGTCCTTGTGACCTGCCCATTTAGCCCACGGTGTGAAAAAAAGTGCCGCTCAGAGGTAAAACATCAAAATCATCACTTTGCAATCAACATAAATTCCTTCTGAATTCCCGTAAAATTCCCCGCCTTGCCCACGGTCAGTAGGGGACTCCCATGGGGTTGGAAAGGCCGCCGTTCGTCGGATGGGACGTTAAGCCGTGGGCCCGTGTGCGGGAGAGCTATACCCTGTGCACGTTAAAGAACACGCTGGATGGCCTTGACGCGAGACTACCATCTGTCTCTCAACAGCTGTTCCAGTGGGTCCCCTCCTCCAACTTCTCTGAGCCTTCGGGGTCCATGTGGCCTGGCCATTTAGCCCATGGTGTGCAAAAAAGTGCCGCTCAGAGGTAAAACAACCCAGCGTTAAAGAACATGCTAGATGGCCTTGACGGGAGGCTACCATCTGTCTCCCAACAGCTGTTCCAGTGGGTCCCATCCCCCAACCTTCTCTGAGCCTTCCTGGTCCATGTGGCCTGGCCATTTAGCCCATGGTGTGCAAAAAAGTGCCGCTCAGAGGTTATACAACCCAATAACACAACCCAGACCTGTTAACTGTTGCATAACTTCAGAACAACCTTATGAATCCACCCCTGAAAAAACGATTAATTTATTTTTTCCTTTGCTTTTTTAGCTGATGAGATTCTGGACAATCCGTCTAGACGGGAACAACGCATTACATTGAAGGGTGAAGGAAAAAAAAATGCCCACCTTTAACCAACAAAGTACCACCCGTAGAACCTGGAACAAAGTTAGCTATCCCAGACAAGCATCTCTTCATGTGTACTGTCAGTCAGTCTCCCCGGTGAGAATATTCGCTTAAGAGCTTCTGAAGCAGACGTCCAAAGAAAGCAGTGGGAGTCCGCCCAAGCAAGGGACGAGCCACTGTGCCTCAAGGTCGGCTCATCTCGTATAGCATTCACGAGGATGAAGAATTGACACGACGAGGGGAAATATCTACCGATCGCAGGACTACCACCGAGGCGTTAGAGGCTGCAGCGTGACGGGGCGGGGGTGGCTCAGTCGGTAGCGCGCCAGACTCGTAATCTGTAGTTCCCAGGTTAGAGTCCCAGCTGGGTCAGCGTTGAGATTTATCTCCGCAAAATTCCCCGCCCTGCCCACGGTCAGTAGGGGACACCGATGGGCTTTGAAAGGCCGCCGTCCGTCGGATGGGACGTTAAGCCGTGGCTCCGTGTGCGGGAGAGCCATACCCTGTGCACGTTAAAGAACACGCTGGATGGCCTTGACGGGAGGCTACCATCTGTCTCCCAACAGCTGTTCCAGTGGGTCCCCTCCCCCAACCTTCTCTGAGCCTTCGGGGTCCATGTGACCTGGCCATTTAGCCCATGGTGTGCAAAAAAGTGCCGTTCAGAGGTAAAACAACCCAACGTTAAAGAACACGCTGGATGGCCTTGACGGGAGGCTACCATCTGTCTCCCAACAGCTGTTCCAGTGGGTCCCCTCCCCCAACCTTTCCTGAGCCTTCGGGGTCCATGTGACCTGCCCATTTAGCCCATGGTATGCAAAAAGTGCCGCTCAGAGGTAAAACAACCCAACGTTAAAGAACACGCTGGATGGCCTTGACGGGAGGCTACCATCTGTCTCCCAACAGCTGTTCCAGTGGGTCCCCTCCTCCAACCTTCTCTGAGCCTTCGGGGTCCATGTGGCCTGGCCATTTAGCCCATGGTGTGCAAAAAAGTGCCGCTCAGAGGTAAAACAACCCAATAACACAACTCAGACCTGTTAACTGTTGCATAACTTCAGAACAACCTTATGAATCCACCCCTGAAAAAACGATTAATTTATTTTTTCCTTTGCTTTTTTAGCTGATGAGATTCTGGACAATCCGTCTAGACGGGAACAACGCATTACATTGAAGGGTGAAGAAAAAAAAAAATGCCCACCTTTAACCAACAAAGTACCACCCGTAGAACCTGGAACAAAGTTAGCTATCCCAGACAAGCATCTCCTCATGTGTACTGTCAGTCAGTCTCCCCGGTGAGAATATTCGCTTAAGAGCTTCTGAAGCAGACGTCCAAAGAAAGCAGTGGGAGTCCGCCCAAGCAAGGGACGAGCCACTGTGCCTCAAGGTCGGCTCATCTCGTATAGCATTCACGAGGATGAAGAATTGACACGACGAGGGGAAATATCTACCGATCGCAGGACTACCACCGAGGCGTTAGAGGCTGCAGCGTGACGGGGCGGGGGTGGCTCAGTCGGTAGCGCGCCAGACTCGTAATCTGTAGTTCCCAGGTTAGAGTCCCAGCTGGGTCAGCGTTGAGATTTATCTCCGCAAAATTCCCCGCCCTGCCCACGGTCAGTAGGGGACACCGATGGGCTTTGAAAGGCCGCCGTCCGTCGGATGGGACGTTAAGCCGTGGCTCCGTGTGCGGGAGAGCCATACCCTGTGCACGTTAAAGAACACGCTGGATGGCCTTGACGGGAGGCTACCATCTGTCTCCCAACAGCTGTTCCAGTGGGTCCCCTCCCCCAACCTTTCCTGAGCCTTCGGGGTCCATGTGACCTGCCCATTTAGCCCATGGTATGCAAAAAGTGCCGCTCAGAGGTAAAACAACCCAACGTTAAAGAACAAGCTGGATGTCCTTGACGGGAGGCTACCATTTGTCTCCCAACAGCTGTTCCAGTGGGTCCCCTCCCCCAACCTTCTCTGACCCTTCGGGGTCCATGTGACCTGGCCATTTAGCCCATGGTGTGCAAAAAGTGCCGCTCAGAGGTAAAACAACCCAACGTTAAAGAACACGCTGGATGGCCTTGACGGGAGGCTACCATCTGTCTCCCAACAGCTGTTCCAGTGGGTCCCCTCCCCCAACCTTTCCTGAGCCTTCGGGGTCCATGTGACCTGCCCATTTAGCCCATGGTATGCAAAAAGTGCCGCTCAGAGGTAAAACAACCCAACGTTAAAGAACACGCTGGATGTCCTTGACGGGAGGCTACCATCTGTCTCCCAACAGCTGTTCCAGTGGGTCTCCTCCCCCAACCTTCTCTGACCCTTCGAGGTCCATGTGACCTGGCCATTTAGCCCATGGTGTGCAAAAAGTGCCGCTCAGAGGTAAAACAACCCAACCACCGAGGCGTTAGAGGCTGCTGCGTGACGACGACTGTTGGACGCATTGGCAAACACGACTGCGTTGCCATTTTAATGACCCGGAGAATAGAAATCGCGAAGTTGCTTCCCGCCATCATTAACACTTGTTGGAGCACTCCATCATCATGCAGCAACGATTTGTAAATGGGGCGGTTACCTAGCAACGGTAACACCCTTGCAAGACATCGACCTACTTATTAACAAAGTTGAAGACGAATCTAATGACACTTCATCTCATTCAGATTATTCTCGCGGATACTTAAGGTGTTTATTTAAAACATTTTTTCTTTTTTATTACGTCGTATTGTGAATATTTCAAGATCTGGTAGGTACATGATATCCAAGGCTAAGGAACAGAATTCTCCGTGTAACGCATATCTTGAGGTACATCTACATGGGCGGGGGTGGCTCAGTCGGTAGCGCGCCGGGCTCGTAATCTGTAGTTCCCAGGTTCGAGTCCCAGCTGTGTCAGCGTTGAGATTTATCTCCGTAAATCGGTCAGTAGGGGACACCGATGGGCTTGGAAAGGTCTCCGTCTTTTGGATGGGACGTTAAACCGTGTCGCTGTGTGCGGGAGAGAGCCATACCCTGTGCACGTTAAAGAACACTCTGGATGGCCTTGACGGGAGGCTACCATCTGTCTTCCAACAGCTGTTCCAGTGGGTCCCCTCCCCCAACCTTCTCTGAGCTTTCTTGGTCCATGTGTCCTGGCCATTTAGCCCATGGTGTGCAAAAAAGTTCCGCTCAGAGGTAAAACAACCCAACGTTAAAGAACACGCTGGATGGCCTTGACGGGAGGCTACCATCTGCCTCCCAACAGCTGTTCCAGTGGGTCCCCTCCCCCAACCATCTCTGAGCCTTCTTGGTCCATGTGTCCTGACCATTTAGCCCATGGTGTGCAAAAAAGTTCCGCTCAGAGGTAAAACAACCCAACGTTAAAGAACACGCTGGATGGCCTTGACGGGAGGCTACCATCTGTCTCCCAATAGCTGTTCCAGTGGGTCCCCTCCCCCAACCTTCTCTGAGCCTTCTTGGTCCATGTGTCCTGGCCATTTAGCCCATGGTGTGCAAAAAAGTGACGCTCAGAGGTAAAACAACCCAACGTTAAAGAACACGCTGGATGGCCTTGACGGGAGGCTACCATCTGTCTCCCAACAGCTGTTCCAGTGGGTCCCCTCCCCCAACCTTCTCTGATCCTTCTTGGTCCATGTGTCCTGGCCATTTAGCCCATGGTGTGCAAAAAAGTGACGCTCAGAGGTAAAACAACCCAACGTTAAAGAACACGCTGGATGGCCTTGACGGGAGGCTACCATCTGCCTCCCAACAGCTGTTCCAGTGGGTCCTCTCCCCCAACCTTCTCTGAGCCTTCGGGGTCCATGTGTCCTGGCCATTTAGCCCATGGTGTGCAAAAAGTTCCGCTCAGAGGTAAAACAACCCAACGTTAAAGAACACGCTGGATGGCCTTGACGGGAGGCTACCATCTGTCTCCCAACAGCCGTTCCAGTGGGTCCCCTCCCCCAACCTTCTCTGAGCCTTCTTGGTCCATGTGTCCTGGCCATTTAGCCCATGGTGTGCAAAAAAGTGCCGCTCAGAGGTAAAACAACCCAACCTAAATTCTTTTTATATTAGATTATAGATATCTTTATATAAAATTAAAATTCTACCAGAAGCATTCATCAGTTATTAACTCTGTAACCTAATTCTTGTTTGGAAATAATTAATTTCCTCGCTTACTTTAAACAAAGAGAAATAGATAGTCCACAACATCACGTGACTCAACTCCAAACGTGTACGGAACGAACTGGAATTGGATATTATGAAGATTTTGTTTTTCTCTTAATATGCGTTGAGTACCATCAGCCAGCCATTGTGGAAAATGAATATTTTGCAATCAGAAAACTTTTCGTATTTTCAGCCATTGGCGCGCTCAATTTCTATTATTTCTGCATGCAAATGAAACCACGGAAATGAAAGCAGTAGAAAGTTCTAAAGCGATGAAATTGATATTTAAAGTTTCAAATGTATCGTCCTGCCACGATACCGTAACTAATATGCAAATGTATTGAATAATATGTGGTTTATAATTGAATGCCTTAAATTGAGGCTAGATTATATGGGTTGGGTTGTTTTATCTCTGAGCGGCACTTTTTTGCACACAATGGGCTAAATGGCCAGGTCACATGGACCCCGAAGGCTCAGAGAAGGTTGAGGGGAGGGAACCCACTGGAACAGCTGTTGGGAGACAGATGGTAGCCTCCCGTCAAGGCCCTCCAGCGTGTTCTTTAACGTTGGGTTGTTTTACCTCTGAGCGGCACTTTTTTGCACACAATGGGCTAAATGGTCAGGTCACATAGACCCCGAAGGCTCAGATAAGGTTGGGGGAGGGGACCCACTGGAACAGCTGTTGGGAGACAGATGGTTGCCTCCCGTCAAGGCCATCCACTGTGTTCTTTAACGTTGGGCTGTTTTACCTCTGAGCGGCACTTTTTTGCACACAATGGGCTAAATGGCTAGGTCACATGGACCCCGAAGGCTCAGAGAAGGTTGGGGGGAGGGGACCCACTGGAACAGCTGTTGGGAGACAGATGGTAGCCTCCCGTCAAGGCCATCCAGCGTGTTCTTTAACGTTGGGTTGTTTTACCTCTGAGCGGCCTTTTTTGCACACCATGGGCTAAATGGCCAGGTCACATGGACCCCGAAGGCTCAGAGAAGGTTGGGGGGAAGGGACCCACTGGAACAGCTGTTGGGAGACAGATGGTAGCCTCCCGTCAAGGCCCTCCAGCGTGTTCTTTAACGTTGGGTTGTTTTACCTCTGAGCGGCACTTTTTTGCACACAATGGGCTAAATGGCCAGGTCACATGGACCCCGAAGGTTGAAAGAAAGTTGGGGGGAGGGGACCCACTGAAACAGCTGTTAGGAGACAGATGGTAGCCTCCAATCGAAGCCATCCAGCGTGTTCTTTAACGTGCACAAGGTTTGTCTCTACCGCACACGGGCCACGGCTTAACGTCCCATCCGACGGACGGCGGCCTTTAAAGCCCATCGGTGTCCCCTACTGACCGTGGGCAGGGCGGGGAATTTTGTGGAGATAAATCTCAACGCTGAGCCAGATGGGATTCGAACCTGGGAACTACAGATTACGAGCCTGGCGCGCTACCGACTGAGCCAACCCCGCCCCACTAGATTATATGACGACGTGTGGTGATATAAGATTACTTTGGATTTTAGAGTTCCTGTTTTGCACAACGATTCAGTTACAGATTGGTTAGATTTTGTTTCCCGTTTCAGGTGTTATAACATTTTTTTTGTGTATTTACGATAGTAATGATAAAAGAAATTGCCAAATCACAAAAACCCTGAAGACGAGGGTTGGAAAATAAATTTTTTATATTGCGTTAAATTAGGGATGAGGCTGGGTTGGGTTGTTTCACCTCTGAGCGGCACTTTTTTGCACACCATGGGCTAAATGGCCAGGTCACATGGACCCCGAAGGCTAAGAGAAGGTTGGGGGAGGGGACCCACTGAAACAGCTGTTGGGAGACAGATGGTAGCCTCCCGTCAAGGCCATCCAGCGTGTTCTTTAACGTGCACAAAGTATGACTCTCCCGTACACGGGGCCACGGTTTAACGTCCCATCCGACGGACGGCAGCCTTTCAAGCCCAACGGTGTCCCCTACTGACCGTGGGCAGGGCTGGGAGTTTTGCGGATATAAATCTCAACGCTGACCCAGCTGGGACTCGAACCTGGGAACTACAGATTACGAGCCTGGCGCGCTACCGATTGAGCCACCCCCGCCCCCGGGATGAGGCGATTCAATTGCTTGGAGTCTACAGAGATCCTGCCTTGCTGAAAATCATTTCAATTCGATCGTCTTTCAGGTTCAAGGAGGAGAGGTGGGGTTGGAGTCAGGTGGTAGAATGGCAGGCTCGTAATTTGCAGTTCCAGATTCGAGTGCCTCCTGGGCCAGCTTTGAGATTTATCTCCACAAAACTCCCAGTCCTACCCACAGTCAAAAGGGGGACCGATGGGCTTGGAAAGACTTCATTGGAGACTTCATTGGACTTCATAAGACGTGGCCTCGTGTGCGGCAGATCTATACCCTGTGCCTTGAACACGCTGGATGCCATTGACGACAGGTTGGGTTGGGTTGTTTTACCTCTGAGCGGCACTTTTTTGCACACCATGGGCTAAATGGCCAGGTCACATGGACCCGAAGGCTCAGAGAAGGTTGGGGGAGGGGACCCACTGGAACAGCTGTTGGGAGACAGATGGTAGCCTCCCGTCAAGGCCATCCAGCGTGTTCTTTAACGTGCACAGGGTATGGCTCTCCCACACACGGGACCACGGCTTAACGTCCCATCCGACGGACGGCGGCCTTTCCAAGCCCATCGATGCCCCCTACTGACCGTGGGCAGGGCGGGGAATTTTGCGGAGATAAATCTCAACGCTGACCCAGCTGGCCGAAGGCTCAGAGAAGGTTGGGGGAGGGAACCCAGTGGAACAGCTGTTGGGAGACAGATGGTAGCCTCCCGTCAAGGCCATCCAGCGTGTTCTTTAACGTGCACAGGGTATGACTCTCTCGCACACGGGGCCACGGCTTAACGTCCCATCCGGCGGACGGCGGCCTTTCCAAGCTCATCGGTGTCCCGTACTGACCATGGGCAGGGCGGGGAATTTTGCGGAAATAAATCTCAACGCTGACCCAGCTGGGACTCGAACCTGGGAACTACAGATTACGAGCCTGGCGCGCTACCGACTGAGCCACCCCCGCCCCTTGATGACACGTTTTCATCTGTATTCTAACAGCTGTCCAGTGGGTCCCCTTCCCTATCCTACTCTGAGCTCTCGGGGTCCTTGTGACCTGGGCATTTAGCTCATTGTGTGCAAAAAAAGTGCTGCTCAGAGGCAAAACAACCCAACCCCTTCTCGCAACCTTCTCTGAGCCCTCGGGGTCCTTGTGACCTGGCCATTTAGCCCACTGTGTTAAAAAAAAGTGCTTCTGTGTGGTGAAACAACCCAAACCCTTCTCGCAACCTTCTCTGAGCCCTCGGGGTCCTTGTGACCTGGGCATTTAGCCCACTGTGTTAAAAAAAAGTGCTTCTGAGTGGTGAAACAACCCAACCCCTTCTCGCAACCTTCTCTGAGCCCTCGGGGTCCTTGTGACCTGGCCATTTAGCCCACTGTGTTAAAAAAAAGTGCTTCTGAGTGGTGAAACAACCCAACCCCTTCTCGCAACCTTCTCTGAGCCCTCGGGGTCCTTGTGACCCAGCCATTTAGCCCACTGTGTTAAAAAAAAAGTGCTTCTGTGTGGTGAAACAACCCAAACCCTTCTCGCAACCTTCTCTGAGCCCTCGGGATCCTTGTGACCTGGCCGTTTAGCCCATTGTGTTCAAAAAAGTGATGCTCAGAAGTAAAAGAGGCCATAGTCCATCGAAATCGGACGTTAAGCCGTGGTCTTGTGTACAGGAAAGCGTTACTCTGTGCAAATTAAAAATCACACTTGATAGCCAAGTCACAGGGATGTTGGCGTCCGTGGCAAGCGCGTTTTACCTCTGAGCGGCAGTTTTTTGGACACAATGGACTAAATGCCCAGGTCGCAAGGACTCAGAGAAGGTTGGAGGAATGGAACCCACTGGACAGATGTTAGAAAACAAATGGAAATTCTTGTCAACGCCATCCAGCTTGATGTTGAAACGTGCACATTTTAACGAACCGGGGAACTGCAGATTACGAGCTTGGCAAGCTACCGACTGAGCCACCCCTCCACCCACATTTGATGACCTCGACAGGAGGATACCATCTGTCTCCTAACAGTTGTCCAGTTGGTCCCTTTCCACAACCTTCTCCGAGCCCCTGGGGTCCTTTTCACCTGGCCATTTGGGCGGGGGTGGCTCAGTCGGTAGCGCGCCAGGCTCGCAATCTGTAGTTCCCAGGTTCGAGTCCCAGCTGGGTCAGCGTTGAGATTTATCTCCGCAAAATTGCCCGCCCTGCCCACGGTCAGTAGGGGACACCGATGAGCTTGGAAAGGCAGCCGCCCGTCGGATGGGACGTTAAGCCGTGGCCCCGTGTGCGGGAGAGCCATACTCTGTGCACGTTAAAGAACACGCTGGACGGCCTTGACGGGAGGCTACCATCTGTCTCCCAACAGCTGTTCCAGTGGGTCCCCTCCCCCAACCTTCTCTGAGTCTTCGGGGTCCATGTGACCTGGCCATTTAGCCCATGGTGTGCAAAAAAGTGCCGCTCAGAGGTAAAACAACCCAACCATCTGTCTCCTAACAGTTGTCCAATGGGTCCCTTTCCACAACCTTCTCCGAGCCCCTGGGGTCCTTTTGACCTCGCCATTTAGCCCATTGTATAGAAAAAAACCCAATCTCAAAGATCCCTTCACTGCCATTCGTTCGCCAGAGTGAAAAGTGTACATGAACACATCGGTTGTCTGAAATCCTGGAACTTCCTGTTGGCGACGTCGCAAACCCGTAGACTTAGAAGTATTAGGGATCAGTTACAGCTTAACGGTTGCAATCAGCCCGGGGGCTTTCCCCATCTTGGGCAGAAGCCGCAAACGCATCGGCTCTTCCTCCAACTCTCACCCGATTCCGGGTGATGCGCGAGACGGACGGCGGGAAAATGGCGTCACTCGAAACGACTGGGTTACCTAGAACTTCATTCCTCGCGACTTCTCGACAGCCGAGAGGCGAGGCATCTCTCATGACTACCAAACTCTGCTCGTTAACAAAAAAAAAAACTTGTAAAATGATGAAATTGTAAATTGTATAATTATTATTATACAATTTAATATTATTTCATATTTGAATTTTTTTTTTCATTATTTCATAATGTGATCATGAAATAAAATCGATTGATTGAGATAAATGATGAAATTGTAAATTGTATCTGATCATGAAATAAAATCGAGTGAATGAGATAAATGATGAAATTGTAAATTGCATGTGATCATGAAATAAAATCGATTGAATGAGATAAATGATGAAATTGTATACTGCATGTTATCATGAAATAGAATCGAGTGAATGAGATAAATGATGAAATTGTAAATTGCATGTGATCATGAAATAAAATCGATTGAATGAGATAAATGATTAAATTGTAAATTGCATGTGATCATGAAATAAAATCGAGTGAATGAGATAAATGATTAAATTGTAAATTATATGTGATCATGAAATAAAATCGACTGAATGAGATAAATGATTAAATTGTAAATTGCATGTGATCATGAAAAAAATCGATTCAATGAGATAAATGATGAAATTGTAAATTGCATGTGATCATGAAATAGAATCGAGTGAATGAGATAAATGATTAAATTGTAAATTGCATGTGATCATGAAATAAAATCGATTGAATGAGATAAATGATGAAATTGTATATTGCATGTTATCATGAAATAGAATCGATTGAATGAGATAAATGATGAAATTTTAAATTGTATCTGATCATGAAATAAAATCGAGTGAATGAGATAAATGATTAAATTGTAAATTGCATGTGATCATGAAATAGAATCGAGTGAATGAGATAAATGATTAAATTGTAAATTGCATGTGATCATGAAATAAAATCGATTGAATGAGATAAATGATGAAATTGTACATTGCATGTTATCATGAAATAGAATCGATTGAATGAGATAAATGATGAAATTTTAAATTGTATCTGATCATGAAATAAAATCGAGTGAATGAGATAAATGATTAAATTGTAAATTGCATGTGATCATGAAATAAAATCGACTGAATGAGATAAATGATTAAATTGTAAATTGCATGTAAGATTAAATTGCATAAAAGACTAAATTGTAAATTGCATGTGATCATGAAATAAAATCGAGTGAATGAGATAAATGATGAAATTGTAAATGAAATTTTAATGAAATAAAATCGAGTGAATGAGATGAATGATGAAATTGTAAATTGCATGTGATCATTATATAAAATCGAGTGAATGAGATAAATGATGAAATTGTAAATTATATATGATCATCAAATAGAATCGATTGAATGAGATAAATGATGAAATTGTAAATTGCATGTGATCATGAAATGAAATTGGATGAATGAGATAAATGATGAATATGTAAATTATATGTGATCATGAAATACAATCGAGTGAATGAGATAAATGATGAAATTGTAAATTGCATGTGATCATGAAATAAAATCGATTGAATGAGATAAATGATGAAATTGTATATTGCACGTTATCATGAAATAGAATCGAGTGAATGAGATAAATGATGAAATTGTAAATTGCATGTGATCATGAAATAAAATCGATTGAATGAGATAAATGATTAAATTGTAAATTGCATGTGATCATGAAATAAAATCGAGTGAATGAGATAAATGATTAAATTGTAAATTATATGTGATCATGAAATAAAATCGACTGAATGAGATAAATGATGAAATTGTAAATTGCATATGATCATGAAATAAAATCGAGTGAATGAGATAAATGATGAAATTGTAAATTGGATGTGATCATGAAATAGAATCGAGTGAATGAGATAAATGATGAAATTGTATATTGCATGTTATCATGAAATAGAATCGATTGAATGAGATAAATGATGAAATTTTAAATTGTATCTGATCATGAAATAAAATCGACTGAATGAGATAAATGATGAAATTGTAAATTGCATATGATCATGAAATAAAATCGAGTGAATGAGATAAATGATTAAATTGTAAATTGCATGTAAGATTAAATTGCATAAAAGACTAAATTGTAAATTGCATGTGATCATGAAATAAAATCGAGTGAATGAGATAAATGATGAAATTGTAAATGAAATTTTAATGAAATAAAATCGAGTGAATGAGATGAATGATGAAATTGTAAATTGCATGTGATCATTATATAAAATCGAGTGAATGAGATAAATGATGAAATTGTAAATTATATATGATCATCAAATAGAATCGATTGAATGAGATAAATGATGAAATTGTAAATTGCATGTGATCATGAAATGAAATTGGATGAATGAGATAAATGATTAAATTGTAAATTATATGTGATCATGAAATAAAATCGACTGAATGAGATAAATGATTAAATTGTAAATTGCATGTGATCATGAAAAAAATCGATTCAATGAGATAAATGATGAAATTGCAAATTGCATGTGATAATTAAATAAAATCCAGTGAATGAGATAAATGATGAAATTGTAAATTGCATGTGATCATGAAATAAAATCGATTGAATGAGATAAATGATTAAATTGTAAATTGCATGTGATCATGAAATAAAATCGAGTGAATGAGATAAATGATTAAATTGTAAATTATATGTGATCATGAAATAAAATCGACTGAATGAGATAAATGATTAAATTGTAAATTGCATGTGATCATGAAAAAAATCGATTCAATGAGATAAATGATGAAATTGCAAATTGCATGTGATAATTAAATAAAATCCAGTGAATGAGATAAATGATGAAATTGTAAATTGCATGTTATCATGAAATAAAATCGATTGAATGAGATAAATGATTAAATTGTAAATTGCATGTGATCATTAAATAAAATCGAGTGAATGAGATAAATGATGAAATTGTAAATTGCATGTGATCATGAAAAAAAATCGATTCAATGAGATAAATGATGAAATTGTAAATTGCATGTGATCATGAAATAGAATCGAGTGAATGAGATAAATGATTAAATTTTAAATTGCATGTGATCATGAAATAAAATCGATTGAATGAGATAAATGATGAAATTGTATATTGCATGTTATCATGAAATAGAATCGATTGAATGAGATAAATGATGAAATTTTAAATTGTATCTGATCATGAAATAAAATCGACTGAATGAGATAAATGATGAAATTGTAAATTGCATATGATCATGAAATAAAATCGAGTGAATGAGATAAATGATTAAATTGTAAATTGCATGTAAGATTAAATTGCATAAAAGACTAAATTGTAAATTGCATGTGATCATGAAATAAAATCGAGTGAATGAGATAAATGATGAAATTGTAAATGAAATTTTAATGAAATAAAATCGAGTGAATGAGATGAATGATGAAATTGTAAATTGCATGTGATCATTATATAAAATCGAGTGAATGAGATAAATGATGAAATTGTAAATTATATATGATCATCAAATAGAATCGATTGAATGAGATAAATGATGAAATTGTAAATTGCATGTGATCATGAAATGAAATTGGATGAATGAGATAAATGATTAAATTGTAAATTATATGTGATCATGAAATACAATCGATTGATTGAGATAAATGATGAAATTGTAAATTGCATGTTATCATGAAATAAAATCGAGTGAATGAGATAAATGATTAAATTGTAAATTGCATGTGATCATTAAATAAAAACGAGTGAATGAGATAAATGATTAAATTGTAAATTGCATGTGATCATGAAATAAAATCGAGTGAATGAGATAAATGATGAAATTGTAAATTATATGTGATCATGAAATAGAATCGATTGAATGAGATAAATGATGAAATTGTATATTGCATGTTATCATGAAATATAATCGATTGAATGAGATAAATGATTAAATTGTAAATTGCATGTGATCATGAAATAGAATCGATTGAATGAGATAAATGATGAAATTGTAAATTGCATGTGATCATGAAAAAAAATCGAGTGAATGAGATAAATGATTAAATTGTAAATTATATGTGATCATGAAATATAATCGATTGAATGAGATAAATGATTAAATTGTAAATTGCATGTGATCATGAAATAAAATCGAGTGAATGAGATAAATGATTAAATTGTAAATTGCATGTGATCATGAAATAAAATCGCGTGAATGAGATAAATGATGAAATTGTAAATTGCATGTGATCATGAAATAGAATCGATTGAATGAGATAAATGATGAAATTGTAAATTGCAATTTCATCATTTAAAATCAGATAAAATCAAGTGAATGAGATAAATGATGAAATTGTAAATTGCATGTGATCATGAAATAGAATCGATTGAATGAGATAAATGATTAAATTGCAAATTGCATGTTTTCATGAAATATAATCGATTGAATGAGATAAATGATTTAATTGTAAATTGCATGTGATCATGAAATAGAGTCGATTGAATGAGATAAATGATGAAATTGTAAATTATATGTGATCATGAAATACAATCGATTGATTGAGATAAATGATGGAATTGTAAATTGCATGTGATTATGAAATAAAATCGAGTGAATGAGAAAAATGATTAAATTGTAAATTGCATGTGATCATTAAATAAAATCGACTGAATGAGATAAATGATGAAATTGTAAATTATATGTGATCATGAAATAGAGTCGATTGAATGAGATAAATGATGAAATTGTATATTGGATGTTATCATGAAATATAATCGATTGAATGAGATAAATGATTAAATTGTAAATTGCATGTGATCATGAAATAGAATCGATTGAATGAGATAAATGATTAAATTGTAAATTGCATGTGATCATTAAATAAAATCGACTGAATGAGATAAATGATTAAATTGTAAATTGCATGTGATCATGAAATAGAATCGATTGAATGAGATAAATGATTAAATTGTAAATTGCATGTGATCATTAAATAAAACCGAGTGAATGAGATAAATGATGAAATTGTAAATTGCATGTGATCATTAAATAAAATCGACTGAATGAGATAAATGATGAAATTGTAAATTATATGTGATCATGAAATAGAATCGATTGAATGAGATAAATGATGAAATTGTAAATTGCATGTGATCATGAAATAAAATCGAGTGAATGAGATAAATGATGAAATTGTAAATTGCATGTGATCATGAAATAAAATCGAGTGAATGAGATAAATGATGAAGTTGTAAATTGTATCTGATCATGAAATGAAATCGATTGAATGAGATAAATGATGAAATTGTAAATTGTATGTCATCATGAATAAAATCGAATGAATGAGATAAATGATGAAATTGTAAATTGTGTCTGATCATGAAATAAAATCGAGTGAATGAGATAAATGATGAAATTTTAAATTGTTTCTGATCATGAAATGAAATCGATTGAATCAGATAAATGATTAAATTGTAAATTGCATGTGATCATTAAATAAAATTGAGTGAATGAGATAAATGATGAAATTGTAAATTGCATGTGATCATGAAATAAAATCGAGTGAATGAGATAAATGATTAAATTTTAAATTGCATGTGATCACGAAATAAAATCGAGTGAATTGGATAAATGATGAAATTGTAAATTGCATGTGATCATGAAATAAAATCGAGTGAATGAGATAAATGATGAAATTGTAAATTGTATGTGATCATTAAATAAAATCGACTGAATGAGATAAATGATGAAATTGTAAATTATATGTGATCATGAAATACAATCGATTGATTGAGATAGATGATGAAATTGTAAATTGCATGTGATCATGAAATAAAATCGTGTGAAAGAGATAAATGATTAAATTGTAAATTGCATGTGATCATTAAATAAAATCGACTGAATGAGATAAATGATGAAATTGTAAATTATATGTGATCATGAAATAGAATCGATTGAATCAGATAGATGATTAAATTGTAAATTGCATGTGATCATTAAATAAAAACGAGTGAATGAGATAAATGATTAAATTGTAAATTGCATGTGATCATGAAATAAAATCGACTGAATCAGATAAATGATGAAATTGTAAATTATATGTGATCATGGAATAGAATCGATTGAATGAGATAAATGATGAAATTGTATATTGCATGTGATCATGAAATAAATTCGATTGAATGAGATAAATGATTAAATTGTAAATTGCATGTGATCATTAAATAAAATCGAGTGAATGAGATAAATGATGAAATTGAAAATTGCACGTGATCATTAAATAGAATCGACTGAATGAGATAAATGATAAAATTGTAAATTATATGTGATCATGAAATAGAATCGATTGAATGAGATAAATGATGAAATTGTATATTGCATGTGATCATTAAATAAAATCGACTGAATAAGATAAATGATTAAATTGTAAATTGCATATGATCATTAAATAAAATCGAGTGAATGAGATAAATGATGAAATTGTAAATTATATGTGATCATGAAATAGAATCGATTGAATGAGATAAATGATGAAATTGTATATTGCATGTGATCATTAAATAAAATCGACTGAATGAGATAAATGATTAAATTGTAAATTGCATGTTATCATGAAATAAAATCGAGTGTATGAGATAAATGATGAAATTGTAAATTCATGTGATCATGAAATAAAATCGAGTGAATGAGATAAATGATTAAATTGTAAATTGCATGTGATCATGAAATAAAATCGAGTGAATGATATAAATGATGAAATTGTAAATTGCATGTGATCAGGAAATAAATTCGAGTGAATGAGATAAATGATTAAATTGTAAATTGCATGTGATCATGAAATAAAATCGAGTGAACGAGAAAAATGATGAAATTGTAAATTATATGTGATCATGAAATAGAATCGATTGAATGAGGTAAATGATTACATTGTAAATTGCATGTGATCATGAAATGAAATCGAGTGAATGAGATAAATGATTAAATTGTAAATTGCATGTGATCACAAAATAAAATCAAGTGAATGAGATAAATGATTAAATTTTAAATTGCATGTGATCATGAAGTAAAATCGAGTGAATGAGATAAATGATGAAATTTTAAATTGTATATGATCATGAAATACAATCGATTGAATGAGATAAATGATGAAATTGTAAATTTTATCTGATCATGAAATGAAATCGATTCAATGAGATAAATGATTAAATTTTAAATTGCATGTGATCATGAAATAAAATCGAGTGAATGAGATAAATGATTAAATTGTAAAGTATATATGATCATGAAACAAAATCGATTGAATGAGATAAATGATGAAATTGTAAATTGTATCTGATCATGAAATAAAATCGACTGAATGAGATAAATGATTAAATTGTAAATTGCATGTCATCATGAAATAAAATCGACTGAATGAGATAAATGATGAAATTGTAAATTGTATCTGATCATGAAATGAAATCGATTGAATGAGATAAATGATGAAATTGTAAATTGCATGTGATCATGAAATAAAATCGAGTGAATGAGATAAATGATGAAATTGTAAATTGTATCTGATCATGAAATGAAATCGATTGAATGAGATAAATGATGAAATTTTAAATTGTATCTGATCATGAAATAAAATCGACTGAATGAGATAAATGATGAAATTGTAAATTGTATGTGATCATGAAATAAAATCGAGTGAATGAGATAAATGATGAAATTGTAAATTATATATGATCATCAAATAGAATCGATTGAATGAGATAAATGATGAAATTGTAAATTGCATGTGATCATGAAATGAAATTGGATGAATGAGATAAATGATGAATATGTAAATTATATGTGATCATGAAATACAATCGAGTGAATGAGATAAATGATGAAATTGTAAATTGCATGTGATCATGAAATAAAATCGATTGAATGAGATAAATGATGAAATTGTATATTGCATGTTATCATGAAATAGAATCGAGTGAATGAGATAAATGATGAAATTGTAAATTGCATGTGATCATGAAATAAAATCGATTGAATGAGATAAATGATTAAATTGTAAATTGCATGTGATCATGAAATAAAATCGAGTGAATGAGATAAATGATTAAATTGTAAATTATATGTGATCATGAAATAAAATCGACTGAATGAGATAAATGATGAAATTGTAAATTGCATATGATCATGAAATAAAATCGAGTGAATGAGATAAATGATGAAATTGTAAATTGGATGTGATCATGAAATAGAATCGAGTGAATGAGATAAATGATTAAATTGCAAATTGCATGTGATAATTAAATAAAATCCAGTGAATGAGATAAATGATGAAATTGTAAATTGCATGTTATCATGAAATAAAATCGATTGAATGAGATAAATGATTAAATTGTAAATTGCATGTGATCATTAAATAAAATCGAGTGAATGAGATAAATGATGAAATTGTAAATTGCATGTGATCATGAAAAAAAATCGATTCAATGAGATAAATGATGAAATTGTAAATTGCATGTGATCATGAAATAGAATCGAGTGAATGAGATAAATGATTAAATTTTAAATTGCATGTGATCATGAAATAAAATCGATTGAATGAGATAAATGATGAAATTGTATATTGCATGTTATCATGAAATAGAATCGATTGAATGAGATAAATGATGAAATTTTAAATTGTATCTGATCATGAAATAAAATCGAGTGAATGAGATAAATGATTAAATTGTAAATTGCATGTGATCATGAAATAAAATCGACTGAATGAGATAAATGATGAAATTGTAAATTGCATATGATCATGAAATAAAATCGAGTGAATGAGATAAATGATTAAATTGTAAATTGCATGTAAGATTAAATTGCATAAAAGACTAAATTGTAAATTGCATGTGATCATGAAATAAAATCGAGTGAATGAGATAAATGATGAAATTGTAAATGGAATTTTAATGAAATAAAATCGAGTGAATGAGATGAATGATGAAATTGTAAATTGCATGTGATCATTATATAAAATCGAGTGAATGAGATAAATGATGAAATTGTAAATTATATATGATCATCAAATAGAATCGATTGAATGAGATAAATGATGAAATTGTAAATTGCATGTGATCATGAAATGAAATTGGATGAATGAGATAAATGATTAAATTGTAAATTATATGTGATCATGAAATACAATCGATTGATTGAGATAAATGATGAAATTGTAAATTGCATGTTATCATGAAATAAAATCGAGTGAATGAGATAAATGATTAAATTGTAAATTGCATGTGATCATTAAATAAAAACGAGTGAATGAGATAAATGATTAAATTGTAAATTGCATGTGATCATGAAATAAAATCGAGTGAATGAGATAAATGATGAAATTGTAAATTATATGTGATCATGAAATAGAATCGATTGAATGAGATAAATGATGAAATTGTATATTGCATGTTATCATGAAATATAATCGATTGAATGAGATAAATGATTAAATTGTAAATTGCATGTGATCATGAAATAGAATCGATTGAATGAGATAAATGATGAAATTGTAAATTGCATGTGATCATGAAAAAAAATCGAGTGAATGAGATTAATGATTAAATTGTAAATTATATGTGATCATGAAATATAATCGATTGAATGAGATAAATGATTAAATTGTAAATTGCATGTGATCATGAAATAAAATCGAGTGAATGAGATAAATGATTAAATTGTAAATTGCATGTGATCATGAAATAAAATCGCGTGAATGAGATAAATGATGAAATTGTAAATTGCATGTGATCATGAAATAGAATCGATTGAATGAGATAAATGATTAAATTGCAAATTGCATGTTTTCATGAAATATAATCGATTGAATGAGATAAATGATTAAATTGTAAATTGCATGTGATCATGAAATAGAGTCGATTGAATGAGATAAATGATGAAATTGTAAATTATATGTGATCATGAAATACAATCGATTGATTGAGATAAATGATGGAATTGTAAATTGCATGTGATTATGAAATAAAATCGAGTGAATGAGAAAAATGATTAAATTGTAAATTGCATGTGATCATTAAATAAAATCGACTGAATGAGATAAATGATGAAATTGTAAATTATATGTGATCATGAAATAGAGTCGATTGAATGAGATAAATGATGAAATTGTATATTGGATGTTATCATGAAATATAATCGATTGAATGAGATAAATGATTAAATTGTAAATTGCATGTGATCATGAAATAGAATCGATTGAATGAGATAAATGATTAAATTGTAAATTGCATGTGATCATTAAATAAAATCGACTGAATGAGATAAATGATTAAATTGTAAATTGCATGTGATCATGAAATAGAATCGATTGAATGAGATAAATGATTAAATTGTAAATTGCATGTGATCATTAAATAAAACCGAGTGAATGAGATAAATGATGAAATTGTAAATTATATGTGATCATGAAATAGAATCGATTGAATGAGATAAATGATGAAATTGCAAATTGCATGTGATCATGAAATAAAATCGAGTGAATGAGATAAATGATGAAATTGTAAATTGCATGTGATCATGAAATAAAATCGAGTGAATGAGATAAATGATGAAGTTGTAAATTGTATCTGATCATGAAATGAAATCGATTGAATGAGATAAATGATGAAATTGTAAATTGTATGTCATCATGAATAAAATCGAATGAATGAGATAAATGATGAAATTGTAAATTGTGTCTGATCATGAAATAAAATCGAGTGAATGAGATAAATGATGAAATTTTAAATTGTTTCTGATCATGAAATGAAATCGATTGAATCAGATAAATGATTAAATTGTAAATTGCATGTGATCATTAAATAAAATTGAGTGAATGAGATAAATGATGAAATTGTAAATTGCATGTGATCATGAAATAAAATCGAGTGAATGAGATAAATGATTAAATTTTAAATTGCATGTGATCACGAAATAAAATCGAGTGAATTGGATAAATGATGAAATTGTAAATTGCATGTGATCATGAAATAAAATCGAGTGAATGAGATAAATGATGAAATTGTAAATTGTATGTGATCATTAAATAAAATCGACTGAATGAGATAAATGATGAAATTGTAAATTATATGTGATCATGAAATACAATCGATTGATTGAGATAGATGATGAAATTGTAAATTGCATGTGATCATGAAATAAAATCGTGTGAAAGAGATAAATGATTAAATTGTAAATTGCATGTGATCATTAAATAAAATCGACTGAATGAGATAAATGATGAAATTGTAAATTATATGTGATCATGAAATAGAATCGATTGAATCAGATAGATGATTAAATTGTAAATTGCATGTGATCATTAAATAAAAACGAGTGAATGAGATAAATGATTAAATTGTAAATTGCATGTGATCATGAAATAAAATCGACTGAATCAGATAAATGATGAAATTGTAAATTATATGTGATCATGGAATAGAATCGATTGAATGAGATAAATGATGAAATTGTATATTGCATGTGATCATGAAATAAATTCGATTGAATGAGATAAATGATTAAATTGTAAATTGCATGTGATCATTAAATAAAATCGAGTGAATGAGATAAATGATGAAATTGAAAATTGCACGTGATCATTAAATAGAATCGACTGAATGAGATAAATGATAAAATTGTAAATTATATGTGATCATGAAATAGAATCGATTGAATGAGATAAATGATGAAATTGTATATTGCATGTGATCATTAAATAAAATCGACTGAATAAGATAAATGATTAAATTGTAAATTGCATATGATCATTAAATAAAATCGAGTGAATGAGATAAATGATGAAATTGTAAATTATATGTGATCATGAAATAGAATCGATTGAATGAGATAAATGATGAAATTGTATATTGCATGTGATCATTAAATAAAATCGACTGAATGAGATAAATGATTAAATTGTAAATTGCATGTTATCATGAAATAAAATCGAGTGTATGAGATAAATGATGAAATTGTAAATTCATGTGATCATGAAATAAAATCGAGTGAATGAGATAAATGATTAAATTGTAAATTGCATGTGATCATGAAATAAAATCGAGTGAATGATATAAATGATGAAATTGTAAATTGCATGTGATCAGGAAATAAATTCGAGTGAATGAGATAAATGATTAAATTGTAAATTGCATGTGATCATGAAATAAAATCGAGTGAACGAGAAAAATGATGAAATTGTAAATTATATGTGATCATGAAATAGAATCGATTGAATGAGGTAAATGATTACATTGTAAATTGCATGTGATCATGAAATGAAATCGAGTGAATGAGATAAATGATTAAATTGTAAATTGCATGTGATCACAAAATAAAATCAAGTGGATGAGATAAATGATTAAATTTTAAATTGCATGTGATCATGAAGTAAAATCGAGTGAATGAGATAAATGATGAAATTTTAAATTGTATATGATCATGAAATACAATCGATTGAATGAGATAAATGATGAAATTGTAAATTTTATCTGATCATGAAATGAAATCGATTCAATGAGATAAATGATTAAATTTTAAATTGCATGTGATCATGAAATAAAATCGAGTGAATGAGATAAATGATTAAATTGTAAAGTATATATGATCATGAAACAAAATCGATTGAATGAGATAAATGATGAAATTGTAAATTGTATCTGATCATGAAATAAAATCGACTGAATGAGATAAATGATTAAATTGTAAATTGCATGTCATCATGAAATAAAATCGACTGAATGAGATAAATGATGAAATTGTAAATTGTATCTGATCATGAAATGAAATCGATTGAATGAGATAAATGATGAAATTGTAAATTGCATGTGATCATGAAATAAAATCGAGTGAATGAGATAAATGATGAAATTGTAAATTGTATCTGATCATGAAATGAAATCGATTGAATGAGATAAATGATGAAATTTTAAATTGTATCTGATCATGAAATAAAATCGACTGAATGAGATAAATGATGAAATTGTAAATTGTATGTGATCATGAAATAAAATCGAGTGAATGAGATAAATGATGAAATTGTAAATTGTATCTGATCATGAAATGAAATCGACTGAATGAGATAAATGATGAAATTGTAAATTGTATGTGATCATGAATAAATCAAGTGACTGAGATAAATGATGAAATTGTAAATTGTATCTGATCATGAAATTAAATCGATTGAATGAGATAAATGATGAAATGTTAAATTGTATCTGATCATGAAAAAAAATCGACTGAATGAGATAAATGATGAAATTTTAAATTGTATCTGATCATGAAATGAAATCGATTAAATGAGATAAATGATGAAATTTTAAATTTTATCTGATCATGAAATGAAATCGATTGAATGAGATAAACGATAAATTGTAAATTGTATCTGATCATGAAATGAAATCGATTGAATGAGATAAATGATGAAATTGTATATTGTATCTGATCATGAAATAAAATCGATTGAATGAGATAAATGATGAAATTTTAAATTGTATCTGATTATGAAATGAAATCGATTGAATGAGATAAATGATGAAATTGTAAATTGTATGTGATCATGAATAAAATCGAATGAATGAGATAAATGATGAATTTGTAAATTGTATCTGATCATGAAATAAAATCGAGTGAATGAGATAAATGATGAAATTTTAAATTGTATCTGATCATGAAATAAAATCGAGTGAATGAGATAAATGATGAAATTTTAAATTGTATCTGATCATGAAATGAAATCGATTGAATGAGATAAATGATGAAGTTGTAAATTGTATCTGATCATGAAATGAAATCGATTGAATGAGATAAGTGATGAAATTGTAAATTGTATGTGATCATGAATAAAATCGAATGAATGAGATAAATGATGAAATTGTAAATTGTATCTGATCATGAAATAAAATCGAGTGAATGAGATAAATGATGAAATTTTAAATTGTTTCTGATCATGAAATGAAATCGATTGAATGAGATAAATGATGAAATTGTAAATTGTATCTGATCATGAAATGAAATCGATTGAATGAGATAAATGATGAAATGGTAAATTGTATGTGATCATGAATAAAATCGAATGAATGAGATAAATGATGAAATTGTAAATTGTATCTGATCATGAAATAAAATCGAGTGAATGAGATAAATGATGAAATTGTAAATTGTATCTGATCATGAAATGAAATCGAATGAATGAGATAAATAATGAAATTTTAAATTGTATCTGATCATGAAATGAAATCGAATGAATGAGATAAATGATGAAATTGTAACTTGTATCTGATCATGAAATAAAATCGAGTGAATGAGATAAATGATGAAATTTTAAATTGTATCTGATCATGAAATAAAATCGAGTGAATGAGATAAACGATGAAATTTTAAATTGTATCTGATCATGAAATGAAATCGAATGAATGAGATAAATGATGAAATTTTAAATTGTATCTGATCAAGAAATGAAATCGAATGAATGAGATAAATGATGAAATTGTATATTGTATCTGATCAAGAAATGAAATCGAATGAATGAGATAAATGATGAAATTGTATATTGTATCTGATCATGAAAGAAAATCGTGTGAATGAGATAAATGATGAAATTTTAAATTGTATCTGATCATGAAATAAAATCGAGTGAATGAGATAAATGATGAAATTTTAAATTGTATCTGATCATGAAATAAAATCGAGTGAATGAGATAAATGATGAAATTTTAAATTGTATCTGATCATGAAATGAAATCGATTGAATGAGATAAATGATGAAATTTTAAATTGTATCTGATCATGAAATGAAATCGATTGAATGAGATAAATGATGAAATTGTATCTGATCATGAAATAAAATCGAGTGAATGAGATAAATGATGAAATTGTATATTGTATCTGATCATGAAATAAAATCGAGTGAATGAGATAAATGATGAAATTTTAAATTGTGTATGATCATGAAATGAAATCGATTTAATGAGATAAATGATGAAATTGTAAATTGTATCTGATCATGAAATAAAATCGATTGAATGAGATAAATGATGAAATTGTATATTGTATCTGATCATGAAATGAAATCGATTGAATGAGATAAATGATGAAATGGTAAATTGTATCTGATCATGAAATAAAATCGAATGAATGAGATAAATGATGAAATTGTAAATTGTATCTGATCATGAAATAAAATCGATTGAGTGAGATAAATGATGAAATTGTAAATTGTATCTGATCATGAAATAAAATCGATTGAATGAGATAAATGATGAAATTGTAAATTGTATCTGATCATGAAATGAAATCGATTGAATGAGATAAATGATGAAATTGTAAATTGTATCTGATCATGAAATGAAATCTATTGCATGAGATAAATGATGAAATTTTAAATTGTATCTGATCATGAAATGAAATCGATTGAATGAGATAAATGATGGAATTGTAAATTGTATCTGATCATGAAATAAAATCGAGTGAATGAGATAAACGATGAAATTTTAAATTCTATCTCATCATGAAATGAAATCGAATGAATGAGATAAATGATGAAATTTTAAATTGTATCTGATCATGAAATGAAATCGAATGAATGAGATAAATGATGAAATTTTAAATTGTATCTGATCATGAAAGAAAATCGATTGAATGAGATAATGATGAAATTGTAAATTGTATCTGATCATGAAATGAAATCGATTGAATGAGATAAATGATGAAATTGTAAATTGTATGTGATCATGAAATGAAATCGATTGAATGAGATAAATGATGAAATTGTAAATTGTATCTGATCATGAAATAAAATCGATTGAATGAGATAATGATGAAATTGTAAATTGTATCTGATCATGAAATGAAATCGATTGAATGAGATAAATGATGAAATTGTAATTGTATGTGATCATGAAATGAAATCAATTGAATGAGATAAATGATAAAATTGTAAATTGTATCTGATCATGAAATGAAATCGATTGAATGAGATAAATGATGAAATTTTAAATTGTATCTGATCATGAGATGAAATCGATTGAATGAGGTAAATGATGAAATTGTAAATTGCATGTGACCATGAAATAAAATCGAGTGAATGAGATAAATGATGAAATTGTAAATTTTATCTGATCATGAAATGAAATCGATTGAATGAGATAAATGATGAAATTGTAAATTGTATCTGATCATGAAATAAAATCGATTGAATGAGATAAATGATGAAATTGTAAATTGTATCTGATCATGAAATAAAATCGATTGAATGAGATAAATGATGAAATTGTAAATTGTATCTGATCATGAAATGAAATCGATTGAATGAGGTAAATGATGAAATTGTAAATTGCATGTGACCATGAAATAAAATCGAGTGAATGAGATAAATGATGAAATTGTAAATTGTGTCTGATCATGAAATAAAATCGAGTGAATGAGATAAATGATGAAATTGTAAATTGTATCTGATCATGAAATAAAATCGAGTTAATGAGATAAATGATGAAATTGTAAATTGTATCTGATCATGAAATGAAATCGATTGAATGAGATAAATGATGAAATTGTAAATTGTATCTGATCAAGAAATGAAATCGAATGAATGAGATAAATGATGAAATTCTATATTGTATCTGATCAAGAAATGAAATCGAATGAATGAGATAAATGATGAAATTGTATATTGTATCTGATCATGAAAGAAAATCGTGTGAATGAGATAAATGATGAAATTTTAAATTGTATCTGATCATGAAATAAAATCGAGTGAATGAGATAAATGATGAAATTTTAAATTGTATCTGATCATGAAATAAAATCGAGTGAATGAGATAAATGATGAAATTTTAAATTGTATCTGATCATGAAATGAAATCGATTGAATGAGATAAATGATGAAATTTTAAATTGTATCTGATCATGAAATGAAATCGATTGAATGAGATAAATGATGAAATTGTATCTGATCATGAAATAAAATCGAGTGAATGAGATAAATGATGAAATTTTAAATTGTATCTGATCATGAAATGAAATCGATTGAATGAGATAAATGATGAAATTGTATATTGTATCTGATCATGAAATAAAATCGAGTGAATGAGATAAATGATGAAATTTTAAATTGTGTATGATCATGAAATGAAATCGATTTAATGAGATAAATGATGAAATTGTAAATTGTATCTGATCATGAAATAAAATCGATTGAATGAGATAAATGATGAAATTGTAAATTGTATCTGATCATGAAATGAAATCGATTGAATGAGATAAATGATGAAATTGTAAATTGTATCTGATCATGAAATGAAATCTTTTGCATGAGATAAATGATGAAATTTTAAATTGTATCTGATCATGAAATGAAATCGATTGAATGAGATAAATGATGAAATTGTAAATTGTATCTGATCATGAAATAAAATCGAGTGAATGAGATAAACGATGAAATTTTAAATTGTATCTGATCATGAAATGAAATCGAATGAATGAGATAAATGATGAAATTTTAAATTGTATCTGATCATGAAATGAAATCGAATGAATGAGATAAATGATGAAATTTTAAATTGTATCTGATCATGAAAGAAAATCGATTGAATGAGATAATGATGAAATTTTAAATTGTATCTGATCATGAAATGAAATCGATTGAATGAGATAAATGATGAAATTGTAAATTGTATCTGATCATGAAATAAAATCGATTGAATGAGATAATGATGAAATTGTAAATTGTATCTGATCATGAAATGAAATCGATTGAATGAGATAAATGATGAAATTGTAATTGTATCTGATCATGAAATGCAATCGATTGAATGAGATAAATGATGAAATTGTAAATTGTATCTGATCATGAAATGAAATCGATTGAATGAGATAAATGATGAAATTTTAAATTGTATCTGATCATGAGATGAAATCGATTGAATGAGGTAAATGATGAAATTGTAAATTGCATGTGACCATGAAATAAAATCGAGTGAATGAGATAAATGATGAAATTGTAAATTGTATCTGATCATGAAATGAAATCGATTGAATGAGATAAATGATGAAATTGTAAATTGTATCTGATCATGAAATGAAATCGATTGAATGAGGTAAATGATGAAATTGTAAATTGCATGTGACCATGAAATAAAATCGAGTGAATGAGATAAATGATGAAATTGTAAATTGTATCTGATCATGAAATAAAATCGAGTGAATGAGATAAATGATGAAATTGTAAATTGTATCTGATCATGAAATAAAATCGAGTGAATGAGATAAATGATGAAATTGTAAATTGTATCTGATCATGAAATGAAATCGATTGAATGAGATAAATGATGAAATTGTAAATTGTATCTGATCATGAAATGAAATCGATTGAATGAGATAAATGATGAAATTGTAAATTGTATCTGATCATGAAATGAAATCGATTGAATGAGATAAATGATGAAATTGTAAATTGTATCTGATCATGAAATAAAATCGATTGAATGAGATAAATGATGAAATTGTAATTGTATCTGATCATGAAATGAAATCGATTGAATGAGATAAATGATGAAATTGTAAATTGTATCTGATCATGAAATGAAATCGATTGAATGAGATAAATGATGAAATTTTAAATTGTATCTGATCATGAGATGAAATCGATTGAATGAGGTAAATGATGAAATTGTAAATTGCATGTGACCATGAAATAAAATCGAGTGAATGAGATAAATGATGAAATTGTAAATTGTATCTGATCATGAAATGAAATCGATTGAATGAGATAAATGATGAAATTGTAAATTATATATGAACATGAATAAAATCGACTGAATGACATAAATGATGAAATTGTAAATTGTATCTGATCATGAAATAAAATCGAGTGAATGAGATAAATGATGAAATTGTAAATTGTATCTGATCATGAAATGAAATCGATTGAATGAGATAAATGATGAAATTGTAAATTGTATCTGATCATGAAATAAAATCGATTGAATGAGATAAATGATGAAATTGTAAATTGTATCTGATCATGAAATAAAATCGAGTGAATGAGATAAATGATGAAATTGTAAATTGTATCTGATCATGAAATAAAATCGAGTGAATGAGATAAATGATGAAATTGTAAATTGTATCTGATCATGAAATGAAATCGATTGAATGAGATAAATGATGAAATTGTAAATTTTATATGAACATGAATAAAATCGACTGAATGAGATAAATGATGAAATTGTAAATTGTATCTGATCATGAAATAAAATCGATTGAATGAGATAAATGATGAAATTGTAAATTGTATCTGATCATGAAATAAAATCGAGTGAATGAGATAAATGATAAAATTGTAAATTATATGTGATCATGAAATAGAATCGATTGAATGAGATAAATGATGAAATTGTATATTGCATGTGATCATTAAATAAAATCGACTGAATAAGATAAATGATTAAATTGTAAATTGCATATGATCATTAAATAAAATCGAGTGAATGAGATAAATGATGAAATTGTAAATTATATGTGATCATGAAATAGAATCGATTGAATGAGATAAATGATGAAATTGTATATTGCATGTGATCATTAAATAAAATCGACTGAATGAGATAAATGATTAAATTGTAAATTGCATGTTATCATGAAATAAAATCGAGTGTATGAGATAAATGATGAAATTGTAAATTCATGTGATCATGAAATAAAATCGAGTGAATGAGATAAATGATTAAATTGTAAATTGCATGTGATCATGAAATAAAATCGAGTGAATGATATAAATGATGAAATTGTAAATTGCATGTGATCAGGAAATAAATTCGAGTGAATGAGATAAATGATTAAATTGTAAATTGCATGTGATCATGAAATGAAATCGAGTGAACGAGAAAAATGATGAAATTGTAAATTATATGTGATCATGAAATAGAATCGATTGAATGAGGTAAATGATTACATTGTAAATTGCATGTGATCATGAAATGAAATCGAGTGAATGAGATAAATGATTAAATTGTAAATTGCATGTGATCACAAAATAAAATCAAGTGGATGAGATAAATGATTAAATTTTAAATTGCATGTGATCATGAAGTAAAATCGAGTGAATGAGATAAATGATGAAATTTTAAATTGTATATGATCATGAAATACAATCGATTGAATGAGATAAATGATGAAATTGTAAATTTTATCTGATCATGAAATGAAATCGATTCAATGAGATAAATGATTAAATTTTAAATTGCATGTGATCATGAAATAAAATCGAGTGAATGAGATAAATGATTAAATTGTAAAGTATATATGATCATGAAACAAAATCGATTGAATGAGATAAATGATGAAATTGTAAATTGTATCTGATCATGAAATAAAATCGACTGAATGAGATAAATGATTAAATTGTAAATTGCATGTCATCATGAAATAAAATCGACTGAATGAGATAAATGATGAAATTGTAAATTGTATCTGATCATGAAATGAAATCGATTGAATGAGATAAATGATGAAATTGTAAATTGCATGTGATCATGAAATAAAATCGAGTGAATGAGATAAATGATGAAATTGTAAATTGTATCTGATCATGAAATGAAATCGATTGAATGTGATAAATGATGAAATTTTAAATTGTATCTGATCATGAAATAAAATCGACTGAATGAGATAAATGATGAAATTGTAAATTGTATGTGATCATGAAATAAAATCGAGTGAATGAGATAAATGATGAAATTGTAAATTGTATCTGATCATGAAATGAAATCGACTGAATGAGATAAATGATGAAATTGTAAATTGTATGTGATCATGAAATGAAATCGATTGAATGAGATAAATGATGAAATGTTAAATTGTATCTGATCATGAAAAAAAATCGACTGAATGAGATAAATGATGAAATTTTAAATTGTATCTGATCATGAAATGAAATCGATTAAATGAGATAAATGATGAAATTTTAAATTTTATCTGATCATGAAATGAAATCGATTGAATGAGATAAACGATAAATTGTAAATTGTATCTGATCATGAAATGAAATCGATTGAATGAGATAAATGATGAAATTGTATATTGTATCTGATCATGAAATAAAATCGATTGAATGAGATAAATGATGAAATTTTAAATTGTATCTGATTATGAAATGAAATCGATTGAATGAGATAAATGATGAAATTGTAAATTGTATGTGATCATGAATAAAATCGAATGAATGAGATAAATGATGAATTTGTAAATTGTATCTGATCATGAAATAAAATCGAGTGAATGAGATAAATGATGAAATTTTAAATTGTATCTGATCATGAAATAAAATCGAGTGAATGAGATAAATGATGAAATTTTAAATTGTATCTGATGATGAAATGAAATCGATTGAATGAGATAAATGATGAAGTTGTAAATTGTATCTGATCATGAAATGAAATCGATTGAATGAGATAAGTGATGAAATTGTAAATTGTATGTGATCATGAATAAAATCGAATGAATGAGATAAATGATGAAATTGTAAATTGTATCTGATCATGAAATAAAATCGAGTGAATGAGATAAATGATGAAATTTTAAATTGTTTCTGATCATGAAATGAAATCGATTGAATGAGATAAATGATGAAATTGTAAATTGTATCTGATCATGAAATGAAATCGATTGAATGAGATAAATGATGAAATGGTAAATTGTATGTGATCATGAATAAAATCGAATGAATGAGATAAATGATGAAATTGTAAATTGTATCTGATCATGAAATAAAATCGAGTGAATGAGATAAATGATGAAATTGTAAATTGTATCTGATCATGAAATGAAATCGAATGAATGAGATAAATAATGAAATTTTAAATTGTATCTGATCATGAAATGAAATCGAATGAATGAGATAAATGATGAAATTGTAACTTGTATCTGATCATGAAATAAAATCGAGTGAATGAGATAAATGATGAAATTTTAAATTGTATCTGATCATGAAATAAAATCGAGTGAATGAGATAAACGATGAAATTTTAAATTGTATCTGATCATGAAATGAAATCGAATGAATGAGATAAATGATGAAATTTTAAATTGTATCTGATCAAGAAATGAAATCGAATGAATGAGATAAATGATGAAATTGTATATTGTATCTGATCAAGAAATGAAATCGAATGAATGAGATAAATGATGAAATTGTATATTGTATCTGATCATGAAAGAAAATCGTGTGAATGAGATAAATGATGAAATTTTAAATTGTATCTGATCATGAAATAAAATCGAGTGAATGAGATAAATGATGAAATTTTAAATTGTATCTGATCATGAAATAAAATCGAGTGAATGAGATAAATGATGAAATTTTAAATTGTATCTGATCATGAAATGAAATCGATTGAATGAGATAAATGATGAAATTTTAAATTGTATCTGATCATGAAATGAAATCGATTGAATGAGATAAATGATGAAATTGTATCTGATCATGAAATAAAATCGAGTGAATGAGATAAATGATGAAATTGTATATTGTATCTGATCATGAAATAAAATCGAGTGAATGAGATAAATGATGAAATTTTAAATTGTGTATGATCATGAAATGAAATCGATTTAATGAGATAAATGATGAAATTGTAAATTGTATCTGATCATGAAATAAAATCGATTGAATGAGATAAATGATGAAATTGTATATTGTATCTGATCATGAAATGAAATCGATTGAATGAGATAAATGATGAAATGGTAAATTGTATCTGATCATGAAATAAAATCGAATGAATGAGATAAATGATGAAATTGTAAATTGTATCTGATCATGAAATAAAATCGATTGAGTGAGATAAATGATGAAATTGTAAATTGTATCTGATCATGAAATAAAATCGATTGAATGAGATAAATGATGAAATTGTAAATTGTATCTGATCATGAAATGAAATCGATTGAATGAGATAAATGATGAAATTGTAAATTGTATCTGATCATGAAATGAAATCTATTGCATGAGATAAATGATGAAATTTTAAATTGTATCTGATCATGAAATGAAATCGATTGAATGAGATAAATGATGGAATTGTAAATTGTATCTGATCATGAAATGAAATCGAATGAATGAGATAAATGATGAAATTTTAAATTGTATCTGATCATGAAAGAAAATCGATTGAATGAGATAATGATGAAATTGTAAATTGTATCTGATCATGAAATGAAATCGATTGAATGAGATAAATGATGAAATTGTAAATTGTATGTGATCATGAAATGAAATCGATTGAATGAGATAAATGATGAAATTGTAAATTGTATCTGATCATGAAATAAAATCGATTGAATGAGATAATGATGAAATTGTAAATTGTATCTGATCATGAAATGAAATCGATTGAATGAGATAAATGATGAAATTGTAATTGTATGTGATCATGAAATGAAATCGATTTAATGAGATAAATGATAAAATTGTAAATTGTATCTGATCATGAAATGAAATCGATTGAATGAGATAAATGATGAAATTTTAAATTGTATCTGATCATGAGATGAAATCGATTGAATGAGGTAAATGATGAAATTGTAAATTGCATGTGACCATGAAATAAAATCGAGTGAATGAGATAAATGATGAAATTGTAAATTTTATCTGATCATGAAATGAAATCGATTGAATGAGATAAATGATGAAATTGTAAATTGTATCTGATCATGAAATAAAATCGATTGAATGAGATAAATGATGAAATTGTAAATTGTATCTGATCATGAAATAAAATCGATTGAATGAGATAAATGATGAAATTGTAAATTGTATCTGATCATGAAATGAAATCGATTGAATGAGGTAAATGATGAAATTGTAAATTGCATGTGACCATGAAATAAAATCGAGTGAATGAGATAAATGATGAAATTGTAAATTGTGTCTGATCATGAAATAAAATCGAGTGAATGAGATAAATGATGAAATTGTAAATTGTATCTGATCATGAAATAAAATCGAGTTAATGAGATAAATGATGAAATTGTAAATTGTATCTGATCATGAAATGAAATCGATTGAATGAGATAAATGATGAAATTGTAAATTGTATCTGATCAAGAAATGAAATCGAATGAATGAGATAAATGATGAAATTGTATATTGTATCTGATCAAGAAATGAAATCGAATGAATGAGATAAATGATGAAATTGTATATTGTATCTGATCATGAAAGAAAATCGTGTGAATGAGATAAATGATGAAATTTTAAATTGTATCTGATCATGAAATAAAATCGAGTGAATGAGATAAATGATGAAATTTTAAATTGTATCTGATCATGAAATAAAATCGAGTGAATGAGATAAATGATGAAATTTTAAATTGTACCTGATCATGAAATGAAATCGATTGAATGAGATAAATGATGAAATTTTAAATTGTATCTGATCATGAAATGAAATCGATTGAATGAGATAAATGATGAAATTGTATCTGATCATGAAATAAAATCGAGTGAATGAGATAAATGATGAAATTTTAAATTGTATCTGATCATGAAATGAAATCGATTGAATGAGATAAATGATGAAATTGTATATTGTATCTGATCATGAAATAAAATCGAGTGAATGAGATAAATGATGAAATTTTAAATTGTGTATGATCATGAAATGAAATCGATTTAATGAGATAAATGATGAAATTGTAAATTGTATCTGATCATGAAATAAAATCGATTGAATGAGATAAATGATGAAATTGTAAATTGTATCTGATCATGAAATGAAATCGATTGAATGAGATAAATGATGAAATTGTAAATTGTATCTGATCATGAAATGAAATCTTTTGCATGAGATAAATGATGAAATTTTAAATTGTATCTGATCATGAAATGAAATCGATTGAATGAGATAAATGATGAAATTGTAAATTGTATCTGATCATGAAATAAAATCGAGTGAATGAGATAAACGATGAAATTTTAAATTGTATCTGATCATGAAATGAAATCGAATGAATGAGATAAATGATGAAATTTTAAATTGTATCTGATCATGAAATGAAATCGAATGAATGAGATAAATGATGAAATTTTAAATTGTATCTGATCATGAAAGAAAATCGATTGAATGAGATAATGATGAAATTTTAAATTGTATCTGATCATGAAATGAAATCGATTGAATGAGATAAATGATGAAATTGTAAATTGTATCTGATCATGAAATAAAATCGATTGAATGAGATAATGATGAAATTGTAAATTGTATCTGATCATGAAATGAAATCGATTGAATGAGATAAATGATGAAATTATAATTGTATCTGATCATGAAATGCAATCGATTGAATGAGATAAATGATGAAATTGTAAATTGTATCTGATCATGAAATGAAATCGATTGAATGAGATAAATGATGAAATTTTAAATTGTATCTGATCATGAGATGAAATCGATTGAATGAGGTAAATGATGAAATTGTAAATTGCATGTGACCATGAAATAAAATCGAGTGAATGAGATAAATGATGAAATTGTAAATTGTATCTGATCATGAAATGAAATCGATTGAATGAGATAAATGATGAAATTGTAAATTGTATCTGATCATGAAATGAAATCGATTGAATGAGGTAAATGATGAAATTGTAAATTGCATGTGACCATGAAATAAAATCGAGTGAATGAGATAAATGATGAAATTGTAAATTGTATCTGATCATGAAATAAAATCGAGTGAATGAGATAAATGATGAAATTGTAAATTGTATCTGATCATGAAATAAAATCGAGTGAATGAGATAAATGATGAAATTGTAAATTGTATCTGATCATGAAATGAAATCGATTGAATGAGATAAATGATGAAATTGTAAATTGTATCTGATCATGAAATGAAATCGATTGAATGAGATAAATGATGAAATTGTAAATTGTATCTGATCATGAAATGAAATCAATTGAATGAGATAAATGATGAAATTGTAAATTGTATCTGATCATGAAATAAAATCGATTGAATGAGATAAATGATGAAATTGTAATTGTATCTGATCATGAAATGAAATCGATTGAATGAGATAAATGATGAAATTGTAAATTGTATCTGATCATGAAATGAAATCGATTGAATGAGATAAATGATGAAATTTTAAATTGTATCTGATCATGAGATGAAATCGATTGAATGAGGTAAATGATGAAATTGTAAATTGCATGTGACCATGAAATAAAATCGAGTGAATGAGATAAATGATGAAATTGTAAATTGTATCTGATCATGAAATGAAATCGATTGAATGAGATAAATGATGAAATTGTAAATTATATATGAACATGAATAAAATCGACTGAATGACATAAATGATGAAATTGTAAATTGTATCTGATCATGAAATAAAATCGAGTGAATGAGATAAATGATGAAATTGTAAATTGTATCTGATCATGAAATGAAATCGATTGAATGAGATAAATGATGAAATTGTAAATTGTATCTGATCATGAAATAAAATCGATTGAATGAGATAAATGATGAAATTGTAAATTGTATCTGATCATGAAATAAAATCGAGTGAATGAGATAAATGATGAAATTGTAAATTGTATCTGATCATGAAATAAAATCGAGTGAATGAGATAAATGATGAAATTGTAAATTGTATCTGATCATGAAATGAAATCGATTGAATGAGATAAATGATGAAATTGTAAATTTTATATGAACATGAATAAAATCGACTGAATGAGATAAATGATGAAATTGTAAATTGTATCTGATCATGAAATAAAATCGATTGAATGAGATAAATGATGAAATTGTAAATTGTATCTGATCATGAAATAAAATCGAGTGAATGAGATAAATGATGAAATTGTAAATTGTATCTGATCATGAAATAAAATCGAGTGAATGAGATAAATGATGAAATTGTAAATTGTATCTGATCATGAATAAAATCGAATGAATGAGATAAATGATGAAATTGTAAATTGTATCTGATCATGAAATGAAATCGATTGAATGAGATAATTGATGAAATTGTAAATTGTATCTGATCATGAAATAAAATCGATTGAATGAGATAAATGATGAAATTGTAAATTGTATCTGATCATGAAATAAAATCGAGTGAATGAGATAAATGATGAAATTGTAAATTATATATGAACATGAATAAAATCGACTGAATGAGATAAATGATGAAATTGCAAATTGTATCTGATCATGAAATAAAATCGATTGAATGAGATAAATGATGAAATTGTAAATTGTATCTGATCATGAAATGAAATCGATTGAATGAGATAAATGATGAAATTGTAAATTATATATGATCATGAATAAAATCGACTGAATGAGATAAATGACTTTGTAGAAAAGTCTTGTTGTGTAAGTGGCTCTAAAAATGCTATATACAGGGAAAGTCATTTTGTAGAAAATTCTTGGGAGAGGCAAACGAATTTATAAAATCTCCAAACCTAAATAATTTTATAAAAAATCTCGACGGGTAAGTGACTATTAAAAAATCTCGATTTTTTTTAAGACTAAAAATATTGTCGAAGTATAAATGACTTTGTAGAAAAAAGCATGAATGGAAGCTATTATAAAAAAAAATCTGGAAGGAGAAGTGATTAATTTAATTTGAAAATTCTCCGGAAGTAAATGATTCTGTAAAAATCTTTAAGGGTAAATGATTTTGCAGAAACTCTTCAGGGTTGGGTTGTTTTACCCCTGAGCGTCACTTTTTTGCACACCATGGGCTAAATGGCCAGGTCACATGGACCCCGAAGGCTCAGAGAAGGTTGGGGACCCACTGGAACAGCTGTTGGGAGACAGTGGTAGACTCCCGTCAAGGCCATTCAGCGTATTCTTTAACGTTGGGTTGTTTTACCTCTGAGCGGCACTTTTTTGCACAACATGGGCTAAATATCCAGGTCACATGGACCCCGAAGGCTCAGAGAAGGTTGGGGGAGGGGACCCACTGAAACAGCTGTTGGGAGACAGATGGTAGCCTCACGTCAAGGCCATCTAGCGTGTTCTTTAACGTTCTGTTGTTTTACCTCTGAGCGGCACTTTTTTGCACACCATGGGCTAAATGGCCAGGTCATATGGACCCCGGAGGCTCAGAGAAGGTTGGGGAGGGGACCCACTGGAACAGCTGTTGGGAGACAGATGGTAGCCTCCCGTCAAGGCCATCCAGCGTGTTCTTTAACGTGCACAAGATATGGCTCTCGCGCACACGGAGCCACGGCTTAACGTCCCATCCGACTTACGGCGACCTTTCCAAAGCCATCGATATCCCCTACTGACCGTGGGCAGGGCGGGGAATTTTGCGGACCGGTGCAGTGGTGTCATCTGAATGGTTGAAACCAGTTGTAATGGTTTTGTCTGAATGACTTGATCTATTTATAGTGGTGTTATCCAAATGGTTCATACCGTGTAGTAGTGCCATCATCCAGACAGTTCGAATCTGCTGTATTGGTGTCATCTGAATGGTTTGAATCGGTTGTAGTGATGTCATCCAAATGGTTCATACCGGTTACAGTGGTGTCATCCATATGATTCGAACCGGTTGTTAAAAATATCATTAATCGCATAACCAGTTATTGAAATAGAAGAAAATTAATTTGAAAGAATTCATATAAAGAATAGTTATTTATATTTGTGGAAATATATGTATATAAAGAGAACCATTATGGTTGTAAAACTTCCCCAAATGCTCTTTGTATCGTTGTACAGTCGCTCAAAAAAGTATCCGAACACTATGGTTGATTACAGAAATCAGAAAAAATACCTGGCAACGATTTTTTTAGAAGTTAGTGATATGACACGAAGGTTGTCAGATCACTAATTTCTAAAAAAAATCGTTGCCAGATAGTTTTTTCTGAATTCTGTAATCAACCATAGTGTTCGGATACTTTTTTGAGCGACTGTAGGTGGTCATATTATTTTGATACCAGATCGTGTGGGCTCACTCACGGAAATATTGAGCGTGTGCAGTTACCGTTCACAGCAAACTGGAGCGTGTGCAGTAACTGCACACGCTCCAGTTTGCTGTGAACGGTAACTGGAGCGTGTACAGTTGCTGCACACGCTCCAGATATTTTTCCTGAATTCTGTAATCACGTGACACGAAGGTTGCCAGATCACTAATTTCTAAAAAAATCGTTGCCAGATATTTTTTTCTGATTTCTGTCATCAACCGTAGTGTTCAGATACTTTTTTGAGCGACTGTACATTAAACAAAAATAATAAAATAATGATTTCAAAAAAAAAAGAGAACCCCTTGTTAATAAATTGACCTGAAGCCATTGCTTGCATCCCTTTCATTGCTGGCATTTCATCGGTTTCTAAAGCGAATCTGATTTTACTTTTAAAAAGATATATCGCACGATGAAAATTTGTCCGCACTTGTGCTTCAGCAAAAATTTATTTTGTTTGTTTTTCGACGTCATCCAAATTATCGCCATGCATCAGCGAATATGTCTGAGTTGGATGTCTTGTTGTTGATACTAAAATGTCAAACAAAATCAAGTGCAAACAGGTCTGTGGCTGCGTGCGTGATGCTGATGATGATCGAAGTTCGCCCCTCCCCGCCGCGACGATACCCCCTACCATGGTCATCACTGAACATCACGCTAATCCACGCTATCCTGAACACGAGAAACAAGTTCTGAGATCGGTAATCAAATCAAGGTTAGGAAATTTCGTCCAGAAAAGGTAATCCTCCCTTCCTCCACAATCCCCAAATCTGAACGTTTAATCTCTCTAATCTTCCCCGACCGTCATAACAACGTTGCAAGCGACGTCGCCTTCCCGAAGAACCGACGACTCGCCGAAAAACGAAACTGAAAAGGAACAAAAACAAAAAACCCCGAAGAAAAGTGAAAACGCTTTCGGTAGAGCACGCGCTCGAACGCACGCGGCGGCACATTTGTCAAGGTCATCCTCACGTGAGAAAGTGAATCCGCCAAGGCCGCCGTGTGGCCGCAACAGGCCGCAGAGCGATTTCTTCAGCAGTGGAGAGATTCCTCATCACAAAGCTGAAATCGGGGGATTCACCACTGGATAGAAACGCTATTTTTGGAACCTGACTTCACCTCCCGTCAAGGTACGCGCAGGTACGCTGGTCCCTTCCTCACTGCCTGACCCCTCCCCCCCCCACTCTTTCGTCTCCTCTGCTTCCTCCCCTCTTTCTCTTCACCACCCCCGGCGTCTGAGGAGTTTCTTCTTTCCCCTGAAGCACATCTCCTGGTCCAATCGTCTTCCAACTTTCACTTGAACGGCTGAGGGCGGGTTTTTCTGGTATTTAAACAGGCCGACGGTGAGAGTGCGAGATGTTTCGTTGGTCCTTTGACTGTTCCGTCGTAGTGTGGTGTTGTTGTGTACTGTGTTGGCTGTTGCCAGAAGGTCCCTAGTAGCCCTCTGCTGCTGAACGGAAAGAAAGGTAAGGAACTTTTTTTTTTTTGCTTCGTCTTTGGTTCCGTTCACTGACTTGGAATTTTTAATATTTTTTTAAATAGATATTTATGCTCTTTACTGAAATTGAAAGTAAAAATATTAATAGATTTTAATATTACAGTAAATGTTTCAATAGAAGCCCGGATTACCATTTACAATTTTTTGCTTGTAACACGTAAAGATTTGAACCCAGGCGTTTAATATTTCGTATAAGGTATTTAAAAATAATTTCGATGAATCAATCTTAATTTTAAAACCTTCCTGAAAAGGATAGATAATTTTTGTGTCATGATATATAAGTTATAAGGTTGGGTTGTTTAATCTCTGAGCGGCACTTTTTTTGCACACAATGGGCTAAATGGCCAGGTCACAAGGACCTCGAAGGCTCAGAGAAGGTTGGGGGAGGGGACCCACTGGGACAGCTGTTGGGAGACAGATGGTAGCCTCCCGTCAAGGCCATCCAGCTTGTTCTTTAACGTTAGGTTGTTTTATCTCTGAGCGGCACTTTTTTTGCACACAATGGGCTAAATGGCCAGGTCACAAGGACCTCGAAGGCTCAGAGAAAGTTGGGTGAGGGGACCCACTGGAACAGCTGTTGGGAGACAGATGGTAGCCTCCCGTCAAGGCCATCCAGCGTGTTCTTTAACGTTGGGTTGTTTTACCTCTGAGCGGCACTTTTTTGCACACAATGGACTAAATGGCCAGGTCACAAGGACCTCGAAGGCTCAGAGAAGGTTGGGGGAGGGGACCCACTGGAACAGCTGTTGGGAGAAGATGGTAGCCTCCCGTCAAGGCCATCCAGCGTGTTCTTTAACGTTCACAGAGTATGACTCTCCCGCATACGGGGCCACGGCTTGACGTCCCATCCGACGGACGGCGGCCTTTCCAAGCCCATCGGTGTACCCTACTGGCCGTGGGCAGGTCGGGGAGTTTTGTGGAAATAAATCTCAACGCTGACCCAGGTGGGACTCGAACCTGGGAACTACAGATTACGAGACACCCCCGCCTCTAAGTTACAAGGAATTAGTTTGAACAACGAAGATTTGTATGGCAAAAACACAGAGAGAGGCGTTTTAGCCCACTATGCAAGAGATAATACAGGCTTAATAAGAAGGAATTTCGTGGGTCATCTGATGGTTTGTGATGAGGGGGGGGGGGATGCGAGACAAATTCATGCTCTGTGGGATAGTCCCGCACATTCCGGGACGTCTGGCATTCTTGTCTGACACCTTGTCACTGTTTACAAATTTTGCGCATTTACGCTGCAACAAATCAAGAATGGGATGCTATTTAGGATTCGTCGTATAATTTGACATATTAGGACAGTATTGATATGCGGATTTAATATTCGAGTTTTGCTGACCCTAGTGATGAAGTGTGTTTCTTATTTATTTATTTATTGTGCATATATATCCAGTGGGCATCCCGATGGCTCAACGGTTAGAGAGTTTGGGTGTGTATCAAACGAATACGGGGTCGAGTTCTATGTTGGGTTGGGTTGTTTTACCTCTGAGCGGCACTTTTTTGCACACCATGGGCTAAGTGGCCAGGTCACATGGACCCCGAAGGCTCAGAGAAGGTTGGGGGAGGGGACCCACTGGAACAGCTGTTGGGAGACAGATGGTAGCCTCCCGTCAAGGCCATCCAGCGTGTTCTTTAACATGCACAGGGTATGGCTCTCCCGCACACGAAGCCACGGCTTAACGTCCCATCCGACGGACGGCGGCCTTTCCAAGCCCATCGGTGTCCCCTACTGACCATGGGCAAGGCGGGGGAATTTTTCCGGAGATAAATCTCAACGCTGACCCAGCTGGGACTCGAACCTGGGAACTTCAGATTACGAGCCTGGCGCGCTACCGACTGAGCCACCCCCGCCCCCGAGCACTATGTAACAAATGAATGTTTCTTTACATGTGAGGTCTTTCTGCTGAGGTCTTGACTTTCTCACAGATATTCTCAATGGCGTATTGTACTGACAGGTTCCTCGTTTCCGGCAAACAGCTACTTGAGGGGTAACATTTTTCTAAATTTTTAACCGATTATGGTTCGAGTTTGAATGTGAAAAAAACCTGGTTCCAAACTGGAACAAAGTAAGGTGTTCAATAATAAAGAGGGGGAAAAAGAGGGGGAAATCAGTAAGCAATCTACTTCAGGAGAATGGGGCGGGGGTGGCTCAGTCGGTAGCGCGCCAGACTCGTAATCTGTAGTTCCCAGGTTCGAGTCCCAGCTGGGTCAGCGTTGAGATTTATCTCCGCAAAATTCCCCGCCCTGCCCACGGTCAGTAGGGGACACCGATGGGCTTGGAAAGGCCGCCGTCCGTCGGATGGGACGTTAAGCCGTGGCCCCGTGTGCGGGAGAGCCATACCCTGTGCACGTTAAAGAACACGCTGGATGGCCTTGACGGGAGGCTAACATCTGTCTCCCAACAGCTGTTCCAGTGGGTCCCCTCCCCCAACCTTCTCTGAGCCTTCGGGGTCCATGTGACCTGGCCATTTAGCCCATGGTGTGCAAAAAAGTGCCGCTCAGAGGTAAAACAACCCAACGTTAAAGAACACGCTGGATGGCCTTGACGGGAGGTTACCATCTATCTCCCAACAGCTGTTCCAGTGGGTCCCCTCCCCCAACCTTCTCTGAGCCTTCGGGGTCCATGTGACCTGGCCATTTAGCCCATGGTGTGCAAAAAAGTGCCGCTCAGAGGTAAAACAACCCAACCCAACTTCAGGAGAATATACATTCGCTCGAAAAATTATCCGAACACTATGGTTGATGACAGAATTCAGAAAAAAATATCTGGCAACGATTTTTTTTTTTTAAATTAGTGATGTGGTAGCCTTCGTGTCACGTGACACGAAGATTGCCAGATCACTAATTTCTAAAAAAAATCGTTGCCAGATATTTTTTCTGAATTCTGTAAGCATCCATAGCGTTTGGATACTTTTTAATATATATAATGCGTATGAATATATAATGCAATGAATATGGAGCGTGTGCAGTTACCGTTCACAGCAAACTGGAGCGGTTGCGGTTAATGTTCACAGCACATTGGATCGTGTGAGCTCACAAACACCTGGATCGTGTGGGCTCACTCACGGAAATATTGAGCGTGTGCAGTTACCGTTCACAGCAAACTGGAGCGGTTGCGGTTAATGTTCACAGCACATTGGATCGTGTGAGCTCAAAAAGACCTGGATCGTGTGAGCTCACTCACGGAAATATTGAGCGTGTGCAGTTGCTGTACACGCTCCAGATATTTTTCCTGAATTCTGTAATCACGTGACACGAAGGTTGCCAGATCACTAATTTCTAAAAAAAAATTGTTGCCAGATATTTTTTCTGAATTCTGTCATCAACCATAATGTTCGGATATTTTTTTGAGCGATTGTACGTATATTGTCTGTAAGTTGTGCACTGTAATTTGCATTACATTTGGCGAATGAATTCTAACATTCCACAGTGTCAAGGGAACAATGAATCTCTTTGTTGCGATCTTATGCAACCACGGCAATTCCCGGTTCCGCTTGTACAGCACTACCTGGTTATGAAGAGCCGTGCTTATCTAGAGCCGGGGGCAAGGAATACGCCCTATAGGCGCACCTCAACCCCAGCCTCACATGGCAGCAGTCCTATAGAAGGAAAGCTGACCACCGGAAGAAACCTTGCTTTAATCTATTCCCCGGTTAGCCATGAACAAGAATATATAGATCCAAGTTCGATCGGCATCCGGGGTGGAGACTCTTAGTAAGACCCAGACTTTTTGGACAGCTCGTGCCTACAAGGCTGGTTCAGACCTTTCGGCAGAGCCGTCGAACAGACCACACAGGTCTCCTGAGAGGTGAGGTCTCCGACGCCGTCACCATCCGACCGGCAATCAAGCCGGCCAGCAGCATCTTCAACCTCGGTTGGCCTTAGCCATGTCCAACCGGGACACCAATCCGGTCGGCACAGCCTTCAGCCGGGTTGCTGGGCCCTAGGCCCCCCCACCACGACAAGGTGGTCCCCTATCGGGGGGGTGTCAAGGGAACAGTTGAACCCTAATTTTAGTTTCTCTTTTACGATTATATAACTTCTACGTTCTCGACAGAATATTTAAGAGAGATTAAAAAAACTCGCCACAGAGTTGTGGGTTGTTTTACCTCTGAGCGGCACTTTTTTGCACACCATGGGCTAAATGGCCAGGTCACAAGGACCCCGAAGGCTCAGAGAAGGTTGGGGAGGGGACCCACTGGAACAGCTGTTGGGAGAGAGATGGTAGCCTCCCGTCAAGGCCATCCAGAGTGTTCTTTAACGTGCACAGGTATGGCTCTCCCGCACACGGGGCCACGGCTTAACGTCGCATCCGACGGACGGCGGCCTTTCCAAGCCCATCGGTGTCCCCTACTGACCGTGGGCAGGGCGGGGAATTTTGCGGAGATAAATCTCAACGCTGACCCAGCTGGGACTCGAACCTGGGAACTACAGATTACGAGCCTGGCGCGCTACCCACTGAGCCACCCCCGCCCCACTCGCCACAGAATATCCTAAAAGTCTCCTTCAATTTTATTCAATAAAGAATTTTTTTTTTGTGAAAAAATATCGAAAGATAAACTAATTAAAAATTATGATTATGAAATTTTCTTTTTAGATTTTAAGGTTTTTTTTTTACTATGTAATTTTATGGTTTTTACTCTTTAAAATCAAATACTCTTATTCACGAGAAAACTGATTTATTCACACCTGATCTAAATAGTAATTTCAATAAAAAAAAATCTGTAAGGAAAGAAACATGAATAGTATTTTTGATGCATTGGAGTAGAGATCCCAAAATTGAAAATTTTTCTTAGATTTTTCCAAGATTTTCATTATGTAAACCAGCTTCTAGCTACGATTTCGCCATCTATAGTGTTATTTAGTAATTGCCATCTTGGTATTGACTGACAGACATCACTCCCCGCCCTGCCCGCGGTCAGTAGGAGACACCGATGGGCTTGGAAAGGCCGCCGTCCGTCGGATGGGACGTTAAGACGTGGCCCCGCGTATGGGAGAGTCATACCCTGTGCACGTTAAAGAACACGCTGGATGGCCTTGACGGGAGGTTACCATCTGTCTCACAACAGCTGTTCCAGTGGGTCCCCTCCCCCAACTTTCTCTGAGCCTTCGGGGTCCTTGTGACCTGGCCATTTAGCCCATTGTGTGCAAAAAAAGTGCCGTTCAGAGGTAAAACAAGCCAACGTTAAAGAACACGCTGGATGGACTTGACGGGAGGTTACCATCTGTCTCACAACAGCTGTTCCAGTGGGTCCCCTCCCCCAACCTTCTCTGAGCCTTCGAGGTCCTTGTAACTTGGCCATTTAGCTCACGGTGTGCAAAAAAGTGCCGCTCAGAGGTAAAACAACCCAACGTTAAAGAACACGCTGGATGGCCTTGACGGGAGGATACCATCTGTCTCCCAACAGTTGTTCCAGTGGGTCTCCTCCCCCAACCTTCTCTGAGCCTTCGGGGTCCTTGTGACCTGTCCATTTAGCCCATTGTGTACAAAAAAGTGTCGCTCAGAGGTAAAACAACTGAACTACTCTGGGGTCAGACGGAAGGGAGTGGGAGTAATCCCCGGGAATATTCCCCCCCACCCCCACCCTTAAAAATAGCCGACTGAAATATATCAGCCTCACGCCTGATACTTAATAATATAAATAAATCTACCCAATAGTATAATGTTCTTTTTTCAGCAGAGGATTATTTAGAATGTTTCTGATGTTGCAAGACCATTTCAGCTATCAGAAACACCAAAGGTTATGAATCTTAGTTTGACCTCATCCCGAGGCTAATGTTCTTCTCATCCACGTACACAAATCGTTACCGTGTCTTGTCTGCAGACTTAAATCCGAAGAAAAGCCCGTATTGTATTATACATCTTGGTGCAATATTACCGACTATTATTGTGGGCAATTTCTCTCTCCAGAAAGACTCACTTGTCTGGCTGGTTTCAAACTCGTCCCAACACTGGCACTGGATCATTATCAAGCGCGAGGACACGTGAGCAAGCTCTCTCAGCAGCCAGAACTTTCGACTTCTTCCTTTCTAATCCACTTAGACATTGTTAAAACTGCTTGCTACACCCACATTAGTCTAAGTCACGTGGTGCGTAAGATTTCAGCGTCGAAACACGTTTGACCTTTTTTCCGTTGTCTTCGAGAAGCCATTAACTGATGCTCTGAAGGGAAGTCGACGATTCGAGAGCTTCCTTTACCTTATCTCGATGTCGTGATTTTGTCATTTTGCGGTGAGCATCATTCCGCATTATTTGCCGTTATAAGAGATGATGGCAGAAGGCGAAGTTAAACTGTCTACAGGACAAATCGGTTTTATTGTCTGATAACCTGTAAGAGAAAAGAGTTAATAAACGATTTCAGTTTTATGACGATGCAAAGAATCATTTGAATTTCCTTGTAAGAGATGCTGGCGAAGAGGGAGGGATAACCGGGAGGTTAGGATGAGAGTGGGAGGCTGAGAATTTCATGCTTCGACGGTTCGTGTGCATCGTAGGTCAACGGTCGGATGTTGCGCTGTCGATTGTCGTTGACCATTCCAAGTGCGGGACTGAGTTCATCTTTTGACGTTTCGAAGTGATGGATTGATCTGGGTTCACTAAACGGCTCTTTATAGAGGAAAAGGAGTATTCTGGGTTCACGAAACTGATCTTCATAGAGGAAGAGGGATACTCTGGGTTCACGAAACGGCTCTTTATAGAGGAAAAGGAGTATTCTGGGTTCACGAAACTGATCTTCATAGAGGAAGAGGGATACTCTGGGTTCACTAAACGGCTCTTTATAGAGGAAAAGGAGTATTCTGGGTTCACGAAACTGATCTTCATAGAGGAAGAGGGATACTCTGGGTTCACGAAACGGCTCTTTATAGAGGAAAAGAAGTACTCTGGTTTTACAGAATTGATCTTCACAGAGGGAAAGGGATAATATGAGTTCACGAAACTGCTCTTCATAGAGGAAGAGCAGTTACGCTGGGTTCACGAAACTGCTCTTTATAGAGGGAAAGGAGTATTCTGGGTTCACAGAACTGATCTTCATAGAGGAAGAGGGATACTATGGGTTAACGAAACTGCTCTTATAGAGGAAAAGGAGTACTCTTTGTTCACAGAACTGATCTTCATAGAGGAAGAGGGATACTCTGGGTTAACGAAACAGCTCTTTATAGAGGAATGGGAGTACTCTGGTTTCACAGAACTGATCTTCATAGAGGAAGAGAGATACTCTGGGTTAACGAAACGGCTCTTTATAGAGGAATGGGAGTACTCTGGGTTCACAGAACTGATCTTCATAGAGGAAGAGGGATACGCTAAGTTCACCAAACTGCTCTTTATAGATGAAGAGGAGTACTCTGGGTTCACAGAACCGATCTTCACAGAGGAAGATGGATACGCTGGGTTCACGAAATTGCTCTTTATAGATGAAAAGGAGTACTCTGGGTTCACAGAACTGATCTTCATAGAGGGAGATGGATACTCTGGGTTCCATACTCTGGGCTCTTTGTAGAGGGAGAGGGATACTCCGGGGGTGTCTATAGAACTGCCCCCTCAGAGGAAGAGAGATATTTTTAGCTCACAGAACTGCTCTCCGTAGAGGACGAGACATACTCTTCTTTCACAGAACTGACATTCATAGAGGGAGAGGGATACTTGTGGTGGGGGGGGGGGAGGTCACAGAACCGCTCCTCGTAGAAGAAGAGAGATGTTCTGTGCTCACAGAACTGCTCTTCATGGAGAAAAACTGATACTACGGATTCACAGGATTCGCTCATCGAGGATAAGAAAAGAGAAGACATTGGGTTCATAGGATTCATTTGTTGGAGAAGAAGAAATGTTCATGCGATTGTGTTTGGAGTAAAAAGGCTTACTCTAGGTTCACGGAACTACTTTCCAAGGGAGAGGAATACCAGAGATTCATAGGACTCATTTGTTCGGGAGCAGAAAGGGACGCTCTGAGATAAAAGTTTTTTTTTTTTCATATGATGGGCTGAATGGTCACATCACAAAGACCCAAAGGCTCGTAATCTGCAGTTCCCAGGTTCGAGTCCCAGCTGGGGCAGCGTTGAGATTTATCTCCGCAAAATTCCCCGCCCTGCCCACGGTCAGTAGGGGGAACCGATTCCCCGCCCTGCCCACGGTCAGTAGAGGACCAGTAGTATTCCCCGCCCTGCCCACGGTCAGTAGGGGGAACCTACATAACCGTAGGAAGGTTCCCCCTACTGCCCACGGTCAGTAGGGGGAACCTTGGAAAGTCCGCCGTCCGTCGGATGGGACGTTAAGCCGTGGCCCCGTGTGCGGGAGAGCCATACCCTGTGTACGTTAAAGAACACGCTGGATTGCCTTGACGGGAGGCTACCATCTGTCTCCCAACAGCTGTTCCAGTGGGTCCCCTCCCCAACCTTCTCTGAGCCTTCGGGGTCCATGTAACCTGACCATTTAGCCCATGGTGTGCAAAAAAGTGCCGCTCACAGGTAAAACAACCCAACGTTAAAGAACACGCTGGGTGGCCTTGACGGGAGGCTACCATCTGTCATCGAACAGCGATCGAGTGAGTTCCTCTCCTCCAATATTCTCTGAGCTCTCGTGGTTCTTGTGACCTGACCATTTAGCCCATTGTATGCAAAAGATTGCCGCTCAGAGGTAAAATAATTTATTTATCATTAATCCACTTTATACTATAACAACCTATCAGGTGTGTTATAGTGTGAAGTGGATGGTTGTAATATTCAATATATCTTCTAACTCAGTATGCTTCAATCTAGTGATGGTTTAACTGTGGTCCGTTGGCGAAATGTTGCCCATGATGGCATTTAATCCTATCCACGAAGTATTGGGGCTGGAGTGACTCAGTTGGTAGCGTGTCAGGCTCGTAATCTGTCGTTCCCAGGTTCGAGTCCTCTTCGAGGGTTTGGAAAGGCTCTGGTCCATCGGATGGGACGTTTAGCTGTGGTCCCGTGTGAGAGGTTGGGTTGGGTTGTTTTACCTCTGAGCGGCATTTTTTTGCACACCATGGGCTAAATGGCCAGGTCACATGGACCTCGAAGGCTCAGAGAAAGTTGGGTGAGGGGACCCACTGGAACAGCTGTTGGGAGACAGATGGTAGCCTCCCGTCAAGGCCATCCAGCGTGTTCTTTAACGTTGGGTTGTTTTACCTCTGAGCGGCACTTTTTTGAACACCATGGGATAAATGGCCAGGTCACAAGGACCCCGAAGGCTGCAGAGAATGTTGGGGGAGAGGACCCACTGGAACAGCTGTTGGGAGACAGATGGTAGCCTCCCGTCAAGGCCATCCAGCGTGTTCTTTAACGTTGGGTTGTTTTACCTCTGAGCGGCACTTTTTTGCATACCATGGGCTAAATGGCCAAGTCATTATGGACCCCGAAGGCTCAGAGAAGGTTGGGGGAGGGGACCCACTCGAACAGCTGTTGGGAGACAGATGGTAGCCTCCCGTCAAGGCCATCCAGCGTGTTCTTTAACGTGCACAGGGTATGGCTCTCCCGCACACGGGGCCACGACTTAACGTCCCATCCGACGGACGGCGGCCTTTTCAAACCCATCGGTGTACCCTACTGACCGTGGGCAGGGCGGGGAATTTTGCGGAGATAAATCTCAACGCTGACACAGCTGGGACTCGAGCCTGGGAACTACAGATTACGAGCCTGGCGCGCTACCGACTGAGCCCCCCCCCCCCCCGTGTGAGAGGAGAGCCATACGCTGTGCACATTAAAGAACACCCTGGATGACCTTAACAGGAGGCTACCATCGGTCTCCTAATCCCTTCTCCCAACATTCTCTGAGCCTTCGGGATGTTTATGACCTGGCCATTTAGCTCATTGTGGGCAAAACAGTGTCATTCAGAGGTAAAACAACTCAACGTGTTCTTTCTCGTCTTTTTTTCATGAAAAATTCAATCTGCCGAATGCAAATAGAAGTTTCCTGGAAGAGATTTGTTTCCACCTTTCACGGAGAAACCACAGATGACGAAAGAATTGAACTTTCGATGAAGTGAATTCGACACGACTCATCTCCAATTCACGTCGTTCTGTTGCGAAAATTCCGTTGGTTTTCTTTGGAAGATGAGGTATTTAAATTTCCTGCTAGGCAACACCCGTGATTGCTGAAAGATCTGCATCTTTAATGAGGTCATTTAGGAAATAATCACCCGTAATTGACACCGTGCTTTTACTATTAGAAGATCATAAATCAACTGAAATAAAAGCAAAACAGGTCCAATTTGCAAGGTAGGCTCTGGGGTCCTTTTCTTAGTCGCACGAGTACGTGCTTAAATGTCATCGAAGGATGGGTTCGCCCAGGCAACGACTTGCTTCGCCTCGATCTCTTACAGGCAGTGGGCGAACGACCTTTGTGTTCACGGTGGAAGTGATCTGATTGTTGGCCTTGTGAACTTCAGAGAGAGGCAATTTTGAAAAGGGGTTGATTAGAAAGGCAATGGAAGGGGAGAATCTGGGGATTCAGTTTCGGGGGAGGGGAGGGGGGGTTAAGACTTGGGGAGAATTTCCCAATTACTAAAATATTCCACCTAGCAGAAAATATTAAAATGATATTCTACATGGAATAAGTTTTTATCTTTTTTTTTATAATCTGCTTTTAGTGTCGGACATAAAATATGGGGCTAAAAAAAATTATAGAAGGCAAACTGTTTTGGATTTTAAAGCAGAGATAGACAAATTGGAGCTTTGGTATAAGATGAATGGATTTTCGGAGGAGGGGGGAAGGAATCAGGGGAATCAAAATTGGTAGGAAATGCAACGGAAGTAATCGATGAGAAGTGAAGTGGAAGTAATCGATGAGAAATGAAATGGTAGTAATCGATGAGAAGTGCAGTGGAAGTAATCGATGAGAAATACAATGGAAGTAATCGATGAGAAATACAATGGAAGTAATCGATGAGAAATGCAATGGAAGTAATCGATGAGAAATGCAATGGAAGTAATCGATGAGAAATACAATGGAAGCAATCGATGAGAAGTGAAGTGGAAGTAATCGATGATAAATGCAACGGAAGTAATCGAAGAGATATACAATGAAAGTAATCGATGAGAAGTGCAATGGAAGTAATCGGTGAGAAGTGCAATGGAAGTAATCGGTGAGAAATGAAATGAAATAAATCGATGAGAAGTGCAATGGAAGCAATCGATGAGAAGTGAAGTGGAAGTAATCGATGAGAAATGCAACGGAAGTAATCGACGAGAAATACAATGGAAGTAATCGATGAGAAGTGCAATGGAAGCAATCGATGAGAAGTGAAGTGGAAGTAATCGATGAGAAGTGCAATGGAAGTAATCGATGAGAAGTGCAATGGAAGTAATCGATGAGAAATACAATGGACGTAATTGATGAGAAATACAATGGAAGTAATCGATGAGAAATGCAACGGAAGTAATCGATGAGAAGTGCAATGGAAGTAATCGATGAGAAATGCAACGGAAGTAATCGATGAGGAATACAATGGAAGTAATCGATGAGAATTGCAATGGAAGTAATCGGTGAGAAGTGAAATGGAAGTAATCGGTGAGAAGTGCAATGGAAGTAATCGGTGAGAAATGAAATGGAAGCAATCGATGAGAAGTGAAGTGGAAGTAATCGATGAGAAGTGCAATGGAAGTAATCGATGAGAAGTGCAATGGAAGTAATCGATGAGAAATGCAATGGAAGTAATCGATGAGAAATGCAATGGAAGTAATCGATGAGAAATACATTGGAAGTAATCGATGAGAAATGCAATGGAAGTAATCGATGAGAAATACATTGGAAGTAATCGATGAGAAATACATTGGAAGTAATCGATGAGAAATACAATGGAAGTAATCGATGAGAAATGCAATGGAAGTAATCGATAGAAGTGCAATGGAAGTAATCGATGAGATATGTAATGGAAGTAATCGATGAGAAATACAATGGAACTAATCGATGAGAAATGCAATGGAAATAATCGATGAGAAATGCAATGGAAGTAATCGATGAGAAGTGCAATAAAAGTAATTGATGAGAAGTGCAATGCAAGTGCAATGCAATGCAAGTTCGGAGTGTCGTTTAGATAGATGTCGGATAAACGAGGTTTTATTATGGCTAATAGCTTTGAGCATTATTCCTCTGTTTCCTCCCATATAAAAGACTGTTATGCTGGAATCAAGTGCCGTTACAAAACCAGTTGTTAGATCAGTTGGGACGAATTAGTGTGAGCAAAAGTCTTTCCCCTTTACCCGATGTTAGAGGATAGAGCAGTCTTTTGACGACCCATCTGTCCTCGAGCCCTTGACCTTATTTCAACTGGTGTCGTTCGTGATTGTTCTTGACCATGCGTGCCAAGCGAAAGTTGCTCCACCGTGACCTCCATTGAAGTTGAAATTCTTCCTCAACCCATCAATCGGTCATTTTTTTGGCAAGTGGAAGATTCCGCTGGTGACCATAACGGAAGATAAGTATGTGCTTCAAGAATAGATTAGGTTTGGAAGCACTGATAAATACTGGTTTATTAAAACAATAATAATTTTTTTTAAAGTGTGCGATATTTATTTAACAAAATGAATAAATAATGCTAAAAATCCAGACCTCTGTGGCGCCAGGCTCGTAATCTGTAGTTCCCAGGTTCGAGTCCCAGCTGGGTCAGCGTTGAGAAGACCTCTGTGGCGCCAGGCTCGTAATCTGTAGTTCCCAGGTTCGAGTCCCAGCTGGGTCAGCGTTGAGATTTATCTGCGCAAAATTCCCCGCCCTGCCCACGGTCAGTAGGGGACATCGATGGGTTTGGAAAGGCCGCCGCCCGTCGGATGGGACGTTAAGCCGTGGCTCCGTGTGCGGGAGAGCCATACCCTGTGCACGTTAAAGAACACGCTGGGTGGCCTTGACGGGAGTCTACCATCTGTATCCCAACAGCTGTTCGAGTGGGTCCCCTTCCCCAACCTTCTCTGAGCCTTCGGGGTCTATGTGACCTGGCCATTTAGACCATGGTGTGCAAAAAAAGTGCAGCTCAGAGGTAAAACAACCCAACTCAACCAACGGACCGAGGCGTTTTGAAGCCCATCGGTGTTCCCTATTAACCGACGACAAAGTGGGGACTCCCCCCCCCCCAAAAAAAAAGGTCATTGTTAACGGCAAAAAAATTTTTACTTGAAGCAGCAAAATGTCTTGGACGAGTATTGTATGTAACATTCTAATTAAAACAAAATCGTAACTTTTTATGATTCTCCCAAACTTTTTCGCTTTTTCAAAACATGTAATTACACGACTTTGTTTGCATTGAAGTTATTTAAACGTGAATAAAAATAAAAACGAAACTGAAGAAATATTCTGTTATCTTTTGTTAACCGAATAGGTTGTTTAGTCAGCTACAAATCTTAAAAAGTGTACATAGTGAGTAAAGTGCAGAAAAGACGAATGAATATCTTCCCAGACTATTTACGACGAAAAAAAAAAAACAGGGTTGACGAGAGAGTGATGACCTGAGGTCCTTTCTCCTGAGACTGCCAAAAGGTCAGTCTGTTCTATGAGGTCTCCAAAGGCCGACAGAGTTGTTGGTATGACCTCCGTTTCTGCCAGGTTGCCCAGATACCGAAACTGCTGTTAAGCTCGCTAGGTGATGCTATTGGCAGTCACGTGAACACCGAGGTTCCCATTTACCAGCCGCCAATGCGTGGGCGGTTCAGCCGTGACCTGTAATGCCGTGCCTAAGGACACGGCAGAACGTTACCACACTCTAAATAACTGCACCGCCCAGAAACTTTTCCAAGGGAGACTGTCTTCTGTGGCCATAGACATCTTTTTTTGTGCCTACAACCCCTTTCAACCTCCGGGCTCTCTCCTGCAAGCATTTAACCTCTAGTTCAGTGCGAAGTACGCGACGTGTGGGAATCCTGGAACTTGGAGAGAAACGGGGTGGGAGTTTATATAGCCTCTTTCCTTATGGCCTCTGATTTTCTGGGTTACAGGTAGGATGCATCAAATTCCCGCAGAGGAGAACTCTGACTCTTGTCTGGTTCTCTGGGGATTGTTCTCTTTTGAAGACAACTTTTTCGTCATGTAAGTTAGACAACAAAGCTTTTTTTCTATTTTGAAACGAAACTGTTCATTTCGTTTACGATTTACTCACGATGTATACTGTGGCAAAGTACCGTTGATGTCACTGTTATTATTGTCCAAACAGCAGACGTATTTGCATTGCAAATTGTCCTATCAAACGTTAAAGAATTTCAGTGCTAATGGGAATCTAACTTCGAAGCTCAATAACTTCTAAAATATGCATTTAATGTGGAAATGTGACGGAAGATAAATAAAGATCACACACAAATCTATCTAAATATCGATTTTGAACAATATTCGTTCAGTCTTTAAAGAGTTATAGAAACTAGAATATTTTACAACAATAATGCAGCGTAAGAATTCGCAACAGGGTTGGGTTGAGTTGTTTTACCTCTGAGCGGCACTTTTTTGCACACCATGGGCTACATTGCCATGTCACATAGATCCCGAAGGTTGGGGGAGGGGACCCACTGGAACAGCTGTTGGGAGTCAGATGGTATCTTCCCGTCAAGGCCATCCAGCGTGTTCTTTAACGTGCACAGGGTATGGCTCTCCTGCACACGGGGTTCTCCTGCACACAAATTTGTTCCAATTTATTTATATATATATATAATAAATATCTACGGGACCTGGGTTCGAGCCCCGGATAAGGCATCGATGTATGTGTCGTTTTCTGCTGAGGTCCTGCCATCCTCTCAGACCTTCTACTGTGGCATATAAACTGACAGGCTCCTGTCAGACCACTGTGACAAGCAGCTGCTTGAGGGGGTATTTTTTTCCAAGCAGCTGCTTGCTTCAGAGGTCTGACAGGAGCCTGCCAGTTTAATACGCTATAGTAGAAGGTCTGTGAGGATGGCGGGATCCCAGGAGAAAAGAGTTAAATAATTTCGATGCAAAATACACGAAACGCCTTGGCAAGTTAAATTTCTTAACCTAACCTTTTTTTCCCAGATTATAATCGAGCAATTACAATTCTAAACCTCTCTTTTTTAGGATCGGAATCTGGCAACGCGAATGCAATTGTCGATTTTAAGAAAGTCAACAGAGCGGAAAGCATATCCGTAAAACTGGAGTTGATGTTTAAATAATATATTTAAATAAAGTAGGGAGAATGAAAATTGAAATAAATATTCTGCCTGCTGTAGCTAACGCAGACTTAGCATGTTGATAGCGATCGCACTGGACACACCTACTTATCAAAGCACTTAATTTCTTGGAGCTCTTCTTAACTTCTGCGAACTGATGCATTTAACGACGAACCTGATTTTAATTTCGAATACTTTTTCCGCTAATGTTGATCCAATCGGTGCAACTATGCTCATAAATATTCATTCAGTTTAGGAAAATAAACAAAAGAAAAACTCCTGAGGGGCAGACCACTTCTGATGGAAGATTCAAATTCTCTTGTCAGCTTAATCACATCCAGACAAGATCTTTTCGGTAATTAATCTCTCAAAAAAAAACAAGGCTCAAAAAAATTCTCCAAACTTTACATACAGTCGCTCAAAAATATCCAAACGCTGTGGTTAATTACAGAATTGAGAAAAAATATCTGGCAACGATTTTTTTTTCAGAAATTAGTGATCTGGCCAGTGTCACGTGACACGAAGACTAAAAAAAAAAAACCGAACACTATGGTTGATTACAGAATTCAGAAAAAATATCTGGCAGCGATTTTTTTTTCAGAAATTTGTGATCTGTCCAGTGACACGTGACACGAAGACTAAAAAAAAACCGAACACTATGGTTGATTACAGAATTCAGAAAAAATATCTGGCAACGATTTTTTTTTTAGAAATTAGTGATCTGTCCAGTGTCACGTGACACGAAGACTAAAAAAACCGAACACTATAGTTGATTACAGAATTCAGAAAAAATATCTGGCAACGATTTTTTTTTAGAAATTAGTGATCTGGCCAGTGTCACGTGACACGAAGACTCTAAAAAAACCGAACACTATGGTTGATTACAGAATTCAGAAAAAATATCTGGCAACGATTTTTTTTCAGAAATTAGTGATCTGGTCAGTGTCACGTGACACGAAGACTAAAAAAACGAACACTATGGTTGATTACAGAATTCAGAAAACATATCTGGCAACGATTTTTTTTTCAGAAATTTGTGATCTGGCCAGTGTCACGTGACACGAAGACTAAAAAAAACCGAACACTATGGTTGATGACGAAATTCAGAAAAAATATCTGGCAACGATTTTTTTTTAGAAATCAGTGATCTGGCAACCTTCGTGTCACGTGACATGAAGGTTGCCAGATTATTACTTACTGCTTTCTAAAAAAATCGTTGCCAGATATTTTTTTCTGAATTCTGCCTACAACCATAATGTTCGGACACTTCTTTTGAGCGACTGTACCATCATGGTGTAAAGAAAATATATTTAGAAAACTGAAACGTATCTTTATTGACCGAAAGGAGCGCAAGTCTGAGATTTTGTTGGACTTTTCGCCATTTTAGCTTATTTATTAATTTTGAAAGGTAATTTTTTTAGTGCCCATAGTGTGATAAATTATAGGCTTCAAGAACCTCAATGGTTCAGAGAAAGTTTGGGAAGGGCAGCTGCCTCTGAGAGGCTCTTATTTTGCAGACAATGGACTAAATGGCCAGGTCACAAGGTCCCCAGGGGGCGGGGGTGGCTCAGTCGGTAGCGCGCCAGGCTCGTAATCTGTAGTTCTCAGGTTCGAGTCCCAGCTGGGTCAGCGTTGAGATTTATCTCCGCAAAATTCCCCGCCCTGCCCACGGTCAGTAGGGGACACAGATGCGCTTGGAAAGGTCGCCGAACCTGGCATTATAGATTACGAGCTTGGCACGCTATCGACTGGGTCATCTCCCCTCCACGTGCAGGAGAGCCATACCTTCTGCACGTTAAAGGACACTCTGGATAGATTTCACGAGAGGCTTCAACTGCCCACCAAGTGATCTGGACATTTTCCCCTTGACCAATCCTGTCTCCCAGAAAGCCCGAGACATCGACGAATTCCCTCTGTTCATTCAATTCTTCCCATTTAATGAGTTGTCCTCATCCCGGAAGTTAATCGGATTCTACTTTGGGTCTCACGTGCGCAGAGAAGTCTCCGAATTACTCATCACCAATCTGGTTATGCAAATGATTTCGTTGTGAATTCTCGAGGTGTTCGGCCCACGCTTTGTCATTCACGCGAAGCGCGGATGGAAAGGGAGAGCGCGGATGAAAAGGGAGAGCGCGGTTGTGGACAGAACTACTGGAAAGAGAACCACAGACCTTACTGAATGAAGAAATAAGTTTGGTTGGGTTCTTTTACCTTTGAGCGGCATTTTTTGCACACCATGGACTAAATGACCAGGTCACAAGGACCCCGAATGCTCAGAGAAGGTTGGGGGAGGGGACCCACTGGAACAGCTGTTGGGAGACAGATGGTAGCCTCCCGTCAAGGCCATCCAGCGTGTTCCTTAACGTTGGGTTGTTTTACCTCTGAGCGGCACTTTTTTGCACACCATGGGATAAATGGCCAGGTCACAAGGACCCCGAATGCTCGGAGAAGGTTGGGGGAGGAGACCCACTGGAACAGCTGTTGGGAGACAGATGGTAGCCTCCCGTCAAGGCCATCCAGCGTGTTCTTTAACGTTGGGTTGTTTTACCTCTGAGCGGCACTTTTTTTGCACACCATGGGCTAAATGGCCAGGTCACATGGACCCCGAAGGCTCAGAGAAGGTTGGGGGAGGGGACCCATTGGAACAGCTGTTGGGAGACAGATGGTAGCCTTCAGTCAAGGCCATCCAGTGTGTTCTTTAACGTTGGGTTGTTTTACCTCTGAGCGACACTTTTTTGCACACCATGGGCTAAATGGCCAGGTCACATGGACCCCGAAGGCTCAGAGAAGGTTGGGGGAGGGGACCCATTGGAACAGCTGTTGGGAGACAGATGGTAGCCTTCAGTCAAGGCCATCCAGTGTGTTCTTTAACGTGTACAGGGTATGGCTCTCCCACACACGGGGCCACAGCTTAACGTCCCATCCAACGGACGACGACCTTTCCAAGCCCAGTAATGTACCCTACTGGCCGAGGGCAGGGCGCCGAGTTTAGCAAGATAAATCTCAACTCTGACGTAGCTAGGATTTGAACCTGGGAACTGCAGATTACGAACGTGGCACGCTACTGACTGAGCCAATGGGGCGGGGGTGGCTCAGATGGTAGCGCGCCAGGCTCGTAATCTGTAGTTCCCAGGTTCGAGTCCCAGCTGGGTGAGCGTTGAGATTTATTTCCACAAAATTCTCCGCCCTGCCCACGGTCAGTAGGGGACACCGATGGGCTTGGAAAGGCCGCCGTCCATCGGATGGGACGTTAAGCCGTGGCCCCGTGTACGGGAGAGACATACCCTGTGGACGTTAAAGAACACGCTGGACGGCCTTGACGGGAGACTACCATCTGTCTCCTAATAGCTATTCCAGTGGGTCCCCCCCAGTCTTCAAAGTCCTCAACATCAGACTATGCGACAAGTCAGTTGAGGTATTCCAAGTCGCTTCGGACTCGCCAGTAGGGGAGAGCAAGACGCAAAAAAAAAATGCCACCCTGCTCTAAAGCAGGACTAGAAGCAAAAGAACAAGAAGTTCCTACCCTAACCAAACGTTATTTTAATCCCTAGAAAAAAAATGTTTCATTAATTAGCGCAGCCACTGCGCCAGAAAGAACCGAGTTGGGTTGGGTTGTTTTACCTCTGAGCGGCACTTTTTTGCACACCATGGGCTAAATGGCCAGGTCACATGGACCCCGAAGGCTCAGAGAAGGTTGGGGGAGGGGACCCACTGGAACAACTGTTGGGAGACAGATGGTAGTCTCCCGTCAAGGCCATCCAACGTGTTCTTTAACGTGCACAGGGTATGGCTCTCCCGCACACGGGGCCACGGCTTAACGTCCCATCCGACGGACGACGGCCTTTCCAAGCCCATCGGTGTCCCCTACTGATCGTGGGCAGGGGGGGGGGGTATTTTGCGGAGATAAATCTCAACGCTGACTCAACTGGGACTCGAACCTGGGAACTACAGATTACGAGCCTGGCGCGCTACCGATTGAGCCACCCCCGCCTCCCAGAAAGAACAGAAACAAACAATCAGAAACAAAAAAAAAAACAATTCACTGCTCTCGAAAATCGAAACCCACGAACAAGAAGTTGTTTTTTATTTGAATAAGTCTTCTTAACGAGCCGTGAACATCTGCGATACCCGGTAGCTCGATCAGGTAGTGAGTCTAGAAGAGTGCTACTGGGGCTACCCAGAGCAATTAGGTGCACGAGAGTTGTACACGTGAGCCACCCACTCTCCGTCCTTCATTGAGCTGGGCGCGGCGCTCGTTCGTTCGTTGCTCCTGCTGCTGAGGATCAATTAGCATCGCGAGCACTGAGAGTGCTTCGCTAAACACTTCTCAGACCGTGGGCAAGTCACAGTGGGTCGAGTTGAAAGACTGCAGACATTGACAGAAGTCACGCGCTTGCACCTCACAGGAAACACTTCCACGCTTCTTCAGAGGGATTCCAGGGAAGTGAGTGAGGGGACTGACCTACAGCATTGTGGCGGTGGGGGCGGTCAGCGGAACGGAATCATGCGGACGCAGACGCCTCCTCTTTCGGAATCTAGAGATGCGGACCACATGCAATGGGAGAAGCGATGCGAGCAGCAGACGGTAACCACGCGAGAAGTGGACGTAACATTTTGGCAGAACTCGAGAAAAGTGTCCGTACAGTGGACTCGGAAAAATATCCGAATACTATAGTTGATGACAAAATTCAGGAAAAAAAATCTGGCAACGATTTTTTTTTAGAAATTAGTGATTTGGCTACCTTCGTGTCACGTGACACGAAGGTTGTCAGAAAAATTTCCGAACACTATGGTTGATGACAGAATTCAGGAAAAAATATCTGGCAACGATTTTTTTTTTATAGAAAATAATGATCTGGCAACCTTCGTGACACGATATTTTTTTCCTGAATTCTGTCATCAACCATAGTGTTCGGAAATTTTTCTGGCAACCTTCGTGTCACGTGACACGAAGGTAGCCAGATCACTAATTTCTTTTAAAAAAAAAATCGTTGCCAGATATTTTTTTTTGAATTCTATCATCAACCATAGTGTTCGGAAATTTTTCTGACAACCTTCGTGTCACGTGACACGAAGGTAGCCAGATCACTAATTTCTAAAAAAAAAATATCGTTGCCAGATATTTTTTTCTGAATTCTGTCATCAACCATAGTGTTCGGATATTTTTTTGGGCGACTGTACGACCATGAAACAATCATTTCATTACTTTCCTTCCTACAAAAACACAAAATGTTGAGATTTTCTTCGAGAGTATATATCCTCTCGAACTCAAATGTTAAAGGTCTCACGTCACTTCCCAATAAACAGGAAAGCGACGGACGAGCAAGGCCAACCAAACAAACAAAAAAAACTCTCTCTTCGTTTCTTTCCATGATGGAATGTTCGAGATTTCTTCTTCGTCGACGAATGATCTCCGACATCTCTTGCTCACCGTTTCATAATCGGCACGTGTTATCTCGCAATGGCGTCACGTTCTCGCGAGGGCCGAGGCACGGCTCGGCGAGCAATTACGTGCGATACAGTCAGACGGACGGAGAGGACGGAAAGTGGCAATCGAAGGCCGATGCCAGTGCACGATTGTAATTACCCACTAATCTGTTTATTTATTTCTTGTAAATGGCCAACGTGTGATTATCAGTTGTTTTCCGTGTCCATCTCTGTTTTTTCCCTTGTTCTGGGAGGAGAGCAAGAACTTCTATTAGCACCTTTAGAGGAGGAGGAGAAGCCATTCTACATTTCGCTTCAAGGAGGGGAAGCAAGAGCTTCCATTTCGCACCTTAGAGGAGGAGAAGGAAGGGACTTCCTTTTTTGCACCTTGAGAAGAAGAGAAGCAGAGGCTTCTATTTTGTACCTCGGGAGGAGGAGGAGGAGCAAGGGCTTTCCTTTTTTTGCACCTTGAGAAGAAGATAAGCAGAGGCTTCTATTTTGTACCTCGGGAAGAGGAGGAGAAGGTCATTCCTTTTTTGCACCTCGGGAAGAAGAGAAGCAAAGGCTTCTATTTTGTACCTCGGGAAGAAGAGGAGCAACGGCCTTCCTTTTTTGCACCTTGGGAAGAAGAGAAGCAAAGGCTTCTACTTTGTACCTCGGGAAGAGGAGGAGAAGGGCGTTCCTTTTTTGCACCTTGAGAAGAAGAGAAGCAAAGGCTTGTATTTTGTACCTCGGGAGGAGGAGGAGGAGAAGCAAGGGCCTTCCTTTTTTGCACCTCGAGAAGAAGAGAAGCAGAGGCTTCTCTTTTGTACCTCGGGAAGAGGAGGAGCAAGGGCCTTCCTTTTTTACACCTTGAGAAGAAGAGAAGCAAAGGCTTCTATTTTGTACCTCGGGAGGAGGAGGAAGAGAAGCAAGGGCTTTCCTTTTTTTGCACCTTGAGAAGAAGAGAAGCAGAGGCTTCTATTTTGTACCTCGGGAAGAGGAGGAGAAGGGCGTTCCTCTTTTTGCACCTTGAGAAGAAGAGAAGCAAAGGCTTCTATTTTGTACCTCGGGAGGAGGAGAAGCAAGGGCCTTCCTTTTTTCCACCTTGAGAAGAAGAGAAGCAGAGGCTTCTATTTTGTACCTCGGGAAGAGGAGGAGCAAGGGCCTTCCTTTTTTCCACCTTGAGAAGAAGAGAAGCAGAGGCTTCTCTTTTGTACCTCGGGAAGAGGAGGAGAAGGGCCTTCCTTTTTTCCACCTTGAGAAGAAGAGAAGCAGAGGCTTCTCTTTTGTACCTCGGGAAGAGGAGGAGCAAGGGCCTTCCTTTTTTCCACCTTGAGAAGAAGAGAAGCAAATTCTTCTATTTTGTACCTCGGGAGGAGGAGGAAGAGAAGCAAGGGCTTTCCTTTTTTTGCACTTTGAGAAGAAGAGAAGCAGAGGCTTCCATTTTGTACCCCGGGAAGAAGAGGAGCAAGGGCCTTCCTTTTTGCACCTTGGGAAGAAGAGAAGCAAAGACTTCTATTTTGTACCTCGGGAAGAGGAGGAGCAAGGGCGTTCCTTTTTTGCACCTTGAGAAGAAGAGAAACAGAGGCTTCTATTTTGTATCTCGGGAGGAGGAGGAGGAGAAGCAAGGGCCTTTTTTTTGCACCTCAGGAAGAAGAGAAACAGAGGCTTCTATTTTGGCACCCCTGGAAGAGGTGAAGCAAAGACTTCTATTTTGTACCTCTGGAGGAAAAGAAGCAAAGGCTTCTATTTCGCATCTTGGGAGGAGGATAAGCATGAACTTCCATTTTTGCACCTCGGGAGGAAGAGAAGCAAGGGCATCTGTTTTGCACTTTGGAGGAGGAGAAGCAAGGACCTTCCTTTTTGCATCTCGCGAGGAAGAGAAGCAAGAGCTTCTGTTTTGCACTTTGGAGGAGGAGAAGCAAGGACCTTCTGTTTTGCACCTCGGGAAGAAGAGAAGCAAGGGCTTCTGTTTTGCACTTTGGAGGAGGAGAAGCAAGGACCTTCCTTTTTGCATCTCGCGAGGAAGAGAAGCAAGAGCTTCTGTTTTGCACTTTGGAGGACGAGAAGCAAGGACCTTCCTTTTTGCATCTCGGGAGGAAGAGAAGCAAGAGCTTCTGTTTTGCACTTTGGAGGAGGAGAAGCAAGGACCTTCTGTTTTGCACCTCGGGAAGAAGAGAAGCAAGGGCTTCTGTTTTGCACTTTGGAGGAGGAGAAGCAAGGACCTTCCTTTTTGCATCTCGCGAGGAAGAGAAGCAAGAGCTTCTGTTTTGCACTTTGGAGGAGGAGAAGCAAGGACCTTCTGTTTTGCACCTCGGGAAGAAGAGAAGCAAGGGCTTCTGTTTTGCACTTTGGAGGAGGAGAAGCAAGGACCTTCTGTTTTGCATCTCGGGAGGAAGAGAAGCAAGAGCTTCTGTTTTGCACTTTGGGAGGAGAAGAAGCAAGGACCATCCTTTTTGCATCTCGGGAGGAAGAGAAGGAAGAGCTTCTGTTTTGCACTTTGGGAGGAGAAGAAGCAAGGACCTTCCTTTTTGCATCTCGCGAGGAAGAGAAGCAAGAGCTTCTGTTTTGCACTTTGGGAGGAGAAGAAGCAAGGACCTTCTTTTTTGCATCTCGGGAGGAAGAGAAGCAAGAGCTTCTGTTTTGCACTTTGGGAGGAGAAGAAGCAAGGACCTTCTTTTTTGCATCTCGGGAGGAAGAGAAGCAACAGCTTCTGTTTTGCACTTTGGGAGGAGAAGAAGCAAGGACCTTCTTTTTTGCATCACGGGAGGAAGAGAAGCAAGAGCTTCTGTTTTGCACTTTGGGAGGAGAAGAAGCAAGGACCTTCCTTTTTGCATCTCGGGAGGAAGAGAAGCAAGAACTTCTGTTTTGCACTTTGGGAGGAGAAGAAGCAAGGACCTTCTTTTTTGCATCTCGGGAGGAAGAGAAACAAGAGCTTCTGTTTTGCACTTTGGGAGGAGAAGAAGCAAGGACCTTCTTTTTTGCATCTCGGGAGCAAGAGAAGCAAGAGCTTCAGTTTTGCACTTTGGGAGGAGAAGAAGCAAGGACCTTCTTTTTTGCATCTCGGGAGGAAGAGAAGGAAGAGCTTCTGTTTTGCACTTTGGGAGGAGAAGAAGCAAGGACCTTCCTTTTTGCATCTCGCGAGGAAGAGAAGCAAGAGCTTCTGTTTTGCACTTTGGGAGGAGAAGAAGCAAGGACCTTCTTTTTTCCATCTCGAGAGGAAGAGAAGCAAGAACTTCTATTTTGCGCTTTGGGAGGAGAAGAAGCAAGGATCTTCCTTTTTTGCATCTCGGGAGCAAGAGAAGCAAGAGCTTCTGTTTTGCACTTTGGGAGAAGAAGAAGCAAGGACCTTCTTTTTTGCATCTCGGGAGGAAGAGAAGCAAGAGCTTCTGTTTTGCGCTTTGGGAGGAGAAGAAGAAGCAAGGACCTTCTTTTTTTGCATCTCGGGAGGAAGAGAAGCAAGAGCTTCTGTTTTGCACTTTGGGAGGAGAAGAAGCAAGCACCTTCTTTTTTGCATCTCGGGAGGAAGAGAAGCAAGAGCTTCTGTTTTGCACTTTGGAGGAGGAGAAGCAAGGACCTTCTGTTTTGCGTCTCGGGAGGAAGAGAAGCAAGAGCTTCTGTTTTGCACTTTGGGAGGAGAAGAAGAAGCAAGGACCTTCTTTTTTGCATCTCGGGAGGAAGAGAAGCAAGAGCTTCTGTTTTGCACTTTGGGAGGAGAAGAAGCAAGGACCTTCTTTTTTGCATCTCGGGAGGAAGAGAAGCAAGAGCTTCTGTTTTGCGCTTTGGGAGGAGAAGAAGAAGCAAGGACCTTCTTTTTTGCATCTCGGGAGGAAGAGAAGCAAGAGCTTCTGTTTTGCACTTTGGAGGAGGAGAAGCAAGGACCTTCTGTTTTGCGTCTCGGGAGGAAGAGAAGCAAGAGCTTCTGTTTTGCACTTTGGGAGGAGAAGAAGAAGCAAGGACCTTCTTTTTTGCATCTCGGGAGGAAGAGAAGCAAGAGCTTCTGTTTTGCACTTTGGGAGGAGAAGAAGCAAGGACCTTCCTTTTTGCATCTCGGGAGGAAGAGAAGGAAGAGCTTCTGTTTTGCACTTTGGGAGGAGATGAAGCAAGGACCTTCCTTTTTGCATCTCGCGAGGAAGAGAAGCAAGAGCTTCTGTTTTGCACTTTGGGAGGAGAAGAAGCAAGGACCTTCTTTTTTGCATCACGGGAGGAAGAGAAGCAAGAGCTTCTGTTTTGCACTTTGGGAGGAGAAGAAGCAAGGACCTTCCTTTTTGCATCTCGGGAGGAAGAGAAGCAAGAACTTCTGTTTTGCACTTTGGGAGGAGAAGAAGCAAGGACCTTCTTTTTTGCATCACGGGAGGAAGAGAAGCAAGAGCTTCTGTTTTGCACTTTGGGAGGAGAAGAAGCAAGGACCTTCCTTTTTGCATCTCGGGAGGAAGAGAAGCAAGAACTTCTGTTTTGCACTTTGGGAGGAGAAGAAGCAAGGACCTTCTTTTTTGCATCTCGGGAGGAAGAGAAACAAGAGCTTCTGTTTTGCACTTTGGGAGGAGAAGAAGCAAGGACCTTCTTTTTTGCATCTCGGGAGCAAGAGAAGCAAGAGCTTCAGTTTTGCACTTTGGGAGGAGAAGAAGCAAGGACCTTCTTTTTTGCATCTCGGGAGGAAGAGAAGCAAGAGCTTCTATTTTGCGCTTTGGGAGGAGAAGAAGCAAGGATCTTCCTTTTTGCATCTCGGGAGCAAGAGAAGCAAGAGCTTCTGTTTTGCACTTTGGGAGAAGAAGAAGCAAGGACCTTCTTTTTTGCATCTCGGGAGGAAGAGAAGCAAGAGCTTCTGTTTTGCGCTTTGGGAGGAGAAGAAGAAGAAGCAAGGACCTTCTTTTTTTGCATCTCGGGAGGAAGAGAAGGAAGAGCTTCTGTTTTGCACTTTGGGAGGAGATGAAGCAAGGACCTTCCTTTTTGCATCTCGCGAGGAAGAGAAGCAAGAGCTTCTGTTTTGCACTTTGGGAGGAGAAGAAGCAAGGACCTTCTTTTTTGCATCTCGTCAGGAAGAGAAGCAAGAGCTTCTGTTTTGCGCTTTGGGAGGAGAAGAAGAAGAAGCAAGGACCTTCTTTTTTTGCATCTCGGGAGGAAGAGAAGCAAGAGCTTCTGTTTTGCACTTTGGGAGGAGAAGAAGCAAGGACCTTCTTTTTTTGCATCTCGGGAGGAAGAGAAGCAAGTGCTTCTATTTTGCGCTTTGGGAGGAGAAGAAGCAAGGATCTTCCTTTTTGCATCTCGGGAGGAAGAGAAGCAAGAGCTTCTGTTTTGCACTTTGGGAGAAGAAGAAGCAAGGACCTTCTTTTTTGCATCTCGGGAGGAAGAGAAGCAAGAGCTTCTGTTTTGCGCTTTGGGAGGAGAAGAAGAAGCAAGGACCTTCTTTTTTTGCATCTCGGGAGGAAGAGAAGCAAGAGCTTCTGTTTTGCACTTTGGGAGGAGATGAAGCAAGGACCTTCCTTTTTGCATCTCGCGAGGAAGAGAAGCAAGAGCTTCTGTTTTGCACTTTGGGAGGAGAAGAAGCAAGGACCTTCTTTTTTGCATCTCGTGAGGAAGAGAAGCAAGAGCTTCTGTTTTGCGCTTTGGGAGGAGAAGAAGAAGAAGCAAGGACCTTCTTTTTTTGCATCTCGGGAGGAAGAGAAGCAAGAGCTTCTGTTTTGCACTTTGGGAGGAGAAGAAGCAAGGACCTTCTTTTTTTGCATCTCGGGAGGAAGAGAAGCAAGTGCTTCTATTTTGCGCTTTGGGAGGAGAAGAAGCAAGGATCTTCCTTTTTGCATCTCGGGAGGAAGAGAAGCAAGAGCTTCTGTTTTGCACTTTGGGAGAAGAAGAAGCAAGGACCTTCTTTTTTGCATCTCGGGAGGAAGAGAAGCAAGAGCTTCTGTTTTGCGCTTTGGGAGGAGAAGAAGAAGCAGGGACCTTCTTTTTTTGCATCTCGGGAGGAAGAGAAGCAAGAGCTTCTGTTTTGCACTTTGGGAGGAGAAGAAGCAAGGACCTTCTTTTTTGCATCTCGGGAGGAAGAGAAGCAAGAGCTTCTGTTTTGCACTTTGGGAGGAGAAGAAGCAAGGACCTTCCTTTTTGCATCTCGGGAGGAAGAGAAGCAAGAGCTTCTGTTTTGCACTTTGGGAGAAGAAGAAGCAAGGACCTTCTTTTTTGCATCTCGGGAGGAAGAGAAGCAAGAGCTTCTGCTTTGCACTTTGGGAGGAGAAGAAGCAAGGACCTTCCTTTTTGCATCTCGGGAGGAAGAGAAGCAAGAGCTTCCGTTTTGCACTTTGGGAGGAGAAGAAGCAAGAACCTTCTTTTTTGCATCTCGGGAGGAAGAGAAGCAAGAACTTCTGTTTTGCACTTTGGAGGAGGAGAAGCAAGGACCTTCCTTTTTGCATCTCGGGAGGAAGAGAAGCAAGGGCTTCTGTTTTGCACTTTGGAGGAGGAGAAGCAAGGACCTTCTTTTTTTGCATCTCGGGAGGAAGAGAAGCAAGAGTTTCTATTTTGCGCTTTGGGAGGAGAAGAAGCAAGGGTCTTCTTTTTTGCATCTCGGGAGGAAGAGAAGCAAGAGCTTCTGTTTTGCGCTTTGGGAGGAGAAGAAGAAGCAAGGACCTTCTTTTTTTGCATCTCGGGAGGAAGAGAAGCAATAGCTTCTGTTTTGCACTTTGGGAGGAGAAGAAGCAACGACCTCCTTTTTTTGCATCTCGGGAGGAAGAGAAGCAAGAGCTTCTGTTTTGCACTTTGGGAGGAGAAGAAGAAGCAAGGACCTTCTTTTTTGCATCTCGGGAGGAAGAGAAGCAAGAGCTTCTCTTCCTCCCGAGGGAGGAAGAGAAGCCTTCTTCACCTCGGGAGGAGGAGAAGTCAGGTTTTCGATTTGCACCTTGGAAGCAGAAAGAGGTCGTCTCTTAAAGACAACAGAGTTGAGTCCTTGGCAGCGACATACAATAAGGAAAGTGACGTAACACTCAAGGTTGAGGAGATTTTATTTTCCCGTTGTTTTACCGCTGAACGACACTTTTTTTTTTGCACACAATGAGCTAAATGACCAAGTCACTAGAGCCCCAAGGATTTAGTGAAAGCTGTGGGAATATATCCACTGAACAGCTTCTAGAGAAAAGATGGCATCGAATCCTTCTAGGAGGCGCAGGATATGGTTCTCTCTTACAAACGGAGCCAAGACTCTACGTCACATCCGATAGAGGTCGGCCTTTACAAGCCCATCGGTGTCCCCTTTCTCCCCGATGGAAGGGTAAGGGTTTAATGGAAATAAATATCAATGCTGACACAGTTGGGACTCGAACCTAAGAGGCAGGGGGAGGGGGGGGGGGGGGGTTCAGTCGGTATAGCACCAGGCTCGTAATCTGCAGTTCCTAGGTTCGAGTCCCAGCTGGGCTAGCGTTAGGATTTTTTTCCGCAAAACTTCCCGTCCTGCCCTCGGTCAGAAAGGGGACACCGATGGAATTGGAAAGGCCGCCGTCCGTCGGATGGGACGTTAAGCCGTGGGTCGTGTACGGGAGAGCCATACCCTGTGCACGTTAAAGAGCACACCAGATGGTCAGGACGGGAGGCTATCATCTGTCTACCAACAGTTCTCCAGTGAGGAGAGCCATACCCTGTGCACGTTGAAGAACACCCTGGATGGCCAGGACGGGAGGCTACCATCTGTCTCCCAACAGCTGTTCCAGTGGGTATCCTCCCCCACAATTCTCTGAGCCTTCGGGGTCTTCTGACCTGGCCTTCTGACCTGACATGGTATGCAAAAAAGTGCCGCTCAGAGGTAAAAAAAACCAACGTTAAAGAACACGCTGGATGGCCTTGACGGGAAGCTACCATCTGTCTCCCAACAGCTGTTCCAGTGGGTCTCCTCACCCAAACTTCTCTGAGCCTTCGGGGTCCTTTTGACCTGGCCATTTAGCCCATGGTGTGCAAAAAAGTGCCGCTCAGAGGTAAAACAACCTAACGTTAAAGAATACGCTGGATGGCCTTGACGGGAAGCTACCATCTGTCTCCCAACAGCTGTTCCAGTGGGTCTCCTCACCCAAACTTCTCTGAGCCTTCGGGGTCCATGTGACCTGGCCATTTAGCCCATGGTGTGCAAAAAAGTGCCGCTCAGAGGTAAAACAACCCAACGTTAAAGAACACGCTGGATGGCCTTGACTGAAGGCTACCATCTGTCTCTAAACAGCTGTTCCAGTGGGTCCCTTCCCCAACCTTCTCTGAGCCTTCGGGATTCTTGTGACCAGGCCACTTAGCCCATGGTGTGCAAAAAAGTACTCCTCAGAAGTGAAACAACCCAGGTTCGAGTCCCAGCTGGGCCACCATTGAGTTCCTCGAAGGCCGCTGAGCTTGGAAAGACCGCCGTCCGTCGGATGGGACAATAACCCGTGGCTTTGACGGGAGACTACCATCTGTCTCCCAACAGCCGTTCCACCCAATATTCTCTGAACCTTTGAGGTCCTTATGATCTTGCCATTTCGCCACTTAGACAGGTAAAAACAACACAAAAACCACACAGATTACGACTGAAACGGAAAAACATCTTTTCCCGTCAACCAGCTTAACAGAAATGGAAAAAAAAAAAAATCTCCGGACATAAAAATGCTTAATCACTTGGAAAAAGAAATTTTAAAAACAAAATTTTCATCTCCTAAGGGAAGAAAACTTGGAAAGGTACAATAAACTCGATCGCTGTTAAAAACGGTGAAGGAGCATGAGAATCTGAAGCCGAAGTGACAGCTTCAGGTTTTGAGTAGCATTCTGTTTGGCGAAGCGTGCCAGCGATGTTTATGGTACTGCAGACGACACGCAACAGAGGACGCAGCGAAAATGGGGTATCACACATACACAGCTAAGTGACGTTGGTGTGCGTTACGAATGGAAGTTTGTTGTGGTTTGTAATAACCTCAGATTGTAAAAGAAACTTAATAATAACATAGATGAACGAAAAAATGTGGCAGAACGTTTTTTGTTTGTTCTGGAAGGATGAAAAATGTGTGCTTTTTACTCGATGTTTTGAAATATTTCGTCCGCTTCTTCCGCAAAAACCGTCGTGGATAAAAATCCACGGCAGTTAGCTTCGAAGATCTATTACTTCTGAAAAAGAGTTTTGCAGTAAAATGGAACTGAAAGTAAATTGAAGAGTTCAATCAAATCTCTCTAAATCTCGATTTTTAACAATTTTCCGTTAATATTTAAAGAGTCGTGGAAGTTTGAATGTTTAACAACAGCAATGCCTAAAGTTAGAATTTAACTCAGATTGGGTTGTTGGGTTGTTTTACCTCTGAGCGGCACTTTTTTGCACACCATGGGCTAACTGTCCAGGTCACAAGGACCCCGAATGCTCAGAGAAGGTTGGGGGAGGGGACCCACTAGAACAGCTGTTGGGAGACGGATGGTAGCCTCCCGTTAAGGATATCCAGCGTGTTCTTTAACGTTGGATTGTTTTACCTCTGAGCGGCACTTTTTTGACACCATGGGCTAACTGTCCATGGTGTCAAAAAAAAAACTTTCCCGTCAAGGCCGTCCAGGTCACAAGGACCCCAAAGGCTCAGAGAAGGTTGGCGGGGGGACCCACTGGAAAGGCTATTGGGAGACAGATGGTAGCCTCCCGTCAAGGCCATCCAGCGTGTTCTTTAACGTGCACAGGGTATGGCTCTCCCACACACTGAGCCACGGTTTAACGTCCCATCCGACGGACGGCGGCCATTCCAAGCCCATCGGTGTCCCCTACTGACCGTGGGCAGGGCGGGGAGTTTTACGGAGATAAATCTCAACGCTGACCCAGCTGGGATTCGAACCTGGGAACTACAGATTAAGAGCCTGGCGCGCTACCGACTGAGCTACCCCGGCCCCGAATTTAACTCAGAAGTTAATTACAATTTGAATAAGAAGTATTATTTCTCACCATTTAATACAATAGATGTATTTTGAAAAGTTAATGTAAAAATTTCTCGATATTTTTCAATTTTCCCAAGACGCTTGTTGCTGTTAAATATTGAGATTTCCATAACTCTTTAAATACAAAGCGAACGCTATTGAAAATCGAGATTTAGATAGATTCCATTGAGATCTTTAATTTATCTTCCGATTCATTTTCTCATAAAATGCTTAGTTTAGGTTGGGTTGGGTTGTTTTACCTCTGAGCAGCACTTTTTTGCACACCATGGGCTAAATGGCCAGGTCACATGGACCCCGAAGGCTCAGAGAATGTTGGGGGAGGGGACCCACTGGAACAGCTGTTGGGAGACAGATGGTAGCCTCCCGTCAAGGCCATCCAGCGTGTTCTTTAACGTTGGGTTGTTTTACCTCTGAGCGGCACTTTTTTGCACACCATGGGCTAAATGGCCAGGTCACATGGACCCCGAAGGCTCAGAGAATGTTGGGGGAGGGGATCCACTGGAACAGCTGTTGGGAGACAGATGGTAGCCTCCCGTCAAGGCCATCCAGTGTGTTCTTTAACGTGCACAGGGTATGGCTCTCCCGCACACGGGGCCACGGCTTAACGTCCCATCCGACGGACGGCGGCCTTCCCAAGCCCATCGCTGTCCCCTACTGACCGTGGGCAGGGCGGGGAATTTTGCGGAGATAAATCTCAACGCTGACCCAGCTGGGACTCGAACCTGGGAACTACAGATTAAGAGCCTGGCGCGCTACCGACTGAGCCACCCCCGCCCCATAACATGATGGGAGATGGTCATGATTTAGTTAGAGATCTTGATCTGCGGCTAGTAGCTCAGTGGTCACAGCACCTGATATATTATCAGGAGGTCGTTGATTCGTATCCCACATTGCTAAAGATAATTTAGCCTCTAATTTCTTATTGGCGTTAAACTAAGAATGAATCTCCCCAGAGAGCTAATGCAATTTTTCGGCAAAATTAAGTTGGCTGTTTTACGTCTTAGAGTCAATTTTTTAGTAAACAATGGGCTAAATGACCCAGTCACAAACGCCCTGTGCAAGTTAAAGAATACGCTAGATGGCCTTGACGGGAGGCTACCATCTGTCTCCCAACAGCTGTTCTAATGGGTCCCCTCCTCCAAACGTCTCTGAGCCTTCGGGATACTTGTGACCTGGCCATTTAGCTATTATGTGCAAAAAATTGCCGCTCAGAGGTAAAACAACCCAACGTTAAAGAACACGCTAGATGGCCTTGACGGGAGATTACCATCTGTCTCCCAACAGCTGTTCCAATCGGTCCCCTCCTCCAAACTTCTCTGAGCCTTCGGGATCCTTGTGACCTGGCCATTTAGCTATTATGTGCAAAAAAGTGCCGCTCAGAGGTAAAACAAACCAACGTTAAAGAACACGCTGGATGGCCTTGACGGGAGGCTACCATCTGTCTCGCAACAGCTGTTCCAGTGGGTCCCATCCCCCAGAGGTAAAACAGCGTAGGGGCACTACCCGTTTCCGTACTTTTACAACTTTAGGTTGGGTTGTTTTACCTCTGAGCGGCACTTTTTGGCACACAATGGGCTACATGGCCAGGTCGCAAGGACTCCAAAGATTCAAAGAATGTTGAGGGAGGGGACCCACTGGAACAGCTGTTGGGAGACAGATGGTAGCCTCCCGTCAAGGCCATCCAGCGTGTTCTTTAACGTTGGTTTGTTTTACCTCTGAGCGGCAGTTTTTTGCACACCATGGGCTAAATGGCCAGGTCACAAGGACCCCGAATACTCAGAGAAGGTTGGGGGAGGAGACCCACTGGAACAGTTGTTGAAAGACAGATGGTAGCCTCCCGTCAAGGCCATCCAACGTGTTCTTTAACGTGCACAGGGTATGGCTCTCCCACACACGGGGCCATGGCTTAACGTCCCATCCGACGGACAGCGGACTTTCCAAGCCCATCGGTGTCCCCTACTGACCGTGGGCAGGGCGGGGAATTTTGTTGAGATAAATCTCAACGCTGATCCAGCTGGGACTCGAACCTGGGAACTGCAGATTACGAGCATACCGCCCTTTTACAACTTTGAAATATTAATACTAATCATAAACATTATTCTTACAAATTTGTTCCAATTCATTTATATATATAATAAATATCATTCAACACAAATGAATCAATTTTTTCAGGTTGTAACTTCCTCTCTCCCACCCCCCTACACATTTCGATCCCCATGGGCCCTGTTAGACTCTTGGGGTGGGGGTGGCTCAGTCGGTAGCGCGCCAGGCTCGTGATCTGTAGTTCCCAGGTTCGAGTCCCAGCTGGGTCAGCGTTGAAATTTATCTCCGCAAAATTCCTCGCCCTGCCCACGGTCAGTAGGGGACACCGATGAGCTTGGAAAGGCCGCCGTCCGTCGGATGGGACGTTAAGCCGTGGCCCCGTGTGCGGGAGAGCCATACCCTGTGCACGTTAAAGAACACGCTGGATGGCCTTGGCGGGAGGCTACCATCTGTCTCCCAACAGCTGTTCCAGTGGGTCCCCTCCCCCAACCTTCTCTGAGCCTTCGGGGTCCATGTGACCTGGCCATTTAGCCCATGGTGTGCAAAAAAGTGCCGCTCAGAGGTAAAACAAACAAACCCAACCCTGTTAGACTCAGACCTTCAAAAATTCCCCTTCAATTAAGTTTCTATATGCGCCACTGCAACACTGCCAAAGCACACATACGCACTTATTTAAAACACTCGTTTTAAGACCTATATAAAGGTCTTGAAACTGAATCAAACCACGATGTCTACGTGTGTCGGAGCGTTAAGCCTTCTATCTACACTGACATCCCCTCTAGACGATGAACGATAGCGTTAATCCGTTAAGAGGGTTAAACTTAGCATTTTATAGGTCGCCGCTACCAGTGGCGGTTCTTTGACTCTGCCGTCTTTAACCCCGAGGTCAGCGCGAAGGTCAAGACTGTCAACTCATTTGCTTTGAACTACTTTAGTTAGCCGACCTGCTTCACCGGACATGTGGCTGCCGGATACACGTCATCGCTCAAGCGAGCCTCCGGCGGTGACGTCACCCTGAGACCGGAAGTGGGGGAAGCGAAAAGAACTCCCCCCCAACTCCTTTTACGTGGGCAGTGGAAAATTATGGTTCCAGTCAGTCGGGAGCAGAGAACTGTTTACGGGGGCGTTTCTGGTTTCCGAGTGTGATGGGATCTCCTCGCGCTGTTGAATCGGAAGTAGTAGTCCTTTGTTTGTGCTGAAAGAAGCCAAAAAGAAACTGACTGTTATGGCGAGGAGGAATAGAAGCATGAAGAGAATTCTTTTTCGAGGTCTTTCGTTAGGTGAAAATTATCAACAGCCAAAAGTGTTTGGTAAGCAACAATATTCGAAAGATTTATGTGATTATAAAAATGAAAGACACTTCATTCTTGGAAATTAGTTTTCAAGCTTAAATTTGATATGGTTGATGTGTTGTTGTGTTTGAAAAATAAATTGTTTACATTACAGTGATTTTTTTTTTTTAAATACAAAACACCAGTTTTTTTTTTTGTATTCTTTTCTCGATGTTTATTCACCTGGACTTTGAACTTGTAGATTCACATTTATTTTTTTATTTTCCACATTTTCCACTGCCTTGTCAAAATATTACAGAATTCCTCATGTTTATGTGAATGGGAATTTATATTCGATGCTCTATAACTTCTAAAATATGCATTTAAACGAAAAAAATCTCGATTTTCAACAATATTCGTACAGTATTTAAAGAGTTATGGATTTTTGGGGTGGGTTGTTTTACCTCTGAATGGCACTTTTTTGGTACACCATGAGCTAAATAGCCAGGTCACATGGACCCCGAAGGCTCAGAGAATGTTGGGGGAGGGGATCCACTGGAACAGCTGTTGGGAGACAGATGGTAGCCTCCCGTCAAGGCCATCCAGCGTTTCTTTAACGTTGGGTTGTTTTACCTCTGAGCAGAACTTTTTTGCACACCATGAGCTAAATGGCCAGATCACATGGACCCCGAAGGCTCAGAGAAGGTTGAGGGCGGGGACCCACTGGAACAGCTGTTGGGAGACAGATGGTAGCCTCCCGTTAAGGCCATCCAGCGTTTCTTTAACGTTGGGTTGTTTTACCTCTGAGCAGAACTTTTTTGCACACCATGAGCTAAATGGCCAGATCACATGGACCCGAAGGCTCAGAGAAGGTTGAGGGCGGGGACCCACTGGAACAGCTGTTGGGAGACAGATGGTAGCCTCCCGTTAAGGCCATCCAGCGTTTCTTTAACGTTGGGTTGTTTTACCTCTGAGCAGAACTTTTTTGCACACCATGAGCTAAATGGCCAGGTCACATGGACCCCGAAGACTCAGAGAAGGTTGAGGGCGGGGACCCACTGGAACAGCTGTTGGGAGACAGATGGTAGCCTCCCGTTAAGGCCAACTAGCGTGTTCTTTAACGTTGGGTTGTTTTACATCTGAGCGGCACTTTTTTCCACACCATGGGCTAAATGGCCATGTCGCAAGGACCCCGAAGGTTCAGAGAAGGTTGAGGGAGGGGACCCACTGGATCAGCTGTTGGGAGACAGATGGTAGCCTCCCGTCACGGCCATCCAGCGTGTTCTTTAACGTTGGGTTGTTTTACCCCTGAGCAGCACTTTTTTGCACACCATGGGCTAAATGGCCAGATCACATGGACCCCGAAGGCTCAGAGAAGGTTGAGGGCGGGGACCCACTGGAACAGCTGTTGGGAGACAGATGGTAGCCTCCCGTTAAGACCAACCAGCGTGTTCTTTAACGTTGGGTTGTTTTACATCTGAGCGGCACTTTTTTCCACACCATGGGCTAAATGGCCATGTCGCAAGGACCCCAAAGGTTCAGAGAAGGTTGAGGGAGGGGACCCACTGGATCAGATGTTGGGAGACAGATGGTAGCCTCCCGTCAAGGCCATCCAGCGTGTTCTTTAACGTTGAATGTTGGATTGTTTTACCACTGAGCGGCGCTTTTTTTGCACACAATGGGCTAAATGGCCAGGTCACAAGGACCCCGAAGGCTCAGAGAAGGTTGGGGGAGGAGACCCACTGGAACAGCTGTTGCAAGACAGATGTCAAGGCCATCCAGCGTGTTCTTTAACGTGCACAGGGTATGGCTCTCCCGCACACGGAGCCACGGCTTAACGTCCCATCCGACAGACGGCGGCCTTTTCAAGCCCATCGATGTCCCCTACTGACCGTGTGCAGGGAGTTTTGTGGAGATAAATCTCAACGCTCATCCAGCTGGGACTCGAACCTGGGAACTACATATTACGAGCCTGGCGCGGTACCGACTGAGCCACCCCCGTCCCAAGAGTTATGGAAGGTTGGAATATTCGGCGAAAAGTTGCGTACAAGAGTTCTCATGAATTTACTGCAGAAATTAAAACTTAAATAATAAGACTTGTTTAAAATCGTTTAATAAAATATATATATGGTTTGGAAGTTTGCGAAATAATTATTTCAATTCAGACAATTCGACCTGTGCAATCCAGTTTGAACTCGTCGACGTTTATTTGATTCAGTTAGAATTTGTAAGTCTTCATATTGCTGAGCTGGAACTCCTTGATTTGCACGCGGCTTCGTTAGGGTTCGACGATTTTCATGCAACCCATATAAATCAATAAAAAAAAAATATCCCCTCAAGCAGCTGCTTGCCACAGAGGTCTGAGAGAAGCATGTCAGTATATATGCCATATTAGGAGGTCTGAGAGGATGGCAGGACCTCAGCAGAAAAAACAACACAAACATCCATGCCTTACCCAGGGCTCGAACCCAGGTCCCTTAGATCAGTAGCCAAGCGTGCTAACCACTCGGCCATGGGAAGAACTTGTTAATCTTTATGTCACTATGCGACCGAGTTAGACCTTGCTGAGCAGAATGCGATCACTTAAATCTTGTTGGTCTTTGTAAGATCTAGTAAGTGCTTGTTGGTCTTTATGCGACCTAGTTAGATCCTGTTTGCCTTCATGCGACCCAGTTAGAACTTGTTGGTCGTTATGCGATCTAGTTAGATCTTGTTTGCCTTCATGCGACCCAGTTAGATCAGGTTGGTCTTTACGAGATTGAGTAAGTGCTTGTTGATCTTTATGCGATCTAGTTAGATCTTGTTTGCCTTCATGCGACCCAGTTAGATCAGGTTGGTCTTTACGAGATTGAGTAAGTGCTTGTTGATCTTTATGCGATCTAGTTAGATCTTGTTTGCTTTCATGCGACCCAGTTAGATCAGGTTGGTCTTTACGAAATTGAGTAAGTGCTTGTTGATCTTTATGCGATCTAGTTAGATCTTGCTTGCTTTCATGCGACCCAGTTAGATCAGGTTGGTCTTTACGAGATTGAGTAAGTGCTTGTTGATCTTTATACGATCTACTTAGATCCTGTTTGCCTTCATGCGACCCAGTTAGATCAGGTTGGTCTTTACGAGATTGAGTAAGTGCTTGTTGATCTTTATGCGATCTAGTTAGATCTTGTTTGCCTTCATGCGACCCAGTTAGATCAGGTTGGTCTTTACGAGATTGAGCAAGTGCTTGTTGATCTTTATGCGATCTAGTTAGATCTTGTTTGCCTTCATGCGACCCAGTTAGATCAGGTTGGTCTTTACGAGATTCAGTAAGTGCTTGTTGATCTTTATGCGATCTAGTTAGATCTTGTTTGCCTTCATGCGACCCAGTTAGATCAGGTTGGTCTTTACGAGATTGAGTAAGTGCTTGTTGATCTTTATGCGATCTAGTTAGATCTTGTTTGCTTTCATGCGACCCAGTTAGATCAGGTTGGTCTTTACGAGATTGAGTAAGTGCTTGTTGATCTTTATGCGATCTAGTTAGATCTTGTTTGCATTCATGCGACCCAGTTAGATCAGGTTGGTCTTTACGAGATTGAGTAAGTGCTTGTTGATCTTTATGCGATCTAGTTAGATCTTGCTTGCTTTCATGCGACCCAGTTAGATCAGGTTGGTCTTTACGAGATTGAGTAAGTGCTTGTTGATCTTTATGCGATCTAGTTAGATCTTGTTTGCCTTCATGCGACCCAGTTAGATCAGGTTGGTCTTTACGAGATTGAGTAAGTGCTTGTTGATCTTTATGCGATCTAGTTAGATCTTGTTTGCTTTCATGCGACCCAGTTAGATCAGGTTGGGCTTTACGAGATTGAGTAAGTGCTTGTTGATCTTTATGCGATCTAGTTAGATCTTGCTTGCTTTCATGCGACCCAGTTAGATCAGGTTGGTCTTTACGAGATTGAGTAAGTGCTTGTTGATCTTTATGCGATCTAGTTAGATCTTGCTTGCTTTCATGCGACCCAGTTAGATCAGGTTGGTCTTTACGAGATTGAGTAAGTGCTTGTTGATCTTTATGCGATCTAGTTAGATCTTGTTTGCCTTCATGCGACCCAGTTAGATCAGGTTGGTCTTTACGAGATTGAGTAAGTGCTTGTTGATCTTTATGCGATCTAGTTAGATCTTGTTTGCTTTCATGCGACCCAGTTAGATCAGGTTGGTCTTTACGAGATTGAGTAAGTGCTTGTTGATCTTTATGCGATCTAGTTAGATCTTGTTTGCTTTCATGCGACCCAGTTAGATCAGGTTGGTCTTTACGAGATTGAGTAAGTGCTTGTTGATCTTTATGCGATCTAGTTAGATCTTGCTTGCTTTCATGCGACCCAGTTAGATCAGGTTGGTCTTTACGAGATTGAGTAAGTGCTTGTTGATCTTTATGCGATCTAGTTAGATCTTGTTTGCCTTCATGCGACCCAGTTAGATCAGGTTGGTCTTTACGAGATTGAGTAAGTGCTTGTTGATCTTTATGCGATCTAGTTAGATCTTGTTTGCTTTCATGCGACCCAGTTAGATCAGGTTGGTCTTTACGAGATTGAGTAAGTGCTTGTTGATCTTTATGCGATCTAGTTAGATCTTGTTTGCTTTCATGCGACCCAGTTAGATCAGGTTGGTCTTTACGAGATTGAGTAAGTGCTTGTTGATCTTTATGCGATCTAGTTAGATCTTGTTTGCCTTCATGCGACCCAGTTAGATCAGGTTGGTCTTTACAGATTCGGTTAGTGCTTGTTGATCTTTATGCGATCTAGTTACAGTCGCTCAAAAAAGTATTCGAACGTTATGGTGATTACGAAATTCAATAAAAATATCTGGCAACGATTTTTTTAGAAATTAGTGATCTGGCAACCTTCGTAAACAGTACAACAGATCACTAATTTCTAATAAAATCTTTGCGAGATATTTTTCCTGAATTCCGTAATCAACCATAGCGTTCGGATACTTTTTTGAGCGACTGTTCGAGTTTTTAACCAAATTAATAATACATCATTTCTACCGAAATTTCGACATTAGTTAAGATATATGAGATAAATTTACGTATAAATGATTAGCGGAAGCAGGCCTGTCAATTTCTAACGGAGGGCTGATTGCATTTTAAGTATTAAAAAATACACGTTAACTGTAGCTGAAATATTTTGGATGCGCCTTAAAAAAATAATAAATGCGACATTTTAATTGAAACCGCAATTTCTGTAAATGCATTTTAAAACCGAAAATTTTCTTGTCACACCATAAATGACACTGATATTTGTATAGGCACGTTTTATCAGGTTTTGTTGCGTTGGTTTACCTCTGAGCGGCTCTTTTTTGCACACCATAGGCTAAATGGCCAGGTCACAAGGACCCCGAAGGCTCAGAGAAGGTTGGGAGAGGGGACCCACTGGAACAGCTGTTGGGAGACAGATGGTAGCCTCCCGTCAAGGCCATCCAGCGTGTTCTTTAACGTTGGGTTGTTTTACCTCTGAGCGGCACTTTTTTGCACACCATAGGCTAAATGGCCAGGTCACAAGGACCCCGAAGGCTCAGAGAAGGTTGGGAGAGGGGACCCACTGGAACAGCTGTTGGGAGACAGATGGTAGCCTCCCGTCAAGGTCATCCAGCGTGTTCTTTAACGTTGGGTTGTTTTACCTCTGAGCGGCACTTTTTTGCACACCATAGGCTAAATGGCCAGGTCACAAGGACCCCGAAGGCTCAGAGAAGGTTGGGAGAGGGGACCCACTGGAACAGCTGTTGGGAGACAGATGGTAGCCTCCCGTCAAGGCCATCCAGCGTGTTCTTTAACGTTGGGTTGTTTCACCTCTGAGCGGCTCTTTTTTGCACACCATAGGCTAAATGGCCAGGTCACAAGGACCCCGAAGGCTCAGAGAAGGTTGGGAGAGGGGACCCACTGGAACAGCTGTTGGGAGACAGATGGTAGCCTCCCGTCAAGGCCATCCAGCGTGTTCTTTAACGTGCACAGGGTATGGCACGGGGACGTGCACAGGTAACTTTAACGTGCACAGGGTATGGCATTCACATAACGTCCCATCCGACGGACGGCGGCCTTTCCAAGCCCATCGGTGTCACCTACTGACCGTGGGCAGGGCGGGAATTTTGCGGAGATAAATCTCAACGCTGTCCCAGCTGGGACTCGAACCTGGGAAGTACATATTACGAGCCTGGCGCGCTACCGGCTGAGCCACCCCCCGTCCCACATTTTATCAGAAATAAGAAATTTCTCTAAATTGCCTTAAATTTTTACTAAATCTGTCAGCTGGGGAATTATGCCTTTAGCCACCACATACCCGCAGATCGCATTACTGAAAATGTAAAATGTGCCTGAAACATAATTCCTATGAAATAATGAGCTGAAAAAAATTGGTTTTGCCATGAGTGGGATTCGAACCCACGTCTCCAGGACACATGCCTGTTATGCTAACTACTACACCACCAATGGCTAACCATTTCTCAGTGGTTAGCATAACAGGCATGTTTCCTGGAGACGTGGGTTCGAATCCCACTCACGGCAAGAACTTTGAGGATTTTCACTTGACGTGGTTCGAATCCCACTCATGGCAAAAAAATTTTTTTTCAGCTCATTATTTCATGAGTTCCATGTTAATAAATTCCAATATTAATGCGCATGAAAGTATAGTTAAAGTACAGTCGCTCAAAAAGGTATCCGAACAATATGGTTGATTACAGAATGCTGAAAAAATATCTGGCAACGATTTTTTTAGAAATTAGTGATCTGGCATCCTTCGTGTCACGTGTTGTCAGATGACTAATTTCTAAAAAAATCGTTGCCAGATATTTTTTCTGAATTCTGTAATCAACCATACTGTTCGGATAATTTTTTGAGCGACTGTAGGTGGTCATATTATTTTGATACTAGATCGTGTGGGCTCACTCACGGAAATATTGAGCGTGTGCAGTTACCGTTCACAGCAAACTGCAGCGGTTGCTGTTAATGTTCACAGCACATTGGATCGTGTGAGCTCACAAAGACCTGGATCGTGTGGGCTCACTCACGGAAATATTGAGCGTGTGCAGTTACCGTTCACAGCAAACTGGAGCAGTTGCGGTTAATTTTCACAGCACATTGGATCGTGTGAGCTCACAAAGACCTGGATCGTGTGGGCTCACTCACGGAAATATTGAGCGTGTGCAGTTACCGTTTACAGCAAACTGGAGCAGTTGCGGTTAATTTCACAGCACATTGGATCGTGTGAGCTCACAAAGACCTGGATCGTGTGGGCTCACTCACGGAAATATTGAGCGTGTGCAGTTACCGTTCACAGCAAACTGGAGCGTGTGCAGTAACTGCACACGCTCCAGTTTGCTGTGAACGGTAACTGGAGCGTGTACAGTTGCTGTACACGCTCCAGATATTTTTCCTGAATTCTGCAATCACGTGACACGAAAGTTGCCAGATCACTGATATCTAAAAAAAATCGTTGCCAGATATTTTTTCTGAATTCTGTCATCAACCATAGTGTTCGGATACTTTTTTGAGCGACTGTACCATGAGCATAGTATAGTTCGGTTTTAGGCAGTTTCGGTTAAAATGTATCTGGTGAAATTTCGGTTTTAAAATAAAAATAAAATTTGTGTTTTAAATTAAAATTTAAAGCTTATCTATACAAATATCTGTTTAATTTATTTGAGCACCGAAACAAATTTCAGTTTCGATTGAAATTTAGAAAGATTTCAGTTTGAACTAAAAAGTATCACTTTAAATTTATTTAAGTCTCACCTAAAAAATAGCATTTTAAATTAAAAAAAAACAACATTTTAGCAGTAGTTAAAATGCGTTAACGACTTTTACTAATATTTGCCAAGTTTGCAATCTGCATAATTTTCGGTTTTATTTAGAAATGTTTTTAGATAAATTCTTGATTTCAGCAATAGGTCGTCGACCTTCAAAATGATTCGCAAACTAAAGACAATGCTTTATTAGGATGGGAAAAGAATTATGCTTGAGTTAGGAACTACTTTTAGTGTGTAATTACTGAAGAAAGATGAAGCTTTCTTGGGGTGTTGTTTTTCTTCATAAGAAGCAGCAGCGTCACCCAGTGTGGCTGCAGCTCGAAGTCGAGACGTCTCAGGAACCAGAACAGAGCACTATAATTTTGTTGATGTTGTTTTCCGTATGGTGGGAGTGACAACGCTGACGGCTGTCCGAAGGTCGATAACCTTCTGCCTTCTGATTAATTCTCACTGTGACTGGCCCTTGCCTGCAATGTTGCCTTGATGAGCCAGGTGAGAGCATGCAGGCCGTCGTTCCTTGGGGCGCGTTCCAATATTTACATGCACCAGGACTCTTACTTTCAATCCGTTTGTAATTTTCGGTTTCATAATTCATGACGGCAAATAGGTTGTTATAAATTTTACACGCACCAGAACTCTTCTGATTTAATTTTTATGTCTTGGTTTTATACTTGAATGCATGCAAGCCGTTCCTTTGGATGCATTAAAATATTCATCAGAACTCTGCTTCTGAGTCTCTTACTTCTTGGTTTCATACTTGAATGCATTAAGACCGTCCTTTGGATGCATTAAAATATTCATCAGAAATCTGCTTCTGAGTCTCTTACTTCTTGGTTTCATACTTGAATGCATTAAGACCGTCCTTTGGATGCATTAAAATATTCATCAGAACTCTGCTTCTGAGTCTCTTACTTCTTGGTTTCATACTTGAATGCATTAAGACCGTCCTTTGGATGCATTAAAATATTCATCAGAACTCTGCTTCTGAGTCTCTTACTTCTTGGTTTCATACTTGAATGCATTAAGACCGTCCTTTGGATGCATTAAAATATTCATCAGAACTCTGCTTCTGAGTCTCTTACTTCTTGGTTTCATACTTGAATGCATTAAGACCGTCCTTTGGATGCATTAAAATATTCATCAGAACTCTGCTTCTGAGTCTCTTACTTCTTGGTTTCATACTTGAATGCATTAAGACCGTCCTTTGGATGCATTAAAATATTCATCAGAACTCTGCTTCTGAGTCTCTTACTTCTTGGTTTCATACTTGAATGCATTGAGACCGTCCTTTGGATGCATTAAAATATTCATCAGAACTCTGCTTCTGAGTCTCTTACTTCTTGGTTTCATACTTGAATGCATTAAGACTGTCCTTTGGATGCATTAAAATATTCATCAGAACCCTGCTTCTGAGTCTGAACTTCTTGGTTTCATAATCGACTACATGAAGTAGTATCTTTTCTTCGTTAAAAATATCTGGCAACGATTTTTTTTCTGAATTCTGTAATCAATCATAAAAAAAATTAATAATAAATACCCCCTCAAGCAGCTGCTTGCCACAGAGGTCTGACAGGAGCCTGTCAGTTTATATGCCATAATAGAAGGTCTGAGAGGATGGCAGGACCTCAGCAGAAAAACGACACAAACAGCCATGCCTTACCCGGGGCTCGAACCCAGGTCCCGTAGATCAGTAGCCAAGCGCGCTAACCCACGGCCACGGGACGGCCATAGCGTTCGGATACTTTTTGGAGCGACTGTAGGTGGTCATATTATTTTGGTACTAGATCGTGTGGGCTCACTCACGGAAATATTGAGCGTGTGCAGTTACCGTTCACAGCAAACTGGAGCGTGTGCAGTAACTGCACACGCTCCAGTTTGCTGTGAACGGTAACTGGAGCGTGTACAGTTGCTGTACACGCTCCAGATATTTTTCCTGAATTCTGTAATCACGTGACACGAAGGTTGCCAGATCACTAATTTCTAAAAAAAAAATCGTTGCCAGATATTTTTTCTGAATTCTGTCATCAACCATAGCGTTCGGATACTTTTTTGAGCGACTGTACAATAAAGCCCTCAATGACGGTTAAAAAAACCCTACCAGCACTTGAAAAATTTTGTGCAATTCCTACTACAGAAGTCTAAGTAACGAAATATTATTTCCTTTAAGCCTATTTGCTGCTTACAGTAAAGAGTCCTCACGTGCCCTTGGCTTTCCTGGGGCGGGGGTGGCTCAGTCGGTAGCGCGCCAGGCTCGTAATCTGTAGTTCCCAGGTTCGAGTCCCAGCTGGGTCAGCGTTGAGATTTATCTCCGCAAAATTCCCCGCCTTGCCCACGGTCAGTAGGGGACACCGATGGGCTTGGAAAGGCCGCCGTCCGTCGGTTGGGACGTTAAGCCGTGGCTCCGTGTGCGGGAGAGCCATACCCTGTGCACGTTAAAGAACACGCTGGATGGCCTTGACGGGAGGCTACCATCTGTCTCCCAACAGCTGTTCCAGTGGGTCCTCTCCCCCAACCTTCTCTGAGCCTTCGGGGTCCATATGACCTGGCCATTTAGCCCATGGTGTGCAAAAAAGTGCCGCTCAGAGGTAAAACAACCCAACCCTTGGCTTTCCTAAGAAAATTTGCGTTGCCAAAAGGCTTAGACAATTAGATAGAATAATTATTTCGGTTGTTGCTTCAGTGTTAAAAAAGTTACACCTGTAACCCGAACCTTGAAGGATTTCAAACTTCTCACTTCGCAAGAATTAGCAAAACAAATACTCTTCTGGTTCTCATCGAATCAATCATGATACGGAGTGGGGGTGGCTCAGTCGGTAGCGCGCCAGGTTCGTAATCTGTACTTCCCAGTTCGAGTCCCAGCTGCGTCAGTCCTGTGTATGGGAGAGCCATACATTGTGTACGTTAAAGAACACACTGGATGGCCTTGACGGGAGGCTACCATCTGTCTCCCAACAGCTGTTCCAGTGGGTTCCCTCCCCCAACCTTCTCTGAGCCTTCGGGGTCCTTGTGACCTGGCCATTTAGCTCATGGCGCGCAAAAAAGTGCCGCTCAGAGGTAAAACAACCCAACGTTAAAGAACTCGCTGGATGGCCTTGACGGGAGGCTACCATCTGTCTCCCAACAGCAGTTCCAGTGGGTTCCCTCCCCCAACCTTCTCTGAGCCTTCGGGGTCTTTGTGACCTGGCCATTTAGCTCATGGCGTGCAAAAAAGTGCCACTCAGAGGTAAAACAAATCAACGTTAAGAACACGCTGAATGGCCTTGACGGGAGCCTACCATCTATCTCCCGATAGCAGTTCCAGTGGGTCCCGTCCCCCAACCTTCTCTGAGCCTTCGGGGTCCATGTGACCTGACCATTTAGCCCATGGTGTGCAAAAAAGTGCCGCTCAGATGTAAAACAACCCAACCCAATCATGATACAAAGATCTTAAAAATCCTTAACGAAGAAGAGCTCCTAATGACAATAAATCCATAGACTTTGGTACAACAAGCAAAATATAATTTGTATAGAACAGGAACACGGTGAGTAATATTAAGTAGTATGTTTACTAAAAAGAAGAAACAAATAAACTTCAAGAAGAAGTATGACCAAAAATGAAAACAGGAACTAAACCTCTCTCTTTTTTTTCCACCAGTCTCTTGAGGTGGTACTTCTGTCAAGTTAAACGCATGTACGAAATAAATAATTCTTTGTACATAGCTGTTTAGTAGTGAAACAAGTTTCCTAACATGGTTATTAATGTGGTTGATCTACTGATATCGTTATCTGAGATATGAGAATTCAGTTGACAGCTTCGCAGGGTAATTATTCATCTCTTTTAAGAATCTTCCTTGAGGGAAGGATCTTTCATTAGTATGCCATGCAGATGATTCAGCATCTGAAGGAAATTTTACAGACCTTATACATTTAAGAAATGTTGTTGCTGAAGATAGCGTCAGAAGAATGATCTGCATTCAATTACAGTGAATCCCTTTGGGATAACATTTTTATTACTTATTTCATTTTTAAAGTTTGGGAGCTTTTGAATGTGCTTTTCCATTCATCAACGTGGAAGTGTACAGTCTCTCAAAAAAATATCCGAACACCATGGTTGATTACAGAATTCAGAAAAAATATCTGGAGCGTGTGTACTGTACACGTTCCAGTTACCGTTCACAGCAAACTGGAGCGTGTGCAGTTACTGCACACGCTCCAGTTTGCTGTGGACGGTAACTGCACACGCTCAATATTTCCGTGAGTGAGCCCACACGATCCAGGTGTTTGTGAGCTCACACGATCCAATGTGCTGTGAACATTAACCGCAACCGCTCCAGTTTGCTGTGAACGGTAACTGCACACGCTGAATATTTCCGTGAGTGAGCCCACACTATCCAGGTCTTTGTGAGCTCACACGATCCAATGTGCTGTGAACATTAACCGCAACCGCTGCAGTTTGCTGTGAACGGTAACTGCACACGCTGAATATTTCCGTGAGTGAGCCCACACGATCCAGGTCTTTGTGAGCTCACACGATCCAATGTGCTGTGAACATTAACCGCAACCGCTCCAGTTTGCTGTGAATGGTAACTGCACACGCTCAATATTTCCGTGAGTGAGCCCACACGATCCAGGTCTTTGTGAGCTCACACGATCCAATGTGCTGTGAACATTAACCGCAACCGCTCCAGTTTGCTGTGAACGGTAACTGCACACGCTCAATATTTCCGTGAGTGAGCTTACACGATCCAGGTCTTTGTGAGCTCACACGATCCAATGTGCTGTGAACATTAACCGCAACCGCTCCAGTTTGCTGTGAACGGTAACTGCACACGCTCAATATTTCCGTGAGTGAGCTTACACGATCCAGGTCTTTGTGAGCTCACACGATCCAATGTGCTGTGAACATTAACCGCAACCGCTCCAGTTTGCTGTGAATGGTAACTGCACACGCTCAATATTTCCGTGAGTGAGCCCACACGATCCAGGTCTTTGTGAGCTCACACGATCCAATGTGCTGTGAACATTAACCGCAACCGCTCCAGTTTGCTGTGAATGGTAACTGCACACGCTGAATATTTCCGTGAGTGAGCCCACACTATCCAGGTCTTTGTGAGCTCACACGATCCAATGTGCTGTGAACATTAATCGCAACCGCTCCAGTTTGCTGTGAACGGTAACTGCACACGCTCAATATTTCCGTGAGTGAGCCACACGATCCAGGTCTTTGTGAGCTCACACGATCCAATGTGCTGTGAACATTAACCGCAACCGCTCCAGTTTGCTGTGAACGGTAACTGCACACGCTCAATATTTCCGTGAGTGAGCCCACACGATCCAGGTCTTTGTGAGCTCACACGATCCAAAGTGTTGTGAACATTAACCGCAACCGCTCCAGTTTGCTCTGAACGGTAACTGCACACGCTCAATATTTCCGTGAGTGAGCCCACACGATCCAGGTCTTTGTGAGCTCACACGATCCAATGTGCTGTGAACATTAACCGCAACCGCTCCAGTTTGCTGTGAATGGTAACTGCACACGCTCAATATTTCCGTGAGTGAGCCCACACGATCCAGGTTTTTGTGAGCTCACACGATCCAATGTGCTGTGAACATTAACCGCAACCGCTCCAGTTTGCTGTGAACGGTAACTGCACACGCTCCATATTCATTGCATTATATATTCATCGTGTCACGTGACACGAAGGTTGCCACATCACTAACTTCTAAAAAAAAATCGTTGCCAGATATTTTTTTCTGATTTCTGTCATCAACCATAGTGTTCGGATATTTTTTTGAGCGCCTGTACGATTACTTTTTGTAGTATACCGTATCAAAATGCGGACTAGTGGATCACTGAATTTTATTTTATAAAACCGTTTACAATAGAAAACAGGCGTATAAATAGAAGGGGAAATAAAAGCAAATTATTATTATTAAAAAAGTAAAAGGAGCTCCCGAGGTTCACCCTTTTTTCCACAAAATTTAATAAGCTGAAAAAAATCTACACATAAATTTTTGAAAAGCAAATTTTTTTATATGTGTTAAGTTGTTTTTAACCTATTTATTATTTTGTTGCTTGTGATTATATACTGTACTTTAACAACAGTTGCGTTGTTTTGCCTCTGATTGGCAGTTTTTTTGCACAAAATGGACTAAGTGGCTAGGTAATTTGGAATGGGTTGTTTTACCTCTGAGTGGCACTTTTCTGCATACAATGGGCTAAATGGCCAGGTCGCAAGGACCCCGAAGGCTCAGAGAAAGTCGGGGGAGGGAACCCACTGGAACAGCTGTTGGGAGACAGATGGTAGCCTCCCGTCAAGGCCATCCAGCGTGTTCTTTAACGTTGGGTTGTTTTACCTCTGAGCAGCACTTTTTTGCACACAATGAGCTAAATGGCCAGGTCACAAGGACCCCGAAGGCTTAGAGAAGGATGGGGGAGGGGACCCACTGGAACAGCTGTTGGGAGACAGATGGTAGCCTCCCGTCAAGGCCATCCAGCGTGTTCTTTAACGTTGGGTTGTTTTACCTCTGAGCAGCACTTTTTTGCACACAATGAGCTAAATGGCCAGGTCACAAGGACCCCGAAGGCTGAGAGAAGGTTGGGGGAGGGGACCCACTGGAACAGCTGTTGGGAGACAGATGGTAGCCTCCCGTCAAGGCCATCCAGCGTGTTCTTTAACGTTGGGTTGTTTTACCTCTGAGCGGAACTTTTTTGCACACCATGGGCAAAACGGACAGTTCACAAGGACCCCGAAAGCTCAGAGAAGGTTGGGGGAGAGGACCCACTGGAACAGCTGTTGGGAGACAGATGGTAGCCTCCCGTCAAGGCCATCCAGCGTGTTCTTTAACGTGCACAGTGCATGGCTCTCCCGCACATGGGGCTACGGCTTAACGTCCCATCCGACAGACGGCGGCCTTTCCAAGCCCATGGGCGTACCCTACTGACTGAAGGCATGGTGAAGAGTTTTGCTGAGACAAATCTAAACGTTTGTCCAGCTGGGACTCGATCCTGGGAACTGCAGATTACAATCTTGGTGCGCTACCGACTGAGCCACCCCCGCCCCAAATGGCAGGAAACAAAGGCTTCAAGAACTCAGAGGAATTTGGGGAAGTGGATCCTCTGGACAGCTTTTAGACGACAGATGGATGTCTCTCTTCGAAGCCATCCAGCGTGTTTCCCAATACACACAGACTATGGATTTCTTGAACACGGAGTCCCAACTTAACATCCCATTGGGGCGGGTGTGGCTCAGTCGGTAGCGCGGTAGGCTCGTAATCTGTAGTACCCAGGTTCGAGTCCCAGCTGGGTCAGCGTTGAGATTTATCTCCGCGAAATTCCTCGCCCTTCCCACAGTCAGTAGGGGACACCGATGGGCTTCGAAAGGCCACCGTCCGTCGGTTGGGGCGTTAAGCCGTGGCCCCGTGTGCGGGAAGCCATACCATGTGCACGTTAAAGAACACGGTGGATGGCGTTGACGGGAGGCTACCATCTTTCTCCCAATAGCTGTTCCAGTGGGTTCCCTCCCGAAACCTTCTCTGAGCTTTCGGAGTCCTTGTGACCTGGCCATTTAGCCCATGGTGTGCAAAAAAGTGCCGCTCAGATGTAAAACAACCCAACGTTAAAGAACATGCTGAATGACCTTGACGGGAGGCTACCATCTGTCTCCCAACAGCTGTTCCAGTGGGTCCCCTCCCCCAACCTTCTCTGACCCATCGGGGTCCATGTGACCTGGCCATTTAGCCCATGGTGTGCAAAAAAGCGCCGCTCACAGGTAAAACAACCCAACGTTAAAGAACACGCTGGATGGCCTTGACGGTAGGCAACCATCTGTCTCCCAACAGCTGTTCAGTGGGTCCCCTCCCCCAACCTTCTCTGAGCCTTCGGGGTCCATGTGACCTGGCCATTTAGCCCATGGTGTGCAAAAAAGTGGTAAAACAATCCAATCCTAACATGCCATCAGACGCAAGCTTTGACAAGAATTATCCCACATGTTCCTAATTGTAAGCTATGATTCTCTCTAACCCTAGCCTTCAGGGTGCTTGTGACCTGACCCTTCAACTTTATTGTAAAGCAGAGAAAAATAACTCTTGGACATAAAACAATCCATCGGAGTAAAAGAACTAAACAAGTGAGAAAAACCTGGCCAAGTGCCAAACTCTGAATACGAAGAGAGAAGAAAAATAATACGAAAAAAGGGAGAATGGATTTATGTAATTCTTTTTAATAAACTCGGAGGCGAACTCCTTTCCCTTTCAGTCGGTCCTTCCCTTTTGTGCTCCTGTCCGCCTAAGTGCAGACAATAAAGGCGGGAAATTGTTCCTTACCTGCTTAAATAAGCTGTTCATTTTGCCCCAAGCAACACGGAAGTTTATCTCCTTTTCAGAGATAGCTATTTTCTTGCGCCGCATTTCTCAATCTTAAGAAGAGTTTGCCAATTGAAGCAGGATCAGAAAGATTCTTTTAACGGAGAGCAAGACGGTTGGGTTGTTTTACCTCTGAGCGGCACTTTTTTGCACACCATGGGCTAAATGGCCAGGGTCACAAAGGACCCCGAAGGCTCAGAGAAGGTTGGGGAGGGGACCCACTGGAACAGCTGTTGGGAGACAGATGGTAGCCTCCCGTCAAGGCCATCCAGCGTGTTCTTTAACGTTGGTTGTTTTATCTCTGAGCGGGACTTTTTTTGCACACCATGGGCTAAATGACCAGGTCACAAGGACCCCGAAAGGCTCAGAGAAGGTTGGGGGAGGGTACCCACTGGAACAGCTGTTGGGAGGCAGATGGTAACCTCCCGTCAAGGCCATCCAGCGTGTTCTTTAACGTTGGGTTTTTTACCTCTGAGCGGCACTTTTTTGCACACCATGGGCTAAATGACCAGGTCACAAGGACCCCGAAGGCTCAGAGAAGGTTGGGGGAGGTGACCCACTGGAACAGCTATTGGGAGACAGATGGTAGCCTCCGTCAAGGCCATCCAGCGTGTTCTTTAACGTTGGGTTGTTTTACCTCTGAGCGGCACTTTTTTGCACACCATGGGCTAAATGACCAGGTCACAAGGACCCCGAAGGCTCAGAGAAGGGTTGGGGGAGGTGACCCACTGGTAACAGCTATTGGGAGACAGATGGTAGCCTCCCGTCAAGGCCATCCAGCTTGTTCTTTAACGTGCACAGAGTATGCTGTCCCGCACACGGGGCCACGGCTTAACGTCCATTCGGACGGACAGCGGCCTTTCCAAGCCCATCGGTGTCCCCTACTGACCGTGGTAGGGCGAGGAATTTTGCGGAGATAAATCTCAACGCTGACCCAGCTGGAACTCGAAACTGGGAACTACAGATTACGAGCCTGACGCGCTACCGACTGAGCCCACCCCGCCCCAAAAATGGGAGGGAATTACTTACATGGTCATCAGGTTTAGCGTACTCTTGATATTGTACTAGTGAAGTAAAATAATTTGGTTGTTGTTCGGTTATTTTTCTGTGTTGGGTTGTTTTACATCTGAGCGCACTTTTTTTTGCATATAATGGGTTAAATGGTCAGGTCACAAGGACCCCGAAGGGTCAGAGAAGGTTGGAGTAAACGCACCCACTGAACAGCAGTTTAGAGATAGATGGTAATTTCCCGCAAATCCTATCTAGTGTGTTCTTTAACGTGCTCAGGGTATGGTTAACGTCCATCCGATGACGGCGGTCCTTTACAAGTCCATCGGTGTCCCCGCTCATAGGTAAAACACCCAACGTTAATGATCACGCTGGATGGCCTTGACAGGAGGCTACCACCTGTCTCCTAACAGCTGTTCCAGTGGGTCCCCTCCTCCAACCTACTCTGAGCCTTCGGAGTCCTTGTGACCTGGCCATTTAGCCCATTGTGTGCAAAAAAAGTGCCGCTCAGAGATAAAACAACCCAACATTAAAGATCACGCTGGATGGCCTTGACGGGAGGCTACCATCTGTCTCCTAACAGCTGTTCTAGTGGGTCCCCTCCTCCAACCTACTCTGAGCTTTCGGAGTCCTTGTGACCTGGCCATTTAGCCCATTGTGTGCAAAAATGTGCCGCTCAGATGTAAAACCAACCCAACGTTAAAATCACGCTGGATGGTCTCGACGGGAGGCTACCATCTGTCTCCCAACAGCTGTTCCAGTGGGTCCCCTCCCCCAACCTTCTCTGAGCCTTCGGGGTCTATGTGACCTGGCCATTTAGCCCATGGTAGTGCAAAAAATTGTCGTTCAGATGTAAAACCACCCAACGTTAAAGAACACGCTGGGTGGCGTTGACGTGAGGCTACCATCTGTCTCTCAACAGCTGTTCCAGTCCCCTTTCCCAAACCTTCTCTGAGACTTCGGGGTCCTTGTGACCTGCCATTTAGCCCATGGTTTGCAAAAAAGTGCCGCTCAGAAGTAAAACAACCCAACAGAAGTCAGTAACTTCTTAAATGAGCTGTTTATGGAAAAAAGGGACCGAAGATAACTTAAAGATCACAATCAAATCGATTTAAATATCGATTTTCAATGATATGTGTTCAGTATTTAAAGAGTTATGGAAGCTGAAACATTTAGCGAGTTAGCTCGTTTTTTTTAAAAAAAAGAAATATTCAAAAGTTGGCGAAAATTAACATTAATTATTATGCGAATAAATAAAATATTCTTCTACGTGTTAGTAAAGTTAGTGTAGCGGTTATTTTGATGATTTTGATGACTTCAAGTAGCTGCTTGCAAGGTCAAGGTTCAATGTGTAAGCTCATGGCGAAATTAGCCTCCAATGTGTGAGCATTGACTGTGTCTTTATATTGATTGATATTTCTAGTTGATTTTTCGCATTAAAATGGATTTTGTCGATAATCACTTGGATCAGATCATCACACTTAAAATTTTTCATACAGGTTTTTTGTAGACCGAGAGGTTAGCTGCTTGCTACTGATCAAAGTGACCCGGGTTCGAGTCCTAGGTAAGGCATGGAGGTTCGTGTTGTCGGGGTCCATGCTGAGGTCCTGCCATCCTCACAGATGTTCTACTATGACGTAGTAAACTGACAGACTCCGGTCAGACCCCCGTCCCTGCCCACGGTCAGTAGGGGACACCGATGGGCTTGGAAATGCCGCCGTCCGTCGGATGGGGCGTTAAGCCGTGGCCCCGTTGCGGAGAGCCATACCCTGTGCACGTTAAAGAACACGCTGGATGGCCTTGACGGAGGCTACCATCTGTCTCCCAACAGCTGTTCCAGTGGGTCCCCTCCCCCAACTTTCTCTGAGTCTTCGGGTCCATGTGACCTGGCCATTTAACCCATGGTGGTGCAAAAAAGTGCCGCTCAGAGGTAAAACAACCCAACGTTAAAGAAGATGCTGGATGGCCTTGACGGAGGCTACCATCTGTCTCCCAACAGCTGTTCCAGTGGGTCCCCTCCCCCAACCTTCTCTGAGCCTTCGGGGTCCTTGTGACCTGGCCATTTAGCCCATGGTGTGCAAAAAAGTGCCGTTCAGAGGTAAAACAACCAAACGTTAAAGAACACGCTGGATAGCCCTTGACGGGAGGCTACCATCTGTCTCCCAACAGCTGTTCCAGTGGGTCCCCTCCCCCAACCTTCTCTGAGCCTTCGGGGTCCATGTGACCCGGCCATTTAGCCCATGGTGTGCAAAAAAGTGCCGCTCAGAGGTAAAACAACCCAACGTTAAAGAAGATGCTGGATGGCCTTGACGGGAGGCTACCATCTGTCTCCCAACAGCTGTTCCATTGGGTCCCTCCCCCAACCTTCTCTGAGCCTTCGGGGTCCATGTGACCTGGCCATTTAGCCCAAGGTGTGCAAAAAAGTGCCGCTCAGAGGTAAAACAACCTAACGTTAAAGAACACGCTGGATGGCCTTGACGGGAGGCTACCATCTGTCTCCCAACAGCTGTTCCAGTGGGTCCCCTCCCCCAATCTTCTCTGAGTCTTCGGGGTCCATGTGACCTGGCCATTTAGCCCATGGTGTGCAAAAAAGTGCTGTTCAGAGGTAAAACAACCCAACGTTAAAGAACACGCTGATGGCCTTGACGGGAGGCTACCATCTGTTCCAGTGGGTCCCCTCCCCAACCTTCTCTGAGTCTTCGGGGTCCTTGTGACCTGGCCATTTAGCCATGGTGTGTAAAAAAGTGCTGCTCAGAGGTAAAACAACCCAACCCAACTGTGGCAAGAAGCTTCTTCAGGAGATATTTATTTTCCTTTTATAATTTAAGATTCGCATTTTATAGCTGGAAGCCTTGTTCTTTAGTGATTCTTTGCTAACCATTCATAGCCACAAAAACGTAACAAGAATTATTAAACCATATCATGTTTTATTCTTTTTGCAGACGTAATCGACACGGGCCATTATGGGCCACTTGTCACTGAGGGTGAGCCTGCTTTTAGGAGTGGCAGCGTTCACTTCTATGGCCATTCTACATACAACAGCAGGTAAGTTAATCCTCTTCACTTCATTGATAAAGTCAATACAATCCTTTTAACAATGTTTTATCTATCACTATTAACAATTTATTCGGCCTGCAACCAGAGGGCGGGGGGGAGGGGAGGAGGACTCAGCCAGAGTAACGCCTCCTCTAACTGAAGTCCATACAACTATGGGGCGGGGGTGCTCAGTCGGTAGCGCGCCAGGCAGGTAATCTGTAGTTCCCAGGTTCGAGTCCCAGCTGGGTCAGCGTTGAGATTTATCTCCGTAAAAATTCCCCCGCCCTGCCCACGGTCAGTAGGGGACACCGATGGGCTTGAAAAGGCCGCCGTCCGTCGGATGGGACGTTAAGCCGTGGTTCTGTGTGCGGGAGAACCATACCCTGTGCACGTTAAAGAACACGCTGGATGGCCTTGACGCGAGGCTACCATCTGTCTCGCAACAGCTGTTCCAGCGGGTCCCTCCCCCAACCTTCTCTGAGCCTTCGGGTCCATGTGACCTGGCCATTTAGCCCATGGTGTGCAAAAAAGTACCGCTCAGAGGTAAAACAACCCAACCCATACAACTATGCTATGACGTCAAAATAGGTAGTCTTAAAAATCTAGACAAATCTAGATATTTCTTATATATCAATTTCTTTTATTATTGCTGGTAAAGTTTGATACTAATCTATGTATAATCAATGTTCATTTATGAATATAGATTGTTTAGGTTGGGTTGTTTTACCCCTGAGCGGCACTTTTTTGCACACCATGGGCTAAATGGCCAGGCCACAAGGACCCCGAAGGCTCAGAGAAGGTTGGGGGAGGGGACCCACTGGAACAGCTGTTGGGAGACAGATGGTAGCCTCCCGTCAAGGCCATCCAGCGTGTTCTTTAACGTGCACAGGGTATGGCTCTCCCGCACACGGGGCCTCGGTTTAACGTCCCATCCGACGGACGGCGGCCTTTCCAAGCCCGTCGGTGTTCCCTACTGACAGTGGGCAGGGCGGGGAATTTTTGCGGAGATAAATCTCAACGCTGACCCAGCTGGGACTCGAACCTGGGAACTACAGATTACGAGCCTGACGCGCTACCGACTGAGCCACCCCCGCCCATATAGATTATTTAGAAAAAATTATTAGTATGTATTAGCTTTATGATAATCCTAATCAATACATTTTTCCTCCTGAAAATGGTATATATGTAAGAAAATATTAATATAAAGATTGGTACTAAAATATATAAGGAAAATGTATAAGAAATTTCTAGATTTATAGGACTCTCCATACTGACGTCATAACATAGTTGTATGGCCTTCTTGTTTTCCAAAGCTACCTATATCATACCGGATGGCAGGGCTTTGGGTTGGGTTGTTTTACTTCTGAGCGGCACTTTTTTGCACACCATGGGCTAAATGGCCAGGTCACAAGGACCCCGAAGGCTAAGAGAAGGTTGGGGGAGGGACCCACTGGAACAGCTGTTGGGAGACAGATGATAGCCTCCCGTCAAGGCCATCCAGCGTGTTCTTTAACGTGCACAGGGTATGGCTCTCTCCCGCACACGGGGTCACGGCTTAACGTCCCATCCGACGGACGGCGGACTTTCCAAGCCCTTCGGTGTTCCCTACTGACCGTGGGCAGGGCGGGGAAATTTTGCGGAGATAAATCTCAACGCTGACCCAGCTGGGACTCGAACCTGGGAACTACAGATTACGAGCCTGGCGCGCTACCTACTGAGCCACCCCCGCCCCGGATAGCAGGGCCGGTGAGAACTTTTGCTGGGGAGGGTTTCAAAATTTTGCGGGGCCAAAAAAAAAACGCATTTATATGTGTTTCTAAATTGCACAGGGTATGGCTCTCTCCCGCACACGGGGCCACGGCTTAACGTCCCATCCGACAGACGGCGGTCTTTCCAAGCCCATCGGTGTTCCCTACTGACCGTGGGCAGGGCGGGGAAATTTTACGGAGATAAATCTCAACGCTGACCCAGCTGGGACTCGAACTTGGGAACTACAGATTACGAGCCTGGCGCGCTACCTACTGCCCCGGATAGCCACCCCCGCCCCGGATAGCAGGGCCGGTGAGAACTTTTGCTGGGGAGGGTTTCAAAATTGTGCGGGGCCAAAAAAAAAACGCATTTATATGTGTTTCTAAAATTTATCATAATAAATTATTCATTATAAGTACAAAGTGCGGTACATATCTACATACAACTTAAAGGAACACTATAAGTAAATTATAAATATTACATAATTTTTTTTGCCGCAAAATCTTTAATTACGTCATCAAAATGGATTCAAATTTCTCTTTCTGTTGAAAGAATAGTCAGTCATCGATTAACGGATTCTGCGATTGGATTTACTATTGGGCCTGAAAAATAACTGACATGCGCTCTGGTGGTGGGACGTGGAACTAGAGGAACGAGGATACGTTGTGTCGGCTGCTGGGTTAAAGAGAGGAAAATGGCGTCTTTTTTTACGATGAGCTTTTTGTGGGTCAGCCGTCCCGTAGTCGAGTGGTTAGCACGCTTGGCTACTGATTTAAGGGACCTGGGTTCGAGCCCCGGATTAGGCATGGATGTGTGTGTCGTTTTTCTGCTGAGGTCCTGCCATCCTCTCAGATCTCCTACTGTGGCATATAAACTGACAGGCTCCTGCCAGACCTCTGTGGCAAGCAGCTGCTTGAGGGGGTATTTATTTTGTCGTCCCGTGGCCGAGTGGTTACCGCGCTTGGCTACTGATCTACGGGACCTGGGTTCGAGCCCCGGGTTAAGGCATGGTTGTGTGTGTTGTTTTTCTGCTGAGGTCCTGCCATCCTCTCAGACCTTCTACTATGGCATATAAACTGACAGGCTCCTGTCAGACCTCTGTGGCAAGCAGCTGCTTGAGGGGGTATTTTTTTTTTTTTCGTGGGCCGGGTGCCTTTTATAGTCGGTCACCATTCATTCTATTCGTTTTCGGTAGGTCATCATCCATTCTTCTTTTTCGACTGGTCATTTAATTTTCTTTCGCCCGGTTATTATTCGTTTTCGGCTGGATCTTTTTTGCTGTCTGTAAAAGCAAATATTTTTTTTTCGTCCTTAAACCTGGAAAATTGCCAATAAACAGGGAAATATTTCCCTTTCCCTGCTGGATGTAATAACGAAAAATAAGCTATCAAAACATCCAATTTACAATTCGGAGAAGGCCAATTCGCCAAATGTGAAATGGGGTGGGGGTGGCTTAGTCGGTAGCGCGCCAGGCTCGTAATCTGTAGTCTGTAGGTTCGAGTCCCAGCTGGGTCAGCGTTGAGATTTATCTCCGCAAAATTCCCCGCCCTGTCCACGGTCAGTAGGGGACACCGATGGGCTTTGAAAGGCCGCCGTCCGTCGGATGGGACGTTAAGCCGTGGCCCCGTGTGCGGGAGAGCCATACCCTGTGCACGTTAAAGAACATGCTGGATGGCCTTGACGGGAGGCTACCATCTGTCTCCCAACAGCTGTTCCAGTGGATCCCCTCCCCCAACATTCTCTGAACCATCGGGGTTCATGTAACCTGGCCATTTAGCCCATGGTGTGCAAAAAAGTGCCGCTCAGAGGTAAAACAACTCAACGTTAAAGAACACGCTGGATGGCCTTGACGGGAGTCTACCATCTGTCTCCCAACAGCTGTTTCAGTGGGTCCCCTCCCCTAACTTTCTCTGAGCCTTTGGGGTCCTTGTGACCTGGCCATTTAGCCCATGGTGTGCAAAAAAGTGCCACTCGGAGGTAAAACAACCCAACGTTAAAGAACACACTGGATGGCCTTGACAGGAGTCTACCATCTGTTTCCCAACAGCTCTTCCAGTGGGTCCCCTCCCCCAAATTTCTCTGAGCCTTCAGGGTCCTTGTGACCTGGTATTTAGCCCATGGTATTCAAAAAAGTGCCGCTCAGAGGTAAAACAACCCAACCCAAATGTGAAAAATCTGTTCCTCCTGGACAAAGCTTTCCCAGCACAATCGTAAAAATTCCATCACGAAGAGCCTTTCTGATTACAGAAGTCGAAGCTCATTAACAACTTAAAACAGGCCCGCCACAAATCACCTTCATTGAACCTGTTATTCGCCACTGACTCAACGGAAGGCAGCGGAGGGGTGTGTGGAGAGGTGGGGGGAGATTCGGGGTAGGGGGGAGGGGAGGAATGACCCTAGCCTTTGACTGATGACGCAGTTTCCCGGTATTACGTAGCACGCCTTGGGAGTCTCCTTGACCTAGTGGCGACAAAGCCTTGCCGTCCAAGAATAGACTGCAGAGTTCATCTTCGCAAATAAGTAACGCATTTCTTGTATTGCAAAGTGTTACATACTCTAAATAATTGCTTTTGACGAGAAACTTTCTTTCACATTTGTTGACTCAGAGATATATTCATTTTTTAATTTTTTTTATCCACCTACTTTTCCATCATTTCTATTTTTAACTGACCAAGCGAAAACTTCCATTTTCAGGGAATAGTTAAAAAATGTTAGATGTTTGATAAATGTGAAAATATTAAATATTATTATAAATCTTCTACTATGGCATATAAACTGACAGGCTCCTGTCAGACCTCTGTGGCAAACAGCTGCTTGAGGGGGTATTTATTTTTATTTTTTATTATTATAAATATCGGTAAATTATTATAATTATTAATTATCAGAAAATTATTATTTTATTAATTAATAAATTATTATTATTATTAAAGTGTGATTAAAATGTCAGATGTTTGATAAATGTGAAAATATTAAATATTATTATAAATATCGGTATATTATTATAATTATTAATTATCAAAAATTATTATTTTATTAATTAATAAATTATTATTATTATTAAAGTGTGATTAAAATGTCAGATGTTTGATAAATGTGAAAATATTAAATATTATTATAAATATCGGTATATTATTATAATTATTAATTATCAAAAATTATTATTTTATTAATTAATAAATTATTATTATTATTAAAGTGTGATTAAAATGTCAGATGTTTGATAAATGTGAAAATATTAAATATTATTATAAATATCGGTATATTATTATAATTATTAATTATCAAAAATTATTATTTTATTAATTAATAAATTATTATTATTATTAAAGTGTGATTAAAATGTCAGATGTTTGATAAATGTGAAAATATTAAATATTATTATAAATATCGGTATATTATTATAATTATTAATTATCAAAAAATATTATTTTATTAATTAATAAATTATTATTATTATTAAAGTGTGATTAAAATGTCAGATGTTTGATAAATGTGAAAATATTAAATATTATTATAAATATCGGTATATTATTATAATTATTAATTATCAAAAATTATTATTTTATTAATTAATAAATTATTATTATTATTAAAGTGTGATTAAAATGTCAGATGTTTGATAAATGTGAAAATATTAAATATTATTATAAATATCGGTAAATTATTATAATTATTAATTATCAGAAAATTATTATTTTATTAATTAATAAATTATTATTATTAAAGTGTGATTAAAATGTCAGATGTTTGATAAATGTGAAAATATTAAATATTATTATAAATATCGGTAAATTATCATAATTATTAATTATAGGCAGATTATTATAATTATCAATTAACGGTAAATTATTGCTGTTATTATGGCTAACTAGGTGTAATTTAAAAATGCTAGATGCTCGGTAAACGTGAAATATAATTAATGGTAAATTATTTGATTACTAATTAATTATTATTATTAAGTTATACGTTCAAACGATATAAAACAGAGGCTCATTTCATTTTCAAAGCTTAATAAGATTTTTCCAAACATTCTGGACTTCCTAACTAATTTCCATCATAATTCTTAACCGAAGTAAGTTTCACTGTAGTGACCATCAGAATTGAATCACAAAATTTTGGGAGGGGTGGGGTGGGGCTCAGTCGGTAGCGCGCCAGGCTCGTAATCTGTAGTTCCCAGGTTCGAGTCCCAGTTGGGTCAGCGTTGAGATTTATCTCCGCAAAATTCCCCGCCCTGCCCACGGTCAGTGGGGGACACCGATGGGCTTGGAAAGGCCGCCGTCCGTCGGATGGGACGTTAAGCCGTGGCTCCGTGTGTGGGAGAGTCATACCCTGTGCACGTTAAAGAACACGCTGGATGGCCTTGACGGGAGGCTACCATCTGTCTTCCAACAGCTGCTCCAGTGGGTCCCCTCCCCCAATCTTCCCCGAGTCTTCGGGGTCCTTTTGACCTGGCCATTTAGCCCATAGTGTGCAAAAAAGTGCCGCTCAGAGGTAAAACAACCCAACAACACAAAATTTTGCATATTTTTTCCACTTTATACGAGTTTCGTTCCGAAGTTAAATAATAGAAAACGAAAAGCATACGGCAATATTAAAATAAAAAAAAAATACCCCCTCAAGCAGCTGCTTGCCACAGAGGTCTGACAGGAGCCTGTCAGTTTATATGCCACAGTAGAAGATCTGAGAGGATGGCAGAACCTCAGCAGAAAAACGACACATACAGCCATGCCTTACCCGGGGCTCGAACCCAGGTCCCTTAGATCAGTAGCCAAGCGCGCACGGCAATATTAGGTTTCGTAAAAAAACAAACGTCATTTCAAAGACCTCTGCACCTTCCACTGCAGCCCCCCCCCCCACTCAACTCCGGTTCTGTAATAAAAACCGATTTATTTCCCGAGCAGCGAAAGTGCCGATTCCTGTCTTAGATTCGAGCCAATTAAACCGATTCGTCGGCCATCACTCAAGTCAATAATGGCAAGCGGTTATTTCGCTTGCAGAAGATTTCACGGTGCGATCTTGCGGTTACGGGTTTGCGATTCGTTCCGTCTGCTCGCAGATTATAATGGTCGTGGATTCGAGCAACGGGAGTGGCCTACCGATTACAGCCAACAGCAGGTCATGTGACCTAATTCTCCCCCTTAGGCTGAGGAAGAAGCAGATTAGATCTGACGGAACTTCAGAGGCATCATACGGTGGCTTCTGTACGATAATAAATTATGATCACGATGGTGTCGTACACCTCGATTAGCGAGCTTCGTGTGTATCTTTAAAAGGATTGCTTTTTAATTGACCATAGCAACTTCCTAGATGGCGGTCTTCTTGAAATAATAAAACGGTTGGGTTGTTTTACCCCTGAGCGGCACTTTTTTTGCACAAAATGGACTAAATAGCCAAGTCACAAGGACCCCGAAGGCTCAGAGAAGGTTGTGGGAGGGGACCCACTGGAACAGCTGTTGGGAAACAGATGGTAGCCTCCCGTCAAGGCCATCCAGCGTGTTCTTTAACGTTGGGTTGTTTTACCTCTGAGCGGCACTTTTTTGCACACCATGGGCTAAATGGCCAGGTCACATGGACCCCGAAGGCTCAGAGAAGGTTAGGGGAGGTGGCCCACTGGAACAGCTGTTGGGAGACAGATGGTAATCTCTCGTCAAGGCCATCCAGCGTGTTCTTTAACGTTGGGTTGTTTTACCTCTGAGCGGCGCTTTTTTGCACACCATGGGCTAAATGGCCAGGTCACATGGACCCCGAAGGCTCAGAGAAGGTTGGGGGAGGGGACCCACTGGAACAGCTGTTGGGAAACAGATGGTAGCCTCCCGTCAAGGCCATCCAGCGTGTTCTTTAAGTTGGGTTGTTTTACCTCTCAGCGGTGCTTTTTTGCACACCATGGGCTAAATGGCCAGGTCACATGGACCCCGAAGGCTCAGAGAAAGTTGGGGGAGGGGACCACTGGAACAGCTGTTGGGAGACAGATGGTAGCCTCCCGTCAAGGCCATCCAGCGTGTTCTTTAACGTGCACAGGGTATGGCTCTCCCGCACACGGAGCAACGGCTTAACGTCCCATCCGACGGACGGCGGCCTTTCGAAGCCCATCGGTGTCCCCTACTGACCGTGGGCAGGGTGGGGAATTTTGCGGAGATAAATCTCAACGCTGACCCAGCTGGGACTCGAACCTGGAGACTACAGATTACGAGCCTGGCGTGCTACCGACTGAGCCACCTCAGCTCCCAATATCTATGGATATCTGTGCATTAAAGAACACGTTGGATGGCCTTGACGGGAGGCTACCATCTGTCTTCCAACAGCTGATCCACTGGGTCCCCTCCCCTAACCATCTCTGAGCCTTCGGGGTCCTTGTGACCTGGCCATTTAGCCCGTGGTGTGCAAAAAAGTTCCGTTCAGAGGTAAAACAACCCAACGTTAAAGAACACGTTCGATGGTCTTGACGGGAGTCTACCATCTGTCTCCCAACAGCTGTTCCAGTGGGTCCCCTCCCCCAACCCTCTCTGAGCCTTCGGGGTCCTTGTGACCTGGCCATTTAGCCCATTATGTGCAAAAAAAGTGCCACTCAGTGGTAAAACAACCCAACGTTAAAGAACACGCTGGATGGGCTTGACGGGAGGCTACCATCTGTCTCCCAACAGCTGTTCCAGTGGGTCCCCTCCCCCAACCCTCTCTGAGCTTTCGGGGTCCTTGTGACCTGGCCATTTAGCCCATTATGTGCAAAAAAAGTGCCACTCAGTGGAAAACAACCCAACGTTAAAGAACACGCTGGATGGGCTTGACGGGAGGCTACCATCTGTCTCCCAACAGCTGTTCCAGTGGGTCCCCTCCTCCAACCTTCTCTCAGCCTTCGGGGTCCTTGTGACCTGGCCATTTAGCCCATTATGTGCAAAAAAAGTGCCACTCAGTGGTAAAACAACCCAACGATAAAGAACACGCTGGATGGCCTTGACGGGAGGCTAAAAAAAAAAGTGCCGCTCAGAGGTAAAACAATACAAACCCCTCAAAAGCAGCTTTTACTTTTAAGAGAGAAACAGTGCCTGTATGAAAGAGAAAGAAAAAAATTCGAATTATTAATTACACAACAATTGTACATCATCTCATCCTAAAACCACGCTCATTACGTCATATTTAATATTCCCCTCGTGTTCCGGAAGCGATATCCATAATACCTGTTTGTTTTCTTCTTTCTCTTTTGCTGTCATCTTCTGCCAAGAAAACAGCAGACGGATTTGTCATCCACCCACGCGCTCAGTGACGTCCACGGTCTCTTCCGCTGCCAGGTAAAAAATGGGGTGACGTCATCACCACTCCGGTGTTTCTTTCTTCCTGGTCACTAGGGGTCAGCAAAGTGGTGACGAAATTGCACAAGAGAATGCGTTTCGTCAGCTACAACAGTAAATAGAAAGTGGTGGTGGTGGTGGGGGGGTAACATCAGGGGGGCGGGGTTAACATGAATCTTGCTTTCGCTTCTGGAAGTCATCTGGATGCGATTTCGTACTTACCTTTCGAGAAAATAACAATTCTGTTAATGTCATATGTACATAGTTTAAGGCTTCGGAAGGGGCGGGGGTGGCTCAGTCGGTGGCGCGCCAGGCTCGTAATCTGTAGTTTCCAGGTTCGAGTCCCAGCTGGGTTAGCGTTGAGATTTATCTCCGTAAAATTCCCCGCCCTGCCCACGGTCAGTAGGGGACACCGATGGGCTTGAAAAGGCCACCGTCCGTCGGATGGGACGTTAAGCCGTGGCCCCGTGTGCGGGAGAGCCATACCCTGTGCACGTTAAAGAACACGCTGGATGGTCTTGACGGGAGGCTACCATCTGTCTCCCAACAGCTGTTCCAGTGGGTCCCCTTCCACAACCTTCTCTGAACCTTCTGGGTCCATGTGACCTGGCCATTTATCCCATGGTGTGCAAAAAAAGTGCCGCTCAGAGGTAAAACAACCCAACGTTAAAGAACACGCTGGATGGCCTTGACGGGAGGCTACCATCTGTCTCCCAACAGCTGTTCCAGTGGGTCCTCTCCCCCAACCTTCTCTGAGCCTTCGGGGTCCTTGTGACCTGACTATTTAGCCCATGGTGTGTAAAAAAGTGCCGCTCAGAGGTAAAACAACCCAACCCTAAGGCTTCGGAAAATTGCATCTAACTTGTTTTGAGTTGGACTGTTTTACCTCTGAGCGGCACTTTTTTGCACACCATTAAAAATATTTATTTTGAGTATGAACCGTCAAATGTACTATAGTAATGTAAGTATGAAATATATTATAGTATAAAACATGCCAAAGTATGCAAAATTTCTTACCGACGAAAATATATTCTTTATCAGTAGGAAGTATAAAAGTCCCAAATCTTTGAAATACACTATATTGCAAAAAGTGTCCGGACACTTTCATGTTACGTGAACGAACAGCCACATTCAAATCTACCTAATTTTGAAAATAAGTTTTTTACGGAAAAAAGTCACTATACATAAAATGAAGATCTCGGTCAGAGCTCTCTAAATCTTTATTTTTTTATAATAGTAATCTAATATTTAAAGAGTTATGGACGCTGAAACAATTAAGTGAAACTTTTGCTAGTTTTGAAAATTTACTTCAAAAAGTTAAATCACAACTGTTATAACAAGTTGTTTGGGGCGGGGGTGGCTCAGTCGGTAGCGCGCCAGGCTCGTAATCTGTAGTCTCCAGGTTCGAGTCCCAGCTGGGTCAGCATTGAGATTTATCTCCGCAAAATTTCCCGCCCTGCCCACGGTCAGTAGGGGACACCGATGGGCTTGGAAGCCACAGTCCGTCGGATAGGACGTTAAGCCGTGGTCCAGTGTGCGGGAGAGCCATACCCTGTGCACGTTAAAGAACACACTGGATGGCCTTGACGGGAGGCTACCATCTGTCTCCCAACAGCTGTTCCAGTGGGTCCCCTCCCCCAACCTTCTCTGAGCCTTCGGGGTCCATGTGACCTGGCCATTTAGCCCATTGTGTGCAAAAAAGAGCCGCTCAGAGGTAAAACAACCCAACGTTAAAGAACACGCTGGATGGCCTTGACGGGAGGCTACCATCTGTCTCCCAACAGCTGTTCCAGTGGGTCCCCTCCCCCAACCTTCTCTGAGCCTTCGGGGTCCATGTGACCTGGCCATTTAGCCCATGGTGTGCAAAAAAAGTGTCGCTCAGAGGTAAAATAACACAACTAATATGTTGTTCGCAATATAAATTCGATATTTGAATATTGTGTAAGGATTTTTGAAGTTTTCATCAATTTGGGGAGAAAATGTTTTGGATGTGTGATAACATCTGCTGTTAAATGTTATAACTTCCATAACGGTTTAAATATTAAATTAATACTATAGAAAAATCGAGAATTAGAGAGCGCTGACAGAGATCTTCAATTTATGCCTAGTGACTTTTTTCCGTAAAAAGCTTATTTTCAAAGTTAGGTAGATTTGAATGGGGCTATTCGTTCACTTAACAGGAAAGTGTCCGGACACTTTTTTCTCAAAATAGTGTATGGTAACTCTGATACATCTAAGAAGTATTAGGTACATATTCATAATAACTTGCCCAAACAGCATAGACGATTAATGTAGGCTTTATTTTTGCAAAACATTAACCACTACAGTCGCTCAAAAAAAATTTTCGAACACTATGGTTGATTACAGAATTCAAAAAAAATATATGGCAACGATTTTTTCAGAAGTTAGTGATCTGGCAATCATTGTGTACGAACACTAGTTGATGACAGAATTCAGAAAAAAATATATGGCAACGATTTTTTCAGACGTTAGTGATCTGGCAATCTTCGTGTCACGAAGGTTGCCAGATCACTAATTTCTAAAAAAATCGTTGTCAGATATTTTTTCTGAATTCTGTCATCAACCAGTGTTCGTACACAATGATTGCCAGATCATTAATTTCTAAAAAATCGTTGTCAGATATCTTTTTCTGAATTCTGTCATCAACCATAGTGTTCGGATAGTTTTTTGAGCGACTGTACCTGAACTTTTTTACCAAAAAAAGCAGAAACTTCTGCAATATAATCAAAAGAAACCGGCATTTGCTTTACGACAGAGGTGAAGACCTTGCAACGTGGTGGTATAACCTCGACACCGACTTCATCGAAAAAGACTTCCTTAAACTAAGTTTCGTGCAGTTCTTCTCAATTCTTTTTCTGGACTCTGGCCAACGATCATTCGGGACAGATTCAGCAGCAAAAAAAATGGGCTTTTTATGAGAAGAGATAGCTTTAATCTTAAATCTATTATCGTGAGGTCTGATCCGAAGCAAGTTTTATTCCGACACAACTTCAAATAAGAATTTTCGTGTTTTTCTCTATAACATCTAAAATGTGCATTTAATGGGAAAATGTAACTGATGATGAAGATTGCAATCGATTAAAATCACAATTTTCAACTGTATACAGTCGCTCAAAAAAAATATCCGAACGTTATGGTTGATTACAGAATTTAGAAAAAATAATCTGGCAAAGATTTTTTAGAAATTAGTGATCTGGCCACCTTCGTGTCACGTGATCCGAAGGCTCAGAGAAGGTTGGGAGAGGGAACCCACTGGAACAGCTGTTGAGAGACAGATTGTAGCCTCCCGTCAAGGCCATCCAGCGTGTTGGGTTGTTTCACCTCTGAGCGGCACTTTTTTGCACACCATGGGCTAAATAGTCAGGTCACAAGGACCCCGAAGGCTAAGAGAAGGTTGGGGGAGGGGACCCACTGGAACAGCTGTTGGGAGACAGATGGTAGCCTCTCGTCAAGGCCATCCAGCATGTTCTTTAACGTTGGGTTGTTTTACCTCTGAGCGGCACTTTTTTGCACACCATGGGCTAAATGGTCAGGTCACAAGGACCCCGAAGGCTCAGAGAAGGTTGGGGGAGGGAACCCACTGGAACAGCTGTTGGGAGACAGATGGTAGCCTCTCGTCAAGGCCATCCAGCATGTTCTTTAACGTGCACAGGGTATGTCTCTCCCGCACACGGAATCACGGCTTAACGTCCCATCCGACGGACGGCGGCCTTTCCAAGCCCATCGGTGTCCCCTACTGACCGTGGGCAGGGCGGGGAATTTTTGCGGAGACCTGGGAACTACAGATTACGAGCCTGTCGCGCTACCGACTGAGCCACCCTCGCCCCCACTGAACCAATGAGACTGCGAAATTCATTCAACACACCAAATCGATAAATCATTACACAAAGCGAATTAATATCAAGAAGCCAATATCGTCGGAAGCAATAATTTCCCGACACTTTGCGGTGGAGATACCGAAACCGCCTCGGGGGCCCTCCCGCAAACGAATTTCCGCCACATCTGAAGCAATGTTCCGTCATCACGAGCGCAATTTCATTACCCGAGTCTCCCAGAGAAAGATTGAAGAAGGGAAATTGTCCATTGGGTGTGAGGACCGTGGGTGCGACCCAACACATGATGAAAGTCCTTCTCTCTTGGAAAGTAATATAGCTACAGAATGTGATGGCTGTAATCACAAAACTTTCCACCACTCCTTTTAGGTCCGTCCCCATTTTCTTAATGGTTCGCCTCTAACTTGGCACATATCATGCTGGTTTGAATGATTCCTTACCTCATCACTGCGGGTGGTTAACCTCCCCCCTCCCCCCAAGAAAAGCCCCTACCCTCTGGCGAACTGGCGTTTTCCCCTAATATCAGCTATTTGGGTGACATTGAACTTGAGTGCCGGTCGCAGAGGTCGACATTGCTCCATCAACCACCAACCTGGATTCAAGGATGGATTTCTTTTTTATATATTCTTTTTTGTCATTCGGAAAGAGGCCAATGAACCATAAAAAAGGTCATTATATCTTTTGGTGTATAAACACAGCATCGGCCACTTTCTTACCCTCATGAAGTTCTGCCCTTGGGCCAGTCGGGAATTCCGAACGTCTGAGCGAAAGTAACATACTATCTTGGGGACTGGAAGGGACTTGGTGGTCCTCCTCGTTTTAAGTCGGAATCACAGTCGAACCTTGGAAGGAGTCGGGAAGTATGAGTGTGTGTAGTATGGGGGGGGGGGGTGACCTAAACCCCTACATTTTAGAGACCACCATTCCTCAATTTGTCTCGATTTATTTTTGGTAATCCCTTCCACTTTATCAAGCATTTATTTTTAGCACCATCTTTATCAAGTACTACACTGCTTACAAAAATTAGGGGATATTTCAAAATGAATATGAAGCGATAAAAAAAGAAGCATTTGATTTTTTTTACCTCTGAGCGGCACTTTTTTGCACACCATGGGCTAAATGGCCAGGTCACAAGGACCCCAAAGGCTCAGAGAAGGTTGGGGGAGGGGACCCACTGGAACAGCTGTTGGGAGACAGATGGTAGCCTCCCGTCAAGGCCATCCAGCGTGTTCTTTAACGTTGGGTTGTTTTACCTCTGAGCGGCACTTTTTTGTACACCATGGGCTAAATGGCCAAGTCACAAGGACCCCGAAGGCTCAGAGAAGGTTGGGGGAGGGGACCCACTGGAACAGCTGTTGGGAGAGAGATGGTAGCCTCCCGTCAAGGCAATCCAGCGTGTTGGGTTGTTTTACCTCTGAGCGGCATTTTTTTGCACACCATTGGCTAAATGGTCAGGTCACAAGGACCCCGAAGGCTCAGAGAAGGTTGGGGGAGGGGACCCACTGGAACAGCTGTTATTAAACAAGAACATCAGAAAAGCAAACGACAAGTCAAAGAAAGTTGTTCGATTATACAAATGGAGATGCAAACTCAATTGTCGTGATTGAGTAACAAGTGACATATTGGTGGGGGTGAACAGAGGCATGTCAAACTGGACGAGAGTGGCACACATTGACTGTTCAGCAGGGTGTATGGTCACCCAAGACTGCTAAAACACACTGACAGCGATGGGGCATGGACAGGATCAGAATGTCCAGCAGTTCTTGTGGGATCCTCTGCCACTCTTGCTCCAGGGCAACTTCCAGCTCAAGAAGTGTTGTGCGAGGCATTGGACGGTTTGCCAGACGTCTTCCCAGTGCATCCCAAGTATGTTCAATGGGATTCAGTCTGGAGAACGTGAAGCCCAGTCCATGCGTTCGATTCCTGCCTCCTGAAGCATGTTGACGAGATGCGCACGGTGGGGCCTTGCATTATCGTCTATGAAAAGAAAGTTGTTTCCAACTACTCCAGCATAGCGTACCGCTATAGGGTGCAGGACCTCATCTCGATATCTGACAGCAGTCAGCGATCCGTTTCTGATGACGTGGAGGTCGGTACGACCACCAATGCTGATGCCAGCCCACACCATGATTCCACCACCACCGAAGGAGTCCCTTTCTCGCATGAAACGTGGATTCTCCCGTGTTCCTCGTTCACGCCAGATCAGGACACGATGAATGTCAGGCTGCAGACTGAACCGTGACTCATCAGAGAAGAGGACAGTTGACCACTCATCACGGGTCCAATGACGATGCTCATCAGCCCACCTTCTACGGGTTCTACGGTGTTCAGCAGATAACGGAATGCATACCATTGGTGGGGCGGGGGTGGCTCAGTCGGTAGCACGCCAGGCTCGTAATCTGTAGTTCCCAGGTTCGAGTCCCAGCTGGGTCAGCGTTGAGATTTATCTCCGCAAAATTCCCCGCCCTGCCCACGGTCAGTAGGGGACACCGATGGGCTTGGAAAGGCCGCCGTCCGTCGGATGGGACGTTAAGCCGTGGCCCCGTGTGCGGGAGAGCCATACCCTGTGCACGTTAAAGAACACGCTGGATGGCCTTGACGGGAGGCTGCCATCTGTCTCCCAACAGCTGTTCCAGTGGGTCCCCTCCCCCAACCTTCTCTGAGCCTTCGGGGTCCATGTGACCTGGCCATTTAGCCCATTGTGTGCAAAAAAGTGCCGCTGAGCGATAAAACAACCCAACCCATACCATTGGTCGCCGGGCATGCAGTCCATCACGATGGAGCCGATTTCGTATGGTCTGGGTGCATATCCGTCGTCTAGTGGCAGCAAGAAACTGTCCCCGCAGCTCTGTTGCATTGCTGCACCTGTTCCTTCTTGCCAATAAGGTCAAGTAGCGGTCATCTCTTGCAGTTGTGGCAGATGGGCGACCCTGCCCTCGTCTTCTCCGTACTGTGCCAGTCTCTTGAAAGCGATTCCACAGTCTGCTAATCACGCTTTGGGATGTTCCAAGTGCTGTTGCCACTGTCGTCTGTGTTTGACCAGCTTCAAGACGTCCTATGGCTCTCCAGGCTTCGCATTCAGACAAATCGTGTTGCAGGGGCATTGCAAGGGCTGGGAAATTGCGGGATGTGCACTTTCAAGATCAGGGAACGTGCAGATACTCCAGTACTTTTAGCCTTTTGTATAGTGGTGCATTTTCACCAATGAAATAAAAGTTGGTTTTGCATCTCATTTGCATATTCGAACAACTTTCTTTGACTTGTTTGCTTTTCTGATGTTCTTGTTTAATAAAAAAAATCAAATGCTTCTTTTTTTATCGCTTCATATTCATTTTGAAATATCCCCTAATTTTTGTGAGCAGTGTATTTGTCAACGCCCTCTTTACCAAGTATCATTTTTAACTCTTTTTTTTTACCAAGTATCATTTTTAACTCTTTTTTTTTTACCAAGTATCATTTTTAACTCTTTTTTTTTTACCAAGTATTTTTAATGCTCTCCTTTACAAAGTGTTATTTTTAAACGCCCCTTTTTCACCAAGTATCATTTTAACGCCCTCTTTTACCAAGTATTTTTTACCGACTCTTTCACCAAAAAACATTTTTAACGCCTTTTTAATAAGCATTATTTTAACGCCCCCTTTAATCAAGAATCTTTTAATACGCCCTTTTACCAAGTTTTTTTTCTTTACAGACTCTTTCACCAAAAATAATTTTTAACGCCCCTTTTTAATAAGTATTATTTTAACGCCCCCGTTTACCAAGGTTTTTACCGACTCTTTCACCAAAAATAATTTTTAACGCCCCTTTTTAATAAGCATTATTTTAACGCCCCCTTTAACCAAGAATCTTTTATCAGCCCCTTTTATCAAGTGTTTTTCCCCCGACTCTTTCACCAAAAATGATTTTTAACGCCCCCTTTTACCAGGTTTTTTTTACCGACTCTTTCACCAATAATAATTTTTAATGCCCCCTTTTAATAAGCATTATTTTAACGCCCCCTTTAACCAAGAATCTTTTAGCAGCCCCTTTTACCAAGTGTTTTTTTTTAACGACTCTTTCACCAAAAATAATTTTAATGCCCCTTTTTAATAAGTATTATTTTAACGCCCCCTTTTACGAGGGTTTTTTTACCGACTCTTTCACCAAAAATAATTTTTAACGCCCATTTTTAATAAGCATTATTTTAACCAAGAATCTTTTAGCAGCCCCTTTAACCAAGTATTTTTAACGCCCCTTTAATCAAAAAACTTCCCCCATTTTCCCAAGTATTTCTTAACGCCCCTTTTAAAAAGTATAATTTTTAACATCCTTTTTCCAAGCATCATTTTAGCACTCCGTTCCATTAAGCATTTTTAACGCCCCCCTTTACTAGGTATTATTTTTAACGCCCTCTTTTACGAAGAAACATTTTTAAAGTCCCCTTTTTTTCAAATATTTTAACGCTCCTTTTTCCAATGTATATTTTTCAATCTCCTCCTTTTTCCAAGTATTATTTTTTGAGATCCCCCTTTCATAAGCATTATTTTTAACGCACTCTTCGCGGAAATAAAAAAAAAATGTCTCCTGCATAAAGCTGGTAGAAAAAAATACTTGCCTTTTATTCAAATTTAAGATTAATGAATTTCAAAGATTTTTCCGTCGGATTAAAACATGCGTAACTATGTTAATTAAAAAGAGGGGCGGAGGTCTTCTAGGTTGATAGAGCGCCAGACTCATAATGTGCAGTTCCCAGGTTCGAGTCCCAGCTGTGACGGGGCGGGGGTGGCTCAGTCGGTAGCGCGCCAGGCTCGTAATCTGTAGTTCCCAGGTTCGAGTCCCAGCTGGGTCAGCGTTGAGATTTGTCTCCGCAAAATTTCCCGCCCTGCCCACGGTCAGTAGGGGACACCGATGGGCTTGGAAAGGCCGCCGTCCGTCGGATGGGACGTTAAGCCGTGGCGCCGTGTGCGGGAGAGCCATACCCTGTGCACGCTAAAGGACACGCTGGATGGCCTTGACGGGAGGCTACCATCTGTCTCCCAACAACTGTTCCAGTGGGTGCCCTTCTCCAACCTTCTCTGAGCTTTCGGGGTCCATGTGACCTGGCCATTTAGCCCATGGTGTGCAAAAAAGTGCCGCTCAGAGGTAAAACAACCCAACCCAACCCAGCTGTGAGAACGTTGAGATTTATCTCCGCTAATCCCCCCCTCCCCTCCTCCTCCATCCCCTTTCCTCGCTGAGAAAAGGGACGCCGGTTGGCTTGAAAAAGCCGCCATCCTTCGGATTGAACATAAAGGCGTGTCCCGCGAGAGGGAGAACCATACACAGCGCACACTAAAGAACACGCTGGATGACCTTGACGGGAAGCTCTCATGACTCCCATAATAGCTGTCCAGTGGGTACAACAATATGATATAGGGGCGGGGTGGCTCAGTCGGTAGCGCTTCAGGCTCGTAATCTGCAGTTCCCAGGTTCGAGTAACAGCTGGGTCAGCGTTGAGATTTATCTCCGTAAAATTCCCCGCCCTGCCCTCGTTCAGATGGGCTTCGAAAAGCAGCCGTCCGTCGGATGGAAAGTTAAGCCGTGGCCCCATGTGCGTGATAGCCATACCCTGTGCACGTTGAAGAATACGCTGGATGAACCAGACCGGAGGCTACCATCTGTCTCCCAACAGCTGTTCCAGTGGATCCCCTCCCCCAATCTTCTCTGAGCCTTCGGGATCCATGTGACTTGGCCATTTAGCCCATGGTGTGCAAAAAAGCGCCGCTCACAGGTAAAACAACCCAACGTTAAAGAACACGCTGGATGGCCTTGACGGAAGGCTACCATCTGTCTCCCAACAGCCGTTCCAGTGGATCTCCTCCCCCCAACCTTCTCTGAGCCTTCGGGATCCATGTGACTTGGCCATTTAGCCCACGGTTTTCAAAAAAGCGCCGCTCACAGGTAAAACAACCCAACGTTAAAGAACACGCTGGATGGCCTTGACGGCAGGCTACCATCTGTCTCCCAACAGCTGTTCCAGTGGGTCCCCTCCCCCAACCTTCTCTGAGCCTTCGGGATCCATGTGACTTGGCCATTTAGCCCATGGTGTGCAAAAAAGCACCGCTCACAGGTAAAACAACCCAACGTTAAAGAACACGCTGGATGGCCTTGACGGCAGGCTACCATCTGTCTCCCAACAGCTGTTCCAGTGGGTCCCCTCCCCCAACCTTCTCTGAGCCTTCGGGATCCATGTGACTTGGCCATTTAGCCCATGGTGTGCAAAAAAGCGCCGCTCACAGGTAAAACAACCCAACGTTAAAGAACACGCTGGATGGCCTTGACGGCAGGCTACCATCTGTCTCCTAACAGCTGTTCCAGTGGGTCCCCTCCCCCAACCTTCTCTTAGCCTTCGGGGTCCTTGTGACTTGGCCATTTAGCCCATGGTTTGCAAAAAAGTGCCGATCAGAGGTAAAACAACACAACCCAACCCTACGACATAAAAAAAAATACAACAAACAAACAATATCACGAGTATCAATACGACAAACGTTATCATAATATTTATCGTAATCGTTTACTGTCCGCCATATTTAACTCTCACATCAAAAGACTCCAAATGAAATGTTGTTGACAGATATACCAACTAGTACGAAAAATGAAGAAAAGTCCAACCATTCGATCTTTTCCAGTTGCCTAACATCATCCAGAATCTGAAATTGTTCCTCTGAGATGCAAAAGCAGTCGTTTCTTCTTCATCCCTGCTTCGTGGTAGATCCAGTTTTTCTATTCGACCCCATCTGGGAATTCTGCATCATGCCCGTGGGCTGATTGTGCTGCGGTGACGCCCCCTACCGAGTCACTGTGTTTACACCTGAGACGGCGGACCACTGGGCTTGCCGGGTTGGCTTCACTTTATGCCATGAACCTTATGGGAGGAAGACAGCTTAGGTAACGGTTATGGCTGCCAAGGACAAGGGGTCACTAGCCCCTCAGTCCGCCGGTTGACCTTTGGGCTGCAGTGATGACACTACCCCTGATGGGCAACTTAATGATGGCCGACGGGGATGCTGAAGAGGACATAAGCCACGGGGTCAATGTCTGAGAGGATCGGGCTCGATGGTGAATTCTTTCTCATTTATGTAGCCAGGAGAAGGAATTTTTGTTTTTCTTCGTGGAATGCTTAAAGGAGCGATTAGCGAGAAATCGTTCGTCTTGACGAACCGAATTTTGATTTCAAAGGGATCCTTGTTAAATACTGTTAAAACTTAATGTTTGTTCTAACATTTAATTTGGAATTGAAAAATCAAAAACCAAAGATTTCCAATTTTCATAACTTTCTAGACACTTTAAAAGCCGTCCCGTGGATTGGGTTCTTTTACCTCTGACCGGCATTTTTTTGCACACCATGGGCTAAATGGCCAGATCTCAAGGACAACAAAGGCTCAGAGAAGGTTGGGGGAGGGGATCCACTGGAACAGCTGTTGGGAGACAGATGGTAGTCTCCTATCAAGGCTATTCAGCGTGTTCTTTAACGTTGGGTTGTTTTACCTCTGAGCGGCATTTTTTTGCACACCATGGGCTAAATGGCCAGATGTCAAGGACAACAAAGGCTCAGAGAAGGTTTGGGGAGGGGACTCACTGGAACAGCTGTTGGGATGCAGATCGTAGCCTCCTATCAAGGCTATCCAGCGTGTTCTTTAACGTTGGGTTGTTTTACCTCTAAGCGGCACTTTTTGCACACCATGGGCTAAATGGCTAGGTAACAAGGACCCCGAAGGCTCAGAGAAGGTTGGGGGAGGGGACCCACTGGAATACTGTTGGGAGACAGATGGTAGCCTCCCGTCAAGGCCATCCAGCGTGTTCTTTAACGTGCACAGGGTATGGCTCTCCCACATAAGGGGTCACGACTTAAAGTCCCATCCGAGAGACAGCGTCCTTTCCAAGCCCATCGGTGTCCCCTACTGACCGTGGGCAGGGCGGGGAGTTTTGCGGAGAAGAATTTCAACGCTGACCCAGCTGGGACTCGAACCTGGCGCGCTACCGACTGAGCGCCCCCCGCCCCCGCCAAGCTCGTAATCTGTAGTTCCCAGGTCGAGTCCCAGCTGGGTCAGCGTTCAGATTTATCTCCGCACAACTCCCCGCTCTGCCCACGGTTACTAGGAAACACCGATGGGCTTGGAAAGACCGCCGTCCGTCGGATGAGACGTTAAGCCGTGGCTCAGTGTGCGCGAGAGCCATACCATGTGCACGTTAAACAACACTCCGTATGGCCTTGACGGGAGGCTACCATCTGTCCAGTTGGAGACAGAGGTATCCACCCTGACGACACATCTGTCTCCTAATGCTGTTCCAGTGGGTCCCCTTCCTCCAACCCTCTCTGAGCCCTCGGGTCCACGTGACCTGTCCATTTACCCCATTACGAGCACAAAAAAGTGCCCCTCATTGGTAAAACAACCCAAAGCTTCAAATTTCAACCAAATCCCAGTAACATTGTTAATAATGTCAAGTGCCTATTGTAAAGCAAAGAGTTACATTCAGAATTGAAAATGCTGTATGTAAACAACAATCTAATAAAAACTGCCAGTGATTCCCCCGCAGCTTTGAAGATCCGCTTCGTATTGTGATCTCTTCATTCAAGATAATGCCTTGCATTGTAAGTGGTATCATTACGCAAAATAACATCACAAGTCACTCCATTTAACGGACAAGGCTGATCAGCTAACTGATGATGCCTTGTATCAGCTCGTTCAAGCAGGCGTCCTGCATCACGCTGCAACATCCTCCCAATCCTCATCACCGACAATGTCTTGTTAGGCAGCACTGGTAATGATTAGCAGCACGCAAACCGATTAGACCAAAAGCGGGGGGGGGGGGGGGGGGGGGGGGGGGGGGGGGGGGCGTTTGACGAATAAGTCACGTTGGACGCTCGTGGTGATAGAGTTTGGAGAATCTTTCTTTTCTGTTGTGATGACAGATGATTATACTGAGATGCGCTTGCTCTCCGAACGCCGAACCTCCCACTGGGTAAGGCGACCCGCTCGCGGAGGTCGCGACCTCAGACCTCTGCACGTGCTGCGGACGACCTACGTCGGACTGCACGAGCTCACGTGAAAAGAGAATTACGACGGCCCCGTCCTTCTGCTGTGGTCGTTTCGTACAGCCATGAACTCTTTCTGAGAATGATGAGGCTGGATCGGAACCGACAGAGACTTTCTCCACGTGGGGAGGTCTTAGAGCAGAGAGGGATGAGGGATGGATGCATCTCAGTTCGTTGAATCCGGTGTTTTGGAATAAGAATGCAACCACAATTAAAATTAAAAAAGAAAACTTTATTTTTAAAGGAAACGGCCACTTTTTTTTAATTATTTGTATATTTACGTTGTATCTCTTTCAATTTTGGTGTAGAAATTGGACAGCAAAAAGTAGGGTTGAGTTGTTTTACCTCTAAGCACAGCGACAGACTAAATAACCAGGTCATAAAGACCCCGAAGGTTCAGATAAGGTTGGGGGAGGGGTTGGATTGTTTCACATCTGGGCGGCACTTTTTTGCACACCATGGGCTAAATGGCCAGGTCACATAGACCCCGAAGGCTCAGAGAAGGTTTGGGGGAGGAGACCCACTGTAACAGCTGTTGGGAGACAGATGGTAGCCTCCCCTCAAGGCCATCCAACGTGTTCTTTAACGTGCACAGGGTATGGCTCTCCCGCACACGGGGCCACGGCTTAACGTCCCATCCGACGGACGACCGTCCTTTCCAAGCCCATCGGTGTACCTTACTAACCGTGGGCAGAATGGGGAATTTTACGGAGATAAATCTCAACGCTGGCCCAGCTGGATTCGAACCTCGGAACTGCAGATTACGAGCCTAGCGCACTACCGACTGAGCCACCCCCGTCCCCATAATTTGTGTCGTATCCCACCAGGCTTAAGACAGTTTTCCCTGTAATTTTGAAATTGAATTGAATTGAAGTTTATTTCACCCAAACATACATATATTGGTAGATAAAACACAGGCAAGTTCACAGACAGGTGAAAATTTAAAACAATGCAGGTGACCTTAATTTATACAATTATACATTTATTTGAGCACACGAATTTTTGTGGTCTGACTCTATCATTGACTTGATAATAAGTGTTGTTTATATTTATATTTAAAAGTTCTATATTGTTCCATTGCAGCAGTATCCTCTGGTATCTCGTCATTCCAAATCTTAATGCCAATGTACCGTATTGATCTCTGGCCTATAGATTTCTTATATAGGGGCAACATGATCTTGTTCTTAAGTCGAGTATTATAACTGAAAGTCTTCGTTCTATCTAAGCAGCAGTAAAGTTCCGAGTACTCTGTCATTTTATTCTTCACTCTGTATACAAAATTCCCCATAACATGCTTGTAAATATTATATATATATTTAGTATTCCATTCTCTGACATCAAGTGTTGTACCGGATTTCTGAAATTTAATCTTAGAATATATCTCATAATTCTCTTTTGCAGACAAAATAAACTATTCAAATTGGCTGAACTAGTATCTCCCCAAACACTAATTCCATTATCAACTTTTGCAAATACAACTGTGTGCATCCATTTACCCCACGGATGATTTTCGTCAAAAACCTCCTGAAGATGCTCTAGAGGGAACTGATTCTGCAAAAGATTTATCTTTGCTATTAAAAGAAAAACGGGGCGGGGTGGCTCAGTCGGTAGCGCGCCAGGCTCGTAATCTGTAGTTCCCATGTTCGAGTCCTAGCTGGGTCAGCATTGAGATTTATCTCCGTAAAACTCATCGCATTGCCCACGGTCAGTATGGGACACCGATGGGCTTGGAAAGGCCGCCGTCCGTCGGATGAGACGTTAAGTCGTGGTTCCGTGTGCGGGAGAGTCATACCCTGTGCATGTTAAAGAACACGCTGGATGGCCTTGACGGGAGGCTACCATCTGTCTCCCAACAGCTGTTCCAATGGGTCCCCTCCCCCAACCTTCTCTGAGCCTTCGGGGTCCATGTGACCTGGCCATTTAGCCCATGGTGTGCAAAAAAGTGCCGCTCAGAGGTAAAACAACCCAACGTTAAAGAACACACTGGATGGCCTTGACGGGAGGCTACCATCTGTCTCCCAACAGCTGTTCCAGTGGGTCCCCTCCCCCAACCTTCTCTGAGCCTTCGGGGTCCTTGTGACCTCACCATTTAGTCCATGGTGTGCAAAAAAGTGCCGTTCAGAGGTAAAACAACCGAACGTTAAAGAACACGCTGGATGGCCTTGACGGGAGGCTACCATCTGTCTCCCAACAGCTGTTCCAATGGGTCCCCTCCCCCAACCTTCTCTGAGCCTTCGGGGTCCATGTGACCTGGCCATTTAGCCCATGGTGTGCAAAAAAGTGCCGCTCAGAGGTAAAACAACCCAACGTTAAAGAACACACTGGATGGCCTTGACGGGAGGCTACCATCTGTCTCCCAACAGCTGTTCCAGTGGGTCCCCTCCCCCAACCTTCTCTGAGCCTTCGGGGTCCTTGTGACCTCACCATTTAGTCCATGGTGTGCAAAAAAGTGCCGTTCAGAGGTAAAACAACCGAACGTTAAAGAACACGCTGGATGGCCTTGACGGGAGGCTACCATCTGTCTCCCAACAGCTGTTCCAATGGGTCCCCTCCCCCAACCTTCTCTGAGCCTTCGGGGTCCATGTGACCTGGCCATTTAGCCCATGGTGTGCAAAAAAGTGCCGCTCAGAGGTAAAACAACCCAACGTTAAAGAACACACTGGATGGCCTTGACGGGAGGATACCATCTGTCTCCCAACAGCTGTTCCAGTGGATCCCCTCCACCAACCTTCTCTGAGCCTTTGGGGTCCATGTGACCTGGCCATTTAGCCCATGGTGTGCAAAAAAGTGCCGCTCAGAGGTAAAACAACCCAACGTTAATGATCACGCTGGATGGCCTTGACAGGAGGCTACCATTTGTCTCCCAACAGCTGTTCCAGTGGATCCCCTCCACCAACCTTCTCTGAGCCTTTGGGGTCCATGTGACCTGGCCATTTAGCCCATGGTGTGCAAAAAAGTGTCGCTCAGAGGAACAACAACCCAACCCAAAATTGAAAGAAAAAACATCTGACCTTCAAAAACACGATCATAACTGAAAAACAATTTTTGAGAAAGAAAAAAATTGAAGAAGAATTTGAAGAAGAAAAAAAAAATTCAAAAATGATTACAAGGATGTACAACATTTTCCAAGATATCTCTTCAGCACTTTCCAAGATATCTGTCCATATCTTGAAACCGCCTGATACAATCCAAAAAGGAAATGGCAGACACATTTTCAGGTGCCACACCTTCAACTGATGCAATCGGATTTCTTCATAATCAGAAGAGACTTTTTCTGACAGCCAGATTAAGCAACAGACTTCTTTCTATCTAGATTTCACTCCAAGCAGGTTTTCCAAAACCACTACCACCCGTTAATTGTAACTTGCAACAGCAGCAGAGGTTAGGATTCAGAGCAGTGGTGCAAATCACGGAGGGCCGCATGTGGCCTTCACTCCTTTTTTTTTTTAAAGATCAAATATACCATTGAGTGATGCCAGCGACCATTTATATTGATGACAAAAATGGAAACTTTATTTGGCATTATTTGCTATTCCTATTGTTGTTTGCCCACGGTCAGTAGGGGACACCGATGGGCTTGGAAAGGCCGCCGTCCGTCGGATGGGACGTTAAGCCGTGGTCTGTGTGCGGGAGAGCCATACCCTGTGCAGGTTAAAGAACACACTGGATGGCCTTGACGGGAAGCTACCATCTGCCTCCCAACAGCTGTTCCAGTGGGTGCCCTCCACCAACCTTCTCTGAGCCTTCGGGGTCCTTGTGACTTGGCCATTTAGCCCAGAGAAGGTTTAGTGGAGGGGACCCACTTGAACAGCTGTTGGGAGACAGATGGTAGCCTCCCAACAGCTGTTCAAGTGGGTCCCCTCCACCAACCTTCTCTGAGTCTTCGGGGTCCTTGTGACCTGGTCATTTAGCCCATGGTGTGCAAAAAAGTGTCGCTCAGAAGTAAAACTACCCAACGTTAAAGAACACGCTGGATGGCCTTGACGGGAGGCTACCATCTGTCTCCCAAAAGCTGTTCCAGTGGGTCTCCTCCCCCAACCTCCTCTAAGCCTTCGTGGTCCTTGTGACCTGGCCATTTAGTCCATGGTGTGCAAAAAAGTGCCGCTCAGAGGTAAAACAACCCAACGTTAAAGAACACGCTGGATGGCCTTGACGGGAGGCTACCATCTGTCTCCCAAAAGTTGTTCCAGTGGGTCTCCTCCCCCAACCTCCTCTAAGCCTTCGTGGTCCTTGTGACCTGGCCATTTAGTCAATGGTGTGCAAAAAAATGCCGCTCAGAGGTAAAACAACCCAACGTTAAAGAACACGCCGGATGGCCTTGATGGGAGGCTACCATCTGTCTCTCAACAGCCATTCCAGTGGGTCCCCTCCCCCAACCTTCTCTGAGCATTCGGGGTCCATGTGACCTGGTCATTTCATCCATAGTGTGCAAAAAAGTGCCGCTCAGAGGTAAAACAACCCAATCCAATATGATTAATTTTTTTTACATTGAAAAGGATGTCTAAAAGGTGTAATAGCATCAGAATACATGCAAATAAAAGGACTTTTAATTTCATGACCTTTTTTTCTCTATTTCAGCTCCTCTGCAGTCAAATGCGAAATCTCCCAGAGAAAGAGGTGAGTGTCTTAGAATCTTATAACTGAATGGTACAGTCGCTCGAAAAAGTATCCCAACCCTATGGTTGATGACAGAATTCAGAAAAAATATCTGGCAACGATTTTTTTAGAAATTAGTGATCTGGCAACCTTCGTGTCACGTGATTACAGAATTCAGGAAAAATATCTGAAGCGTGTACAGTAACTGTACACGCTCCAGTTACCGTTCACAGCAAAGTGGAGCGTGTGTAGTTACTGCACACGCTCCAGTTTGCTGTGAACGGTAACAGCACACGCTCAATATTGAGTGAGCCCACACGATCCAATGTGCTGTGAACATTAATTGCAACCGCTCCAGTTTGCTGTGAACGGTAACTGCACACGCTCAATATTTCCGTGAGTGACTCCACACGATCTAGGTCTTTGTGAGTCTTTGTGATCTGGCAACCTTCGCGTCACGTGACACGAAGGTTGCAAGATCGGTAATTTCTAAAAAAATCGTTGCCAGATATTTTTTTCTGATTTCTGTAATCAACCATAGCGTTCGGGCCCGCCCTGCCCACGGTCAGCAGGGGACACCGATGGGCTTGGAAAGGCCGCCGTCCGTCGGATGGGACGTTAAGCCGTGGCCCCGTGTGCGGGAGAGCCATACCCTGTGCACGTTAAAGAACACGCTGGAAGGCCTTGACGGGAGGCTACCATCTGTCTCCCAACAGCTGTTCCAGTGGGTGCCCACCCCCAACCTTCTCTGAGCCTTCGGGGTCCATGTGACCTGGCCATTTAGCCCATGGTGTGCAAAAAAGTGCCGCTCAGTGGTAAAACAACAACCCATAGCGTTCGGATACTTTTTTGAGCGACTGTACCTCTGAACCTTTTTTTTAAAAGAAGACCTTTCATGCATATTTTAATAATTCAGGCAATAAATGCTGTCCAGTTTATCTCAATCGTTGACTTCAGGGGAGTATTTAAGTGGGTTAAAAATGTATAAGTATGTTTAGAGGGTGAATCTCCTAAACATCCCCCTTATATGTATACATGGGCGTCCGCAGAAAATTTTCCAGGAGGGTGCAAAGCTTGGAAACAAATAATTACATCACTAAATCTTTAATTTTTTAGGATCTTTTTTTCACAAGTAGATTATAGAATACAGTATTGCAATCAATACAAAAACACATACATAATGTAGTTAAATTACCTTTAAATTGTTACGATTATAATTTGTGGAATTTTTCACTCGATCCCAGAGGGGAGGGGGGGAGGGCAAGTGACCCGTTTGCCCCCCTCTGCGGACGCCCATGGGTGTATACATTAATTTTTTTTTCTGCATTATTACGCTTTTGAAACATTTAGCGACTCCTAAATATTGCTGCAAAATGTACAGTCGCTCAAAAAAAAATATCCGAACACTACTGTTGATGAGAGAATTTAGAAAAAATATCTGGCAACGATTTTTTTAGAAATTAGTGATCTGGAAACCTTCGTGTCACGTGACACGAAAGTTGAGTACAGAATTCAGAGAAAATATCTGGCAACGAATTTTTTTTTTTAATTAGTGATCTGGCAACTTTCGTGACACGTGACACGTGACACGAAGGTTGATGACAGAATTCGGAAAAAATATCTGGCAACGATTTTTTTTTTAAATTAGTGATCTGGCAACCTTCGTGTCACGTGACACGAAGGTTGATGACAGAATTGATAAAAAAATATCTGGCAACGATTGTTTTTAAGAAATTAATGGTCTGGCAACCTTCGTGTCACGTGACACGAAGGTTGCCAGATCACTACACGTGACACGAAGGTTGATGAGAGAATTGAGAAAAAATATCTGGCAACGATTTTTTTACGAAGGTTGCCAGATCACTAGTTGCCAGATATTTTTTTCCGAATTCTGTCGTGAACCATACATAGCATTCGGATATTTTTTGAGCGACTGTACTACTGGTTTTTATGTACTTATTTGTTGTTTTTTTAATATTAAATTATTCATTACTTATTTCTTAATTATTTTAGATTTAATCCTTAAAAGAAACAGTTCCATGCTCCCCCCCCCCAAGCATATTTTCAAATTACAACACTGGTTGATTGAGGATCGCCTAGTTAGCAAATCCCTTGCCAACAATCAACTCAAAATATATAATAGTTAAACGAAACTATTTCCTATATAATCTTATTATATAACTATATATATATATAAATGCTTTTTTAAATTAAATAAAAAAATTTAATTTATTTTTTAATTTTCTCAATTTAAAATTTTTAATTTTTTAATTAATTAAAAAAGTAGAAATGCTTTTTAAATTAAATAAAAAAATTTAAATTATTTTTTTATTTTTTTAAATCTAATTTTTTCAATTTTTTTAATTAATTAAAAATGCAGAAATTCTTTTTTTAATTAAATAAAAAAAATTTAATTTATCTTTTAATTTTTTTTAATTTAAATTTTTATTTTTTTTTTCTAAATTTTTTTAAATTAATTGAAAAGCAGAAATGCTTTTTTAAAATAAATAAAAATTTGATTGTTTAATTTTAAAAGTTGTTATTAAAAAACCTTGGATCATAATGTCGCTATTTGTGATATGATTATCATAATTTCCCCTCCCTTTTCGCTATAGGATGCTACTACATGATGAGGCATTACCAAAATGGCGAAAAGATCCAGACCAATGAGCCGTGTTTGAATTGCACATGCGTCGGCAGTACCTTAATGTGCTATTTGCGAATCTGTCCTTTCGTTAAACCTGTGGGCGAAGAATGCATTGTCGAGAGGCACGCGGACGACTGCTGTCCCAAATATTGGTGCCCGGAAGGTAAGTTAATCTCTGAACGGCTCTTCTATATATATATAGTCTAAAAGACAAAGTCACAAACACCCCAAAGACTCAGAGAAGGTGGAAAATAATTAATAAATTAAAGACAAGATGAACTTCTCAATTAAAGACAAGATGAACTTCTCTTAAAAAGGAATTGGGAAACTTCGAAAGAGATGACTTCTGTTGTTCAAAACGAATGGGAAAATATAAAAAAAAAAGGATGACTTCACTTCATAGGGGGTTGGAAAAAAATTTAGAAAAGGATGACTTCTCTTCATAGGGGTTGGGAAAAATTCAAAAAAGATGACTTCTCTTCATAGGGGTTGGGAAAATTCAAAAAAGGATGACTTCTCTTCATAGGGGGTTGGGAAAAATTAAAAAAGATGAATTCTCTTCATAGGGGTTGGAAAAAATTCAAAAAGAATGACTTCTCTTCATAGGGGGTTGGGAAAATTTCAAAAAAGATGAATTCTCTTCATAGGGGGTTGGGGAAAATCAAAAAAGATGAATTCTCTTCATAGGGGTTGGGAAAAATTCAAAAAAGGATGACTTCTCTTCATAGGGGGTTGGAAAAAAATTTAAAAAAGGATGACTTCTCTTCATAGGGGGTTGGGAAAATTTCAAAAAAGATGACTTCTCTTCATAGGGGTTGGGAAAAATTCAAAAAGAATGACTTCTCTTCATGGGAGGTTGGCAAAAACTCAAAAAAGGATGACTTCTCTTCGTAGGGGGTTGGGAAAAATTCAAAAAGAAATGACTTCTCTTCATAGGGGATTGGGAAAATTTAAAAAAAGATGAATTCTCTTCATAGGGGGTTGGGGAAAATTAAAAAAGATGAATTCTCTTCATAGGGGTTGGGAAAAATTCAAAAAAGGATGACTTCTCTTCATAGGGGGTTGGGGAAAATTAAAAAAAGATGACCTCTTCATAGGGGGTTAGGAAAAATTAAAAAAAAATGACTTCTCTTCATAGGGGGTTGGGAAAAATTAAAAAATATGAATTCTCTTCATAGGGGTTGGGAAAATTTCAAAAAGAAATGACTTCTCTTCATAGGGGGTTGGGAAAATTTAAAAAATACAAATTCTCTTCATAGGGGTTGGGAAAATTAAAAAAAAAGAATGACTTCTCTTCATAGGGGGTTGGGAAAATTAAAAAAAATATGAATTCTCTTTATAGGGGTTGGGAAATTTTCAAAAAAGAATGACTTCTCTTCATAGGGGGTTGGGAAAAATTCAAAAAAGATGAATTCTCTTCATAGGGGGTTGGGGAAAATTAAAAAAGATGAATTCTCTTCATAGGGGTTGGGAAAAATTCAAAAAAGGATGACTTCTCTTCATAGGGGGTTGGAAAAAAATTTAAAAAAGGATGACTTCTCTTCATAGGGGGTTGGGAAAATTTCAAAAAAGATGACTTCTCTTCATAGGGGTTGGGAAAAATTCAAAAAGAATGACTTCTCTTCATGGGAGGTTGGCAAAAACTCAAAAAAGGATGACTTCTCTTCGTAGGGGGTTGGGAAAAATTCAAAAAGAAATGACTTCTCTTCATAGGGGATTGGGAAAATTTAAAAAAAGATGAATTCTCTTCATAGGGGGTTGGGGAAAATTAAAAAAGATGAATTCTCTTCATAGGGGTTGGGAAAAATTCAAAAAAGGATGACTTCTCTTCATAGGGGGTTGGAAAAAAATTTAAAAAAGGATGACTTCTCTTCATAGGGGGTTGGGAAAATTTCAAAAAAGATGACTTCTCTTCATAGGGGTTGGGAAAAATTCAAAAAGAATGACTTCTCTTCATGGGAGGTTGGCAAAAACTCAAAAAAGGATGACTTCTCTTCGTAGGGGGTTGGGAAAAATTCAAAAAGAAATGACTTCTCTTCATAGGGGATTGGGAAAATTTAAAAAAAGATGAATTCTCTTCATAGGGGGTTGGGGAAAATTAAAAAAGATGAATTCTCTTCATAGGGGTTGGGAAAAATTCAAAAAAGGATGACTTCTCTTCATAGGGGGTTGGGGAAAATTAAAAAAAGATGACCTCTTCATAGGGGGTTAGGAAAAATTAAAAAAAAATGACTTCTCTTCATAGGGGGTTGGGAAAAATTAAAAAATATGAATTCTCTTCATAGGGGTTGGGAAAATTTCAAAAAGAAATGACTTCTCTTCATAGGGGGTTGGGAAAATTTAAAAAATACAAATTCTCTTCATAGGGGTTGGGAAAATTAAAAAAAAAGAATGACTTCTCTTCATAGGGGGTTGGGAAAATTAAAAAAAATATGAATTCTCTTTATAGGGGTTGGGAAATTTTCAAAAAAGAATGACTTCTCTTCATAGGGGGTTGGGAAAAATTAAAAAATATTAATTCTCTTCATAGGGGGTTGGGAAAAATTAAAAAAGGATGACTTCTCTTCATAGGGAGTTGGGAAAAATTCAAAAAGGGATTACGTTTTTTAAAACAGATGATTTCTCTTAAAAAAGAAAGCTGTCAAAATTTAAGGGAGGATGACTGCCATCCAAAGGGATAAAAATCATCACATTTAGATGGCAACAGCCCCCCCCCCTCAAATTTCCATTATATTGATGGCATTCAGCCTCCCTTAAATTTTTTCCATTACCCTTTTGGATGTCAGTCAACCGCTCTTGAAATCTTCCATCTAAAGAGGATGACAAAATTTAATGCGAGTTTCCTTAACTGGGGAGAATGGCTCCTGATCTAAGGGACCGGGGTTAAAGCCCCGGGTCCCATGGCCGAGTGGTTAGCGTGCTTGGCTACTGATCTAAGGGACCTGGGTTCGAGCCCCCGGGTCCCATGGCCGAGTGGTTAGCGTGCTTGGCTACTGATCTAAGGGACCTGGGTTCGAGCCCCGGGTAAGGCATGGATGTTTGTGTTATTTTTCTGCTGAGGTCCTGCCATCCTCTCAGACCTTCTACTATGGCATATAAACTAACAGGCTCCTGTCAGACCTCTGTGGAAAGCAGCTGCTTGAGGGAATGTTTATTTATTTATTTTATTTAGATTTTTCTAGAGAGGAAGTAGAGTCTAAGCTCCTCCTTCTAAGGTGTCCTCACTTAGTTTATGTGCAGTGGGTTGTTTTACCTCTGAGCAGAACTTTTCTGCACACCATGGGCTAAATGGCCAAGTTACAAGAACCCCGAAGGCTCAGAGAATGTTGGGGAAGGGGACCCACTGGAACAGCTGTTGAGAGACAGATGGTAGTCTCCCGTCAAGGCCATTCAGTGTGTTCTTTAACGTTGGGTTGTTTTACCTCTGAGCGAAACTTTTTTTCACACCATGGGCTAAATGGCCAGGTTAAATGAACCCCGATGGCTCAGAGAATGTTGGGGGAGGGGATCCACTGGAACAGCTGTTGAGAGACAGATGGTAGTCTCCCGTCAAGGCCATTCAGTGTGTTCTTTAACGTTGGGTTGTTTTACCTCTGAGCAGAACTTTTCTGCACACCATGGGCTAAATGGCCAAGTTACAAGAACCCCGAAGGCTCAGAGAATGTTGGGGAAGGGGACCCACTGGAACAGCTGTTGAGAGACAGATGGTAGTCTCCCGTCAAGGCCATTCAGTGTGTTCTTTAACGTTGGGTTGTTTTACCTCTGAGCGAAACTTTTTTGCACACCATGGGCTAAATGGCCAGGTTAAATGAACCCCGATGGCTCAGAGAATGTTGGGGGAGGGGATCCACTGGAACAGCTGTTGAGAGACAGATGGTAGTCTCCCGTCAAGGCCATTCAGTGTGTTCTTTAACGTTGGGTTGTTTTACCTCTGAGCAGAACTTTTCTGCACACCATGGGCTAAATGGCCAGGTTACAAGGACCCCAAAGGCTCAGAGAAAGTTGGGGGGGGGGACCCACTGGAACAGCTGTTGGGAGACAGATGGTAGCCTCCTGTCAAGGCCATCCAGTGTGTTCTTTAACGTTGGGTTGTTTTTCCTCTGAGTGGCACTTTTTTTGCACACCATGGGCTAAATGGTCAGGTCACAAGGACCCCAAAGGCTCAGAGAAAGTTGAGGGAGGGAACCCACTGAAACAGCTGTAGGGAGACAGATCGTAGCCTCCCGTCAAGGCCATCCAGTGTGTTCTTTAACGTGCACAGGGTATGGCTCTCCCGCATACGGGGCCACAGCTTAACGTCCCATCCGACGGACGGCGGCCTTTCCAAGCCCATCGGTGTCCCCTACTGACCGTGGGCAAGGCGGGGAATTTTGCGGAGATAAATCTCAACGCTGACCAAGCTGGAACTCGAACCTAGGAACTGCAGATTACGAACCTGGCGCGCTACCAACTGAGCCACCCCGCCCCAGTTTATGTGCAGTAATAAAAAAAAAGTAATAAGTAACAAATAAGTGTTTTTTTCTACTACCATGAGGTTTTCAAGTTCTTTAGATCTACAAATGAAACTAACGCCTGTATTCACAATGTCAGAGAAACGGACGAAATATCTCTGCCACCATTGTGTGCCCCTGTTTATGTTGATATTCTGCGCATGAACGAAGTTGGCGTGATAGCACCAAGGTTAAACATCCGAGTATAACTTTTTTTTTTCTTCTTTTGTAGTGTATCCTCGAACCACAACAGACTGCTCTGAACCCGAAACACGAGGTAAGTGTTTTCAGCTGGCTCGTCGGCTTACTCACGCGGAACATACAAAATAAACCTGTTTATCGATTTATTTTCGTATTTTGTTTGAAATTAGTGATAATGAAAATTAAATGAACCTTTATATTAACTTATAAATTACAGTTCTGTGCAAATTAGTTGGGACAATAGGAAAATGCAGTAACAAAGACACAACTAAAATATTTATTTGTTTAATAGTGTAGTTAATAGTGAATGTGACCCCCCCCCCCCCCCTCTTAGCTTTAATTCCTTCTTCCACCCTCTCAACCATTGATGCCACTAGCTTTCCACACATCTCCTTCACTTAAGGGTCGTGGTATCACACTTTCATGACACTTTCTATCATTTTGGTTTTCGTCGTGCAATCCATCTTAGATATGCGAACTTTAATAAAGGCCCATAAATTTTCAATGGGGTTTAGATCGAGTGAATTTCCTGGCCACTCCAATACCTTCAAATGTTGCTGGGTAAAGAAGCTCTTAGCAAGCTTAGAATTGTGGCATGGAGCCAGATCCTGTGGAAATAACCCATCGCCGTTAGGAAACAGCTTCTGCAGTGTTGGGACCATTTTCGCCTCCAGAACGCCTATGTACTTTTTGCTGTCCATCATTCCTTCAATGGGGTGAAGCGTCTGTGGCCCGGAAGCTGTGAAACATCCCCAAAACATGACCTTGGGTTGTTTTACCTCTGAGCGGCACTTTTTTGCACACCATGGGCTAAATTTCCAGGTCACATGGACCCCGAAAGTTCAGAGAAGGTTGGGGGAGGGGACCCACTAGAACAGCTGTTGGGAGACAGATGGTAGCCTCCCGTCTAGGCCATCCAGCGTGTTCTTAACGTTGGGTTGTTTTTACCTCTGAGCGGCACTTTTTTGTACACCAGGAGCTAAATGTCCAGGTCACAGGGACCCCGAAGGCTCAGAGAAGGTTGGGGGAGAGGACCCACTGGAACAGCTGTTGGGAGACAGATGGTAGACCTCCCGTCAAGGCCATCCAGCGTGTTCTTTAACGTGCACAGGGAATGGCTCTCCCGCACACGGGGCCACGGCTTAACGTCCCATCCGACGGACGGCGGCCTTTCCAAGCCCATCGGTGTCCCCTACTGACCGTGGACAGGGCGGGGAATTTTGCGGAGATAAATCTCAACGCTGACCCAGCTGGCACTCGAACCTGGGAACTACAGATTACGAGCATGGCGCGCTACCGACTGAGCCCCCCCCCCCCCGCCCCCTCCGAAAACATGACCTAGGGTGGGTGTTTGGAGGATTGCTGGATGTGGCAGGATCGAAGAGGTTCTCCAGGCTTCGCTTGTCCCAACTAATTCGCACAGTACTGTATGTCTAATATAATGAGTGTTAATCTATCTATTAAAATGCTTATTCAGTGTTTTGCTCATTATCTCTGTAGGTCAACCATTTTTAATGCTATCGATCTCAAGTCTTGCCCTTAGACTCTCAATTGTGATCCACGTAAGACTCATAAAGTCAACTCTCGATTAAGCGAGGCTCCTAGTCTGGGCCGGGGGGGGAGGGGGGAGACCACTGAGAAGCCAAAATCACTGTTAAAGCAAAACTAGTCAAACTGTGGTACAGTCGCTGAAAAAAATATCCGAACACTATGGTTGATTACACAATGACACGAAGGTTGTCAGATCACTAATTTCTAAAAAAATCGTTGCCAGATATTTTTTCTGAATTCTGTAATCGACCATGGTGTTCGGATACTTTTTCGAGCGACTGTAGGTGGTCGTATTATTTTGATACTAGATCGTGTGGGCTCACTCACGGAAATATTGAGCGTGTGTAGTTACCGTTCACAGCAAACTGGAGCGTGTGCAGTAACTGCACACGCTCCAGTTTGCTGTGAACGGTAACTGGAGCGTGTACAGTTGCTGTACACGCTCCAGATATTTTTCCTGAATTCTGTAATCACGTGACATGAGAGTTGCCAGATCAATAATTTTTTTAAAAAAATCGTTGCCAGATATTTTTTCTGAATTCTGTAATCAACCATAGTGTTCGGATATTTTTTTGAGCGACTGTAGGTGGTCATATTATTTTGATACTAGATCGTGTGGGCTCACTCACGGAAATATTGAGCGTGTGTAGTTACCGTTCACAGCAAACTGGAGCGTGTGCAGTAACTGCACACGCTCCAGCAGACACATTCCACTATGATCTTTAATATATCGTTATTTTTTTTCCAGTAAAAAATTGATTCTAGGAGTTACTGAAGTCTGAATTTGAATCCGTTTTGAAATAGTTCGTAATAGCCACTCAGCTTTCATCTATAAAACTATTGATATGTGATTCAGTGTTGAAATAACGTTTTGTAAATATATAGACTTCTTCGTTGGGTTGTTTTACTTCTGACGGCACTTTTCTTCACACCATGGGCTAAATGGCCAGGTCACAAGGACCCAGAAGAAGAAAGAAGGTTGGGGGAGGGGACCACTGGACAGGCTGTTGGGAGACAGATGGTAGCCTCCCGTCAAGGTCATCCAGCGTGTTCTTTAACATTGGGCTGTTTTACCTCTGAGGGTAATCTTTTGCACACCATGGGCTAAATGGCCAGGTCACAATGACCCCGAAGGCTCAGAGGTTCAGAGAAGGTCATCCAGCGTGTTCTTTAACATTGGGCTGTTTTACCTCTGAGGGGCACTCTTTTGCACACCATGGGCTAAATGGCCAGGTCACAATGACCCCGAAGGCTCAGAGAAGATTGTGGGAGGGAACCCACTGAAACAGCTGTTGGGAGACAGATGATAGCCTCCCGTCAAGGTCATCCAGTGTGTTCTTTATCGTATCCGCACACGGAACCACGGTTTAAAGTCCCATCCGATGGACGACGGTCTTATACCAAGCCCATCGGTGTCCTCTACTGAACGTGGGCAGGGCGAGGAATTTTGCGGAGATAAATCTCAACGCTGCTGAGGCCCTGCCATCCTCTCAGACCTTCTACTATGGCATATAAACTGACAGGCTCCTGTCAGACCTCTGTGGCAAGCAGCTGCTTGAGGGGGTATTTATTTATTTAAAATCTCAACGCTGACCCAGCTGGGACTGGAACTTGGGAACTGCATATTACGAGCATGGACTGACTGAGCCACCCCCGCCCCTTTAATGTGAACAGAATATGGCACTGTCGTACACGGAATAACGATTTAAAGTCACATCCGATGGACGGCGGCTTTTCCATGCCCATCGATGTCTTCTTTCTGACCGAGGTCAAGATGGAAGTTTTGCGGAGGTAAATCACGACGCTGGCCCAGGTGGGACTCGAACTTGGCAATTGCAAATACGAGTCTGGCGCGTTACCGTTTTAGCCAATCGCCGCTCATATCACACAGGACCTTGTTGCAATTGGGGCGGGGGTGGCTCAGTCGTTGGCTCGTAATCACTAGTTCCCAGGTTCGAGCCCCAGCTGGGTGAGCGTTGAGATTTATCTCTGCGAAACTCCCCGCCCTGCACATGGTCAGTAGGTGACACCGATGGGCTTGGAAAGGCCGCCGTCCGTCGGATGGGACGTTAAACCGTGGCTCCGTGTGCAGGAGAGCCATACCCTGTGCACATTAAAGAACACGCTGGATGGCCTTGACGGGAGGCTACCATCTGTCTCCCAACAGCTGTTCCAGTGGGTCTCCTCCCTCAACCTTCTTTGAACCTTCGGGGTCTTTGTGACCTGGCCATTTAGTCCATGGTGTGCAAAAAAGTGCCGTTCAGAGGTAAAACAACCGAACCCTTGTTACAATTGGCCTGCAGTGGTCGAATTCATCAGTTGTAGTTCAGGACAAACACATTTGAAAGAATAAACTACACAATCTGGTTGGACCTTCGTAGGCCATGGTTCTTTCACGGATTTTGTATTATTTATGATTTTTTTTCTTCCAGGAATTATTTCACCTTTGCTTAAAACAAATTTGAAACAAAGAACCTAGAAAAATTGAAATATTCCAACCTCCTTTTACGGGGGTGGCTCAGTCGGTAGCGAGCCAGGCTCGTAATCTGTAGTTCCCAGGTTCGAGTCCCAGCTGGGTCAGCGTTGAGATTTATCTCCGCAAAATTCCCCGCCCTGCCCACGTCAGTAGGGGACACCGATGGGCTTGGAAAGGCCCCCGTCCGTCGGATGGGACATTAAGCCGTGGCCCCGTGTGCGGGAGAGTCATACCCTGTGCACGTTAAAGAACACGCTGGATGGCCTTGACGGGAGGCTACCATCTGTCTCCCAACAGCTGTTCCAGTGGGTCCTCTCCCCCAACCTTCTCTGAACCTTCGGGGTCCATGTGACCTGGCTATTTAGCCCATGGTGTGCAAAAAAAGTGCTGCTCAATGGTAAAACAACCCAAAGTTAAAGAACACGCTGGATGGCCTTGACGGGAGCTACCATCTGTCTCCCAACAGCTGTTCCAGTGGGTCCCCTCCCCCAACCTTCTCTGAGCCTTCGGGGTCCATGTGACCTGGCCATTTAGCCCATGGTGTACAAAAAAGTGCCGCTCAGAGGTAAAAAGAAACCCAACGTTAAAGAACATGCTGGATGGCCTTGACGGGAGGCTACCATCTGTCTCCCAACAGCTGTTCCAGTGGGTCCCCTCCCCCAACCTTCTCTGAGCCTTCGGGGTCTATGTGACCTGGCCATTTAGCCCATGGTGTGCAAAAAAGTGCCGCTCAGAGGTAAAACAACCCAACTCAACCTCCTAGTACGGCCTATGATCATATTGTTCTCTTTGTGTTACTCACCAATTGACGGGATTGCAAGCTCAGTGGATGCGGCCTTGTTTCCTTCCGCCGTACACCACAGAACCTTGACCCGATTATGCAACGTTACGCTCGTTTTCCGTCCTTGAAAGAGAAGTGACCGCTTGGAGGAAAGATTTATTGTTTCTTATTCGTGACATCTCTTTATTTGTGGTTTAAAGCAGTGGTATCAAACTCAAATAATTTAGAGACCAAATCAGTTACTTTATAACATATGGTGGGTTGCATTTTATTTGAGGGGCGGCTCAGTCGGTAGCGTGCTAGGCTCGTAATCTGCAATTCCCAGGTTCGAGTCCCAGCTGGGCCAGCGTTTAGATTTATCTCCGCAAAATTCCCTGTCCTTCCCACTGTCAGTAGGGGATATCGATGAGCTCGGAAAGGCCACTGTCCGTCGGATGGGACGTTAAGCCGTGGCCCACTTGTGCAGGAGAGCCCATACCCTGTGCACGTTAAAGAAAACGCTGGATGGCCTTGACGAGAGGCTACCATCTGTCTCCCAACAGCTGTTCCAGTGGGTCCCCTCACCAAACCTACTCTGAGCCTTCAGGATCCTTGTGAACTAGCCATTTAGCCCATGATGTGCAAAAAAGTGCCGCTCAGAGGTAAAACAACCCAACGTTAAGGAACACGCTGGATGGCCTTGACGGGAGGCTACCATCTGTCTCCCAACAGCTGTTCCAGTGGGTCCCCTCCCACCTTCTCTGAGCCTTCGGGGTCCATGTGACCTGGCCATTTAGCCCATGGTGTACAAAAAATTGCCTCTCAGAGGTTGGGTTGGGTTGTTTTACCTCTGAGCGGCACTTTTTTGCACACCATGGGCTAAATGGCCAGGTCACATGCACCCCGAAGGCTCAGAGAAGGTTGGGGGAGGGGACCCACTGGAACAGCTGTTGGGAGACAGATGGTAGCCTCCCGTCAAGGCCATCCAGCGTGTTCTTTAACGTGCACAGAGTATGGCTCTCCCGCACACGGGGCCACGGCTTAACATCCCATCCGACGGACGGCGGCCTTTCCAAGCCCATCGGTGTCCCCTACTGACCGTGGGCAGGGCGGGGAATTTTTGCGGAGATAAATCTCAACGCTGACCCAGCTGGGACTCGAACCTGGGAACTACAGATTACGAGCCTGGCGAGCTACCGACTGAGCCACCCCCGCCCCACCGCTCAGAGGTAAAAGCAACCAACCCAACCCTGGTAAAAAAAATATTCTTTATCTTCTTATTACGAGTTCAAAAAAAAATTGCTCATTTTCTAAACCTTAAAGGTAAAAAAAAAATTCTTTCTGTTTCCCATCTCCACAGGATGCTATTTAGATGGCAGGTTCTACCAAGAGGGCTCAAGGATTCACACTGACCCACGGAAACCATGCGAGGTGTGTTACTGCATCAGGAACACTTCCGTCTGTACGATGCAGGAATGCGAATTGAAAGTTGAAGGATGCACTCCCGAGTATAAGGCAGGAAGTTGCTGCCCGTCTCGCTACAACTGCAGTAAGTTACCTGTCATTTTATTATTTCAACATACAGTACTTTGATCTTGACACTTCACACAGGTCGTAGGTAAATGGCCTGGAACTAACCTATGACGTCAGTCAAAGCGTCAACTGCGCAGTCTCAGAGGGGAGAGTTGAATCAAAATTATAACTTTGTTTTGTGCTTAACAGAGATGGAGATTTTACTGTGAAAGAGAATTATTCTGTGCGTAATAGATTTCGATTTCGTTCTGTTTGTGTACTATATTTTTTTGCGTATCAAAGAATTATACTTTTTTTTTTACGTGTGTGAGTTATGCTTTTCCTGCTTGTGAGTTACACATTTTCGGCTAGTGAATTACACCCTTTCAGCTTGTGAATTACACTTTTTCTGCTTGTGAGTGACGCCTTTTCAGCTTATGAGTTACACATTTCAGCTTTAAGTTACATTTTTTCAGCTTGTGAGTTACACCTTTTCAGCTTGTGAATTACACCTTTTCAGCTTGTGAATTACACCTTTTCAGCTTGTGAATCGCACCTTTTCTGCTTGTGAGTGACACCTTTTCAGCTTGTGAGTTACACCTTTTCTGCTTGTGATTGACACCTTTTCAGCTTGTGAGTCACACATTTTCGGCTAATGAATTACACCTTTTCAGCTTGTGAATCGCACCCTCTCTGCTTGTGAGTGACACCTTTTCAGCTTATGAGTTACACTTTTTCGGCTTGTGAGTTACACCTTTTCATCTTGTGAGTCACACATTTTCTGCTTGTGAGTGACACCTTTTCAGCTTATGAGTTACACATTTTAGCTTGTGAGTTACACTTTTTCAGCTTGCGAGTTACATTTTTTCAGCTTGTGAATCGCACCTTTTTCTGCTTGTGAGTGACACCTTTTCAGCTTATGAGTAACACCTTTTCAGATTATGAGTTACACCTTTTCAACTTGTGAGTCGCACTTTTTCAGCTTCTGAGTTACACTTTTTCAGCTTTGAGTCGCACCTTTTCAGCTTATGAGTTACACTTTTCAGCTTGTGAGTCGCACCTTTTCAGTTTGTGAGTTACACTTTTTCAGCTTGTGAGTCGCACCTTTTCGGCTTGTGAGTTACACTTTTTCAGCTTGTGAGTCGCACCTTTTCAGCTTGTGAGTGACACCTTTTCAGCTTATGAGTTAACACCCTTTCAGTTTATGAATTACACCTTTTCAGCTTGTGAGTTACACCTTTTCAGCTTATGACCTAACCTTTTTCTGCTTGTGAGTTATTTTTTGTGTGTATGAGTTACATTTTTCTATTTTTGAGCTATACTTTTTCTGCTTGGGAGTTGCACCTTTTTCAGCGTGTATTTACATTCTTTCTTCTTGCATGTTTTTCGGCAAGTGAGTTATACTTTTTTTCTGTGTGCGAGTTACATTTCTTTCTGCATATGACTTATACTTTTTCTGCAGGTGAATCATACTTTTTTTCTGCATATGACTTATACTTTTTCTGCAGGTGAATCATACTTTTTTTCTGCATGTGACTTATACTTTTTCTGCAGGTGAATCATACTTTTTTTCTTCATGTGACTTATACTTTTTCTGCAGGTGAATCATACTTTTTTTCTGCATGTGACTTATACTTTTTCTGCAGGTGAATCATACTTTTTTTCTGCATGTGACTTATACTTTTTCTGCAGGTGAATCATACTTTTTTTCTTCATGTGACTTATACTTTTTCTGCAGGTGAATCGTACTTTTTTTCTGCATGTGACTTATACTTTTTCTGCAGGTGAATCATACTTTTTTCTTCATGTGACTTATACTTTTTCTGCAGGTGAATCATACTCTTTTTCTGCATGTGACTTATACTTTTTCTGCAGGTGAATCATACTTTTTTTCTTCATGTGACTTATACTTTTTCTGCAGGTGAATCATACTTTTTTTCTGCATGTGACTTATACTTTTTCTGCAGGTGAATCATACTTTTTTTCTTCATGTGACTTATACTTTTTCTGCAGGTGAATCGTACTTTTTTTCTGCATGTGACTTATACTTTTTCTGCAGGTGAATCATACTTTTTTCTTCATGTGACTTATACTTTTTCTGCAGGTGAATCATACTTTTTTTCTTCATGTGACTTATACTTTTTCTGCAGGTGAATCATACTTTTTTTCTGCATGTGACTTATACTTTTTCTGCAGGTGAATCATACTTTTTTTCTTCATGTGACTTATACTTTTTCTGCAGGTGAATCATACTTTTTTCTTCATGTGACTTATATTTTTTCTGCAGGTGAATCATACTTTTTTTCTGCATGTGACTTATATTTTTTCTGCAGGTGAATCATACTTTTTTCTTCATGTGACATACTTTTTCTGCAGGTGAATCATACTTTTTTTCTGCATGTGACTTATACTTTTTCTGCAGGTGAATCATACTTTTTTTCTTCATATGACTTATATCTTCTCTACATGCGAGTTTAATTTTTCTGCATGTGAGTTACACTTTTACTGCCTACGAATACTAGAATAATTTATTTTTCAAAAAAAACTAGTTGAGAAACATATTCAGCATCAGAATTTACAAATATTTTGAAGTTCGAATTTTTCAAAGGCTTTTAAGAAATCCCCAAGAGTTATACTTTTTTCTGTGTAAGAGAGTTATTTTCTTACCTTTTAATGGGTGAACTGATAACACATTGATCTATCAAAATTCCTCATAGTTCAACTGGAAAATCTCAACCAATGCCACTACAATTAAGTACATTTTTTTCACAAAAGAAATTCATAATAAAACCCAGAATTTCACTTTACAGAAACAGCATTCTTCTCAGTTTCATAATACTTTAAGTCTGACATTTTGGGGGCGGGGGTGGCTCAGTCGGTAGCGAGCCAGGCTCGTAATCTGTAGTTCCCAGGTTCGAGTCCCAGCTGGGTCAGCGTTGAGATTTATCTCCGCAAAATTCCCCGCCTTGCCCACGGTCAGTAGGGGACACCGATGGGCTTGGAAAGGCCGCTGTCCGTCGGATGGGACGTTAAGCCGTGGCACCGTGTGCGGGAGAGCCATACCCTGTGTACGTTAAAGAACACGCTGGATGGCCTTGACGGGAGGCTACCATCTGTCTCCCAACAGCTGTTCCAGTGGGTCTCCTCCCCCAACCTTCTCTGAGCTTTCGGGGTCCATGTGACCTGACCATTTAGCCCATGGTGTGCAAAAAAAGTGCCGCTCAGAGGTAAAACAACCAAACGTTAAAGAACACGCTGGATGGCCTTGACGGGAGGCTACCATCTGTCTCCCAACAGCTGTTCCAGTGGGTCTCCTCCCCCAACCTTCTCTGAGCTTTCGGGGTCTATGTGACCTGATCATTTAGCCCATGGTGTGCAAAAAAAGTGCCGCTCAGAGGTAAAACAACCCAACGTTAAAGAACACGCTGGATGGCCTTGACGGGAGGCTACCATCTGTCTCCCAACAGCTGTTCCAGTGGGTTCCCTCCCCCAACCTTCTCTGAACCTTCAAGGTCCATGTGACCTGGCCATTTAGCCCATGGTGTACAAAAAAGTGCCGCTCAGAGGTAAAACAACCCAACCCAACTGACATTTTCACCAAAATTAATTCGCTTTCTGTTCGGTCATTAGACAACCAAAAACCAAACGTTGCCCAGGGCTACCAAAATATAAAGGATCATTCATGATCGTAATCAATGCGAGCCACTATCTCTCAGCTTCTAAGTGAAATTCTACATTTGTCGTTTTCTCTTGTCTCAGAACTCAGGAATTTGAAAAGAAAAGAAATGAAATCGAAGTACCCAGATGAATAAAATACCAACAACACTATTCGACGTGTAAGCTATCATTAGATCTCTCAAAATACATTCCCACTTATTTCAAGGCGTTTCCTTAAATGCACCTTCTGTTTTCACACCTGCATTTATAGAAGAAATTCACATTCGAAACTGTTTTTTTTAAGCGCAAGATATTTGGTTCGCTTTTATTTTCTATTTTTATAAACTTTTGTAATTCCAAACGACTTTCCTGCACGTGTCAGGGTTTTTTTTTTTTTTTTTTTTTGGTAAATTATCTTTTTTTCGCTTTAGACGAATTCTCTTGGCATCATAGTTTGCATGGGTTTCAAATCGACTCGATTTCTTGCTTCGTCATCATCATTTTGCTGTTGCCCAGGGCAACCATTCTGTTCCATCTGAGCACTCTGACGACACTTCAGAGATTGCTGCAGGAATGCCAAAAAAAAAAGACAGAAATCTTAACAGCTTTTATGCTGTCTTGTTGTTTTATTTCCAGAAGAGCTATTGGAAAGATTTTTGGTTTTTTGTGAACTTCCATTGCGGAGCTACTTTTTTATTTATTTATTTTTTTCTCATTCTATCCATTCCTCGCGACATTCTCTGTTAAATTTTTCTTTATCTCTTTATCGTATCGTTTTGTACTGAGTTGTTTTCTGGCACAAGAGACGGGAGATTTTTAAGTTTTTAATTTCTGGTTCGATACTGACCTTGGAACTGATGTATTTTTCCAGTTTTTCCCCTACGTGGGAAGCTAAAAAAACGGTGCACTCGAAAAGGCCGCGGTTTAGCTAATGAATGGCTTAATAATAATAACCAATGTTTTGTTGTGTATTAAAGAGAGTTTTACAGCAAAAACATCTAAATGCTTAAATTTTTAAATTTTGTGATTATACAAAAGAAAGTGAAAAATTACATGGAAAATAAAAAATAATGTTCCGATTTGGTATTATTATTGTTCTTTTTATGCTATTGTTGTTAAAAACAAAACAATGTCGATTATTCGAATTATTTGGAGATAAAACAAGTATATGTATATTATGTATATATAATTTTTTGTTCTTTATTTAAAAGGAGTGTTACAGCAAAAAATATGAAATGCAAGGTGAGGCATGAAGGTGTGCCTATTCAAGGGTTGGGTTGTTTTAACTCTGAGCGGCACTTTTTTGCACACCATGGGCTAAATGGCCAGGTCACATGGACCCCGAAGGTTCAGAGAAGGTTGGGGGAGGGGACCCACTGGAACAGCTGTTGGGAGACAGATGGTAGCTTCCCGTCAAGGCCATCCAGTGTTTTCTTTAACGTTGGGTTGTTTTTCCTCTGAATGGCACTTTTTTGCGCACCCTGGGCTAAATAGCCAGGTCACATGGACCCCGAAGGCTCAGAGAAGGTTGGGGAGGGGACCCACTGGAACAGCTGTTGGGAGACAGATGGTAGTCTCCCGTCAAGGCCATCCAGTGTTTTCTTTAACGTTGGGTTGTTTTTCCTCTGAGCGGCACTTTTTTGCACACCCTGGGCTAAATAGCCAGGTCACATGGACCCCGAAAGCTCAGAGAAGGTTGGGGAGGGGACCCACTGGAACAGCTGTTGGGAGACAGATGGTAGTCTCCCGTCAAGGCCATCCAGTGTTTTCTTTAACGTTGGGTTGTTTTTCCTCTGAGCGGCACTTTTTTCCTCACCATGGGCTAAATGGCCAGGTCACAAGGACACCGAAGGCTCAGAAAAGGTTGGGGGAGGGGACCCACTGGAACAGTTGTTGGGAGACAGATGGTAGCCTCCCGTCAAGGCCATCCAGTGTGTTCTTTAATGTTGGGTTGTTTTACCTCTGAGCGGCACTTTTTTGCACACCATGGGCAAAATGGGCAGGTCACAAGGACCCCGAAGGTCCAGAGAAGGTTGGGGGAGGGGACCCACTGGAACAGCTGTTGAGAGACAGACAGCCTCCCGTCAAGGCTATCCAGAGTGTTCTTTAATGTGCACAGGGTATGGCTCTCTCGTACACGGAGCCACGGCTTAACGTCCCATCCGACGGACGGCGGCCTTTCCAAGCCCATCGGTGACCCCTACTGACCGTGGGCAGGGCGGGGGATTTTGCGGAGATAAATCTCAACGCTGACCCAGCTGGGACTCGAACCTGGGAACAACAGATTACGAGCCTGGCGCACTACCAACGAAACCAAAATTCACAACCACACCCTGTGCACATTCAAGCCGCTGGATGACCTAAACGAGGGACTTCCAGTGGGTCTGTTTTCCACAACTTTCTCTGAGCCCTTGGGGTCCTTGTGACCTGATCATTTAGCCCATTGTGTAAGCAAAAAAAGGGGCTGTTCACAGGTAAAAGACCCCAACCCAAAAATCCATAATGATTGATGTTTGGATGGGGTTCAGTGACATTCACAATTTCTACTCTTGATGAGAGATAATATCCATTCTGACATTAGTCGGCGGATTTACGTTCCTGAGCCAGATAAAACATTGACCTTCCGTATCGACCTGACGGGATCTTTCCGCCGTGATGAATTACATCCTTTGACATCTGTTGCTCGTTTCCCAAGGGAGTGCCGTTGGCCTTTCACTTTCTCCTCTTCTCTGCGGATCATCCACGAAGAGGATTTCATTTTTTTCACGTCTTCAGTTTGACCTTTCGCACTGACTGGAATCTTCCAAAGAAAGCAGGGAACGTCTGTTGGCATTTGATGGTAGCTGGTGATTCGAAGACCAAACGACCCCTCAATGACCTCTCACGTCTTGTTATTTTTTTCTAAATGTGAATACCAGTGGTTTTGAATCGCACGGAGTGGGAGTATTCTCTGATCGAAAACAATGACGTAACAATTAAACGCAGTGCACAACCATATCACAACCATACCCTGTGCACCCATTTACAACCATTCATTGCATATTAAACCCATTCACAGCTGTACCTGTGGGTTCCCTCCCCCAACCTTCTCTGAGCCTTCGGGGTCCTTGTGACCTGGCCATTTAGCCCATGGTGTGCAAAAAAGTGCCATACTCTGTGCACATTAAAGTCGCTGGGTTGGGTTGTTTTACCTCTGAGCGGCACTTTTTTGCACACAATGGGCTAAATGGCCAGGTCACAAGGACCCCGAGGGCTCAGAAAAGGTTGGGGGAGGAGACCCACTGGAACAGCTGTTGGGAGACAGATGGTAGCCTCCCGTCAAGGCCATCCAGCGTGTTCTTTAACGTTGGGTTGTTTTACCTCTGAGCGGGACTTTTTGCACACCATGGGCTAAATGGCCAGGTCACAAGGACCCCGAAGGCTCAGAGAAGGTTGGGGGAGTGGACCTACTGGAACAGCTGTTGGGAGACAGATGGTAGCCTCCCGTCAAGGCCATCCAGTGTGTTCTTTAACGTTGGGTTGTTTTACCTCTGAGCGGCACTTTTTTGCACACAATGGGCTAAATGGCCAGGTCACAAGGACCCCGAGGGCTCAGAAAAGGTTGGGGGAGGAGACCCACTGGAACAGCTGTTGGGAGACAGATGGTAGCCTCCCGTCAAGGCCATCCAGTGTGTTCTTTAACGTTGGGTTGTTTTACCTCTGAGCGGCACTTTTTTGCACACAATGGGCTAAATGGCCAGGTCACAAGGACCCCGAGGGCTCAGAAAAGGTTGGGGGAGGAGACCCACTGGAACAGCTGTTGGTAGACAGATGGTAGCCTCCCGTCAAGGCCATCCAGCGTGTTCTTTAACGTGCACAGGGTATGACTCTCCCGCACACGGCGCCACGGCTTAACGTCCCATCCGACGGACGGCAGCCTTTCCAAGCCCATCGGTGTCCCCTACTGACCGTAGGCAGGGCGGGGAGTTTTGCGGAGATAAATCTCAACGCTGACCCAGCTGGGAGTCTAACCTGGGAATTGTAGATTACGAACCTGGCGCGCTACCGACTGAGCCACCCCCGCCCCCCCTTTCAAGAAGATTCCGACCAATGTCTTAAAGAAAATAGAATTTTTAAAAACAGACAAATTACAAAATTAAAGCTATCTAAATTTTACAATATTCTAAACTTTTAACAATTTTTTTAGCTTTAGATTTTCACCAGCATTGCATATTACTAATTGTTATGTTGTTGTTTTTTTCAGCTGAAGAAGCCGCCACGACTCTTCCGCCTGGAATTGTGGAAACTGAAGACCACGAAGGTATGAAAAGAGTTTTTAAATTCCTTACCTTAAAATTTTATTTAACACATCGCTATGGCCGAGTGGTTAGCACGCTTGGCTACTAATCTAAGGGACCTGGGTTCGAGCCCCGGATAAGGCATGGTTGTGCGTGTTGTTTTTCTGCTGAGGTCTTGCCATCCTCTCAGATCTTCTACTGAGGCATATAAACTGACAGGCTCCTGTCAGACCTCTGTGGCAAGCAGCTGCTTGAGGGGGTATTTTTAGCCGTCCCATGGCCGAGTGGTTAGCGCGCTTGGCTACTGATCTAAGGGACCTGGGTTCGAGCCCCGGGTAAGGCATGTTTGTGCGTGTTGTTTTTCTGCTGAGGTCTTGCCATCCTCTCAGATCTTCTACTGAGGCATATAAACTGACAGGCTCCTGTCAGACCTCTGTGGCAAGCAGCTGCTTGGGGGGGTATTTTTAGCCGTCCCATGGCCGAGTGGTTAGCGCGCTTGGCTACTGATCTAAGGGACCTGGGTTCGAGCCCCGGGTAAGGCATGGTTGTGCGTGTTGTTTTTCTGCTGAGGTCTTGCCATCCTCTCAGACCTGCTACTATGGCATATAAACTGACAGGCTCCTGTCAGACCTCTGTGGCAAGCAGCTGCTTGAGGGGGTATTTATTTATTTATTTTACTCGATAGGTACTCTTGAAACAGTTGATTAAATGTGATGGGAAATTATTGATTTGCCAAACTATAATCTACATCAGCTATCACATGAAACCTTGGACACGTTTTAAGCTGTTCTACTTTCTCAAAAAATAGATTTGCTGATTATGTCAGTGATAAAGTATCACAGGAAAATATCCTGTAGACGAGAAAAACTTGAAATAATCAACTGAAAGAGAATTTAGTTGCCCTGAGTGGGATTCGAATCCACATCTCCCAGAAGTAGGCTAGGTGTCATAATCGCTAGACCACCAGAGACTGGCCGTTTTCTTCAAAAATGTGACATATAAGAATTCGAGCATTTTTGTTAACGAATCAACAAAAGTTCAAATTTTTTCAGCTAACTATTTCAAGTGTTACTGAATATGTTGGGGGTGGGGGGTGGGGGTGGCTCAGTCGGTAATGTGCCAGGCTCGTAATTGGCGGTTCCCAGGTTCGAGTCCCAACTGGGCCGGAATTGAGATTTATTTCCGCAAAACTCGCCGCCCTGCCCACGGTCAGTAAGGGACGCCAATGGGCTTGGAAAAGCCGCCATCCATCGGATGGGACGTTAAGCCGTGTTCTGGTGTGCGGGAGAATCATACCCTGTGCGCGTTAAAGAACACGCTGGATGGCCTTGACGGGAGGCTACCATCTCTCTCCCAACAGCTGTTCCAGTGGGTCCCCCCCCAACCTTCTCTGAGCCTTCGGGGTCCATGTGACGTGGCCATTTAGCCCATGGTGTGTAAAAAAGTGCCGCTCAGAGGTAAAACAATCCAACGTAAAAGAACACAGTGGATGGCCTTGACGGGAGGCTACCATCTGTCTCCCAACAGCTGTTCCAGTGGGTCCCCTCCCCCAACCTTCTCTGAGCCTTCGGGGTCCATATGACCTGGCCATTTAGCCCATGGTGTGCAAAAAAGTGCCGCTCAGAGGTAAAACAACCCAACTGAATATGTTTTTGCAAATCGCTCATACAAAAAAAATTAGATATTTTTTTAACACTAAGTTTACCTAAGATGGTCTTGGTGGCCGAGTGGTTAGTGCGCTTGGACATGGATAAATTAACCCTTCAGTAATAAATTATCAATAGAAAAGTCCCATAGACAAGGAACACTTGAAAAATTGAGCTGAAAAAAATTGATTGTTCTGACTGGGATTCGAACCCAGGTTTCACATAAGCATGCCGGGCGTCTTAACCATAGACCATCTAAGGTCCAGCGGTTTTTCAACTCAATTTTTTTTTTTAAAACAACTCTCTTTCGAGCTTTAGATAATGAGTAGATGTTTCTTTTAGAATCTGAAATCTCGCCTTAGAATCTGAATTTTAGAATCTGAATCTCGCAGTTTTTTAACTGTAGGCTGTAGACAATGCTTGTTGTGGCTTGTAGGAAGTTAGTTACTAAGTTATTAATAGTAGAGTAGTCTTGCATTAACCGTCCCGTGGTCGAGTGGTTAGCGTGCTTGGCTGCTAATCTAAGGGACCTGGGTTCGAGTCCCGGGTAAGGCATGGATGTGTTTGTGTGTCGTTTTTCTGCTGAGGTCCTGCCATCCTCTCAGATCTTCTACTGTGGCATATAAACTGACAGGCTCTTGTCAGACCTCGGTGGCAAGCAGCTGCTTGAGGGGGTGTTTATTTTTATTTATATGGTTGATTACAGAATTCAGAAAAAATATCTAAAACGTGTACAGCAACTGTACACGCTCCAGTTACCGTTCACAGCAAACTGGAGCGTGTGCAGTTACTGCACACGCTCCAGTTTGCTGTGAACGGTAACTGCACACGCTCAATATTTCTGTGAGTGGGCCCACATGATCCAGGTTTAGAAATTAGCGATCTGGCAACCTTCGTGTCAAAAAAAAGTATCCGAACACTATGGCCGAGTGGTTAGCACGCTTGGCTACTGATCTAATGGACCTGGGTTCGAGTCCCGGGTAAGGCATTGATGTGTTTGTGTGTCGTTTTTCTGCTGAGGTCCTGCCATCCTCTCAGATCTTCTACTGTGGCATATAAACTGACAGGCTCCTGTCAGACCTCTGTGGCAAGCAGCTGCTTGAGGGGGTATTTATTTTTATTTATATGGTTGATTACAGAATTCAGAAAACAACATCTGAAGCGTGTACAGCAACTGTACACGCTCCAGTTTGCTGTGAACGGTAACTGCACACGCTCAATATTTCTGTGAGTAGGCCCACACGATCCAGGTTTAGAAATTAGCGATCTGGCAACCTTTGTGTCAAAAAAAAGTATCTGGCTACTGATCTAAGGGACCTGGGTTCGAGCCCCAGATTAAGGCATGGATGTATGTGTCGTTTTTCTGATGAGGTCCTGCCATCCTCTCAGACCTTCTGCTGTGGCATATAAACTGACAGGCTCCTGTCAGTTTATATGCCATAGCTGCAAGCAGCTGCTTGAGGGGGTATTTAAGGATATGAAGTTTCTTACTTCTGAGATCTAAGTATGAGAATCTCGTTAATCTCTTCCCACATGATCCCAAATTCTTCTCTTTTCCACAGGTTGTAATGTAGATGGCGTTCTGTACAAAGATGGCGAACAAGTTCCTTCTAATGAGACCTGTCAGCATTGTTATTGCATGAAACATGAAGTGGTGTGTGCTGTAGAGGAATGCAAGGCCCCAGGAGATGACTGCGTTCCCATTCCACCAGAAGATGGACAGTGCTGTCCCGAGAGATATGAATGCCGTAAGTCGTATCCATTTACTTTGGTAATTTCGTTTCAATTGTGGATCTCACTGATGCATGGGGCGGGGGTGGCTCAGTCGGTAGCGCGCCAGGCTCGTAATCTGCAGTTTCCAGGTTCGAGTCCCAGCTGGGTCAACGTTGAGATTTATCTCCGCAAAACTCTCCGCCCTGCCCACGGTCAGTAGGGGATATCGATGGGCTCGGAAAGGCCACTGTCCGTCGGATGGGACGTTAAGCCGTGGCCCACTTGTGCGGGAGAGCCCATACCCTGCGCACGTTAAAGAAAACGCTGGATGGCCTTGACGAGAGGCTACCATCTGTCTCCCAACAGCTCTTCCAGTGGGTCCCCTCCCACAACCTTCTCTGAGCCTTCGGGGTCCATGTGACCTGGCCATTTAGCCCATGATGTGCAAAAAAGTGCCGCTCAGAGGTAAAACATCCCAACGTTAAAGAACACGCTGGATGGCCTTGACGGGAGGCTACCATCTGTCTCCCAACAGCTGTTCTAGTGGGTCCCCTCCCCCAACCTTCTCTGAGCCTTCGGGGTCCATGTGACCTGGCCATTTAGCCCATGATGTGCAAAAAACTGTCGCTCAGAGGTAAAACAACCAACCAACAGATGTTAAACCATGATCCCGAGTGCAAGAGAAACATGCCTTGTGTACGTTAAACAACACGCTGGATGGCTTTAACAGGAGGCTGCCATATGTCCCTTAATAGTTATCCAGAGAGTCCTCTTCTTCAGGGGCGGGGGTGCCTCAGTTGGTAGTGCACGAGGTTCGCAATCTGAAGTTTCCAGGTTCGAGTCCCAGCTAGGCCAGGATTGATAATTATCTCTGCCCTGCCCACAGTCGGTGGGGACAACCGATGGGCTGGAAAGACTGTCTTCTGTCACATGGGATGTTAAGCCATTCAACGTACCCCGTGTGCATGAGAGCCATACTCTGTGCACATTAAAGAACATGCTGGATAGCCTTGACAGGATGCTACCATCTGTCTCCCAACAGTTGTTCCTGTGGTTCCTCTCCCCCAATCTTCTCTGAGCCTTCGGGTCCTTGTGACCTGGCCATTAGCCCGTTGTGTGCATAAAAGTGCCACTCTTCTTTAACCTTTTTTGAGTCCTTGGGGGTCTTTGTGACTTGGTCATTTAGCCCATAATGTCAAAACATTACTACTCAAAGTTAAAATAACCCAAGAAATTTCCCTCCCTCTTAATCCACCTAAGTTTCACCTTTAATAAACTAAATCCCCAAGTTATATCCATTTCTTATTACAATGCACCATTTGGCGTGTAAATCCTGTTAGTTTCCGCGGCGGGGGTGGCTCAGTCGGTAGCGCGCCAGGCTCGTAATCTGTACTTCCCAGGTTCGAGTCCCAGCTGGGTCAGCGTTGAGATTTATCTCCGCAAAATTCCCCGCCCTGCCCACGGTCAGTAGGGGACACCGATGGGCTAGGAAAGTCCGTCGTCCGTCGGATGGGACGTTAAGCCGTGGCTCCGTGTGTGGGAGAGCCATACCCTGTGCACGTTGAAGAACACGCTGGATGGCCTTGACGGGAGGCTACCATCTGTCTCCCAACTGCTGTTCCAGTGGGTCCCCTCCCCGAACCTTCTCTGAGCCTTCGGGTTCATGTGACCTGGCCATTTAGCCCATGGTGTGCAAAAAAGTGTCGCTCAGAGGTAAAACAACCCAACCCTGTTAGTTTCTTACCATTATTATTATTATCGTGTTTTCTATTAAAGGCATCTTACTTTACATGTCTAATTAAAAGCATTTATTCTTTTTCCAGCAACAACCGGCACACCCCCGATGGCAGACGTCACCACCCCATTATCATCGATCTCATCTCCTGAGACAACAGTTTCTTTGAAAACAACCTCAGAAGATTCTCCAGAGCTGGACCTAACAAAGATCACAAAGACCTCAGAAGAGACCTCCGCAACAGAACTGCCACCAAGCACTGAGAGAAAAGAATCATCTTCAGCAGAACCCCCAAGAGATTCTGCTTCGACTAGGAGTGCCCCAAGGATAGAGACTGCAGACGAGACTTCAAAGGCACCGACACCAACATTGCCAGAGATAACAATGACGGTTAGAAGCAGCGAAACCACAGAGGTTACTTATACAACAGCCCAAGCACCAAGAGAAATTGTAACGTCAGGGCCAGCAGTTAGTAGAGTGCCTGGTGAGCGGTATCCCAAGATTACTGATGTTCCAGATGTACTCACCACTGCTACTCCTCGAAGAAGAATAACTACGGGGCCCATATTCCCCAGTAGACCTATACCAGGGGAAGGTAAGTGTAACTTTCATAAAATGAATCCCTTTTTAACAGAAAACTGGCTTTTAAAAGACTGGTTTTAGGATTAATCTGGGAGGATTGAATTGGATTGTTTTACCTCTGAGCGGCACTTTTTTGCACACCATGGGCTAAATGGCCAGGCCACAAGGACCCCGAAGGCTCAGAGAAGGTTGGGAGAGGGGACCCACTGGAACAGCTGTTGGGAGACAGATGGTAGCTTCCCGTCAAGGCCATTCAGCGTGTTCTTTAACGTTGGGTTATTTTACCTCTAAGCGGCACTTTTTTGCACACCATGGGCTAAATGGCCAGGCCACAAGGACCCCGAAGGCTCAGAGAAGGTTGGGGGTTGGGTTGGGTTGTTTTACCTCTGAGCGGCACTTTTTTACACACCATGGGCTAAATGGCCAGGTCAGATGGACCCCGAAGGCTCAGAGAAGGTTGAGGGAGGGGACCCACTGGAACAGCTGTTGGGAGACAGATGGTAGCCTCCCGTCAAGGCCATCCAGCGTGTTCTTTAACGTGCACAGGGTATGGCTCCCGCACACGGGGCCACGGCTTAACGTCCCATCCGACGGACGGCGGCCTTTTCAAGCCTATCGGTGTCCCCTACTGACCGTGGGCAGGGCGGGGAAATTTTGCGGAGATGAATCTGAACGCTGACCCAGCTGGGACTCGAACCTGGGAACTACAGATTACGAGCCTGGCGCGCTACCGACTGAGCCACCCCCGCCCCTAATCTGGGATGATATCACTACTTTTTTTCAAACTTCGAATGTTTCAAATTTGACAACACTGGAGAGTTGGTCTTCTGAAGTTAGGTTATCACAAAAAGAGAGTAACTCCTAAAAGAAAAGAACTCCTAACTTCTAAGAGCAGAAAACTTTGCAATTAATATCCAAATGTCTAAAGATGGAAAACCTCAGAGTTACTATCTAAAACTCTAAGGATACCGCTTTAATTAGCCATCTAAATCTCTGAGAAGCTATAAAGCTTCCAATTAAACCTCTAAGGCTAGGAAGCTTAGAGTTACTGTCTAATCTCTACGAAACTTCAGAGTTACCATCTACCTTTTAAAGAAGCTTCAGAGTTGGCACCTAAACTCTAAGGCTAGGAAGATTCAGAGGAGTATTGGATTGGATTGTTTTACCTCTGAGCGGCACTTTTTTGCACACCATGGGCTAAATGGCCAGGCCACAAGGACCCCGAAGGCTCAGAGAAGGTTGGGGGTTGGGTTGTTTTACCTCTGAGCGGCACTTTTTTACACACCATGGGCTAAATGGCCAGGCCACAAGGACCCCGAAGGCTCAGAGAAGGTTGGGGGAGGGGACCCACTGGAACACCTGTTGGGAGACAGATGGTAGCCTCCCGTCAAGGCCATCCAGCGTGTTCTTTAACGTGCACAGGGTATGGCTCTCCCGCACACAGAACCACGGCTTAACGTCCCATCCGACGGACGGCGACCTTTTCAAGCCCATCGGTGTCCCTACCGACCGTGGGCAGGGCGGGGAAATTTTGCGGAGATAAATCTCAACGCTGACCCAGCTGGGACTCGAACCTGGGAACTATAGATTATGAGCCTGGGCGCTACCGACTGAGCCACCCCCGCCCCTCTTTTCAGAGGTGTGATCTAACCTATATGGATAGGAAGCTTCCGAATTACCATCTGACATCTCTGAGAAATCACAAAGCTATCACCTAAGTATCATCTGAAACTAGAAATTTTAGAATTATCGTTTAAACTTCTAAGATTAAATACTTTCAGCTACCACCTAAACTCTAAAACTTTATAGCTATGTAGTTCTGAACTTGAACTGGTGTATTAACTCTAAACACAGTTCATCCTGTAGTGTATCTGAAGTTTCCTAGTCTTGCAGATGTTTGAATGTTTGATCTAATATAATATCACTAAATGGTAAATGATGACTACTTGCCAGTTGATGATGCTTACATCACTTATTTACGCTTAGATCACCCACTTACCAATCCAAAGTACAAATTTAAGTCATTTGAACGAATTGCTTAGAAATAGTCGAATAATTTCCTGAAGGAAATTTTAGTATTCTAGACACAATTCTTTCTTTTTAAAATTCGCTCTTTTTGGATGTATTTAAGAGATTAACTTCATTAAATTTAAGTAACGGAAATTTAAAATGTTAATTTTTTTTAACTGATTACAATTTAACAACAAAATATGTATATCACGGATAATTTCATTTTAGATTTTGAAGAACAATTTCGGCTGAATCTAAATCAAAATTTTTAAATTGCTATAATTCTGAAATCAGAAATATCTGCATAACTTCTGTTTAGTACCCAGGTTCGAATCCCAGCTGGGTCAGCGTTGAGATTTATCTCCACAAAACTCCCCGCTCTGCTCGCGGTCAGTAGGGGACACCGATGGGCTTGGATAGGCCGCCGTCCGTCGGATGGGACGTTAAACCGTGGCGCCGTGTGCGTGAGAGCCATGCACTGTGCACGTTAAAGAACACGTTAGATGGACTTGACGGGAGGCTACCATCTATCTCCCAACAGCTGTTCCAGTGGGTCCTCTCCCCCAACCTTTTATGAGCCTTCGGGGTCCTTGTGACCTGGCCATTTAGCCCATGGTGTGCAGAAAAGCGCCGCTCAGAGGTAAAACAACCCAACGTTAAAGAACACGCTGGATGGCCTTGACGGGAGGCTACCATCTGTTTCCCAACAGCTGTTCCAGTGGGTCTCCTCCCCCAACCTTCTCTGAGCCTTCGGGCTCCATGTGACCTGGCCATTTAGCCCATGGTGTGCAAAAAAGTGCCGCTCAGAGGTAAAACAACCCAATGTTAAAGAACACGCTGGATTGCCTTGACGGGAGGCTACCATCTGTCTCCCAACAGCTGTTCCAGTGGGTCTCCTCCCCCAACCTTCTCTGAGCTTTGGGGTCCATGTGACCTGACCATTTTGCCCATGGTGTGCAAAAAAGTGCTGCTCAGAGGTAAAACAACCCAACGTTAAAGGACACCCTGGACGGCCTTGACGGGAGGCTACCATCTGTCTCCCAACAGCTGTTCCAGTGGGTTCCCGCCCCCAACCTTCTCTGAGTCTTCGGGGTCCTTGTGACCTGGCCATTTAGCTCATGATCGCTCAGAGGTAAAACTACCCAATCCTTGTTTAGTAAAAGTAGCATTTCCTCAAGTAATATACTGCTTTGAACTACGAATCAATTGCATTTTACGACAAACGTATGCTATGTACATCTAAAACAAAAAAAAAACTCTGTCCTTTTCTATTTTGCAACGAAATAATTTTTTAATAATTTAATTTTTCAGGAATATGCCGACACTTGAAAACTATCTATCCAAATAAAGCGAGCGTGCCATCGGATGACCCGTGCCGCGTGAACTGCACGTGCATCAACAGCGTCATTCAGTGCAAGACTGTGGAGTGCGAACTGCCACCAACAGATGGCGTGAGATGCAAAGCCATCATCGACGCTTCCAAATGCTGTCCGCGCTATGAATGTGGTAAGTGAAGAAGCGATATAATAATTTCATTCACTGAGTCAGTTAACTGAAAGGAAATCACGAGTAAATGAGTCAGTGGCACTTTAATCAATGGCACTTTGAAGGGAAATCGGTGGGTTAACTTTAATCAATGGCACTTTGATGGAAAATGGGTAAACTTCAATCAGTGGCACTTTGAAGGGAAATCGGCGGGTAAACTTCAATCAATGGCACTTTGAAGGGAAATCGGCAGGTAAACTTCAATCAATGGCAGTTTGAAGGGAAATCGGCAGGTAAACTTCAATCAGTGGCAGTTTGAAGGGAAATCGGTGGGTAAACTTCAATCAGTGGCAGTTTGAAGGGAAATCGGCGGATAAACTTCAATCAATGGCACTTTGAAGGGAAATCGGCGGGTAAACTTCAATCAATGGCAGTTTGAAGGGAAATCGGCAGGTAAACTTCAATCAATGGCAGTTTGAAGGCAAATCGGTAGGTAAACTTCAATCAATGGCAGTTTGAAGGGAAATCGGTAGGTAAACTTCAATCAATGGCAGTTTGAAGGGAAATCGGCGGGTAAACTTCAAGCAATGGCAGTTTGAAGGCAAATCGGCTTCAATCAATGGCAGTTTGAAAGTAAATCGGCGGATAAACTTCAATCAATGGCAGTGTGAAGGGAAATCGGCGGATAAACTTCAATCAATGGCAGTTTGAAAGGAAATCGGCAGGTAAACTTCAATCAATGGCATTGAAGGGAAATCGGCGGATAAACTTCAATCATTGGCAGTTTGAAGGTAAATCGGCAGGTAAACTTCAATCAATGGCAGTTTGAAGGTAAATCGGCAGGTAAACTTCAATCAATGGCAGTTTGAAGGGAAATCGGCAGGTAAACTTCAATCAATGGCACTTTGAAGGGAAATCGGCAGGTAAACTTCAATCAATGGCAGTTTGAAAGGAAATCGGCGGATAAACTTCAATCAATGGCAGTTTGAAAGGAAATCGGCAGGTAAACTTCAATCAATGGCAGTTTGAAGGCAAATCGGTAGGTAAACTTCAATCAATCGTAGTTTGAAGGGAAATCGGCAGGTAAACTTCAATCAATGGCATTGAAGGGAAATCGGCGGGTAAACTTCAATCAATGGCATTTTGAAGGGAAATCGGCGGGTAAACTTCAAGCAATGGCAGTTTGAAGGGAAATCGGTGGATAAACTTCAATCAATGGCAGTTTGAAAGGAAATCGGCAGGTAAACTTCAATCAATGGCAGTTTGAAAGGAAATCGGCGGATAAACTTCAATCAATGGCACTTTGAAGGGAAATCGGCAGGTAAACTTCAATCAATGGCAGTTTGAAGGCAAATCGGTAGGTAAACTTCAATCAATCGCAGTTTGAAGGGAAATCGGCAGGTAAACTTCAATCAATGGCATTGAAGGGAAATCGGCGGGTAAACTTCAATCAATGGCATTTTGAAGGGAAATCGGCGGGTAAACTTCAAGCAATGGCAGTTTGAAGGGAAATCGGTGGATAAACTTCAATCAATGGCAGTTTGAAGGGAAATCGGCGGGTAAACTTCAATCAATGGCAGTTTGAAGGCAAATCGGCAGGTAAACTTCAATCAATGGCAGTTTGAAAGGAAATCGGCGGATAAACTTCAATCAATGGCAGTGTGAAGGGAAATTGGCGGATAAACTTCAATCAATGGCAGTTTGAAGGGAAATCGGCAGGTAAACTTCAATCAATGGCATTGAAGGGAAATCGGCGGGGAAACTTCAATCAATGGCAGTTTGAAGGGAAATCGGCGGGTAAACTTCAAGCAATGGCAGTTTGAAGGGAAATCGGTGGATAAACTTCAATCAATGGCAGTTTGAAGGGAAATCGGCGGGTAAACTTCAATCAATGGCAGTTTGAAGGCAAATCGGCAGGTAAACTTCAATCAATGGCAGTTTGAAAGGAAATCGGCGGATAAACTTCAATCAATGGCAGTTTGAAAGGAAATCGGCAGGTAAACTTCAATCAATGGCAGTTTGAAAGGAAATCGGCGGGTAAACTTCAATCAATGGCATTGAAGGGAAATCGGCGGATAAACTTCAATCAATGGCATTGAAGGAAAATCGGCGGATAAACTTCAATCAATGGCAGTTTGAAGGGAAATCGGCGGGTAAACTTCAATCAATGGCATTGAAGGGAAATCGGCGGATAAACTTCAATCAATGGCATTGAAGGGAAATCGGCGGATAAACTTCAATCAATGGCATTGAAGGGAAATCGGCGGATAAACTTCAATCAATGGCAGTTTGAAGGGAAATCGGCAGGTAAACTTCAATCAATGGCAATTTGAAAGGAAATCGGCGGGTAAATTTCAAACAATGGCAGTTTGAAAGGAAATCGGCGGGTAAACTTCAATCAATGGCAGTTTGAAAGGAAATCGGCGGGTAAACTTCAATCAATGGCAATTTGAAAGGAAATCGGCGGGTAAACTTCAATCAATGGCAGTTTGAAGGGAAATCGGTGGGTAAACTTCAATCAATGGCAGTTTGAAGGGAAATCGGCGGATAAACTTCAATCAATGGCAGTTTGAAGGGAAATCGGTGGGTAAACTTCAATCAATGGCAGTTTAAAGGCAAATCGGCAGGTAAACTTCAATCAATGGCGGTTTGAAAGGAAATCGGCGGATAAACTTCAATCAATGGCAGTGTGAAGGGAAATCGGCGGATAAACTTCAATCAATGGCAGTTTGAAAGGAAATCGGCGGATAAACTTCAATCAATGGCAGTTTGAAGGCAAATCGGCAGGTAAACTTCAATCAATGGCAGTTTGAAAGGAAGTCGGCGGATAAACTTCAATCAATGGCAGTGTGAACGGAAATCGGCAGATAAACTTCAATCAATGGCATTGAAGGGAAATCGGCAGATAAACTTCAATCAATGGCAGTTTGAAAGGAAATCGGCAGGTAAACTTCAATCAATGGCATTATAGGGAAATCGGCGGGTAAACTTCAATCAATGGCAGTTTGAAGGTAAATCGGCGGATAAACTTCAATCAATGGCAGTTTGAAGGGAAATCGGTGGGTAAACTTCAATCAATGGCACTTTGAAGGGAAATCGGCGGATAAACTTCAATCAATGGCAGTGTGAAGGGAAATCGGCGGATAAACTTCAGTTTATTGAATAAATGGAGGGGAATAATTCGTAAATTTAAGTTAATAAAATGATGAAAGAGAAATAAATAATTGTGATATGTAATCAGCAATAAATAACTGTATGCAGTAAATAAACGAAATAAAATGAATGACGAAACGCCAACTGAGTCACGAGGTCTGTCTAAAGAATTCAAAGAATGAAGGAGAAATAACTGACTCATTGTTTCTTTTAAATAAATAGTAAATATTTCCTCTAAGGTTCTATCCAATAGCCGCTTGGAGTGACATAAACTTTATAAATAGCCTTAAGAAGCTACTTTGTTATCTATATATAATTGTAGAGTTAAGTTTAAATTATATTTTCATTATTCATGCAATAAATTTATATTTCTGTTGTGCAAATGTAACTTTGGAAACTCATCTTAATTTCGAAGCATGTAATTTTCATTCTTTTCTTTTTTTCTTTCTTTCTCAGAATTCGAAAAAGACAAGACTTTACAAGCTCTGAATCAGACGAAGCATGGCATTACACTTGAAGATACCATCATTGAAACAACCACGACGTTCACTTCAACGGTGAAGGATGTCACTCACGAGATCACTGCAACTTCTAAAGGAGAAACTGATCTTCCCGCAGCGAAAGAAACAACTGGAACAGAGCAGGGGACGACATCCCTTGAGCTAGATTCACAGACATCGAAATTCGCAACTGTGTTTCCAAGCGTTACTTCTACTGCAGTTATTGACAAAGAAGACATTTCAACAGTAAGCAACGCTGCAGAAGAAGAAGAAGAAATACCAAGTAAGGTCCCAACTGAATTTGATTCATCAGAGCATACATCAGAAACAACTTTAGCGTCTACTGTCTCTGAAACAAGGAACGTATCTGTAACAGAAACCACACCTAAGACAGAAACCACTCATGCTGTTTTAGACTCTGAAAGAACTACTGCACAACCGTCGATAACAACAATTGCACCACAGACATCTCGCATTCCAACTAAAGCAGCTGGTAAAACTGAAGTTACCCCAAGCGTAGGAACAGAAACGCCACTGACAACATTCGATTTGTCAACAAAATTGAAGGATGAAGTTACGTCATTACCGACAGATACAACACTATCAAGAAAAGAACCCACTACAACCCCAACAGGTTTTACTACAGACATATCTCTGGAATCTTCTCCAGAAAAAACTGCTACAGCTTCCACAGAAAAAGAATCTACTACTATGACACTAATAACAGTTGATGACTCTATTACCCTCGGAAAAGAAAGTACGGCGACGCCAGAACAAGTCACTTTGGAGAGTGAGGGAATATCGTCTGAGGTCACTCACCTTTCAACAGGAACAGCATCTACAGAAGAAAAGAAATCAACCCAGAAACCAGTAGAAGGAGAAACGGAGTCGGCCGACGTGCAGCAGACCACTCCTCCAGTGACTCCTACCACAGCTTCAGAAGGAGAAAAAACCGAAATGCTTGCTAAAGACCAAGAAGTCTCAACAGCAGTCGCAACAGATATCACTTCTTCAATATCTGATTCCGAAACTACACCTGCAGAAGACAGCTTAATTACGAAATCGCAATTTGTTCCTGTTTCGATTACAGTTCCATCGCTTGGAACGAGCGATACAGATTTGAGTACATTTACTACAATCGAGACAATTGTAGCTGATGTCACCACAGAAAAAGAAACTGTAGCTGATGTCACCACAGAAAAAGAAACTGTAGCCGATATCACCTCAGAAAAAGTAACTGTAGCCGATCTCACCACAGAAAAAGAAACTGTAGCCGATGTCACCACAGAAAAAGAAACTGTAGCTGATGTCACCACAGAAAAAGAAACTGTAGCTGATGTCACCACAGAAAAAGAAACTGTAGCTGATGTCACCACAGAAAAAGAAACTGTAGCCGATATCACCACAGAAAAAGAAACTGTAGCCGATATCACCTCAGAAAAAGTAACTGTAGCCGATCTCACCACAGAAAAAGAAACTGTAGCTGATGTCACCACAGAAAAAGAAACTGTAGCTGATGTCACCACAGAAAAAGAAACTGTAGCTGATGTCACCACAGAAAAAGAAACTGTAGCTGATGTCACCACAGAAAAAGAAACTGTAGCTGATGTCACCACAGAAAAAGAGACTGTAGCTGATGTCACCACAGAAAAAGTAACTGTAGCTGATGTCACCACAGAAAAAGAAACTGTAGCTGATGTCACCACAGAAAAAGAAACTGTAGCTGATGTCGCCACAGAAAAAGAAACCGTAGCTGATGTCACCACAGAAAAAGAAACTGTAGCTGATGTCACCACAGAAAAAGAAACTGTAGCTGATGTCACCACAGAAAAAGAGACTGTAGCTGATGTCACCACAGAAAAAGTAACTGTAGCTGATGTCACCACAGAAAAAGAAACTGTAGCTGATGTCACCACAGAAAAAGAAACTGTAGCTGATGTCACCACAGAAAAAGAAACTGTAGCTGATGTCACCACAGAAAAAGAGACTGTAGCTGATGTCACCACAGAAAAAGAAACTGTAGCTGATGTCACCACAGAAAAAGAGACTGTAGCTGATGTCACCACAGAAAAAGAGACTGTAGCTGATGTCACCACAGAAAAAGAAACTGTAGCTAATGTCACCGCAGAAAAAGAAACTGTAGCTGATGTCACCACAGAAAAAGAAACTGTAGCTGATGTCACCACAGAAAAAGAAACTGTAGCTAATGTCACCACAGAAAAAGAAACTGTAGCTAATGTCACCACAGAAAAAGAAACTGTAGCTGATGTCACCACAGAAAAAGTAACTGTAGACGATCTCATCACAGAGAAAGAAACTTTAGCCGATCTCACCACGGAAAAAGTAATTGTAGTCGATATCACCACAGAAAAAGTAACTGTAGCCGATATCACCTCAGAAAAAGTAACTGTAGCCGATCTCACCACAGAAAAAGAAACTGTAACTGATCTTACCACAGAAAAAATAACTACAGCTGATCTCAGCGCAGAGAAAGAAACTGTAGCCGATGTCGCCATAGGAAAAGTAACTGTAGCCGATCTCACGACGGTAAAAGTAACTGATCTCACCACGGAAAAATCAACTATAGCGGATGTCACCGCAGAGAAAGTAACTGTTGCCGATCTAACGACAGAGAAAGAAACTGTAGCAGATGTCACCACAGAAAAAGTTACTATAGCTGATCTTAGCACAGAAAAAGAAACTGTAGGCGATCTCGCCACAGAAAAAGTAACTGTAGCCGATCTCACAACGGAAAAAGTAACTGTAACTGATCGCAGCACAGAAAAAGAAACTATAGCCGATGTCATCACAGAGAAAGTAATTGTTACCGATCTAACCACAGAAAAAGAAACTGTAACCGATATCACCATAGAGAAAGAAACTGTAGAGGATATCACCACAGAGAAAGAAACTGTAGCCGATGTCACCACAGAAAAAGTAACTACAGGTGATCTCACCACGGAGAAAGGAACTGTAGCCGATCTCGCCACGGAGAAAGAAACTGTAGCCGATCTCGCCACGGAAAAAGAAACTGTAGCCGATCTCACCACGGAAAAAGAAACTGTAGCCGATCTCAGCACGGAAAAAGAAACTGTAGCCGATCTCACCACGGAAAAAGAAACTGTAGCCGATCTCAGCACGGAAAAAGAAACTGTAGCCGATCTCACCACGGAGAAAGAAACTGTAGCCGATCTCACAACAGAAAAAGTAACTGTAGCCGATCTCACCACGGAGAAGGAAACTGTAGCTGATCTCACCACGGAGAAAGAAACTGTAGCTTATCTCACCACAGAAAAAGTAACTACAGCTGATCTCAGCACAGAGAAAGAAACCGTGACTGACGTTAGCGCAGAAAAAGAAACTGTAACTGATTTCACCACAGAAAAGGTAACAGCAGCTGATCTTACCACAGAAGAGGGACATAGTGACAAGTCCACTTTTGCAGAAGTCGTTAAAGGAGAAGAGCGTACGAAAGCAGGTGAAGAATCGGTTGTGAAACTAACTTCTCCAAAAGAAACAATAACTGCATCTTCAACAGATATATTTACAACTGTTCCTTCTCAATCTCCAACTACCGAGGAAACTGAAACCAAATCTCTACCAACCACTGTAAGACAGAAAGATGAAACAACTCTACTATTAACTACAGAAGTTCCTGAAAGTTCCAAGACAGAAACATCTGAAGCAGAAACAACTGAATACTTAAGCACTCGTACCTCAAACGAGACGGAAACCCCCGAAGAATACTTAACGACAAAAGGGGCGAAAACCGATGATTACACTGCGATTACCAGTGCAATTGAAACAGAAACTAAGTTAGTGACTACACCAACTGTGAAAATCGAAGTGGTGACATCTCCTGCATCGGTTTTCGAAGTCAGCACGAAGGAAACGTCTTTATTGACGAAAGAAGTTGAAGATCTTACCTCTCTGCAGACAACTTTATCAGAAGAGTCAAAAGAATCGACAAAACCTGAAATCGTTACCTCACCATCAGAAGAAACAGTCACAAAAAGCTCACCGGCAGACGTCTTTGAAACTGAAACAGAAGATATCAGGTCCGCTACAACAGAGTCGTCTGAATTAATTTCTACTACGAAAGAAGTGCCAACAGACATGAAAACACCGGTTACTGATGAAACTGTTGAAGCACTAACAACTACTACATCCACAGGAACAGAAATCAAAGTCACATTTTCAACAGAAGAGATTGCAAAACTGACGCCATCAAGTCCAGCAGAGGGAGTAACATATTCCAAAGAAGAAACTATGATAACAAGAAAAATTATTACAGACACAACTAAAGAGAAAGCTGCAAGTTTCGAAACGACATTACCAACAGTAGTGACTGACAGATTGACATCTGAAGTTAAAGATTCAACAGTAGTGGAAGAAATGACCACCGTGGCTGCTGAAACATCAGAAAGGACATCAGTCACTGCTTTAGAAACCACTACCGAAACAGGAACTGAAAATGGTACGGCATCAACTGCATCAGAAATCTCCCAAACAGGAGAAACAGCAGCAAAACCTATTTCATCAGAAGTACCCATTGCAGATGAAGGTGTAACGAGTTCTCTGACAAGTAAGATTGCAGAAGTAACTAAAGAACTAACGTCCGAAACGCCTTCAGAAGAAACTACAGGAGAAACATTGCTCACATCAGAAATAGTAATACAAAAGGAAGAACTGAAACCTGATGCTGTGACAGTCACTTCTAAGGTGACCTTGCCGACTGAAGAAACTGAAGAATTAACTTCCTTGAAAACGAATGTCTCAACAGTTTCTGAAATTTCTAAATCTCCTACTGATGAAGTTTCAGAAGTTACTAAGATGCTAACTACCTCTTCAGATATCATCACAATAGAAACTGAAAAGCCATCGTCGACAACAGATTTCATTGAGAAGATAGACCGCACATCTTCAACCCCAGAAATCATCACTTTTGTAACAGGAATCTCAGAAACAACAGCACTTAAAGCAGAAACAACGACTGTCACCATTCCAACACTAGAAACAGAATATAGAGTTAGAACTCCCCCAACAGCAGCGATTTCAACACATGATACAGAATCAACTGTGAAAGATGTTACGGAAGATATTAGCACATCCTCTACAGAATTTTCGGTCAAAGAAACGGAACAACCATCAACCGAAAAATCAGAATCCCCGAGTGGAGCAGACGATGCATGGACAACAGCTTCAACAGAAGAAACTGTTGAACCCATAAAGAAATCGTCGGAATCTCCTAGACTGACAGAAACAACTGCTGCAGAAACTTCAGAAAAGGAGAAAGAAATTTTCTCTGCAACAACGATCAAATATATAACGGAAACAAAGTTTACAAAAGCTTCTGCAGTTCCCACAGCATCGTCAACTAGTCGGCCAATAACTTCTACAATATTCCCAACTGATGAAACTACAGCTACTGTGATATCACTCCAGCAGTCTCCTTCAGATGCTACAGAAGATGCTACATCTCCTTCAGAAGCTACAGCTGAAATTACAACATTAGAAGCGTCTAAACCTGAAACTTTAAGTACAGAAACTGCAGCAGAAAAAGGAACAACAGGAACATCAACTTCTGTTCCATCAGAAACTCTTACTAAGGATGATGCAAAACCATCTACCATAGCCTCGACTCTAATTGAATCAGAAGCTATCTCTACAACAGCAAAGGAAGTGAGTGACACTTCACCTGCCGCTAAAGTCACAGAACCTTGGGTAGACACTGAATCAACATCTTCGACAGCAACCACAACTTCAACCTCAATATCGCCACTGGCAACCACCGCTAAGATTGCTGTTGAATATGATACCTCTACCACTAAAGAAGCAGAAGTAAGTGGCACAACAGAAGTAGATTTGAGAGAAAAGGATGTGGAAATCAAATCAAGAAAAACCACAACGGAATCGAGTCTTGATACAACAGCAATAAGTAAAGAAGCCGAAAAGACGACGGTTGACCTGGAGGTGGAAGAAACTGAAATACCAAAATCTGCAACAGAAAAACTAGAAATAGATTTGACTACTTCTACAACATCAAGAGAAGAAACAGAATTGGTGACTTTCACCCCTGCGGTAACACTTTCTTCAACTGAAAGACATGTCACAAAAGATACATCAACACATCCCCGTGATGAGCTAACTAGCACAGCAAAGCCAGTTGACAAAGAATCTACAGGATCAGAAACAACGGAATTGTCATCTCCAGGAAGAGATGAAGAAACCGAAAAGATTAGCTCAGTACCTACATTTGCAACTTCAGACCAAACTCCAAAGTCAACTGATAGGTCAACTGATGCAGGAACGGAATACTCTACTTCTGAAGGAACAACAGTCAGGAGGACCACGGAAGAAAAAATCCAGACGTCTACATTTACATCAGAAGCAGCAGAGGAGAAAACTGACTCACCATCAGCTACATCGATTATGGAGAGCGAGACGCAATCTCTTCCAGAAGAAACTTCAACGGAGAGGATTTTGTCTCAAACACAACCGGAATCGTTCCCGACTTTTGAAACTGAACGAACTACAGAAGCTAAAGGTAAGAAAACAAAATTTCTTTAAATAAAATTTGTTTATTTATTCCATCAGTGTAAAATATCGGGTTCTTTACAGATCTCTCTCTCTCTCTGTGTGTGTGTGTGTGTAGGGGGGGGGGGTAACGCGCTACGCTCGTAATCTGTAGTTCCCAGGTTCGAGTCCCAGCTGGGTCAGCTTTGAGATTGATCTCCGCAAAATTCCCCGCCCTGCCCACGGCCAGTAGGGGACACCGATGGGATTGGAAAGCCGCCGTCCGTCGGATGGGACGTTAAGCCGTGACTCCGTGTGTGGAAGAGCCATATCCTGTGCACGTTAAAGAACACGCTGGATGGCCTTGTCAGGAGGCTACCATCTATCTCCCAATAGTTGTTCCAGTGGGTCCCTCCCCCAACCTTCTCTGAGCCCTCGGGGTCTTTGTGACCTAGCCATTTAGCCCATGGTGTGCAAAAAAGTGCCGCTCTGAGGTAAAACAACCCAACGTTAAAGAACACGCTGGATGGCCTTGACGGGAGGCTACCATCTGTATCCCAACAGCTGTTCCAGTGAGTCCCCTCCCCCAACCGTTTCTGAACCTTCGGGGTCCTTGTGACCTGACCATTTAGCCCATGGTGTGCAAAAAAGTGCCGCTCAGAGGTAAAACAACCCAACCCAACTATTTGCATATGACGATGAGTTTGGAGGAAGTTTTCAATCCTGTTAAATCAAGGTAAGAAATGTTTCTAGTGATTTCAAGAAGTGTAAAAAAAGTTTCATGTTCCCTTACAGATTGTATAGTGAATGGCACGACCTATGGAGATGGAGAGCGGGTGAAGCCTGTCGATCCTTGTGAGCATTGCTACTGTGCAGCAGGGCAGCTCATCTGCAGTCGAGAGGTCTGTCATCTGCCGTGGGACGGATGTACGCCAAGATCAACAGAAAATTTCAAATGCTGCCCAAGCGCCTACGATTGCCGTAAGTTGCTTTAAAAGTATCTTCGCTATGCAGAAAAAAGAGGGAAATACAAGGCGTTTCAAAAGTCTCTGAATATCTGTACAAATTCCATGTAAACTGGGAAAAACAGAGGGGTGTGGATATGGCTCAGTCAGTAGCGCGCCAGGCTCGAAATCTGCAGTTTCCGGGTTCGAGTCCCAGCTGGGTCAGCGTTGAGGCTTATCTCCGCAAAATTCTCCGCCCTGCCCACGGTCAGTAGGGGACACCGATGGGCTTGGAAAGGCCGCCGTCCGTCGAAATGGGACTTTAAGCCGTGGCACCGTTTGCAGGAGAGCCATACCCTATGCACATTAAAGAACACGCTGGATGGACTTGACGGGAGGCTACCATCTGTCTCCCAACAGCTGTTGCAATGGGTCCCCTCCCCAAACCTTCTCTGAGCCTTCGGGGTCCATGTGACCTGGCCATTTAGCCCATGGTGTGGAAAAAAGTGCCGCTCATAGGTAAAACAATCCAACGTTAAAGATCATGCTGGATGGCCTTGATGGGAGGCTACCATCTGTCTCCCAACAGCTGTTCCAGTGGGTCCCCTCCTCCAACCTTCTCTGAGCCTTTGGGGTTCTTGTGACCTGGCCATTTAGCCCGTGGTGTGCAAAAAAGCGCCGCTCACAGGTAAAACAACCCAACGTTAAAGAACACGCTGGATGGCCTTGACGGGAAGCTACCATCTGTCTCCCAACAGCTGTTCCAGTGGATCCCCTCCTCCAACCTTCTCTGAGCCTTCGGGGTCCTTGTGACCTGGTCATTTAGCCCATGGTGTGCAAAAATGTTCCACTAAGAGGTAAAACAATTCAACCCATACAAATTCACCCCGATTGGTTTAAAGATTATAACTTGTCCCGTTGTAAACATAAAAACAAAAGTTGTCAACTCATCTATGTTCATTACTAACAGCAATTTTTACAATAATCAATTATGTAGAGACATAATAAAAGAATAAAACTAAATATATATCAATCAAGTTAGAATTCTGGAACATTCTTCCCTTATGACATATTTCTATCCGTCAAACATGATTTCACCTAATCCAAAATTTTTCCTGTACGTATCTGATCTGTTAACCGGGAACTGAATATATTACTTTAGTCACTCAACAAAATATCCGGATATTTTTTGTCGCTCAAAAATATATCCGAACACTATGGTTGATTACAGAATTCAGAAAAAATATCTGGCAACGATTTTTTTTTAGAAATTAGTGATCTGGCAACCTTCGTGTCACGTGACACGAAGGTTGCCAGATCACAAAGACTCACAAAGACCTAGATCGTGTGGAGTCACTCACGGAAATATTGAGCGTGTGCAGTTACCGTTCACAGCAAACTGGAGCGTGTGCAGCAACTGCACACGCTCCAGTTTGCTGTGAACGGTAACTGGAGCGTGTACAGTTGCTGTACACGTTCCTGAGGTCCTGCCATCCTCTCAGACCTTCTACTACGGCATATAAACTGACAGGCTCCTGTCAGACCTCTGTGGCAAGCAGCTGCTTGAGGGGGTATTTATTTTTATTTTATTTACATTGGATCGTGTGAGCTCACAAAGACCTGGATCTTGTGGGCTCACTCACGGAAATATTGAGCGTGTGCAGTTACCGTTCACAGCAAACTGGAGCGTGTGCAGTAACTGCACACGCTCCAGTTTGCTGTGAACGGTAACTGGAGCGTGTACAGTTGCTGTACACGCTACAGATATTTTTCCTGAATTCTGTAATCACGTGACACGAAGGTTGCCAGATCACTAACTTCTAAAAAAAATCGTTGCCAGATATTTTTTCTGAATTCTGTAATCAACCATAGTGTTCGGATATTTTTTTGAGCGACAAAAAAAAAAATTCCATATTTTTTTTGAGCGACTGTACATAACATAACACGAACCTGGAAAATTTATTTACGAAAAGTCTCAAAAACCGATTTTAAAAATTGCTTTTATTTTTAGATATGCATTGAATTCAATCTTTTTTGTTAAATATTTGCTTAATTGTACCTAACTATATCACAAATATAATATAAATTTTTACAAATGCATTCTCTGTTAAATCGTGTTCCAAAAATATATTTGCTCAATAATGCATAAACATTTCACAAAGATCGTCGCAATTTTTAGATATGCATTTTATTAAGTGATGCTCCAAAAATATTTGCTTACTAAACGAATCATATTTTTTTTTCAGCAATGGAAGAAGGAACCACAGAGACTGTGTTTGTTACAAGTCCGTCACGCAGAGATTATTTTACGACAGAGGTTGCAACGAAATCTGACGTAGAAGAGATTACTATAGCAACGATGACTCCGCAGCCTTCGACAACTGCTACAGAAATCGAACTTGTCGAGTTCACTCACGAGGTATTGACATCACCAAAGCCACCAGAGTCCATTGACTTAGTCGTCACTAAACGCTTAACAACGAAAGAACCTCACGAAGAGCTATCAACAGTTGCGAAAACAACTCTCCTAAGTGAAACTACTGATAAACCGCAAACAGGAGATGATAGCGAATTATCAGTTACAACTATCGTTATGAAAAGCTCTACTGGATTAACAGAAGAAGAAGAAACAACAGCATCAACTAAAGCTATAGAAGGTGAAATGTCAACGACAGGTATCACTCTTAAAGATGGATCTACTGTAACAATTCACGAATCAAGTTCTGTAGATATAACAACAGAAGAACTAGAAATATCAACGGAAGGAATCGAAGATGGAATTACAACAGCTGAGACAAGCTCTACTGTAGAAAAACTAAGCACAACTGCTGGTGGAAGAGAAGGTGACACAACAGGTGTTACACTGAAAGACGTTTCTGCTATAACAGTGTCTGAACAAAGTACACTTGGGATAACAGAGGAAGCCGAAAGAACAAAAGCTATTAGTTCCGAAATTGAAACAACTGGAATTGCATTGAAAGATGTTCCCATTACAACAGTACCTGAAAAAAGTACTCAGGAGGAAAGAGAAAAAGGCGAGGGAACAACAGATGTTAGTCAGGAAGGGGAAACGACAACACCTCGAGTTTCTTTCAAAGATGTTCCTGTAACAACAGTGTCTGAAGAGAGCACTCCTGCAGTAACAGAGGAAAGAGAAAGGACATCAGCTGTAAGTCTGGAAGGTGAAGTCACTGCAACCAGTGTTACATTGAAAGATGTTCCTGTAACAACAGTGTCTGAAGAGAGCACTCCTGCAGTAACAGAGGAAGGAGAAAGGACATCAGCTGTAAGTCTGGAGGGTGAAGTCACTGCAACCAGTGTTACATTGAAAGATGTTCCTGTAACAACAGTGACTAAAGAGAGTACTCCTGCAGTAACAGAGAAAGCAGAAAGGACATCATCTGTAAGTCTGGAAAGTGAAGCCACTACAACCAGTGTTACATTGAAAGATGTTCCTGTAACAAGAGTGACTAAAGAGAGTACTCCTGCAGTAACAGAGGAAGGAGAAAGGACATCATCTGTAAGTCTGGAAAGTGAAGCCACTACAACCAGTGTTACATTGAAAGATGTTCCTGTAACAACGGTGTCTGAAGAGAGCACTCCTGCAGTAACAGCGGAAGGAGAAAGGACATCACCTGTAAGTCTGGAGGGTGAAGTCACTGCAACCAGTGTTACATTGAAAGATGTTCCTGTAACAACAGTGTCTGAAGAGAGCACTCCTGCAGTAACAGAGGAAGGAGAAAGGACATCAGCTGTAAGTCTGGAGGGTGAAGTCACTGCAACCAGTGTTACATTGAAAGATGTTCCTGTAACAACGGTGTCTGAAGAGAGCACTCCTGCAGTAACAGAGGAAGGAGAAAGGTCATCAGCTGTAAGTCTGGAGGGTGAAGTCACTGCAACCAGTGATACATTGAAAGATGTTCCTGTAACAACGGTGTCTGAAGAGAGCACTCCTGCAGTAACAGAGGAAGGAGAAAGGACATCAGCTGTAAGTCTGGAAAGTGAAGCCACTACAACCAGTGTTACATTGAAAGATGTTCCTGTAACTACAGTGACTAAAGAGAGCACTCCTGCAGTAACAGAGGAAGGAGAAAGGACATCAGCTGTAAGTCTGGAGGGTGAAGCCACTACAACCAGTGTTACATTGAAAGATGTTCCTGTAACAACGGTGTCTGAAGAGAGCACTCCTGCAGTAACAGAGGAAGGAGAAAGGACATCAGCTGTAAGTCTGGAAAGTGAAGCCACTACAATCAGTGTTACATTGAAAGATGTTCCTGTAACTACAGTGACTAAAGAGAGCACTCCTGGAATAACAGAGGAAGGAGAAAGGACATCAGCTGTAAGTCTGGAAGGTGAAGACACTACAACCAGTGTTACATTGAAAGATGTTCCTGTAACAACGGTGTCTGAAGAGAGCACTCCTGCAGTAACAGCGGAAGGAGAAAGGACATCAGCTGTAAGTCTGGAGGGTGAAGTCACTGCAACCAGTGTTACATTGAAAGATGTTCCTGTAACAACAGTGTCTGAAGAGAGCACTCCTGCAGTAACAGAGGAAGGAGAAAGGACATCAGCTGTAAGTCTGGAGGGTGAAGTCACTGCAACCAGTGTTACATTGAAAGATGTTCCTGTAACAACAGTGTCTGAAGAGAGCACTCCTGCAGTAACAGAGGAAGGAGAAAGGACATCAGCTGTAAGTCTGGAGGGTGAAGTCACTGCAACCAGTGTTACATTGAAAGATGTTCCTGTAACAACAGTGACTAAAGAGAGTACTCCTGCAGTAACAGAGGAAGCAGAAAGGACATCATCTGTAAGTCTGGAAAGTGAAGCCACTACAACCAGTGTTACATTGAAAGATGTTCCTGTAACAACGGTGTCTGAAGAGAGCACTCCTGCAGTAACAGAGGAAGGAGAAAGGACATCAGCTGTAAGTCTGGAAAGTGAAGCCACTACAACCAGTGTTACATTGAAAGATGTTCCTGTAACAACGGTGTCTGAAGAGAGCACTCCTGCAGTAACAGAGGAAGGAGAAAGGACATCAGCTGTAAGTCTGGAAAGTGAAGCCACTACAATCAGTGTTACATTGGAAGATGTTCCTGTAACTACAGTGACTAAAGAGAGCACTCCTGGAATATCAGAGGAAGGAGAAAGGACATCAGCTGTAAGTCTGGAAAGTGAAGCCACTACAACCAGTGTTACATTGAAAGATGTTCCTATAACAACGGTGTCTGAAGAGAGCACTCCTGCAGTAACAGAGGAAGGAGAAAGGACATCAGCTGTAAGTCTGGAAAGTGAAGCCACTACAATCAGTGTTACATTGAAAGATGTTCCTGTAACTACAGTGACTAAAGAGAGCACTCCTGGAATAACAGAGGAAGGAGAAAGGACATCAGCTGTAAGTCTGGAAGGTGAAGACACTACAACCAGTGTTACATTGAAAGATGTTCCTGTAACAACGGTGTCTGAAGAGAGCACTCCTGCAGTAACAGCGGAAGGAGAAAGGACATCAGCTGTAAGTCTGGAGGGTGAAGTCACTGCAACCAGTGTTACATTGAAAGATGTTCCTGTAACAACAGTGTCTGAAGAGAGCACTCCTGCAGTAACAGAGGAAGGAGAAAGGACATCAGCTGTAAGTCTGGAGGGTGAAGTCACTGCAACCAGTGTTACATTGAAAGATGTTCCTGTAACAACAGTGACTAAAGAGAGTACTCCTGCAGTAACAGAGGAAGCAGAAAGGACATCATCTGTAAGTCTGGAAAGTGAAGCCACTACAACCAGTGTTACATTGAAAGATGTTCCTGTAACAAGAGTGACTAAAGAGAGTACTCCTGCAGTAACAGAGGAAGGAGAAAGGACATCATCTGTAAGTCTGGAAAGTGAAGCCACTACAACCAGTGTTACATTGAAAGATGTTCCTGTAACAACGGTGTCTGAAGAGAGCACTCCTGCAGTAACAGAGGAAGGAGAAAGGACATCAGCTGTAAGTCTGGAAAGTGAAGCCACTACAACCAGTGTTACATTGAAAGATGTTCCTGTAACAACGGTGTCTGAAGAGAGCACTCCTGCAGTAACAGAGGAAGGAGAAAGGACATCAGCTGTAAGTCTGGAAAGTGAAGCCACTACAACCAGTGTTACATTGAAAGATGTTCCTGTAACAACGGTGTCTGAAGAGATCACTCCTGCAGTAACAGAGGAAGGAGAAAGGACATCAGCTGTAAGTCTGGAAAGTGAAGCCACTACAACCAGTGTTACATTGAAAGATGTTCCTGTAACAACGGTGTCTGAAGAGAGCACTCCTGCAGTAACAGAGGAAGGAGAAAGGACATCAGCTGTAAGTCTGGAAGGTGAAGGCACTGCAACCAGTGTTACATTGAAAGATGTTCCTGTAACAACGGTGTCTGAAGAGAGCACTCCTGCAGTAACAGAGAAAGGAGAAAGGACATCAGCTGTAAGTCTGGAAAGTGAAGCCACTACAATCAGTGTTACATTGAAAGATGTTCCTGCAACTACAGTGACTAAAGAGAGCACTCCTGGAATAACAGAGGAAGGAGAAAGGACATCAGCTGTAAGTCTGGAAAGTGAAGCCACTACAACCAGTGTTACATTGAAAGATGTTCCTGTAACAACGGTGTCTGAAGAGAGCACTCTTGCAGTAACAGAGGAAGGAGAAAGGACATCAGCTGTAAGTCTGGAAAGTGAATCCACTACAATCAGTGTTACATTGAAAGATGTTCCTGTAACTACAGTGACTAAAGAGAGCACTCCTGGAATAACAGAGGAAAGACAAAGGACATCAGCTGTAAGTCTGGAAGGTGAAGACACTACAACCAGTGTTACATTGAAAAATGTTCCTGTAACAACAGTGTCTGAAGAGAGCACTCCTGCAGTAACAGAGGAAGCTGTAAGTCTGCAAAGTGATGCCACTACAATCAGTGTTACATTGAAAGATATTCCTGTAACAACAGTGACTAAAGAGAGTACTTCTGCAGTAACAGAGGAAGGAGAAAGGTCATCAGCTGTAAGTCTGGAAAGTGAAGCCACTACAATCAGTGTTACATTGAAAGATATTCGTGTAACAACAGTGTCTAAAGAGAGTACTCCTGCAGTAACAGAGGAAGGAGAAAGGACATCAGCTGTAAGTCTGGAGGGTGAAGCCACTACAACAAGTGTTACATTGAAAGATATTCCTGTAACAACAGTTACTAAAGAGAGTACTCGTGCAGTAACAGAGGAAGGAGAAAGGACATCAGCTGTAAGTCTGGAGGGTGAAGCCACTACAATCAGTGTTACATTGAAAGATATTCCTGTAACTACAGTGACTAAAGAGAGCACTCCTGGAATAACAGATGAAGGAGAAAGGATATCAGCTGTAAGTCTGGAAAGTGAAGCCACTACAACCAGTGTTGCATTGAAAGATATTCCTGTAACAACAGTGTCTAAAGAGAGCACTCCTGCAGTAACAGAGGAAGGAGAAACCACATCAGCTGTAAGTCTGGAAAGTGAAGCCACTACACCCAGTGTTACATTGAAAGATGTTCCTGTAACAACGGTGTCTGAAGAGAGTACTCCTGGTGTAACAGATGAAGGAGAAAGAACATCAGCTGTAAGTCTGGAAAGTGAAGCCACTACAACCAGTGTTGCATTGAAAGATGTTCCTGTAACTACAGTGACTAAAGAGAGCACTCCTGGAGTAACAGAGGAAGGAGAAAGGACATCAGCTGTAAGTCTGGAAAATGAAGCCACTACAACCAGTGTTAGGTTGAAAGATATTCCTGTAACAACAGTGTCTGAAGAGAGTACTCCTGCAGTAACAGAGGAAGCAGAAAGGATATCAGCTGTAAGTCTGGAAAGTGAAGCCACTACAACCAGTGTTACATTGAAAGATGTTCCTGTAACAAAGGTGTCTGAAGAGAGCACTCCTGCAGTAACAGAGGAAGGAGAAAGGACATCAGCTGTAAGTCTGGAAAGTGAAGTCACTACAACCAGTGTTACATTGAAAGATATTCCTGTAACAACAGTGCCTGAAGAGAGTACACCAGCAGTAACAGAGGAAGGAGAAAGGACATCAGCTGTAAGTCTGGAAAGTGAAGCCACTACAACCAGTGTTACACTGAAAGATATTCCTGTAACAACAGTGTCTGAAGAGAGTACACCTGCAGTAACAGAGGAAGCAGAAAGGACATCATCTGTAAGTCTGGAGGGTGAAGTCACTGCAACCAGTGTTACATTGAAAGATGTTCCTGTAACAACAGTGACTAAAGAGAGTACTCCTGCAGTAACAGAGGAAGGAGAAAGGACATCAGCTATAAGTCTGGAAAGTGAAGCCACTACAACCAGTGTTACATTGAAAGATATTCCTGTAACAACGGTGTCTGAAGAGAGCACTCCTGCAGTAACAGAGGAAGCAGAAAGGACATCATCTGTAAGTCTGGAGGGTGAAGTCACTGCAACCAGTGTTACATTGAAAGATGTTCCTGTAACAACAGTGTCTGAAGAGAGTACTCCTGCAGTAACAGAGGAAGGAGAAAGGACATCAGCTATAAGTCTGGAAAGTGAAGCCACTACAACCAGTGTTACATTGAAAGATATTCCTGTAACAACGGTGTCTGAAGAGAGCACTCCTGCAGTAACAGAGGAAGCAGAAAGGACATCATCTGTAAGTCTGGAAAGTGAAGCCACTACAACCAGTGTTACATTGAAAGATGTTCCTGTAACAACGGTGTCTGAAGAGAGCACTCCTGCAGTAACAGATGAAGGAGAAAGGACATCAGCTGTAAGTCTGGAAAGTGAAGCCACTACAACCAGTGTTACATTGAAAGATATTCCTGTAACAACAGTTACTAAAGAGAGTATTCCTGCAGTAACAGAGGAAGGAGAAAGGACATCAGCTGTAAGTCTGGAAAGTGAAGCCACTGCAACCAGTGTTACATTGAAAGATGTTCCTGTAACAACAGTGACTAAAGAGAGTACTCCTGCAGTAACAGAGGAAGCAGAAAGGACATCATCTGTAAGTCTGGAAAGTGAAGCCACTACAACCAGTGTTACGTTGAAAGATATTCCTGTAACAACAGTGTCTAAAGAGAGTACTCCTGCAGTAACAGAGGAAAGAGAAAGGACATCATCTGTAAGTCTGGAAAGTGAAGCCACTACAACCAGTGTTACATTGAAAGATGTTCCTGTAACAACGGTGTCTGAAGAGAGCACTCCTGCAGTAACAGATGAAGGAGAAAGGACATCAGCTGTAAGTCTGGAAAGTGAAGCCACTACAACCAGTGTTACATTGAAAGATATTCCTGTAACAACAGTTACTAAAGAGAGTATTCCTGCAGTAACAGAGGAAGGAGAAAGGACATCAGCTGTAAGTCTGGAAAGTGAAGCCACTGCAACCAGTGTTACATTGAAAGATGTTCCTGTAACAACAGTGACTAAAGAGAGTACTCCTGCAGTAACAGAGGAAGCAGAAAGGACATCATCTGTAAGTCTGGAAAGTGAAGCCACTACAACCAGTGTTACGTTGAAAGATATTCCTGTAACAACAGTGTCTAAAGAGAGTACTCCTGCAGTAACAGAGGAAAGAGAAAGGACATCAGCTGTAAGTCTGGAAAGTGAAGCCACTACAACCAGTGTTACATTGAAAGATGTTCCTGTAACAACAGTGTCTGAAGAGAGCACTGCTGCAGTAACAGAGGAAGGAGAAAGGACATCAGCTGTAAGTCTGGAAGGTGAAGTTACTACACCCAGTGTTACATTGAAAGATATTCGTGTAACAACAGTGTCTGAAGAGAGTACTCCTGGTGTAACAGAGGAAGGAGAAAGGACATCAGCTGTAAGTCTGGAAAGTGAAGCCACTACAACCAGTGTTACATTGAAAGATGTTCCTATAACAACGGTGTCTGAAGAGAGCACTCCTGCAGTAACAGAGGAAGGTGAAAGGACATCAGCTGTAAGTCTGGAAGGTGAAGCCACTACAACCAGTGTTACGTTGAAAGATGTTCCTGTAACAACAGTGTCTGAAGAGAGTACTCCTGGTGTAACAGAGGAAGGTGAAAGGACATCAGCTGTAAGTCTGGAAAGTGAAGCCACTACAACCAGTGTTACATTGAAAGATGTTCCTGTAACAACAGTGACTAAAGAGAGTACTCCTGCAGTAACAGAGGAAGCAGAAAGGACATCATCTGTAAGTCTGGAAAGTGAAGCCACTACAACCAGTGTTACGTTGAAAGATATTCCTGTAACAACAGTGTCTAAAGAGAGTACTCCTGCAGTAACAGAGGAAAGAGAAAGGACATCAGCTGTAAGTCTGGAAAGTGAAGCCACTACAACCAGTGTTACATTGAAAGATGTTCCTGTAACAACAGTGTCTGAAGAGAGCACTGCTGCAGTAACAGAGGAAGGAGAAAGGACATCAGCTGTAAGTCTGGAAGGTGAAGTTACTACACCCAGTGTTACATTGAAAGATATTCGTGTAACAACAGTGTCTGAAGAGAGTACTCCTGGTGTAACAGAGGAAGGAGAAAGGACATCAGCTGTAAGTCTGGAAAGTGAAGCCACTACAACCAGTGTTACATTGAAAGATGTTCCTATAACAACGGTGTCTGAAGAGAGCACTCCTGCAGTAACAGAGGAAGGTGAAAGGACATCAGCTGTAAGTCTGGAAGGTGAAGCCACTACAACCAGTGTTACGTTGAAAGATGTTCCTGTAACAACAGTGTCTGAAGAGAGTACTCCTGGTGTAACAGAGGAAGGTGAAAGGACATCAGCTGTAAGTCTGGAAAGTGAAGCCACTACAACCAGTGTTACATTGAAAGATGTTCCTGTAACAACGGTGTCTGAAGAGAGCACTCCTGCAGTAACAGAGGAAAGAGAAAGGACATCAGCTGTAAGTCTGGAAAGTGAAGCCACTACAACCAGTGTTACATTGAAAGATGTTCCTGTAACAACAGTGTCTGAAGAAAGTACTCCTGGTGTAACAGAGGAAAGAGAAAGGACATCAGCTGTAAGTCTGGAAGGTGAAGCCACTACAACCAGTGTTACATTGAAAGATGTTCCTGTAACAACGGTGTCTGAAGAGAGCACTCCTGCAGTAACAGAGGAAGGAGAAAGGACATCAGCTGTAAGTCTGGAAAGTGAAGCCACTACAACCAGTGTTACATTGAAAGATGTTCCTGTAACAACAGTGTCTGAAGAGAGTACTCTTGGTGTAACAGAGGAAGGTGAAAGGACATCAGCTGTAAGTCTGGAAGGTGAAGCCACTACAACCAGTGTTACATTGAAAGATATTCCTGTAACAACGGTGTCTGAAGAGAGCACTCCTGCAGTAACAGAGGAAAGAGAAAGGACATCAGCTGTAAGTCTGGAAAGTGAAGCCACTACAACCAGTGTTACATTGAAAGATGTGCCTGTAACAACAGTGTCTGAAGAGAGTAGTCCTGGTGTAACAGAGGAAGGTGAAAGGACATCAGCTGTAAGTCTGGAAAGTGAAGCCACTACAACCAGTGTTACATCGAAAGATGTTCCTATAACAACAGTGTCTGAAGAGAGCACTCCTGCAGTAACAGAGGAAGTAGAAACGACGACAAATGTAAGTCTTGAACAGGATAATGCAACAACTTCTGCTGTATTGAAAGATGTTTCTGTTGGCGTGACAGGTGAGGATGACGTGCAGGAAGCATCAGATGCTAGTGTAGGAGAAGAAACGGAGTCAACTGTGTCTGGTGTTTCTTTAAAAGATACAACTGTTACGACTGACTCTGCTCCTAGTCAAACTACCATGAGAGTTGATATGACGAAAACGTCTATATTTTCTGCCGATGGCGAAACCACACCTATCCGTGTTTCGTTAATAGACCTAACTTTGCCAATAACGAAATATCTACAGACGACCACAATGGCGGATGAACTGAGAAGGACGTCAACCGAAAGCGAGAAACCGAGTGTGATGACAACCGATGGATTTACATTGGAAGATAAAACGAAATTTCCTACTAGTGTTGAAGGTGCAGCGAGAAATATTTCAGCAGTAGTCGTAGATGAAATCACTACGGCCATTGGAGTTACAATACAGGACTTAAGCACTTTATCTGAGACTGAATCATCCCTTAGCAACATAACAAATGTGTTCGAAATGACCTCAATGGGAGCTGCAATACGGAATGAAACATCTGGGACTGGTATTGCAGAAACAGATGTTTCGATGGTAACAACTGAAGGGGCACCAAGTAGTAGTGTTTACCTGAGGGATAGAGGAACTACATCTTCAGTTAAAGATGACGAAAAGATAACCGAAACCACCTCACCTTATGGGTTAGCAGAAGCTGTTACGGAAATCACTGGAAGTACGTCTTCTGTAATTGCAACAACTTCTGGTGAATCCAGACATGATTCGACAGTTACTAGCAGTACTGCTGTTGAAGAAACATCTTTTACTCCTAAAACACTAGACACTGGAAAGTCAGAGAGAAAAGACGAAACTACGGATGAAGTTACACTTCTACCTGAAGTGACCTCATCAACAAGTAAGGATATAACTAAGAGCAGTGAGATTTTTAATATATCTTTACCTATAAGTACAGAGTATCCTCGAGTATCAGAAACCACCCAAGCCCAAACTTTTGAGGAACATGTTAAGCCTTTATTTATTACTTCCTCGCCATTAGAGTTCAAGGAATTATCTGTGACAACTTTCATTCCGTTACCCATTACACGATCTACTTTCGTCGACACGAGGACATCTACGGAAGAAAAAGCGCTCGAAACGGCGACTGAAATAACACACGACACTCAACCAATCACAGAAGAGATCTCTGCAAAAACGCATCGACCGCCAGCTTTACCATGGTTGAAAGAAACACAATCTGCTGTTAACGTGACGACTACAGTAACTTATACTGCACCTATTCTTGAACAAACAACAGAAGCTCCAAAATATGATGGCACGAAAACTTCATCTGAATCCTTCACCTATTCAACTGCAGGTGGTGTTAGTGAAATAAGTACTGTCGATGAGAGATTTGGTGAAACAACATTTATGAGTACAACAGAGGCTCCAACGGTCACGGATAGAGTATTTACTTTCGTCACTGCAGGTGTTTCTGATAGGAAATCCACTATGCAGGTAGAAACAACCACAGTGCCAAGATATTATCCGACAACAACTGAACCTCTTTCTGAGACAGACGTACCAACTGAGGAACAGCAGGAAGAAACAGAAACCACAGTAGGTTCAATTGTGGAAACAAGAACCACTCTTGAATCTTCTCCGAAAGGTGTTACTGAAATTACAGAAACTTCTGAAGAAATAACATCACCAAGAACAACAGAAACTAGTGAAACATCTGCAACAACTTATTCAGCATCTCCAGAAAGAGAGACAACTGCACCAGTAGTATCTGAAGCTGAACTATTCAGGAATGAAACACCAATTTCTCTACCTACAGCAATTCCCGAAAAGGAATCTGAAGCATCGGTAACAACAGTATACTTGACTTCAACTGAAGGAAAAGAAACAACTGTGTCAACAGTTTCAGAAACCACAACAGCAACCGAAAATGTAACTGAAAAAAGATCTACTTCAACAAGAACTTCTGAAAAAGACACAACTCCGTCAATAACTCTTGAAACGAAACAGGACACTGATGAAATTATCGAAACGGAAACAAGTCACTTGACTACTGTGGCAGAGAAAATGACAACACCAATGATTTCTGTAACTATGAAAGATGTTGCTGAGACATCATCTGCAACACTAACACCACAAACTAAAACTGCAGTAGAAAAAGAGACCACTGAGCCAACAATCTACGAAACTGCAGCAGATATCGAAAAGATATCTTCTATAGCCACAGAAACATCGTATTTAACTTCAACTACAGAAAAGGAGACAAAAAAATCCGTCATTTACGAAACTGCGGTGGACATAGAAGAGACAGATTCAACCTCAATAACAACTTCATCCTCAACGACAACAACATCAGAAGTGTCAGAAACCACAGAAGTCACCGAACGAGCATCTGTCTCAGTGACGTCATATTCAACGTCAGGAACAGAAAAGGTGACATCAGAACAAGAAATTTCTGATTCTAAAGAAGCATCTACGACAGATTTAGTGAAAGTAACAACTTCACCAAATGCTACAGAAACTGCAGACGACAGTGAAGTGAAATCTTCAACAGAACTTTCGCCAACAGCATCTGAAACAGTGACGCCTACACAAGCAATTCATGAAACAACACATATTGCCCAAAAGCCGCCTGTAACTGTAATAACATCGCACTCAACACGTGAAGAGGAGGTAGCAACTGAAGCTGTTGTTTCGGAAACAAAACCAAGCATTCCTGATGTACTTAAAACAACGTCACAATCGGTATCAATTGTAGAGCAGGAAACAACTGAATCTGCACTTTCTGAATCAAAACTAAGCATTACTGATGTGTCTGAAGAAACATCACAATCGACATTAGCTTCAGAAATGGAAACAGCTGAGCCAACGGTTTCAGAAACAAAACCAACCATTCTTCATACATCTGAAAAGATACCACCTCAATCAACATCAATTTCAGAAGAAGTAACAACCGAACCAACATTCTTGGAAACAGAAACAAGAATTGTTGATGTGTCCGAAGAAACATCACCATCGCCATCAATTGCAGAAAAAGAAACCACCGAAAAAACAGTTTCGGAGACAAAACCGGTCATTTCTGAAGTAGCTGAGGAAACTTCAAAATCCACACCAACTGCAGAAGGAGAAACAATGGAATCAACAATTTCTGAACCCAAAACTACAATTCCTGACGAAACTAAAGAAACAACACCATCACCTTCAGCAAAAGAAACACCTGAACCAACAGTTTCTGAAACTAAAATAACCATTCCTGACGTAACTGAAGACACAACAGTATCATCTGCAGAAAAAGAAACTACCGAACCAATAGTTCTGGAAACAAAAACATCTATTCGTGACATATCTGAAGAAATATCAACTGCAATTCCACAAAAAGAATTTACTGAAACGCCTGTTTCGGAAACAGAACCAGCCATTTCTGAAGTGTCTGAAAAAGCATCAACATCAGTTTCAGAAAAGAAAACTACCGAACTGATGATTTCGGAAAGCAAACCGACAGTTCCTGATGTATCTTCAGAAACATCACCTTCAACTGCAGAAAAGGAAACAAATGAACCAACAGTTTCTGAAACAATTATTCACGATGTATCTACAGTTATACCATACTCAACAGTAACTGTAGAAAAAGAAACAACTGTAACAACAGTTTCTTTTCAAACAAAACCAGGCATTGATGAAGCATCTGTAACAGAACATTCGACACTCCTTACAGAAAAATCAACGACTGAATCAGCAACACCTATAACACCAACAACCATTCGCTACGTACCTACAGCACTGCATTCCACACTATCTACCGAAAAAGAAATTGTTGAACCAACAGTTTCCGAAACAAGTCCAGCAGTTGAGGATGTATCTACAGTAGCGTCTCATTCAACACCAACTGCAGAAAGTGAAGAAACTGAAGCTGAAGCATCTTATTCAACATCAATGTCACAGACAGAAACTACCCAACCAACAATATACGAAACAAAAGCAACCATTCCTGATGAATTTAAGGAAACGTCATCTTCAGAAAAGAAAACAACGGAACCAACAATTTTGGAAACAAAACCAACCATTCTTGATGTATCGGAAGAAACTTCACAATCAATATCAGTTTCAGAAAAGGAAACAACAGAACCCACTTCGGTTCTGGGAGAGAAAATAACAGAACCCACCTCAGTTGCAGAAAAGGAAACAACAGAACCAACAATTTCGGAACCAAAACTAACTACTCCCGATGTATCTAAAGAAACATCACAATTAATATCTCTTTCAGAAAAGGAAACAACTGAACCTACCGTTTCGGAAACAAAACTAGCCACTCATGATGTCTCAGAAGTGTCTCAATCAACATCAGCTGTAGAAAGAGAAATAACCCCATTAACATCAATTGCAGAAAAGGAAACAACCGAGCCGACATCGCTTATAGAGAAAGAAACAGCAACATCAGTTGCAGAGAAGAAAATAACCATACTGGACCATAAAATATCACTGGAAGAAAAGAAAACAACCACACCAACATCAGTTACAGGGAAGGAAATGACTACACCAACATCAGTCGTAGAGAAGGAAACAACTGCACCAATATCAGTTGTAGAAGATGAAGCAACTGCAACATCAACTGTAGAAAAGGAAACAACCGTACCAACAACAATTGTAGAAAAAGAAACAACCACACCAATATCAATTACAGAAAAGGAAACAAAAGTACCAACATCAACTGTATCAGTTGTAGAAAAAGAAACAAAAGTACCAACATCAACTGCATCAGTTGTAGAAAAAGAAACAAAAGTACCAACATCAACTGCATCAATTGTAGAAAAAGAAACAAAAGTACCAACATCAACTGCATCAATTGTAGAAAAAGAAATAACCCCACCAACATCAACTATAGAAAAAGAAATAACCTCACCAACATCAGTTGTAGAAAAAGAAACAATCACACCAACATCGATTGTAGACAAGGACACAACCACACCAACATCAATTGTAGAAAAAGAAACAACCACACCAACATCAACTGTAGAAAAAGAAACAACCACACCAACATTAGCTGCAGACAAGGAAACAACCGCACCAACATTGGCTGTAGAAAAAGAAACTACTTCACAAACAGCCATTGTGGAAGAGAAAACAACCGCACAAGTATTGGTTGTAGAAAAAGAAACCACCGCACCAACAATAATTGTAGAAGAAGAAACAACCACACCAACATCAGTTGTAGAAAAGGAAACAACTGCACCAACATCAACTGTAGAAAAAGAAACAATCCCGCCAACATCGATTGTAGACAAGGAAACAACCGCACCAACATCAACTGTAGTAAAAGAAACAACCACACCAACATTAGCTGTAGAAAAGGAAACAATCATACCACCATCATTTGCAGAAAAGGAAACAACCGCACTAATATCGGTTGTAGAAAAAGAAACTACCGCACCAACAGCAATTGTAGAAGAAAAACCTACCGAGCCAACATCATTTGTAGAAAAGGAAACAACTGCACCAACAGCAGTTGTAGAAAAGGAAACAACTGCACCAACAGCGGTTGTAGAAAAGGAAACAACTGCACCAACATCAACTGTAGAAAAGGAAACAACTGCACCAATATCAACTGTAGAAAAAGAAACAACCCCACCAACATCAACTGTACAGAAAGAAACAATCCCACCAACATCAATTGTACAAGAAGAAACAGCCACACCAACATCAGCTGTAGAAAAGGAAACTACTACACCACCAACTGCAGAAAAGAAAACAAGTGCACCAACATTGACTGTAGAAAAAGAAACTACTTCACCAACATCTGTTGCAGAACAGAAAACAACCACACTAACATCGGTTGTAGAAAAAGAAACTACCTCACCAACAACAATTGTAGAAAAGGAAACAACTGCACCAACATCAGTTGTAGAAAAGGAAACAACTGTACCAACATCACCTGTAGAAAAAGAAATAACCCCACCAACATCGACTGTAGAAAAAGAGACAACCTCACGAACATCAGCTGTAGAAAAGGAAACAGCTCCACCAACGTCAGTTATTGAAAAGGAAACAACTGCACCAACATCAGTTATAGAAGAGGAAGCAACTACAAAATCAACTGTAGAAAAGGAAAAAACCGCACCAACATCAGCTGTAGAAAAAGAAACAACCACACTAACATCAGCTGCAGAAAAAGAAACAACTGCACCAACATCATTTGTAGAAAAAGAAACACTACCAACATCATTTGCAGAAAAAGAAACAACCATGCCAACATCAGCTGCAGAAAAGGAAACAACCTCATCAGCATCAACTGTAGAAAAAGAAACAACCACACTATCATCAGCTGCAGAAAAGGAAACAACCTCATCAGCATCAACTGTAGAAAAAGAAACAACCACACTATCATCAGCTGCAGAAAAAGAAACAACCATGCCAACATCAGCTGTAGAAAAAGGAACAACCACACTAACATCAACTGCAGAAAAAGAAACAATCACACCAACATCATTTGTAGAAAAAGAAACAACTGCACCAACATCATTTGTAGAAAAAGAAACAACCACGCCAACATCAGCTGCAGAAAAGGAAACAACCTCATCAGCATCAACTGTAGAAAAAGAAACAATCACACCAACATCAACTGCAGAAAAGGAAACAACCGCACCAACATCAGCTGCAGAAAAGGAAACAACCTCATCAGCATCAACTGTAGAAAAAGAAACAATCACACCAACATCAATTGTAGAAAAAGAAACAACTGGACCAACATCAATTGTAGAGAAGGAAACCATTGCTGAATCGTCTCCAACGACAATAAAAACAACGTTCCCAACGAAAGAAACAGAATTGGAGGAATTTACTGAAAAGATGACTACCCCTCAACAAAGAATAGCTGTTGAACGGAAAGAAACTCTAGACGAAGTAGCACCTACAGTGAAAGATGCTGAAGATCAAGAAACAACAGTAAAGACGTTTACATCTTCCTCGACATCATCAGAAGTAGAGGAAATGACTGAATCACCCGTAGTTACGATCCAGGAAAGGACTGATTCTGAACACTTAGCAACAACAATTCCAGCTATTGGAGAAATAAGCACGGAATCGCCGAAACCAAGTGCGGAAACAGAAGTTGAAGACAGGGATACAACAACTCCAGCAATTCTAGAAGTCACTGCTACTAAACTAAGCACAGTAAGTAAACAAAATGATACCACACATTGGCCAACAGAAGCTGCAGAGGAAACAACAGAATTCAAAATAATCGACGAAGAAATAAAAGGAATTACTGCAACTGTCGCTCCAACGATATTTACTAAAGTAAAAGAAACCGAAGAAACAACTAGACCAACGGAAACGACCGAATCAGTTGCAGAGATAGAGGAGACAGAAAAGTTGAGGACAACAGAGGAAGACAGCGACAGAAGTATTCGAAAAGAGACCACTGTCGTTGCAAGAGAAACGACTACAGAATTCTTTACAACACCAGATGACTTATCTGACTTTGGAAAGAGAACAGGTTCTTTTTCATTCAGTATACTCCCAGAATCTTCAACGACCGTTACTGACTTTATATCAACTTCAGAAGATGCAGGCATCTCTAAAAGATTAGACGTGACTACAAAAACCGATGAAACTACAACTGATAGTTATGCCACTAACTACTCGTTAACAGTAACTCCTGTATATATCACTTCGTCATCAGACACAACAGAAAAGACAGAACTTTTAGAAAAGGACACTACAGTTTCTGATAGATGGTTCATGACAAGTGGTCATACGTTCAGTGATGAAACGGTGACGCCAGACTTGACTACAGCCGCTGAGGTCGACGATACTGTCTCTACTACCACAGTGCCATTTAAGGATTTTACGACTATGTGGAGTACAGTGTTTGGAGGCAGCCAGAGACCTAATGAAACAGAAACAGGACAAACTGAGGGTTCATCGGAAGAGTCCGTCACCTCACAGAGCCATTTCACCACATTTACAACCCTTCCATCAGAAGAAAATGTCACAGGCAAGTATTATTATTATCATCACTTAAACAACCCAGAAATAAGAATAATATAAAACAATATGTACAGTCGCTCAAAAAAATATCCGAACACCATGGTTGATAACAGAATTCAGAAAAAGTATCTGGCAACGATTTTTTTTTTTTAGAAATTAGTGATCTGGCAACCCTCGTGTCATTGATGATAGAATTCAGAAAAAATATCTGGCAACGATTTTTTTTTAGAAATTAGTGGTCTGGCAACCTTCGTGTCATTGATGACAAAATTCAGAAAAAATATCTGGCAACGATTTTTTTTTAGAAATTAGTGATCTGGCAACCTTTGTGTCATTGATGACAGAATTCAGAAAAAATATCTGGCAACGATTTTTTTCTAGAAATTAGTGATCTGGCAACCCTCGTGTCATTGATGATAGAATTCAGAAAAAATATCTGGCAACGATTTTTTTTTTAGAAATTAGTGGTCTGGCAACCTTTGTGTCATTGATGACAGAATTCAGAAAAAATATCTGGCAACGATTTTTTTCTAGAAATTAGTGATCTGGCAACCCTCGTGTCATTGATGATAGAATTCAGAAAAAATATCTGGCAACGATTTTTTTTTAGAAATTAGTGGTCTGGCAACCTTCGTGTCATTGATGACAGAATTCAGAAAAAATATCTGGCAACGATTTTTTTTTTAGAAATTAGTGATCTGGCAACCTTTGTGTCATTGATGACAGAATTCAGAAAAAATATCTGGCAACGATTTTTTTCTAGAAATTAGTGATCTGGCAACCCTCGTGTCATTGATGACAGAATTCAGAAAAAATATCTGGCAACGATTTTTTTAAGAAATTAGTGATCAGGCAACCTTTGTGTCATTGATGAAAAAATATCTGGCAACGATTTTTTTTTTTAGAAATTAGTGATCTGGCAACCTTTGTGTCATTGATGACAGAATTCAGAAAAAATATCTGGCAACGATTTTTTTCTTTTAGAAATTAGTGATCTGGCAACCTTTGTGTCATTGATGACAGAATTCAGAAAAAATATCTGGCAACGATTTTTTTTAGAAATTAGTGATCTGGCAACCTTCGTGTCATTGATGACAGAATTCAGAAAAATATCTGGCAATGATTTTTTTAGAAATTAGTGATCTGGCAACCTTCGTGTCATTGATGACAGAATTCAGAAAAATATCTGGCAATGATTTTTTTAGAAATTAGTGATCTGGCAACCTTCGTGTCACGTCAGACGAAGGTTGCCAGATCACTAATTTCTAAAAAAATCGTTGCGAGATATTTTTTCTGAATTCTGTAATCCACCATAGTGTTCGGATATTTTTTGAGCAACTGTTCTTGTCCTTTTATAACTGCACCCGTCAGACTGATGTTGCCCCATGTACTGAAAGCTATAACTTATAACCAGAATCCAGCAATAAAATATCATTTTTTATAATTTTAACATATTCCCGTAAACTTAATTCTTACCAACGCTTGAACCAATATCTCAATTTAAGAACTTCGGATAATATCAGTAATATAAAAACACATTCTTGTTCTTATCTTAAACTTAATTACTGTAATTGTTACATTATTTTGCATTTAGATACTATTTTAAATTTTGTTTTACATTACGGATTTGCTTCATTTTTTCAGAACATGAAAGTGATGAAGATTTTGTTCTGGATGAAGGAGGTGCGTAGTAAATATTTTTCTTAATTTTATTTCGTAATAAAATCGTTTTTCAATTTGACACTCATTTTCTATTTTTCTATTCCTATATACACCGAAGAGACAAAACATTATGACCACCTGCCTAACATGATGTTGATCCTCCACGTGCTGCCAAAACAGCTCTTACCCAGAGAGGCATGGACGCTACAAGATTTCTAAAGGTGTCTTGTGGTATCTGGTACAGTCGCTCAAAAAAGTATCTGAACATACGGTTGGTTACAGAATTCAGAAAAAATATCTGGCAACGATTTTTTAGAAATTAGTGATCTGGCAACCTTCATGTCACGTGACACAAAGGTTGCCAGATCACTAATTTCTGAAGAAAAAAAAAATCGTTGCCAGATTATTTTTTCTGAATTCTGTAATCTGTAATCCGCTGCCTTTCCCATCTGAAGAGCAGAGCTAAATATCAGGCGTTATACGGTTTCATGACCTACACACGCGCCGTCGTTTACCAGCAGTTGCTATTCCCCGCCCTGCCCACGGTCAGTAGGGGACACCGATGGGCTTGGAAAGGCCGCCGTCCGTCGGATGGGACGTTAAGCCGTGGCCCCGTGTGCGGGAGAGACATACCCTGTGCACGTTAAAGAACACGTTGGATAGCCTTGACGGGAGGCTACCATCTGTCTCCCAACAGCTGTTCCAGTGGGTCCCCTCCCCCAACCTTCTCTGAGCCTTCGGAGTCCATGTGACCTGGCCATTTAGCCCATGGTGTGCAAAAAAGTGCCGCTCAGAGGTAAAACAACCCAACAACCCAACCCAGCAGTTGCTTCAATTTGCATAAGACACGCTGGTCATAATGTTTTGGCTCTTCGGTGTATGTCCGACAGTTTATAAGTTAGTCGTGAGAAATCTCAAAAATTTTCGTACAGATAATCCGTACCGTATTTTTAAAAATTGTACTAAAATCTCAGTCTGCGATTCGAACCCTTGCCCTGAACTAGACTAGAAAGTGGACAGAGAAGGGCTTGGAAAGTCCTGTGGTCCTGTGTGCAGCAAAGTCAAACTTGTGCACGTTAAGGAACACACTGAATGACCTTGAAGGGAGGTCTCTGTTCCTCTCCTATCATCTGTCCAGTGGGTTTTCTACTCCCAACTTCCTCTGAGCCTTCGAGATCCTTGTGACTTGGCAATTTAGCCAATTGTGTGCAAAAAAAAGGGTATCGCTCAGAGGTAAAACAACCCAACTCAGAGGTAAAACAACCCAACTCAGAGGTAAAACAACCCAACTCAGAGGTAAAATAACCCAACTCAGAGGTAAAATAACCCAACTCAGAGGTAAAACAACCCAACTCAGAGGTAAAACAACCCAACTCAGAGGTAAAATAACCCAACTCAGAGGTAAAATAACCCAACTCAGAGGTAAAACAACCCAATTCAGAGGTAAAACAACCCAACTCAGAGGTAAAACAACCCAACTCAGAGGTAAAACAACCCAACTCAGAGGTAAAACAACCCAACTCAGAGGTAAAACAACCCAAATCAGAGGTAAAACAACCCAATTCAGAGGTAAAATAACCCAACTCAGAGGTAAAACAACCCAACTCAGAGGTAAAACAACCCAACTCAGAGGTAAAACAACTCAACTCAGAGATAAAACAACCCAACTCAGAGGTAAAATAACCCAACTCAGAGGCAAAATAACCCAACTCAGAGGTAAAACAACCCAACTCAGAGGTAAAACAACCCAACTCAGAGGTAAAACAACCCAACTCAGAGGTAAAACAACCCAACTCAGAGGTAAAACAACCCAAATCAGAGGTAAAACAACCCAATTCAGAGGTAAAATAACCCAACTCAGAGGTAAAACAACCCAACTCAGAGGTAAAACAACCCAACTCAGAGGTAAAACAACTCAACTCAGAGGTAAAACAACCCAACTCAGAGGTAAAATAACCCAACTCAGAGGTAAAATAACCCAACTCAGAGGTAAAACAACCCAATTCAGAGGTAAAACAACCCAACTCAGAGGTAAAACAACCCAACTCAGAGGTAAAACAACCCAACTCAGAGGTAAAACAACCCAACTCTGAGGTAAAACAACCCAACTCAGAGGTAAAACAACCCAACTCAGAGGTAAAACAACCCAACTCAGAGGTAAAACAACCCAACTCAGAGGTAAAACAACCCAACTCAGAGGTAAAACAACCCAACTCAGAGGTAAAATAACCCAACTCAGAGGTAAAATAACCCAACTCAGAGGTAAAACAACCCAACTCAGAGGTAAAATAACCCAACTCAGAGGTAAAACAACCCAACTCAGAGGTAAAACAACCCAACTCAGAGGTAAAACAACCCAACTCAGAGGTAAAACAACCCAAATCAGAGGTAAAACAACCCAACTCAGAGGTAAAACAACTCAACTCAGAGGTAAAACAACCCAAATCAGAGGTAAAACAACCCAACTCAGAGGTAAAACAACCCAACTCAGAGAACCTAGATAGAAAAAGAACTCAGAATTAGAAAAAAATAATTGTGAGAAACAATTAACATTAGGACGATAAATTTACTGTGAAAAATCTTGAATAGAAGTTTTCGAAGTAAATGAAAATTCGCATTTTTCAACTTTAACACCTTCTAACTGTGGAAATTAAAATTGGATAGATTTGTTTAGATTGAAGAGACTTTTTTTTCGACGTATTTGCTCAACTATTAAGGAAGATATCACTCTGAATTTAACGTCGATCAATGTTAGAGGAAAAATTGCCTTGAGCCGGTGGGATGCGAACCCACGACCTCCTGATAACATGTCAGGTGCTCTGGACCACTGAGTTACTGGCCACCGATCAAGATCTCCTCCAATTGACGATAGGAACTTTCTACCAAAAGTACACAATTCTCTGTGACTCATGAAGGTATTGTCCCACTGTTGGGTTGTTTTACCTCTGAGCGGCACTTTTTTGCACACCATGGGCTAAATGGCCAGGTCACATGGACCCCGTAGGCTCAGAGAAGGTTGGGGGAGGGGACCCACTGGAACAGCTGTTGGGAGACAGATGGTAGCCTCCCGTCAAGGCCATCCAGCGTGTTCTTTAACGTGCACAGGGTATGGCTCTCCCGCACACGGGGCCATGGCTTAACGTCCCATCCAACGGATGACGGCCTTTCCAAGCCCATCGGTGTCCCCTACTGACCGTGGGAAGGGCGGGGAATTTTGCGGAAATAAATCTCAACGTTAACCCAGCTGGGACTCGAACCTGGGAACTACAGATTACGAGCCTGGCGCGCTACCGACTGAGCCACCCCCGCCCCTGTTTCTTGAGGCTGAGAGCAGCTGGGACAATGCCTTCATGAGACACGGAGAATTGTACTGTTGATAGAAAGTTAATAGCGTCAATTCGAGGAGATCTAGATCGGTGGCCAGTAGCTCAGTGGTCCAGAGCACCTGACATGTTATCAGGAGGTCGTGGGTTCGTATCCCACCGACTCAAGATTTCCTCTAACTGTGATCGACATTAAATTCAGAGTGATATCTTCCTTAATGGATAGATTTGTATTCTGTACGCCTTGCGAAGGCGTTTCAAGTCACTCTTCAGTCATTCGGTGACCACGAAGGTGTTTTAGGTCACTCTTCGGTCACTCGGTGAACCACGAAGGCGTTTTAGGTCAGTCTTTTATCTCAGCAAACCGCGAAGGCGTTTTAGGTCACTCGGCGGACCGCGAAAGCGTTTTAGGTCATTTGGCGGACCACGAAGGCGTTTTAGGTCACTCTTCGGTCACTCGGCGGACCGCGAAGGCGTTTTATGTCACTCTTTGGTCACTTGGTGAACCACGAAGGCGTTTTAGGTCACTCTTTTCACTCGGCAAACCGCGAAGGCGTTTTAGGTCATTTGGCGGACCACGAAGGCGTTTTAGGTCACTCTTCGGTCACTCGGCGGACGGCGAAGGCGTTTTATGTCACTCTTTGGTCACTTGGTGAACCACGAAGGCGTTTTAGGTCACTCTTTTCACTCGGCAAACCGCGAAGGCGTTTTAGGTCATTTGGCGGACCACGAAGGCGTTTTAGGTCACTCTTCGGTCACTCGGCGGACCGCGAAGGAGTTTTATGTCACTCTTTGGTCACTTGGTGAACCACGAAGGCGTTTTAGGTCACTCTTTTCACTCGGCAAACCGCGAAGGCGTTTTAGGTCATTCAGCGGACTGCAAAGGCGTTTTACGTCACTTGGCGGACCGCGAAGGCGTTTTAGGTCACTCTTCGGTCACTCGGCGGACCGCGAAGGCGTTTTATGTCACTCTTTGGTCACTCGGTGAACCACGAAGGCGTTTTAGGTCACTCTTTTCACTCGGCAAACCGCGAAAGCGTTTTAGGTCATTCAACGGACTGCAAAGGCGTTTTAGGTCACTTGGCGGACCGCGAAGGCGTTTTAGGTCACTCTTCGGTCACTCGGCGGACCGCGAAGGCGTTTTATGTCACTCTTTGGTCACTCGGTGAACCGCGAAGGCGTTTTAGATCACTCGGCGGACCGCGTAGGCGTTTAAGGTCACTCGGCGAACCCCGGAGCCGTTTTAGGTCACTCTTCGGTCACTCGGTGGACCGCGAAGGCATTTTAGGTCACTCTTCGATCATTCGGTGAGCCTGGAAGACGTATTAAGCCATTCCTCAGTCATTCGGTGAGCCACGAAGACGTATTAAGTCACTCTTCATCCACTTCGTGAGCGAAGAAGTCATTTAAAACTCTGCGTCTACTAATTCAGATAAAATACAGATGTTAATAACTTTGAAGCTCTCAGTGTTAACATACGAAGTGATTTTACATAGGGGCGGGTAGGAGCTCAGTCGGTAGCGCGCCAGGCTCGTAATCTGTAGTTCCCAAGTTCGAGTCCCAGTTGGGTCAGTATTCAGATTTATCTCCGCAAAATTCCCCGCCCTGCCCACGGTCAGTAGGGGACACCGATGGGCTTGGAAAGGCCGCCGTCCGACGGATGGGACGTTAAGCCGTGGCCCCGTGTGCGGGAGAGCCATACCCTCTGCACGTTACAGAACACGCTGGATGGCCTTGACGGGAGGCTACCATATGTCTCCCAACAGCTGTTCCAGTGAGTCCCCTACCCCAACCTTCTCTGAGCCTTCGGGGTCCTTGTGACCTAGCCACTTAGCCCATGGTGTGCAAAAAAGTTCCGCTCAGAGGTGAAAACAACCCAACGTTAAAGAACACTCTGGATAGCCTTGACGGGAGGCTCCCATCTGTCTCCCAACAACTGTTCTATTGGGTCCCCTCCCCTAACCTTCTCTGAGCATTCGGGGTCCATGTGACCTGACCATTTAGCCCATGGTGTGCAAAAAAGTGCCGCTCAGAGGTAAAACAACTCAACGTTAAAGAACGCGCTGGATGGCCTTGACGGAAGGCTACCATCTGTCTCCCAACAGCTGTTCCAGTGGGTCCCCTCCCCAACGTTCTCTGAGCCTTCGGGGTCCTTGTAACCTGGCCATTTAGCCCATGGTGTGCAAAAAAGTGCCGCTCAGTGGTAAAACAACGCAACCCAACCCATTTTACACATCTCGCCTAACAGAAATTAATACCCTCATTTAATATTTTTCTCTTATAACTCTTGAGAATACGCATTCCCTTAATAGCGAAGTCGAAATATTAATAGCAAAATCAACAGATGTATATGTGTGTGATATTATTCTCATTTCTCTGTAATCATTCTAATTTACTTATTTTAATTCTGGTATTCAAAAGTTGTTTTATTCTTCCAGCATGCATTTTCGAGGGCCGCATGCACCAATCGGCCGAACAGATCCCTCGAGTTGACCCCTGCGAATTCTGTTTCTGTTTCCGTGGAGACATCATCTGTCTGCAACAATCTTGTCCTCCGCCTCTTCTAGGATGCCACCAGACTGCAATCCCCGGATACTGCTGTCCAAGATACGAATGTCGTAAGTCTCATCTCATTGGAACTACCTTTGAAAAGCAATGGAATGATCCTGGATTTCACATATCCAATGATCTCGGACTTATATATATTATAGTTAACTGCTTATGGAAACTCGCTTATAATGAACTGCTTATGGAAATTCCCTTATAGTTAACTGCTTATGGAAACTAGCTTATAATGAACTGCTTATGGAAACTCCCTTATAGTTAACTGCTTATGCGAACTCGCTTATAGTTAACTGCTTATGCAAACTCGCTTATAATGAACTGCTTATGGAAACTCCCTTATAGTTAATTGCTTATGCGAACTCGCTTATAGTTAACTGCTTATGCAAACTCGCTTATAATGAACTGCTTATGGAAACTCCCTTATAGTTAACTGCTTATGCAAACTCGCTTATAATGAACTGCTTATGGAAACTCCCTTATAGTTAACTGCTTATGCAAACTCGCTTATAATGAACTGCTTATGGAAACTCCCTTATAGTTAACTGCTTATGCAAACTCGCTTATAATGAACTGCTTATGCGAACTCGCTTATAATGAACTGTTTATGGAAACTCCCTTATAGTTAACTGCTTATGGAAAGTCGCTTATAGTGAACTGCTTATGGAAACTCGCTTATGGTGAACTACTTACGATAACTCGCCTACGGAGAACTGCTTATGATAATTTGCTTATAATGACTGGTTTACAGTGAAAAAATATGAATGGTAACTCGCTTATAGTGAACTGCTTATGGAAACTCGCTTATAGTGAACTGTGTATAGAAACTTACGGTGCGCTGCATATGATAACTCGCTTACAGTGCACTGCCTATGGTAACTCGCTAATGGTGAACTGCTTATGGTAAGTCACCTAGGGAGAACTGCTTATGGTAACTTGCTTATAATGACTGGTTTACAGTGGAAAAAATGAATAATGGAAACTCGCTTATAATGAACTGCTTATGGAAACTTGCTTACGGTTCGCTGCTCATGGTAACTCTCTTACAGTGCACTGCCTATGGTACCTCGCTTATGGTGAACTGTTTACGGTAACTCGCCTACGGAGAACTGCTTATAGTAACTTGCTTATAATGACTGGTTTACAATGAACTGCTAATTACTGTTATTCTGTGCGCATTTCAAATATCAACTGACCGAATTCAACAAGTATGTTTTTTTATTTCTGCAGCTGTTTTCGTGACTTCTCGTAACGTAACGAAGACCTCGAAGAAAGCTCCCAATGCTCCTGTTTTCATCCAAAGGCACATTGAGAAGAGACACGTGAAGGAGATAGTGGAAGTTAAAGGTAAGTGGTGATTGTTAAGCTCCTAAAACTTATTTTATCAGTTCTTACCTTCAACAAACTCTTCAATTTCGCATTTCTTCAATTTATATACACATTCTGAATCTTGGAAGAGGTCATCAGCATTTAGCCCCATTGAGTGCAAAAAAAAAACTATTTTTCTGTCGTTATGGTGAACTGCCTATGATAACTCGCTTACGGTGAACTGCTTATGGCAACTCGTTTGCAGTGAACTGCTTATGGTAACTCGCTTATAGTGAACTGCTTATGGTAACTCGCTTTTACTGAACTGCTTATGGTAACTCGCTTGTAGTGAACTGTTTATGGCAACTCACTTGCAGTGAACCGCTTATGGTAACTCGCTTATAGTGAATTGCTTGTGGTAACTCGCTTGTAGTGAACTGCGTATGGTAACTCGCTTATACTGAACTGCTTATGGTAACTGGCTTGTAGTGAACTGCTTATGGGAACTCGCTTACATTGAACTGTTGATGGTAATTCACTTATCATCATCATCATCATCATCATCATCATCATCATCATCATCATCATCATCATCAAGCAACCATGGGCTACGGAGTTCCAACCAGACCGTGCAATTTATTTCTCCAAGCAAGTCTGTCCTGAGCTACATCTGCTGCATCTGGCCACTGTACACCAATTCTAACAAGGTCCTGTTTGACATTGTCTGCCCACCGCATCCTAGGTCTCCCCCTCCTTCTGAGGCCTTTAGGCACACTGTTCATAACCCTATTCGCCAATCTATATTCATACGGGCAACATGGCCCAACCAACAGAGTCTCTCTTTGCACAATATGCTGCTTAAAGGAGGTTGCAGACTCCTTTGCCTAACCTCATCATTAGTTACAAAGTTGAACCACCTAATGCCCAAGATACTGCGTAAGCATCTAGAATCAAAAGCATCTAGTTTCCTGTTATCTTGTTTACACAGCGTCCAAGTTTCACTACCATAACTAACCCTAGAAAGAACCAAACTATTATACAGTCTAATTTTAGTCTTTAGGTGTATATGCCTATTTCTCCACAATCTCCATAGATTCTTAAAAGTCCAGGCAGCAATCCCTATTCGTCTGTTAATCTCATGCCGCACATCACCAGTATCTGTTACATAGCTCCCAAGGTAATTAAACTGTGACACCTGCTCAAGACTGCAACCATTCAGATTAACTGAATCACAGCCTGCCTGACCAATTTTCATCACTTTAGTTTTCTCTCTGTTTACAACCAAACATACTCTATTACCAGTTCCATCAACAGCTCGAATGAAAGAGTTCATCTCATCAACATCATTTGCCAAAAGGGCTAAATCATCAGCATAATCTAAATCAGAAATTTTCGTATCTCCAGTCCATGTAAGGCCAAAATCTTTCCCTTGAAGTGAATTTCGCATAACATAATCAATAACCAAACTAAAGAGAAAAGGAGACAAAATGCACCCTTGTCGAACACCAGACGTAATGCTAAACGAATTGCTACAAGACTTACCAACACTCACACACGACTCAGTGTTATTATAGAGAGCTTTCATAATGTTAACTAACTTGTCTGGTATACCATATGATCTCACAATCAACCACAAATTATGACGATCAACAGAGTCGAAAGCCTTTTTGAAATCAACAAAGCTATCAACCAAAGGTTTCTGAAATTCTAAACATTTCTCAAGAATCTGCCTAAGTGAAAATATCTGATCCACACATCCCCTACCACTTCTGAATCCACATTGCTCATCACGCAATTGACTCTCAACCAGATTCTTAATTCTATTAAGCACAATCATGGAAAGAACTTTACCTGGAATAGAGAGTAGGCTGATACCCCTATAGTTATCACAAGAACTGCGATCACCTTTTTTGAAAATAGGGATAATAATAGCTCTGGTAAAATCCTTAGGAACCATGCCTTTATCATAAAAGATATTCAGAATTTCAGTCATCCAAGTGGTAACCGAAACATTCCCGTCTCTAAGCATTTTCGTAGTAATTTCATATACCCCTGGGGATTTATGAAGTTTAAGTTTAGAAATAGCCAAAGTAACTTCAGATTGTGTTATAGGGCCAACATTAAAGCCACCAATGCCTCTATCATCATTGCAAACAATGGGAGTAGAACTAACCGCATTGTTCAGAATATCACTGAAATGCTCAGCCCATCTAGCCATGACAGAATCCTCACCTTTTATAACCTTACTTGTTTATCCTTCAATCCCTGTATGCCTGTCCGTTTTCTACCACACAAAACATTAACTATCTGGTACAGCTCTCTGCTGTTGTGCTGTCTAACTGCTTCCTCGGCTTTGTCAGCCAAACCATCAAGCCAAAGATTTTTATCAGCAGCTAACTGATCTTTTACACGTTTATTAAGCTCTCTGTAATCCTTTCTATTAGGACTAGTAGGGTATTGATTAAGGACATTCCTGCAGTTCTTTCTTTCTGAAATAAGCTCAAGTGCCTTATCACTTAAATAATTCTGCCTCCTCTGCTCCCTTTTTCCTAAAAGAGTACTGTTAGTGTCCAAAAAAGCCTGTTTAAAATGATCCCATTCTTCCTCAACTTCAGTGGTAAGCATACCATGACTGTCATAATGACTAAGTAACCTATCATGGTAAGCTTTGGCTATAACTGGATCTTTCAGAGCTTCAGTATTAAAAGTAAATTTTTTAACCCTAGCACAACACTTTTTAAGTTTAAGTTGCAAGACACTTTTAACAAGGTGATGGTCAGAATCAATTTCAGCTCCCCCTATACGACCTGGTATTCCTAACAGAACTAGCCCATTTGCTGTTAATTAATATATAATCAATCATATTCTTACGCAGCCCATCAGGTGAAATCCATATATACTTATGTATGTCGCGGTGTTTGTAATACGTGTTAGTTATTCTGAAACCATTGAGTATAGTGAACTGCTTATGGAAACTCGCTTATAATGAACTGCTTATTGTAACTCGCTTCTAGTGAACCGCTTATTGTAACTCGCTTATAGTGAATTGCTTATTGTAACTCGCTTATAGTGAACTGTTTATTGTAACTCGCTTATAGTGAATTGCTTATTGTAACTCGCTTATAGTGAACTGTTTATTGTAACTCGCTTATAGTGAACTGCTTATTGTAACTCGCTTATAGTGAACTGCTTATTGTAACTCGCTTATAGTGAACTACGTATGGTAACTCGTTTTTGATGCGCTGCTTATTGTAACTCAGTTACATTGCACTGCCTACGGTAACTCGCCTACGGAGAACTGCTTATGGTAACTTGCTTATAATGACTGGTTTACAGTAAACTGCTTAGTGACTCGCTTAAGTGCCGCGTTGACGACGAACAACTGCTGCTGCTGATTGTTGTGGGACTGGAGGGAGGCGGGAGTTACAGGGTGAAAGGTCATCTGGGTCAGATGATTGAGTCGGCTCGCCTTTTGGCAGCTATTGGGCCGAGGTAGACGGTTGAGATTCAGGTTTTAAGCTTTACTTTTTCTTACGTAGAAAACCAAATATGTTTCATAAGCTTTCATTTTCTTTTAAAATTTCTCACTTCACGCCGTCTTATTCTAAAAAAATGTTTCAAATGTCTACGTAAATTATAAATATAAATAAATACAACGACAACATTTTGTCAAAAAACGCGTTGATTAAATCAACGCAAAATAGGAACCGACTGTATGTACACTGGCTAAAATTGCAGAGGGAACACCATTAACAAATGAATTGGGGGCGAGGGTGGCTCAGTCGGTAGCGCGTCAGGCTCGTAATCTGCAGTTCCCAGGTTCGAGTCACAGCTGGGTCAGCGTTGAGATTTATCTCCGCAAAACTCTCCGCCCTGCGGGCGAGTCAGTAGGGGACACCGATGGGCTTGGAAAGACCGCCATCCGTCGGATGGGACGTTAAGCCGTGGCTCCGTGTGCGGGAGAGCCATAACCCTGTGCACCTTAAAGAACACACTGGATGGCCTTCACGGGAGGCTACCATCTGTCTCCTAAGAGCTGTTCCAGTGGGTCTCCTCCCCAAACCTTATCTGAACCTTCGGGGTCTATGTGACCTGGCCATTTAGCCCATGGTGTGCAAAAAAAGTGCCGCTCTGAGGTAAAACAACCCAACGTTAAAGAACACGCTGGATGGCCTTGACGGGAGGCTACCATCTGTCTCTCAACAGCTGTTCCAGTGGGTCCCCTCCCCCAACCTTCTCTTAGCCTTCCGGGTCCATGTGACCTGGCCATTTATCCCATGGTGTGCAAAAAAGTGCTGCTCAGATGTAAAACAACCCAACGCTGGATGGCCTTGACGGGAGGCTACCATCTGTCTCCCAACAGCTGTTCCAGTGGGTCCCCTCCTCCCACCTTCTCTTAGCCTTCGGGGTTCTTCTGACCTGGACATTTAGACTATTGTGTGCAAAATAGTGCCGCTCTGAGGTAAAACAACCCAACATTAAAGAACACGCTGGATGGCCTTGACGGGAGACTACCATCTGTCTCCTAACAGCTGTTCTAGTGGGTCCCCTCCGCCAACCTTCTCTTACCTTCGGGGTCCATGTGACCTGGCCATTTAGCCCATGGTGCGCAAAATAGTGCCGTTTAGAGGTAAAACAACCCAACTGTAATTATTCTGCTATGCCAGTATAGTTCAGTATTTACCTATTGTAGATTCATGGTGTTCTCAACAAATCTAATTCCTTAATGTTCCTCTTTTTTCAGGTTGTGAGATCAACGGAACTTTCTACGAAGTGGGGTCAACAGTTTTCCCAGCCAGCGGCCCATGCCTGCACTGCAAATGTGAAGGAGGCGGACTGATGCGTTGTGACCCCAGGGACTGTAAACCACAGCCACCTTTACTCCTCAGAATGAATCGGAAATTTTTCAGGCCAAGTTAACGTGCGTTTTTAATCTCTTCCACAGACCATTACTCTCATCAGTCATTTTCTGGAAACCGTTGAACTTTGCCTTCTAGTTCCTGCAGCGGTTCCGATGATGGCTCTCATCAGTATTCAAAGGTTTAAATCATTTTTATGTTCCAGAGACTGGTTCTCGCAGAGTATTTATTTTCAGTTAAAATCTTCAGTCCTGTAATGATGTTTTCGTGGGTCCTATTTTAGTGCTGCGACCATTGGATCGAGCGGTTTCAAACTGGTAGGATCGAAGGATTTCTTCTATTTATAGCTTTAAGAGAGATGCAGCAACGGTGTTATAAGTTGGACGACATTTACAGGTAGATGAAATGGAGATTTTTGAGAGGAAGTGAGCACTTGTTATTTTACGTAAACCAGAGATGTACACATCGTATCACTAGTTACGTAACCTGTGATGTACGAGTCATGTTTGCTAGTTACTTAAAAAATGAGTCAACATTACCTGACTAGTTACTAGTTAGCACTACATTGCTGACGAGTAACTAGCATCACATCACTAGTTACTTTCTGTAACTAATGATATAGACTCACATCGCTAGTTACTTAAACATTGATGTAGACGTCACATCGCTAGTTACTTTCCGTAACTAGTGACGTAGACATTACATCGCTAGTTTCTTAAATATTGATGTGGACGTCACGTCACTAGTTACTTTCCGTAACTAGTGACATAGATATCACATCGCTAGTTTCTTAAATATTGATGTAGACATCACATCGCTAGTTTCTTAAATATTGATGTAGACATCACATAGACATTACATCGCTAGTTTCTTAAATATTGACGTAGACATCACATCACTAGTTACTTTCCGTAACTAGTGACGTAGATATCACATCGCTAGTTTCTTAAATATTGATGTAGACATCACATCGCTAGTTTCTTAAATATTGATGTAGACATCACATCGCTAGTTTCTTAAATATTGATGTAGACATCACATAGACATTACATCGCTAGTTTCTTAAATATTGATGTGGACGTCACATCACTAGTTACTTTCCGTAACTAGTGACGTAGATATCACATCGCTAGTTTCTTAAATATTGATGTAGACATCACATCACTAGTTACTTTCCGTAACTAGTGACGTAGATATCACATCGCCAGTTTTTTAAATATCAATGTAGACATCATATTACTAGATTCTTAAACACTGATGCAGACATCACATCACTAGTTTCTTAAACGTTGATGCAGACATCACATCACTAGTTACTTAATCACTGATATAGATGGTCATCACCTGAATAGTTACTTAACCATTGATGTAGCCATCACGTCACTAGTTAATTTATGCAACTAGTGACGTAGACATCACATCGCTAGTTATTTTCTGCAGACGTCCTAATACGATTCTGTCCTTTATAAAGCATAGTTCCTAATATGACCAATTCTGGGACATAAAATTAAGTATTCGTTGGGCAGGAAATGGACTCTTCCACCTTCATGTCACCAGTCGGTTAGGTCAGTATTTTTTACACGGTGTGGTACACTCTTTTTTTTCGTTTTGTTGAAGATTCCTCCTATGTGGGAAACATTTTTTAGCTTCGAGGTCGGTTGGGGTCATGGAAGGTAAGAACACGGTGCCAAACCAAAAAAAAAACAGCAAACGTGTCTGTAGACGTATTGTTTATATTATTATTATTAATTTCATTTATCACTGCTCATTTTCTTCGTCTGCGTTGCTCCGTAACATCGTGGGGGAAAAAAAATAGTTTTTCATTTATCGTATCGATTTCTGGTATTAAAATACAAAAGCACGTCTGATATTTTAAGAACGTACCAAAATCACAATATGAAAAGAAAAAGAATTTTATTTGTTGCAATGGAACTGAATGTAGAAGAATTTTGTAAGGAAAAAAAAAACATTCCCAATGTGATAGTTTTGTGTTGTGTCCATATCAGTTAAACAAAAAAAAAAATTAAAATCAACATGCTTTGATGCAGTGAAACGTCTTGTACATATAAATAAAAAATTGTTATTTTTATTATGTTTGTGTCTTTAATTGTGATGTGCGAACAAAATAATGAGGACTGAATATTCAGAAGATTTTCACGTAGATTGCAGAAGATTCTAACACATTTTATGTACACTTTAAAACGAGTTGTACAGTCGCTCAAAAAAATATCCGAACACTATGGTTGATGGCAGAATTGAGAAAAAAAAAATCTGGCAACGATTTTTTTTGGAAATTAGTGATCTGGCAACGTTCGTGTCACGTGATTACAAATTCAGGAAAAATATCTGGAGCGTGTACAGCAACTGTACACGCTCCAGTTACCGTTCACAGCAAACTGGAGCGTGTGCAGTTACTTCACACGCTCCAGTTTGCTGTGAACGGTAACTGCACACGCTCAATATTTCCGTGAGTGAGCCCACACGATCTAGTATCAAAATAATATGACCACCTACAGTCGCTCAAAAAAATATCCGAACACTATGGATGATAGCAGAATTGAGAAAAAAAATCTGGCAACGATTTTTTTTAGAAATTAGTGATCTGGCAACCTTCGTGTCACGTGAAACGAAGGTTGCCAGATCACTAATTTACTGGGAACACGTAATCTGTAGTTCCCAGGTTCGAGTCCCAGCTGGGTCAGCGTTGAGACTTATCTTCGCAAAACTCCCCGCCCTGCCCACGATCAGTAGGGAACACCGATGAGCTTGGAAAGGCCGCCGTCCGTCGGTTGGGACGTTAAGCCGTGTACTCGTGTGCGGGAGAGCCATACCCTGTGCACGTTAAAGAACACGCTGGATGGCCTTGACGGGAGGCTACCATCTCTCTCCCAACAACTGTTCCAGTGCGTCCCCTCCCCCAACCTTCTCTGAACCTTCGGGGTCCATGTGACCTGGCCATTTAGCCCATGGTGTGCCAAAAAGTGCCGCTCAGAGGTAAAACAATCCAATCCAATGGACTTTCTGTTCTATCTTTCATTGAATTTTGCTATCTAAACCCCTTTTATCATCGTACCGTATTTTAGCTGCAGCTTCCTCATATTTCGCATTTTTTTCAGGCATACATTTTTTAAATCCGATCCCATATAAGGGAACTGTTACTGAAAGAGTCATTAAAAAACAAAAAAAAAAACAGAAACTGAAGTTGAACTAGTGTTGAAACAAAAAGCTTAAACACCTAAAACCGCAAAAGTTCGGTTGTGTAACCTCTGAGCGACACTTTTTTTGCACACCATGGCTAAATGGCCAGGTCACATGGACCCCGAAGGCTCAGAGAAGGTTGGGGGAGGGGACCCACTGGAACAGCTGTTGGGAGACAGATGGTAGCCTCCCGTCAAGGCCATCCAGCGTGTTCTTTAACGTTGGGTTGTTTTACCTCTGAGCGGCACTTTTTTGCACACCATGGGCTAAATGGCCAGGTCACATGGACCCCGAAGGCTCAGAGAAGGTTGGGGGAGGGGACCCACTGGAACAGCTGTTGGGAGACAGATGGTAGCCTCCCGTCAAGGCCATCCAGCGTGTTCTTTAACGTTGGGTTGTTTTACCTCTGAGCGGCACTTTTTTGCACACCATGGGCTAAATGGCCAGGTCACATGGACCCCGAAGGCTCAGAGAAGGTTGGGGGAGGGGACTCACTGGAACAGCTGTTGGGAGACAGATGGTAGCCTCCGGTCAAGGCCATCCAGCGTGTTCTTTAACGTGCACAGGGTGTGACTCTCCCTCACACGGGACCACGGCTTAACGTCCCATCCGACGGACGGCGGCCTTTCCAAGCCCATCGGTGTCCCCTATTGACCGTGTGCAGGGCGGGGAATCTTGCGGAGATAAATCTCAACGCTGACCCAGCTGGGACTCGAACCTGGGAACTACAGATTACGAGCCTGGCGCGCTAACGACTGAGCCACCCCCGCCCCTCCCCTCCCCAAAAATTATCAATCAGTAACACCAAAAGGAAAAGGAATGAGATTTAAATTTAAACTTTCGCTACAATTCTGGCACTTCCAAGAGTATTTCCTGTTGAGTCACAGTGTTCCGTAGCATAGGCATTATTTCGTAATACTCACGTACTTCCGGTTATTTTCAAAGTCATTAATTCCCATACATTTCAGCTGTTTTGCATACTAATCACCTAAATAGTGAACTTAATGAATAATATAAACCCCGGCGACTTAGCAGAGTTAAGCAGAGAAGCTAACTTTGCTATCTACGATATTCACACAAATGCCTACGTGGTAAGATGGTCTTTGAACAACCGCGGTTTTTACACTTAAACTGATTCTTTATTTATAGCTCTTCAAAATACTTAAGTATATACAGTTGTGTATAAGGTAAACTTCCTGTTATTCATGAGAAATATGTTTATAGAAACTAAATACTATAGGTACAAGGGGCGGGGGTGGCTCAGTCGGTAGCGCGCCAGGCTCGTAATCTGTAGTTCCCAGGTTCGAGTCCAGCTGGGTCAGCGTTGAGATTTATTTCCGCAAAATTCCCCGGCCTGCCCACGGTCAGTAGGGGACACCGATGGGCTTGGAAAGGCCGCCGTCCGTCGGATGGGGCATTAAGCCGTGGCCCCGTGTGCTGGATTACCTTGACGGGAGGCTACCATCTGTCTCCCAACAGCTGTCCAGTGGGTCCCCTTCCCCCAACCTTCTCTGAGCCTTCAGGGTCCATGTGACCTGGCCATTTAGCCCATGGTGTGCAAAAAAGTGCCGTTGTGGGAGACAGATAGTAGCCTCCCGTGAAGGCCATCCAGTGTGTTCTTTAACGTGCACAGGGTATGGCTCTCCCGCACACGGAGCCACGGCTTAACGTCCCATCCGACGGACGGCGGTCTTTCCAAACCCATCGGTGTCCCCTATTGACCGTGGGCATGGCGGGGAGTTTTGCGGAGATGATTACGAGCCTGGCGCTCTACCGACTGAGCCACCCCTCCCCCTTCGCAACTAGGATTCACTAAACAGTCCCAATAATGAATCATACATCAAGGTCTCTATTCCGCTATCCCTTTATTGACCGTTTCGTGATTTCAATCTAAACATCTAAGTGGAGATATTCTACGCTCATCAACTGCCAATCACAACTTCTGATCGGCACGAGATACCCCAGTGTTGCCATGTGGAACTGACATAATTCCAGTCGAAGGCAATAAAGGACGAGGTTATGCTATGCAATCGCGTTGAATGTACGATTTCGGTTTAGAGCTATTGACCCCTAGTGTTCGCGAAGGGTCTCCTCGCGAACACTAGGGGTCACGTGACAACAGGCTGGAAGTAATTGCTCCCAATCGGGGAGGAACATACATTTCATCATTAAGGTTGGGTTGTTTTACCTCTGAGCGGCACTTTTTTGTACACCATGGGCTAAATGGCTAGGTCACATGGACCCCGAAGGCTCAGAGAAGGTTGGGAGAGGGGACCCACTGGAACAGATGTTGGGAGACAGATGGTAGCCTCCCGTCAAGGCCATCCAGCGTGTTCTTTAACGTTGGGTTGTTTTACCCCTGAGCGGCACTTTTTTTGCACACTATGGGCTAAATGGTCAGGTCACATGGACCCCGAAGGCTCAGAGAAGGTTGGGAGAGGGGACCCACTGGAACAGCTGTTGGGAGACAGATGGTAGCCTCCCGTCAAGGCCATCCAGCGTGTTCTTTAACGTGCACAGGGTATGGCTCTCCCGCACACGGGGCCACGGCTTAACGTCCCATCCGACGGACGGCGGCCTTTCCAAGCCCATCGGTGTCCCCTACTGACCGTGGGCAGGGCGGGGAATTTTTGCGGAGATAAATCTCAACGCTGACCCAGCTGGGACTCGAACCTGGGAACTACAGATTACGAGCCTGGCGCGCTACCGACTGAGCCACCCCCGCCCCTCATCATTAAGGAGTCTAATCTCAATGCAAAATAAATTTATATTTCAAATTTTACCAAATAAATATAAAACTGTTACCATCTTTTGTAAGTATACCATTTCAGGTGCATTTCCACTGAGACATTAATTTTGTTTATAGAACATTAAATTACTTCTTTAAAAACAATAATGCAGTGCTGCATTATACAAATTATTCCATGCGAGATAATGGGAAAAAGGTTTCTGTTACCACTTGCAAATAAAGAAATTATGCACAAACACTTTGATTATTTGGCCTCTAAAATTTTTAATTCTTTACCGATTATAATTCGAAATGAAACTAATTATTATTAACTATTTCAGATCTCTCACTGCTAATTATCTAATGACCATTACAAATGCAGACAGCCTGTTTTCAGTGTTAAAGTAAAAAAAAATTAATTCGTTTCAATAAATTCTGTGTTGTTTTTGTATATATATATTTTTTCTTTATATAAAGTTGAGTGTCAGTGTTGCCAAAATTATGTATTTAAATAATTTGTGAATTAACCTATATGAGCTTAGATGCTCTTGGGTTTAATAAGATTATTACAAATAAAAAAAAAGAACCAATAATCTAAAACCTAGAAGAATAACAAGTCACCTCCAATGAATATACAACTGCAACATCCTTAATATATCTAAAGATGTCTGAAATGGGGTGGCTCAGTCGGTAGCGCGCCAGGCTCGTAATCCGTAGTTCCCAGGTTCGAGTTCCAGCTGGGTCAACGTTTAGGTTTATCTCTGCAAAATTCCCCGCCCTGCCCACGGTCAGTAGGGGACATCGATGGGTTTGGAAAGGTCGCCGTCCGTCGGAGAGTATAAGCCGTGGTCCCGTGTGCTGGAGAGTCATATCCTGTGCACGTTAAAAAAACGCTGGATATCCTTGACGGGAAGCTACCATCAGCTGTTCCAGTGGATCGCCTCCCTCTAACCTTTCTGAGCCCTTAGGATCTTTTATTAACTAACACATTGTGTGCAAAAAGTAACGCCTTCACAAATAATCAACCCTTGTCCAACCCGATTCTGGATTCTTGGGATCCTTGTGACCTGTCCATTTCGCCCTACAGTTTGCAAAAAAAAAGTTATCGCTCAGTTAGGAAGACAGTCCAACAACTTCCAACATCATACGCTGAATAGACTATAAAATCCTAAAGCTATATATGAATAAGAGAGAAAAAACATTTCTTTACATTTCTGTTTCAGCCCCTTGGACAGGGTGTCTTCCATCTCAGCTTCCAGTCCTCCAACAATTCGCTAAAGTTTTCAGCAAAGCTATCTAATGGGGACACAGTGTCCGATTGCACCGCCAAGTACTTATGGACCAATTACAGCGCCATCTTTTGGACGGAAGTCAACTACGCCGTGTCGCCATCGAATAGACGTCACTTCCGAGCACAGTTTGAAAACATCCGGGATATTCAACTCATTTACTTCACTTTCAAGAAGGTAAAAGATATCGTTGTAAAAAAGAGGCATTTCTTTTCGTTTCTTCGTTCTGTTTTGTTGTTATTATATGATGCATGGAAAGATTAATATGAGGAAGATAAAGACGGATTTTGCCATACCTCCCCCCCCCCTTAAATACATATCCCTCTACATGTCTGGGGGGGAAGAGAAATCCTTCTACCGGAAGTTACGTTCATCAAAAGGGGGAAAAAAAAAGAGAGAAATCCCTCTACCGGAAATTACGTTCACCAAAAGAAAAAAAAAAAAACCCAAAAAATTCTCTACCACAAGTTGCATTAAAAAAAAAACGCGAAATCCCTCTACCGGAAGTTACGTTCACCAAAGGGGGGGGGGAAGAATAAAGAGAGAGAGAAACATTCCTCCACCGGAAGTTACGTTCATCAAAAAAAAAAGAGAGAGAGAAATCCCTCTACCGGAAGTTACGTTCACCAAAAGATAAAAAAAGAGAGACAGAAATTCCTCTACCGGAAGTTACGTTCATCAAAGGGGGGGGGGGGGGAGAGGAATCCCTTCACCGAAAGTTACGTTCACAAAAAAAAAGAGAGAGAAATTCCTCTACCGGAAGTTACGTTCACCAAAAGAAAGAAAAAACGCCAATACTCACAGGTTATAAATAAAAGTTAAGACACCCTGTTTGCTTCTAGGAAACCTGGGTTCGAATCCCAGTCACAGAGTCCCACTTTCTTGTGTGGTTTGTGAGAAAAGCGTTAATCGCCGCACTGATGAAGCCAACTTAGTTGCTTTGCAAAAGTTTTGTTTGAAGACGCCACAAAACGTTAAAAAGTCAATCTCTAGAAAGTTCAAATCGCTTTCTGTGTAGCTGCCTCTCATGGAACGAAGACTACTTTTATTTATCATCTATGGCAGGAAAGATGCTTCTATTTGAAATCTGTGGAAGGGGGGATACTTGAAATAATTAGCTGAAAAAAAATTCGTTGTTCTGACTAGGATTCGAACCCAGGTTTTCTTAGTAGGAAGCCGGGCATCTTAACCTTTATTTATGACCTGTGAGTGTTGGCGTGTTTTTTTTTGTCCTTTTGGTGAACGTAGCTTCCGGTAGAAATTTTTTTTTAACGTAACTTCCGGTAGAGGGATTTCTCTCTCTTTCCCCCCCCCCCCCCCAGCGAACATACCTTCCGGTAGAGGGATTTCTCTCTCTTTCCTCCCCCCCAGCGAACGTAACTTCCGGTAGAGAGATTTCTCTCCCCCCCCCCCCCCGGACTTTAGGAAAAGCACTTTTTTTTTTCTGGGAGTGAGATTTTTTTCCCCCACTCTCTTTGAGGGAGTCATCATTTTTTTAGAATGCTCTCTGGGAAGGAATTCACGAAATATTTTGCTGAGGACATCTGGCATGCAATCAGGAGATGTCGGGTTCGACTTACACTCATGGTGAAACTCATGTTTTTTCCAGCCTAAATATTTCTATGTTTACAGGTAATGACTCTGTGCCTCCACTAGTGACCGATTCTTGCATTAATAACGCTATTAACGTTATTGACTATCGAATTATTCAACGGCATTTGTGTTAAAGTCGAAAAGTTGTCTTTTCCTGCTCGCAGATGGCGCCACAAACGGCTAATCGGGAAGATTTAAAGTCAGGATGAAAAAAAAGTGGTGTCAGACCACAGAGGTCTGACATTCTGACTTTTTTTTCTTCGCCTTCAAGCGGCTGCTTGCCACAGAGGTCTGACAGGAGCCTGTCAGTTTATACGCCATAGTTAAAAATCTGTGAGGATGGCGGGACCTCAGCAAAGAAGCAACACAAACATCCATGCCGATTAGCCGCTGAGTTTCATGCAATAGTTACGAATATTTTTGACATCAGGGCCGCCTTTACCATTCTTCCCCCTTCATAAAATTCAAAATATTTCTTTTTTTGTATAAAAATATTTGAAATAATATTCACCATGTATGCAGATTTACGACTACTCTAGTACAGTCGCTCAAAAAAGTATCCGAACACTATATGGTTGATGACAGAATTTAGAAAAAATATCTGGCAAAGATTTTTTGACTCTACGTCTTCAGTTTAGATCACTAATTTCTAAAAAAAATCGTTGCCAGATATTTTTTTTTTCTGAATTCTGTCAACCATAGTGTTCGAAAAAAAAAATTTTTTTTATTCTTCGTGTCACGTGACACGAACGTTGCCAGATCACTAATTTCTTTAAAAAAAAAATCGTTGTCAGATATTTTTTTCTGAATTCTGTCAACCATAATGTTCGAAAAAAAAATTTTTTTTTTTATTCTTCGTGTCACGTGACACGAACGTTGCCAAATCACTAATTTCTTTAAAAAAAAAAATCGTTGTCAGATATTATTTTCCCTAAATTCTGTAATCAACCATAGTGTTCGGATATTTTTTTTTTGAGAGTTTTCGTGTCACGTGACACGAAGGTTGCTAGATCACTAATTTCTAAAAAAAATCGTTGCCAGATATTTTTTCTGAATTCTGTCATCAACCATAGCGTTCGGATACTTTTCTTTGAGTGACTCTGTTGTATCCGTTGAGTTTGTAAGGTTTTTCTGTGAAAACAAAACATATTTCAATATAAAATAAAAATAAATAAATAAATAAATACCCCCTCAAGCAGCTGCTTGCCAGAGAGGTCTGACAGGAGCCTGTCAGTTTATATCCCATAGTAGAAGGTCTGAGAGAATGGCAGGACCTCAGAAGAAAAACGACACATACAGCCATGCCTTACCCGGAGCTCGAACCCAGTATTTCAACATTCGATATTTATTTATTCTATTTCCATTGAAGAACTAAAGAACGCTCCCCCCCCCCCCACCCGCAAATTTTGGAACAGTTAAAGAAAAAGAAAATTGTAGAGAGAAATAAAATTTAGAATGACAAGAAGAGATTACATTTCTTAGCTATTGTTTTCTGCAGTGAGAATGATTTCCATCAATTTGACCTGACCACTCTCTTTTCAGCTGATCAAGGCGAAACAGATAGAGCCTGCTCCTCTGCTGCAGACAGTTGCAGCAAATCACCCAGGTAAGGCAGAAAGTTGGGAAATATTTCTGGTTTTTTTATCCCTTTTTTTCGAACCAGAGTGTGGAAAAAATTCATCCAGCCTAATTGGCAGACCAACTGGTGCGGAACCGAAGGACTCTGGATGAGTTTTTTTTTTTAAGCCTTGCTGTTTCTGATTCAGTTTCAGTCAGTGTCATTTTAATAGCTGTGTTCTCATTTACGATTAAAAATAGGCGAAGATTTAATTTCTAGAATTGCAACTGCGACAGCGCAAAATTTAAAGAATGTACAGTCGCTCAAAAAAAAATATCCCAACACTATGGTTGATGACAGAATTCAAAAAAAAAAATGTCTGGCAACGATTTTTTTTTCTCCCCAAGCAAAATCGTTGCCAGATATTTTTTCTGAATTCTGTAATTCGCTCCAAAAAAATATCCCAACACTATGGTTGACGGCAGAATTCAGAAAAAATATCTGGCAACGATTTTTTAGAAATTGGTGATCCGGCAACCTTCGTGTCACGTGACACGATCAATAATTTCTAAAAAAAATCTTTGCCAGATATTTTTTCTGAATTCTGTAATTCGCTCCAAAAAAATATCCCAACACTATGGTTGACGGCAGAATTCAGAAAAAATATCTGGCAACGATTTTTTAGAAATTGGTGATCCGGCAACCTTCGTGTCACGTGACACGATCAATAATTTCTAAAAAAAATCTTTGCCAGATATTTTTTCTGAATTCTGTAATTCGCTCCAAAAAAATATCCCAACACTATGGTTGACGGCAGAATTCAGAAAAAATATCTGGCAACGATTTTTTAGAAATTGGTGATCCGGCAACCTTCGTGTCACGTGACACGATCAATAATTTCTAAAAAAAATCTTTGCCAGATATTTTTTCTGAATTCTGTAATTCGCTCCAAAAAAATATCCCAACACTATGGCAACCTTCGTGTCACGTGACACGATCACTAATTTCTAAAAAAATCTTTGCCAGATATTTTTTCTGAATTCTGTCATCAACCATAGCGTTGGGATACTTTTTTTGAACGACTGTACAATTGTTCTTAGACTAGCCAATGGATGGATTCTTCTTATATTTGTATATCAGCTTGAATTAGAAATGCGTAAAAGAATTCTCTTCAACTTTTTTTTTAATCTCCCAGCTGAGTATGACGGTCTCAAGAAAAGCATTTCATTCGTCGATTACCTGAACGAGATGGGTCAAAGGTCCGTCGATTGCTCGACCCAAACGGACTGGGCACTGGACGTCTGGACGGACGAGACCAGTTCGTCCAAAGCCTTCGAAAGCTCGCTGTACGGCAGCACGGACGAAGCTCTCCCGCGAGACAGACACGAGATCTCGTTCAAGGAGGCCATCGGTGCCTTCGACATCAGGAGAGGAAGTGATCCTCAGCAGCAGGTGCTCCTCTACATCTGCACATCCGGAGAAGCCAGCGGAGGAGATACTCGAGTTGCTAGGGCTGGGGAAGGGGGGACGATGTCGAATGAGAGATCTTCGTGCTCTGATGACTACGAGGGATCGGAAAGATCAGAAAGATGCTGCGATTGCAGACGGTGGGAGCGGAAGAATGCGTCTGAAGCCATCCACTTGCCCATGTTTACAGAAGAGATACTTTGCCCCTTGTTTGAAGTGAGTGAGTGTGAGGAGTGGAGTGTCTCGGTCCTTCGGGGTGAGGAGTTCAGTAGCGTCTGCAAGATGAGTTCGGAGCAGAATCTGGACGCGACGGATGATCCTTATTCGTATAACAGTTTGGGTCGTGAAAGCGAAACACATAGCTCGGAAGGAGATGGATTAAAACGAGCAAGAATCGACGCATCTTGCGATGAAAGTGGATTCGATGACTGCGTCTCTTCGGGATCGTCCAGAGGCAGCGAAGATGCGGATTACGAAACTGGGAAAGAGAGCGAACAGATTTCTGACGAGAGTTCACCCATTTCTCCCGTTGTCGAAAAGGTCGAACCACCCACAGTGCAAATAATCGAGGAAGTGGAACCACGGAGATTACAAAGAGTCGAAAAGGTGGAACCACAGAAGGTGCAAAGAATCGAAAAGGAGGAACCACAAAGGATGCAAATGATCGAAAAGATGGAACCATCAACGGCACAGAGGGACTGTAAGAAAGTAATCCCTCGATCAGAATCAAGCCTAAACCGTATAGAGACAAGTAACGTGGTACATCGCGGAGTGACTTCTCGTAAAAGATTGCAAAAGCAACACCCAAGGCAAAATTTAAGTGTTCCACGTGTTGGTACTAAAAAACAAACGGAATCTCTCTGTTCTAAGCAGACTCGATTCAGACCTCTGAATAGCAGTCATCGATCAGACATAAGAAGCCTTTGCCAACCGCGCAAAACATCTTCGCTGACTTCTTTGGGAAATAAATTTCCTGAAGGAAAAAAAAGAGAATTTAATATTTATCTTCACAGCTACGACGACGCAGGCGATACGATACACGATAAGAACAAGTGTGAAACTTGTATCTCGCTTTTAACTCTGACCCGTCCAAAAGAGAGATTCCCGAAACAATCGCATTCTGCTGTTGAGGGGCGAAGGGTTCGTAATTTGAGTTCTTATTACTGTCACTGTAAAAAAACGAAAACTCTAGGAGTGCACGGACATGTGACGAACAGTAACAGCGATTCGAGATCTTTTTACACGGATTTAAGTGACACGGTGACGAACAGTTCCTGCAGGAGCGTTCGTAAAGGAGAAAGCTTGACGTATGGATTTCCTGTTCCGATTATTGATGAAAGAGAAAGAGACATGAATCGTCTTTTAAGCCTGAGCGCCATCGCTCGTCCCGTGCTGTGGGTTTTGTACACTCTTTTCGCTTTTCTGCAAGCGATCGTCAGTGACGTATGCAGAGTTGTCTACTACCGGGTCAATATCGTCGTGTCCATTTTACTGACGAAAATGAAATCCAGAAGACGAAAAAAGTACTTCCGTTTGCGAGGGCAGAAGATGAAAAAGTTCTTCCGGAATCCTGTCCTCTTCTGCAATGCAGGTAATTGAAGCAAAGGAAAAATTAAGCAATCAACAACTATTCAGGTTGATATCAAAGGGGGACGCATTGCCTGTAGGGGAACGGTTGGGTTGTTTTACCTCTGAGCGGCACATTTTTGCACACCATGGGCTAAATGGCCAGGTCATATGGACCCCGAAGGCTCAGAGAAGGTGGTGGAGGGGACCCACTGGAACTGCTGTTGGGAGACAGTTTTGCACACCATGGGCTAAATGGCCAGGTCACACGGATCCCGAAGGCTCGGAGAAGGTTGGGGGAGGGGACCCACTGGAACAGCTGTTGGGTTGTTTTACCTCTGAGCGGCACTTTTTTGCACACCATGGGCTAAATGGCCAGGTCACATGGACCCCGAAGGCTCAGAGAAGGTTGGGGGAGGGGACCCATTGGAACAGCTGTTGGGAGACAGATGGTAGCCTCCCGTCAAGGCCATCGAGCGTGTTCTTTAACGTTGGGTTGCTTTACCTCTGAGCGGCACTTTTTTGCACAACATGGGCTAAATGGCCAGGTCTCAAGGACCCCGAAGGCTAGGAGAAGGTTGGGGGAGAGGACCCACTGGAACAGCTCTTGGGAGACAGATGGTAGCCTCCCGTCAAGGCCATCCAGCGTGTTCTTTAACGTTGGGATGTTTTACCTCTGAGCGGCACTTTTTTGCACAACATGGGCTAAATGGCCAGGTCTCAAGGACCCCGAAGGCTCGGAGAAGGTTGGGGGAGAGGACCCACTGGAACAGCTCTTGGGAGACAGATGGTAGCCTCCCGTCAAGGCCATCCAGCGTGTTCTTTAACGTTGGGATGTTTTACCTCTGAGCGGCACTTTTTTGCACACCATGGGCTAAATGGACAGGTCAGATGGACCCCAAAGGCTCAGAGAATGTTGGGGGAGGGGACCCACTGGAACAGCTGTTGGGAGACAGATGGTTGCCTCCCGTCAAGGCCATCCAGCGTGTTCTTTAACGTGCACAGGGTATGGCTCTCCCGCACACGGGGCCACAGCTTAACGTCCCATCCGACGGACTGCGGCCTTTCCTAAGCCCATCGGTGTCCCCTACTGACCGTGGGCAGAGCGGGGAATTTTTGCGGAGATAAATCTCAACGCTGACCCAGCTGGGACTCGAATCTGGGAACTACAGATTACGAGCCTGGCGCGCTACCGACTGAGCCACCCCCGATCCCCAGAAGCAGCGAATAATTTATGTCTCGTAAAATTCCAGAACGGAACACGGACCAATTATTTTCGAAGAAACCAGCTAAAATTTCCCACTAAAAGAATATGGACAGTTAAAAAAATAATTTTTTTCATTAGCATCAGTTCTTTTCAGGTATTATTAATAATAATGACGCGCTTGTAATATAAAAATTGCGTTGATTAGTTTTGTATTATTCCTCAAGTAATTCCGATGCAGATTTTCGTTTTATTTCTTTTATGAAATAATTGGGTATGTTTTTTTTTAATCTCATGATCAGAAAGATTTGTTAGAAAAATTTAATTCTTTTGCTGATTTTACTGAATTTTAAAAATAATATCCATAAATTAACCATCTTGTTTTATTATCTTTACATAATCGATTCATCTATGTTTAGTTAGTCTTCTCAGCTAAATACAAAATACTTAAAAAGAAATTACTTTAAAATACTAGTCGATGATATTAACTAATAAAATAAATTATTATATTTTTTGAAGAACTTAAAAATTTCTTAAAAGTATCCTTTGGACTGAAATAGTTTCGAAAAGCAAAATTAGAAGAAAGGTTTGTTGTTAGTGGCTCCATCTATTGACAATATTTAATATTAAAATCGTCAAAAAATTATTTTGGGGTTTAGCATTAATTTTTATTACAAAAGGGATTATTTTTTTTCTGAGCTTTAAAATGCTGAAATTGAAATAGTAGAAATATGGATATTTGATTAAAAAAAAAGGTCTAAAGTATTTTTACGGTGTAGATCATAATTTATTCATATATTAACAATTATGGGTATGTTTTAATTTACCGTTTCTACCGTTTTAAATCACATGTAGACTTTATAAGAAAAATGTGAAATTTCAGGATTTGTTCAAATCTGGGACTCGGTTAGGGTAGTGTTTCTTAACGTGGGGTACGCCGTGAGATCTCAAAAGTCGCTTGATCTAGTAACAAAGTAAAAAAAACCTAATTATGGTAGTATTAAATTTATTGCGTAGTAATCAATTATATAAAAATAATATAAACATGATCTAGGAATCACAATAATTTTATACTAATAACAAGGTAAAAGTAATAAATATAAAAATAAAGTAAGTATAATTATTGTTTTATCTATCAATACAAGGGGTATGCCAGTTACATACACATTTCCAGAGGGTACAGTCGCTTCAAAAAAATATCGGAACACTATGGTTGATTACAGAATTCAGAAATTAGTGATCTAGCAACCTTCGTGTCACGTGACACGAAGGTTGCCAGATCACTAATTTCTAATAAAAATCGTTGCCAGATATTTTTTTTCTGAAATTCTGTAATCAACCATAGTGTTCGGATACTTTTCTGAGCGACTGTAGGTGGTCATATTATTTTAATACTAGATCGTGTGGGCTCAGTCATGGAAATATTGAGCGTGTGCAGTTACCGTTCACAGCAAACTGGAGCGTGTGCAGTAACTGCACACGCTCCAGTTTGCTGTGAATGGTAACTGGAGCGTGTTAAGTTGCTGTACACGCTCCAGATATTTTTTCTGAATTCTGTAATCAACCGGTTCGGATACTTTTTTGAACGATTGTACCACATCTGAATTCTGTAATCAAAAAGTTCGGATACTTTTTTGAGCGATTGTACCACATCTGAAATCGAACTGACCTGAAGGAATTTGGGTGGTGTTGGATTCTTTCAGTAGATTTCAAAATTTCTGATTCAGATTATGCTCGTGATTTGCCCCTTTTGACAAATGATGTTGACGAGATGAACTCTTTCATTCGAGTTGTTGATGAGATTGGTAGTTGAGTAGGTTTGGTGATAAATAGAGAGAAAATTAAAGTGATGAAAATAGGTTAGTTTCTTTCCTCTTCACCTTGGGGGTGCTCAGTCGGTAGCGCGCCAGACTCGCATTCTGTATTTCCCAGGTTCGAGTCCCAACTGGGTCAGCGTGGAGATTTATCTCTGCAGAACTCCCCGACCCGCCCACGGTCAGTCGGGGAAACCGATGGACTTGGAAAGATCGCCGTCCGTTGAATGGGACGTCAAGCCGTTGGCCCGTGTGCGGGAGAGTCATACCCTTCATAACGTTAAAGAACACACTGGATGACCTTGACGTGAGGATACCATCTGTCTACCAAGAGCTGTTCCAATGGATCCCCTTCCCCATCCTTCTCTGAGCCTTCGGGGTCCATGTGACTGGCCATTTAGCCCATGGTGTGCAAAGAAGTGCCGCTCAGAGGTAAAACAACCAAACGTTAAAGAACACGCTGGATGGCCTTGACGGGAGGCTACCATCTGTCCCCCAACAGCTGTTCCAGTGGGTCCTCTGCCCCAACCTCTCTGAACCATCGGAGTCCTTGTGACCTGGCCATTTAGCCCATTGTGTGCAAAGAAGTGCCGCTCAGAGGTAAAACAACCCAACAAATTTCCCCTTCCCTTTCCTTAGATATGCCCTGATTGCTACTTTTATTCGTTTCCCCATGTGTAAAGGAATGTGTAAAGGAAGTTTCTTTCCTTTAACAGGGCTCGGTAATTATCGAAATGATCTGGCTCGAAAATTTGAACCGAAATTCGACTCGAACTTCTATACTTTCAGTTCGTGAGGTTCTATAATGTAATTTTTGCATATTGCGATTTCAAGATCGGTAATGTTTCTAATCTTCCTTTATTCTCAGTTTCCCAGAAGCTGTCTCCGTTTCCAGACTCTTCTCCAGGATTGAGGCTCAGGAGGAAGAAATAGTCACGATCAGGAGACAATCCACGAGATGAAGAATATGGAAAAAGATCAATGGAAATATTCGAAACGATGGTTTTGCGAATGAATTTCGCATTCACGCCAAAAACTCCATCTTACAATTCTGTTCTAATCTGTACAGCTTTAAATAATAAATATCATATGTTCATTACAACCGTGTCGGTTTTTCTTTTATTGTCAAACACACTTCATTAATAGGGGCGGGGGTGGCTCAGTCGGTAGCGCGCCAGGCTCGTAATCTGTAGTTCCCAGGTTCGAGTCCCAGCTGGGTCAGCGTTGAGATTTATCTCCGCAAAATTCCCCGCCCTGCCCACGGTCAGTAGGGGACACCGAGGGGCTTGGAAAGGCCGCCGTCCGTCGGATGGGACGTTAAGCCGTGGCCCCGTGTGTGGGAGAGCCAGCCATACCCTGTGCACGTTAAAGAACACGCTGGATGGCCTTGACGGGAGACTACCATCTGTCTCCCAACAGCTGTTCCAGTGGGTCCCCTCCCTCAACCTTCTCTGAGCCTTCGGGGTCCATGTGACCTGGCCATTTAGCCCATGGTGTGCAAAAAAGTGCCGCTCAGAGGTAAAACAACCCAACGTTAAAGAACACTCTGGATGACCTTGACGGGAGACTACCATCTGTCTCCCAACAGCTGTTTCAGTGGGTCCTCTCCCCCAACCTTCTCTGAGCCTTCGGGGTCCATGTGACCTGGCCATTTGACTCATGGTGTGCAAAAAAGTGCCGCTCAGAGGTAAAACAACCCAACCCACTTAATATGTCACGAAACTCTCCCAAGAAATATTTTACTCTGCTTAAAAACTGTGATTATCCTAAACTTAGACTTATATATAGATAGGATATTTGTTTTTTGGCTGTCTGCTTATGCACTCAGCCCACTAACTGGGGCGGGGGTGGCTCAGTCGGTAGCGCGCCAGGCTCGTAATCTGTACTTCCCAGGTTCGAGTTCCAACTGGGTCAGCGTTGAGATTTAGCTCCGCAAAATTCCACGCCGTGCCCACGGTCAGTAGGGGACACCGATGGGCTTGGTAAAGGCCGCCGTCCGTCGGATGGAACGTTAAGCGGTGGCTCCGTTTGCGAGTGAAACATACCCTGTGCACGTCAAAGAACACGCTGGATGGCCTTGACGGGAAGCTACCATCTGTCTCCCAACAGCTGTTCCATTGGGTCCCCTCCCCCAACCTTTACTGAGACTTCGGGATACATGTGACCTGACCATTTAGCCCATGGTGTGCAAACAGTGCCACTCAGAGGTAAAACAACCCAACGTTAAAGAACACGCTGGATGGCTTTGACGGAAGGCTACCATCTGTCTCCCAACAGCTGTTCCAGTGGGTCCCCTCCCCCAACCTTCTCTGAGCCTTCGGGGTCCTTGTGACCTGGCCATTTAGCCCATGGTGTGCAAAAATGTGCCGCTCAGATGTAAAACAACCCAACGTTAAAGAACACGCTGGATGGCTTTGACGGAAGGCTACCATCTCTCTCCCAACAGCTGTTCCAGTGGGTCCCCTCCCCCAACCTTCTCTGAGCCTTCGGGGTCCTTGTGACCTGGTCATTTAGCCCATGGTGTGCAAAAATGTGCCGCTCAGAGGTAAAACAACCCAACGTTAAAGAACACGCTGGATGGCCTTGACGGGAGGCTACCATCTGTCTCCCAACAGCTGTTCCAGTGGGTCCCCTCCCCCAACCTTCTCTGAGCCTTCGGGGTCCTTGTGACCTGGCCATTTAGCCCATGGTGTGCAAAAATGTGCCGCTCAGATGTAAAACAACCCAACGTTAAAGAACACGCTGGATGGCTTTGACGGAAGGCTACCATCTGTCTCCCAACAGCTGTTCCAGTGGGTCCCCTCCCCCAACCTTCTCTGAGCCTTCGGGGTCCTTGTGACCTGGTCATTTAGCCCATGGTGTGCAAAAATGTGCCGCTCAGAGGTAAAACAACCCAACGTTAAAGAACACTCTGGATGACTTTGATGGAAGGCTACCATCTGTCTCCCAACAGCTGTTCCAGTGTGTATTCCCCCCCCCCCCCCTAACCTTCTCTGAGCTTTCGGGGTCCTTGTGGCCTGGCTATTTAGATAAATTGCATACAAAAAAATGCAGTTCAAAGGTAAAACTAGCAAGAAACAATTCATTAAGGTCGCTGCGTCAAATGATAAAAAAATGATAATTTTTTTTTGCTGTGGATTGCGTGAAGACCTGGAGCAGGAACCGCGTGGCAATCGGAAGAGATCGTCTCCTGGATGCCAGGCATGCTGAGAATTGTCACGGAATTGAGGCTCAGGAATTCGGCCTCGCCCACAGAAGGACAATGGCGATTTCTGTGTCAAACATCCAGACCGCTTTGCAGGAGCGCCCAATCCACTCGCGTTGGTATGCAGATGTTAACACGATGACGATAAAAATTATTACGATGATGAGAGTGTATTTCTTAATTTGATATAGGTAGCAAAAATTAAAAAAATATAATGAGGATAAATTGATGATGATAAATGTGTATTTTCTAATTAGATATTGGGAGCAGAAAATTTATATATGATGAAGATAAATTGATGATGAGGATGTAGTTCTTAATTTGATATATGGAGAAAAAATTTAAAAAAATGTGATGAGGATAAATTGATGATGATAAGTGTGTATTTTTTAATTAGATATTGGGAGCAGAAAATTTATATATGATGAGGATAAATTGATGATGAGGGTGTATTTCTTAATTTGATTTAAGGAGAAAAAATTAAAAAAATGTGATGAGGATAAATTGATGATGATTAGTGTGTATTTTTTAATTAGATATTGGGAGCAGAAAATTTATATATGATGAAGATAAATTGATGATGAGTGTGTATTTCTTAATTTGATATAGGGAGCAAAAATTTAAAAAATATGATGAGGATAAATTTATGATGATAAGTGTGTATTTTCTAATTAGATATTGGGAGCAGAAAATTTATATATGATGAGGATAAATTGATGATGAGCGTGTATTTCCTACCAAGATATTGAAAGCAGAAAATTGAAAATATGATGAGGAGGAGAAGGAGGATAAATTGATGACGACGAGTGTATTTCTTAATTAGGTACTGGAAATAGGATTTTGAAAATTGGATGATGATAAGTTGATGATGATGAGGGTGTATTTCCCAATTAGATAACAGATAGAGGGATGATGATGACGACGACAAATCAATGCTGATGACGGTGTATTTTTCTTAATTAGATGTTGGAAACAGAAAATATGACGAGGATAAATTAATGATGACGAGGGTGAAAGTATATTTTCCAATTAAATATTGGGAGCAACAATTTAAAAATACCATGAGGATAAATTAATCATAATGGGTGTACTTTCTAATTAGATATTGGGAGCAAAAATTTCAGAATATCGTGAAGATGAGAATAAATTCAGATGATGGGTGTGTATTTCCTAAGTAAATATTGGGAACAGAAAATTTAAATATGATGATGTAAATAAGGATGATGATAATAAGTGTGTATTTCCTAATTAGATAAGTAGTGACAAGAATCCCTGGTACCTCCTACGCACTGTGCTTTACCCCTACGATGTCACTGACCACGCCCTTATTAATATGCATAATTCATATTTCATAATTAATATTCATAATTAATAACCAACAACACCCATTATTAATTACGAATATTAATTGTGAAATATAAATTAACCTATTAATAAAGGGGCGTGGTCTGTTATTTATATATGATGATGATAAATTGATGATGAGAGTGTATTTCTTAATTTGATATCGGGAGCAAAAATTGAAAAAATATGATGAGGATAAATTGATGATGATAAGTGTGTATTTTCTAATTAGATATTGGGAGCAGGAAATTTATATATGATGAAGATAAATTGATGATGAGGGTGTATTTCCTAATTAGATAAGTAGTGACAAGAATCCCTGGTACCTTCTACGCACTGTGCTTTACCCCTACGATGTCACTGACCACGCCCTGTCACGACATCATAAGGGGGCGTGGTTGGTGACGTCATAGGGAAAAGCACAGTGCGAGGGGGGAAACAGGGAGTCTTATCAGTACTTAGATATTACTAACATATAAAAATCCCCATTCAGTCATGGGCTACAAAGGTCCCGTGGCTGAATGGCGATGACTGATGAAGATTAGGTGGGGAGGAGAAAATAGAAACTCTGAAGATCAATTGATGATGATGATTGTATATTTCACACGATGTTCTTGGGTAAAAGAACATTTCGGTTACTCTTTAGGAGAAATTCTTGCCCCGCTTTTCTGTAGGAGTCTTTTGTTTTTTTGTTTGGGGGACGGAAAAAAGATTGGGGGATGAAAAACATGACATCTCTTTAAGTTTTGATGAGAGGAGGCTCCTTACCGAATTCGATGGTTGTAGCTTTTAAGATACTCTCAAAATCAAACAATAATCTCACAAACAAACAGTCGATATCAGAAACAAAACAGCCAATTCCACTAACAAACAAACAAATAATCTCACAAACAACAAATCTCATAAAAAAATTAATAATCTCACAAACGAAAAACAATAACGTAAACAACAGGAGTGTCACTAACAATCACTCTCAGAGACAAACAATCAATCTCAAAAACAAAAAACAATCTTACAAAAAAAATCGATTTCGGAAACGAAACAGAATCTTACGAAGAGACAATCAATCTTAGAAACAAAAAACAAATCTAGCAAACAAACAATCAATTTCAGAAACGAAACAGAATCTTATAAAGAGACAATCAATCTCAGAAACAAAAAACAATCTTACAAACAAACAAACAATTTCAGAAACGAAACAGAATCTTACGAAGAGACAATCAATCTTAGAAACAAAAAACAAATCTAGCAAACAAACAATCAATCTCAGAAACGAAACAGAATCTTATAAAGAGACAATCAATCTCGGAAACAAAAAACAATCTTACAAACAAACAAACAATTTCAGAAACGAAACAGAATCTTTTAAAGAGACAATCAATGTCGGAAACAAAAAACAATCTTACAAACAAACAATTTTAGAAACGAAACAGAATCTTATAAAGAGACAATAAATCTCGGAAACAAAAAACAATCTTACAATCAGTTTCAGAAACGAGGCAGAATCTTTTAAAGAGACAATCAATCTCGGACACAAAAAACAATCTTACAAACAAACAATTTCAGAAACGAAACAGAATCTTATAAAGAGACAATAAATCTCGGAAACAAAAAACAATCTTACAAACAAACAAACAATTTCAGAAACGAAACAGAATCTTATAAAGAGACAATCAATCTCAGAAACAAAAAAACCTTACAAACAAACAAACAATTTCAGAAACGAAACAGAATCTTATAAAGAGAAAATAAATCTCAGAAACAAAAAACAATCTTACAAACAAACAAACAATTTTAAAAACGAAACAGAATTTTATAAAGAGACAATAAATCTCGGAAACAAAAAACAATCTTACAAACAAACAAACAATTTCAGAAACGAAACAGAATCTTTTAAAGAGACAATCAATCTCGGAAACAAAAAACAATCTTACAAACAAACAAACAATTTCAGAAACGAAACAGAATCTTATAAAGAGAAAATAAATCTCGGAAACAAAAACAATCTTACAAACAAACAATCAGTTTCAGAAACGAAACAGAATCTTTTAAAGAGACAATCAATCTCGGAAACAAAAAACAATCTTACAAACAAACAAACAATTTCAGAAACGAAACAGAATCTTTTAAAGAGACAATCAATCTCGGAAACAAAAAAAAACTTACAAACAAACAAACAATTTCAGAAACGAAACAAAATCTTATAAAGAGAAAATAAATCTCAGAAACAAAAAACAATCTTACAAACAAACAAACAATTTTAAAAACGAAACAGAATCTTTTAAAGAGACAATCAATCTCGGAAACAAAAAAGAATCTTACAAACAAACAAACAATTTCAGAAACGAAACAGAATCTTTTAAAGAGACAATCAATCTCGGAAACAAAAAACAATCTTACAAACAAACAAACAATTTCAGAAACGAAACAGAATCTTTTAAAGAGACAATCAATCTCGGAAACAAAAAACAATCTTACAAACAAACAATCAGTTTCAGAAACGAAACAGAATCTTTTAAAGAGACAATCAATCTCGGAAACAAAAAACAATCTTACAAACAAACAATCAGTTTCAGAAACGAAACAGAATCTTTTAAAGAGACAATCAATCTCGGAAACAAAAAACAATCTTACAAACAAACAAACAATTTCAGAAACGAAACAGAATCTTTTAAAGAGACAATCAATCTCGGAAACAAAAACAATCTTACAAACAAACAAACAATTTCAGAAACGAAACAGAATCTTATAAAGAGACAATAAATCTCGGAAACAAAAAAGAATCTTACAAACAAACAAACAATTTCAGAAACGAAACAGAATCTTTTAAAGAGACAATCAATCTCGGAAACAAAAAACAATCTTACAAACAAACAAACAATTTCAGAAACGAAACAGAATCTTTTAAAGAGACAATCAATCTCGGAAACAAAAAACAATCTTACAAACAAACAAACAATTTCAGAAACGAAACAGAATCTTATAAAGAGAAAATAAATCTCGGAAACAAAAAACAATCTTACAAACAAACAATCAGTTTCAGAAACGAAACAGAATCTTTTAAAGAGACAATCAATCTCGGAAACAAAAAACAATCTTACAAACAAACAAACAATTTCAGAAACGAAACAGAATCTTTTAAAGAGACAATCAATCTCGGAAACAAAAACAATCTTACAAACAAACAAACAATTTCAGAAACGAAACAGAATCTTATAAAGAGAAAATAAATCTCGGAAACAAAAAACAATCTTACAAACAAACATTATAATCTTCAAATAAACCTCATAAACAATCTCATAAATGAACAATAATTCGCAAAAAACAAATCCCATAGACAACAATAATCCTACGAAGCAATCAATTTCAAAAACAACTAATCGCATAAACAAACAATCAATCTCAATACACAAACCATAATCTTACAAACAAATAACAGCCACATAAACAAACAAACAGTCTCACGAGCAAACAATCAATGTCACAAGCAAACAGTAATCGGATAAAAAACAATCAAACTCAGAAACAAAACAGCCAATTTCAGAAACAAACAACAATCTCACACACAAACAATCAATTTCACAAAGAAAGAATAATCCTACAAACAACAATCTTATATAGAGTCGCTCAAAAAAGTATCCGAACGCTGTGGTTGATTACAGAATTCAGGAAAAATATCTGGCAACGATTTTTTAGAAATTAGTGATCTGGCCACCTTCGTGTCACGTGACACGAAGGTGGCCAGATCACTAATTTCTAAAAAAAATGGTTGCCAGATATTTTTCCTGAATTCTGTAATCAACCATAGCGTTCGGATACTTTTTAATATATATAATGCAATGAATATGGAGCGCTTGCAGTTACCGTTCACAGCACATTGGATCGTGTGAGCTCACAAAGACCTGGATCGTGTGGGCTCACTCACGGAAATATTGAGCGTGTGCAGTTACCATTACGTTCACAGCAAACTGGAGCGGTTGCGGTTAATGTTCACAGCACATTGGATCGTGTGAGCTCACAAAGACCTGGATCGTGTGGGCTCAATCACAGAAATATTGAGCGTGTGCAGTTACCGTTCACAGCAAACTGGAGCGGTTGCGGTTAATGTTCACAGCACATTGGATCGTGTGAGCTCACAAAGACCTGAATCGTGTGGGCTCACTCACGGAAATATTGAGCGTGTGCAGTTACCGTTCACAGCAAACTGGAGCGGTTGCGGTTAATGTTCACAGCATATTGGATCGTGTGAGCTCACAAACACCTGGATCGTGTGGGCTCACTCACGGAAATATTGAGCGTGCGCAGTTACCGTTCACAGCAAACTGGAGCGTGTGCAGTAACTGCACACGCTCCAGTTTGCTGTGAACGGTAACTGGAGCGTGTACAGTTGCTGTACACGCTCCAGATATTTTTTCTGATTTCTGTAATCACGTGACACGAAGGTTGCCAGATCACTAATTTCTAAAAAAAAATCATTGCCAGATATTTTTTGTGAATTCTGTAAACAACCATAGCGTTCGGATACTTTTCTGAGCGACTGTACAAACCATAATCTCACAAAAAACGTAATTATCTCACAAACAAAAACAAACTCATAAACAAACAAGTCTAACAACTATCTAATAAAAAACAATCAATCTGAGAAACAAACTCGTAAATGAATTGAAAAGATAAAAAAGAAATGGAGCAGGATCAGACAATCCATTAAGTAAATCGAGAGCTCAAGAAGGAAATCGAAATCTTAATTGTTTTGTCTTGATGTTTCTAAGTGTTTCAATTTTAAATCCTTTCTTCCCTTCCTCCTCTTCTTCCTCCATCTTCTTCTCCGACCAATTTTCGAGTCTCCTCTTCCATGTCAGCAATCGACTTGCTTCACTGAGTGTGACATCAGACACAGTTACGCGTAAAGAAGTGGCCCCGTGACGTCACTTCCTGATCAAGGTTAATATCCTCTTCCCCACACAACGCCCCCTACTTATCTCTATCATCGCGGGGCTCTATAACTTCATTTCAATTCATTTTGAAGTAACAATTGTTTTACTTCTGAGGGACACAATTTTTGGGCTAAATAGTCAGGTTACAAGGACTCCGAGGATTCGGAGAAGGTTGAGGGAGGGGACCCAACTGGAACAGCTGTTGGGAGACAGATGGTAGCCTCCCGTCAAGGCCATCCAGCGTGTTCTTTAACATTGGGCTGTTTTACCTCTGAGCGACACTTTTTTGCACACCATGGGCTAAATGGCCAGGTCACATGGACCCCGAAGGCTCAGAGAAGGTTAGGGGAGGAGACCCACTGGAACAGCTGTTGGGAGACAGATGGTAGCTCCCGTCAAGGCCATCCAGCGTGTTCTTTAACGTGCACAGGGTATGGCTATCCCGCACACGGCGCCACGGCTTAACGTCCCATACGACGGACGGCGACCTTTCCAAACCCATCGGTGTCCCCTACTGACCGTGGGTAGGGCTGGTCCTGATAGTGAGAAGTTACGTCCGTGATAGTGGGAAGTTACGCCCGTGATGGCGAGAAGTTACGCCCGTGATAGTGGGAAGTTACGCCCGTGATGGCGAGAAGTTACGCCCGAGATGGTCGGAAGTTACGCCCGTGATGGTGAGAAGTTACGTACGTCATACTGGAAATTTACGCCTGTGAGGTGAGAAGTTACGTCCGTGATGGTGGAAAGTCACGCCCGTGATGGTGAGAAGTTACGTCCGTGATAGTGGGAAGTTACGCCCTTGATGGTGAGAATTTATGTCCGTGATAGTGGGAAGTTACGCCCGTGATGGTGAGAAGTTACGCCCTTGATGGTGAGAATTTATGTCCGTGATAGTGGGAAGTTACGCCCATGATGGTGAGAAGTTACGCCCGTGATAGTGGGAAGTTACGCCCTTGATGGTGTGAATTTATGTCCGTGATAGTGGGAAGTTACGACCGTGATGGTGAGAAGTTACGACCGTGATAGTGGGAAGTTACGCCCTAGATGGTGAGAAGTTACGACCGTGATAGTGGGAAGTTACGCCCTTGATGGTGAGAATTTATGTCCGTGATAGTGGGAAGTTACGCCCATGATGGTGAGAAGTTACGCCCGTGATAGTGGGAAGTTACGCCCTTGATGGTGAGAATTTATGTCCGTGATAGTGGGAAGTTACGCCCGTGATGGTGAGAAGTTACGCCCGTGATAATGGGAAGTTACGCCCTTGATGGTGAGAATTTATGTCCGTGATAGTGGGAAGTTACGCCCTTGATGGTGAGAAGTTACGTCCGTGATAGTGGGAAGTTACGCCCGTGATGGTGAGAAGTTACGCCCGTGATAGTGGGAAGTTACGCCCTTGATGGTGAGAATTTATGTCCGTGATAGTGGGAAGTTACGCCCTTGATGGTGAGAAGTTACGCCCGTGATAGTGGGAAGTTACGCCCTTGATGGTGAGAAGTTACGTCCGTGATAGTGGGAAGTTACGCCCGTGATGGTGAGAAGTTACGCCCGTGATAGTGGGAAGTTACGCCCTTGATGGTGAGAATTTATGTCCGTGATAGTGGGAAGTTACGCCCTTGATGGTGAGAAGTTACGTCCGTGATAGTGGGAAGTTACGCCCATGATGGTGAGAAGTTACGCCCGTGATAGTGGGAAGTTACGCCCTTGATGGTGAGAATTTATGTCCGTGATAGTGGGAAGTTACGCCCGTGATGGTGAGAAGTTACGCCCGTGATAGTGGGAAGTTACGCCCTTGATGGTGAGAATTTATGTCCGTGATAGTGGGAAGTTACGCCCGTGATGGTGAGAAGTTACGCCCGTGATAGTGGGAAGTTACGCCCTTGATGGTGAGAATTTATGTCCGTGATAGTGGGAAGTTACGCCCGTGATGGTGAGAAGTTACGCCCGTGATAGTGGGAAGTTACGCCCTTGATGGTGAGAATTTATGTCCGTGATAGTGGGAAGTTACGCCCTTGATGGTGAGAAGTTACGTCCGTGATAGTGGGAAGTTACGCCCATGATGGTGAGAAGTTACGCCCGTGATAGTGGGAAGTTACGCCCTTGATGGTGAGAATTTATGTCCGTGATAGTGGGAAGTTACGCCCGTGATGGTGAGAAGTTACGCCCGTGATAGTGGGAAGTTACGCCCTTGATGGTGAGAATTTATGTCCGTGATAGTGGGAAGTTACACCCTTGATGGTGAGAAGTTACGCCCTTGATGGTGAGAAGTTACGTCCGTGATAGTGGGAAGTTACGCCCGTGATGGTGAGAAGTTACGCCCGTGATAGTGGGAAGTTACGCCTTTGATGGTGAGAATTTATGTCCGTGATAGTGGGAAGTTACGCCCGTGATGGTGAGAAGTTACGCCCGTGATAGTGGGAAGTTACGCCCTTGATGGTGAGAATTTATGTCCGTGATAGTGGGAAGTTACGCCCTTGATGGTGAGAAGTTACGCCCTTGATGGTGAGAAGTTACGTCCGTGATAGTGGGAAGTTACGCCCATGATGGTGAGAAGTTACGCCCGTGATAGTGGGAAGTTACGCCTTTGATGGTGAGAATTTATGTCCGTGATAGTGGGAAGTTACGCCCGTGATGGTGAGAAGTTACGCCCGTGATAGTGGGAAGTTACGCCCTTGATGGTGAGAATTTATGTCCGTGATAGTGGGAAGTTACGCCCTTGATGGTGAGAAGTTACGCCCGTGATAGTGGGAAGTTACGCCCTTGATGGTGAGAAGTTACGTCCGTGATAGTGGGAAGTTACGCCCGTGATGGTGAGAAGTTACGCCCGTGATAGTGGGAAGTTACGCCTTTGATGGTGAGAATTTATGTCCGTGATAGTGGGAAGTTACGCCCATGATGGTGAGAAGTTACGCCCGTGATAGTGGGAAGTTACGCCTTTGATGGTGAGAATTTATGTCCGTGATAGTGGGAAGTTACGCCCGTGATGGTGAGAAGTTACGCCCGTGATAGTGGGAAGTTACGCCCTTGATGGTGAGAATTTATGTCCGTGATAGTGGGAAGTTACGCCCTTGATGGTGAGAAGTTACGCCCGTGATAGTGGGAAGTTACGCCCATGATGGTGAGAATTTATGTCCGTGATAGTGGGAAGTTACGCCCTTGATGGTGAGAAGTTACGTCCGTGATAGTGGGAAGTTACGCCCTTGATGGTGAGAAGTTACGTCCGTGATAGTGGGAAGTTACGCCCATGATGGTGAGAAGTTACGCCCGTGATAGTGGGAAGTTACGCCCTTGATGGTGAGAAGTTACGCCCGTGATAGTGGGAAGTTACGCCCTTGATGGTGAGAAGTTACGTCCGTGATAGTGGGAAGTTACGCCCATGATGGTGAGAAGTTACGCCCGTGATAGTGGGAAGTTACGCCTTTGATGGTGAGAATTTATGTCCGTGATAGTGGGAAGTTACGCCCGTGATGGTGAGAAGTTACGCCCGTGATAGTGGGAAGTTACGCCCTTGATGGTGAGAATTTATGTCCGTGATAGTGGGAAGTTACGCCCTTGATGGTGAGAAGTTACGCCCGTGATAGTGGGAAGTTACGCCCTTGATGGTGAGAAGTTACGTCCGTGATAGTGGGAAGTTACGCCCGTGATGGTGAGAAGTTACGCCCGTGATAGTGGGAAGTTACGCCTTTGATGGTGAGAATTTATGTCCGTGATAGTGGGAAGTTACGCCCATGATGGTGAGAAGTTACGCCCGTGATAGTGGGAAGTTACGCCTTTGATGGTGAGAATTTATGTCCGTGATAGTGGGAAGTTACGCCCGTGATGGTGAGAAGTTACGCCCGTGATAGTGGGAAGTTACGCCCTTGATGGTGAGAATTTATGTCCGTGATAGTGGGAAGTTACGCCCTTGATGGTGAGAAGTTACGCCCGTGATAGTGGGAAGTTACGCCCTTGATGGTGAGAAGGTACGCCTGTGATAGTGGGAAGTTACGCCCTTGATGGTGAGAATTTATGTCCGTGATAGTGGGAAGTTACGCCCTTGATGGTGAGAAGTTACGCCCGTGATAGTGGGAAGTTACGCCCTTGATGGTGAGAAGTTACGTCCGTGATAGTGGGAAGTTACGCCCTTGATGGTGAGAAGTTACGTCCGTGATAGTGGGAAGTTACGCCCGTGATGGTGAGAAGTTACGCCCGTGATAGTGGGAAGTTACGCCTTTGATGGTGAGAATTTATGTCCGTGATAGTGGGAAGTTACGCCCATGATGGTGAGAAGTTACGCCCGTGATAGTGGGAAGTTACGCCTTTGATGGTGAGAATTTATGTCCGTGATAGTGGGAAGTTACGCCCATGATGGTGAGAAGTTACGCCCGTGATAGTGGGAAGTTACGCCTTTGATGGTGAGAATTTATGTCCGTGATAGTGGGAAGTTACGCCCGTGATGGTGAGAAGTTACGCCCGTGATAGTGGGAAGTTACGCCCTTGATGGTGAGAATTTATGTCCGTGATAGTGGGAAGTTACGCCTTTGATGGTGAGAATTTATGTCCGTGATAGTGGGAAGTTACGCCCATGATGGTGAGAAGTTACGCCCGTGATAGTGGGAAGTTACGCCTTTGATGGTGAGAATTTATGTCCGTGATAGTGGGAAGTTACGCCCGTGATGGTGAGAAGTTACGCCCGTGATAGTGGGAAGTTACGCCCTTGATGGTGAGAATTTATGTCCGTGATAGTGGGAAGTTACGCCCTTGATGGTGAGAATTTATGTCCGTGATAGTGGGAAGTTACGCCCATGATGGTGAGAAGTTACGCCCGTGATAGTGGGAAGTTACGCCTTTGATGGTGAGAATTTATGTCCGTGATAGTGGGAAGTTACGCCCATGATGGTGAGAAGTTACGCCCGTGATAGTGGGAAGTTACTCCTTTGATGGTGAGAATTTATGTCCGTGATAGTGGGAAGTTACGCCCTTGATGGTGAGAATTTATGTCCGTGATAGTGGGAAGTTACGCCCATGATGGTGAGAAGTTACGCCCGTGATAGTGGGAAGTTACGCCCTTGATGGTGAGAAGTTACGCCCGTGATAGTGGGAAGTTACGCCCTTGATGGTGAGAAGTTACGTCCGTGATAGTGGGAAGTTACGCCCATGATGGTGAGAAGTTACGCCCGTGATAGTGGGAAGTTACGCCTTTGATGGTGAGAATTTATGTCCGTGATAGTGGGAAGTTACGCCCGTGATGGTGAGAAGTTACGCCCGTGATAGTGGGAAGTTACGCCCTTGATGGTGAGAATTTATGTCCGTGATAGTGGGAAGTTACGCCCTTGATGGTGAGAAGTTACGTCCGTGATAGTGGGAAGTTACGCCTTTGATGGTGAGAATTTATGTCCGTGATAGTGGGAAGTTACGCCCATGATGGTGAGAAGTTACGCCCGTGATAGTGGGAAGTTACGCCTTTGATGGTGAGAATTTATGTCCGTGATAGTGGGAAGTTACGCCCGTGATGGTGAGAAGTTACGCCCGTGATAGTGGGAAGTTACGCCCTTGATGGTGAGAATTTATGTCCGTGATAGTGGGAAGTTACGCCTTTGATGGTGAGAATTTATGTCCGTGATAGTGGGAAGTTACGCCCATGATGGTGAGAAGTTACGCCTTTGATGGTGAGAATTTATGTCCGTGATAGTGGGAAGTTACGCCCATGATGGTGAGAAGTTACGCCCGTGATAGTGGGAAGTTACGCCTTTGATGGTGAGAATTTATGTCCGTGATAGTGGGAAGTTACGCCCGTGATGGTGAGAAGTTACGCCCGTGATAGTGGGAAGTTACGCCCTTGATGGTGAGAATTTATGTCCGTGATAGTGGGAAGTTACGCCTTTGATGGTGAGAATTTATGTCCGTGATAGTGGGAAGTTACGCCCATGATGGTGAGAAGTTACGCCTTTGATGGTGAGAATTTATGTCCGTGATAGTGGGAAGTTACGCCCATGATGGTGAGAAGTTACGCCTTTGATGGTGAGAATTTATGTCCGTGATAGTGGGAAGTTACGCCCATGATGGTGAGAAGTTACGCCCGTGATAGTGGGAAGTTACGCCTTTGATGGTGAGAATTTATGTCCGTGATAGTGGGAAGTTACGCCCGTGATGGTGAGAAGTTACGCCCGTGATAGTGGGAAGTTACGCCCTTGATGGTGAGAATTTATGTCCGTGATAGTGGGAAGTTACGCCTTTGATGGTGAGAATTTATGTCCGTGATAGTGGGAAGTTACGCCCATGATGGTGAGAAGTTACGCCTTTGATGGTGAGAATTTATGTCCGTGATAGTGGGAAGTTACGCCCATGATGGTGAGAAGTTACGCCTTTGATGGTGAGAATTTATGTCCGTGATAGTGGGAAGTTACGCCCGTGATGGTGAGAAGTTACGCCTTTGATGGTGAGAATTTATGTCCGTGATAGTGGGAAGTTACGCCCATGATGGTGAGAAGTTACGCCTTTGATGGTGAGAATTTATGTCCGTGATAGTGGGAAGTTACGCCCGTGATGGTGAGAAGTTACGCCTTTGATGGTGAGAATTTATGTCCGTGATAGTGGGAAGTTACGCCCGTGATGGTGAGAAGTTACGCCCGTGATAGTGGGAAGTTACGCCCTTGATGGTGAGAATTTATGTCCGTGATAGTGGGAAGTTACGCCTTTGATGGTGAGAATTTATGTCCGTGATAGTGGGAAGTTACGCCCATGATGGTGAGAAGTTACGCCTTTGATGGTGAGAATTTATGTCCGTGATAGTGGGAAGTTACGCCCATGATGGTGAGAAGTTACGCCTTTGATGGTGAGAATTTATGTCCGTGATAGTGGGAAGTTACGCCCGTGATGGTGAGAAGTTACGCCTTTGATGGTGAGAATTTATGTCCGTGATAGTGGGAAGTTACGCCCATGATGGTGAGAAGTTACGCCTTTGATGGTGAGAATTTATGTCCGTGATAGTGGGAAGTTACGCCCGTGATGGTGAGAAGTTACGCCTTTGATGGTGAGAATTTATGTCCGTGATAGTGGGAAGTTACGCCCGTGATGGTGAGAAGTTACGTATGTAATTGTGGGAAATTGCGTCTTTTATAGTGATAAAATTATGATCCTGAATTATCAGAAACAGAAAAAGTTTCTTTCCCATTTCTATCAGCAAATAAAAGTTTCTTTTCCATTTCAACCTCTAATTGAAAGAATTTGCTTTTAAAGTTTCTACCTCCAGTTGGGAAGAAATTCGTTTCCATTTCTACCAACTCAGAATTTCTGCTTCCATTTCACCAGAAATTGAGTGAGTTCAACAGTTGCTGGTAAAATAAAATAATATTGAATCAATCTCAAATGTATTTTTTTAAATCAACTGAGTTTTTTTTCCCATTTACACACCAACATTAAGGAATATTAAGGAAGGAAATAATTAGGAAAAAGTTTCTTATATTTCGAATAAAAATCGAGTTCCCTTTTCATATGGGGCGGGGGTGGCTCAGTCGGTAGCGCGCCAGGCTCGTAATCTGTAGTTCCCAGGTTCGAGTCCCAGCTGGGTCAGCGTTGAGATTCATCTCCGCAAAATTCCCCGCCCTGCCCACGGTCAGTAGGGGACACCGATGGGCTTTGAAAGGCCGCCGTCCGTCGGATGGGACATTAAGCCGTGGCCCCGTGTGCGGGAGAGCCAAACTTAAACAAACGATGAAAGACGAGAATTTCGTTTTCAGCAGTTGAAACATTTTTTTATTCATGCTCTATCAAAAAAATTCGGATAATTGTTTTTTCTCCCCCCTCCTACCCCTCCCCTTCTTTTTCTACTCTGCTCTACCAAAATAAATCTATTTAAATCTCGATTTTCAACAATATTCGTTCAGTATTTAAATATTTATGGAAGTCAAAATATTTAGCAATAAATTACATTTAAAAAAAAAACATTCATTGTGATCTAATACTGAAATAATCATTACGCAAACTTCTAAAATGTATATTTATTTTATTAAATGATTTGAAACGATAATTTAAATTTTAACTTCTTTCTGAAGTAAATTCTTATGACGCATTAACTATTGCGGAACATTCCATCTTCCATAACTCTTTAAATACTGAACGAATTGATCTGTAGTTCCCAGGTTCAAGTCCCAGCTGGGTCAGCGTTGAGATTTATCTCCGCAAAATTCCCCGCCCTGCCCACGGTCAGTAGGGGACACCGATGGGCTTGGAAAGGCCGCCGTCCATCGGATGGGACATTAAGCCGTGATCCCGTGTGCGGGAGAACCATACCCTGTGCACGTTAAAGAACACGCTGGATGGCCTTGACGGGAGGCTACCATCTGTCTCCGAACAGCTGTTCCATTGGGTCCCCTCCCCCAACATTCTCTGAGCCTTCGGGGTCCCTGTGACCTGGCCATTTAGCTCATGGTGTGCAAAAAAGTGCCGCTCATAGGTAAAACAACCCAAACCTGAATGAATTGTGTTGAAAATCGAGATTTAAATAGATTAGATTATGATCTTTAATTTATCTTTAAATTCATATTTTATAAGTTATAGAACTTCGAATTTACATTCCCTACGCATAAGATGAAATTCTCTATTTTGGTAGGGTCAGATATTGAGTCTCTTTTTAATTATATTGCGTCTATTAAAAAAGAATTTCTTCTTCCATTTATACCAGCGATTCAGTTGGGTTGTTTTACCTCTGAGCGGCACTTTTTTGCACACCATGGGCTAAATGGCCAGGTTACATGGACCCCGAAGGCTCAGAGAAGGTTGGGGGAGGGGACCCACTGGTACAAGCTGTTGGGAGACAGATGGTAGCCTCCCGTAAAGGCCATGCAGCGTGTTCTTTAACGTGCACAGGGTATGGCTCTCCCGCACACGGGGCCACGGCTTAACGTCCCATCCGACGGACGGTGGCCTTTCCAAGCCCTTCGGTGTCCCCTACTGACCGTAGGCAGGGCGGGGAATTTTGCGGAGATAAATCTAAACGCTGTCCCAGCGGGGACTCGAACCTGGGAACTACAGATTACGAGCCTGGCGCGCTACCTACTGAGCCACCCCCAGCAATTCAGAGAGTTTAATTTTCCCACCTCTAACAATTATTAAGAGTTGTTTTTCCTTCTTTTTTTCCATTTTATTCTATTTTTATTCGCAAGCGAAAGAGTTTTACATTCTCAGCAGCGAGTTCTTCTTCCATTTCTACCAAAGTCTGAATTTCGGTTTCCCGGTCCACCAGAAATTGGCAGCAATTTTTTTTTATCTCGCTCCAACCAACAATAAAGCTTTCTTTTTTCCTTCTTATTTTCCCCGGCAGCTGAAGTTGATTCTTTTCCCACCTGCGAACTTGTCCCTCCCATCTTTGCAACGCTCGTTAAGGAATCGTGCTTACGAATTCCACTTCAGCTGTCCACCGTCATTTTCGAAAGATTGTTATGGATGGGGCGTCTTCCGTTAACAAACCGGAACACTTCAGTCACGGGTCATTCACTTCTGATAGCGAGAGTATTCATCCGTTAATTCTCGTTGAAATTTCAACGAGACCTTGATATACAGTCGCTCAAAAAAATATCCGAACACTATGGTTGATGACAGAATTCAGAAAAAATATCTGGCAGCGATTTTTTTTAGAAATGAGTGATCTGGCAACCTTTCTTGTCACATGATTACAGAATTCAGGAAAAATATCTGGAGCGTGTACAGCAACTGTACACACTCCAGTTACCGTTCACAGCAAACTGGAGCGTGTGCAGTTACTGCACACGCTCCAGTTTGCTGTGAACGGTAACTGCACACGCTCAATATTTCCGTGAGTGAGCCCACACGATCCAGGTCTTTGTGAGCTCACACGATCCAATGTGCTGTGAACATTAACCGCAACCGCTCCAATTTGCTGTGAACGGTAACTGCACACGCTCCATATTCATTGCATTATATATTCATACGCATTATATATATTAAAAAGTATCCGAACACTATGGCTGATTACAGAATTCAGAAAAAAAATCTGAAATCAACCCTAGTGTCCGGATATTTTTTTGAGCGACTGTACACTGCATTTGAATTAAATTGTTGAAATCAAGCAGACCACAAAAATTCACGTACGCAAATAAATGTATAAATGACATCCATCTGTAACGATTTAAATTTAAGTGTATTTCGCGAAACATTTAATCAAAGGCTCTCCATTTTCACCTATGAGCTTTCCGCTTTTTGTATCAATATATCTATGTTTGGATGAAATAAACTTATTCGATTCAATTCAATATCTATCCTTCGTAAACTAATAAAAGGCTTCAGCACACAACAAATTCCTCGATTATTATTGAAGATGCAAACTTCCCCATCTCAAAGGAAACAGTCTGATACCCCTTATTGTTTTATCGGAAGCATGCCAGGTTCGTAATCTGCAGTTCCAAGGTTCGAGTCCCAGATGGGTGAGCGTTGAGATTTATCTCCGAAAAATTATGGTCAGTAGGGGACACCGATGGTTTTGGAAAGGCCGACGTCCGTTGGATGGGACGTTAAGCCGTGGCCCCGTGTGCGGGAGAGAGCCATACCCTATGCACGTTAAAGAACACGCTGGATGGCCTTGACGGGAGGCTACCATCTGTCTCCCAACAGCTGTCCCAGTGGGTCTCCTCCCCGAACCTTCTCTGAACCTTCGGGGTCCATGTGACCTGGCCATTAAGCCCATGGTGTGCAAAAAAGGGCCGCTCAGAGGTAAAACAACCCAACGTTAAAGAACACGCTGGATGGCCTTGACGGGAGGCTACCATCTGTCTCCTAACAGCTGATCCAGTGGGTCCCTTCCCCCAACCTTCTCTGAGCCTTCGGGGTCCTTGTGACCTGGCCATTTAGCCCATGGTGTGCAAAAAAGTGCCGCTCAGAGGTAAAACAACCCAACGTTAAAGAACACGCTGGATGGCCTTGACGGGAGGCTACCATCTGTCTCCCAACAGCTGTTCCAGTGAGTCCTCTCCCCCAACCTTCTCTGAGCCTTCGGGGTCCTTGTGACCTGGCCATTTAGCCCATGGTGTGCAAAAAAGTGCCGCTCAGAGGTAAAACAACCCAACGTTAAAGAACACGCTGGATGGCCTTGACGGGAGGCTACCATCTGTCTCCCAACAGCTGTTCCAGTGAGTCCTCTCTCCCAACCTTCTCTGAGCCTTCGGGGTCCTTGTGACCTGGCCATTTAGCCCATGGTGTTCCTACCAGTGCCGCTCAGAGGTAGAACAACCCAACCAAGGCACCGAACTCTTCGACGTGCAACGATTTCGTTCCTGTATCTTGTTTCATTTCGACTAGGGGAAAGAAATAGGCTCCGTTGCAATCTCCTGAATCTGCATACTTAGCAAATATTGTGAAGGCGAATCACAGACCCTCATGCGTTCATAAATACTGGTGAAGACAAAAAAAAAATGAAGAAAAAAACACCCACCTGATGCTTCCGTGATAGCGGAACTAATACGTTAACTTAGAACCACTTTCGACTGGGTGTCTTCACTCGGAGGAGAATGAGATTCAAACAATGGCCAATCATTCTCTGGAACGAAACATTTCGTTGCTTAAATGTGGAAATAAAATATCGAGGATAAAGAAACAGGTACTGAGGACATTTTTTTTAATCCTCGTGCATGAGAGGATATCTAACATCATTTTCGGAAGAGGTTCATTTTCATCCCTTGGGTTGGGTTGTTTTACCTCTAAGCGGCATTTTTTTGCACACCATCGGCTAAATGGCCAGGTGACAAGAACCCCGAAGGCTCAGAGAAGGTTGGGGGAGGGGACCCACTGGAACAGCTGTTGGGAGACAGATTGTAGCCTCCCGTCAAGGCTATCGAGCGTGTTCTTTAACGTTGGGATGTTTTACCTCTGAGCGGCACTTTTTTGCACACTATGGGCTAAATGACCAGGTCACAAGAACCCCGAAGGCTCAGAGAAGGTTGGGAGAGGGGACCCACTGGAACAGCTGTTGGAAGACAGATGGTAGCCTCCCGTCAAGGCCATCCAGCGTGTTCTTTAACGTTGGGTTGTTTTACCTCTGAGCGGCACTTTTTTGCACACCATCGGCTAAATGGCCAGGTCACAAGAACCCCGAAGGCACAGAGAAGGTTGGGGGAGGAGACCCACTAGAACAGCTGTTGGGAGACAGATGGTAGCCTCCCGTCAAGGCCATCCAGCGTGTCCTTTAACGTTGGGTTGTTTTACCTCTGAGCGGCACTTTTTTGCACACCATTGACTAAATGGCCAGGTCACAAGAACCCCGAAGGCTCAGAGAAGGTTGGGAGAGGGGACCCACTGGAACAGCTGTTGGAAGACAGATGGTAGCCTCCCGTCAAGGCCATCCAGCGTGTCCTTTAACGTTGGGTTGTTTTACCTCTGAGCGGCACTTTTTTGCACACCATCGGCTAAATGGCCAGGTCACAAGAACCCCGAAGGCTCAGAGAAGGTTGGGAGAAGGGACCCACTGGAACAGCTGTTGGGAGAGAGATGATAGCCTTTAACGTGCAGTTCTTTAACGTGCACAGGGTATGTCTCTCCCGCACACGGACGGGTCCACGGCTTAACGTCCCATCCGACGGACGGCGGCCTTTCCGAACCCATCGTTGTCCCCTACTGACCGTGGTCAGGGTGGGGAATAAATCACGTTGGGACCAATGTGTTAATAAGCATAGCGAGAGTTTGAACAGATCAATAAATGATTTGCACTTTATTTTCCACTTGTCCACTTCTCATTTTTATTCTTTCAAATGACTGAGACGGGGGTGGCTCAGTCGGTAGCTCGCCAGGCTCGTAATCTGTAGTTCCCAGTTTCGAGTCCCAGCTGGGTCAGCGTTGAGATCTATCTCCCCAAAACTACCCGCCCATGGTCAGTAGCGAACACCGATGGGCTTGGAAAGGCCGCCGTCCATCGGATGGAACGTTAAGCCTTGGCTCCGCGTGCGTGAGACAGCCATACCCTGTGCACGTTAAAGAACTCGCTGGATGGCCTTTACGGGAGGCTACCATCTGTCTCCCAACAGCTTTTCCAGTGGGTCCCCTCCCTCAACCTTCTCTGAGCCTTCGGGGTCCTTGTGACCTGGACAATTAGCCCATGGTGTGCAAAAAAGTGCCGCTCAGAGGTAAAACAACCCAAAGTTAAAGAACACGTTGGATGGCCTTGACGGGAGGCTACCATCTGTCTCCCAACAGCTTTTCCAGTGGGTCCCCTCCCCCAAATTTCTCTGAGCCTTCGAGTCCTTCTGACCTGGCCATTTAGCCCATGGTGTACAAAAAACGTGCCGCTCAGAGATAAAACAACTCAAAATTCTTTCACATGATCACGTGTGCAAAAAGACATACACAGTAGTTTCACGTGACATAGTATCCTTATACAATAGCACGTGAGTTGGGTTGGGTTGTTTTACCTCTGAGCGGCACTTTTTTGCACACCATGGGCTAAATGGCCAGATCACATGGACCCCGAAGGCTCAGAGAAGGTTGGGGGAGGGGACCCACTGGAACAGCTGTTGGGAGACAGATGGTAGCCTCCCGTCAAGGCCATCCAGCGTGTTCTTTAACGTGCACAGGGTATGGCTCTCCTGCACACGGGGCCACGGCTTAACGTCCCATCCGACGGACGGCGGCCTTTCCAAGCCCATCGGTGTCCCCTACTGACCGTGGGCAGGGCGGGGAATTTTGCGGAGATAAATCTCAACGCTGACCCAGCTGGGACTCGAACCTGGGAACTACAGATTACGAGCCTGGCGCGCTACCGACTGAGCCACCCCCGCCCCCAATAGCACGTGAAAGAGACGCGAAAATCTAAATCAAAGGATTTACGTAGAGAGGGAAGAAGTGGACAACAGCACACTTTGATCGATAACGAGGCTGAAAACTACAGTAATAATAGCTGAATAAGTATTTGCTAAGACAGAAACAGATCGAGCGAGGACCACAGGTCCATTTAACGCATCCTAGAGCATGTTAAACGCTTTCTGAAAGCTTAAGCTTAAGAGATCTTACATCAACTTCTGTAAGGCATATTATTATTATTAATAACCATTCTTTTGTAAGAGGTAGTCAGTCTGTAGGGATAGTTGGAGATCAAATGATTCGGATCAATCTCTTCAAGTGATCAAAAGATAGACTGCTGTGTTCTTCAGTTTTAAACTTATCTGAAATTCAACATTGAAAAGCACGTGGCTCAGGATAGCTGTGCTTTAATAAACAAATTAATCGATAAAGACAAAATCATTTGAATTATTTGAATTTGCTTGTGTATTTATTTGGGTTGTTTTACCTCTGAGCGGCACTTTTTTGCACTTCATGGGATAAATGGCCAGGTCACATGGACCCCGAAGGCTCAGAGAAGGTTCCGGGAGGGGACCCACTGGAACAGCTATTGGGAGACAGATGGTAGCCTGGAAAGGGCTTGGAAAGGCCGCCGTCTCTCGGATGGGACGTTAAGCCATTGCTCAATGTGCAGGGGAACCACCCCCGTTGCACGTTAAAGAAGACACTGGATGGTCTTACTTCTATTTCCCAACAATAGTATGAGTTGTTGGGTTTTATTTTACTCTGAGCGGCACTATTTTGCACACCATGGGCTAAATGGCCACGTCACAAGGACCCCGAAAGATCAGAGAAGGTTAGGGGTGGGGACCACTGGAACAGCTGTTGGGAGACAGATGGTAGCCTCCCGTCAAGGCTATCCAGCGTGTTCTTTAACGTGCGCAGAGTATGGCTCTCCGACACACGGAGCCACGGCTTAACCCCATCCGACGGACGGCGGCCTTTCAAAGCCCATCGGTGTCCCCTACTGATGGTGGGCAGGGCGGGGAATTTTGCGGAGAAAAATCTCAACGCTCACACAGCTGGGATTCGAACCTGGGAACTGCAGATTATGAGCCTGGTCCCAACAGTGGTATGGTGTCTTTCCTTCAGCTTTCGCTGAGCTTCTGGGGTCCTTGTAACCTGGCCACTTAGCTCTTTGCTTGTAAAAATGGGCCATTCGAAGGTAAAACAACCTAACCTTTCTCGGAGCTTTTGGGGGTTCTTGTGAGCTGGATATATTAGCTCATTGTGTGCAAAAAAAGTGCAGCTTAAAAGGAAACAAAAAACTCAATCCGAGTGGTGGCTCAGTCGGTAGCGCGCCAGGCTCGTAATCTGTAGTTCCCAGGTTCGAGTCCCAGCTGGATCAGCGTTGAGATTTATCTCCGCAAAACTCCCCTCCCTGTCCATGGTCAGTAGGGAACACCGATGGGCTTGGAAAGACCGCCGTCCGTCGGATGGGACGTTAAGCCGTGGCCCCCGTGTGCGGGAGAGCCATACCCTGTGCACGTTAAAGAACACGCTGGAAGGCCTTGAGTGAAAAAGCTGACCTTCGTGTCACGTGACACGAAGGTCAGCTTTTTCACCAGACAAAAAAATCGTTGCCAGATATTTTTTTCTGAATTCTGCAATCGACCATAGTGTTCGGATACTTTTTCGAGCGACTGTAGGTGGTCATATTATTTTGATATTAGATCGTGTGGGCTCACTCACGGAAATATTGAGCGTGTGCAGTTACCGTTCACAGCAAACTGGAGCGTGTGCAGTAACTGCACACGCTCCAGTTTGCTGTGAACGGTAACTGGAGCGTGTACAGTTGCTGTACACGCTCCAGATATTTTTCCTGAATTCTTTAATCACGTGACACGAAGGTTGCCAGATCACTAATTTCTAAAAAAAATCGTTGCCAGATATTTTTCTGAATTCTGTAATCGACCATAGTGTTCGGATACTTTTTTGAGCGACTGTAAGTGCAATGTTTTTTCTTCTACTAATGCATGTCAAGAACGTTTTAAAAAACCCTCGTATCGTAATCTTAAGATTATTATTAACAGTCTGTCTTACTTTCTAGAAAACCTTTCATATAGGGGATGAAATAAGCGGAAGATAGGATAAATAATAAATACAATACAATAGCAATAGCAAGCAAAAGAATAATAACAAGAATATAATTACTTTTAGAAATAAATATTTATATAATTCGAAGTTCTTTGAATGACCAAGATTTCTTACAATTTTATTTATGCATAGTTACAGCAAATATCACTTTAGATATTTTTTAATTTCGCGATGTTTTGAAAAAATTAAAAAACAAAGGTTAAATTCCTTCTAGAAATCATTTTCTTAATGCCTTCTACGAAATTCCATTTATCGCAACAATAACCGTTTCGGCGATGTCTAAACCAGTTTGAATCTTTAGCTTTAGGCCTTTTATGTTGAAAGCAATTCACCAGGCAGAATGCAGAAGATGGTAGTAAAAGGTCATTGACCTTATCTGCGGTTGGGTTGTTTTGCCTCTGAGCGGCACTTTTTTGCACACCATGGGAAAAATGACCAGGTCAAAAGGTTCAGAGAATGTTGGAGGAGGTGAGTCACTGGAACAGCTGTTGGCAGACAGATGGTAGCCTCCCGTCAAGGCCATCCAGCGTGTTCTTTAACGTTGGGTTGTTTTACCTCTGAGCGGAACTTTTTTGCACACTATGGGCAAAATGAACAAGTCACAAGAACCCTGAAGACTCAGAGAAGGTTGGAGGAGGTGACCCACTGGAACAGCTGTTGGGAGACAGATGGTAGCCTCCCGTCAAGGCCATCCAGAGTGTTCTTTAACGTGCACAAGGTATGGCTCTCTCCCGCACAAAGAGCCACTGCTTAACGGTCCATCCGACGGACGGCAGCCTTTCCAAACCTATCGGTGTCCCCTACTGACCGTGGGCTACTGACCGTACCCATCATCTATGACTACCGAGAGGATCTCCTATGAAATCCACCCTCTATGACTGCGGAGAGGATCTCCTACGAAACAAATCATCTATGACTGCCGAGAGGATCTCCTACAAAATCCATCCTCAATGACTGCCGGGAGGATCTCCTACGAAATGCATCCTCTATGACTGCCGAGAGGTTCTCCTACGAAATCCATCCTCTATGACTGCCGAGAGGATCTCCTACAAAATCCATCCTCTATGGCTGCCGAGAGAATCTCCTACAAAATTCATCCTCTATGACTGCCGAGAGGATCTCCTACAAAATCCATCCTCTATGACTGCCGAGGGGATCTCCTACAAAATCCATCCTCTATGACTGCCGAGAGGATCTCCTACAAAATCCATCCTCTATGACTGCCGAGAGGATCTCCTCCGAAATCCGTTCTCTATGACTGCCGAGAGGATATCCTCCGAAATCCGTCCTCTATGACTGCCGAGAGGATCTCCGATATCCGTCTTCTATGACTGCCGAGAGGATCCCTTACAAAATCCATCCTCTATGACTGCCGAGGGGATCTCCTACAAAATCCATGCTCTATGACTGCCCAGAGGATCTCCTACAAAATCCATCCTCTATGACTGCCGAGAGGATCTCCTACAATATCCATCCTCTCTGACTGCCGAGGGGATCTCCTACAAAATCCATCCTCTATGACTGCCGAGAGGATCTCCTACAAAATCCATCCTCTATGACTGCCGAGAGGATCTCCTCCGAAATCCGTCCTCTATGACTGCCGAGAGGATATCCTCCGAAATCCGTCCTCTATGACTGCCGAGAGGATCTCCGCCGATATCCGTCTTCTATGACTGCCGAGAGGATCCCTTACAAAATCCATCCTCTATGACTGCCTAGAGGATCTCTTACAAAATCCATAATCTATGACTGCCGAGAGGATCTCCTACAAAATCCATCCTCTATGACTGCCTAGAGGATCTCTTACAAAATCCATAATCTATGACTGCCGAGAGGATCTCCTACAAAATCCATCCTCTATGACTGCCGTGAGGATCTCCTACAAAATAAATCATCTCTGCTATGGAGGGGATCTCCTACAAAATCTATCCTCTATGACTGCCTAGAGGATCTTTTACAGAATTCATCCTCTATGACTGCCGAAATGATGTCCTATAAAATCCATCCTCTATGACTGCCGTGAGGATCTCCACCAAATTAAATCCTCTCTGCTATGGAGAGGATCTCCTACAAAATCCATCCTCTATGACTACCGAGAGGATCTCCTACAAAAACCATCCTCTATGACTGCCGAGGGGATCTCCTACAAAATCCATCTTCTATGACTGCCGAGAGGATCTCCTACAAAATCCATCCTCTATGACTGCCGAGAGGATCTCCTACATAATCCATCCTCTATGACTGCCGAAGGGATCTCCTCCGAAATCCGTCCTCTATGACTGCCGAGAGGATATCCTCCGAAATCCGTCCTCTATGACTGCCGAGAAGATCTCCTCCGATATCCGTCTTCTATGACTGCCGAGAGGATCCCTTACAAAATCCATCCTCTATGACTGCCTAGAGGATCTCTTACAAAATCCATCCTCTATGACTGCCGAGAGGATCTCCTACAAAATCCATCCTCTATGACTGCCGTGAGGATCTCCTACAAAATAAATCATCTCTGCTATGGAGGGGATCTCCTACAAAATCCATCCACTATGACTGCCTAGAGGATCTTTTACAGAATTCATCCTCTATGACTGCCGAAATGATGTCCTATAAAATCCATCCTCTATGACTGCCGTGAGGATCTCCTCCGAATTAAATCCTCTCTGTTACGGAGAGGATCTCCTAAAAAATCCATCCTCTATGACTGCCGAGAGGATCTCCTACAAAATCCATCCTCTGTGAGTGCCGAGAGGATCTCCTACAAAATCCATCCTCTATGACTGCCGAGAGCATCTCCTACAAAATCCATCCTCTATGAATGCCGAGAGGATCTCCTACAAAATCCATCCTCTATGTCTGCCGAGAGGATCTCCTACAAAATTCATCCTCTATGACTGCCGAGAGGATCTCCTACAAAATCCATCCTCTATGACTGCCGAGGGGATCTCCTACAAAATCCATCTTCTATGACTGCCGAGAGGATCTCCTACAAAATCCATCCTCTATGACTGCCGAGGGGATCTCCTACAAAATCCATCTTCTATGACTGCCGAGAGGATCTTTTACAAAATCCATCCTCTATGACTGCCGAGAGGATCTCCTACAAAATCCATCCTCTATGTCTGACGAGAGGATCTCCTACAAAATCCATCCTCTATGACTGCCGAGGGATCTCCTACAAAATTCATCTTCCATGACTGCCGAGAGGTCTCCTACAAAATCCATCCTCTATGACTGCCGAGAGGATCTTTTACAAAATCCATCCTCTATGACTGCCGAGAGAATCTCCTACAAAATCCATCCTCTATGACTGCCGTGAGGATCTCCTACAAAATAAATCATCTCTGCTATGGAGGGGATCTCCTACAAAATCCATCCTCTATGACTGCCTAGAGGATCTTTTACAGAATTCATCCTCTATGACTGCCGAGAGGATCTCCTACAAAATCCATCCTCTGTGACTGCCGAGAGGATCTCCTACAAAATCCATCCTCTATGTCTGCCGAGAGGATCTCCTACAAAAACCATCCTCTATGACATCCGAGAGGATCTCCTACAAAATCCATCCTCTATGGCTGACGAGAGGATCTCCTACAAAATCCATCCTCTATGACTGCCGAGAGGATCTCCTACAAAATCCATCCTCTATGACTGCCGAGAGGATCTCCTACAAAATCCATCCTCTATGACTGCCGAGCGGATCTGCTACAAAATCCATCCTCTATGACTGCCTAGAGGATCTTTTACAGAATCCATCCTCTATGACTGCCGAGATGATGTCCTATAAAATCCATCCTCTATGACTGCCGTGAGGATCTCCTCCAAATTAAATCCTCTCTGCTATGGAGAGGATCTCCTACAAAATCCATCCTCTATGACTGCCAAGGGGATCTCCTACAAAATCCATCCTCTATGAGTGCCGAGAGGATCTTTTACAGAATTCATCCTCTATGACTGCCGAAATGATGTCCTATAAAATCCATCCTCTATGACTGCCGTGAGGATCTCCTACAAAATCCATCCTCTATGTCTGCCGAGAGGATCTCCTTCAAAATCCATCCTCTATGACTGCCGAGAGGATCTCCTACGAAATCCATCCTCTGTGACTGCCGAGAGGATCTCCTACAAAATCCATCCTCTAAGACTGCCGAGAGGATCTCCTACAAAATCCATCCTCTATAACTGCCGAGAGGATCTCCTACAAAATCCATCCTCTTTGACTGCCGAGAGGATCTCCTACAAAATCCATGCTCCATGACTGCCGAGAGGATCTCCTACAAAATTCATCCTCTATGACTGCCGAGAGGATCTCCTACAAAATCCATCCTCTATGACTGCCGAGGGGATCTCTTGCAAAATCCATCCTCTATGACTGCCGAGGGGATCTCCTACAAAATCCATCCTCTATGACTGCCGAGAGGATCTCCTACAAAATCCATCCTCTATGACTGCCGAGGGGATCTCCTACAAAATCCATCCTCTATGACTGTCGAGAGGATCTCCTACAAAATTCATCCTCTGTGACTGCCGAGGGGATCTCCTACAAAATCCATTCTCTATGACTGCTGAGAGGATCTTTTACAAAATCCATCCTCTATGACTGCCGAGAGGATCTCCTACGAAATTCATCCTCTATGACTGCCGAGAGGATCTCCTAGAAATCCATCCTCTGTGACTGCCGAGAGGATCTCCTAGAAAATCCATCCTCTGTGAGTGCCGAGAGGATCTCCTACAAAATCCATCCTCTATGACTGCCGAGAGGATCTGCTACAAAATCCATCCTCTATGACTGCCGAGAGGATCTCCTACGAAATCCATCCTCTGTGAGTGCCGAGAGGATCTCCTACAAAATCCATCCTCTATGACTGCCGAGAGGATCTGCTACAAAATCCATCCTCTATGACTGCCGAGAGGATCTCCTACGAAATCCATCCTCTATGACTGCCGAGAGGATCTCCTACAAAATCCATCCTCTATGACTGCCGAGGGGATCTCCTACAAAATCCATCCTCTATGACTGTCGAGAGGATCTCCTACAAAATTCATCCTCTGTGACTGCCGAGGGGATCTCCTACAAAATCCATTCTCTATGACTACTGAGAGGATCTTTTACAAAATCCATCCTCTATGACTGCCGAGAGGATCTCCTACGAAATTCATCCTCTATGACTGCCGAGAGGATCTCCTAGAAAATCCATCCTCTGTGACTGCCGAGAGGATCTCCTAGAAAATCCATCCTCTATGACTGCCGAGAGGATATCCTACAAAATCCATCCTCTATGACTGCCGAGAGGATCTGCTACAAAATCCATCCTCTGTGACTGCCGAGGGGATCTCCTACAAAATCCATCCTCTATGACTGCCGAGATGATCTCCTATAAAATGCATCCTCTATGACTGCCGTGAGCATCTCCTCCTAATGAAATCCTCTCTGCTATGCAGAGGATCTCGAACAAAATCCATCCTGTATGACTGCCTGTGAGAGCACTATGCTAAATTCATCACCTAAAACTACTGAGAATATCGTGTACAGAGTGCATCCCAAAGTCTTCATCACTTAATTCTGCGGAAAGGATCCTTTACATTCGGTAAGTCTTCCGAGAAGCGAAAGTAGAAGCAACAAGCGTCGGCCCCAGGTGAAGCGTATCTGGCCCAACCTCTCCGTCTGCCAGTGGCTACAGAAGCGCAGAGAATTGGAGCTATAAAACTGGCGGCTGAGGACCCGCCTACGGTTTATTCACCCACAGACTTGTTGGCTTACAACACATGTGATTCTCGTAGCGTCAACGACCGCCGATTCTGGATGGCATTTCACTTCGTCCTTTTCTGGATTTTACTCACCTATCACCTCTGCCATTTTCACCCCTTACACCAAGGTAAGGCTCCAGTTTTTATTTTAAATTCTTCTTTTTCTTAATAATATACTGCTCACAAAAATTAGCGGATATTGCAAAATGAATATGAAGCGAAGAAATATCCCCTAATTTTTCTGAGCATGGTTGGGTGGACCTCTGAGCGGCACTTTTTTGCACACCATGGGCTAAATGGCCAGGTCACATGGACCCCGAAGGTTCAGAGAAGGTTGGGGGAGGGGACCCACTGGAACAGCTGTTGGGAGACAGATGGTAGCCTCCCGTCAAGGCCATCCAGCGTGTTCTTTAACGTTGGGTTGTTTTACCTCTGAAGCGGCACTTTTTTGCACACCATGGGCTAAATAGCCAGGTCACATGGACCCCGAAGGCTGAGAGCAGGTTGAGGGAGGGGACCCACTGGAACAGCTGTTGGGAGACAGATGGTAGCCTCCCGTCAAGGCCATCCAGCGTGTTCTTCAACGTGCACAGGGTATGTCTCTCCCGTACACGGGGCCACGGCTTAACGTCCCATTCGACGGACGGCGGCCTTTCCAAGCCCATCGGTGTCCCCTATTGACCGTGGGAAGGGCGGGGAATTTTGCGGAGATAAATCTCAATACTGACCCAGCTGGGACTCGAACCTGGGAACTACAGATTACGAGCCTGGCGCGCTACCGACTGAGCCACCCCCGCCCCTTTTGTGAGCAGTATATATGATATTGTATTACACTAAGCTTATTATTTTTATCTTAAACATTGATAAACATTTAATATTTCTTATCTCGTGATTTTTTACAAACTAAAAGATTTTTTTATGAAAATCTTTCAAATTATTGAATTTATTGGTCTGTTTCGAGAGTAATTTTCAGGAGGGCTTTATTTTATTTAGCACCTTTACTTTATCCCCCCTTGGTTTTAGTTTTAGATTCAGGACTGCTTTTTTATATATTTATATACACAGTCATATCAGAATAATATGACCACCTACCATAGTGTATGTATGGTAGGTGGTCATATTATTCTGGGTTGGATTGTTTTACCTGTGAGCGGCACTTTTTTGCACACAATGGGTTAAATGTCCAGGTCACAAGGATCCCGAAGGCTCAGAGAAGGTTGGGGGAGGAGACCCACTGGAACAGCTGTTGGGAGACAGATGATAGCCATTCAGTGTATTTTTAAACGTGCACAGGGTATGGCTCTCCCGCACACGGGGCCGCGGCTTAACGTCCCATTCAACGGACAGCGGCCTTTCCAAGCCCATCGGTGTCCCCTACTGACCGTGGGCAGGGCGGGGAGTTTTGGGGAGATAAATCTCAAAGCTGACCCAGCTGGGACTCGAACCTGTTCCGTCAAGGCCATCCAGCGTGTTGTTTAACATGCACAGAGTATGACTCTCCTGGACATGGGGCCACGGCCCAAAGCCGCATCCAACGGACGGCTGCCTCTCTGAGTCCTTCGGTGTCTCTTTTCTCTCAAAAGAGGGATGTAGAGATCAATCTCGACGCTGACAAAGATCGGGACTCGATCCCGGAAACTTCAGGCCACGAGCCTGGCGCGCTACCGACTGAACCGGGGCGGGGGTGGTTCAGTCGGTAGCGCGCCAGGCTCGTAATCTGTAGTTCCCAGGTTCGAGTCCCAGCTGGTCAGCGTTGAGATTTATCTCCGCAAAACTCCCCGCCCTGCCCACGGTCAGTAGGGGACACCGATGGGCTTGGAAAGGCCGCCGTCCGTCGGATGGACTTTAAGCCGTGGCCCCGTGTGCGGGACAGCCATACCCTGTGCACGTTAAAGAACACACTGGATGGCCCTTGACGGGAGGCTACCATCTGTCTCCTAACAGCAGTTCCAGTGGGTCCCCTTTCCCAACCTTCTCTGAGCCTTCGGGGTTCATGTGACCTGGCCATTTAGCCCATGGTGTACAAAAAAGTGCCGCTCAGAGGTAAAACAATCCAACGTTAAAAAACACGCTGGATGGCCTTGACGGGAGACCACCATCTGTCTCCCAACAGCAGTTCCAGTAGGTCCCCTCCGCCAGCCTTCTCTGAGTCTTCGGGGTCCTTGCGACCTGGCCATTTAGCCCATGGTGTGCAAAAAGGTGCTGCTCAGAGGTAAAACAACCCAACCCAACCGACTGAACCAAAACCCCGTCCCAACAACAAACGAAGGATTTCCGCTAAAATCCACATTCCTCCACGTGAACCACGACAAGGAATTTATCAGCTTAAGAAAATAATTCTCATTCAGTAAACCAGTTCGCATTTCTGACTTTCAAATGCTTCAGTTTTCAAAGAAAAAGAATTTCACGCATCGTCAGCGTGGAGATCCTCATCCATTTATCGCAGCGCCGCCTCCTCCTTCACACTGATGAACTGAGATAGTCATCGATGCATGCAGTCATCGAAAGAAAAGCGTTTTTAGGATGACTTACTATTGCACTCATAGTGGCAATGAGTTCATGTTTTTTTTCTCGGTGCTGCAGTGCTTACCTAAAGTGTTGTTTCATAATTAAATAGCGTTTATATTAACTTCGCTGATGGTTAAAGAAGGTGGTTCTGGAGTTCACGGATCTTATTTTAATTAATTCACAGTCTGAAAACCTTTTGGAATTCTAATCTGACAAGTACAGTCGCTCAAAAAAAGTATCCGAACACTAGGGTTGATGACAGAATTCAGCAAAAATATCTGGCAACGATTTTTTTTTTAGAAATTAGTGATCTGGCGACCTTCGTGTCACGTGATTACAGAATTCAGGAAAAATATCTGGAGCGTGTACAGCAACTGTACACACTCCAGTTACCGTTCACAGCAAACTGGAGCGTGTGCAGTTACTGCACACGCTCCAGTTTGCTGTGAACGGTAACTGCACACGCTCAATATTTCCGTGAGTGAGCCCACACGATCCAGGTCTTTGTGAGCTCACACGATCCAATGTGCTGTGAACATTAACCGCAACCGCTCCAGTTTGCTCTGAACGGTAACTGCACACGCTCAATATTTCCGTGAGTGAGCCCACACGATCCAGGTCTTTGTGAGCTCACACGATCCAATGTGCTGTGAACATTAACCGCAACCGCTCCAGTTTGCTCTGAACGGTAACTGCACACGCTCAATATTTCCGTGAGTGAGCCCACACGATCCACGTCTTTGTGAGCTCACACGATCCAATGTGCTGTGAACATTAACCGCAACCGCTCCAGTTTGCTTGAACAGTAACTGCACACGCTCAATATTTCCGTGAGTGAGCCCACACGATCCAGGTCTTTGTGAGCTCACACGATCCAATGTGCTGTGAACATTAACCGCAACCGCTCCAGTTTGTTGTGAACGGTAACTGCACACGCTCAATATTTCCGTGAGTGACCCCACACGATCCAGGTCTTTGTGAGCTCACACGATCCAATGTGCTGTGAACATTAACCGCAACCGCTCCAGTTTGCTGTGAACGGTAACTGCACACGCTCAATATTTCCGTGAGTGAGCTCACACGATCTAGGTCTTTGTGAGCTCACACGATCCAATGTGCTGTGAACATTAACCGCAACCGCTCCAGTTTGCTGTGAACGGTAACTGCACACGCTCAATATTTCCGTGAGTGAGCCCACACGATCCAGGTCTTTGTGAGCTCACACGATCCAATGTGCTGTGAACATTAACCGCAACCGCTCCAGTTTGCTGTGAACGGTAACTGCACACGCTCAATATTTCCGTGAGTGAGCCCACACGATCCAATGTGCTGTGAACATTAACCGCAACCGCTCCAGTTTGCTGTGAACGGTAACTGCACACGCTCAATATTTCCGTGAGTGAGCTCACACGATCTAGGTCTTTGTGAGCTCACACGATCCAATGTGCTGTGAACATTAACCGCAACCGCTCCAGTTTGCTGTGAACGGTAACTGCACACGCTCAATATTTCCGTGAGTGAGCCCACACGATCCAGGTCTTTGTGAGCTCACACGATCCAATGTGCTGTGAACATTAACCGCAACCGCTCCAGTTTGCTGTGAACGGTAACTGCACACGCTCAATATTTCCGTGAGTGAACCCACACGATCCAGGTCTTTGTGAGCTCACACGATCCAATGTGCTGTGAACATTAACCGCAACCGCTCCAGTTTGCTGTGAACGGTAACTGCACAGCAAACTTAGGAATTAGTGATCTGGCAACCTAAAAAATAACCGAACACTATGGTTGATTACAGAATTCAGCAAAAATATCTGGCAACGTTTTTTTTTTAGATATTAGTGATCTGGCAACCTTCGTGTCACGTGACACGAAGGTTGCCAGATCACTAATTTCTAAAAAAATATATTTTTAATTCCCTTTTAATTAGGATATTTTTAATTTTTAACCATAATGTTCGGATATTTTTAATAATTAACCACAGTGTTCGGATATTTTTAATTTTTTTAGATCACTAATTTCTAAAAAAAAAAATCGTTGCCAGATATTTTTGCTGAATTCTGTAATCAACCATAGTGTTCGGATATTTTTTTGAGCGACTGTACGTTCTGTATTAACGTATTGTGTTAATAAAGACTAGGTCATCTTAGATATCTTATGGATGTTACGTGGAGATTGTGGTTGTGTGGGTATTAGACTGTTCCCCCCCCCCCCCCTCCCTGGCATGCACAACCGAAATGCGTTTCGGGCTTCAAAAGAAAGACAAATACTAACCTTTCGAGAAAACAAAAGAAAAACGTAATATATTTAACACCTTTCAGGGGAGAGGGGTCTGAATTCGGGTTCCAGCCATTGCGCTGGAAATTAAGTTCCGGCCGCATAAAATAAAGAGGCTCCCCCCCCCCAACTTTCATCTCTTTCCCATTCCAAAATCCCGGACAAGGACCTCGTTCAGTTCAAGTCACACTGGGTCATGTGACCGCAGTTGTCGTTCTTGAAATATAATTGTTGGAAGCATTTAATAGCCTCACGGTTTGGACGAAGTTGTTGGATATTACTGAGAGGGAAAGGGCAGGGATGGCTCAGTCGGTAGCGCGCCAGGCTCGTAATCTGTAGTTCTCAGGTTCGAGTCCCAGCTGGGTCAGCGTTGAGATTTATCTCCGCAAAATTCCCCGCCCTGCCCACGGTCAGTAGGGGACACCGATGGGCTTGGAAAGGCCGCCGTCCTTCGGATGGGACATTAAGCCGTGGCCCTGTGTGCGGAAGAGCCATACCCTGTGCACGTTAAAGAACACGCTGGATGGCGTTGACGGGAGGCTACCATCTGTCTCCCAACAGCTGTTCCAGTGGGTCCCCTCCCCCATCCTTCTCTGAGCCTTCGGGGTCCATGTGACCTGGCCATTTAGTCCATGGTGTGCAAAAAAGTGCCGCTCAGAGGTAAAACAACCCCACGTTAAGGAACACGCCGGAATGCCTTGACGGGAGGCTACCATCTGTCTCCCAACAGCTGTTCCAGTGGGTCTCCTCCCCCAACCTTCTCTGAGCCTTCGGGGTCCATGTGACCTGGCCATTTAGCCCATGTTGTGCAAAAAAGTCCCGCTCAGAGGTAAAACAACTCAACGTTAAAGAACACGCTGGATGGCCTTGACGGGAGGCTACCATCTGTCTCCTAATAGCTGTTCCAGTGGGTCCCCTCCCCCCCAACCTTCTCTGAGCCTTCGGGGTCCATGTGACCTGGCCATTAGCCCATGGTGTGCAAAAAAGTGCCGCTCAGAGGTAAAACAACCCAACAACTTGCATACATTCAAATGCAAAGTAAAGTACATCCAGGTGAATACATTCTAACATCACACTCCGATGGCTATGAACTCTGATTTTGTTTATTCTGAGTCAAATCGTTCGATTTGATCTTATCTTGAATCGTTATTTGGATATGGATTATCCCAGAGTCATTGAACGAACCGAATATTAATAAATTATTTACCTTTATATAATGACTGGTAACTTATGTACTATTGAAAATATAAGGCATCTATGTATCATTCTATAACATAAAATATGTAGTACCAATGGGCCAATAGTGCTGATTCCCTGAATTGACATAGACGGTTAAAAAGGTATTTTCATTAATCCTATTATCATGAAAATAGGGTTTCAGACGAAACAAACCCAACAGAATTCACTAAATACAAAAACAAGGCATAAGAAACACGGATCTCTTGGCACTAAATGCACGATTAGTGTAAATGAGTGTTTCGTGAATACATCACTTGAAATTTTATTTCCTTTTTTGATATTTATTTTCTTTTTAAACATAATACACTTTCACTCAGTTGGTGGGGCGAGGGTGGCTCAGTCGGTAGCGTGCCAGGCTAGTAATCTGTAGTTCCCAGGTTCGAGTCCCAGTTGGGTCAGCGTTGAGATTTATCTCCGCAAAACTCCCCGTCCTGTCCACGGTCAGTAGGGGACACCGATGGGTTTGGAAAGGCAGTCGTCCATCGGATGGGACGTTCAGCCGTGGCCCCGTGCGGGAGAGCCATACCCTGTGCACAATAAAGAACGCGCTGGATGGCCTTGACGGGAGGCTACCATCTGTCTCCCAACAGCTGTACCAGTGGGCCCCTCCCCCAACCTTCTCTGAGCCTTCGGGGTCCATGTGACCTGGCCATTTAGCCCATGTTGTGCAAAAAAGTGCCGCTCAGAGGTAAAAGAACCCAACGTTAAAGAACACGCTGGATGGCCTTGACGGGAGGCTACCATCTGTCTCCCAATAGCTGTTCCAGTGGGTTCCCTCCCCCAACCTTCTCTGAGTCTTCTGGGTCCATGTGACCTGGACATTTAGCCCATTGTGTGCAAAAAAGTGCCGCTCAGAGGTAAAACAACCCAACGTTAAAGAACACGCTGGATGGCCTTGACGGGAGGCTACCATCTGTCCCCCAACAGCTGTTCCAGTGGGTCCCCTCCCCCAACCTTCTCTGAGCCTTCGGGGTCCTTGTGACCTGGCCATTTAGCCCATTGTGTGCAAAAAAAGTGCCGCTCAGAGGTAAAACAACACAACGTTAAAGAACACGCTGGATGGCCTTGACGGGAGGCTACCATCTGTTCCCCAACAGCTGTTCTAGTGGGTCCCCTCCCCCAACCTTCTCTGAGCCTTCGGGGTCCATGTGACCTGACCATTTAGCCCATGGTGTGCAAAAAAGTGCCGCTCAGAGGTAAAACAACCCAACTGAGAGGAAAAGGCGGGAATTTCAAGCGAAGTCATTGTAAAGGGGAGAAGGTGGGGGAGAGTAACTGATGTAGTCATGTGACGAGCGTGAGTAATCAGATGGTGATTAAATTAAAAAAAAAAGATTCATTTCCTGTGTGAGGAGGAAATCAGAGGTAAAGAAAAAGGAGAAAAGACCAGGGTTGAGATTTATTTCTCAGGGAGAAAAGAGCAGGGGGGACCCTGGGGGAGTCAGTAGCAGACCGAATAGCATCGCTCTTCTCGACTCTGTGTGTCAAAGGTCATACTGACCTTAGGATATGGTCAGTTGGCAGCCTGCCTCGCCCAAGAGTGGGTCCGGCCGAAGGTTATGGTAACATGGGTCAAGCATGGGTTTCTATGGCTATTTCTGACCTTCTGCTTGCAAGTGCTGACCATAACATAAAAGGGCTAGGTTGATTTCGGTTGTTTTACCTCTGAGCGGCACTTTTTTTGCACACTATGGGCTAAATGGCCAGGTCACATGGACCCCGAAGGCTCAGAGAAGGTTGGGGGAGGGACCCACTGGAACAGCTGTTGGGAGAAAGATGGTAGCCTCCCGTCAAGGCCATCCAGCGTGTTCTTTAACGTTGGGTTGTTTTACCTCTGAGCGGCACTTTTTTGCACAACATGGGCTAAATGGCCTGGTCACATAGACCCCGAAGGCTCAGAGAAGGTTGGGGGGAGGAGACCCACTGGAACAGCTGTTGGGAGACAGATGGTAGCCTTCCGTCAAGGCCATCCAGCGTGTTCTTTAACGTTGGGTTGTTTTACCTCTGAGCGGCACTTTTTTGCGCACCATGGGCTAAATGGCCTGGTCACATGGACCCCGAAGGCTCAGGGAAGGTTGGGGGGAGGAGACCCACTGGAACAGCTGTTGGGAGACAGATGGTAGCCTTCCGTCAAGACCATCCAGCGTGTTCTTTAAAGTTGGGTTGTTTTACCTCTGAGCGGCACATTTTTGCACACCATGGGCTAAATGGCCAGGTCACATGGACCCCAAAGTCTCAGAGAAGGTTGGGGGGAGGGGACCCACTGGAACAGCTGTTGGGAGACAGATGGTAGCTTTCCGTCAAGGCCATCCAGCGTGTTCTTTAACGTGCACAGGATATGGCTCTCCCACACACGGGGCCACAGCTTAACGTCCTATCCGACGGACGGCGGTCTTTCCAAGGTCATCGGTGTCCCGTGGGCATGGCGGGGAATTTTGTGGAGATAAATCTCAACGCTGACCCAGCTGGGACTCGAACCTGGGAGCTACAGATTACGAGCCTGGCGCGCTACCGACTGAGCCACCCCCGCCCCTAAAAGGGCTAGGAATGGTGGGCGGGGGTGGAGGGGCTGTTGAAGAGAGAGGGAGAAAGGAAAGCAGAACTGAAGGTTAAAAATTAAACATTGCATACTTTCAAATTCAAAGTAAAGTACATCCAGGTGAATACATTCTAACATTACACTCCGATGGCTTTGAACTCTCATTTTTTGGGGCGGGGGTGGCTCAGTCGGTAGCGCGTCAGGCTGGTAATCTGTGGTTCCCAGGTTCGAGTCCCAGCTGGGTCGGCGTTGAGATTTATATCCGCAAAATTCCCCGCCCTGCCCACGGTCAGTAGGGGACACCGATGGGCTTGGAAAGGCCGCCGTCCGTCGAATGGGACGTTAAGCCGTGGCCTCGTGTGTGGGACAGCCATACCCTGTGCACGTTAAAGAACACGCTGGATGGCCTTGACGGGAGGCTACCATCTGTCTCCCAACAGCTGTTCCAGTGGGTCCCCTCCCCCAAACTTCTCTGAGCCTTCGGGGTCCTTGTGACCTGGCCATTTAGCCCATGGTGTGCAAAAAAGTGCCGCTCGCAGGTAAAACAACCCAACGTTAAAGAACACGCTGGATGGCCTTGACTGAAGGCTACCATCTGTCTCCCAACAGCTGTTTCAGTGGGTCCCCTCCCCCAACCTTCTCTGAGCCTTCGGGGTCCATGTAACCTGGCCATTTAGCCCATGGTGTGCAAAAAAGTGCCGCTCAGAGGTAAAACAACCCAACGTTAAAGAACACGCTGGATGGCCTTGACGGGAGGCTACCATCTGTCTCCTAACAGCTGTTCCAGTGGGTCCCCTCCCCCCAACCTTCTCTGAGCCTTCGGGGTCCATGTGACCTGGCCATTAGCCCATGGTGTGCAAAAAAGTGCCGCTCAGAGGTAAAACAACCCAACAACTTGCATACATTCAAATGCAAAGTAAAGTACATCCAGGTGAATACATTCTAACATCACACTCCGATGGCTATGAACTCTGATTTTGTTTATTCTGAGTCAAATCGTTCGATTTGATCTTATCTTGAATCGTTATTTGGATATGGATTATCCCAGAGTCATTGAACGAACCGAATATTAATAAATTATTTACCTTTATATAATGACTGGTAACTTATGTACTATTGAAAATATAAGGCATCTATGTATCATTCTATAACATAAAATATGTAGTACCAATGGGCCAATAGTGCTGATTCCCTGAATTGACATAGACGGTTAAAAAGGTATTTTCATTAATCCTATTATCATGAAAATAGGGTTTCAGACGAAACAAACCCAACAGAATTCACTAAATACAAAAACAAGGCATAAGAAACACGGATCTCTTGGCACTAAATGCACGATCAGTGTAAATGAGTGTTTCGTGAATACATCACTTGAAATTTTATTTCCTTTTTTGATATTTATTTTCTTTTTAAACATAATACACTTTCACTCAGTTGGTGGGGCGAGGGTGGCTCAGTCGGTAGCATGTCAGGCTAGTAATCTGTAGTTCCCAGGTTCGAGTCCCAGTTGGGTCAGCGTTGAGATTTATCTCCGCAAAACTCCCCGTCCTGTCCACGGTCAGTAGGGGACACCGATGGGCTTGGAAAGGCAGTCGTCCATCGGATGGGACGTTCAGCCGTGGCCCCGTGCGGAAGAGCCATACCCTGTGCACGTTTAAAGAACGCGTTGGATGGCCTTGACGGGAGGCTACCATCTGTCTCCCAACAGCTGTACCAGTGGGCCCCTCCCCCAACCTTCTCTGAGCCTTCGGGGTCCATGTGACCTGGCCATTTAGCCCATGTTGTGCAAAAAAGTGCCGCTCAGAGGTAAAACACCGCAACGTTAAAGAATACGTTGGATGGCCTTGACGGGAGGCTACCATCTGTCTCCCAACATCTGTCCAGTGGGTCCCCTTCCCCCAACCTTCTCTGAGCCTTGTGGGTCCTTGTGACCTGGCCATTTAGCTTAACGTGTGCAAAAAAAGTGCCGCTCAAAGGTAAAACAAACCAACGTTAAAGAACATGCTGGATGGCCTTGACGGGAGGCTACCATCTTCTCCCAACAGCTGTTCCAGTAGGTACCCTCCCCCAAATTTCTTTGAGCCTTCGGGGTTCATGTGACCTGGCCATTTAGCCATGGTGTGAAAAAAAGTGCTGCTCAGAGGTGAAAGAACCTAACCCACTCAGTTGGTAGCTGTCGCCATCTATCGACCGTATAGTGAACTAATCTTTCGGATTTCTATCAACAAAATATTGCACGAAAGTACCATTTATCATCGAAGGGAAATGAGTGAATAGGGAAAGCTTTAGGCCCTATTCCCGGCTATTTACCACCAGAGATCATTTCTTTATGCAAACCTTTCCAAACCGCGCTTCTCAAAGCGATGGTCAGCAATTGTTTGGAATTTTAAAATCTGAAATTTCATTCTTATAACAGGAAAGCTACGTTTCAGTAATTCCAGTTCAGGTGCAATGAAAAACCCTTCGAATTTCGGGGGAAGCCATCAGAAAGTGGACAGCTGCAATCTATGGCTCGTTCCTTGGGCTTCTTTTGCCAAGTTTGCGTTGGGTTGTTTTACCTCTGAGCGGCACTGGGCTGGCCAGGTCACATGGACCCCGAAGGCTCACAGAAGGTTGGGGGAGGGGACCCACTGGAACAGCTGTTGCGAGACAGATGGTAGCCTCCCGTCTAGGCCATCCAGCGTGTTCTTTAATGTTGGGTTGTTTTACCTCTGAGCGGCACTTTTTTGCACACCATGGGCTAAGTGGCCAGGTCACACGGACCCCGAAGGCTCAGAGAAGGTTGGGGGAGGCGACCCACTGGAACAGCTGTTGGGAGACAGATGGTAACCTCCCGTCTAGGCCATCCAGCGTGTTCTTTAATGTTGGGTTGTTTTACCTCTGAGCGGCACTTTTTTGCACACCATGGGCTAAATGGCCAGGTCACATGGACCCCGAAGGCTCAGAGAAGATTGGGGGAGGGGACCCACTGGAACAGCTGTTGGGAGACAGATGGTAGCCTCCCGTCTAGGCCATCCAGCGTGTTCTTTAACGTGCACAGGGTATGGCTCTCCCGCACACGGGGCCACGGCTTAACGTCCCATCCGACGGACGGCGGCCTTTCCAAGCCCATCGGTTTTCCCTACTGACCGTGGGCAGGGCGTGGAATTTTGCGGAGATAAATCTCAGAGCTGACCCAGCTGGGACTCGAACCTGGGAACTACAGATTACGAACCTGGCGCGCTACCGACTGAGCCACCCCCTTTCTTTTGCCAAAAAGAATCTTTTCGTAAACTTGCCCAGTGGTGAATTTAGTACCAGTTAGGAAAAAAATATGTTTCCAGACGATTAACATTCAATTGATACCTTTTAGCAGTTTCCCTTTTTTATCTTTCGCTAGCCTTCCCATGGCCGAGTGGTTAGCACGCTTGGCTACTGATCTAAGGACCTGGGTTCGAGCCCCGGGTAAGGCATGGTTGTGTGTGTTGCTTTTCTGCTGAGGTCCTGCCATCCTGACAGACCTACTACTTTGGCATATAAGCTGACAGGCTCCTGTCAGACCTCTGTGGCAAGCAGCTGCTTGAGGGGGTATTTATTTATTTATTTTTTTTACAGCAGTCCCATGGCGAGTGGTTAGCGAGCTTGGCTACTGATCTAAGGGACCTGGGTTCGAGCACCAGGTGATCTAAGGGACCTGGGTTCGAGCACCAGGTAAGGTACGGCTGTTTGTGTCGTTTTTCTGCCGAGGTCCTGCCATCCTCACAGACCTGCTACTATAGCATATAAACTGACAATCTCCTGTCAGACCTCTGTGGCAAGCAGCTGCTTGAGGGGATATTTATTTTAATTTTCTTATTTTATTGAATATAATTCACTTTTAATATTTTTGAATAATAAGATACAATTTTCCAATTCAAAATATTTCTAAAGCGCCCAAGTCATTTGAATATATTAACTTTAAAAATAATCTAACAAAAGTTGTTGTTGTTGTTGGGTTGTTTTACCTCTAAGCGGCACTTTTTTGCACACCATGGGCTAACATGGCCAAGTCACAAGGACCCCTAAGGCTCAGAAAAGGTTGGGGGAAGGGACCAACTGGAACAGTTGTTGGGAAACAGATGGTAGCCTCCCGTCAAGGCCATGTAGCGTGTTATTTAACGTTGGATTGTTTTACCTCTAAGCAGCACACTTTTGCACACCATGGGCTAAATGGCCAGGTCACATGGACCCCGAAGGCTCAGAGAAGGTTGGGGGAGGGGACCCACTGGAACAGCTGTTGGGAGACAGATGGTAGACCCCCGTCAAGGCCATCCAGCGTGTTCTTTAACGTTGGGTTGTTTTACATCTGAGCGGCACCTTTTTGCACACCATGGGCTAAGTGGGCAGGTTACAAGAATCCGGAAGGCTCAGAGATGGTTGGGGACTCACTAGAACAGCTGTTGGGAGACAGATGGTAGCCTCCCGTCAAGGCCATCCAGCGTGTTCTTTAACATTGGGTTGTTTTACCTCTGAGCGGCACTTTTTTGCACACCATGGGCTAAATGGCCAGGTCACATGGACCCCGAAGGCTCAGAGAAGGTTGGGGGAGGGGACCCACTGGAACAGCTGTTGGGAGACAGATGGTAGCCTCCCGTCAAGGTCATCCAGCGTGTTCTTTAACGTTGGGTTGTTTTACCTCTGAGCGGCACTTTTTTGCACACCATGGGCTAAATGGCCAGGTCACATGGACCCCGAAGGCTCAGAGAAGGTTTGGGGAGGGGACCCACTGGAACAGCTGTTGGGAGACAGATGGTAGCCTCCCGTCAATGCCATCAGCGTGTTCTTTAACGTGCACAGGGTATGGCTCTCCCGCACACGGACCCACGGCTTAACGTCCCATCCGACCAAAAACCGATGATGAGAATGAATTATTCCAGATATATCGTAATTACCATGGATATTTGAATGTTCAATTATTGAACAGTTTCTTTTTAAATATATATAATTAGTAATAATAATGCAGTACGGATTTCTCTGTTCTTAGGTTATACTGATCCCCATGATGCAGCATACAGAAGAGAGTCAAGACATGGAAGGCCAATTTTGGCGATGGCAAATTCCTCACGTAAGTTCAATTTGTGACTCCTTCTCCGATAATTAAAATGAAAATTTTTATCATTGTTTTTTTTCGAATACTGTGAGAATATTATTTCTATTGCTAATTTTATTTCTTTTTAAATCCACGGAATAGAAATTGTGAGTGGCGTAAATAACTAGTTCAAATCGAGCCCAAACTTTTGACAGTTGTGTCAGTTGGGTTGGATTGTTTTATCTCTGAGCGGCACTTTTTTTCACATCATGGGCTAAATGGCAGGTCACAAGGACCCTGAAGACTCAGAGAAGGTTGGGGGAGGAGACCCACTGAAACAGCTGTTGGGAGACAGATGGTAGCCTCCCGTCAAGGCCATCCAGCATGTTCTTTAACGTTGGGTTGTTTTACCTCTGAACGGCACTTTTTTGCATACCATGGGCTAAATGGCAGGTCACAAGGACCCCGAAGGTTCAGAGAAGGTTGGGGGAGGGGATCCACTGGAACAGCTGTTGGGAGACAGATGGTAGCCTCCCGTCAAGGCCATCCAGTGTGTTCTTTAACGTTGGGTTGTTTTACCTCTGAGCGGCACTTTTTTGCACACCATGGGCTAAATGGCAGGTCACAAGGACCCCGAAGGTTCAGAGAAGGTTGGGGGAGGGGACCCACTGGAACAGCTGTTGGAAGACAGATGGTAGCCTCCCGTCAAGGCCATCGAGCGTGTTCTTTAACGTTGGGTTGTTTTACCTCTGAGCGACACTTTTTTGGACACCATGGCTAAATGGCCCATGGTATCCAAAAGGACAACAATGACCCCGAAGGCTCAGAGAAGGTTGGGGGAGGGGACCCACTAGGACAGCTATTCCGAGAAAGATGGTATCCTCTCGTCAAGGTCATCCAGCGTGTTCTTTAACGTGTACAGGGTATGGCTTTCTCCCGCACAAGGGGCCACGGCTTCACGTTCCATTCGACGGAAGGCGGTCTTTCCAAGCCCATCGGTGTCCCCTACTGACCATGGGTAGGGCAGAGAGTCTTCCAGAGATCAACGCTAACCCAGCTCGGACTCGAACCTGGGAACTGCAGATTACGAGCCAGGTGTGCTACCGACTGAGCCACCCCGTCCCAGTTGTATCAGTGGGAGGAGGTGCGTAAATGGTGTCGGAATATATTTTTAGGTAATTGTGTACTTCCAGAGGCAACGACATATTTAAATATTGGGGATGAGCTTTAGTTCAATCAGTAGTGTGATGGCTCGTAAACGACAGTTCCCAGGTTCGAGTCCCGCTTCTGCCAGCTATGAGATTTGTGTCCGTCAAACCCTCAGCCTGTCCTCGGGAAGAAAGGGGACACCATGGGTTCAACATTGGGACACAAGGGAAAAGCCGCCGTCCATCGGATAAGATTTTAGCTGTGGTCCCATTTCCAGGAGAGTCACACACTGTGCAAGTTAAAAAAACACGCTGGATGGGTTGGGTTGAGTTGTTTTACCTCTGAGCGGCACTTTTTTGCACACCATGGGCTAAATGGCCAGGTCACAAGGACTCGAAGGCTCAGAGAAACTTGGGGGAGGGGAACCACTGGAAAAGTGTTGGGAGCCAGATGGTAGCCTCCCGTAAAGGCCATCCAGCGAGTTCTTTAACGTGAACAGGGTATGGCTCTCTCCCGCACGCGGGGGCCACGGCTTAACGTCCCATCCGATGGACGGCGGCCTTTCCAAGCCCATCGGTGTCCCCTACTGACCGTGAGCAGGGCGGGGAATTTTGCGGAGATAAATCTCAACGCTGACCCAGCTGGGACTCGAACCTGGGAACTACAGATTACGAGCCTGGTGCGCTACCGACTGAGCCACCCCCGCCCCTTACGCTGGATGGCCTTAACAGGAGGCTACCATTAGTCTCCTAAAAGCTGCCCAATGTGTTTCCTTCCCGAACTTTCCAGCTGTCTCCCACTGCACTCCTGTTAGGAGATGGGTAATATTTTCTCGTCAAGGCCATAAAGCATTTTCTTAAAATGGAGAACAAAGTACGGCTGTCCTGCACACAGACCACGGCGTAATGTGTCATCCGATGGACGGCGGCTTTCCAAGTTCATCGGTGTCGACTTTCTCAACGAGGCCAGATGTGGGGGTTAGCGGAGATAAATCTCGATGCTTGCCCAAGTGGGACTCGAACCTGGGAACTGCATACAACAAGCCTGGTACACTATCAACTTACCTGACCTCCTCCTTCTTCAATCGAGGTGTGGGTGCTCAGTCTGTAGCGCGCCAGGCTCAAAATCTGTAGTTTCCAGGTTCGAATCCCACTTGGGCCAGCATCGAGATTGTTAGTTCCAGCGTCTAGTTCCAGCGCAAACTCCTCGCCCTGCCCAGGGTCAGTAGGGGACACCGATGAGCATGGAAATGCCGCTGTCCGTCGAATGGGACCTTAAGCCGTCGCCCCGTGTGTAAAAAAAACAAAAAAAAAAAACCCTCAAGCAGCTACTTGCCACAGAGGTCTCAGAGGAGCTTGTCAGTTTATATGCCAAAGTAGAAGATCTGAGAGGATGGTCGGACCTCAGCAGAAAAACAACACATACATCCATGCCTTACCTGGGGCTCGAACCCAGGTCCCTTAGATCAGTAGTCATGCGCTCTAACCACGCGGCCATGGAACGGACTATATTATGTGCACGTTAAAGAACAGATTGGATGGCCTTGAGGGGAATCTACCATCTATCTCCCAAAAGCTATTCCAATGGGTCCCTTCCCACAATCTTCTCTAAGCCTTCGGGGCCCTTGTGACCTTGCCATTTAGCCTATTGTGTGCAAAAAAGTGCCGTTCATAAAAAATGCAACCCAACGTTAAAGAACACGCTGGATGGTGTTGACGGGAGGCTACCATCTGTCTTCCAACAGCTGTTCCAGTGGGTCCCCTCCCCTAATATTCTCTGAACCCTCGGGGCCCTTGTGACCTTGCCATTTAGCCCATTGTGTGCAAAAAAGTGCCGTTCATAAAAAATGCAACCCAACGTTAAAGAACACGCTGGATGGTGTTGACGGGAGGCTACCATCTGTCTTCCAACAGCTGTTCCAGTGGGTCCCCTCCCCTAATATTCTCTGAACCCTCGGAGCCCTTGTGACCTTGCCATTTAGCCCGTTGTGTGCAAAAAAGTGCCGCTCATAAATAATGCAACCCATCGTTAAAGAACACGCTGGATGGTGTTGACGGGAGGCTACCATCTGTCTTCCAACAGCTGTTCCAGTGGGTCCCCTCCCCTAATATTCTCTGAACCCTCGGGGCCTTTGTGACCTTGCCATTTAGCCCATTGTGTGCAAAAAAGTGCCGCTCATAAATAATGCAACCCAACGTTAAAGAACACGCTGGATGGTGTTGACGGGAGGCTACCACCTGTCTTCCAACAGCTGTTCCAGTGGATCCCCTCCCCTAATATTCTCTGAACCCTCGGAGCCCTTGTGACCTTGCCATTTAGCCCATTGTGTGCAAAAAAGTGCCGCTCATAAATAATGCAACCCAACGTTAAAGAACACGCTGAATGGTGTTGAAGGGAGGCTACCATCTGTCTTCCAACAGCTGTTCCATTGGGTCCCCTCCCTTAATATTCTCTGAACCCTCGGGGCCCTTGTGACCTTGCCATTTAGCCCATTGTGTGCAAAAAAGTGCCGCTCATAAATAATGCAACCCAACGTTAAAGAACACGCTGGATGGTGTTGACGGGAGGCTACCACCTGTCTTCCAACAGCTGTTCCAGTGGGTCCCCTCCCTTAATATTCTCTGAACCCTCGTGGCCCTTGTGACCTTGTCATTTAGCCCATTGTGTGCAAAAAAGTGCCGCTCATAAACAATGCAACCCAACGTTAAAGAACACGCTGGATGGTGTTGAAGGGAGGCTACCATCTGTCTTCCAACAGCTGTTCCAGTGGGTCCCCTCCCTTAATATTCTCTGAACCCTCGGGGCCCTTGTGACCTTGCCATTTAGCCCATTGTGTGCAAAAAAGTGCCGCTCATAAATAATGCAACCCAACGTTAAAGAACACGCTGGATGGTGTTGACGGGAGGCTACCACCTGTCTTCCAACAGCTGTTCCAGTGGGTCCCCTCCCTTAATATTCTCTGAACCCTCGTGGCCCTTGTGACCTTGTCATTTAGCCCATTGTGTGCAAAAAAGTGCCGCTCATAAACAATGCAACCCAACGTTAAAGAACCCGCTAGATGGTGTTGACGCCAGGCTACCATCTGTCTTCCAACAGCTGTTCCAGTGGATCCCCTCCCCTAATATTCTCTGAACCCTCGGAGCCCTTGTGACCTTGCCATTTAGCCCATTGTGTGCAAAAAATTGCCGCTCATAAATAATGCAACCCAACGTTAAAGAACACGCTGGATGGTGTTGACGGGAGGCTACAATCTGTCTTCCAACAGCTGTTCCAGTGGGTCCACTCCCTTAATATTCTCTGAACCCTCGGGGCCCTTGTGACCTTGCCATTTAGCCCATTGTGTGCAAAAAAGTGCCGCTCATAAATAATGCAACCCAACGTTAAAGAACACGCTGGATGGTGTTGACGGGAGGCTACCACCTGTCTTCCAACAGCTGTTCCAGTGGATCCCCTCCCCTAATATTCTCTGAACCCTCGGAGCCCTTGTGACCTTGCCATTTAGCCCATTGTGTGCAAAAAAGTGCCGCTCATAAATAATGCAACCCATCGTTAAAGAACACGCTGGATGGTGTTGACGGGAGGCTACCATCTGTCTTCCAACAGCTGTTCCAGTAGGTCCCCTCCCCTAATATTCTCTGAACCCTCGGGGCCTTTGTGACCTTGCCATTTAGCCTATTGTGTGCAAATAAGTGCCGCTCATAAATAATGCAACCCAACGTTAAAGAACACGCTGGATGGTGTTGACGGGAGGCTACCACCTGTCTTCCAACAGCTGTTCCAGTGGATCCCCTCCCCTAATATTCTCTGAACCCTCGGAGCCCTTGTGACCTTGCCATTTAGCCCATTGTGTGCAAAAAAGTGCCGCTCATAAATAATGCAACCCAACGTTAAAGAACACGCTGGATGGTGTTGACGGGAGGCTACCATCTGTCTTCCAACAGTTGTTCCAGTGGGTCCCCTCCCTTAATATTCTCTGAACCCTCGGGGCCCTTGTGACCTTGCCATTTAGCCCATTGTGTGCAAAAAAGTGCCGCTCATAAATAATGCAACCCAACGTTAAAGAACACGCTAGATGGTGTTGACGGGAGGCTACCATCTGTCTTCCAACAGCTGTTCCAGTGGGTCCCCTCCCTTAATATTCTCTGAACCCTCGTGGCCCTTGTGACCTTGCCATTTAGCCCATTGTGTGCAAAAAAAGTGCCGCTCATAAATAATGCAACCCAACGTTAAAGAACCCGCTAGATGGTGTTGACGCCAGGCTACCATCTGTCTTCCAACAGCTGTTCCAGTGGGTCCCCTCCCCTAATATTTTCTGAACCCTCGTGACCCTTGTGACCTTGCCATTTAGCCCATTGTGTGCAAAAAAGTGCAGCTCATAAATAATGCAACCCAACGTTAAAGAACCCGCTAGATGGTGTTGACGGGAGGCTACCATCTGTCTTCCAACAGCTGTTCCAGTGGGTCCCCTCCCCTAATATTCTCTGAACCCTCGGAGCCCTTGTGACCTTGCCATTTAGCCCATTGTGTGCAAAAAAGTGCTGCTCATAGAAAATGCAACCCAACGTTAAAGAACCCGCTAGATGGTGTTGACGGGAGGCTACCATCTGTCTTCCAACAGCTGTTCCAGTGGGTCCCCTCCCCTAATATTCTCTGAACCCTCGGAGCCCTTGTGACCTTGCCATTTAGCCCATTGTGTGCAAAAAAGTGCCGCTCATAAATAATGCAACCCAACGTTAATGAACCCGCTAGATGGTGTTGACGGGAGGCTACCATCTGTCTTCCAACAGCTGTTCCAGTGGGTCCCCTCCCCTAATATTCTCTGAACCCTTGGGGCCCTTGTGACCTTGCCATTTAGCCCATTGTGTGCAAAAAAGTGCCGCTCATAAATAATGCAACCCAACGTTAAAGAACCCGCTAGATGGTGTTGACGCCAGGCTACCATCTATCTTCCAACAGCTGTTCCAGTGGGTCCCCTCCCCTAATATTCTCTGAACCCTCAGGGCCCTTGTGACCTTGCCATTTAGCCCATTGTGTGCAAAAAAGTGCCGCTCATAAATAATGCAACCCAACGTTAAAGAACCCGCTAGATGGTGTTGACGGGAGGCTACCATCTGTCTTCCAACAGCTGTTCCAGTGGGTCCCCTCCCCTAATATTCTCTGAACCCTCGTGGCCCTTGTGACCTTGCCATTTATCGCATTGTGTGCAAAAAAGTGCCGCTCATAAATAATGCAACCCAACGTTAAAGAACCCGCTAGATGGTGTTGACGGGAGGCTACCATCTGTCTTCCAACAGCTGTTCCAGTGGGTCCCCTCCCCTAATATTCTCTGAACCCTCGTGGCCCTTGTGACCTTGCCATTTAGCCCATTGTGTGCAAAAAAGTGCCGCTCATAAATAATGCAACCCAACGTTAAAGAACCCGCTAGATGGTGTTGACGTCAGGGTACCATCTGTCTTCCAACAGCTGTTCCAGTGGGTCCCCTCCCCTAATATTCTCTGAACCCTCGTGGCCCTTGTGACCTTGCCATTTAGCCCATTGTGTGCAAAAAAGTGCAGCTCATAAATAATGCAACCCAACGTTAAAGAACCCGCTAGATGGTGTTGACGGGAGGCTACCATCTGTCTTCCAACAGCTGTTCCAGTGGGTCCCCTCCCCTAATATTCTCTGAACCCTCGGAGCCCTTGTGACCTTGCCATTTAGCCTATTGTGTGCAAAAAAGTGCCGCTCATAGATAATGCAACCCAACGTTAAAGAACCCGCTAGATGGTGTTGACGGGAGGCTACCATCTGTCTTCCAACAGCTGTTCCAGTGGGTCCCCTCCCCTAATATTCTCTGAACCCTCGTGGCCCTTGTGACCTTGCCATTTAGCCCATTGTGTGCAAAAAAGTGCCGCTCATAAATAATGCAACCCAACGTTAAAGAACACGCTGAATGGTGTTGAAGGGAGGCTACCATCTGTCTTCCAACAGCTGTTCCAGTGGGTCCCCTCCCTTAATATTCTCTGAACCCTCGGGGCCCTTGTGACCTTGCCATTTAGCCCATTGTGTGCAAAAAAGTGCCGCTCATAAATAATGCAACCCAACGTTAAAGAACACGCTGGATGGTGTTGACGGGAGGCTACCACCTGTCTTCCAACAGCTGTTCCAGTGGGTCCCCTCCCTTAATATTCTCTGAACCCTCGTGGCCCTTGTGACCTTGTCATTTAGCCCATTGTGTGCAAAAAAGTGCCGCTCATAAACAATGCAACCCAACGTTAAAGAACACGCTGGATGGTGTTGACGGGAGGCTACCACCTGTCTTCCAACAGCTGTTCCAGTGGATCCCCTCCCCTAATATTCTCTGAACCCTCGGAGCCCTTGTGACCTTGCCATTTAGCCCATTGTGTGCAAAAAATTGCCGCTCATAAATAATGCAACCCAACGTTAAAGAACACGCTGGATGGTGTTGACGGGAGGCTACAATCTGTCTTCCAACAGCTGTTCCAGTGGGTCCACTCCCTTAATATTCTCTGAACCCTCGGGGCCCTTGTGACCTTGCCATTTAGCCCATTGTGTGCAAAAAAGTGCCGCTCATAAATAATGCAACCCAACGTTAAAGAACACGCTGGATGGTGTTGACGGGAGGCTACCACCTGTCTTCCAACAGCTGTTCCAGTGGATCCCCTCCCCTAATATTCTCTGAACCCTCGGAGCCCTTGTGACCTTGCCATTTAGCCCATTGTGTGCAAAAAAGTGCCGCTCATAAATAATGCAACCCATCGTTAAAGAACACGCTGGATGGTGTTGACGGGAGGCTACCATCTGTCTTCCAACAGCTGTTCCAGTAGGTCCCCTCCCCTAATATTCTCTGAACCCTCGGGGCCTTTGTGACCTTGCCATTTAGCCTATTGTGTGCAAATAAGTGCCGCTCATAAATAATGCAACCCAACGTTAAAGAACACGCTGGATGGTGTTGACGGGAGGCTACCACCTGTCTTCCAACAGCTGTTCCAGTGGATCCCCTCCCCTAATATTCTCTGAACCCTCGGAGCCCTTGTGACCTTGCCATTTAGCCCATTGTGTGCAAAAAAGTGCCGCTCATAAATAATGCAACCCAACGTTAAAGAACACGCTGGATGGTGTTGACGGGAGGCTACCATCTGTCTTCCAACAGTTGTTCCAGTGGGTCCCCTCCCTTAATATTCTCTGAACCCTCGGGGCCCTTGTGACCTTGCCATTTAGCCCATTGTGTGCAAAAAAGTGCCGCTCATAAATAATGCAACCCAACGTTAAAGAACACGCTAGATGGTGTTGACGGGAGGCTACCATCTGTCTTCCAACAGCTGTTCCAGTGGGTCCCCTCCCTTAATATTCTCTGAACCCTCGTGGCCCTTGTGACCTTGCCATTTAGCCCATTGTGTGCAAAAAAAGTGCCGCTCATAAATAATGCAACCCAACGTTAAAGAACCCGCTAGATGGTGTTGACGCCAGGCTACCATCTGTCTTCCAACAGCTGTTCCAGTGGGTCCCCTCCCCTAATATTTTCTGAACCCTCGTGACCCTTGTGACCTTGCCATTTAGCCCATTGTGTGCAAAAAAGTGCAGCTCATAAATAATGCAACCCAACGTTAAAGAACCCGCTAGATGGTGTTGACGGGAGGCTACCATCTGTCTTCCAACAGCTGTTCCAGTGGGTCCCCTCCCCTAATATTCTCTGAACCCTCGGAGCCCTTGTGACCTTGCCATTTAGCCCATTGTGTGCAAAAAAGTGCTGCTCATAGAAAATGCAACCCAACGTTAAAGAACCCGCTAGATGGTGTTGACGGGAGGCTACCATCTGTCTTCCAACAGCTGTTCCAGTGGGTCCCCTCCCCTAATATTCTCTGAACCCTCGGAGCCCTTGTGACCTTGCCATTTAGCCCATTGTGTGCAAAAAAGTGCCGCTCATAAATAATGCAACCCAACGTTAATGAACCCGCTAGATGGTGTTCACGGGAGGCTACCATCTGTCTTCCAACAGCTGTTCCAGTGGGTCCCCTCCCCTAATATTCTCTGAACCCTTGGGGCCCTTGTGACCTTGCCATTTAGCCCATTGTGTGCAAAAAAGTGCCGCTCATAAATAATGCAACCCAACGTTAAAGAACCCGCTAGATGGTGTTGACGCCAGGCTACCATCTATCTTCCAACAGCTGTTCCAGTGGGTCCCCTCCCCTAATATTCTCTGAACCCTCGTGGCCCTTGTGACCTTGCCATTTAGCCCATTGTGTGCAAAAAAGTGCCGCTCATAAATAATGCAACCCAACGTTAAAGAACCCGCTAGATGGTGTTGACGGGAGGCTACCATCTGTCTTCCAACAGCTGTTCCAGTGGGTCCCCTCCCCTAATATTCTCTGAACCCTCGTGGCCCTTGTGACCTTGCCATTTATCCCATTGTGTGCAAAAAAGTGCCGCTCATAAATAATGCAACCCAACGTTAAAGAACCCGCTAGATGGTGTTGACGGGAGGCTACCATCTGTCTTCCAACAGCTGTTCCAGTGGGTCCCCTCCCCTAATATTCTCTGAACCCTCGTGGCCCTTGTGACCTTGCCATTTAGCCCATTGTGTGCAAAAAAGTGCCGCTCATAAATAATGCAACCCAACGTTAAAGAACCCGCTAGATGGTGTTGACGTCAGGGTACCATCTGTCTTCCAACAGCTGTTCCAGTGGGTCCCCTCCCCTAATATTCTCTGAACCCTCGTGGCCCTTGTGACCTTGCCATTTAGCACATTGTGTGCAAAAAAGTGCAGCTCATAAATAATGCAACCCAACGTTAAAGAACCCGCTAGATGGTGTTGACGGGAGGCTACCATCTGTCTTCCAACAGCTGTTCCAGTGGGTCCCCTCCCCTAATATTCTCTGAACCCTCGGAGCCCTTGTGACCTTGCCATTTAGCCTATTGTGTGCAAAAAAGTGCCGCTCATAGATAATGCAACCCAACGTTAAAGAACCCGCTAGATGGTGTTGACGGGAGGCTACCATCTGTCTTCCAACAGCTGTTCCAGTGGGTCCCCTCCCCTAATATTCTCTGAACCCTCGTGGCCCTTGTGACCTTGCCATTTAGCCCATTGTGTGCAAAAAAGTGCCGCTCATAAATAATGCAACCCAACGTTAAAGAACCCGCTAGATGGTGTTGACGGGAGGCTACCATCTGTCTTCCAACAGCTGTTCCAGTGGGTCCCCTCCCCTAATATTCTCTGAACCCTCGGAGCCCTTGTGACCTTGCCATTTAGCCCATTGTGTGCAAAAAAGGGCCGCTCATAAATAATGCAACCCAACGTTAAAGAACACGCTGGATGGTGTTGACGGGAGGCTACCATCTGTCTTCCAACAGCTGTTCCAATGGGTCCCCTTCCCTAATATTCTCTGAACCCTCAGGGCCCTTGTGACCTTGCCATTTAGCCCATTGTGTGCAAAAATAGTGCCGCTCATAGATAATGCAACCCAATCCAACCTTCCAGCAGTCATAACAAACAATCCCTTGATAGTTTCTGAATTCATGATTATTTTTATTACTCCTTCCCATGGCCGAGTGGTTAGCGCGCTTGGCTACTGATCTAAGGGACCTGGGTTCGAGCCCCGGGTAAGGCATGGATGTATGTGTCGTTTTTCTGCTGAGGTCCTGCCATCCTCTCAGACCTTCTGCTATGGCATATAAACTGACAGGCTCCTGTCAGACCTCTGTGGCAAGCAGCTGCTTGAGGGGGTATTTTTTTATTTTATTTAATGATTTAATATACTTCATTAGATCGTCAGTATTATTTTATGATGATCGTATTTCATTTTTCGATTCTTTCAGGGTGTATGTACAACGGGGAACGCATCGACGACGGTCGAGTAGTGCCGAGCCCAGAGCCATGTCTCAATTGCACCTGCAGTAAAGGAGTGCTGCTGTGCTTCTTACAGGTCTGCCCAACAGTCGTAGCTCCTTCTTCTGAATGCTACATTGGCCGGGAAGACGGTTTCTGCTGCCCGAGAGCCATCTGCCGAGGTGAGCTCTTCAACTCTCCTTCTTTAAAGAGTTTCAACCGAGAGCCATCTGCAGATATGAGATCTTCAACTCTCCTTCTTTAAAGAGTTTCAATCGAGAGCCATCTGCAAATGTGAGCTCTTCAACTCTCCTTCTTTAAAGAGTTTCAACCGAGAGCCATCTGCAGATATGAGCTCTTCAACTCTCCTTCTTTAAAGAGTTTCAATCGAGAGCCATCTGCAGATGTGAGCTCTTCAACTCTCCTTCTTTAAAGAGTTTCAACCGAGAGCCATCTGCAGAGGTGAGCTCTTCAACTCTCCTTCTTTAAAGAGTTTCAATCGAGAGCCATCTGCAGATGTGAGCTCTTCGACTCTCCTTCTTTAAAGAGTTTCAACCGAGAGCCATCTGCAGAGGTGAGCTCTTCAACTATCCTTCTTTAAAGAGTTTCAACCGAGAGCCATCTGCAGATATGAGCTCTTCAACTCTCCTTCTTTAAAGAGTTTCAACCGAGAGCCATCTGCAAATGTGAGCTCTTCAACTCTCCTTCTTTAAAGAGTTTCAACCGAGAGCCATCTGCAGATATGAGCTCTTCAACTCTCCTTCTTTAAAGAGTTTCAATCGAGAGCCATCTGCAGAGGTGAGCTCTTCAACTCTCCTTCTTTAAAGAGTTTCAATCGAGAGCCATCTGCAGAGGTGAGCTCTTCGACTCTCCTTCTTTAAAGAGTTTCAATCGAGAGCCATCTGCAGATGTGAGCTCTTCGACTCTCCTTCTTTAAAGAGTTTCAACCGAGAGCCATCTGCAGATATGAGCTCTTCAACTCTCCTTCTTTAAAGAGTTTCAACCGAGAGCCATCTGCAAATGTGAGCTCTTCAACTCTCCTTCTTTAAAGAGTTTCAACCGAGAGCCATCTGCAGATATGAGCTCTTCAACCCTCCTTCTTTAAAGAGTTTCAATCGAGAGCCATCTGCAGAGGTGAGCTCTTCAACTCTCCTTCTTTAAAGAGTTTCAATCGAGAGCCATCTGCAGAGGTGAGCTCTTCGACTCTCCTTCTTTAAAGAGTTTCAATCGAGAGCCATCTGCAGATGTGAGCTCTTCGACTCTCCTTCTTTAAAGAGTTTCAACCGAGAGCCATCTGCAGAGGTGAGCTCTTCAACTATCCTTCTTTAAAGAGTTTCAACCGAGAGCCATCTGCAGATATGAGCTCTTCAACTCTCCTTCTTTAAAGAGTTTCAACCGAGAGCCATCTGCAGAGGTGAGCTCTTCAACTATCCTTCTTTAAAGAGTTTCAACCGAGAGCCATCTGCAGATATGAGCTCTTCAACTCTTCTTCTTTAAAGAGTTTCAATCGAGAGCCATCTGCAGATATGAGCTCTTCAACTATCCTTCTTTAAAGAGTTTCAACCGAGAGCCATCTGCAGATATGAGCTCTTCAACTATCCTTCTTTAAAGAGTTTCAACCGAGAGCCATCTGCAGATATGAGCTCTTCAACTCTCCTTCTTTAAAGAGTTTCAACCGAGAGCCATCTGCAGATGTGAGCTCTTCAACTCTCCTTCTTTAAAGAGTTTCAACCGAGAGCCATCTGCAGAGGTGAGCTCTTCAACTATCCTTCTTTAAAGAGTTTCAACCGAGAGCCATCTGCAGAGGTGAGCTCTTCAACTATCCTTCTTTAAAGAGTTTCAACCGAGAGCCATCTGCAGATATGAGCTCTTCAACTCTCCTTCTTTAAAGAGTTTCAACCGAGAGCCATCTGCAGATGTGAGCTCTTCAACTCTCCTTCTTTAAAGAGTTTCAACCGAGAGCCATCTGCAGATATGAGCTCTTCAACTCTCCTTCTTTAAAGAGTTTCAACCGAGAGTCATCAGCAGATGTGATCTCTTCAACTCTCCTTCTTTAAAGAGTTTCAACCGAGAGCCATCTGCAGAGGTGAGCTCTTCAACTCTCCTTCTTTAAAGAGTTTCAACCGAGAGCAATCTGCAGTTGTAAGCTCTTCAACTCTCCTTCTTTAAAGAGTTTCAACCGAGAGCAATCTGCAGTTGTAAGCTCTTCAACTCTCCTTCTTTAAAGAGTTTCAACCGAGAGCAATCTGCAGAGGTGAGCTCTTCAACTCTCCTTCTTTAAAGAGTTTCAACCGAGAGCCATCTGCAGAGGTGATCTCTTCAACTCTCCTTCTTTAAAGAGTTTCAACCGAGAGCCATCTGCAGAGGTGATCTCTTCAACTCTCCTTCTTTAAAGAGTTTCAACCGAGAGCCATCTGCAGAGGTGAGCTCTTCAACTCTCCTTCTTTAAAGAGTTTCAACCGAGAGCCATCTGCAGTGGTGAGCTCTTCAACTCTCCTTCTTTAAAGAGTTTCAACCGAGAGCAATCTGCAGAGGTGAGCTCTTCAACTCTCCTTCTTTAAAGAGTTTCAACCGAGAGCCATCTGCAGTGGTGAGCTCTTCAACTCTCCTTCTTTAAAGAGTTTCAACCGAGAGCAATCTGCAGAGGGGAGCTCTTCAACTCTCCTTCTTTAAAGAGTTTCAACCGAGAGCCATCTGCAGTGGTGAGCTCTTCAACTCTCCTTCTTTAAAGAGTTTCAACCGAGAGCAATCTGCAGAGGTGAGCTCTTCAACTCTCCTTCTTTAAAGAGTTTCAACCGAGAGCCATCTGCAGAGGTGATCTCTTCAACTCTCCTTCTTTAAAGAGTTTCAACCGAGAGCCATCTGCAGAGGTGATCTCTTCAACTCTCCTTCTTTAAAGAGTTTCAACCGAGAGCCATCTGCAGAGGTGAGCTCTTCAACTCTCCTTCTTTAAAGAGTTTCAACCGAGAGCCATCTGCAGAGGTGAGCTCTTCAACTCTCCTTCTTTAAAGAGTTTCAACCGAGAGCAATCTGCAGAGGTGAGCTCTTCAACTCTCCTTCTTTAAAGAGTTTCAACCGAGAGCCATCTGCAGTGGTGAGCTCTTCAACTCTCCTTCTTTAAAGAGTTTCAACCGAGAGCAATCTGCAGAGGTGAGCTCTTCAACTCTCCTTCTTTAAAGAGTTTCAACCGAGAGCCATCTGCAGTGGTGAGCTCTTCAACTCTCCTTCTTTAAAGAGTTTCAACCGAGAGCAATCTGCAGAGGTGAGCTCTTCAACTCTCCTTCTTTAAAGAGTTTCAACCGAGAGCAATCTGCAGAGGTGAGCTCTTCAACTCTCCTTCTTTAAAGACTTTCAACTTCGTCGCCACGAAAAGCAAATATTATTTCCCTTTACGATTTCGGAACACATAAACAAATAGAGAGCACGTTTGTTTTTGCAATCAATGGTTGCATTCAGACTCGTAACTGTACAACGTAGTGTTTGTGTATTAGTGATGATGTATGCCAATCAATTTTGGGCATTTCTGCGGTAAATCTTAGTTATGGACACGATACAGTCGCTCAAAAAACAATATCCGAACACTATGGTTGATTACAAAATTCAGAAAAAATATCTGGGAACGATTTTTTTTTTTCAAAGAAATTAGTGATCTGGCAACCTTCGTTGTCACGTGACACGAAGGTTGCCTATTCACTAATTTCAAAAAAAATCGTTGCCAGATAGTTTTTTCTGAATTCTCTCCTTAACCATAGTGTTCGGATACTTTTTCGAGCGACTGTAGGTGGTCATATTATTTTGATACTAGATCGCGTGGGCTCACTCACGGAAATATTGAGCGTGTGCAGTTACCGTTCACAGCAAACTGGAGCGTCTGCAGTAACTGCACACGCTCCAGTTTGCTGTGAACGGTAACTGGAGCGTGTACAGTTGCTGTACACGCTCCAGATATTTTTCCTGAATTCTGTAATCACGTGACACGAAGGTTGCCAGATCACTATTTTCTAAAAAAAAAATCATTGCCAGATATTTTTTGTGAATTCTGTAAACAACCATAGCGTTTGGATACTTTTTTGAGCGACTGTAGGTGGTCATATTATTTTGATACTAGATCGCGTGGGCTCACTCACGGAAATATTGATCGTGTGCAGTTACCGTTCACAGCAAACTGGAGCGTGTGCAGTAACTGCACACGCTCCAGTTTGCTGTGAACGGTAACTGGAGCGTGTACAGTTGCTGTACACGATCCAGATATTTTTCCTGAATTCTGTAATTACGTGACACGAAGGTTGCCAGATCACTATTTTCTAAAAAAAAAATCGGTGCCATACAGAATTCAGAAAAAATATCTGGGAACGATTTTTTTCTTTGTCACGTGGCACGAAGGTTGCCAGATCATTAATTTGTAAAAAAATCGCTGCGAGATATTTTTTTCTCGATTCTGTAATCAACCATAGTGTTCGGATATTTTTTTGAGCGACTGTACACGGTTTTGCGGAACACTCTAAATATTTGATTAATAACAAATACACAGAATTATTTGTTGACGCAAAAGACATTAAATTAATGAATAGTATTGTGGAAAAAATGAATTTTACCGATCTGCGGGAGTCGAACCAACTCTCCCCATGTTCTTGCCAGTGTTCCTTCGCACACTTCAGAACACTCTTGTATGAATCTGGAGAGATCTCAGTTCGAGTCCCACGGATCGGCAAAATGAATTTTTTCCACAAAATCATCATCATCATCCTCAAGCAGCCATGGGCTACGGAGGTCCAACCACACCGTGCAATTTAGTTCTCCAAGGAAGTCTGTCCTGAGCTACATCTACTGCATCCAGCCACTGCACACCAATTCTAACAAGGTCCTGTTTGACATTGTCTGCCCACCGCATCCTAGGTCTCCCCCTCCTTCTGAGGCCTTTAGGCACACTGTTCATAACATTATTCATCATCATCATCATCCTCAAGCAGACATGGGCTACGGAGGTCCAACCAGACCGTGCAATTTAGTTCTCCAAGCAAATCTGTCCTGAGCTACATCTACTGCATCTGGCCACTGCACACCAATTCTAACAAGGTCCTGTTTGACATTGTCTGCCCACCGCATCCTAGGTCTCCCCTTCTTTCTGAGGCCTTTAAGGCACACTGTTCATAACCTTATTCATCATCATCATCATCCTCAAGCAGACATGGGCTACGGAGGTCCAACCAGACCGTGCAATTTAGTTCTCCAAGGAAGTCTGTCCTGAGCTACATCTACTGCATCCAGCCACTGCACACCAATTCTAACAAGGTCCTGTTTGACATTGTCTGCCCACCGCATCCTAGGTCTCCCCCTCCTTCTGAGGCCTTTAGGCACACTGTTCATAACATTATTCATCATCATCATCATCCTCAAGCAGACATGGGCTACGGAGGTCCAACCAGACCGTGCAATTTAGTTCTCCAAGCAAATCTGTCCTGAGCTACATCTACTGCATCTGTCCACTGCACACCAATTCTAATAAGGTCCTGTTTGACATTGAATGCCCACCGCATCCTAGGTCTCCCCTTCTTTCTGAGGCCTTTAAGGCACACTGTTCATAACCTTATTCATCATCATCATCATCCTCAAGCAGACATGGGCTACGGAGGTCCAACCAGACCGTGCAATTTAGTTCTCCAAGCAAATCTGTCCGGAGCTACATCTACTGCATCTGTCCACTGCACACCAATTCTAATAAGGTCCTGTTTGACATTGTCTGCCCACCGCATCCTAAGTCTCCCCTTCTTTCTCAGGCCTTTAAGGCACACTGTTCATAACCTTATTCATCATCATCATCATCCTCAAGCAGACATGGGCTACGGAGGTCCAACCAGACCGTGCAATTTAGTTCTCCAAGCAAATCTGTCCTGAGCTACATCTACTGCATCTGGCCACTGCACACCAATTCTAACAAGGTCCTGTTTGACATTGTCTGCCCACCGCATCCTAGGTCTCCCCCTCTTTCTGAGGCCTTTAGGCACACTGTTCATAACCTTATTCATCATCATCATCATCATCCTCAAGCAGACATGGGCTACGGAGGTCCAACCAGACCGTGCAATTTAGTTCTCCAAGCAAATCTGTCCTGAGCTACATCTACTGCATCTGGGCAATGCACACCAATTCTAACAAGGTCCTGTTTGACATTGTCTGCCCACCACATCCTAGGTCTCCCCCTCCTTCTGAGGCCTTTAGGCACACTGTTCATAACCTTATTCATCATCATCATCATCCTCAAGCAGACATGGGCTACGGAGGTCCAACCAGACCGTGCAATTTAGTTCTCCAAGGAAGTCTGTCCTGAGCTACATCTACTGCATCTGGCCACTGCACACCAATTCTAACAAGGTCCTGTTTGACATTGTCTGCCCACCGCATCCTAGGTCTCCCCCTCCTTCTGAGGCCTTTAGGCACACTGTTCATAACATTATTCATCATCATCATCATCCTCAAGCAGACATGGGCTACGGAGGTCCAACCAGACCGTGCAATTTAGTTCTCCAAGCAAATCTGTCCTGAGCTACATCTACTGCATCTGGCCACTGCACACCAATTCTAACAAGGTCCTGTTTGACATTGTCTGCCCACCGCATCCTAGGTCTCCCCTTCTTTCTGAGGCCTTTAAGGCACACTGTTCATAACCTTATTCATCATCATCATCATCCTCAAGCAGACATGGGCTACGGAGGTCCAACCAGACCGTGCAATTTAGTTCTCCAAGGAAGTCTGTCCTGAGCTACATCTACTGCATCCAGCCACTGCACACCAATTCTAACAAGGTCCTGTTTGACATTGTCTGCCCACCGCATCCTAGGTCTCCCCCTCTTTCTGAGGCCTTTAGGCACACTGTTCATAACCTTATACATCATCATCATCATCCTCAAGCAGACATGGGCTACGGAGGTCCAACCAGACCGTGCAATTTAGTTCTCCAAGGAAGTCTGTCCTGAGCTACATCTACTGCATCTGGCCACTGCACACCAATTCTAACAAGGTCCTGTTTGACATTGTCTGCCCACCGCATCCTAGGTCTCCCCCTCTTTCTGAGGCCTTTAGGCACACTGTTCATAACCTTATTCATCACCACCACCACCACCACCACCACCACCACCACCACCACCACCACCACCACCACCACCATCATCATCATCATCATCATCATCATCATCATCAAGCAGCCATGGGCTACGGAGGTCCAACCAGACCGTGCAATTTAGTTCTCCAAGCAAATCTGTCCTGAGCTACATCTACTGCATCTGGCCACTGCACACCAATTCTAACAAGGTCCTGTTTGACATTGTCTGCCCACCGCATCCTAGGTCTCCCCCTCTTCCTGAGGCCTTTAGGCACACTGTTCATAACCTTATTCATCATCATCATCATCCTCAAGCAGACATGGGCTACGGAGGTCCAACCAGACCGTGCAATTTAGTTCTCCAAGGAAGTCTGTCCTGAGCTACACCTACTGCATCTGGCCACTGCACACCAATTCTAACAAGGTCCTGTTTGACATTGTCTGCCCACCGCATCCTAGGTCTCCCCTTCTTTCTGAGGCCTTTAGGCACACTGTTCATAACCCTATTCATCACCACCACCACCACCACCACCACCACCACCACCACCACCACCACCATCATCATCATCATCCTCAAGCAGCCATGGGCTACGGAGGTCCAACCAGACCGTGCAATTTAGTTCTCCAAGCAAATCTGTCCTGAGCTACATCTACTGCATCTGGCCACTGCACACCAATTCTAACAAGGTCCTGTTTGACATTGTCTGCCCACCGCATCCTAGGTCTCCCACTCTTTCTGAGGCCTTTAGGCACACTGTTCATAACCTTATTCATCATCATCATCATCCTCAAGCAGACATGGGCTACGGAGGTCCAACCAGACCGTGCAATTTAGTTCTCCAAGCAAATCTGTCCTGAGCTACATCTACTGCATCTGGCCACTGCACACCAATTCTAACAAGGTCCTGTTTGACATTGTCTGCCCACCGCATCCTAGGTCTCCCCCTCCTTCTGAGGCCTTTAGGCACACTGTTCATAACATTATTCATCATCATCATCATCCTCAAGCAGACATGGGCTACGGAGGTCCAACCAGACCGTGCAATTTAGTTCTCCAAGCAAATCTGTCCTGAGCTACATCTACTGCATCTGGCCACTGCACACCAATTCTAACAAGGTCCTGTTTGACATTGTCTGCCCACCGCATCCTAGGTCTCCCCTTCTTTCTGAGGCCTTTAAGGCACACTGTTCATAACCTTATTCATCATCATCATCATCCTCAAGCAGACATGGGCTACGGAGGTCCAACCAGACCGTGCAATTTAGTTCTCCAAGGAAGTCTGTCCTGAGCTACATCTACTGCATCCAGCCACTGCACACCAATTCTAACAAGGTCCTGTTTGACATTGTCTGCCCACCGCATCCTAGGTCTCCCCCTCTTTCTGAGGCCTTTAGGCACACTGTTCATAACCTTATACATCATCATCATCATCCTCAAGCAGACATGGGCTACGGAGGTCCAACCAGACCGTGCAATTTAGTTCTCCAAGGAAGTCTGTCCTGAGCTACATCTACTGCATCTGGCCACTGCACACCAATTCTAACAAGGTCCTGTTTGACATTGTCTGCCCACCGCATCCTAGGTCTCCCCCTCTTTCTGAGGCCTTTAGGCACACTGTTCATAACCTTATTCATCACCACCACCACCACCACCACCACCACCACCACCACCACCACCACCACCACCACCACCATCATCATCATCATCATCATCATCATCATCATCATCATCAAGCAGCCATGGGCTACGGAGGTCCAACCAGACCGTGCAATTTAGTTCTCCAAGCAAATCTGTCCTGAGCTACATCTACTGCATCTGGCCACTGCACACCAATTCTAACAAGGTCCTGTTTGACATTGTCTGCCCACCGCATCCTAGGTCTCCCCCTCTTCCTGAGGCCTTTAGGCACACTGTTCATAACCTTATTCATCATCATCATCATCCTCAAGCAGACATGGGCTACGGAGGTCCAACCAGACCGTGCAATTTAGTTCTCCAAGGAAGTCTGTCCTGAGCTACACCTACTGCATCTGGCCACTGCACACCAATTCTAACAAGGTCCTGTTTGACATTGTCTGCCCACCGCATCCTAGGTCTCCCCTTCTTTCTGAGGCCTTTAGGCACACTGTTCATAACCCTATTCATCACCACCACCACCACCACCACCACCACCACCACCACCACCATCATCATCATCATCATCATCATCCTCAAGCAGCCATGGGCTACGGAGGTCCAACCAGACCGTGCAATTTAGTTCTCCAAGCAAATCTGTCCTGAGCTACATCTACTGCATCTGGCCACTGCACACCAATTCTAACAAGGTCCTGTTTGACATTGTCTGCCCACCGCATCCTAGGTCTCCCACTCTTTCTGAGGCCTTTAGGCACACTGTTCATAACCTTATTCATCATCATCATCATCCTCAAGCAGACATGGGCTACGGAAGTCCAACCAGACCATGTAATTTAGTTCTCCAAGCAAGTCTATCCTGAGCTACATCTGATGCATCTGGCCACTGCACACCAATTCTAACAAGGTCCTGTTTGACATTGTCTGCCCACCGCATCCTAGGTCTCCCCTTCTTTCTGAGGCCTTTAGGCACACTGTTCATAACCCTATTCATCATCATCATCATCATCATCATCATCATCATCATCATCATCATCATCATCATCATCATCATCATCATCATCATCATCATCATCATCAAGCAGCCATGGGCTACGGAGGTCCAACCAGACCGTGCAATTTAGTTCTCCAAGCAAGTCTATCCTGAGCTACATCTGCTGCATCTGTCCACTGCACACCAATTCTAACAAGGTCCTGTTTGACATTGTCTGCCCACCGCATCCTAGATCTCCCCCTCTTTCTGAGACCTTTAGGCACACTGTTCATAACCCTTTTCATCATCATCATCATCCTCAAACAGCAATGGGCTACGGAGGTCCAACCAGACCGTGCAATTTAGTTCTCCAAGCAAGTCTGTCCTGAGCTACATCTGCTGCATCTGACCACTGCACACCAATTCTAACAAGGTCCTCTTTGATATTGTCTGCCCACCGCATCCTAGGTCTCCCCCTCTTTCTGAGGTCTTTAGGCACACTGTTCATAACCCTATTCGCCAATTTAAAATCATCCATACGGGCAACATGGCCAAACCAACGGAGTCTCTCTCTGCACAATATGCTGCTTAAAGGAGGTTGCAAACTCCTTTGCCTAACCTCATCATTAGTTACGAAGTTGGGTTGGAAGGCTCAGAGAGGTTGGGGGAGGAGACCCACTGGAACAGCTATTGGGAGACAGATGGTAGCCTCCCGTCAATGCCATCCAGCATGTTCTTTAATTTGCATCAGGGTATGGCTATCCCGCACACGGGGCCACGGCTTAACGTCCCATCCGACGGACGGCGGCCTTTCCAAGCCCATCGGTGTCCCCTACTGACCGTGGGCAGGACGGGGAATTTTGCGGAGATAAATCTCAATGCTGACACAGCTGGGACTCGAACATGGGAACTGCAGATTACGAGCCTGGCTCGCTACCGACTGAGCCACCCCCGCCCCAGTTACGAAGTTAAACCACCTAATACCCAAGATACTGCGTAAGCATCTAGAATCAAAAGCATCTAGTTTCCTGTTATCTTGTTAAATACAACTGAATTTTTTTTTTTAATTCCAGGTAGCACCAGATCTATTACAACATCCTCCCGCATAACAGATTCACCAGTTGCCTTGAGAACCCATGCAAAGACCACATCAGGGAATCAACCACAGGAAGAGAGGACTTCTCCCCCAACGACCTACAATCCGCAATTCCTTCGATCAACCGGGGACTTCTCCACACGTTCCTTCATAGACCACAACCATTATTCCTCTTACAATCCAAAACCGATCACAACAAATTCCAAGAAAACAGAAAAGAGGAACAGCACTTTTTCTTACAACGGTCACCACAGTTATGGAACTTCGGGACCATTCAAAAATAGAGCCGGGAACGACGAAGAACCGACTTCCACGCATACGTCACCAACAACGACTCCTGCTCTCCGAACTCCCGGAAAAGCTCCAACGCCAAACGTTCCATATTTATCTCAAAAAGATTTCGCTTCTGCTAACAAATTGGGGTCAACAAGAAATCATCCGACGGCTCCTACGGTGCAGAAGAATAAGGAACCAAATAACAAGACGGATTACAAGGATTCATCAGGATGTGAGTTATTTCTTTAAGTTTTAATTTTCATGGAATCTGTACAATCGCTGAAAAAAATATCCGAACACTATGGTTGATGACAGAATTCAGAAAAAATATCTTCTGGCTACGATTTTTTTTTTTACAAATTAGTGATCTGGTAACCTTCGTTGTCACGTGACACGAAGGTTGACAGATCACTAATTTCTGAAAAAAATCGTTGCCAGACTTTTTTTCCTGAATTCTGTCATCAACCATAGTGTTCGGATATTTTTTAATATATATAATGCGTATGAATATATAATGCAATGAATATGGAGCGTGTGCATTTACCGTTCACAGCAAACTGGAGCGGTTGCGGTTAATGTTCACAGCACATTGGATCGTGTGAGCTCACAAAGACCTGGATCTTGTGGGCTCACTCACGGAAATATTGAGCGTGTGCAGTTACCGTTCACAGCAAACTGGAGCGGTTGCGGTTAATGTTCACAGCACATTGAATCGTGTGAGCTCACAAAGACCTGGATCGTGTGGGCTCACTCACGGAAATATTGAGCGTGTGCAGTTACCGTTCACAGCAAACTGGAGCGGTTGCAGTTAATGTTCACAGCACATTGGATCGTGTGGGCTCACTCAATATTGAGCGTGTGCTGTTACCGTTCACAGCAAACTGGAGCGTGTGCAGTAACTACACACGCTCCAGTTATTTTTCCTGAATTCTGTAATCACGTGACACAAAGGTTGCCAGATATTTTTTTCTGAATTTTGTCATCAACCATAGTGTTCAGATACTTTTTCGAGCGACTGTACGTTGCTTTCATTAAACCTGCAGTCAGTATTGAAGGAAATGAATTGAATTACTTTCTTTTTATTTTTTTATAAAACTTGATTAAAACGCTGTAATTTTCTTAACCTAATATTACATCATCACGCCAATGTTTCCTAATCCCAATGTCCCGTGTAAGTATTTCTAAATGATTTATGGGCAGGGACGAATCCAGAGGCGAAGGGTCAAGTGGGACACCACCCACACAAAATGTTAATAAGGGTAAAAGAAGCAAATTCCTCTTTCTACACACGATCTCCATCGCTCTCCTTCCATCTTTGAGCAATTCCTCTTTCCACAAACGATCTCCATCACTCTCCTTCCTCCTTCGAAAGATTCCTCTTCCTACACACGATCAACTTCACTCTCCTTCCACCTTTGAACAATTCCTCTTTCTACACACAATCTCCTTCACTCTCTTTCCTCCTTTGAACAATTCCTCTTTCCACAAACGATCTCCATCACTCTCCTTCCACCTTTGAACAATTCCTCTTTCTACACACAATCTCCTTCACTCTCTTTCCTCCTTTGAACAATTCCTCTTTCCACAAACGATCTCCATCACTCTCCTTCCACCTTTGAACAATTCCTCTTTCTACACACAATCTCCTTCACTCTCTTTCCTCCTTTGAACAATTCCTCTTTCCACAAACGATCTCCATCACTCTCCTTCCACCTTTGAACAATTCCTCTTTCTACACACAATCTCCTTCACTCTCTTTCCTCCTTTGAACAATTCCTCTTTCCACAAACGATCTCCATCACTCTCCTTCCACCTTTGAACAATTCCTCTTTCTACACACAATCTCCTTCACTTTCTTTCCTCCTTTGAACAATTCCTCTTTCCACAAACGATCTCCATCACTCTCCTTCCACCTTTGAACAATTCCTCTTTCTACACACAATCTCCTTCACTCTCTTTCCTCCTTTGAACAATTCCTCTTTCCACAAACGATCTCCATCACTCTCCTTCCACCTTTGAACAATTCCTCTTTCTACACACAATCTCCTTCACTCTCTTTCCTCCTTTGAACAATTCCTCTTTCCACAAACGATCTCCATCACTCTCCTTCCACCTTTGAACAATTCCTCTTTCTACACACAATCTCCTTCACTCTCTTTCCTCCTTTGAACAATTCCTCTTTCCACAAACGATCTCCATCACTCTCCTTCCACCTTTGAACAATTCCTCTTTCTACACACAATCTCCTTCACTTTCTTTCCTCCTTTGAACAATTCCTCTTTCCACAAACGATCTCCTTCACTCTCTTTCCTCCTTTGAACAATTCCTCTTTCCACAAACGATCTCCATCACTCTCCTTCCACCTTTGAACAATTCCTCTTTCTACACACAATCTCCTTCACTCTCTTTCCTCCTTTGAACAATTCCTCTTTCCACAAACGATCTCCATCACTCTCCTTCCACCTTTGAACAATTCCTCTTTCTACACACAATCTCCTTCACTCTCTTTCCTCCTTTGAACAATTCCTCTTTCCACAAACGATCTCCATCACTCTCCTTCCACCTTTGAACAATTCCTCTTTCTACACACAATCTCCTTCACTTTCTTTCCTCCTTTGAACAATTCCTCTTTCCACAAACGATCTCCATCACTCTCCTTCCACCTTTGAACAATTCCTCTTTCTACACACAATCTCCTTCACTCTCTTTCCTCCTTTGAACAATTCCTCTTTCCACAAACGATCTCCATCACTCTCCTTCCACCTTTGAACAATTCCTCTTTCTACACACAATCTCCTTCACTCTCTTTCCTCCTTTGAACAATTCCTCTTTCCACAAACGATCTCCATCACTCTCCTTCCACCTTTGAACAATTCCTCTTTCTACACACAATCTCCTTCACTCTCTTTCCTCCTTTGAACAATTCCTCTTTCCACAAACGATCTCCATCACTCTCCTTCCACCTTTGAACAATTCCTCTTTCTACACACAATCTCCTTCACTTTCTTTCCTCCTTTGAACAATTCCTCTTTCCACAAACGATCTCCTTCACTCTCTTTCCTCCTTTGAACAATTCCTCTTTCCACAAACGATCTCCATCACTCTCCTTCCACCTTTGAACAATTCCTCTTTCTACACACAATCTCCTTCACTCTCTTTCCTCCTTTGAACAATTCCTCTTTCCACAAACGATCTCCATCACTCTCCTTCCACCTTTGAACAATTCCTCTTTCTACACACAATCTCCTTCACTCTCTTTCCTCCTTTGAACAATTCCTCTTTCCACAAACGATCTCCATCACTCTCCTTCCACCTTTGAACAATTCCTCTTTCTACACACAATCTCCTTCACTTTCTTTCCTCCTTTGAACAATTCCTCTTTCCACAAACGATCTCCTTCACTCTCTTTCCTCCTTTGAACAATTCCTCTTTCTACACACAATTTCCTTCACTCTCTTTCCTCCTTTGAACAATTCCTCTTTCCACAAACGATCTCCATCACTCTCCTTCCACCGTTGAACAATTCCTCTTTCTACACATGTTCTCCCTCACTCTCCTTCCACCGTTGTACTATTCCTCTTCGTACACACGATCTCCCTCACTCTCCTTCCACCTTTGACCAATTCCTTAAACAATTCCTCTTTCTACACACGATCTTCATCACTCTCCCTCCACCTTTGAACAATTCCTCTTTCTACACACGATCTTCATCACTCTCCTTCCTCCATTGATCAATTCCTCTTTCTACACACGATCTCCCTCACTCTCCTTCCACCTTTGAACAATTCCTCTTCCTACACACGATCTCCCCCACTCTCGTTCCACCTCTGAGCGATTCCTCTTTCCACGCTATTGATTTCCTCCTCCGTTGATAACCCTCCTCTTCCATTTCAGCTTGTTACCTGAAAGGGATTCTCTACACCGAAGGCATGGCGATGTTGTCTCCCACGAAATGCGAGTACTGCTACTGCATCCGTGGGCAGAAGATGTGTGTCAGACCCAAGTGCCATCTCACCATCGACGGATGCGTCGCTCGTTACCACAGTGGATTCACCTGCTGCCCGTCGCATTATCAATGCGGTAAGTAGTCGGTTTTCATCAGCATAAGTTGATCTGAAAACAAACACAAATGCAATTCATAGAATGTGTGAAAAAATGAATCCATGGTGAGATGGCAGCTAAGTGGTTGGGGCTGGATTGGGTTGTTTTTCCTCTGAGCGGCACTTTTTTGCACACCATGGGCTAAATGGCCAGGTCACAAGGACCTCGAAGGCTCATAGAAGGTTGGGGGAGGAGACCCACTGGAATAGCTATTAGGAGACAGATGATAGCCTCCCGTCAAGTCCACCCAGAGTGTTCTTTAACGTGCACAGAGTATGGCTCTCCCGCACATGGGGCCACGGCTTAACGTCCCATCCGACGGACGGCAGCCTTTCCAAGCCCATCGGTGTCCCCTACAGACCGTGAACAGGGCGGTGAGTTTTAAGGAGATAAATCTCAATGCTGACCCAGCTGGGGCTCGAACCTGGGAACTACAGATTACGAGCCTGGCGCGCTACCGAGTGAGCCACCCCGCCCCTAAGTGATCAGATTAAGCAGAACCAGAACACCCTTAAGGTTAATATATACCGTATATAATATTTTTAACATAAATAAAATAAATGTCTTTATTCTAAAGACAATTATATACATACACTGAGTGATCATTCAGTCGGTAGCGCGCCAGACTCATAATCTGCAGTTCCCAGGTTCGAGTCCAAACTGCGCCTGAAATGAGTTTAATCTTCGCTACCTCCCATTCTGTCTTCAGTCAGGAAGGACACATCAGTGGTTGGGTTGTTTTACCTCTGAGCGGCACTTTTTTGCACACCATGGGCTAAATGACCAGGTCACATGGACCCTGAATGCTCAGAGAAGGTTGGGGGAGGGGACCCACTGGAACAGCTGTTGGGAGACAGATGGTAGCCTCTCGTCAAGGCCATCCAGCGTGTTCTTTAACGTGCACAGGGTATGGCTCTCCCGCATACGGGGCCACGGCTTAACGTCCCATCCGACGGACGGCGGCCTTTCCAAGCCCATCGGTGTCCCCTACTGACCGTGGGCAGGTCGGGGAATTTTGCTGAGATAAATCTCAACGCTGACCCAGCTGGGACTCGAACCTGGGAACTACAGATTAAGAGCCTGGCGCGCTACCGACTGAGCCACCCCCGCCCCCACATCAGTGGGTTTGTAAAGTCAGCCATCCATCGTATGGAGCGTTAAGCCGTGCGCCCATGGAATCAGCTTGACACGCAATGTGACAGGAGAGCCATTTCCTGTACACATTGCGTGTCAAGCTGATTTCACTGAGATTTTCCCTGCGGTCATGAGACTTTTTCCTTCAATTGTCATTATTTCCACCTCTAATGTGTAATGTTTCCACCATTAAATGTCTAAATGTCATTTTAAATGTCATTTAATGTTTTTTATCATTTGTGATGTTAATGTCGCGCCATTGATACGGTCGCTCAAAAAAATATCCGAACACAATGCTTGATTACAGAATTTAGAAGAAAAAAAATATCTGCCAACGATTTTTTTTAGAAATTAGTGATCTGCAACCTTCGTGTCACGTGACACGAAGGTTGCCATGATCACTAATTTTTTAAAAAAATCGTTGCCAGATATTTTTTCCTTTTTGAGCGACTGTAGGTGGTCATATTATTTTGATACTAGATCGTGTGGGCTCACTCACGGAAATATTGAGCGTGTGCAGTTACCGTTCACAGCAAACTGGAGCGGTTGGGTTGGGTTGTTTTACCTCTGAGCGGCACTTTTTTGCACACCATGGGCTAAACGGCCAGGTCACATGGACCCCGAAGGCTCAAAGAAGGTTTGGGGAGGGGACCCACTGAAACAGCTGTTGGGAGATAGATGGTGGCCTCCCGTCAAGGCCATCCAGCGTGTTCTTTAACGTGCACAGGGTATGACTCTCCCACACACGGGGCCACGGCTTTACGTCCCATCCGACGGACGGCGGCTTTTCCAAGCCCATCGGTGTCCCCTACTGACCGTGGGCAGGGCGGAGAGTTTTGCGGAGATAAATCTCAACGCTGACCCAGCTGGGACTCGAACCTGGGAACTACAGATTACGAGCCTGGCGCGCTACCGACTGAGGCACCCCCGCCCCAACTGGAGCGGTTGCGGTTAATGTTCACAGCACATTGGATCGTGTGAGCTCACAAAGACCTGGATCGTGTGGGCTCACTCACGGAAATATTGAGCGTGTGCAGTTACCGTTCACAGCAAACTGGAGCGTGTGCAGTAACTGCACAGGCTCCAGTTAGCTGTGAACGGTAACTGGAGCGTGTACAGTTGCTGTACACGCTCCAGACATTTTTCCTGAATTCCGTAATCACGTGACACGAAGGTTGCCATGATCACTAATTTCTAAAAAAAAATCGTTGCCAGATTTTTTTCCTGAATTCTGTTTTCAACCATAGTGTTCGGATACTTTTTTGAGCGACTGTACTTCTCAGAGATAAAACAATGAACCAAAGCTTTCCTGTTACAAAAAAAATAGTTAAAAATATATCTAAAGTTGTGCTTTGTAATGCAAATAAATTTAATACAGTAGAATCCATCATAATAACAGTTTTAGACTTTTTTGTTATTTATGCATTTATATCAAAGAATTATCAGACACGATTTTCCAACACACTTTCCGATTTTCCAGAACTGAAGTATAATGAGCCCTCGGAAAACAGGAATTCTCCAGGACTGAGCACAGACCCTACAGCCATGGCTGCTCCTAAAACCGGAGGTAAGTTGAAGTCGCCTTAATAAATGATGCATTCTATTCACAAAGGAACGATTCAAAACTTTTTGTTTTTCTGTAGTAGCAATTTAAATTCTTATTTTATAGATGTGTTATAAATTTCGTAAAAATAAATTTATTTCACTTAAAAGAAACTAAAATTATTAAAAATTTATAAAATTATTAAAATTATTAAAAAATTATCAAATTATTCCAATTATTAAAAAATTATTAAATTATTAAAAATATTAAAAATTTATAAAATTATTAAAATGATTAAAAAAAATATTAAAGTATTCCAATTATTAAAAATTATTAAATTATTAAAAAATATTAAAAATTTATAACATTATTAAAATTTATAAAATTATTAAAATTATTAAAAAATATTAAATTATTCCAATTATTAAAAAAATTAAAAATATTAAAAATATTAAATTTTTTGAAGATTATTAAAAATTTATAAAATTAGTAAAAATTATAAAATTATTGAAATTATTAAAAATTATGAAATTAAAAATTATAAAATTATTAAATTAATAAAAACTTATAAAATTATAAAAAAAATTGTAAAATTATTGAAATTATTAAAAACAATATTAAAAAATATAAAATATATTAAAATTATTTTCCAGATATGCTTTACATGGTTTATTTTTTAAACAAACACACATCCGACTTTCTGAATATTGAAACATCCACAAAAGTTTAAAATCTCGCATGTAGATTTAAACAGATTAAGATATAATCTGCAAAAAAATAAATATAATAAATACCGTATATTTCCGCATATAAGACGATAGTTGAATCATAAAAAAAGGCCCCCAAAATCCGGGTCGTCTTATAGGGCAGATACAAAAAAAATTAGATTGAAATTTATATAAATTGAAACCATTATTACTACAACTTATCGAAAAATCTATCATAATATTTAAATACGCCATATGATAATACATTACATTGTAATAGTAAATAATATATTACATTGTAATAGTAAAACAATACTAAAACAAAATAAATATTAAAGGTCATGTTTATTGAGCTACTGAGGATTTCGGGTTGTTTTACCTCTGAGCGGCACTTTTTTGCACACCATGGGCTAAATGGCCAGGTCACATGGACCCCGAAGGCTCAGAGAAGGTTGGGGGAGGGGACCCACTGGAACAGCTGTTGGGGGACAGATGGTAGCCCCCCGTCAAGGCCATCCAGCGTGTTCTTTAACGTTGGGTTGTTTTACCTCTCAGCGGCACTTTTTTGCACACCATGGGCTAAATGGCCAGGTCACATGGACCCCGAAGGCTCAGAGAAGGTTGGGGGAGGAGACCCACTGGAACAGCTGTTGGGAGACAGATGATAGCCTCCCGTCAAGGCCATCCATCGTGTTCTTTAACGTGCACAGGGCATGGCTCTCCCACACACGGGACCACGGCTAAACGTCCCATCCGACGGACGGCGGCCTTTCCAAGCCCATCGGTGTCCCCTACTGACCGTGGGCAGGGCGAGGAATTTTGCGGAGATAAATCTCAACGCTGACCCAGCTGGGACTCGAACCTGGGAACTACAGATTACGAGCCTGACGCGCTACCGACTGAGCCCCCCCCCCCGCCCCTCATTGTAATAGTAAATAATACATTACATTATAATAGTAAAACAATACTAAAACAAAATAAATATTAAAAGTTATGTTTATTGAGCTACTGAGATAAAAACAGACAAACCGTAATTATTTACTAGTACAGAGTAGGGTATGTCCACAAAATGGAATAGCCCATACGACGCTTTTGTGAAGAGTCAAGGTCATTACCCGAATGCCCGAATCAGTGCGAATGTTTGCGAATAGGACATAATTCCGTATACGCTATACAGTATTATTATCCAGATGATGATCGCCGATCGAAACTAAATTCATAGGCCGTTAACAGTTTGGGGTCGTCTTATAGGACAGATATATGCTAAAACTATAAAACTTTGATGAAAATTTATACCTCGTCTTATCTAAAGGTCGTCTTATCTGCGGAAATAAACGGTAATCCTCGAAGGACCAGTCCGATCGTTCTGAAATTCTCAACCCAATGGAATTAACTACATAAAAAATTAAAAGTTTGACCAAATCCACTGAAATAATTTCTCATAAATTAAAAGCTACTTAAATTAAAATTACGTCCATAGCAACTGCAAAGGTTTTTTTTAAAGAAAACCAAAAATAGAAATTAAACTCATAATCTTAGGCACCAATTTTAAGCTCTCAAATACTGGTCGATAAAAATTTGACCTTTTGAAAATTTTGTAGCTTGGGTTGGGTTATTTTACCTCTGAGCGGCACTTTTTTGCACACCATGGGCTAAATGGCCAGGTCACATGGACCCCGAAGGCTCAGAGAAGGTTGGGGGAGGGGACCCACTGGAACAGCTGTTGGGAGACAGATGGTAGCCTCCCGTCAAGGCCATCCAGAGTGTTCTTTAACGTGCACAGGGTATGGCTCTCCCGCACACGGGGCCACGGCTTAACGTCCCATCCGACGGACGGCGACCTTTTCAAGCCCATCGGTGTCCCCTACTGACCGTGGGCAGGGCGGGAAATTTTGCGGAGATAAATCTCAACGCTGACCCAGCTGGGACTCGAACCTGGGAACTACAGATTACGAGCCTGGCGCGCTACCGACTGAGCCACCCCCGCCCCAAAAAAATTTTGTAGCATTTCCGAGATCTAGAAACCTAAACACCCCTCAAACGCCAATTTTTCATGTTTCTAGCATTCGTATAGATCGAGGTTTGACCTTTATCAGACTTCTGTTTGACCTTGAAAGACATGTCGGAGACCAAATTTTAGATTTTTCTTCATGTACACAACTCCATTAGTGTGGGACGGGGGTGGCTCAGTTGGTAGCGCGCCAGGCTCTTAATCTGTAGTTCCCAGATTAGTCCCAGCTGGGTCAGCGTTGAGATTTATCTCCGCAAAATTCCCTGCCCTGCCCACGGTCAGTAGGGGACACCGATGGGCTTGGAAAGGCCGCCGTCCGTCGGATGGGACGTTAAGCCGTGGCCCCGTGTGTGGGAGAGCCATACCCTGTGCACGTTAAAGAACACGCTGGATGGCCTTGACGGGAGGCTACCATCTGTCTTCCAACAGCTGTTCCAGTGAGTCCCCTCCCCCAACCTTCTCTGAGCCTTCGGGGTCCATGTGACCTGGCCATTTAGCCCATGGTGTGCAAAAAAGTGCCGCTCAGAGGTAAAACAACCCGACGTTAAAGAACACGCTGGATGGCCTTGACGGGAGGCTACCATCTGTCTCCCAACAGCTGTTCCAGTGGGTCCCCTCCCCCAACCTTTTGTGAGCCTTCGGGGTCCATGTGACCTGGCCATTTAGCCCATGGTGTGCAAAAAAGTGCCCCTCAGAGGTAAAACAACCCGACGTTAAAGAACACGCTGGATGGCCTTGACGGGAGACTACCATCTGTCTCCCAACAGCTGTTTCAGTGGGTCCCCTCCCCCAACCTTCTCTGAGCCTTCGGGGTCCATGTGACCTGGCCATTTAGCCCATGGTGTGCAAAAAAGTGCCGCTCAGAGGTAAAACAACCCAACGTTAAAGAACACGCTGGATGGCCTTGACGGGAGACTACCATCTGTCTCCCAACAGCTGTTCCAGTGGGTCCCCTCCCCCAACCTTCTGTGAGCCTTCGGGGTCCATGTGACCTGGCCATTTAGCCCATGGTGTGCAAAAAAGTGCCGCTGAGAGGTAAAACAACCCGACGTTAAAGAACACGCTGGATGGCCTTGACGGAAGGCTACCATCTGTCTCCCAACAGCTGTTCCAGTGGGTCCCCTCCCCCAACCTTCTCTGAGCCTTCGGGGTCCATATGACCTGGCTATTTAGCCCATGGTGTGCAAAAAAGTGCCGCTGAGAGGTAAAACAACCCGACGTTAAAGAACACGCTGGATGGCCTTGACGGGAGGCTACCATCTGTCTCCCAACAGCTGATCCAGTGGGTCCCCTCCCCCAACCTTCTCTGAGCCTTCGGGGTCCGTGTGACCTGGCCATTTAGCCCATGGTGTGCAAAAAAGTGCCGCTCAGAGGTAAAACAACCCGACGTTAAAGAACACGCTGGATGGCCTTGACGGAAGGCTACCATCTGTCTCCCAACAGCTGTTCCAGTGGGTCCCCTCCCCCAACCTTCTCTGAGCCTTCGGGGTCCATGTGACCTGGCTATTTAGCCCATGGTGTGCAAAAAAGTGCCGCTGAGAGGTAAAACAACCCGACGTTAAAGAACACGCTGGATGGCCTTGACGGGAGACTACCATCTGTCTCCCAACAGCTGTTCCAGTGGGTCCCCTCCCCCAACCTTCTCTGAGCCTTCGGGGTCCGTGTGACCTGGCCATTTAGCCCATGGTGTGCAAAAAAGTGCCGCTCAGAGGTAAAACAACCCAACCCAACCCTGGTACTTACCTCACTCTGACTAAACGTTCATGATATAACTCTGTTATCAGTCTCCCTGGAGTTCAAATCACTTACGTCTTAAAATACGGAACCCATTTTTTATAACCTGCACCGAAACGTCTTCTTCGCGTTGCCGGAAATACCAGAATTTCCAACAATCATATCGAATAAACTTTATTTCAGTAACCGGAAGTGAATGACATTATTTAGTCAAAGTAGAAACGTATTGGTAGTTTTATTAAAAGGATGAAAATGGTTTAGGTTTAACCTGCAAATGATACGAATTTAGCAGATTGTTTTAATTCCACTTCAAAATTTCCAATATGGTGATGAAACAATTGCTCTAATCTTTATGTCAGCAGTTTCGATAAAAAAATGTATGATTTTTGTAAGTTGATTTGTTAAAATATATGTCTTTTCAGGTCCATTTTGCCGCATAGAAGGTTATGATTTTGAAGTGGGCGTTGCAGTTCCGAGCAGAGGACATTGCCAGACTTGTTATTGCACCCAAAGGGGTGTCGTGTGCCGAAAACTCGAGTGCTCGCCCAGGGTGCATGGCTGTGAGCCTGTCGTACCTGACGGCCATTGTTGTCCAAGGGAATATAGTTGCAGTAAGTGATTTTGGATCTTTTAAGGTTGGCAAGCTGATAAATTGATTGCATGTCCGCATTTTTTATATCCGTTAAGCATCTAACGAAGATTTCAAGTTTAAATAACAAAAAAAAGTTAAAAGAGTAATTGTAAATCTACACAGTAGAAATGCAAAGGTGTAGGGGGGGGATTAAAAAAGTTAAATTCCTACGGACGACAGAAGAGACAATTAAAATAACAGCTTTTTCAAAAAAAATATAGCCCTACCTGGTCTAGTGGTCAGCGTACAGTCGCTCAAAAAAATATCCGAACACTATGGTTGATGACAAAATTCAGAAAAAATATTTGGCAACGATTTTTTTTAGAAATTAGTGATCTGGCAATCTTCGTGTCACGTGACACGAAGGTTGCCAGATCACTAATTTCTAAAAAAATCATTGCCAGATATTTTTTCTCAATTCTGTGATCAACCATAGTGTTCGGATACTTTTTTGAGCGACTGTAGGTGGTCATATTATTTTGATACTAGATCGTGTGGGCTCACTCACGGAAATATTGAGCGTGTGCAGTTACCGTTCACAGCAAACTGGAGCGTGTGCAGTAACTGCCCACGCTCCAGTTTGCTGTGAACGGTAACTGGAGCGTGTACAGTTGCTGTACACGCTCCAGATATTTTTCCTGAATTCTGTAATCACGTGACACGAAGGTTGCCAGATCACTAATTTCTAAAAAACATCGTTGCCAAATATTTTTTCTGATTTCTGTAATCAACCATAGTGTTCGGATACTTTTTTGAGCGACTGTAGGTGAAGCATAAAAGGTTGAGAACCACTGGTCTAGGCTATCTCCGTCCTTTTGGTAGAGGAGGACCTACTTTTCATTTAAAAAAAATCGTATTAATAGTCAAAAGTAATTTTGCATTAATAGTCAAAAAATTCTTTGTTTCATTAACGTTACTGCTCTCTTACAGATTCCAGCATCACGAGCTATTACCGTGTTCCAACGTCCCACAGCACGGACAACTATGATGTCACCGTGTTTTCGGCGGAAGCTTCAGCCCAGGATCCTCCTCTTCCGGATATCAACACCTTGCTTGGTGTGACGTATACCGACGATGACGAAGAAGATGCTCCTCAACAATCAGAGGACGAAGCAGATGAAGAAGAAGAAGATGATGATGATGAAGAGCTCACCATCCATCTTAGAGACGACACTCATTTGGAAAGTGTCACAATCTTGCCAAACGAGAGTCTCGCGATTCTGGTGATGACCACAGAAGAAGCAGACGATAATGTAAGCAATGCGTCTGACGGAGAAATAACCGTGACCGAAATCGGAGAAAATAAATCAGAACAGACCGTCATCCCGATTTCGAAACCTCCGAAACATTCTTCGATGTCGTCGCACACGTCATCAATTGCCATTCCCACAACTGAAGCTCATCAGGCAGCCTATTCCGAAGAAGATGATATTAATAAAGACAACGACAAGAAAACAGACGCTGTTCCAATTCCTCCAACTCCTTCACCTCTGTTTCCAGAGAGTGCTAAGCCTCCTCTTCGTGAGACTACAGTTAGTCAAGGACATTCTTATAGCGATTACGATTACGAAAATCCTGCAGATTACGATTATCTAAAATCTGATCTTCCTGTTTCTCATGACGACAAAGCAGATGGTTTTTCTGAAACCTTTTCACCCTTTTCAGATTACAACACACCAGGATTTGGCGATAGAATTTCGAATAAATCAAATCACAAAAATTCGTCTTCTTTAAGTTCGACGAACAAAGTTAACATCCGCAGCACGAAGCCGGTCCAATTCGAAAGAGGACCACCATCACCTTCAACGACTACCAGTGACGACCACTCACCACCACTCGTACCGAAGTCGCCAATTAACAACCACGGCAACATGTTCTTCACAACCCAGAGGGCAGCACAAGACACTTACACAAACCCAACAACGAAAGAAGAAACTATTAGAGATAAATATTCCCAAACAACAAAAACAGCCACGAATAACAAACCTGAAACACAAAGAACTACCAGAACTCATTCTTATTCAACAACTAATACAAACCAACCATCATTAAATGCGAACAACAGAAATGATGATGAAAGTTCTGATCAACATTCCTCACCAATTGATGCGACATTTAAAACGACGATACAAGAGACTGAAAAGTCAACAGAGAACCACAGACCATTAAGCAACGTGTTACCAAAAGATATAGCTGAACTGCTTTGGTCTTTAACTGAAGTCGATTACCCCGAAAGTAGAGAAGATAAAACCACAACCTCTTGGACTGATTCCGTCTTAGAAGATCTGGCTACTTCCATGAAATACGCTGACAGCGTGTATGACAATCTATCCCCGCTTGCAGCGCCAAAGCTCATAATAGGAGAGAGTGCCACAAGGTACAATTCTCAGACCATGGAAACAGAAGCCATGCCAAGTACCACTGAACCTCCAAACCAATTTTCTTTATTCAAATCTCCTCAGATCATATTTACCAACCATGGTCCATCATTGAAAAAAAAGCCTTCACCATCAACGCAAAGTTCCACGTTTCCAACCGCTGTAAATAATCACAATAAGCAAGTTCCACCAAGAGTTCCAATTCGTTTAAGACCACCCTTAATGACAGTAAGACCACAGGGGATAATATTAAGACCGTCACCGATGACTGCAAGGCCATCACTGATTATGGCAAGACCGTCACCGATGACGTCAAGACCACCCCAGGTGCCAAAGAAGCCCGGAATTCCCTTTCTGGTCGAATTTTCTAACCACAAACCAAGTCATTCTTTCCAACGCCCGCTGCTGAAGGTTCAGCAGCAGATACCAGTGCAACATCGAGCAGAATCCGAAAGTGCCGAACCACAACAAAACGAAATGCCGTACAAAATATTGCGGGGGTTACCTGTGACCCCAACTCCTGAAACAAGCAAACGTGATACTGAACCACCAAATAATAAAGCTCACAAACAAACCACAAATGTACCACACGAAGATAAAACTGCAACTGATGGTGGTGGTTACTATTTAACAACCAGAAATGATGCTGACGATATTTTGCAAGAAAATCACTCAGATGATAGAAATAAATCTTTCTTAGATAAGGTGGATATAAGAGAAAGTCAAAATATGAAGCCTCCTCATCAGGAGAATCATCCAGTGACTTCAGACGAAAAAATAGCAAATCCTTTAACCAAAGAAAACACCGAGTCGACAAATCCTACAACATCTGTTACCACAAATAAAAATGATCCTACTAATGCAAACGGAGCAACGACAAACTCATTAAATCCCACTTACTCCAGATTTGAGACTATACAGCAAAACCATGATGTTATGCCACAAAGTGCGACCGATAAAATGTCCTCACCACCAAGTTCTTCACCACCACAAATAGAGACATCAACTCCAAAACCAGATGAGAATGAATTTAGTCTTACTTCAGTCACAAAATCTTATAACAAAGATGAAGCTACTAAAACTACAGAACTTTTTGACAATTATTCCGAGTCTGAAACACAAGAAGACGGCAAAACCACTAAGTTCATAATGAGTCCGTTTAGTGTCAAAGATGACTTTACTCAAGAAACTGAAAAAGTCGTAGTATCGACATTCCTAAAATTTGTGCCTTCAGGTGAGAAAATCATAATGGATAGCGGAAACACTTATTCTGATAAAGGTACCACAGAAGACATTTCTACACCTTTTGAAGTTATGCCAAAAGAAACAGTTTCGTCCATACTGCTCCCTACTCTTCTCCCACAGAAATCGAACCAATTTTTTAACGCGAATCGGGAAACTAAACCTCTTCCACCACCTGTGAATGAACAAGACGATTCTCAGAAAATTTCCTACGAGACAACAGCGAACGTTGATGTCACAACCACTGGGCAAACGATCGCCGAGAATAAGACAACTGGAATCATGCAGCAGACAAACCAGACTCAGGAACTTCCAACGGCAGAACCAAATAGCGGAAAGAATTCCGAATATAAAAAATATGATTATCATAATGAAACCAAACTTTACAGGGCTGATAGTGATATTTACGAAGATGATAAGGATTCGTCGTCTTTCATAGACCGACGATTAATTCCATACGGAGCAGGTTATTCTCAGCGAATTCCTGAAGGACGTCCCCTCCCAGAAAGACCGTCCAAGAATCCAACTCCACCACCAGCAGAGCCACAGCCTCCACAATCTCCACAAGAAGTGATAGGTAATGATTTAGTTTCTTTAAAGATTTCATGATTAACAAACATGTTTTGTGAAACTGTTAGTTTTGGTTTGGTCAGTCTACAAGAATTTTAAATAGGTCGTATGTTCATAATCCTAAAGGCACTGAAGTTATTAGTGAGCATAATTCCAATTTCCAACATAATAGAAAATTACTTTAAATTTCTCTTTTCAGGGAGAGAGGATGGAAAGCATCTCTAAAGTGTAGGTTTGTTTCTCAGCAGACAGGTCAGTGACGCTCTTCTAGGATATGACTGCATTAATGGTCAGTTACTGGTGGTCAGTTGCTTTGAATGGCTGCACTGATTTTTTTTTTGATCTGGCAACCTTCGTGACACGTGAAACGAAGGTTGCCAGATCATTAATTTCTAAAAAAAATCGTTACCAGATATTTTTTCTGAATTCTGTAATCAACCATGGTGTTCGGATACTTTTTTGAGCGACTGTAGGTGGTCATATTATTTTGATACTAGATCGTGTGGGCTCACTCACGGAAATATTGAGCATGTGCAGTAACTGCACACGCTCCAGTTTGCTGTGAACGGTAACTGGAGCGTGTACAGTTGCTGTACACGCTCCAGATATTTTTCCTGAATTCTGTAATCATGTGACACGAAGGTTGCCAGATCACTAATTTCTAAAAAAATCGTTGCCAGATATTTTTTCTGAATTCTGTAATCAACCATGGTGTTCGGATACTTTTTTGAGCGACTGTATCTCTGAGCGGCACTTTTCTGCGGAATATCGAGTCACAGATATACGTCCCAAGCGATGGACGGCGGCCTTTCCAAGCCATTGAGGAAGTTTTAGAGCAGATAAATCTCAATGCTGGCCCTAGTGGGACTCGAACCCAGGAACTACAGAATGCGAACCTGGAGTGCTACCGATTGAGTGTCGTGACCCTTTCAATTTGGACAAGTTGTAAAATTGAATTAGGGTCCATCCTACAATAACGTTTGCATCAAAGAAGAAGCTTCTGAAAATTGTTGAAAAATCTGAAAAAAAAAAAAATATCGCTGACGCGGCGGAAATCGAACCCGCAACTCTCTAGATACATGCCTTTCGGGTTGGGTTGTTTTACCTCTGAGCGGCACTTTTTTTGCACACCATGGGCTAAATGGCCAGGTCACATGGACCCCGAAGGCTCAGAGAAGGTTGGGGGAGGGGATCCACTGGAACAGCTGTTGGGAGACAGATGGTAGCCCCCCCGTCAAGGCCATCCAGCGTGTTCATTAACGTTGGGTTGTTTTACCTCTGAGCGGCACTTCTTTTGCAAACCATGGGCCAAATGGCCAGGTCACAAGGACCCCGAAGGTTCAGAGAAGGTTGGGAGAGGGGACTCACTGGAACAGCTGTTGGGAGACAGATGGTAGCCCCCCGTCAAGGCCATCCAGCGTGTTCTTTAACGTTGGGTTGTTTTACCTCTGAGCGGCACTTCTTTTGCACACCATGGGCTAATTGTCCAGGTCACAAGGACCCCAAAGGCTCAGAGAAGGTTGGGGGAGAGGACCCACTGGAACAGCTGTTGGGAGACAGATGGTAGCCCCCCGTCAAGGCCATCCAGCGTGTTCTTTAACGTACACAGGGTATGGCTCTCCCGCACACGGGGCCACGGCTTAACGTCCCATCCGATGGACGGCGGCCTTTCCACGCCCATCGGTGTCCCCTACTGACCGTGGGCAGGGCGGGGAATTTTGCGGAGATAAATCTCAACGCTGACCCAGCTGGGACTCGAACCTGGGAACTACTAGATACATGCCAGAGCGTCTACCAGTCTCTGGTACTTATCTTAAGAGTTGCGGATTCGATTCCCGCCGGGTCAACAATAATTATTTTCAGATGTATTTAATAATTGTTGAAGTCTATTTCTATCTGTGTATTTATTACGGATGGATTCTTCCATTTTTATTATGGATGGATTCTTCCAATTTTATTACGGATGGATTCTTCCATTTTTATTACGGGTGGATTTTCCATTTTTATTACGGATGGATTCTTCCAATTTTATTACGGATGGATTCTTCCATTTTTATTACGGGTGGATTCTTCCATTTTTATTACGGATGGATTCTTCCATTTTTTATTACGGGTGGGTTCTTCCATTTTTATTACGGATGGATTCTTCCATTTTTTTTTTTTTTTCATTGAACGTAGGGTCGAGGGTGGCTCAGTCGGTAGCATGGCAGGCTCGTAATCTGCAATTCCCATGTTCGAGTCCCAGCTTTGAGATTTATCTCCTCAAAACTCCCCGCCCAATCCCAGGTCAGTAGAGGACATCGATGGGATTGGAAAGCCGCCGTCCGTAAGATGAGATTTTAAGCCGTAGCTCCGTGTGCTAGAGAGACATACCCTGTTTACATTAAAGAACACGCTGGATGGCCTTGACGGGAGGCTACCATCTGTCTCTCAACAGCTGTTCCAGTGGGTCCCCTCCCCCAACCTTCTCTGAGCCTTCGGGGTCCTTGTGACCTGACCATTTAGCCCATGTTGTGCAAAAAAGTTCCGCTCAGAGGTAAAACAACCCAACGTTAAAGAACACGCTGGATGGCCTTGACGGGAGACTACCATCTGTCTCCCAAAAGCTGTTCCAGTGGGTCCCCTCTCCCAACCTTCTCTGAGCCTTCGGGGTCCTTGCGACCTGACCATTTAGCCCATGGTGTGCAAAAAAGTTCCGCTCAGAGGTAAAACAACCCAACGTTAAAGAACACGCTGGATGGCCTTGACGGGAGGCTACCATCTGTCTCCCAACAGCTGTTCCAGTGGGTCCTCTCCCCCAACCTTCTCTGAGCCTTCGGGGTCCTTGTGACCTGGACAATTAGCCCATGGTGTTGCAAAAACTGCCGTTTAGAGGTAAAACAACCCCAACCCATTGGTCCTAAGATCAGTAATTCTAAAGAACTGACGCTAATATTGAGCATAATTCTAACTTCCAACACAATGGGTTAATTTGTGCTCTTTTCCTGACAGAATTCTTCTTTCCCTCAGATGTGTGCTTCGTGGATGGCAGATACTACACCAGTGGAGAGATCATCGTCAAGAGCAATCCCTGTGAGATGTGTCGATGCTTCTACGGTCATCCTCTTTGCCAAGTGCAGCAGTGTCCTCCACCTCCAGGACCTGCCTGTGTCCTCGAATACCTTCCAGGCTATTGCTGTCCCCGCGTCACCTGTGGTAAGTTCTCTCTTGAAACCGTTTTCGTTCTAATATTTGCGAAACTTTGAGGAAAGGATCATTGAAGTTACTTTGAGCTTTTACAGGCCTTCTATTACAAGGATCATGGATGATACAGTCGCTCAAAAAAATATCCGAACACTATGGTTGATGACAAAATTCAGAAAAAATATTTGGCAACGATTTTTTTTAGAAATTAGTGATCTGGCAATCTTCGTGTCACGAAGCACGTGACACGAAGGTTGCCAGATCACTAATTTCTAAAAAAATCGTTGCCAGATATTTTTTCTGATTTCTGTAATCAACCATAATGTTCGGATACTTTTTTGAGCGACTGTACTTTGAGCTTTTACAGGCCTTCTCCTACAAGGATCATGGATGATACCTTGAGCTTTTACAGGCCTTCTCCTACAAGGATCATGGATGATACTTTGAGCTTTTACAGGCCTTCTCCTACAAGGATCATGGATGATACTTTGAGCTTTTACAGGCCTTCTCCTACAAGGATCATGGAAGATACTTTGAGCTTTTACAGGCCTTCTCCTACAAGGATCATGGAAGATACTTTGAGCTTTTACAGGCCTTCTCCTACAAGGATCATGGATGATACTTTGAGCTTTTACAGGCCTTCTCCTACAAGGATCATGGAAGATACTTTGAGCTTTTACAGGCCTTCTCCTACAAGGATCATGGATGATACTTTGAGCTTTTACAGGCCTTCTCCTACAAGGATCTTGCTGAGACTGAAGTCCGGTTGAAACTGCCAACTGAATCAGAATTAATACACAACTCTCTCCCAATCCCCGACTAACAGGAATTCTACCAACAGGATATTTAAAACAGGGTTGTTGTGGTTGTTTTTTTTTTTTTTTGAGAAATACCACTGGTCATTCAATTTAACACGATTTCTCAGCTATTTCACCACGATCGGTTTTCTAATACAAATATATTGGGGCGAGGGCAGCTCTGTCGGTAGCGCGCCAGGCTCGTAATCTGTAGTTCCCAGGTTCGAGTCCCAGCTGGGTCAGCGTTGAGATTTACTCCGCAAAATTCCCTACCCTGCCCACGGTCAGTAGGGGACACCGATGGGCTTGGAAAGGCCGCCGTCCATTGGATAGGACGTTAAGCCGTAGCCCGTGTGTGGGAGAACCATACTCTGTGCACGTTAAAGAACACGCTGGATGGCCTTGACGGGAGACTACCATCTGTCTCCCAACAGCTGTTCCAGTGGGTCCCCTCCCCCAACCTTCTCTGAGCCTTCGGGGTCCATGTGACCTGGCCATTTAGCCCATAGTGGGTTGGGTTGTTTTACCTCTGAGCGGCACTTTTTTTGCACACCATGGCTAAATGGCCAGGTCACATGGACCCCGAAGGCTCAGAGAAGGTTGGGGGAGGGGACCCACTGGAACAGCTCTGTTGGGAGACAGATGGTAGCCTCCCATCAAGGCAATCCAGCGTGTTCTTTAACGTGCACAGGGTATGGCTATCCCTCACATGGGGCCATGGTTTAACGTCCCATCCGACGGACGGAGGCCTTTCCAAGCCCATCGGTGTCCCCTACTGACCGAGGGCAGGCCGGGCCCATAGTGTGTAAAAAAGTGCCGTTCAGAGGTAAAACAACCCAACCCAACTAATACATATATCAAAGGTAGGCAAACTGCGGCTCACGAAGCTACTCTGTGCGGCTCCTGAGATAATATTGGGTTTCATTGCCAGTGTTCCTAAAATTTTATATTAACCCTTTGAGATCCGGGAGAGGAAACGGTAGGTTTCCCGTTGACGCGAGAGGTACAAAATTCAGAAGTATTCAATGATTCGCCGTGTTCAATGGATTACGAAGAAAACGAAAACATAACCAAAACTTGTTTTAAACAAGTACGGATGATGCAACTGGACTCTGCGTCCATCACCCTTCATGCAGTACACACAAGTTACGCGCTTGCAGCAGTAGCGGAACAAAACTAGTAACCGACTTTTGGAAACAAATCCCAGTAGCAAAGTATCCCAACCTTCACAAAACTGGCTTCCGACTACTCTCTGTTTTTGGGAACAAATCCCAGTAGCAAAGTATCCCAATCTTCAGAAATCTGGCTTCCGACTACTCTCTGTTTTTGGGAACAAATCCCAGTAGCAAAGTATCCCAACCTTCACAAAACTGGCTTCCGACTACTCTCTGTTTTTGGAAACAAATCCCAGTAGCAAAGTATCCCAACCTTCACAAAACTGGCTTACGACTACTTTCTGTTTTTGGAAACAAATCCCAGAAGCAAAGTATCCCAATCTTCAGAAACCTGGCTTCCGACTACTCTCTGTTTTTGGAAACAAATCCCAGAAGCAAAGTATCCCAATCTTCAGAAACCTGGCTTCCGACTACTCTCTGTTTTTGGGAACAAATCCCAGTAGCAAAGTATCCCAACCTTCACAAAACTGGCTTCCGACTACTCTCTGTTTTTGGAAACAAATCCCAGAAGCAAAGTATCCCAATCTTCAGAAACCTGGCTTCCGACTACTCTCTGTTTTTGGAAACAAATCCCAGAAGCAAAGTATCCCAATCTTCAGAAACCTGGCTTCCGACTACTCTCTGTTTTTGGAAACAAATCCCAGAAGCAAAGTATCCCAATCTTCAGAAACCTGGCTTCCGACTACTCTCTGTTTTTGGGAACAAATCCCAGAAGCAAAGTATCCCAATCTTCAGAAAACTGGCTTCCGACTACACTCTGTTTTTGGGAACAAATCCCAGAAGCAAAGTATCCCAATCTTCAGAAATCTGGCTTCCGACTACTCTCTGTTTTTGGAAACAAATCCCAGAAGCAAAGTATCCCAACCTTCACAAAACTGGCTTCCGACTACTCTCTGTTTTTGGGAACAAATCCCAGTAGCAAAGTATCCCAACCTTCACAAAACTGGCTTCCGACTACTCTCTGTTTTTGGAAACAAATCCCAGAAGCAAAGTATCCCAATCTTCAGAAAACTGGCTTCCGACTACTCTCTGTTTTTGGGAACAAATCCCAGTAGCAAAGTATCCCAACCTTCACAAAACTGGCTTCCGACTACTCTCTGTTTTTGGAAACAAATCCCAGAAGCAAAGTATCCCAATCTTCAGAAACCTGGATTCCGACTACTCTCTGTTTTTGGAAACAAATCCCAGAAGCAAAGTATCCCAATCTTCAGAAAACTGGCTTCCGACTACACTCTGCTTTTGGGAACAAATCCCAGTAGCAAAGTATCCCAATCTTCAGAAATCTGGCTTCCGACTACTCTCTGTTTTTGGGAACAAATCCCAGTAGCAAAGTATCCCAACCTTCAGAAAACTGGCTTCCGACTACTCTCTGTTTTTGGAAACAAATCCCAGAAGCAAAGTATCCCAATCTTCAGAAACCTGGCTTCCGACTACTCTCTGTTTTTGGAAACAAATCCCAGAAGCAAAGTATCCCAACCTTCACAAAACTGGCTTCCGACTACTCTCTGTTTTTGGGAACAAATCCCAGTAGCAAAGTATCCCAACCTTCACAAAACTGGCTTCCGACTACTCTCTGTTTTTGGAAACAAATCCCAGAAGCAAAGTATCCCAATCTTCAGAAAACTGGCTTCCGACTACTCTCTGTTTTTGGGAACAAATCCCAGTAGCAAAGTATCCCAACCTTCACAAAACTGGCTTCCGACTACTCTCTGTTTTTGGAAACAAATCCCAGAAGCAAAGTATCCCAATCTTCAGAAACCTGGATTCCGACTACTCTCTGTTTTTGGAAACAAATCCCAGAAGCAAAGTATCCCAATCTTCAGAAAACTGGCTTCCGACTACACTCTGCTTTTGGGAACAAATCCCAGTAGCAAAGTATCCCAATCTTCAGAAATCTGGCTTCCGACTACTCTCTGTTTTTGGGAACAAATCCCAGTAGCAAAGTATCCCAACCTTCAGAAAACTGGCTTCCGACTACTCTCTGTTTTTGGAAACAAATCCCAGAAGCAAAGTATCCCAATCTTCAGAAACCTGGCTTCCGACTACTCTCTGTTTTTGGAAACAAATCCCAGAAGCAAAGTATCCCAATCTTCAGAAACCTGGCTTCCGACTACTCTCTGTTTTTGGGAACAAATCCCAGAAGCAAAGTATCCCAATCTTCAGAAAACTGGCTTCCGACTACACTCTGTTTTTGGGAACAAATCCCAGAAGCAAAGTATCCCAATCTTCAGAAATCTGGCTTCCGACTGCTCTCTGTTTTTGGAAACAAATCCCAGAAGCAAAGTATCCCAATCTTCAGAAAACTGGCTTCCGACTACTCTCTGTTTTTGGAAACAAATCCCAGAAGCAAAGTATCCCAATCTTCAGAAAACTGGCTTCCGACTACTCTCTGTTTTTGGAAACAAATCCCAGTAGCAAAGTATCCCAACCTTCACAAAACTGGCTTCCGACTACTCTCTGTTTTTGGAAACAAATCCCAGTAGCAAAGTATCCCAATCTTCAGAAACCTGGCTTCCGACTACTCTCTGTTTTTGGAAACAAATCCCAGAAGCAAAGTATCCCAATCTTCAGAAAACTGGCTTCCGACTACACTCTGTTTTTGGGAACAAATCCCAGTAGCAAAGTATCCCAATCTTCAGAAATCTGGCTTCCGACTACTCTCTGTTTTTGGGAACAAATCCCAGTAGCAAAGTATCCCAACCTTCACAAAACTGGCTTCCGACTACTCTCTGTTTTTGGAAACAAATCCCAGAAGCAAAGTATCCCAATCTTCAGAAACCTGGCTTCCGACTACTCTCTGTTTTTGGAAACAAATCCCAGAAGCAAAGTATCCCAATCTTCAGAAACCTGGCTTCCGACTACTCTCTGTTTTTGGAAACAAATCCCAGAAGCAAAGTATCCCAATCTTCAGAAACCTGGCTTCCGACTACTCTCTGTTTTTGGGAACAAATCCCAGAAGCAAAGTATCCCAATCTTCAGAAATCTGGCTTCCGACTACTCTCTGTTTTTGGAAACAAATCCCAGAAGCAAAGTATCCCAACCTTCACAAAACTGGCTTCCGACTACTCTCTGTTTTTGGGAACAAATCCCAGTAGCAAAGTATCCCAACCTTCACAAAACTGGCTTCCGACTACTCTCTGTTTTTGGAAACAAATCCCAGAAGCAAAGTATCCCAATCTTCAGAAAACTGGCTTCCGACTACTCTCTGTTTTTGGGAACAAATCCCAGAAGCAAAGTATCCCAATCTTCAGAAAACTGGCTTCCGACTACTCTCTGTTTTTGGGAACAAATCCCAGAAGCAAAGTATCCCAATCTTCAGAAAACTGGCTTCCGACTACTCTCTGTTTTTCGGAACAAATCCCAGAAGCAAAGTATCCCAATCTTCAGAAAACTGGCTTCCGACTACTCTCTGTTTTTCGGAACAAATCCCAGTAGCAAAGTATCCCAATCTTCAGAAAACTGGCTTCCGACTACTCTCTGTTTTTGGAAACAAATCCCAGTAGCAAAGTATCCCAATCTTCAGAAAACTGGCTTCCGACTACTCTCTGTTTTTGGAAACAAATCCCAGTAGCAAAGTATCCCAACCTTCACAAAACTGGCTTCCGACTACTCTCTGTTTTTGGGAACAAATCCCAGTAGCAAAGTATCCCAATCTTCAGAAATCTGGCTTCCGACTACTCTCTGTTTTTGGGAACAAATCCCAGTAGCAAAGTATCCCAACCTTCACAAAACTGGCTTCCGACTACTCTCTGTTTTTGGAAACAAATCCCAGAAGCAAAGTATCCCAATCTTCAGAAAACTGGCTTCCGACTACACTCTGTTTTTGGGAACAAATCCCAGTAGCAAAGTATCCCAATCTTCAGAAATCTGGCTTCCGACTACTCTCTGTTTTTGGAAACAAATCCCAGAAGCAAAGTATCCCAACCTTCACAAAACTGGCTTCCGACTACTCTCTGTTTTTGGGAACAAATCCCAGTAGCAAAGTATCCCAACCTTCACAAATCTGGCTTCCGACTACTCTCTGTTTTTGGAAACAAATCCCAGAAGCAAAGTATCCCAATCTTCAGAAATCTGGCTTCCGACTACTCTCTGTTTTTGGGAACAAATCCCAGTAGCAAAGTATCCCAACCTTCACAAAACTGGCTTCCGACTACTCTCTGTTTTTGGAAACAAATCCCAGAAGCAAAGTATCCCAACCTTCACAAAACTGGCTTCCGACTACTCTCTGTTTTTGGGAACAAATCCCAGTAGCAAAGTATCCCAATCTTCAGAAAACTGGCTTCCGACTACTCTCTGTTTTTGGAAACAAATCCCAGAAGCAAAGTATCCCAACCTTCACAAAACTGGCTTCTGACTACTCTCTGTTTTTGGGAACAAATCCCAGTAGCAAAGTATCCCAACCTTCACAAAACTGGCTTCCGACTACTCTCTGTTTTTGGAAACAAATCCCAGAAGCAAAGTATCCCAATCTTCAGAAACCTGGCTTCCGACTACTCTCTGTTTTTGGAAACAAATCCCAGAAGCAAAGTATCCCAATCTTCAGAAAACTGGCTTCCGACTACACTCTGTTTTTGGGAACAAATCCCAGTAGCAAAGTATCCCAATCTTCAGAAATCTGGCTTCCGACTACTCTCTGTTTTTGGGAACAAATCCCAGTAGCAAAGTATCCCAACCTTCACAAAACTGGCTTCCGACTACTCTCTGTTTTTGGAAACAAATCCCAGAAGCAAAGTATCCCAATCTTCAGAAACCTGGCTTCCGACTACTCTCTGTTTTTGGAAACAAATCCCAGAAGCAAAGTATCCCAATCTTCAGAAACCTGGCTTCCGACTACTCTCTGTTTTTGGGAACAAATCCCAGAAGCAAAGTATCCCAATCTTCAGAAAACTGGCTTCCGACTACACTCTGTTTTTGGGAACAAATCCCAGAAGCAAAGTATCCCAATGTTCAGAAATCTGGCTTCCGACTACTCTCTGTTTTTGGAAACAAATCCCAGAAGCAAAGTATCCCAACCTTCACAAAACTGGCTTCCGACTACTCTCTGTTTTTGGGAACAAATCCCAGTAGCAAAGTATCCCAACCTTCACAAAACTGGCTTCCGACTACTCTTTGTTTTTGGAAACAAATCCCAGAAGCAAAGTATCCCAATCTTCAGAAAACTGGCTTCCGACTGCTCTCTGTTTTTGGGAACAAATCCCAGTAGCAAAGTATCCCAATCTTCAGAAAACTGGCTTCCGACTACTCTCTGTTTTTGGGAACAAATCCCAGAAGCAAAGTATCCCTATCTTCAGAAAACTGGCTTCCGACTGCTCTCTGTTTTTGGGAACAAATCCCAGTAGCAAAGTATCCCAATCTTCAGAAAACTGGCTTCCGACTACTCTCTGTTTTTGGGAACAAATCCCAGTAGCAAAGTATCCCAATCTTCAGAAAACTGGCTTCCGACTGCTCTCTGTTTTTGGGAACAAATCCCAGAAGCAAAGTATCCCAATCTTCAGAAAACTGGCTTCCGACTGCTCTCTGTTTTTGGGAACAAATCCCAGAAGCAAAGTATCCCAATCTTCAGAAAACTGGCTTCCGACTACTCTCTGTTTTTCGGAACAAATCCCAGTAGCAAAGTATCCCAATCTTCAGAAAACTGGCTTCCGACTACTCTCTGTTTTTGGAAACAAATCCCAGTAGCAAAGTATCCCAACCTTCACAAAACTGGCTTCCGACTACTCTCTGTTTTTGGGAACAAATCCCAGTAGCAAAGTATCCCAATCTTCAGAAATCTGGCTTCCGACTACTCTCTGTTTTTGGGAACAAATCCCAGTAGCAAAGTATCCCAACCTTCACAAAACTGGCTTCCGACTACTCTCTGTTTTTGGAAACAAATCCCAGAAGCAAAGTATCCCAATCTTCAGAAACCTGGCTTCCGACTACACTCTGTTTTTGGGAACAAATCCCAGTAGCAAAGTATCCCAATCTTCAGAAATCTGGCTTCCGACTACTCTCTGTTTTTGGGAACAAATCCCAGTAGCAAAGTATCCCAACCTTCAAAAAACTGGCTTCCGACTACTCTCTGTTTTTGGAAACAAATCCCAGAAGCAAAGTATCCCAACCTTCACAAAACTGGCTTCCGACTACTCTCTGTTTTTGGGAACAAATCCCAGTAGCAAAGTATCCCAATCTTCAGAAAACTGGCTTCCGACTACACTCTGTTTTTGGGAACAAATCCCAGTAGCAAAGTATCCCAATCTTCAGAAATCTGGCTTCCGACTACTCTCTGTTTTTGGAAACAAATCCCAGAAGCAAAGTATCCCAACCTTCACAAAACTGGCTTCCGACTACTCTCTGTTTTTGGGAACAAATCCCAGTAGCAAAGTATCCCAACCTTCACAAAACTGGCTTCCGACTACTCTCTGTTTTTGGAAACAAATCCCAGAAGCAAAGTATCCCAATCTTCAGAAAACTGGCTTCCGACTACACTCTGTTTTTGGAAACAAATCCCAGAAGCAAATTATCCCAACCTTCACAAAACTGGCTTCCGACTACTCTCTGTTTTTGGGAACAAATCCCAGTAGCAAAGTATCCCAATCTTCAGAAAACTGGCTTCCGACTACTCTCTGTTTTTGGAAACAAATCCCAGTAGCAAAGTATCCCAACCTTCACAAAACTGGCTTCCGACTACTCTCTGTTTTTGGAAACAAATCCCAGAAGCAAAGTATCCCAATCTTCAGAAAACTGGCTTCCGACTACTCTCTGTTTTTGGGAACAAATCCCAGTAGCAAAGTATCCCAATCTTCAGAAATCTGGCTTCCGACTACTCTCTGTTTTTGGGAACAAATCCCAGTAGCAAAGTATCCCAACCTTCACAAAACTGGCTTCCGACTACTCTCTGTTTTTGGAAACAAATCCCAGAAGCAAAGTATCCCAATCTTCAGAAAACTGGCTTCCGACTACACTCTGTTTTTGGGAACAAATCCCAGTAGCAAAGTATCCCAATCTTCAGAAATCTGGCTTCCGACTACTCTCTGTTTTTGGAAACAAATCCCAGAAGCAAAGTATCCCAATCTTCAGAAAACTGGCTTCCGACTACACTCTGTTTTTGGGAACAAATCCCAGTAGCAAAGTATCCCAATCTTCAGAAATCTGGCTTCCGACTACTCTCTGTTTTTGGAAACAAATCCCAGAAGCAAAGTATCCCAACCTTCACAAAACTGGCTTCCGACTACTCTCTGTTTTTGGGAACAAATCCCAGTAGCAAAGTATCCCAATCTTCAGAAAACTGGTTTCCGACTACACTCTGTTTTTGGAAACAAATCCCAGAAGCAAAGTATCCCTACCAAGGGTAATCCGGGTCGTAGATCTCGCCAAAAAATACAAAATTTGACCTCCGACGTGTCTTTCAAGGTCAATTAAAGATCAGGTAGAAGTCACACCATGATCTACTACGAGTGCTAAAAACGTGAAAAATTGTGTCTCGGGTGTTTCGAGTTGGGTTGTTTTACCTCTGACCGGCACTTTTCTTTTAACCACAATTCCAGGTCACATGGACCCCGAAGACTCAGAGAAGGTTGGGGAAAGAGACCCACTGGAACAGCTGTTGGGAGACAGATGGTACTCTCCCGTCAAGGCCATCCAGCGTGTTCTTTAATTTGCATCAGGGTATGGCTATCCCGCACACGGGGTCACAGCTTAACGTCCCATCCGTCGGACGGCGGCCTTTCCAAGACCATCGGTGTCCCCTACTGACCGTGGGCAGGGCGGGGGAATTTCGCGGAGATAAATCTCAACGCAGACCCAACTGGGACTAATCTGGGAACTGCAGATTACGAGCCTGGCGCGCTACCGACTGAGCCACCCCCGCCCCATTGACTTACGATTGATATATGTATTAACCTGTGTTCAAATAACGGAAATAAATTTGACTTTGTTTATAGAATATATCAATTGTTTATTAATTCCTTTCAGAATAAAAAAACTTTTCGTTGCCAGGAACAAAGTTGGATTCTCTTCGTCCCCCGAATGACGTCAATGGGCCAGCTCCTATTCCTCCTCCGTTGCGTAGGCAACCTCCCCCTCTAACATCCGACAATCAATGGAGGCCTCTACCTTCTGGATATCCTCTGATATCAGGACAGAATTCCAACACATCGATTTCAACAAATCAGATTTCAACAAATCAGATTTCATCTCTCAATTCAAATCAAGTCTTGTCCGCAGTAACTCAACAACCTGGTGGTGAAATTCGCACTCCACTTATCCCAACGACAGAAAAGGTGAAAATCCCTACGCAAATCTCAAACCATGAAACGAACTCATCTGGTCTCAATCTGGAAAACAAAGATGGCTTTTTACCTCAACGTGACATCAAAACTTCTGCTTCCACGACAATCATAACCCAAACTCTCTCTGAAAATCCGACTCCTTTGGCTCCGACGTTCACAGAAATCTCAGAGAACGCAGAAAAGAAGTCCCATAATAAATCTGCAGCAATCCACGATAATTCGAGTGGCGTTAGGAAAGCGATGGATGGTGCGGTCACTTTACCAGCATCGAAAATAGCTATCTCTCCACACCGCTCACCAGATGGCAGCACGGTGCTGCCTGGCTTCCACACTCGGGCCACGGAAGCGCCCGAGCCTGCTGACGTCACTGAACTGAGGCTTCAATATGATGGAGAATCTGTCGACGACATTGCAGCAGAGATGGCAGGACTCTTAAAAGTATCAGGTAAAAAAAATTCTCTTTCCCAAGAATACTGTGACAAAAAAATTAGTAATAAATGAAGATAGTGGGTGTCTTCAAGAAGGGAGGGGGGGGGGTGAATCGTGCACTGAACTCGTACGGATTTTAGTTTAGATTTTAATTACAGCGTCTGTGAATTTCAAAATAAATATTACCCTCAAAATGTTTTGTACCACTTTTTTTCAAATCTTGCAGCCACGTAAATATCAATATATATCCTGTAGGATCCCATAATTTTCCAATGCTTATTTTGTGCTGTTTTACCTGTGAGCGGCACTTTTTTTAGCACACAATGGGCTAAATGGCAAGATTACATTTGGGTTGGGTTGTTTTACCTCTGAGCGGCACTTTTTTGCACACCATGGCTAAATGGCCAGGTCACATGAACACCGAAGGCTCAGAGAAGGTTGGGGGAGGAGACCCACTGGAATAGCTGTTGGGAGACAGATGGTAGCCTCCCGTCAAGGCCATCCAGCGTGTTCTTTAACGTTGGGTTGTTTTACCTCTGAGCGGCACTTTTTTACATACAATGGGCTAAATGGCCAGGTCACATGGACCCCGAAGGCTCAGAGAAGGTTGGGGGAGGGGACCCACTGGAACAGATGTTGAGAGACAGATGGTAGCCTCCCGTCAAGGCCATCCAGCGTGTTCTTTAACGTGCACAGGGTAAGGCTCTCTCATACACGGGACCAAGGCTTAACGTCCCCTCCGACGGACGGCGACCTTTCCAAGCCCATCGGTGTCCCCTACTGACCGTGGGCAGGGCGGGGAATTTTGCGGAGATAAATCTCAATGCTGACCCAGCTCAACTCGAACCTGGGAACTGCAGATTACGAGCCTGGTGCGCTATCGCCCGAGCCACACCCGCCCTGGCAAGGTTACAAGGACCCCGGGCTCACAGAAGGTTGAGGGAGGACGCACTGGAACGGCTGTTGGGAGAAAGATGGAAGCCTTCTGTCAAGACATTCCAGCATGTTCTTTAACGTGCATGGGAGGGGGTTCAGTCGGTAGTGCACCAGGCTCGTAATATGCAGTTCCCAGGTTCGAGTCTGACCAGGGTCAGCATACAGATTTATCTCCACAAAACTGCCCACGGTCAGTGGGGACACCGATGGGCTCTTGGAAAAGATGCCGTCCATCGGATGGGACGTTAAGCTGTGACATCGTTGGCGGGAGAGCCATACCCTTGCATGTTAAAGAACACGCTGGATGTCCTTGACGGGAGGCTACCATCTGTCTCCCAACAGCTGCTCCAGTGGGTCCCGTCCCCCAACCTTCTCTGAGCCTTCGGGGTCTTTGTGACCTGGCCATTTAGCCCATGGTGTGCCAAAAAGTGCCGCTCAGAGGTAAAACAACCCAACGTTAAAGAACACGCTGGATGGTCTTGACGGGAGGCTACCATCTGTCTCCCAATAGCTGTTCTAGTAGGTCCCCTCCCCCAACCTTCTCATGGGCGGGGGTGGCTCAGTCGGTAGCGCGCCAGGCTCGTAATCTGTAGTTCCCAGGTTCGAGTCCCAGCTGGGTCAGCGTTGAGATTTATCTCCGCAAAATTCCCCGCCCTGCCCACGGTCAGTAGGGGACACCTATGGGCTTGGAAAGGCCGCCATCCGTCGGATGAGACGTTAAGCCGTGGCCCCGTGTGCGGGAGAGCCATACCCTGTGCACGTTAAAGAACACGCTGGATGGCCTTGACGGGAGGCTACCATCTGTCTCCCAACAGCTGCTCCAGTGGGTCCCGTCCCCCAACCTTCTCTGAGCCTTCGGAGTCTTTGTGAACTGGCCATTTAGCCCATTATGTGTGCCGCAATTTAACCCTCAAGTTCAAGAGATAAATTTCCCTAAGTTCGAGCCTGGGAACTACAGATTACAAGTCTGGAGCCTTATCCACTAATCGCCCCCCTAAACACTGAATTTGAAAACCACTAATAGTAGCGTTCAGTGTATTATATGCTATATGTATTTTAGTATTTTAAAAATATTCAAAATAATGATATTCTTTTTTTCTTTAGGCTGCAACGTGTACGGAAAGTATTACAAAGTGAACGACCTAGTGGCCGCCCTCAGCCAGACTTGCAAGGAATGCGTCTGCTCTGCAGAAGGCATTGCGTGCACCGCCATCTGTTGACGAAAAAAAGAAATAGAACAAAGCTTTTTTTGATTTTGATTTTTCGCATCGCTCGAAGGTGTTTTGAAATGGGAAAGTGAAAATGGTCTGCATTCTATGACGCAGGGATTCGGAACAATTTCTACACGGTTGAGACATGGAACGTAATTTATTTATGCCTTCAGTCTAACAAATGAAAAAAATTAACGCCGTGATTTCATGGTTGTAGCGTAGGGAATGTATCTAATTAAAACAGGAAATATCCATAATGAAATCTCTATTAATATTATGTTTTATGCTTATATGCTGTCCTGGATCTAAAAATATAAAAAATCAAAATAAAGTAATAAAGGAAAAGAGATGGGGGGGGGGGGTTGAGATTGGATCGAGCGACAAAAAATAATAAAAGATGGGGGGGGGGGATGAGTAGAATTCCATTGTACACGTGTCACGTGACACGAAGGTTTGCCAGATCATTATTTTCTAAAAAAATCATTGCCAGATATTTTTTCTGAATTCTGTAATCAATCATAGTGTTCGGATACTTTTTTGAGCGACTGTAGGTGGTCATATTATTTTGATACTAGATTGTGTGGGCTCACTCACGGAAATATTGAGCGTGTGCAGTTACCGTTCACAGCAAACTGGAGCGCTGCACACGCTCAAGTAACTGCACACGCTCCAGTTTGTTGTGAACGGTAACTGGAGCGTGTACAGTTGTTGTACACGCTCCAGATATTTTTCCTGAATTCTGTAATCACGTGACACGAAGGTTGCCAGATCACTAATCTCTAAAAAAAAAAGATCGTTGCCAGATATTTTCCTATGGTTGATTGCAGAATTCAGAAAAAATATTTGGCATTTTCCCCCTCCGTTTTAGAGATTTTTTAAATATATAATTTTAAATATAATGAAAAATTCGTGATATAGATAGGATCAAGGACGGAACTAGGCTGGAACCATCGGGCCCCCAAGGGTTCCGGACCCATAGGGGACCCGATAAGAGGACCCTGATTGAGTTTCTAAAAACATTTTTCTTAAAAAGGATTGGGGCGGGAGTGGCTCAGTCGGTAGCGCGCCAGGCTCGTAATCTGTAGTTCCCGGTTCGAGTCCCAGCTGGGTCAGCGTTGAGATTTATCTCCGCAAAATTCCCCGCCCTGCCCACGGTCAGTAGGGTACACCGATGGGCTTGGAAAGGCTGCCGTCGGTCGGATGGGACGTTAAGCCGTGGCCCCGTCTGCGGGAGAGCCATACCCTGTGCACGTTAAAGAACATGCTGGATGGCCTTGACGGGAGGCTACCATCTGACTACCAACAGCTGTTCCAGTGGGTCCCCTCCCCCAACCTTCTCTAAGCCTTTGGAGTCCTTGTGACCTGGCCATTTAGCCAATGGTGTGCAAAACAGTGCCGCTCAGAGGTAAAACAATCCAACGTTAAAGAACACGCTGGATGGCCTTGACGGGAGGCTACCATCTGTCTCCCAACAGCTGTTCCAGTGGGTCCCCTCCCCCAACCTGCTCTGAGCCTTCGGGGTCCATGTCACCTGGCCATTTAGCCCATTGTGTGCAAAAAAGTGCCGCTCAGAGGTAAAACAACCCAACCCATGGTCAGTAGGGACACAGATGGATTTGGAAATGCCGGCGTCCGTTGGATGGGACATTAAGCTGTGCCCTCAGGAGTGTGGAGCAGTATGTGTGGAAGAGCCATATCCTGGATGGCCTTGACGGGAGGCTACCATCTGTCTCCCAGCAGCTGTTCTAGTGCGTCCCCTCCCTCAACCTTCTCTGAGCCCTCAGGGTCATTGTGACCTGCCCATTTAGCTCATCGTGTGCCAAAAAAGTGCCACTCAGAGGTAAAACACTCCAACCCTTAGCACCATATATGATCGGGAAAGGTAATTTTCCAATACTGCTCAGTTACCTTTTCTGATCATAGATGGCGCGATGAGCAACAAGGTCAAAAAAGTTTAAAAGTCACAATTAGTGGCTTAATGACGGAACTGGTGATAGTTTAGTGGATAGAGCACTCATCATATAACTGGGAGGTTACGGTTTCCAGTCCCACTCAATTTTTCTGTAAAAGTATTCCTTTAACACTTGTGACTTCAACGAGGTAATTTATTAAATTATAAAACGTCTTAAACTTCAAGTTCTGTGTTTCCAGGGTGTGATGTATCATCGGGATGTCACCAATAAAAGAAGAAAAATATTTGTAAAAGTATTGTATATAATTATATCATTTTCATATTGATGATAAAAATATTTCCACAGCAGTCTTTGTGTAATTCTTCATACCAATATTCATGAACACGTAGCTGAGAATTGGGTTATTTTACTTCTGAGTGACACTTTTTGCATGCTGAATGGCCAGGTCACCAGGACCCCATGCTGAATGGCCAAGACCCCGAAGGCTCAGAGAAGGTTGTTGGAGGGGACTCACTGGAACAGTTGTTGGGAGACAGATGGTAGCCTCACATCAAATGTGTTCCTGTGCACATTAATGCACACGGGGACTGACTTAACGTCCCATCCGACGGATGGCGGCCCTTCCAAGCCCATCGGTGTTCCCTACTGACCGTGGACAGGGTGGGGAGTTTTGCGGAGATAAATCTCAATGGTGTCCCAAGAGGGACTCGAACCTGGAAACTGCAGATTGCGAGTATGTCAGTACTCACTACTGACTGAGCAACACCCCATAATATACACAATCGTATCAGAATAATATGAACACCTACCATAGTGCATGTATGGTAGGTGGTCATATTATTCTGATACGACTGTGCGTGTATATATATATATGTTACGGCTAAAGTGCAGAAATCAGTTATTCTACAGATTATCTAGGTATTGTGCAGATTAACTAGGGTGATCCGTTAACGTGCGGAAAATTGTTTCATTTCTCAAATTACCTAGGTAATCTGCAAATTACCTGGATAATCTGCACATTACCTACTAGGCACTCGTTAAAGTGAAAATAAGATCTTTGCTGGAACAACAGGAACGTTTCTGTACGCTTAAATTAACATAATGTTATTTATCTAGTGTCCGAGAGTAGAGTTGAAACCAGGGTCATCCCTCTGTCAACATGAATCAGTCGTCCGAATTATAAAAAACGCCCCCAAAATGAGCAGGCCAAGTGAGAACGAATCATTTTAGTGATTCGTTATCAAGAATGAATCACTTTACCGATTCGTTCTCACTTGGCCTCCGCTCATCCGGGGCGTTTTTTATAATGCGGACGAGTGAATCACGTGACACGAAGATTCATATTCAAGAGATTCACCACTATGAAAGAAACAAACTTTTGAACTTTAACGATACGGAAGCCGTTAATGTGCACATTACCTAGGTAAAATGCGGAAAACTCTTGATTCCGCACGTTAACGGAGCAAATCAGTTAATCTGCAGATTAGCTAGGTAATGTGCACATTAACGGCTTTCGAGCTTTAGCGGTAACATATATACAGGGTGAATCTGAAAAAGTGGGCAAAACTTTACGGGGTGGTAGAACGCAGCTATACGAGCAATATTCGTCATAGAATGTATGGTCGGAACGCAAGCGGTGAGAAGTTAAAAGGTAGTTTTCCACTGTCACATTTAAAGAATGAACACAAGAAGGAGAGGAGATACTTCAGAAAACATTTTATTAACAGGAATGTAATTGAGTTACATGCTCAAAGAAATTGCTCAAAAGAGCTGCCGCCAGCTGTAATGCAGGCTTCACACCTGCGGGATAGGGACCGACGCACATTTGCGAAGACACCAGGCACGAGGACCGACCCTTTTATACCATTTCCAACGCCACCTAGCGGCTCGCCGTTTGCGTTCCGCCCATACTTTCTATGACGAATATTGCTCGTATAGCTGCGTTCTACCACCTCGTAAAGTTTTGCCCACTTTTTCAGATTCACCCTGTATATATACCAGTTCCTTGTTTTGCTACAAATTTATTTTATAAATTACGAAAGAACTTAGTAGCCCATTTACCAGAGAGGCTTGACGGTAGTGAAACTGACCAGCAAGACACATCACGAAAAAAAGTGTTCATGATATTCAAATTTGGTCATTCCATTCCATAGGTCATTCACTGATTGTAGCTTCAGGTTTAACGCCCTAGTAGGATGATAGCACACAAAATGTTTTCTAGTGTGAGAATCAACACACATAACAACGATCTCTTGCTGGGCTATTCAGTGTACATTCAGTCTTCTCACCCCTTTTAGAATGCTATTAAAAGTTAAAAAAAGTAAAAGTAAAAAGTCAAAGATTCAACTTATTTGAATTTAAGGCATTATTCAAGAAATTTTTTAAAGATCTGTAAAAAGGAGGGAAAATTCTGTCCCTTGTCCCCACCCAACCTAAATTCCCCGCCTTGCCCACGGTCAGTAAGGGACACCGATGGGCTTGGAAAGGCCGCAGTCCGTCGGATAGGACGTTAAGCTGTGGCCCCGTATGCGGGAGAGCCATACCCTGTGCACGTGAAATCACGCGCTGGATGACCTTGACGGGAGGCTACCATCTGTCTCCCAACAGCTGTTCCAGTGGATCCCCTCCCCCAACCTTCTCTGAGCCTTCGGGGTCCATGTGACCTGGCCATTTAGCCCATGGTGTGCAAAAAAGTGCCGCTCAGAGGTAAAACAACCCAACGTTAAAGAACACGCTGGATGGCCTTGACAGGAGGCTACCACCTGTCTCCCAACAGCTGTTCCAGTGGGTCCCCTCCCCCAACCTTCTCTGAGCCTTCGGGGTCCATGTAACCTGGACATTTAGTCCATGGTGTGCGAAAAAGTGCCGCTCAGAGGTAAAAGAACCCAACGTTAAAGAACACGCTGGATGGCCTTGACGGGAGGCTACCATCTGTCTTCCAAGAGCTGTTCCAGTGGGTCCCCACCCCCAACTTTCTCTGAGCCTTTGGGGTCCATGTGACCTGGCCATTTAGCCCATGGTGTGCAAAAAAGTGCCGCTCAGAGGTAAAACAACCCAACGTTAAAGAACACGCTGGATGGCCTTGACAGGAGGCTACCATCTGTCTCTCAACAGCTGTTCCAGTGGGTCCCCTCCCCCAACCTTCTCTGAGCCTTCGGGGTCCGTGTGACCTGGCCATTTAGCCCATGGTGTGCAAAAAAGTGCCGCTCAGAGGTAAAACAACCCAAAGTTAAAGAACACTCTGGATGGCCTTGACAGGAGGCTACCATCTGTCTCCCAACATCTGTTCCACTGGGTCCCCTCCCCCAACCTTCTCTGAGCCTTCGGGGTCGATGTAACCTGGATATTTAGTCCATGGTGTGCAAAAAAGTGCCGTTCAGAGGTAAAACAACCCAACGTTAAAGAACACGCTGGATGGCCTTGACAGGAGGCTACCATCTGTCTCCCAACAGCTGTTTCAGTGGGTCCCCTCCCCCAACCTTCTCTGAGCCTTCGGGTTGATGTAACCTGGACATTAAGTCCATGGTGCGCAAAAAAGTGCCGTTCAGAGGTAAAACAACCCAACGTTAAAGAACACGTTGGATGACCTTGACGGGAGGCTACCATCTGTCTCCCAACAGCTGTTTAAGTGGGTCCCCTCCCCCAACCTTCTCTGAGCCTTCGGGGTCTTTGTGACCTGGCCATTTAGCCCATGGTGTGCAAAAAAGTGCCGTTCAGAGACTAAACAACCTAACGTTAAAGAACATACTGGATGACCTTGACGGGAGGCTACCATCTGTCTCCCAACAGCTGTTCCAGTGGGTCCCCTCCCCCAACCTTCTCTGAGCCTACGGGGTACATGTGACCTGGCCATTTAGCCCATGGTGTGCAAAAACGTGCCGCTCAGAGGTAAAACAACCCAACGTTAAAGAACACGCTGGATGGCCTTGACTGGAGGCTACCATCTGTCTCCCAACATCTGATCCAGTGGGTCCCTCCCCCAACCTTCTCTGAGCCTTCGGGGTCGATGAAACCTGGACATTTAGTCCATGGTGTGCAAAAAAGTGCCGTTCAGAGGTAAAACAACCCAACGTTAAAGAACACGTTGGATGGCCTTGACGGGAGGCTACCATCTGTCTCCCAACAGCTGTTTCAATGGGTCCCCTCCTCCAACTTGCTCTGAGCCTTCGGGGTCTTTGTGACCTAGCCATTTAGCCCGTGGTGTGCAAAAAAAGTGCCGCTCAGAGGTAAAACAACCCAACCCAATAACAGTTTGGGTAATGGATGTTACACTTCCATTATTTAATTCCTAGGCCTTCCCAAAATCTAAAATGGCATAATCTAAAACAAATTCCTACAGAAAGTATCCGTGTCATAAAATGATGGCTTTCAGAAATGTGTCCGCAGAAAAAGCATGGACTTTAAGAGCCATAATCCCCTGTGAGGACCAAATAAGGTCTGAGCTTATTATGAATGCTACCTAGCTGGGAGTTGATGAAAAACTAGCTGAGCTGCTTGAGCTCGTGACACACGTTCTCACGGGGCATTGGACTCCATTCGGCCGTCTCCACGCAACAAACATTTCACGTGCATGCACAGGATTGTCACACAGTCGTTTCATGTTCTTCATGGGTTGGATTGGGTTGTTTTACCCCTGAGCGGCACTTTTTTGCACACCATGGGCTAAATGGCCAGGTCACATGGACCCCGAAGGCTCAGAGAAGGTTGGGGGAGGGGACCCACTGGAACAGCTGTTGGGAGGCAGATGGTAGCCTCGCGTCAAGGCCATCCAGCGTGTTCTTTAACGTTGGGTTGTTTTACCTCCGAGCGGCACTTTTTTGCACACCATGGGCTAAATGGCCAGGTCACATGGACCCCAAAGGCTCAGAGAAGGTTGGGGGAGGGGACCCACTGGAACAGCTGTTGGGGGACAGATGGTAGTCACCCGTCAAGGCCATCCAGCGTGTTCTTTAACGTTGGGTTGTTTTACCTCTGAGCTGCACTTTTTTGCACACCATGGGCTAAATGGCCAGGTCACATGGACCCCAAAGGCTCAGAGAAGGTTGGGGGTGGGGACCCACTGGAACAGCTGTTGGGAGACAGATGGTAGTCTCCCGTCAAGGCCATCCAGCGTGTTCTTTAACGTTGGGTTGTTTTACCTCTGAGCGGTACTTTTTCGCACACCATGGGCTAAATGGCCAGGTCACATGGACCCCGAAGGCTCAGAGAAGGTTGGGGGAGGGGACCCACTGAAACAGCTGTTGGGAGACAGATGGTAGCCTCCTGTCAAGGCCATCCAGCGTGTTCTTTAACGTTGGGTTGTTTTACTCTGAGCGGCACTTTTTTGCACAAAGTGGGGCTAAATGGCCAGGTCACATGGACCCCGAAGGCTCAGAGAAGGTGAGGGAGGGGACCCACTGGAACAGCTGTTGGGAGACAGATGGTAGCCTCCAAGTAAAAGACATCCAGCGTGTTCTTTAACGTGCACAGGGTATGGCTCTCTCCCGCACACGGGGCCACGGCTTAACGTCCCATCCGAAGGACGGGGGCCTTTCCAAGCCCATCGGTGTCCCATACTGACCGTGGGCAGGGAGATTTACGGAGACAAATCTCAACGGTGACCCAGCTGGGACTCGAACCTGGGAACTACAGATTACGAACCTGGCGCACTACCGACTCAGTCACCCCCGCCCCCATGCTCTTCATAAACTTGAGTGTAAATCATGACTCGATTTTTTGGATCATTTTCGAAAAAAATCGAACTATCGTTTTCATTTTGTTGTCTATCCGTTTGCGGTCATTCAGTTGCTTTTTAAAATAATAATAAATATCTATGTTTTTTTTTTGTTTCAATGAGTGCTGAAATTTTTTGTGGGGGGAGGGCTTCTGAGATTTTCAAAATTAAGCCATCCAAACTGAAAAATGAAATAGAGATAAAATATTCTGAAAAGAATTCATCGCCCGGAATCGAATCCGCATCTCTCCACATTCATCCCAGAGCTCACTACCATTGTACGAGGCCTCGGACAAGAAGAATCTGGTGAGATGCAGGTTCGATTCCCGCCTTGTCGGCGATGAATTTTTTTCAGAATATTTTAACTAATGTTTGAAGTCTATCTCTACAGGTAATCTGGGTATTTACTATGGATCGATAAAATAGGCTTTTTTTTATCTATTTTTTACCTGGTCATTTAGCCCATGGGGTGCAAAAAAGTGCCACTCAGAGGTAAAAAACCCGACGTTAAAGAACACGCTGGATGGCCTTGACGGGAGGCTACCATCTGTCTCCCAACAGCTGTTCCAGTGGATCCCCTCCCCCAACCTTCTCTGAGACTTCGGGGTCCTTGTGACCTGACCATTTAGTCCATGGTGTGCAAAAGAGTGGCGCTCAGAGGTAAAACAACCCAACGTTAAAGAACACGCTGGATGGCCTTGACGGGAGGCTACCATCTGTCTCCCAACAGCTGTTCCAGTGGGTCCCCTCCCCCAACCTTCTCTGAGACTTCGGGGTCCTTGTGACCTGACCATTTAGTCCATGGTGTGCAAAAGAGTGGCGCTCAGAGGTAAAACAACCCAACGTTAAAGAACACGCTGGATGGCCTTGACGGGAGGCTACCATCTGTCCCCCAACAGCTGTTCCAATGGGACCTCTCCCCCAACCTTCTATGAGCCTTCGGGGTCCTTGTGATCTGGCCATTTAGCCCATGGTGTGCAAAAAAGTGCAGCTCAGAGGTAAAACAAATAAACCCAACCTGTAACAGATGGTAGCCTCCCTTCAAGGCCATCCAGCGTGTTCTTTAACGTGCACAGGGTATGGCTTTCCCGCACAGGGGGACACGGCTTAACGTCCCATCCGACGGACTGCAGCCTTCCCAAGCCCATCGGTGTCCCCTACTGACCGTCGGCAGGGTATTTTGTGGAGATAAATCTCAACGCTGACCAACCTGGGAGCTCGAACCTGGGAACTACAAATTACGAGCCTGGCGCGCTATCGACTGAGCCATCCCCGCCCTTCATATTGAAGAAGTAATTGAACTCTGAACGCAATTTTCTATTGAGATAACATGGAACTGTTTAATTTTTTTCTGTCTAATACCTGTTTTAATGGCTTCGTTTTTTTTCCGAGGATACGCAGGGCATGCCCCTATCCCCACCCTATTTTCATCCGTATAGAAATTAAATTTAATTACCTTTTAGTTGAGAGTTTGCTAATAAAGAAGACTTTTAATGTATAGTTGGTGATATTTTTCTTTACCTCATTTTCGACTGGACTACAATTCCACAGTCTCGAAACCAAAACGAAAAGAGCGAATTCGAGATATTCTTCAGAACGCATGACTGCAGATTACGAGACTTGCGCGCTACCGACTGAGTCACCCTCGCCCCTCCCCTCTTCCAATGGCAAGGGGGGGGGGGGGTTCATTGCTGCAGGTGCACCACACCTACCATCAAAATTCTAGTGTGAATACATCGTTTGCAATATTTGTTTAAACTTTTGGCATTGTGCAACTTTCACCGTCAGAGGGAGCTATGTTTTAATTTTCGCCCTTTGGCATTCTACACCACTGAAAATTCCAGCTAATAGATGCTTGGGTTGGGTTGGATTGTTTAACCTCTGAGCGGCACTTTTTTGCACTTCATGGGATAAATGGCCAGGTCACATGGACCCCGAAGGCTCGGAGAAGGTTGGAGGAGGGGACCCACTGGAACAGCTGTTGGGAGACAGATGGTAGCCTTCCGTCAAGGCCATCCAGCGTGTTCTTTAACGTTGGGTTGTTTTACCTCTGAGCGGCACTTTTTTGCACTTCATGGGATAAATGGCTTTGTCATCGATTTGTATACACTCAGCGGCCACTTTGTCATCGATTTGTATACACTCAGCGGCCACTTTGTCATCGATTTGTATACACTCAGCGGCCACTTTGTCATCGATTTGTATACACCCAGCGGCCACTTTGTCATCGATTTGTATACACCCAACGCCCACTTTGTCATCGATTTGTATACACTCGGCGGCCACTTTGTCATCGATTTGTATATACTCAGCAGCCACTTTGTCATCGATTTGTATACACTCAGCGGCCACTTTGTCATCGATTTCTATACACTCAGCGGCCACTTTGTCATCGATTTGTATACACCCAGCGGCCACTTTGTCATCGATTTGTATACACCCAGCGCCCACTTTGTCATCGATTTGTATACACTCAGCGGCCACTTTGTCATCGATTTGTATACACTCAGCGGCCACTTTGTCATCGATTTGTATATACTCAGCGGCCACTTTGTCATCGATTTGTATACACTCAGCGGCCACTTTGTCATCGATTTGTATATACTCAGAGGCCACTTTGTCATAGATTTGTATACACTCAGCGGCCACTTTGTCATCGATTTGTATACACTCAGCGGCCACTTTGTCATCGATTTGTATACACCCAGCGGCCACTTTGTCATCGATTTGTATACACTCAGTGACCACTTTTGAATTTTCTGGTTTCTAATTATGTGGCCACTGAGTGCATATAAGTCAACGACAAAGTGGCCAGCAAAAAAACATAAACTCTCATCAAACCAAACTCTCGTAATCGTGGATTTCTGCTTTTCTTAAGAAATGATTAAAAAAAACAAAAACATTAGTTTTAACTGATTAATTATCGTCCAATGCTTAAAACTAGAATACTGCGAAATTATTAATTAATTTTTTTTATTTCGACTCGTTTGCGATTCCAATACAATCATTTTTACTTCTGTCACGATTTTCGAATCACGATAGGTCAAAGATCAGAGGTGTCTGCTGGATCAGAGCCTCACGAATCTCCTGTCTCAAGGTCAGCCAAGGACGGGACAGATAAGATGCTATCAAGGTAAGTTAGGGGGGGGAGCACGTGGAAGCTTGCAGCGACATCACAACCGTGAGTGGCAGCAATGTCGGCGCATGCGCCAAGAATGTCTTGGGTCGCCATAAACAATCAGTTGTTGAGAGAGCGCGAGCCGTGGCGGCGGTTCTTGAACTCGTTTAGGCCTCTCGGACAAACAAATAGAAAATGTATCTTCATCCACAATAGCCGCAAGGGTTATATTTTTAACGAAAGGGATGGCAGCAATGTTGGGATTAGCGCCATTTGTCCATGGATAGAAGTTGAAAAGGTTGGCTCGGACTTCAAATTACAACCCAGGCTTGTAATTTGTAGTTCTCATGTTCGAGTTCCATCTGTTGGGAAATCGTTGGAAGAACACGCTGGATGGCCTTGACGGGAGGCTACCATCTGTATCCCAACAGCTGTTCCAGTGGGTCCCCTTCCCCAAATCTTCTCTGAGCCTTAGGGGTTCTTATGACGGGCAATTCAGCCCACTGTTTGCAAAAAAAGTGTCACTCAGAGGTAACTCACCCCGAATCCAAAAGCATAAGGATCACGCTGGATTGCCTTGACGGGAGGCTATCATCTGTATCCCAACAGCTGTTCCAGTGGGTCCCCTTCCCCAAATCTTCTCTGAGCCTTCGGGGTTCTTATGACTTGGCCATTTAGCCCACTGTTTGCAAAAAAAGGTGTCACTCAGAGGTAACTCACCCCGAATCCAAAAGCATAAGGATCACACTGGATTGTCTTGACGGGAGGCTATCATCTGTATCCCAACAGCTGTTCCAGTGGGTCCCCTTCCCCAAATCTTCTCTGAGTCTTCGGGGTTCTTATGACCTGGCCATTTAGCCCACTGTTTGCAAAAAAATTGTCACTCAGAGGTAACTCACCCCGAATCCAAAAGCATAAGGATCACGCTGGATTGCCTTGACGGGAGGCTACCATCTGTATCCCAACAGCTGTTCCAGTGGGTCCCCTTCCCCAAATCTTCTCTGAGCCTTAGGGGTTCTTATGACCTGGCCATTTAGCCCACTGTTTGCAAAAAAAGTGTCACTCAGAGGTAACTCACCCCGAATCCAAAAGCATAAGGATCACACTGGATTGTCTTGACGGGAGGCTATCATCTGTATCCCAACAGCTGTTCCAGTGGGTCCCCTTCCCCAAATCTTCTCTGAGTCTTCGGGGTTCTTATGACCTGGCCATTTAGCCCACTGTTTGCAAAAAAATTGTCACTCAGAGGTAACTCACCCCGAATCCAAAAGCATAAGGATCACGCTGGATTGCCTTGACGGGAGGCTACCATCTGTATCCCAACAGCTGTTCCAGTTGGTCCCCTTCCCCAAATCTTCTCTGAGCCTTAGGGGTTCTTATGACCTGGCCATTTAGCCCACTGTTTGCAAAAAAATTGTCACTCAGAGGTAACTCACCCCGAATCCAAAAGCATAAGGATCACGCTGGATTGCCTTGACGGGAGGCTACCATCTGTATCCCAACAGCTGTTCCAGTGGGTCCCCTTCCCCAAATCTTCTCTGAGCCTTAGGGGTTCTTATGACCTGGCCATTTAGCCCACTGTTTGCAAAAAAATTGTCACTCAGAGGTAACTCACCCCGAATCCAAAAGCATAAGGATCACGCTGGATTGCCTTGACGGGAGGCTACCATCTGTATCCCAACAGCTGTTCCAGTGGGTCCCCTTCCCCCAATCTTCTCTGAGCCTTCGGGGTTCTTATGACCTGGCCATTTAGCCCACTGTTTGCAAAAAAAGTGTCACTCAGAGGTAACTCACCCCGAATCCAAAAGCATAAGGATCACGCTGGATTGCCTTGACGGGAGGCTATCATCTGTATCCCAACAGCTGGTCTAGTGGGTCCCCTTCCCCCAAAGTTCTCTGAGCCCTTGTGACCTGGCCATTTAGCCCATGATGTGCAAAAAAGTGACGCTGAGAAGTAAAACAACCCAACCCAACTTCTGACGGTTGGTTTAAAAATTTAAATCTCTATCTCTCATAGAATTTGAATTAATTTAAACCCACTTTTATGTTTACACTTTAAAAATCGTTGAGTTTCAAAGTGAAAGTTGTTAGTACAATAAAAAAGTTAGAGGGTAGTAAAGAAGTCTCAGAAATAAAATATTCTCTTTCAAAAATTCTTTATCTTCTGAATTTCTAACGATAATGCACATATAAAATGATGTGACGTTAACATTTTACAAACTATGAAAAAAAGTCCTCAAGCAGCTGCTTGCCACAGACACTATCCTGTCCAGAGGAGAAGTTCTGTGAGGATGGCATCAGTTGGATTGGAAAATAAAATCAATAATAATAATATGAATGAATAATAATAAATTGAATTGGAAAATAAAATCATTGACCATTGGGAAAACAATTATTAATTGGAAATAATCACTAAACACCGATGGAACACCTGAAAAATAATTTGGGGGAAAAAACACTGAACAAATGGAACACTTGAAAAATAATTTGAAGAAAAGAAAATCACTGAACAAATGGAACACTTGAAAAATACTTGGGGAAAAAATCACTGAACAAATGAAACACTTGAAAAATAATTTCGAAAAAAATCACTGAACAAATGGAACACTTGAAAAATAGTTTGAAGAAAAAAATCACTGAACAAATGGAACACCTGGAAAATAATTTGGAAATAAAAATCACTGAACAAATGGAACACTTGAAAAATAATTTGAAGAAAAAAAATCACTGAAGAAATGGAACACTTGAAAAATACTTGGGGAAAAAATCACTGAACAAATGAAACAATTGAAAAATACTTGGGGAAAAAATCACTGAACAAATGGAACACTTGAAAAATAATTTCGAATAAAATCACTGAACAAATGGAACACTTGAAAAATAGTTTGAAGAAAAAAATCACTGAACAAATGGAACACCTGGAAAATAATTTGGAAATAAAAATCACTGAACAAATGGAACACTTGAAAAATAATTTGAAGAAAAAAAAATCACTGAAGAAATGGAACACTTGAAAAATACTTGGGGAAAAAATCACTGAACAAATGAAACAATTGAAAAATACTTGGGGAAAAAATCACTGAACAAATGGAACACTTGAAAAATAATTTCGAAAAAAAATCACTGAACAAATGGAACACTTGAAAAATAGTTTGAAGAAAAAAATCACTGAACAAATGGAACACCTGGAAAATAATTTAGAAATAAAAATCACTGAACAAATGGAACACTTGAAAAATAATTTGGAAATAAAAATCACTGAACAAATGGAACACCTGAAAAATAATTTGGAAATAAAAATCACTGAACAAATGGAACACTTGAAAAATAATTTGGAAATAAAAATCACTGAACAAATGGAACACCTAAAAATAATTTGGAAATAAAAACCACTGAACAAATGGAACACTTGAAAAATAATTTGGAAATAAAAATCACTGAACAAATGGAACACCTGAAAAATAATTTGGAAATAAAAATCACTGAACAAATGGAACACTTGAAAAATAATTTGGAAATAAAAATCACTGAACAAATGGAACACCTGAAAAATAATTTGGGAAAAAAAATCACTGAACAGATGGAACACTTGAAAAATAGTTTGAAGAAAAAAATCACTGAACAAATGGAACACCTGAAAAATAATTTGGAAAAAAAAATCACTGAACAAATGGAACACTTGAAAAATAATTGGGGGAAAAATCACTGAATACTGACGGAATACAATAATTAATTGGAAAAATTCATCACTGAACACTTTATTCATGGAGGGAGGAAAGATTCTCGAAACATTTAAAAGTTTTTAAAAAATGCAGTGAATATTGCATTTTTAAAACGAAAAAAGTAAAAACACTTAATAATTAGGAAAATAGTTGACGGAAGACTTAAAAATATAATGAAAGAATTGACGGGCACTTAACAGTAAATGAAAAAAATTGGCAGAATAGTGAATGAGGTCTCGATTGATAATGAAAAATTGGCGGAGTAGTAACGGGACACTTAATTATTATTATTATAAAAATAAATAAATAAATACCCCCTCAAGCAGCTGCTTGCCACAGAGGTCTGTCTGTTTATATGCCATAGTAGGAGGTCTGAGAGGATGGCAGGACCTCAGCAGAAAAACGACACATACATCCATGCCTTAATCCGGCGATCGAACCCAGGTCCCTTAGATCAGTAGCCAAGTATGCTAACCACTCGGCCATAGGACGGCATGGTTGATTATAGAATTCCGAAAAAATATCTGGAACGTGTACAGCAACTGTACACGCTCCAGTTACCGTTCACGGCAAACTGGAGCGTGTGCACACGCTCCAGTTTGCTGTGAACGGTAACTGTACACGCTCAATATTTCCGTGAGTGAGCTCACACGATCCAATGTAAATAAAATAAAAATAAATATCCCCTCAAGCAGCTGCTTGCCACAGAGGTCTGACAGGAGCCTGTCAGTTTATATGCCGTAGTAGAAGGTCTGAGAGGATGGCAGGTCCTCAGCAGAAAAACGACACATACATCCATGCCTTATCCGGGGCTCGAACCCAGGTCCCGTAGATCAGTAGCCAAAGAGTGCTAACCACTCGGCCACGGGACGGACCCAGGTCCCGTAGATCAGTAGCCAAGCGTGCTAACCACTCGGCCACGGGACGGCTAATTATTATTAGCGAAAAAAATTGATGGAACACTTAATAACAACGACGGAATATTTCATAAATGGTAAAAAAAAATGTTCCAATTTTGAGTTGGATTTTTTTTGTGATGAATAGCAGCTAAAAATCTTATAATCAACACTAGAATTTTCAATAGGGTACGTGGTGTAAGTTGTTTTAATTTTTATGACTTTACGAAACATTCATTAGATTTGGAATCTTCTTTTAACAGAAAAAATGAAATCCGTCGCTGAACAATAGGGAATTGATCACGGAACACCAACGCGAAAAAAATGAAGTGAAATTCTGTTAAGGGATGGCTTTCGTCTTGGCCAAGGGACCATCGATGACGTCCTTGCCAGTGATGGCCCTTCGCATCGAGGGTCAAGGCTCGGGAGGCCCCCGACCCACGGTGCCCAGAGGGAAGGTTGATGCACCTAGCGACGCCGTCACGTCGGAACTGTCTCGTGGAGAAAGCGCTCCACAATGCGATGGTCGGTTGGCGTCTCGTAACAAGTTGGCGCTCGCTGTGTAATTTCTTTGGACATAAAAACCTGAACGACGAAGCCCGTGCAATGACGTGGCACAGCTCACATTGCCTGGCCACATAGAAGGCGTTTCCAGCGGTTTAGAGTTACGAAAGCGTTTTTTTTTCTTTCTTCAATTTGGATGTTGGGACTTGTATGTAATTTTTCCACTTTATGTCACAATGAGAGACATAGAATTCTTTGACGTGTCGATAATTGAACAGTTGTTGATATTGAGGGGCATTCATCAATATCGGGACTCAAACCAGACCTCGGTAGTCGCAGTGTCACCGCGATACCACTGAGCCATCGAGGCTCCATTCCCAGCGTTGAGATTTATCTCCACAAAACTCCCCGCCTTGCCCACGGTCAGTAGGAGACACCAATGGGCTTGGAAAGGCTTTCGTCCGTCGGATGTGACGTTAACCCGTGGCCCCGTATGCGGGAAGCCACTCCCTGCGCACGTTACAGAATGCGCTGGATGACCTTGACGGAAGGCTACCTTCTGTCTCCCAACAGTTGTTCCAGTGGGTCCCCTCCCCCAACCTTCTCTAAGCCATTGGGGGTCCTTGTGACCTGGCCATTTATCCCATTGTGTGCAAAGAAGTGCCGCTCAGAGGTAAAACAACCCAACGTTAAAGAATACGTTGGATGGCCTTGACGGGAGGCTACCATCTGTCTCCCAACAGTTGTTCCAGTGGGTCCCCTCCCCCAATCTTCTCTAAGCCATCGGGGTCCTTGTGACCTGGCTATTTATCCCATTGTGTGCAAAGAAGTGCCGCTCAGAGGTATAACAACCCAACGTTAAAGAACACGCTGGATGACTTTGACGGGAGGCTACCATCCGTCTCCCAACAGCTGTTCCAGTGGGTCTCCTCCCCCAACCTTCTCTGAGCCTTTGGGGTCCTCGTGACTTGGTCATTTAGCCCATTGTGTGCAAAGAAATGCCGCTCAGAGGTAAAACAACCCAACCCAAGTCTTGACGGGAGGCTACCATCTGTCTCCCAACAGTTGTTTCAGTGGGTCCCCTCCCCCAACCCTCTCTGAGCCTTCGGGGTCTTGGTGACCTGGCCATTTAGCCCATGGTGTGCAAAGAAGTGTCGCTCAGAGGTAAAACAACCCAACTCCCAAGAGCTGCTCAGTGGGTTCCCTACCGCTCACCTTCTCCAATCCCTCAGGATCGTTGTGACCTGGTCGAACTGAACAAAAACAATCCAAACTAACTATAACAGTTTACGCTAGTTGTTTGTCGCCAACTGACGAATTATTGCACAACATGCATTCCACGTTCCTTTACTACCAAGAACTATAATTACATTCGGTGCCGATAAAAAACAAATCTCGAGACATGTTTGTTTAGAGATTTCTTTGGAAGCTTTTCGATCTCGTTATGCTTATAAAATATCGTCGCAATGTTCTTCTGCGTATTCGTGGATAGGGATGGAATGATCTTCTGCATCTTCTGAGGCAGAAAAGGTCACGACGGATCAACCACTCCTTGGCGCCAAGAAAAACTCATCCTTCAGAAACTTGGCGCCATGGTTACCACTTGTTGAATATCGATTTAAAAATCAAATTTGGTCACGCGATAATACAGAGATGGCTCTCGATCTAGAAGAAGACTTGGAAGGTGGCGCTGCGGATGCATAACGGACAATGCAGATGATGAATGTGTAATTCTCGTGCATGGAGAAATATTCTGAATTTCGACCTCTTGGCGAAGGGGATTGGGTTAGGTTGTTTTACCTCTGAGCGACACTTTTTTGCACACCATGGGCTAAATGGCCAGGTCACAAGGACCCCGAAGGCTCAGCGAAGGTTGGGGGAGAGGAACCACTGGAACAGCTGTTTGGAGACAGATGGTAGCCTCCCGTCAAGGCCATCCAGCGTGTTCTTTAACGTTGGGTTGTTTTACCTCTGAGCGGCACTTTTTTGCACACCATGGGCTAAATGGCCAGGTCACATGGACCCCGAAGGCTCAGAGAAGGTTGGGGGAGGGGACCCACTGGAACAGCTGTTGGGAGACAGATTGTAGCCTCCTGTCAAGGCCATCCAGCGTGTTCTTTAATGTGCACAAGATGGAGCTCTCCCTCATACGGAGCCACGGCTTAACGTCCCATCCGACGGACGGCGGATGGGTTGGTTCAATCATCATTACAAATTTTCAATAAAAGAATTAAATAAAAAATGAGTATGTGCCTGACCGCTGGACTTGGAAATGGACGTCCTAAGGAGATCTATATGCTATGCACGTTAAAGGACGCGCTGGATGGCACTCTTGATGCGGGTGGGTGGGATCAGCTGAGAGGCTTGTAATTTGCAGTTCCCAGGTTCGAATCACACCTGGGCAAGTGTTGAGATTTACCTCCGTGAAAACCCTGCTCTCAGTCAGTAGAGGACACCGAGGGATTAGAAAGGCCGCCGTCCGTCGGATGGGACGTTAAGTCGTGTGTGCCAGAGTCATTCCCTGGTGCACGTTAAAGAACACGCTGGATGGCCTTGACGGGAGGCTACCATCTGTCTCCCAACAGCTGTTCCAGTGGATCCCCTCCCCCAACCTTCTCTGAGCCTTCGGGATCTATGTGACCTGGCCATTTAGCCCATGGTGTGCAAAAGAAGTGCCGCTCAGAGGTAAAACAACCCAACGTTAAAGAACACGCTGGATGGCCTTTACGGGAGGCTACCATCTGTCTCCCAACAGCTGTTCCAGTGGGTCCCAACCTTCTCTGAGCCTTTGGGATCATTGTGACCTGGCCATTTAGCCCATGGTGTGCAAAAAAGTGCCGCTCAGAGGTAAAACAACCCAACGTTAAAGAACACGCTGGATGGCCTTGACGGGAGGCTACCATCTGTCTCCCAACAGCTGTTCCAGTGGGTCCCCTCCCCCAACCTTCTCTGCGCCTTCGGAGTCCATGTGACCTGGCCATTTAGCCCATGGTATGCAAAAATGTGCCGCTCAGAGGTAAAACAACCCAACCCTTAGCAATAAATATTGACTAAAACACTATGATTTAATAGTCCGTTTAAGCTTACAAAATCTTCTTTGCATGAAAGCACATGTCATATATTGCTAAAATAAAACCATCAGCATTGTAACAGATCATTACAATATCTCGATGTCTTGCTGACAAGTATAATAGTTTGCCTCTTATGAAAGATGTTGTTCCAGTAGCGGTAACCTTGTTAATGAAGGTGATGGCCATGATTATCCCCACAAAATGCCGTTTAACATGCAAATTAGCTGGTTAGCAACCATTACGTGCCTTGCAGTTTAATCTACACACTTCTTGGCTTACTGGTTTTGTTTTCGGGTTTGCTGTTGGGAAATAAAAAGGGACTTAACAGAGCTGTCTCCTTGATCAAAGTCAAACTCATCTGAAGTAGTCGTTTAATGAACAGCGAATGCTACACTCTGCAGGTGAATGCACAGATGAAATGCTTCGATAAAAAGGAAAAGAAGTTATGAACAAAAATTCGCAACCTGGATTAGAGCCATCCGCAAGTATTTGTTCTTGAGCTCATGATCGTGTTCAGGTCTATATGAAAATATGTATTCCTTCAAGCAGCTGCTTGTCACAGAGGTCTCACAGGAGCCTGTCAGTTTATACGCCAAAGTAGAAGGTCTGCAAGGAAGGTGAGACTTCAACAGAAAGACAACACTAATATTCGTGCCTTACCTAGGCCCCCCCTGGATCAGTAGTCCAGGGCTGGAACCCAGGATCAGTAGCTCCAGGGCTGGAACCCTCGTCCCTTTGATTGGCAGTTCCAGGGTTGGAACCCAGGTCCCTTGGATCAGTAGCACCAGGGCTAGAACCCAGGTCTCTTTGATCAGTAGCTACAGGGCTGGAACCCTGGTCCCTTGGATCAGTAGCTCCAGGGCTGGAACCCAGGTACCTTGGATCATTAGCTCCAGGGCTGGAACCCTCGTCCCTTTGATCGGTAGTTCCAAGGCTGGAACCCAGGTCCCTTGGATCAGTAGCACCAGGACTGGAACCCAGATCCCTTGGATCAGTAACTCCAGGGCTGGAACCCTCGTCCCTTTGATCAGTAGTTCCACGGCTAGAACCCAGATCCTTTGGATCAGCACCAAGGCTGGAACCCATGTCCCTTGGATCAGTAGCTCCAGGGCTGGAACCCAGGTACCTTGGATCATTAGCTCCAGAGCTGGAATCCTCGTCCCTTTGATCGGTAGCTCCAGGGCTGGAACCCAGGTCCCTTGGATCAGTAGCACCAGGGCTGGAACCCAGGTCCCTTGGATCAGTAACTCCAGGGCTGGAACCCTCGTCCCTTGGATCAGTAGCACCAGGGCTGGAACCCAGATCCCTTGGATCAGTAACTCCAGGGCTGGAACCCTCGTCCCTTGGATCAGTAGCACCAGGGCTGGAACCCAGATCCCTTGGATCAGTAACTCCAGGGCTGGAACCCTCGTCCCTTGGATCAGTAGCACCAGGGCTGGAACCCAGATCCCGTGGATCAGTAACTCCAGGGCTGGAACCCTCGTCCCTTGGATCAGTAGCACCAGGGCTGGAACCCAGATCCCTTGGATCAGTAACTCCAGGGCTGGAACCCTCGTCCCTTGGATCAGTAGCACCAGGGCTGGAACCCAGATCCCGTGGATCAGTAGCCAAGCACGCTAGACATTCGGCCAAGGATTGCTTTTTTTCAATACAGTGTATGATTTACTAAATTCAGCTGAATCGTTTTACTTGTACCTTGGCTTTACTGTAACTCGCAGCATGGAATAACTTATTATTATTAATCTGGGGGTGAAGCCCATTCCTCCCAGCAGAGAACTTTGCTGGGAAGGCAACGGTAGGACTCCAAGAGACTCAAAATGAAGTTATTCACATAAAGAAGCCAAATTGCTGGAAGCGAATTGGGACGAAACCTATTAAAATGTCCCTCAATATAGAAACACAGAGTTGTGGGTTGTTTTACCTCTGAGCGGCACTTTTTTGCACACCATGGGCTAAATGGCCAGGTCACAAGAACCCCGAAGGCTCAGAGAAGGTTGGCGGGAGGGGACTCACTGGAACAGCTGTTGGGAGACAGATGGTAGCCTCCCGTCAAGACCATCCAGCGTGTTCTTTAACGTTGGGTTGTTTTACCTCTGAGCGGCACTTTTTTGCACACCATGGGCTAAATGGCCAGGTCACAAGGACCCCGAAGGCTCAGAGAAGGTTGGCGGGAGGGGACTCACTGGAACAGCTGTTGGGAGACAGATGGTAGCCTCCCGTCAAGACCATCCAGCGTGTTCTTTAACGTTGGGTTGTTTTACCTCTGAGCGGCACTTTTTTGCACACCATGGGCTAAATGGCCAGGTCACAAGGACCCCGAAGGCTCAGAGAAGGTTGGCGGGAGGGGACTCACTGGAACAGCTGTTGGGAGACAGATGGTAGCCTCCCGTCAAGACCATCCAGCGTGTTCTTTAACGTTGGGTTGTTTTACCTCTGAGCGGCACTTTTTTGCACACCATGGGCTAAATGGCCAGGTCACAAGGACCCCGAAGGCTCAGAGAAGGTTGGCGGGAGGGGACTCACTGGAACAGCTGTTGGGAGACAGATGGTAGCCTCCCGTCAAGACCATCCAGCGTGTTCTTTAACGTTGGGTTGTTTTACCTCTGAGCGGCACTTTTTTGCACACCATGGGCTAAATGGCCAGGTCACAAGGACCCCGAAGGCTCAGAGAAGGTTGGCGGGAGGGGACTCACTGGAACAGCTGTTGGGAGACAGATGGTAGCCTCCCGTCAAGACCATCCAGCGTGTTCTTTAACGTTGGGTTGTTTTACCTCTGAGCGGCACTTTTTTGCACACCATGGGCTAAATGGCCAGGTCACATGGACCCTGAAGGCTCAGAGAAGGTTGGGGGAGGGGACCCACTGGAACAGCTGTTGGGAGACAGATGGTAGCCTCCCGTCAAGGCCATCCAGCGTGTTCTTTAACGTGCACAGGGTATGGCTCTCCCGCACACGGGGCCACCGCTTAACGTCCCATCTGACGGACGGAGGCCTTTCCAAGCCGTCCTGCCACTGACCGTTGGCAGGACGGGGAATTTTGCGGAGATAAATCGAATGGATATATATGTTTTATTATATATCCACTCGAACCTGGGAACTACAGATTACGAGCCTGGTGCGCTACCGACTGAGCCACCCCCCGCCCCATAGAAACACAGATCCTGCCACGCAAAACTTCACATAAAAACAATTTTCCAGTTGAATTTTTCCAAAGAGCTTTCCCAGAACGTTTTTTTAACCGACGAAACTCAAGGCTAAGTTCCGATCCCTCTCACCCGAAAGCAGGATGGTGGGTAAGTGACCCTGCAAAAAACTCGGTCAATATCCCCCGCTATCTCCTTTCATCCTCCCCCCCCCCCCCTACACAACGCCCCCTTTCTCTGTCTGCAGCAACTGGAAAGGGTTGCGGGGTACAGATCAGATCGTAAAGATGTAAGAGGGGGCCACGCAGTCGCTCATTCGGCCGAAGAATGAAGCACTTCGAATAGAATTTTGATCTTATAGACGAACGTTTACGAGGCATCGCGCGCCTCTCGGGGACATTACTCAACGGATCTCGTGCATTACTCAGGACGGGAAACGAAACCAGTTCTTGTCAAGAAAAAGGAAAGGGAGATTTGGAAAATGTTTGTGTGGGGGGGGGGGGGGGGGAGGGGGACAGTCAAAAACAAAAATTTTATTCTTTTGTTTTATTCCCTTGGAATGCTTGATGTGGTTGGCAGACAATGTCAAACAGGACCTTGTTGGGTTTGGCCCACAGTAGACAATTGCAGCAAAGGACAGATGGATTTCAAAGACGAAATTGTACAGTGTGGTTGGATGTCCGTAGCCCATGGCTGCTTGAGGATTACATACAAGACAGAGAGAAATAGTGAAAAAAAATGACCCGAAAGAATATTTATTATGAATATTATTCAAAATAATCAACATGGGGCCCTTACAATCTAAATCTATCTTTCAATCGCTGAAAACATTCTGAATATTCATCCAATTTTTTTTCTTTGGAATCAGGGTCGTTTAAGGTTTCAGGGGCCCTTAGCACTCTGCTTACGGGGGGCCCAGAAGGCTTTCAGCTGTGTTGTTTACCTCTGAGCGGTACTTTTTTTGTGCACCATGGGCTAAATGGCCAGGTCACATGGAACCCGAAGGCTCAGAGAAGGTTGGGGGAGGGGACCCACTGGAACAGCTGTTGGGAGACAGATGGTAGTCTCCCGTCAAGGCATCCAGAGTGCTCTTTAACGTTGGGTTGTTTTACCTCTGAGAGGCACTTTTTTGCACACCATGGGCTAAATGGCCAGGTCACAAGGACCCCGAAGGTTCAGAGAAGGGGACGCACTGGAATGGCTGTTGGAGGACAGATGGTAGCCTCCCGTCAAAGCCATCCAGCGTGCTCTTTAACGTTGGGTTGTTTTACCTCTGAGAGGCACTTTTTTGCACACCATGGGCTAAATGGCCAGGTCACAAAGACCCAAAAGGTTCAGAGAAGGGGACGCACTGGAATGGCTGTTGGAGGACAGATGGTAGCCTCCCGTCAAAGCCATCCAGCGTGCTCTTTAACGTTGGGTTGTTTTATCTCTGAGAGGCACTTTTTTGCACACCATGGGCTAAATGGCCAGGTCACAAGGACCCGGAAGGTTCAGAGAAGGGGACGCACTGGAATGGCTGTTGGAGGACAGATGGTAGCCTCCCGTCAAAGCCATCCAGCGTGCTCTTTAACGTTGGGTTGTTTTACCTCTGAGAGGCACTTTTTTGCACACCATGGGCTAAATGGCCAGGTCACAAGGACCCGGAAGGTTCAGAGAAGGGGACCCACTGGAATGGCTGTTGGAGGACAGATGGTAGCCTCCCGTCAAAGCCATCTAGCGTGCTCTTTAACGTGAACAGGGTATAGCTCTCTCCCCCACACGAGATCACAGTTTTACGTCCCATCCGACGGACGGCGGCCTTTCCAAGCCCATCGGGTTGGGTTGTTTTACCTCTGAGCGGCACTTTTTTGCACACCATGGGCTAAATGGTCAGGTCACATGGACCCCGAAGGCTCAGAGAAGGTTGGGGGAGGGGACTACAGATTACGAGCCTGGCGCGCTACCGACTGAGCCACCCCCGCCCCAAAGCCCATCGGTGTCGCCCTACTAATTTAGGGCAGGGCGGGGAGTTTTGCGGAGATAAATCTCAACGCTGGCTCAGTATGGACTCGAAACTGGGAACTGCAGATTACGAGGCTGGCACGCTACCGAACATGTTCGAGAAAACTGATTTTAGTAAAGAGCCGAAGTTGTCTTGAAGTACACCCGCCACTTTTTGCACAATCTCCGAAGATTCAAAAAACGTTCTTGCAGCAATGTTTATCCTTCCGTTTATCTGATGACACACTTCCAAGAATCTCTCGCACAACTCCCAAGATAATTAAAACCGAAAAATTTGTCCATGAGTAGAAAGATTCAAAAGAATTGAAGTCCCACCCGTCAGACCTATTTTCGTCACTCTATATTTGAAGGGATACTGACGTCCATTGGATGGGACCCAAGACCGTTGGTACTTGGTTGGTACAGTCGCTCAAAAAAGTATCCGAATATTATGGTTGATTGCAGAATTCCGAAAAAATATCCGACAACGATTTTTTTTTAGAAATTAGTTATCTTTGGGGTCCATGTGATCTGTTCAGGTCACATGGACCCCGAAGGCTCAGAGAAGGTTGGGGGAGGGGACCCACTGGAACAGCTGTTGGGAGACAGATGGTAGCCTCCCGTCAAGGCCATCCAGCGTGTTCTTTAACGTGCACAGGGTATGGCTCTCCCGCACACGGAGCCACGGCTTAACGTCCCATCCGACGGACGGCGGCCTTTCCAAGCCCATCGGTGTCCCCTACTGACCGTGGGCAGGGCAGGGAATTTTTGCGGAGATAAATCTCAACGCTGACCCAGCTGGGACTCGAACCTGGGAACTAAAGATTACGAGCCTGGCGCGCTACCGACTGAGCCACCCCCGTCCCCAAAAAAAATTTCGGGAATAATGCCACAGACTGAAAGGGGGAGGAGATGCGACAGAAAATAAAAAAAAAGGAATAGGTAAATCGTTCAGGATAGGAGGGGTAGTGTAGGGATTTCCCCCCCATGTGAGGTTCTTCTGAAGGCTGTTTTCCAGTTCACCAGTGAGAATGAAAGTAGCACTACCGTTTCGTCTTAACCTTCCGACCAATGTGCAGGCCCCAGGCGAACTGGTTCTGGTGTTATGCACCCGTATAAAACTGGAAGAAGATGGGTCCCGCCATCACAAGCTCCTTCTGCAGAGTGAAAGTTGGTGGTAGGAGGAAGGAGGCCGCACTTCGCGGATACACGGTTCTTCTGCACGTGACGCCCGAGGCTTTGGGAACTGGCAACTTCAAGGTCAAGTGTGCTCGGCGTGGCAAACTAGAAACAGGTACAGTGACTTAGTTTCGGGGCTTTTCTAAATGGAGCGTCTGCGAAAATTTGGATTCTTTAAACCAATCAGTTTTGTGTTGTCGCAACGATTTGAGTGATACTGGTGGGTATCGACTGCGTTTCAACAGATTCGAGTTCGAATCCCGTGAAAAATATGTGGGTGACTTTGGGTATGGAATGATAGGTTTGGTCGTGGACTACTGATCTAAGTGACCTGGGTTCGAGCCCCGGGAAAGGCATGGATGTTCGTGTCGTCTTTCTGCTGAGGTTCTGCCATCCTCTCAGATATTCTACTATGGCATATAAACTGTCAGGCTCCTGTCAGACCTCTGTGGCAAGCAGCTGCTTGAGGGGGGATTTATTTTTATTTTATTTACATTGGATCGTGTGAGCTCACAAAGACCTAGATCGTGTGGGCTCACTCACGGAAATATTGAGCGTGTGCAGTTACCGTTCACAGCAAACTGGAGCGTGTGCAGTAACTGCACACGGTCCACTTTGCTGTGAACGGTAACTGGAGCGTGTACAGTTGCTGTACACGTTCCTGAGGTCCTGCCATCCTCTCAGACCTTCTACTATGGCATATAAACTGTCAGGCTCCTGTCAGACCTCTGTGGCAAGCAGCTGCTTGAGGGTGGATTTATTTTTATTTACTTACATTGGATCGTGTGAGCTCACAAAGACCTAGATCGTGTGGGCAGACTCACAGAAATACTGAGCGTGTGCAGTTATCGTTCACAGCGTGTGCAGTAACTGCACACGCTCCAGTTTGCTGTGAACGGTAACTGGAGCGTGTACAGTTGCTGTACACGTTCCTGAGGTCCTGCCATCCTCTCAGACCTTCTACTATGGTATATAAACTGTCAGGCTCCTGTCAGACCTCTGTGGCAAGCAGCTGCTTGAGGGGGGATTTATTTTTATTTTATTTACATTGGATCGTGTGAGCTCACAAAGACCTGGATCGTGTGGGCCCACTCACAGAAATACTGAGCGTGTGCAGTTACCGTTCACAGCAAACTGGAGCGTGTGCAGTTACTGCACACGCTCCAGTTTGCTGTGAACGGTAACTGGAGCGTGTACAGTTGCTGTACACGTTCCTGAGGTCCTGCCATCCTCTCAGACCTTCTACTATGGCATATAAACTGTCAGGCTCCTGTCAGACCTCTGTGGCAAGCAGCTGCTTGAGGGGGTATTTATTTATTTATATTTCAGTATTTTGTGGTTTTTATGATAGCGCCAGACATGGCTTTTGAATTTTGAATGGATCTTTTGTACTGTGTTACCTGACACTTTATGGTATCTGAACGGTCAATGCATACTTTTATAGGTATTGAATACCTTCCAAATTACATGTTTCTTGGTTTAGTGATATCAGAATCATTGACAATAATTTGGGATTAGATGTCTTAAGTCTTTGAATGGTTTGATAGTTTTGCATAGTTCTCTAAAATAACTACGATACTTGATAAAATAAAAAAATAAAAATAAATATCCCCTCAAGCAGCTGCTTGCCACAGAGGTCTGACAGGAGCCTGTCAGTTTATATGCCACAGTAGAAGATCTGAGAGGATGGCAGGACCTCAGCAGAAAAACGACACATACATCCATGCCTTACCCGGCGCTCGAACCCAGGTCCCTTAGGTCAGTAGCCAAGCGCGCTAACCACTCGGCCATGGGACGGCTTTTACGATACTTGATAACTTTATATTAAATGGATCTTTTGCAGTTCTTTAATACAAATCAGCATTTAATATCTTAATATTGAATGGTTATACTGAAGTTTTCTAATAAGCAAATAGCACTTAATCTTGATATTGAATGATTACACTGCAGTTTTTTGGAATACAAATATTTAATGTTGAATTATAATTATGTTGCAGTCTTCTTATAGAAAAATAGCACTTGACATTTTAATATTGAATGGTTATATTGCAGTTTCTTATCCACAAATAGAACCTGTCTTAATATCGGATGAATATACTGTAATTTTTCGATGCAAAAATAGCACTTGTCATCTTAGTATTCCCGATGGGCTTGAAAAGGCCGCCGTCCGTCGGATGGGACGTTAAGACGTGGCCCCGTGTGCGGGAGAGCCATATCCTGTGCACGTTAAAGAACACGCTGGATGGCCTTGAAGGGAGGATACCATCTGTCTCCCAACAGCTGTTCCAGTGGGTCCCCTCCTCCAACGTTCTCTGAGCCATCGGATTCCATGTGACTTGACCATTTAGCCCATGGTATGCAAAAAAGTGCAGCTCAGAGGTAAAACAACCCAACGTTAAAGAACACGCTGGATGGCCTTGACGGGAGGCTACCATCTGTCTCCCAATAGCTGTTCCAGTGGGTCCCCTTCCCCAACCTTCTCCGAGTCTCTGGGTCCTTGTGACCTGGCCATTTAGCCCATGGTGTGCAAAAAAGTGCCGCTCAGAAGTAAAACAACCCAACCCAACTCAGAAATCAAACACCACACGACATCTGAATACTGAATTATATTCGTCCTCTCATTGTTATTGTCATAATCATACAATTCACGCACTCAGGACATATTTGATGCATAAGCCCATGAGCTTATAATTTTTCTGCATAGGACAATATTGGCATCGTAAATTTCATAAAAATATTAAGTAGGAATAGCTATTTGTAGGCAAAATCTCCGCAGACCCTAACTTTGGTCCTGGGCTTCCGTATCATAAAACAGGCCGTGATCCCTTCATATGAGAGGCAGGTGATGTCTACCGTACTTTCAAGAGCAGGAACTCCACTTGATAGGCTGGTTGGGTTGTTTTACCTCTGAGCGGCACTTTTTTTTGGAAACAATGGGCTAAATGGCCAAGTCACAGGAACTCCGAAGGCTCAGGGAGGGTACCCACTGGAACAGCTGTTGGGAGACAGATGGCAGCCTTCGGTCAAGGCCATCCAGCGTGTTCTTTAACGTTGGGTTGTTTTACATCTGAGCGGCACTTTTTTGCACACCATGGGCTAAATGGCCAGGTCACATGGACTCCGAAGGCTCAGAGAAGGTTCCGGGAGGGTACCCACTGGAACAGCTGTTGGGAGACAGATGGTAGCCTTCGGTCAAGGCCATCCAGCGTGTTCTTTAACGTGCACAGGGTAAATATCCATCCGACGGACGACGGTCTTATCCAAGCCCATCGGTGTCCCCTACTGACCATAATTTTGCGGAGATAAATCTCAACCCTGACCCAGCTGGAACTCGAACCTCAGAACTACCGATTACGAGCCTGGCGCGCTACCGACTGAGCCACCCCTGCTCCACAAAATATAGAGTTGTTTACAAGGGCCTGAGGCAACTAATCATATCCTTCCACAAGAGATAACTTTACCTCATGGAGCAATCGAGCAGGTGGCTGTAGGTTTGCAATTTGTATCCCTAAAGCATCCCATACATGTTCGATGTGATTTACGTCAAGCAACCTTGCTAGCCAGGTCATTCGTTGGATATCTTCCGTTTCTAAAGTACTCCTTCATCAGGTCTTCCATAAACAGGAAATCCGCTCCAACAATACTCTCGTAAAAAGTCTCAGGATTTAAAGATTGCTCTCTGTACCTCTCAGCAATTACGGAGCCTCCATTGGACACACGAGGTGTACAGTCACTCAAACAAATATCCGAACACTATGGTTGATTACAGATTTCAGAAAAATATTGGCAACAATTTTTTTAGAAATTAGTGATCTGGCAACCTTCGTGTCACGTGACACGTGACCAGATATTTTTTCTGAATTCTGTAATCAACCATAGTGTTCGGATATTTTTTTGAGCGACTGTACCCCATGGAAACGTGTATACAACTGGCGCACCCCTTGTATAGATAGATAAAACTATAGTTATAGTATAACAATGGGAATAAAAAAATATATTTATATACACATTAAATTTTCTATTCATAAATTACATATATCGATAAACACAAAAAATGACGTAAACAATTTAACAGATCTTATAAAATTATAAACATTTTACTGAGTAATCAGTGAAATGGTTGCAATTGTTTACGCTTGCACAGTTCATCAATGGTTGGGGTTATCTTGTTAAGGTAGAATTGCAAGTCATCTTCAACATCCAACCTGTTCCTATATTTATTTTTTAAAACTGCAATTCTTGACAAAGATATATCTTCTCCACTCCAATCCAAAATTTAATGACTTTTTGGAAGTAATCAATTATCTCTTCTTTATTGGACAATGGAAGCTTATATATTTCCAAATCAAATGTGAAGGGGTCTCGAATCCATTCTTGCGTTTCATCCGGGGGTGGAAAATGCTGCGTTGGGTTGTTTTACCTCTGAGCGGCACTTTTTTGCACACCATGGGCTAAACGGCCAGGTCACATGGACCCCAAAGGCTCAGAGAAGGTTGGGGGAGGGAACAAACTGGGACAGCTATTGAGAGACAGATGGTAGCCTCCCGTCAAGGCCATCCAGCGTGTTCTTTAACGTTGGGTTGTTTTACTTCTGAGCGGCACTTTTTGCACACCATGGGCTAAACGGCCAGGTCACAAGGACCCCGAAGGCTCAGAGAAGGTTGGGGGAGGGGACCCACTGGAACAGCTGTTCAGAGACAGATGGTAGCCTCCCGTCAAGGCCATCCAGCGTGTTCTTTAACGTTGGGTTGTTTTACCTCTGAGCGGCACTTTTTTGCACACCATGGGCTAAACGGCCAGGTCACAAGGACCCCGAAGGCTCAGACAAGGTTGGGAGAGGGGACCCACTGGAACAGCTGTTGGGAGACAGATGGTAGCCTCCCGTCAAGGCCATCCAGCGTGTTCTTTAACGTTGGGTTGTTTTACCTCTGAGCGGCACTTTTTTGCACACCATGGGCTAAACGGCCAGGTCACATGGACCCCAAAGGCTCAGAGAAGGTTGGGGGAGGGGACCCACTGGAACAGCTGTTGAGAGACAGATGGTAGCCTCCCGTCAAGGCCATCCAGCGTGTTCTTTAACGTGCACAGGGTATGGCTCTACCGCACACGGGGCCACGGCTAAACGTCCCATCCGACGGACGGCGGCCTTTCCAAGCCCATCGGTGTCTCCTACTAGTCGTGCGCAGGGCGGGGAATTTTGCGGAGATAAATCTCAACGCTGACCCAGCTGGGACTCGAACGTGGGAACTACAGATTACGAGCCTGGCGCGCTACCGACTGAGCCACCCCCGCCCCGGAAAATGCTGCCTTATAGGAGTTTTTAAGAGTGCTTAAATGAACGATTATTTGTCGTCTGATGTCTTCAGAGTCTGAAATCGTTTGTTCATTCTCTTTAAGAAATGAATCTAGTCGCTGAAATGATCACAGCTGTTCTTTTTAATTCCATTTTCCAAGAGAGAAACTTTTTTTTTTATCGTGGTCTCTGTTTTCTTCCCAACATAGAGCACATCAACGTTGTCTCCTTGCAATGATAAGTTCAAAATATTAATTTTTTCAAAAATATCAGCTAAATATGCTAACCGTAGAAGCCATTCTAAGTCTTGTAGTGACAAAGAAAGTCGAAACTCGTGGTCCATGAAAAAAAGGCGTACTTCATTGTGGAGTTCAAATAAACGGCAAAGAACATTTCCTCGTGACAACCAACGTACTTCTGTGTGAAGCAACAATCTCTTATGTAGGCTACCCATTTCTTCACACATAATTGAAAAAAGTAGAGATTTCAATGGTCGGGTTTTGATTAAATTAAGCATTTGAACGCTTTCATCCAGAACTCTTTTCAAATCGTCAGGGAGAAATGTAGCTGTCAGCGCTTCAGGGTGGAGACAACGATGAGAGAACTTACATTCTGGTGCAACTTGTTTTATACGACCTGCTAGTCCTGTGATTATAGGGGCGGGGGTGGCTCAGTCGGTAGCGCGCCAGGCTCGTAATCTGTAGTTCCCAGGTTCGAGTCCCAGCTGGGTCAGCGTTGAGATTTATCTCCGCAAAATTCCCGGCCCTGCCCACGGTCAGTAGGGGACACCAATGGGCTTGGAAAGGCCGCTGTCCGTCGGATGGGACGTTAAGCCGTGGCCCCGTGTGCGGGAGAGACACCCTGTGCACGTTAAAGAACACGCTGGATGGCCTTGACGGGAGGCTACCATCTGTCTCCCAACAGCTGTCTCAGTGAGTCCCCTCCCCCAACCTTCTCTGAGCCTTCGGGCTCCTTGTGACCTGGCCATTTAGCCCATGGTGTGCAAAAAAGTGCCGCTCAGAGGTAAAACAACCCAACGTTAAAGAACACGCTGGATGGCCTTGACGGGAGGCTACCATCTGTCTCCCAACAGCTGTCTCAGTGGGTCCCTTCCCCCAACCTTCTCTGAGCCTTCGGGGTTCATGTGGCCTGGCCATTTAGCCCATGGTGTGCAAAAAAGTGCCGCTCAGAGGTAAAACAACCCAACGTTAAAGAACACGCTGGATGGCCTTGAAGGGAGGCTATCATCTGTCTCCCAACAGCTGTCTCAGTGGGACCCCTCCCCCAACCTTCTCTGAGCCTTCGGGCTCCTTGTGACCTGGCCATTTAGCCCATGGTGTGCCAAAAAGTGCCGCTCAGAGGTAAAACAACCCAACGTTAAAGAACACGCTGGATGGCCTTGAAGGGAGGCTACCATCTGTCTCCCAACAGCTGTTCCAGTGGGTCCCCTCCCCCAACCTTCTCTGAGCTTTCGGGGTCCATGTGACCTGGCCATTTAGCCCATGGTGTGCAAAAAAAGTGCCGCTCAGAGGTAAAACAACCCAACCCTGTGATTATAATCACTCATTGCTTTTGCTCCGTCAGTACATACAGAAATACAATTTTTCCATTCAAGGTTGTTTTCGGCAAAAAACGAATCAATCATATTAAAAATATCCTCACCCGTAAGTAGAAGTCTTGAGAAGCTTACAAAATGAAATATCTTCAAATATTGCATCCTGGAATTTTCCGCACACAAAAACAAACAATTACGGTTTTTCTACTACTCAAGTCTTCCAGAAGACGTTCAAAATAACTTAAGGGATTATTTTTTAAATGCTCGTGTTTCGTTTCAAAGTGGGCGGGAGTGGCTCAGTAGGTAGCGCGCCAGGCTCGTAATCTGTAGTTCCCAGGTTCGAGTCCCAGCTGGGTCAGCGTTGAGATTTATCTCCGCAAAATTCCCCGCCCTACCCACGGTCAGTAGGGGACACCGATGGGCTTGGAAAGGCCGCCGTCCGTCGGATGGGACGTTAAGCCGTGGCCCCGTGTGCGGGAGAGCCATACCCTGTGCACGTTAAAGAACACGCTGGATGGCCTTGACGGGAGGCTACCATCTGTCCCCCAACAGCTGTTCCAGTGGGTCCCCTCCCCCAACCTTCTCTGAGCCTTCGGGGTCCTTGTGACCTGGCCATTTAGCCCATGGTGTGCAAAAAAGTGCCGCTCAGAGGTAAAACAATAACAACCCAACTCGCTTAGAATGGATGTTTTGACTGGGCGATCAGCTGCTCTGGTAAGTTCGGCTCTCAGGTACGGAAGGGAGAATTGACAAACATGTGCAGACATGAACTACAGCGCCGCGCTTCGTCACTCAGTCCTCAGAAATTAATCAGTAGCAGTGTTGCCAACTTAGTGACTTCGTCACTAGATCTAGCGGCTTTTCAGCTCTCACGGCGTAAACCAAAAAATTTTACAGCGTATCCCACGTTGAGAACCCCTAGTCTAGAATCCTGCTGGAGGCTAAACCAAGGTTGGGTTGTTTTACCTCTGAGCGGCACTTTTTTTGCACATCATGGGCTAAATGGCCAGGTCACATGGACCCCGAAGGCTCAGTGAAGTTTGGGGGAGGGGACCCACTGGAACAGCTGTTGGGAGACAGATGGTAGCCTCCCGTCAAGACCATCCAGCGTGTTCTTTAACGTTGGGTTGTTTTACCTCTGAGCGGCACTTTTTTGCACACCTTGGGCTAAATGGCCAGGTCACATGGACCCCGAAGGCTCAGAGAAGGTTGGGTGAGGGGACCCACTGGAACAGCTGTTGGGAAACAGATGGTAGCCTCCCGTCAAGACCATCCAGCGTGTTCTTTAACGTTGGGTTGTTTTACCTCTGAGCGGCACTTTTTTGCACACCTTGGGCTAAATGGCCAGGTCACATGGACCCCGAAGGCTCAGAGAAGGTTGGGGGAGGGGACCCACTGGAACAGCTGTTGGGAGACAGATGGTAGCCTCCCGTCAAGACCATCCAGCGTGTTCTTTAACGTTGGGTTGTTTTACCTCTGAGCGGCACTTTTTTGCACATCATGGGCTAAATGGCCAGGTCACATGGACCCCGAAAACTCAGAGAAATTTGGGGGAGGGGACGCACTGGAACAGCTGTTGGGAGACAGATGGTAGCCTCCCGTCAAGGCCATCCAGCGTGTTCTTTAACGTGTACAGGGTATGGCTCTCCCGCACACGGAGCCACGGCTTAACGTCCCATCCGACGGACGGCGGTCTTTCCAAGCCCATCGGTGTCCCCTACTGACCGTGGGCAGGGCGGGGAATTTTACGGAGATAAATCTCAACGCTGACCCAGCTGAGACTCGAACCTGGGAACTACAGATTACGAGCCTGGCGCGCTACCGACTGAGCCACCCCCTCCCCTGGCTAAACCAAGACTTGTCAGAAAACACAACATTAGTCCTAGTTCAAGGCTCCAAGTGACATGTTGGTGGTACTAGTTTAGAGATGAGCTTTTCGGTGGTTCGGGGGTTAGCGGGACATAGACCACTGGTCTCTTGGCAAAGAGCCCAGTCACATTTAGTGACAATGTTCTTCTGGAAATCATTTCAACTATGGCAACAGAAACCTCGAAAGACAGTCAACGACAAGGTACTGTTCCGTCTTGCTATTCGAGACAGATAACGGTCAGTTTGTGTTGGGTTGTTTTACTTCTGAGCGACACTTTTTTTGCACACCATGGGCTAAATGACCAGTCACATGGACCCCGAAGACTCAGAGAAGGTTGGGGCAGGGGACCCACTGGAATAGCTGTTGGGAGACAGATGGTAGTCTCCCGTCAAGGCCATCCAGCGTGTTCTTTAACGTGCACAAGGAATGGCTCTCCCGCACACGGGGCCACGGCTTAATGTCCCATCCGACGGACGGCGGCCTTTCCAAGCCCCTCGGTGTCCCCTACTGACCGTGGGCAGAGCGGGGAATTTTGCGGAGATAAATCTTAACGCTGACCCAGCTGGGACTCGAACCTGGGAACTACAGTTTACGAGCCTGGCGTGCTACCGACTGAGCTACCCCCACACCCCATTTGGAAATGGAGTGATGTGGCAACAATCCGTTTCTTTATAGGCATTAGTCATTTGCATGTTACGAGGAATTGAGGGATGGTAGATCACTCTCTATTGGATATACTGAATTTGCATGTAATGTTCCCTATAATAATTTATTTTTACCTTCAGGGATGTTGTTAAAATTAAAATATTAATGCAAAAAGCTGTGTTACCTTGATTTTGTCAATCAATTCATTATACCAATACTGTTATCATATTGCTAATAATTATATAATTGAATAAGTGTTTTTTTCTCTGCAGTACAAGATGCTGTCAGCTGTTGTGTTCTTCGTGGTGAGCCTGGCAATTAGTTCCTGTCCTTCTGAAGGAAGTAAGTCTTCATTTTCTCTTTTAAAATACGTTATGTTTAGAAATGAAAAAACTGAAGTTAATAGGCATGTTACTAAAAAAAAAGGATTTGTCTAAATATCACATCATCCTGGATAAAATATGGAAATTGATTCCTATTCATTGTCTTCTTTTTTTTATTCTTGCTACGTATAGGACAGAGAAGAATCCTGGAAGCTACTCCTAACTTTTACAGGGTTGGGTTGTTTTACCTCTGAGCGGCACTTTTTTGCACACCATGGGCTAAATGGCCAGGTCACATGGACCCCGAAGGCTCAGAGAAAGTTGGGGGAGGGGGTTGGGAGTTTGTGTTGGGTTGTTTTACTTCTGAGCGACACTTTTTTACACAGGCGCAGGGCGGGGAATTTTGCGGAGATAAATCTCAACGCTGACCCAGCTGGGACTCGAACCTGGGAACTACAGAATACGAGCCTGGCGCGCTACCGACTGAGCCACCCCCGCCCCAACTTTTACAGGCCTTTTCATAAAAGGACATGCCCTATTAAGATCGAAGTCAATGCTGACCACTGACTTACTTAGAGCTAACACAGAACACAAAGTTTGCCTTGCTAGAACAGTCGCTAGCTGGGTTGGGTTGTTGTACCTCTGAGCGGCACTTTTTTGCACACAATGGGCTAAATGGCCAGGTCACATGGACCCCGAAGGCTCAGAGAAGGTTGGGGGAGGAGACCCACTGGAGCAGCTGTTGGGAAACAGATGGTAGCCTCCCGTCAAGGCCTCCGTCACGCACACGGGGCCACGGCTTAACGTCCCATCCGACGGACGGCGGTCTTTCCAAGCCCATCGGTGTTCCCTACTGACCGTGGGCAGGGCGGGGAATTTTGCGGAGATAAATCTCAACGCTTACCCAGCTGGGACTCGAACCTGGGAACTACGGATTACGAGCCTGACGCGCTACCGACTGAACCACCCCCGCCCCCCAGTCGCTAGCTGCCTAACCACTATGGCAGTTAAGGCGTCAATCACGTGAATGAAATGTTTAAATCCTTATATCAATAAAGCGGAAAGAGCATAATTATTTAAAAATGCATTTTGTTAAAGCGTTGAGTTGAATAGGTCACAAGGACTCCAAGGGCTCGGGTTGGGTTGATTTACCTCTGAGCCGCACTTTTTTGCACACCATGGGCTAAATGACTAAGTCACAAGAACCCCGAGGGCTCAGAGAATGTTGGGGGAGGGAAGCCACTGGAACAGCTGTTGGGAGACAAATGATAGCCTCCCGTCAAGACAATACGGCGTGTTCTTTAACCTGCACAGGGTCCCCGCACACGGGGCCACGGCTTTCTTCTCATCTGATAGACGGCGGCCTTTCCAAGCCCATTGGTGTCCCCTACTGACTGTGGGCAGAGCGGGGAGTTTTGCGGAGATAAATCTCAACGCGACTTAGCTGGGACTCGAACCTGGGAACTGCAGATTACGAGCCTGGCGCGCTACCGACTGAGCCACCCCCCAAGGGTTCGGAAAAAGCTGGGGGAGGAGGTTCCAATGGACAGCTGTTAGGAGTCAGATGGTAATCTAGCGTCAGGGCTATCCAGCGTGTTCTTTAACGTGCACAGGATAGGACTCTCTTGCACACGGGGCCAGTGCTTTACCTCTCATTCGATGGACGACGGCCTTTCCAAGCCCATCGATGTCCCCTTTCTCATCTAGGCAAGGGTTTTGCGGTGATAAATCTCGTAGGTGGCAGAGGTCAGAATCGAACTTAGGAACTGCAGATTACGAGCCTGGCAATCACGATCACAATGTTGAGTGAACCTCCACTTTAGAGTTGATGCTGCGCGTGGATGGTGCAGCATCAATTTATCTTGTGATGAGGATTAACGATGTTTAGATAAGCACTCAAAATGAAATTATAGGCCCTTATAGATAGTGAGGAGTGTGCGTGATTATTCAGAATAATATTAAATCGCTTTTTAATGTAATAAATACAGTGCGATTATTCTTAATAAGTGCCATTTTTATTAAAAAATAACCGAAAAAAAAAGTATGCTTCATAATTAAAGTATATCATAAAATGTCTATCAGAAAACAAGTTTAATTATTTCTAACAAATATATAGTTTGCTTTGCAAACAAAATCAGTGCATATGTCTATTCATAACAAAGATAGGCTAATTTTTTTAAATATAAGTCGTGTGTTATTCTAATAAATTTAGGTTGTACTTTAAACAAATAAATTTTAGATGGTCGTTAGCAAAAAAAGGTAGGTTTTATTTTGAAAATCGAATGAGGAATAAAAAAATAACTTCTAAACTAGAAAAATAACATGTCGCGTCTACCGATTATGGTTATTGTTTGTTTTTAAAGACAATAAAGCATTTTACTTTCCGATTCTAGCACTCTCTAAAGTAAAAATATTGAACAAATGGATGATTGAGAAATTGAAAATAATGATATTACGATTCGCGACCTACACAACATGATAACACGTTTTATTTATCTCTTTGAAATGTTGCTCCTGCCCCCTAGTGGTAAGGAGAAAATGATTAAATGATTATTGCCAGTTTAAGCATCTTTCACGTTCCGCCTCCAAAATGTCTGCCATAAATAGTTTTAATATTCGTTAAAATGTTGCCATTTTCGAAATTTTTATAGAAGGCACTATTAATGCTATTGGCAAATTCGGTTGGATTGTTTTACCTCTGGGAGGCACTTTTTTGCACATCATGGTCTAAATGGCCAGATCACAAAAAGCCCAAAGTCTCAGAAAAGGTTGGGGGAAGGGGACTCACTGGACAGTTATGAGACAGATGGTAACCTCCCGTCAAGGCCATCTAGCGTGTTCTTTAATGTGCATAGTCTCTCCGTACACGGAGCCACGACTTTAAGTATCATATGACGGGCAGTGGCTTGGATTGTTTTACCTCTGAGAGGCACTTTTTTGCACATCATGGGCTAAATGGCTAGGTCACAAGGACCCTGAAGGCTCAGAGTAGGTTTGGTGATGGGACTCACTGGAACAGCTGTTGGGAGACAGATGGTAGCCTCCTGTATAGGCCATCCAGCGTTTTCTTTAACGTGTACAGGGTATGGCTCTCCCGCACACTGGACCACGGCTTAACGTCCCATCCGACGGACGGTGGCCTTTCTAGCCCATCGGTGTCCCCTACTAACCGTGGGCAGGGCGGGGAGTTCTGCGGAGATGTCTCAACGCTGACTCAGCTGGGACTCGAACTTGGGAACTGCAGATTACGAGCCTGGCGTGCTACCGACTGAGCCACCCCCTCCCCAAGCTGACGGTGCCTTTCCAAGTCCGTCTGTGTCCTCTATCTGACCTAGGGCAGGGTAGGGTTTTAATGGAAATAAATCTCTACGCTGGCCCAGGTCGGACTCGAACCTGGGAACTGCAGATTACGAAAATGGGGCGCCAAAGGATGATTCCTGCCTCTGGAATATTTTGAAAACGCAAAACTTAATATTTCATCAATACCTCAACAACCGAAAAAAGAAGTTTTAATTTATCTGTAAAAAAATAAGTTTAATATCTACAAACAGACGGACGACAAAGTGAAAACATTTGTTCGATCTTTTAAAAAAAAAAGAGTTGATAAGATTTGTTATTTTAAAATAAATTTAATAAGCGCTTTTCGAAAAGAATCCCTTTCTTCTATGATTGACTGGAGTTTAAGTATAATACTCAATTTGTAAACCTCTCCTGCAGCGCTGATTATCCGCGTGTCTCTCTCCGCAAAGCGAGATCCCTTTCAAGTCCGGAATCGGTTCATCTTACTGCCAATGGCCTGAGATCGGATGCTGTGATGCGGTCAGTGGCATTGGGATGAGGGTCATCATCCTTCAGGTTGTCCTTGACTTTCACTCTGTCTAGTGCAAAACCTGCGGAGGAAGTTCTGCGAAGGAGAACGGCCTGCTCGGCAAGTCACAGCTCCAGTCTGTAAACAAATCTCTTAAGTCCGGTATCGGTGATCAGAAAGGATGCAATGCATTAGCCCACGCGGCATTCATCTTTCTTGTTAAAGTCATTTTCTTCTGTTTTGAATCCAGTTGTGGACCAATAAACCTCAGTTTGTTTTCTTTGACTATAAATGGTTTAATTTTGAGGCCCTTATAGGCTGTTATTGCTTCATGAATTAGTCGATTGACCAGTGTTTTTCACTAGAAGTGGGTTGGGTCAGAACCGGATCTAAGAAAAAGAAATGAGGTAGGTAAATCGAGTAAGACAAAGGTGGGGGGGGGGGGGCAAGAGATTCCAGTATAACATTTTCTCCGTAGTTTTAAAGGTTTTAAAAATGCTTTTTTTTTTTAAATGTGCGAAATATGTGCAATTTTAATAATTTCTGGCTTGCATTACCCTTATTAGTGGGGCGGAGGTGATTCAGTCGGTAGCGCGCCAGGCTCGTAATCTGTAGTCCCCAGGTTCGAGTCCCAGCTGGGTCAGCGTTGAGATTTATCTCCGCAAAATTCCCCACCCTGCCCACGGTCAGTAGGGAACACCGATGGGCTTGGAAAGGCCGCCGTCCGTCGGATGGGATGTTAAGCCGTGGCCCCAAGTGTGAGAAAGTCATACTCTGTACACTTTAAAGAACACGCTGGATGGCCTTGACGGGAAGCTACCATCTGTCTCCCAACAGCTGTTCCAGTGGGTTCCCTCACCAAACCTACTCTGAGCCTTCAGGGTCCATGTGACTCTGGCCATTTAGCCCATAGTGTGCAAAAAAAATGCCGCTTAGAGGTAAAACAACCCAACCCATGGAAGTTTGCGCTGTTTTTCTGATGAGGTCTCGCATTCCTTACAGGTATTGTATTAAACTGACAGTGAAGATAGAGCCGAATTAAACGAGAACGCCGTTCCTGTGTAATTTTCTTCCCTCAGTTTTGGTGGTCTTTAACAAATTTCTTGAAAAATACCTGTAATATATATATGAATGAGTACCCCTTCAAGCAGCTGCTTGCCACAGTGGTCTAACAAAAGCCTGTCAGTGGTGAGATCTGAACAGAAAAACAAACATTCATGTCAAAACCCAGATCCCTTTGATCATTCTCAGCTCTGCATGTTGATTAATGCAATGCGAATATTTTGGCGATTACGTGACCTGAACGTTACTTAATGAAATAAATGCATTGTCCGTGGCCCCTTCTTTGAAAATGCTAGAGTAATGGAGGAAAAAAATATTAAACCTGCGCATGCGTGAAGTATGCACCCTATCGGGTTGGGTTGTTTTGGGTTGTTTTACCTCTGAGCGGCACTTTTTTGCACACCATGGGCTAAATGGCCAGGTCACATGGACCCCGAAGTCTCAGAGAAGGTTGGGGGGAGGGGACCCACTGGAACAGCTGTTGGGAGACAGATGGTAGCCTCCCGTCAAGGCCATCCAGCGTGTTCTTTAACGTTGGGTTGTTTTACCTCTGAGTGGCGCTTTTCTGCACACCATGGGCTAAATGGCCAGGTCACATGGACCCCGAAGCCTCAGAGAAGGTTGGGGGAGGGGACCCACTAGAACAGCTGTTGGGAGACAGATGGTAGACTCCCGTCAAGGCCACCCAGCGTGTTCTTTAACGTGCACAGGGTATGGCTCTCCCGCACACGGCTTAACGTCCCATCCGACGGACGGCGGCCTTTCCAAGCCCATCGGTGTCCCCTACTGACCGTGGGCAGGGCGGCGAGTTTTGCGGAGATAAATCTCAACGCTGACCTAGCTGGGACTCGAACCTGGGAACTACAGATTACGAGCCTGGCGCGCTACCGACTGAGCCACCCCCGCCCCCATACCCTATCGAGTCCCAGCTGAGTTAGCATTGATATTTATCTCCGCAAAACTCCCCTCCCTGCCCATCGGTGTCCACCCTCCCCCCACCTTCTCTGAGCTTTCGTGACCTGGCCATTAAGAATAAGGTGAGAAAAAAAAGGGTCACTCAGAGGTAAAACAACCTAACCAAACACAAACTTCCGCTCCCCCCCCCACCCCTTATTTATTTTTCTAGAGCCGGCCTTTCAACAGCAAATGACTTACTTGTCAGTCCATCTTTTGGTTTTAGTGAATCAACAATATGTCTAATTTCAATGCATGCAAGCGAATACAACTGTATAAGTCACAGCGTAGAGTTATCCATGTGATGTGTCCAATTTCCCTTTCCATACTATAAAAGGATCTTCGTGGGACGTGCTTAAATGCTATTTGAACTTATTCATTGCTGCAAAAAAAATAGTCATTCTTTTTTCGTTGAATTTCTAAAAATATTTTAAACCATTCTCGAGATATTCGGTATTATCTCACTTGCAAAACAACAGCACCGATTCTTTCGTTTAAATGATTAAATTACGTCTTTTTTCGGGATAAATGATGTTTTTAATCTATCCTTAAAAAAGAAGTCCAATGATATCATATCAGGACTTCTCTGGAAACAGAAGATTGGTTCACCTATACCAGTCCAGCAATTTGGAAATTTGTCATTTAAAACATTACATGTGATATTAACTCTACGCCATCATAAACAAGGAAACTTTGAACTGTTCTTGACAGTTTGAACACACGTGGCCGTGGTTAGCACGCTTGGCTGCTGATCTAAGGGACCTGGGTTCGAGCCCCGGATTAGGCATGGATGTGTGTGTGTCGTTTTTCTGCTGAGGTCCTGCCATCCTCTCAGATCTTCTACTGTGGCATATAAACTGACAGGCTCCTGTCAGACCTCTGTGGCAAGCAGCTGCTTGAGGGGGTATTTATTTTATTTTTATTTAAACTACTTTTATCACTTAATTACTTAATAAAATATAACACTTTAAAATACGAATATTCGTTTATAATGAGCTTGTAACATGTAGCAGGTTCCTTGAGAAGGGGAACAGAGGTGAAAAATTATTTAACGCATAATACAGAAAATAAAAAAAAATTAGCCCTCAAGCAGCTGCTTGCCAGATGTCTGACAGGAGCCTGTCAGCATAATACGTCACTATTACATTCAAAAAGGATACTTCACTGATGATTTACAATTCTTAAATAGCAGTTAAATTACTGAAATAAAAATCAAAGAAATAAATTACGAGTTTCAAAATTTTGTACAATGAAGCTCGAATGTGCGAATATTCAAGGTATATTGTAGTGGAAGATCTTGTCCGTAAAAAACGGGATCCGCTCTGCTGACTAAAAAAATGAGATTTTAAGAACTGCTGAACGACAATATTCTTATTAACACATCAAGCATAATAAGGTGGCTAAAGGCCGTGATCTGACCAAGAAATATTGATGCAGCATACATACAAAAACAATAACAAGAGGGTTTTTCTAAAATTAAAGATATCTATAATTACTATGACTATTACACTGCGGTAAATAACAAGGAATATTAATAAACATCATAAGTATGTTAAGTAATTCATCACAATTACACTTAAAATAAATGCAAGTGAAAGCTGACAACCGTCCTAATCTCGCATTAATCTTCAGTAGTTCACCATTTGCCTCACAAATGGCCGCACTTCCGGCAACCTGGCGTTGCCAGATATTGTAATTGATTTCAAACATTAGAAATAAATACGCCATACTTTAAAAATTGCAAAGTATGAATTGTTATTTAGTGATATATTATTTCGTTTGTGGTTTTGACAATAAAAAAAATATAGCGGGGAGTAAAGAATTTCATGATTTTAAGTGATTCGCAATATTGAAAAAGTTTAGAATAAATTTCAAGAATCTGTAAACATTATTTTTTAGTTTACATTTATTCTATTTCTTATCCCAGGAACAATTTCTCTACAGAAACGAGCAGCCTTCTACATCGCCAACGAAACCGGTGAGTGTCATGTTGTTAAACATATATTTCATAAACTAAAAGAAAAATGCTTTGGTTAAAAATATATATTTCCTACTGTGGCATATAAACTGACAGGCTCCTGTCAGACCTCTGTGGCAAGCAGCTGCTTGAGGGGGTATTTATTTATTTATTTATTTACTGAAAGCAAAATATAACTAAAAATTCTGAATTCTGTCTTTACAGTAGATTTCAATTTTAACTTTTATTTTCTTTATACTCAAATATATCTAAATCTACTCAAATTTCCCTAGCATTGGCTAAATCCAGAGTATCCAACTCAGACGTGGACGCTGGCAGAATCGACTTCTAATAGAATAAAGTGGGACATATTAATTTCTAAATTAAATGAAGAGGAATAAAAATAATTTAACGGAAGTGGGAGAGAACGACATTCTTATTTTTTCAGTAATTATTTCCATGAAAGAGTACAATATATTTCTCTCCGTGAACCCTATCTTCATCACAATTTAGCAGTATTTACTACTAGACCAAATCCGGGTATTAAAAAAAATTAAACATCATCTTCTTGCAGCCTGGTTCAAACGCTGTCACGTTGTTCACATTTAATCATCCCATGGGAATGATATATTTCCTTGAGAAGCTGCTGCTGGCCTATTTATTGCCTAACAATTCTGGTCTACAGTTATATGCACAACCGTTGAACCCCGTTAGCACACACAATAAAAACATAAAATAAAAATAAAACAAATACCTCCTCAAGCAGCTGCTTGCCACAGAGGTCTGACAGGAGGCTGTCAGTTTATATGCCGTAGTAGAAGGTCTGTGAGGATGACAGGACCTCAGCAGAAAAACAACACACACAACCATCATGTCTTACCCGGGGTTCGAACCCAGGTTCCTTAGATCAGGAGCCAAGTGTGCTAACCACTCTGCCATGGGACGGCATAAAAACATAGTGTAATATATACTTTTCGTTTCTCTTCTGGTGATGTTTTAAAAATTATTCTTACAGAAAATAGGTAGCGATATATATGTTTACTATTCCTTTCGTATCTGTTCCTATTATTAGAATTCACAAGAATTTCTCCTCCGGCTTTAATGTCGATATTTTTGTTCGCCGCAAGAGAAAATACTCATCTTCTGTAATCTCATAAAAAACACTCTAAAGCACAGACATCCAACCAGCGATTCATGACACAAATAATCAGTATACTAGGTCTGGCTCCTTTCTTCCAATTTCTTGATGAAACAAAATTTAAGACGTTCCACAAGTGGTACATATTCTCAGGTTGGTCCCCTCTTATTCTGGAAGATCGAATTTCTTTTACACTATTTTGAAATTCACTAAATATAGAAAAATAATACATTGTTTACATTTGGTTTCGACTGGTACCAGAAAAACTAATAAAAAATAACACACTAAATGCAGGAACACTAAATTTAGATTTTATTGCATATACAGTCGGTTCTGCTATAACGCGTGTTTTTGTAACCGTGTAGGCCATAGAGATATTAGGGACGTATTTTCCATGCAGGAAAATATATATATTTTTTTTCTACTGAGGTTTTACTATTTAAAAAAATGCTTTTCTTAAACATTTCATATCGTTTAAAATGCCTTCATTAAAAAAATTTTATCTGTGTGTTGAATGCTGAAAATATTTTTTCAATTTTACATAGTTTATAAAAATGTCTTACGGTTCAAATTGTCTATTTCCAATTTTTTTTCATGAGTGTAGTGAGTACTAAAAATTATTTCTTACATATATTTACAATTCAAAAATTATTATGGTAAAAAATTTTTAAAAACATCTCATCATTAAAACGTGTTAAACATTCTTCATCGATTTCCTTCTTTAACCTTCTACACAGCTACGCTTTCTACCACTTATAGACTACCATTATGTCATATTTTTTACTCTTTTATTAAAAAAAAAATTGGTTAGTAATATGTTTCCAGAAACAGCTAACGAAAAGAATGGCATTTTTTCCTGGTATTTTGCTACATGATTTAGGGGGCGGGGTGGCTCAGTCGGTAGCGCGCCAGGCTTGTAATCTGTAGTTCCCAGGTTCGAGACCCAGCTGGGTGAGCGTTGAGATTTATCTCCGCAAAAATCCCCCCCCCCACGGTCAGTAGGGGACACCGATGGGCTTGGAAAGGCCGCCGTCCGTCGGATGGGACGTTAAGCCGTGGCCCCGTGTGCGAAAGAGCCATACCCTGTGCACGTTAAAGAACAAGCTGGATGGCCTTGACGGGAGGCTACCATCTGTCCCCCAACAGCTGTTCCAGTGGGTCCCCTCCCCCAACCTTCTCTGAGCCTTCAGGGTCCATGTGACCTGGCCATTTAGCCCATGGTGTGCAAAAAAGTGCCGCTCAGAGGTAAAACAACCAAACCCAACCCAAGCTACATGATTAGATTTTAATTTTGAATTATGTTTGTTTTGTTTTGCCATAATATTATATTAGAGTATTTAGCAATAAATTATACTGTTTCTTTAATCATTCATAATTGTTTAATATTGAAATAATTATTATGCAAACTTCTAAATATATGTTATCATTAAATGGATAATATTTTCATTAAAACAATACTTACTACAGCATAAGTTTTAATTTCTAAGATAACATCTTACGACGCATTACTATTGTGAAATAATCTAGCTCCCATAACTCTTAAATATTGAACGGATAATTGTTGAAAATCGAAATTAAATAGATTTGGTTATGATCTTTATCTTAAGTCACATTTTTCTGTTAAATGCATATTTTAGAAGCTATGGATCCTTGAAGTTAAATTCCAATTGACATTAGAAATTGTTTAATATTTTGGTACGATAGTGTATATACTTGGCCGTCCCGTGGCCGAGTGGTTAGCACGCTTGACTACTGATCTAAGAGACCTGGGTTCGAGCCCCGGAATTAGGCATGGATGTGTGTGTCGTTTTTCTGCTGAGGTCCTGCCATCCTCTCAGATCTCCTACTGTGGCATATAAACTGACAGGCTCCTGTCAGACCTCTGTGGCAAGCAGCTGCTTGAGGGGGTATTTATTTATTTTTATTTAGTGTATATACAATGCTAATTTTCGATAATGCGGAGTTCTTCAGGAATGCAACCATCACATCATAGCAGAACCGACTGTACTAATAAACTTATTTTCTGGCTGTCCCTAGTATTTTATTAACATTTATTCTAATTCCGATGAATTTGTCTTGTTCTCTTGCAGCTTGTGTGGTGGACAACACCGTCTACTACAATGGAGACCCTATCCCTACAGACGACCCCTGTGAAGCGTGCAAATGCCGTCCTCCTGGCTTTGCATGTGTTCTGCGAGAGTGTGAGGTGAAACCTGGATGCAGAGCTGTGAGAAGAGTGGGCCACTGCTGTCCAGAGTATGTCTGTGGTAAGTGGCAACAGATGCTGAAATTTATATAATTATACCAAAACTGTTGTTTGTCTGTGGAGTATGTCGGAATATGTCTGTGGTATGTGGCAACAAATGCTGAAATTTAATTATACCAAAACTGTTGTTTTTCTGTGGAGTATGTCAAAGTATGTCTGTGGTAACAGATGCTGAAATTTAATTATACCAAAACTGTAGTTTGTCTGTGGAGTATGTCAGAGTATGTCTGTGGTGAGTGATAACAGATGCTGAAATTTAATTATACCAAAACTGTTGTTTGTCTGTGGAGTATGTCTGTAGTAAGTGGTAACAGATGCTGAAATTTAATTATACCAGAACTGTTGTTTGTCTGTGGAGTATGTCTGTGGTAACAAATGCTGAAATTTAATTATACCAAAACTGTTGTTTGTCTGTGGAGTATCTGTGGTAACAAATGCTGAAATTTAATTATACCAAAACTAGTTTGTCTGTGGAGCATGTCTGTGGTGAGTGATAACAGATGCTGAAATTTAATTATACCAAAACTGTAGTTTGTCTGTGGAGTATGTCTGTGGTAAGTGGTAGCAGATGCTGAAATTTAATTATACCAAAACTGTTGTTTGTCTGTGGAGTATGTCTGTGGTCAGTGGTAACAAATGCTGAAATTTAATTATACCAAAACTAGTTTGTCTGTGGAGTATGTCAGTGGTAAGTGGTAACAGATGCTGAAATTTAATTATACCAAAACTGTAGTTTGTCTGTGGAGTATGTCTGTGGTAAGTGGTAGCAGATGCTGAAATTTAATTATACCAAAATTGTAGTTTGTCTGTAGAGTATGTCAGAGTATGTCTGTGGTTATTCCAAAATTAAGCTAAATTCTATTTTTTTACTCTCAATGGCATTTTTTTTCTTTTGTAATGAGATTAAGACCAAGTTACAAGAACCTTATATTCATAGTTTACCACCGAGGGCGCTTTTTGTACACAGTTTAATATGGGCTAAATGTCAGTTTTCGACAGGATTCTCCTAACAGCTGTCCCGTGGTTGCCAACCTTCTCTGAGCTTTTGGGGTTCTTATGACGTCTTTCGCGGATAGCAAAAGTCCTATTCGCAAGGTTCTTATCAACGAAAATTTATCAGCATTCGAGTATATTAGCTACTTACTAACCGTGACATTTTGCAAATGATTGAGGTCAGATGTACGTTTTGGAGTAAAAGAAATCAATCTAATGATTTATTAATGATTAATTATTAACTGAAAAAATATGCCTTATTAAATATTAGACAAAAATTTACTTAACCCTAATTTTGCTAACTCTTCCAAATTAATTTTACTGTTTTAAATGCAATTATCAGAGATTATGGGAAGACACTCCTTTTTATTACCTAGTAACCGTCCTGGTAGCCGAATGGATAGCGTGCTTGGCAACTGATCAAAGGGGCCCGGGTTCGAGCCTCGGGTTAAGGCATCCTCATTGACCTTCTACTATGGCGTATTTAACTGGCAGGCTCCTGTCACACCTCTGTGGCAAGCAGCTGCTTGAGGGCAGATTTCTTATTTCATTTTTATTTAACTCCCCTTCACAGACAAACTTCGTGATCCCTACTATTGATATTTTCACTATTAAATCCAAGTTTTCCATGTAATACTCCAGTAATGTTCTGAATTTATATTCTGCTTTACTAGCAAAAAGATCGCTTCTAACACATTTTTTTTTAATTTGTGGCTTTACCACACTCCTTTTTTTAAGGGAATATTATCCTTGAATTTTCATGTCAGGTTCCTTTTTCCATTATCTCAAGCATTATTTTTCATTCATGTCAACTATCAATAATGCAGCAATGTCTGTTCATGTGTCTGCATATCAAATCAGCTTTTTTCTGCTATTCGCGTTAAACATTAATCTTTTATCCGCCGAGTTTTTAAATCTGGAAAACTTCATCCACGCAAGGCTCTATTATGACCTGGAAGTATGTTTAATATCCTAAATCTTTCCCCCTCCACCCATAAAACAGGACAGTTTTAGAAAATATACACACTGGTTTCCATAAAGAACTTTTGAAAATCCGTTGGATCTGCTGCATGCGAATCAGAAGATAGGTGTATATAGACATCGTGTATCAGAATAACAGTTGAAAAATGGAATAACACTTGTAGTTCCCAAAATTATATACGAATACAGAAAAATGGGAAAAAGGCGAAGGTTAACTGAGATAATCCAAGTGGTCCAATACGGAATGTTTCCGTATTCGGAATGTGGTGACCTCTTGGCGTAATGAAGGCCTCACAGCGATGTCTCATGCTGTTGATGATACTGTCCAACAGTGTTGTGGAGAGTAATTACCATTGCTCTTCCAATTCACGTTAAAGTTCTGGTAGGCTTGCCGGGAGTAGGATTCAGGGGAACAACTCGTCTCTTGAGTGCATCCCATTGCTTCTATCCGATTTAAGTGAGATGGGCTGGCCCAGAGTCGTGCGTCAATAGTGTTATTGTCTCAATAGTGATCAACAAGGCAACAGTGCGAGGGAGAGCTATAGGTTATTGCATCTGCACATGGTCGAATGCAGCAATCCAAGATTTCCTCCCTGTACCTGAGACAGGCGACATTGCATGTTGGAAGCATATAAAAATCTGTACATCCACTCACAAAGATATCATTCACGAAACCATGGCACTAATGTAGGAATCCTGTTCACGGATATTTGTCGCATGATAGTTGATTTCCTCCATATCATCTGACGCTGAAAAATTGCTGCCGAAGGTTGGGTTGTTGGGTTGTTTTACCTCTGAGCGGCACTTTTTCGCACACCATGGGCTAAATGGCCAGGTCACATGGACCCTGAAGGCTCAGAGAAGGTTGGGGGGGGGGACCCACTGGAACAGCTGTTGGGAGACAGATGGTAGCCTCCCGTCAAGGTCATCTAGCGTGTTCTCTAACGTGCACAGGGTATGGCTCTCCCACACACGTAGCCACAGCTTAACGTCCCATCCGACGGACGGCGGCCTTTCCAAGCCCATCGGTGTCCCCTACTGACTGTGGGCAGGGCGGGGAATTTTGCGGAGATAAATCTCAATGCTGATCCAGCTGGGACTCGAACCTGGGAACTACAGGTTACGAGCCTGGCATGCTACCAACTGAGCCACCCCCGCCCCGCTGCCGAAGGTAAATCTCGATTCATTGGTGAAAAGCACGGACCACCATTGCTCCTGGTTCCAGGACATGATGTATGCACCAGTTTAGATAACCCTCCCCGCTGTGGCATTTGGTCATGGGTACAGAAAACTCCTGGCCACCTAGTGTACTGGCACATTTCATGTGAGAGAAGAAATCACCGTTCCACTCTCTGCAATAAAGTCCAATCACAGTTCACATCCTGCTCTTCTCAGTGCATATAACCAAATAGTTATCCTCCCTTACTGTTATTACCCGTCTACTACTGAATCACCTGGATGTGCTTTTCAAAGTCTATGCTCCGCTGATTCCATTCACATTGAGCCATCTGACAACATCTCTTTGACTTTGGCCTCCTCGAGCAGACCTGTAACTCGCCACCGCACTTCTTCTGATAAATGATGTCTGGTAGACGCAGGCGACAAATCTTCTATCTCCACCACGCACTTCACAGAACTCGAGAACAACTTTGAAATGTCCGCTTTTAACGCTCGATGCATTAGCATATACCGTCGCCAGCGCCATTCGTGTACAATACCTCAATCCTACATCGTAATTTATACATCCTACAGGACTTTCGTACATTTCTATCTTCGCAGCTTATGACATCAGTTTTTTCCCGTTCCTTAATTTATAGAAACCAATGTATATAGTCACCATACCTCTGAATCTCTTCCCGTCTCTGTAATGTATCGTAGTAATTTGAACTGCCAAAAAAATGTTCGAATGTTTTACCTTGAGAGTTTTATAATAAATGCAGTATAATATCGAGACTGATTCGGCAGCTAATGCAGCCTTCTCTGTGTCTCCCCTCAGGGTGTGAACACAATGGCAGGATGTACAGAGACGGGGACGAGATCAGGGATACTCAGAACCCCTGCTACACGTGCCATTGCCAAGGTAGCGCCATTGCCTGTGCTTTTGTTGACTGCTTCTTCAGGGTCGACTGTCCGCCAGAATATAAACCCGGCGAGTGCTGTCCGCGCTACGATCATTGTCCTGCCATAGGTAAGAACAAATACTAACTTTAACGTTCAGGTGAAATGTAAAAATTAGTACTAACCCCTTAAATGTTCAACTCTTAATTCCGGCCGATTCCTGTCTCACCACGCACATACATTTAACGGTACTTATACACTCAGTTCCATATTGTCAATAGTAACCGATATACAGAACTCAGCAATTTCTTTAACAAGTTTTATATGAAAAAATGTGAAGAATCATATCTATTTTACTTTTAGTTTTCAACAATATGCGTTCAGTATTTAGAGCGTTACGAAATTGGAATATTTAACAGAATTGCTCTGAAGAGTTAGTAAAACAATGCAATAACCATTATACTAAACTTTTTAAAAACTAACGCGTGTAAGAGTATTATTAGCGATTCGGGTAATGATTATATTAATTTTCACCATTTTTGAACGAGTTTTCGGGGAACGAACTAATACGATAAAGGTTTTAGTTTCCATCTCTTTAAAACACGGAAATCATATAGTTGGAAATTGAGATTGAAAGAGATTTAAGATCTTTATCTTCAGTCACGGTTTTTTCATGAAAAGCTTATTTAATACGTTACCGAGTTACCATTGACATAACATGGAATTGAACCTAATGACTCCGAAAATCATGGGCGGGCGTTCTTGAGAATTTCTCCAGGGAGAAGGGACAAAAAAGTTTTTTTCTCAAGATCAAAATATTTAGGTCGAAAATATACTGGGGAGGGGATTTTGGGTTGTTTTATCTCTGAGCGGCACTTTTTTGCACACCATGGGCTAAATGGCCAGGTCACATGGACCCCGAAGGCTCAGAGAAGGTTGGGGGAGGGGACCCACTGGAACAGCTGTTGGGAGACAGATGGTAGCCTCCCGTCAAGGCCATCCAGCGTTCTTTAACGTGCACAGGGTATGGCTCTCCCACACACGGGGCCACAGCTTAACGTCCCATCCGATGGACGGCGGCCTTTTCAAGCCCATCGGTGTCCCCTACTCACCGTGGGCAGGGCGGGGAAATTTTGCGGAGATAAATCTCAACGCTGACCCAGCTGGGACTCGAACCTGGGAACTACAGATTACGAGCCTGGCGCGCTACCGATTGAGCCACCCCCGCCCCCCTGGGGAGGGGACCCACTGGATAACTGTAGGAGATAGATGGGGGCCTCCCATCAATGCTAGGGCTGATGGGACTCGAACCTGGTAACTACATATTACAAGCCTGGCATACTACCGACTGAGCCCCCCCCCCAAAAACAGTGAATTACCAGCTTAGGTAGCAACTAACTGAGCCAGTCCCCACCACAAAGGAGTCAAACGTTTGCACTGAGAGTTTCCATTCTATAGTGTATCATAGACCAACTGAACCCCTTGGCAGTCCGCAAAAATTCCCCGCTCTGCCCACGGTCAGTAGGGGACACCGATGGGCTTGAAAAGGCCGCCGTCCGTCGGATGGGACGTTAAGCCGTGGCCCCGTGTGCGGGAAAGCCATACCCTGTGCACGTTAAACACGCTGGATGGCCTTGACGGGAGGCTACCATCTGTCTCCCAACAGCTGTTCCAGTGGGTCCCCTCCCCCAACCTTCTCCGAGCCTTCGGGGTCCATGTGACCTGGCCATTTAGCCCATAGTGTGCAAAAAAGTGCCGCTCAGAGGTAAAACAACAACACAAACCCCTTGGCAGTCTTGCCTAAATTATGTAGAACTCAAAATTTTCTATATACTCATAGTTTTAAAAAGCCAATATCACTAGAATTAAATGTAAAATCAGAGATAGAAGCAAAGATATAGTTGTTACTCAAATACTGTTTCCATTTATTTTTTAGCTGACCCATACAAATTTATAATAATGGATTTCTTTTCCAGTTTCTGTAACAGATGGACCATTGTATACCAGTAACCCTGAACACAGTGAACCTTCAGCTACTGATGGTGCTGTGAAAGATGAGCAGTCTTCTTCTACACTAGCACCGATAAAACATGAAAGTGAAGGAACACAACCACCACCACGCTTAGAACTAGATCTCTATGGTGGAGCTGCAGAGCATCTTAATGAAGAACAAGGGAAACTGACTGACCAAGAACAAACCTCGGAAGAGAAAAAGGAAAAAACAGAAGAAAAACAGGAAGAAAAACAAGCTCAGCCTTCAGTTACCGAATCAGAAGTTCCTCAAAGCGTAAAGGAAAATGATCCACCAGAGCATAGGGAAAATGAAGATCAACTGTCGAATGTGGCAGAAAAGGAAGCAAACAAAGATGATGTGAGGCTAGATGATCTGACCACTTCTGAACCTCATACTGAGCAACAAGCAGATACTGAATCACACACAACTTTAAATGTGAGGCTAGATGATCTGACCACTTCTGAACCTCGTACTGAGCAACAAGCAGATACTGAATCACACACAACTTTAAATTCGAGGGACATTTTTGATCTTCCTTCAGATCTTATTGAAGGCAAGGCAGAAGAAAATCACGACTCACAACCAGGAAAAGATGTGGAGATTATTCTTAAATCAGAAAATGATATAAAAAATGATGCAAACATAGATACACCATCTGAAAGTTCATTTACCATTTTTAAGGAAAAAGATGATGAAACTGTCACATCTAATCTGCCAGAAACTGATGAAGGGTCAGAAAAGGATGACATTCAACTTAAGAGTGAGGATAAGGATGATATACCAGAAGGTACAATAACTACATCTTCTTCACAAAGTAGCACTAGTACAATAAGTGAGCCAAACAAAGAACAAGAAATTACTTCTGAAACCAATGAAATTCAAGGTAGAAATGAACCTATACTTGACAGTTTAACACAAACCACTCAAACAGCAGGCACGGATGACTGTACTGAAGAGCCAAAGACTACCGATGAACCTTCAAATGAAGCATTATTGAGGAATAATGATGAATCAACTGAACGTATTCAAGTGCAAGATAATACTAAAGAGCTTACTGATCCACCTGCAGCAGAAGCTCCAATCGAGGAAATAAAGGGATTACCCAAAGATGACAATCCAGGAGAAGTAGTTGATAAAGCCCCAACAACAATAGCTGTAAGTGAAAACAAAGAAATTCCAGAGCAAGATAGTTCCTCACCATCTACAAGTGAGTCAACAACATTTGTACCAATACCCATTTTGTACATAGACGATAAAATCCAAGTCTCTGAAAAGTCAGAGGAAAAAGAAGAAAACTTTGAACCAGCAAATTTAAGCAATGAAGCAACATTTGATCCCTCCTCATCGTCAGAAACACATTCAAGCACAACTGCTGTAAATACACCAGAATCTAGTGAGCAACCTCTATACAATGACGACTCAAATCTTCCAAAAGACTCTGCTGAAGATTCAGGGCATGTAGAAGAAACAGAGAGTAAAGAAACAATAAAAAGCTCAGAAGACACTGTCACTGATGAAGGAATGCAAAATGATGATGTATTAGAAGCACGTGAAAGTGAGGACAAAGAAAACAGTGAGAAAGATACTTTAAAAGATGAAACTGAGCACAAAGATGATGATTCAAAAGATGTCAAAGAAACAGGAACAGAAATAAGTTCTGAAAGCAATGATAAGTCAGAAGAGGAACAAGAAATTAGTCAACCTCAGCTGTTTCATGATAAAGCCCAAGGGCGTGAAGATGAGGAAAACGAAGAATATTCTGATAAAGCCTCTGATTCAGAATCTTTACAGTTACACACTGAACCCACAACTGTTGCAACTGATTCTAATCAATCCAGTAGTCCTGGTGAAAAACGAGAGCCATCAGAGGATACTGATGGACGAGAAAACATTAATGATGATTCCAAGCTTTCAAATGAGGATGATGAACTTAAAAAGAAAGATGCAGAAGGTGAGAAACAGCAAGAAACTCCAACAGAACCAATAATCACCGCCGATACAAGTCCTAAAATCAAAACCTATCAAATAGATGATACGGAAAAAACACTTCCTTCAGAAGAAATTAAACACGAAGGTAGAAGTGAGTCAGAAAAAGATAGCAACAATGGTGATGATGAAGAAAAGCAAGTCACAGCTTCTAGTACAATTAGTGATATTGAGACATCACCTGCAACAGTAGATACAAAATGATTAGTTACTGAATTATTATGAGAAATCGAACAGCAGAAATGCAATTATCTGTATCTACCACAGAAAATGCAGATGGCAGGGTGGGTTACCTCTGAAGGGAACTTTTGCCATATTGGCTGTTGCAAGTTTTTGGGCATCAATCCACAATTCAGTTCCAGTGTCTTCAGTTATTGAAGCAAGCTTCCTCATTTTTTTTGTAACGTCATTTATTTTTACAAGTCATTTTAACTAATTTTTCGCTCTTTTATGGAGAGCTCAATTGTTACTTTGTGAAAATATGTATTATAAAATCTCAAACCTTTTACAGCCATCCATGTTTATGAATGTGTGTAATTTACAATTGTGAAATTTTTTGTTCTGTTAAATAAATGCTCCTTTTTTATGAAAAAGTGTTCTTATTAACTGCCTACTTATAGATCTATTCATCAATATAAATTCAGATTTAATTCAAAGAAGTTTGACTTAAATTCAGTAAGGGTTTTTCCTATTGCTCTAAGCTGTCCTTAGTAACATTGAAATTATAAAATTCCCTGGTGTTCTCAAATTCAAATCATATGAGGATTGGGTTGGGTTGTTTTACCTCTGAGCGGCACTTTTTTGCACACCATGGGCTAAATGGCCAGGTCACATGGACCCCGAAGGCTCAGAGAAGGTTGGGGGAGGGGACCCACTGGAACAGCTGTTGGGAGACAGATGGTAGCCTCCCATCAAGGCCATTCAGCGTGTTCTTTAACGTGCACAGGGTATGGCTCTCCCGCACATGGGGCCACGGCTTAACATCCCATCCAATGGACGGCGGCCTTTCCAAGCCCATCGGTGTCCCCTGACCGTGGGCAGGGCGGGGAATTTTGCGGAGATAAATCTCAACGCTGACCCAGCTGGGACTCGAACCTGGGAACTACAGATTACGAGCCTGGCACGCTACCGACTGAACCACCCCCGCCCCCTCATATGAGGGCCAAATCAATTACTTCCCAACACATCCAGATCTATAAAAAAAAATTTAAGGGTGGAGACAAGCAAAGAAATTCAATGAAGCTAGAAAATGTAGAGGTGGGGAGGGGGGAAGAGACTTGATTTCCATTATTGCAATATAACATTTTCTCCTTTTAATAAGTCTAAAATTTTCTTGAAAAATGCATTAAATATTCATAAGTTTAATAATTTTTTCCTCTAAAGCCTTATTAAATTCCTTATTAGCATTCTCAAAGGGAGAGGAGATTGTTTTTATTTAAATGTATTTACTTGTAATATCAAAGCAAAAACCAAAATTACATTTGTAGAAGCCTAAATCTGTTGCTAAAATGACCATATTTTCCATAATATGGTCATTTTTCTTGAATTTGAGGATTTGCTCAAAAACATCAGTTGAGCCAAGCTACTAGGCCATAGTTCACTACCATAATTATGATAGATCATATTACTTGTGGGCTGCACAAAATGACTTTGTAGGCCATTTGTTTGAGACAACTGCCCCAAAATTTAGACCTAGTCACTCTGTCGGAGGAAAGAGTTAACACTATCAATCTCAAAATTAATTTGGTTAATTTAATATCGTTAAGAGTACAATTTATTATTTTGACTAAAACATCCTTGCCAAAAAAAAAAACATAAATCGAAAAACTTTATTAATTGTAAATTTATAAAAAATAATATATTATTCAATAATTTTATATTAATCAAAAAGTGTGTTAATGTTCTGATATTGGGTTGAGTTACCTCTGAGTAGCACATTTTTGCACACAATGGACTAAATGGCCAGGTCACAAGGACCCCTAGGCTCAGAGAAGGTTGGGGGGAAGGGGATTCACGGGACAGCTCTTAGGAGACAGATGACAGCCTTCCACCAAGGCTATCCAGCATGTTCTTTAATATGCATGGGGCATGGCTCTCCCATACATGGGGTCCAGCTTAACTTCCCATCTGATGACTGGCAGCCTTTCCAAGCCCATCGGCATCTTCTACTCACTGATAGCAGGGCAGGGAGTTTTGTAGAGATAAATTTCAACACTGGCACAGGTGGGGCTTGAACCTGGTAACTTCAGATTATGAACCTGGTATGCTACCAACTGAGCCACCTCTGCCCCTGTATGCACATGGCCACCACCCAACCCTTGCTCCATAAGGCACATGAGGACTGAAAGAGTAAAAGAAGCAAAGACTTATTTGAAAAAGGTTAATGCTTAAAGGATTTGAAACTAAAACTCTTTCTTTTGCAGTCAAACCTACTAATGTCTTGGTTGCTCAGATTGCAAAGAATTCTAAAATATCAAGGCATCTTTACATTTGAACAGAATCAATAACAAATATTTCCCTTTCAACCAAACGTGACTGATTTCTGAATTGGATTGTTTTACCTCTGAGCAGCATTTTTTTTCACACAATGGGCTAAATGGCCAGATCACAAGGATCCCAAGGGCTCAAAAAAAAGTGTTGTAAGCGGACTCAATGGGCAGCTAATAGGAGACAGATGGTAGACTCCCATTAAGGCCATTCAGTGTGTTCTTTAACATGCACAGGGTGTAGTTCTCCTGCACAAGGGAGGGGCGGGGGTGGCTCAGTCGGTAGCGCGCCAGGCTCGTAATCTGTAGTTCCCAGGTTCGAGTCCCAGCTGGGTCAGCATTGAGATTTATCTCCGCAAAATTCCCCGCCCTGCCCATGGTCAGTAGGGGACACCGATGGGCTTGGAAAGGCTGTCGTCCATCGGATGGGACGTTAAGCCGTGGCCCAATGTGCGGGAGAGCCATACCCTGTGCACGTTAAAGAACACGCTGGATGGCCTTGACGGGAGGCTACCATCTGTCTCCCAACAGCTGCTCCAGTGGGTCCCCTCCCCCAACCTTCTCTGAGCCTTCGGGGTCCATGTGACCTGGCCATTTAGCCCATGGTGTGCAAAAAAAGTGCCGCTCAGAGGTAAAACAATCCAATCCAATCCTGCACAAGGGATACAGCTTAACATTCCATCTGACAGATGTGGCCCTTCCAAGCCCTCATGTCCCTTTTCTCACTGAAAGCAGGGTGCAAGCTGTTTATGGCAATCTTCACGAATGTAACTTCTCCCAGTCAGCGAGAGAGTACTGCATTAAAAAAATATCCTACATTCTGATTAAACCAAAAATTATTAAGTTCTCTAAGACAAATTTTAAAAAACAAGGCACCTACTCTAGCACTCTGTACACAATTACATCATATCAGCAACAGCAGTTCATAATTTCATACAAAGCCTTTTTTTTTGTGGCATATCACAAAAATAATCAGTTTTAGGAACAGAAATGGTAGACTGATATTTATTGATGCTACACTCATATTAGAGTGCTTGTATTCTATTCTCAATGAGTGACCTCATATCACAATCCTAAATATGCTATTTGACAAGAGTGCCCAAACTTAGAGAGAGAAATGATGTATATATGAAATTTAACTATAGATTGGCAAAACTGATGAAACTAACTTTCCTTGAAATTTGGCAATAAACATAAAGATAGAAACAAGGCACCTATTTTTTTTTTCAATTAAAAAATTAAAGATTTTTACTGTACATATTGAGGTTTATACAATTAAAACTGCACTTCAACTTTTATCTTCCCACACAAATACTGTTATTACATTTCTCGCTTCTTTTATCCTCCACCATCGACCAAGTCGATGTTCTTGCCCTAGTCCAGCTATTAGATACTTTCCAGATGTTGTTAACTCCAGAGCATTAACAAATCCTTTCTGAAAATCACAGGAAATGTAAATTTTTAGAGAAAGTATGCACATAACATGATTACTTACATCATCCATGACATGATCCATAACATGATTACTTACATCAATAACAAACAGCTGCCATATGAGTTACCCAAGAATTAGACAAAATCATAATTTAAACAACTATCCCTTTAAATGTCTATGCATTTTTAAATTCTTTTTTTTTATCACAAATTGTCCACATGTTCTACTAACAGAATACTAAGAACTCTGCAGTATCATGGCACCCAGAGAGGTGTTTTAAGCTGATCACACGAATTAGAATTTTAGATTAGAAATAAATATTTTGTGGAAAATGGGACTTGAACCTGCATCTCTCCAGAAACATGCCAGAGTATTCTTACTGATTTAACTAATGCTGGCTCATCTTTTTTCCACTAATTTAAGACTTTAAACTTCACCAATGATTTTCAGCACCATCTATGATCAACGGGTAGCAACTATTTCTTTTCATATTGCGCTGAGTAAGATGGAAATAATAAAGTCTCATCATGCTATTTAGTGTTATTAATGATTTTAACATAGGTGACAATCACAGCATTACCTGGGTGACATTCCAACATCAATATATCAATATATATTTTGTGGAAAATATTTTTCGCTGACATATGGGACTTGAACCCACATCTCTCCAAAAACATACCAGAGTATGTATATAAGCTGATGGATAATCCTGAGTTGAGGTCATCACTGGCACCTGAACTCTTGCTTCTACTGGCATTGACAAATTCTACATTAGAGGAAGTCTTCCAGTGTACATGGATTCAGCCTTTGGTAGTGGGGAAATGGGTCTTTGCCCCATGCCTACAATTAGGGGGCTGTTTGATATTGTCAGCATTCCCTCTCTCAATAATCATAGTTTCTTTAAACATCCCATTAACCATTTTCTCTCCATAGGTAGTTGAAATATGAGGACTCTGCACAGAGTTTATTCTCTTGATGTCCTCACACAAGAATTCCACTATTATAATTTAGATATTCTCAGCTTGCATGAGATCAGATGGGCAGATAAATCAGATTCTTAAAAATAATCTTAAATTTCTCTTTTCAGGGAGGGAAGATAATAAGTATCTCCAAAGCATAAGAGACGAGAATGAGAAATGTTTTGGTTAAAGAGTTTCAGAAACATTTTGTTACTAGCTTTGTTGACTTCAAAAAGGCATTTGACTCTGTTGAACGCCATAATTTGTGGCATACCAGACAAGTTAGTTAACATAATGAAAGCTCTCTATAATAACACTGAGTGAGAGTTGATAGTAACACATGTGTGAGAGTTGGTAAGGCTTGTACAATTGGTTTAGCATTGTTTCTGGTGTTCGACAAGGGTGCATTTTATCTCCTTTCCTCTTTAGTTTGGTTATTATGTTATGTGAAATTCACTGCAAGGAAAAGATTTTGGTCTTAAATGGTCTGGAGATACAAAAATTTTTGATTTAGATTATGTTGATGATTTAGACTTTTTGGCAAATGACGTTGATGAGATGAACTCTTCCATTCGAGCTATTGATGAGACCGGTAATAGCATAGCTTTGGTAATAAACAGAGAAAAAACTAAAGTGATGAAAATTGGTCAAGCAGATAGTGCTTCAGTTACTTTGAATGGCTGCACTCTTGAGCAAGTGTCTTAGTTTAATTATCTTGGGAGCTATGTAACAGATACTGGGTGATGTGCAGCATGAGATTAACAGACCAATAGGGATTGTTGCCGGGATATTTTAAGAATCTATGGAGAGTGTGGATAAATAGGTGTATACACCTAATGACTAAAATTAGACTGTATAATAGTTTGGTTCTTTCTAGGGTTAATTATGGTAGTGAAACTTGGACGCTGTGTAAACAAGATAACAGGAAACTAGATGCTTCTGATTCTAGATGCTTACGCAGTATCTTGGTCATTAGATGGTTTCACTTTGTAAATAATGATGAGATTAGAAGGAATCAGCAACCTCCTTCGAGTAACATATTGCACAAAGAGAGACTGCATTGGTTTGGCCATGTTGCTCGTATGCATAGCTACATATCGGCGAATAGGATTTTTGTCTGGAGAACAAAATTACACAGTGTAGTAGGACCTTCATAGTTCATGGCTGAATGAGGATTTTGTATGCATGTATCTATTTGAGTTTTAATTAACTTTGAGGAAAATTCTTAGGTTTATCAGCATCTGCTGTTAAATATTCTAATTTCAATATCTGTTTAAAAAATATTGTTGAAAATAAGATTTTGATAGATTTTGAAAATTAAGATTTCCAGTGATATTTCAAGTAAAAAGCTTATTTTGAAATCAGGGAGCTTTGATATGGTTTTCCTTTTATAACAAGAAAGTATCCAACACTTTTGGGAATATAGTGTATCTGATCTGTATTATCACAAAAGTTGGTTGGTTGGTTTCGAGCATTTTTTTTACACATAATGGACTAAATAGCTAGGTCACAAAGACTGCCAAGGGCTTAGGGGTTAGGGAAGGGAACTCAATGGACAACTTATTAGGAGAAACATAGTAATCTTCTGTCAAGGCTATCCAGTTGGTTCTTTAGCGTGCACCAGATATGACTCTCCTGCACACGAGGTCACAGTTTTACATCTTTACATCCCCATCCAATGGATGAAAGCCATTCAAAGACCATCATATTCAACAAGTATCCCTTTTTTGATAGAGGGCAGGGTGGCAGGAGGGCAGTTAGTGGAGATAAATCTCAACACTGGCACAGGTAGACTCAAACCTGGGAAATGCAGATTACAGAGCCTCCTGCACTATTGACTGAACCATACCCACCCCTAACAGAAAAATACTATAGCTATTGTGTGTACAAGGTATTAACCACAAAAAAAAAAGTAGTTTAAGGTCTTTCATGTTCTAATGTTGAAGTACTGCAATTATAGTCAATTCTCATTAACTTGAACTCTACATTCAAATCTCTCATTAACTCATATCTTTTTAAAATTTCCAACTGAATCCTTAAACATTTATTACATTCTCTTTCTCTTGAACCACTTTTTTCATCATCACTTCATGTCTCAAAATTTTATGAGAAATATCTGGAGAAAAAAAAAATCTTTGATAAGTTTTTTCCCAATGAAATTTTGTTTTACTAATGGTTGCTGAAATTCTTGCCAATTGGACAAAGCAAATCTCACTGGCTAAGCATTGTCCCCACTGTTTGCAGGTGAACAGAATGATTCTTATTGGATATCCAATAAGAAAGTAATGGAAAGGAGAAAAAAAGGTATTGCCATAGAATTTGAAATTCCTAGTAGTATTCTTTAACCATTTCAAAGAACAAAGATATGATGTTGAAACAGCTAGATTGCAATAAAAGAAAAAGGAATTTCCTGATGTCGAGCAATCAAGTTGCTAAAATGGTTTACTCAATGTAGTAGTAAAAACATTCCAGTAGGTGGGAATCTATTGCAGATTCTGTAACTAGTTTTTAAATTGCTTATGTGTATATTTAATACAGATTTAATAACTCAAAAAAAATTTTTTTTGCTTCCTTTGAGTTAACTGCCTCAAGAGCTAATGTAACACACAAAATTTGTCTGTTGGAACAGTAGCTAGCTCCCAAACTACTTACTTTCCAGTTAAGGTTATATGCTGACTGTAGCATGATATTTTTAAAAAGCTGAATTGGTTAACCACAGAAAAACAATTTTTTAATTATTTGCAACATTTATGAGAGAGAATTCTAGAAAATACTCCTAGCTTGTATAAGCCTTCTCATCCAAGGACACACCCTACTGAGACTGAAGTCACTGCTGAGCACAGCCTCAAGAGCTAATGTAACACACAAAATTTGTCTGTTGGAACAATAGCTAGCACCCAAACTACTTACTTTCCAGTTAAGGTTATATTAAATAACAAAATTTAGATGACGTGATGTCATCTAATTTCTAGGTGTCAAGGGTTAATTAATAGTTCCCTTCTTTTAATACAAATTTTGTACTAAAATAATTTCAGGCTGAAATGAGGTAGATATTAGAATAGAGAACTTACGATGGAAATAGCAGAGATTGAAGTAAGCTTCCTGTGCTCTTCATCACACATCCACAATCTGACGTAGCCATCTTGTGAACCTGTAAATTATTCAGAAACATCATGAAGCCAGTACTAAAAAACTAAAACACATTTTTACATTTTACACATATTTCAAATATTCAGTATATCATCAAAAACTTCTCTATAACTTCAAGCCTTAGGAAAAAAAAGAAAACTCAATGCTTACAAACATTCTTAAAAGCTTGATCCATATCTTAAGTTACAAACCTAATATGCAATAGATTTTGCAATCCTCTTCAGTAAGTTTAAACACCAAGGGATACAACAAGATTTCATACTTTTTAGTGTTTTAATTTCTAATACCTTTTACATGCAGTATTATTTTTTTCTTTCTGACCACACATTGCACAGATTTTCTGAAAACTGGATAGCTGAAATTTTAACACTGTAGAACATCCAGTCAAGAGTTAATATATACTAGCAAATTTCTAACTGATATTCAACAGGTTCTCAAAGTGGCTTTAAACTCAAATCAAGTTCTATCTGATAGAAATTTAATTCTTCAATGCAATACAAGGTAGCATGGAGGAAGCTAGTGTGCCAAATTTGGGACAAGGTAGTGAAGCTCTTTCAAATCATTTAAAAAACAGTGATATAACAGTTCAACACTGATTCAAGTGGATGTGCATTGTATACCCAATTGAAAAACAGCCATTGGTGGCCTTGTTGCAGAGGGCAGTGGCTGACAACAGGTACTTAGAATGACTAATAGCTATTATCTATATAATACTGTCAGGTAGCATTTGGAAGATGTAAAGTGTATTATTTAACAAAAATAAATCTAACAGAGCATAACTTATTATTAACTACAAAAACTATTTATTAACAAAAATTTGCTTCTAACATAGCACAACTTATACCATTAAAACGTATTTTGTTACAGTTTAAGCAAAATTTTTAATCCATTCCTGTAAAGAATATATCTTTTTTATGTGATAGAATGTAAAGCTGAGCTTAAATTGCTAAATAATTACACCATAAGAACTTTTGGATTTTTGTTAATGTGCATCAAACAATTATTGGCAAACACAATAAAACTATTGTTGTCAATGCTAAACTCTTGAAAAGGGAACACAATACTTAATTATTTACCTGATGCAACAAGATCAGAATTACGCAAAGAACTAATTGCTGATATCCAATGAGGCTCACTACTCTCGGGATCTGAACCATGAGCTTTAGGTAACCTGAACACAGGTTTCTTCTTTTGAAGGCTCCACAATTCAATGGAACTGAAAGAATATTATAGTATTATATCACATGCAATAATTAATTGCAATTGTGAACTATATAAAAAAAAACTCTTTATAAACATTAAAGATTTCTATTCCTATTAATATAAGCTCACCAGACAAAAAATTTGTCACCCCTGGCCGAATGACACCTAATAGCACGTAACGCCTCTGTGCAACTGAAGAACAGCCAAAATCCTGTCTGGTATGGATGCCACCAGTGTGTGGATGTAGTGTAGATCAATATTCATCCACTCTTCCAGCAGCAAATGCCGCATGCTGCAGGTATTATACTGACTGGAGCAATTCCTGTCTTGTTGCAAAGCAGTTTGCCCTAACAGTGCTTAACATATTGCAGTAGTTCCTATTGGTGAGCACAGTCTTTGTGCCACAGTTCTGGCGACGATTAGCAGTGGACTGCAATGTACGCCATTGCTGGAAGATCCTTTGGACAGTATGTTTCAACACACCTGCAAAGGCAGCAAACTTCTTGTACACTATGCCCTTTGGCTCGGCCAAACACGATAACACCTTTTTGCCACTCAAACTTACATTTTTACTTTGGCACGACTCATGTTTCACAGAGCAACTAGCACACATGGCAAACAACCATTTCATGTCACTGTATAAACCTCGTAGCGCACGGCACAGTTATTTATAGGGTACATTTATTACTGGTGCATCCTCTGTTGCTGTCGAACAAACATAACCCTCTTACAGCGGGATATGACTAATTTTTTGTCCAGTGAGCTTAATTACCCAATGCATACAATACCATATTACCCAAGGGAATACAAGGTTTTTCCTTTTGGAATATTTATAACTTTTTTTTACAAACTTTTATTTATTAAAATAATGTAGACAGTAAAAGGCAGTTGAAGATACTGAAAATGTTGGAAATGGTGAAGAAGTGTGAAGCATTTGTTAAGTTATTTTACAACTATGCTACTTTACTGTGTATTTATTATTTTACAACTATGTTATTAATATTTTATCAGTCTATGTCCAATGCATGTTTATTTGTGTGAAAAATAACTGCAGTAAAATCTTACTAATTCAGACTAATAGGGCGCATGACTCTAAAAGGTGCCTTACACTCTGGAGTCATGTAACCATTGCATATATATTTATATAAGCTTGTACCTAATTTAAAATTTTCCCCATGTTTTTTAATGCTTTCAGGCCTGTTAAAAGTAATAAAGCTACAGAAACATTTATTTGTTGAATAATAAATATCATACACAATATCAGGAATGAAATATATAAATAATAAGTTGCAAAACATATTACATTAAATTACAAAATATTACGTCTATAGTTTTGTCACCTTTTTGGGTAAAATACACTATTTTAACATATGTACTCTATCCAAAAGTTTCTCATTAATCACAGTTAATTTAAATGAAAAAAAATTAAGTGACACTGTCCATTTCTTTATCTTTTTATTATCAGGATTACTGACTTCTACTAAATTTTATTACTTAGCCAAATAATGTTGATTTAAACTTCACATTGCAGAATACGTAACATCCTTCCAACAAGCCAAATTGCTAAAAATACTTTTTTTTTCCCAAGTTATTTTTAGACAAAATTTAACCTCAATAACAAAAATTAAGTGATCAGAATCAAACAGTTTAGAATACTGATATTTCAATATCAAAATTCTAAATAAGTAAACTAAAAATAGTTTTATCAAATAAAGCTGGCAATGCTTAATACAAATGCATATAACAGAAATACTGAAAAATCTAACAGTACAATATTTCTAGAGGAATGGCACCTTGCCTTCACTGAAAATAATGATAAAAGAATTAAATTAATCATACAAATAAAATTAATTGTTTACGAAAACATTTGGTTTGACTGCTTGTTGATATCTTACCCATCATCACTTCCTGATACAAAATATTGCTTGTTTATTGCACGAACACAGTCCATAGAAACCCTAAAATAAAGAAAAATGCAAAAATTATCAGCAGAAATTTAAATTGATCAGAAATAATGACCATTATAAGAACTTCTAAAATACATTAAACATTTGTGAAATTTGCTTTTCTTATATGTGTTAACCCTTTAATGCCCAAGAAACCTGAGAAAAAGGTAGAGGGTAGTAAAGACAAAGAAATAGCACTATTTGGACTAGTCCATTTGAAAATCTCTGCCGTTTTGGGCTGTTCTGAGCGTTAAAGGGTTAAACACATAAGTCCACATAAAAGTCAAAATGTCCATAACATGTGTTTTTAGTTTTGCACTAAACTTTTGGCAGCATCTGTCCACAAGAGAAAAGAAATTAAATGGAAAGTGGTGTTCAGGGAGATATTGTCTTTCTCTCTGGTGGGAGATAACAATGCTTTATGGTATATATCCCCAAGGGAGCAAGAATAGAATCCACAAGAAATAAGAATGGAAAAGGCAGATTATCCTCCATCCTTGCTGTAAATGTTGATGTACTACATGAGAAATACTTTGAAAAACCCAGAGCTGCTGCCAAAAGTTTAAATCTTTCAACAGAAATACCGTTATTGTAGTAGTTGTTAGCAAAAAGAGTTGGGTTGCTTTACCTCACATTTGAGTGGCACTTTTTTTTGTACACAAATGGGCTAAATAGCCAAATGGGCTAAATAACTGAAAGACCCAAAGGAATCAGAAAAGGTTGGGGAAGAAAGAACTACTGGACAGTTGTTATGAGATAGATGAAAGTCTCATGTCAAAGCCATCAAGCACGTTTAATGGCTCTCCTATACACAGGGTCATGGTTTAATATCCAGTCCAATAGATAGTAGCCTTCCCAAATTCACCAGTGTCCACTTTTTCATTAAGGGTGGAATGGGTGGTGGTGGTATTTTAGCAGAAAAAATTCCAACACGAGCACAGTTGTGTCATATACTTGGGAACATTAGATTACAAGTCTTGTGTGCTCCAACTGAATCAACCTTTAGCCCACTAACAAAAAGAAGCAATTTATTTCTTCATTGACATTTTTCGAAGGTCCCTTCACCTGCCTGATGTTGACAAATTATGAAACTACAGACCAGAAACAAATATATTTCTTCACACAAAACTTCTTTTTTTTAATTTTAAATATTGAGTTTAAAACTATATATGTGCTGAGAAACCATGTATTTTAACTATAATAAATCATGTCATTTTGCAAATTTTCCCCCTTTTAACAAAGGACTTTATGTAAATCCATCCCCTTCTAACAAACAAGTGGAATAATCAATATCTTCATAGAGTAAACAATTTAGCTAATTGCTAAATTGTTTACTCTATGACAGATAATTTGATAATAAGATAATTTGATGACAATTTCAGTGACAATTCTAAATGTTTAAGAAAATTATTCCAGGACTACTTTCTGTAGCAATGTCATGGGTAGCCAGCAAACAGTAAATAAGGATCTCCAAATGTTTTCTGCAGAGTCAAATCCTGAATAGTACACCCATAATTGGAAAGGTACATGTAAAACGTTTTGTTGTTCCTGTTCAAAAATTTTCTTTTTTCTACTTAAACACTCTTACTACACACTTTTAATTATTTCTTTTTGTCATTATGAAGATTTTCATATCAACTACTAAAATGGAAAATTATTCCATCAACTTTTTTGTTTCTCAGTTGAACTATCTTACTACTTCTTTCAAATTCCTAAAGTTACTGAATACTAGATGGCTTCAAGAAAAAATATCCATACTTGGGATAACTTTCTCTAAGAAGGTTCAAATTAAACCAATTATTCATTTACAGCTACAAATTACAAGTTGAAAATAAAATTATAAAAACAACAGAGGAAAATAAGAGAAATTCATATAACACAAGTTCATATCATCAAAGCTTAATGGTAGCACTCTTAGAACTCTATAGGGGCAGGAGTGACATACACCAGGCTCATAATCTGCAGTTCACAGTTCAAGTCCTGCCTGGGCCAGCATTGAGATTTATCTCATCAAAACTCCCCACTGTTCCTGTCAGCAGGGAACACTGATGGGGTTGGAAAGGTTGCTGTCCATCAGATGGGATGTTAAGCCATGGCCCTGTATGTGGGAGAGCCATACCCTGTTTACGTTAAAGAACATGATGGATGGCCACGACACAAGGCTACCATCTCTCTCCCAGCAGCTGTTTAGTGGGTCCCCTCCCCCCAACTTTCTCTGAGCCCTTGTGGCCTGGCCATTTAGTCCATTGTGTGTAAAAAAGTGCAGCTCAGAGGTAAAACAATGCAACCCAAGTTAGACCTTGGTAACAGAAGAGAAAATTTTATTCTTGCCTGCAAAGGGTACTTTTTTTTTTGGTTAAAAACTAGTAATGAAAAGTGCAACATGTACCAACCTTTTCACAATGATTATCTTAGCTGAAGTTATAATTTCAAATCTAAACAATTTGACTATAATATTTTATAGCAATCCATTCATGTAAAAATAGATTAGCAATGAAATTTAAAGTTACATACCCATGACCTTGAAACACAAGCTGTGATTCTTCTACTATTTTCCATATTCGCAATGTGTTATCTCTTCCACCGGATGTAATAGCTGTCTCTCCATGAAAACTGTCAATAGATGCAATGGCATCTTGATGACCAAACCTACCAAAAAAGTCATAGTTAACTTTCATATAAGAATAATGAAAAACCAAACATTGCATGTATGTTTAATCATACTTTTATTCATGCAAAAAATAAACTCACATTTTTTTTTAAAGACTTTACTGTCATCAAAACACTACTGTATCAAATTATAAACAAAACTATTTATTGATATATAAACCTGCTCAAGTCAAAAAAAGATACTTCACTACTAACAACACATAATTATATTCTTTTTAATTATCTATAAAACCCATTTTCACCCTAAAAATAAAAATAACTAAAGTTAGTTGCAGCTCAACATTTTAAATAACTTAATATCCCTTTGCTTTCCTAAAATAACCTTTTTAAATGGAATTTCGATCCCACCACCACCACAAAGCATAGTATTTATATTTTAATTAAACTTTTGTTTTTAATGAATAGCTAGAAGAATAACATATTGTCTCTCTGGGAAATATGGAACATTCATTTTTAAAGAGAATCAAATTTGCATTTATGCAGATTCAGCAATCTGTAACAGTGGAAATTGAAACCTATAACTTATAAAATACAAGTAATAGTATTCATTATACCTACCCAACTCAAAAAGAATTTTCCAATTACCTCTTTAAATAAAAAGAATGCCTTCCCCACCCTCTGGGAGTAAATTGTTGCTGTCAACATAAACCCTTTGATACCATGCTCTACGACCAAAAGTTCAAACCGCTAGCAAGAATAGACTATTAAGTTTTGCATTTTCCAAATCTAGAGCCCTCTAATGGTGGAAATTCAAACTATAATATATATACTATATAAAAACAAGAGTCTAAAGCTGTGAATCATATCTTATTAGTACCTATTCAATCCAAAAAGAATTTCTAATTTATCTATTAAAACAAAGAAGCTGAATGTCACTGAAGGACAGAAAACAAAATAAAAACAAGCTAAAAGCATATAATGATAAAACATTTGGAAGTTACAAAAACTTGAAGTTTAAATAAAAAGAAGACTGGAAGAATAATTTTAATTTTACTTTTTTTTTTGTTATCCAGTTATAATACTACAAACATAAAAAAAAAACAGATTTTTACTACAAAATAGAAAAGCATTCAAAATAACAATGTTTCAGTTAAAATTAATACTATTATTAGCTATTAATAAAAGTGCTAAAAATTTTTTTTTTATTATAACATTACCAAAATGGTCTAAGATACATTTTAAATAATAAAGTAAAAACATCAATGGCAACAATACAGCACTTTAAGAATTCTTGAAATTGCAAAACTTACAATGTTTCAACATAACCCATTTCATCAAGGTTCCAAAGTTTTAAGGACCTATCATGTGATGCACTTATTAATTGATGCTTTCCATTTTGAAATGTCAAGCCCTGAAAAAAGAATATACTCAATAAATATATCTTACATATATTATAAAATTCATGCATTCACTTACACTTAGGATTTTTCTTACATGAAAATTATATATCAGATAAACAATATTTTTAAATAACTGCAGTTTTACAATATAAATAACAGAAAAAAATAAAACCTTCAATGGTTTTGATTTCTCATGTTCACTCTGATGTCACTAGTAGTAACAACTTATGAAAGTATGAAATTCAGAAGAAACTATAAAAATTAGCCTCTTCATTCCATCACAAATCATAGATTACATGAACTCTATATACAGGGTGATTCAAAACTTAACGTTCAAATTTTGTGGGGAGGTAGGGAATACGTCAGGAAACCGATTTCACATAGGAAAGTATGTCCGCAAATGTACGCATGCGTATGTAGAGAGCGCTGTGTGTACCCAACCACTGTACAGCTCGCCCGACCACTCCCGCTGTCATCAGTGTACGAGCTGACTTACTAGTGATAAGATGAATCGTTTTACGCATCAAGAGCTAGTGGATATGCATCTCGCATATGGAGCAGCTGGCGAAAGCGGCCGCCGAGCTAGGCAAGTTTACGAAGACCGATACCCCAACAGAAGAATACCGCAGCATCAAATGTTTGCACGTGTGCATCGCAATCTGCGCAAACGCGGTTCACTGCACAGCAACATGCAGGATATGGGGAGAAGACGACTGACGCGGACTATCAACGTTGCAGAACAAGTCCTACAGTCCATCGAAGATAATCCGAATACCAGCACACGAGCTATTGCTCAGCAGCTTGGGGTCTCTCAGTCAGCAGTGTGGCAGATACTGCATGAGGAACGTGTGCATCCTTACCATCTGCAAAGGGTGCAGTTACTGCATCCTGACGATTATCCGAAGCGTGTGGAATTTGCACAATGGTTCATGCAGAAAGGTGCCGTGGAACCCAGTTTTCCAGCTTCTGTCCTTTTTACAGATGAAGCTTCATTCACTCATGAAGGTGTGTTCAGTACACACAATTCACGTGTGGGCTTACGACAACCCGCATGGTACGAGAAGTCACGCTGCGCAACATCATTTTGCCGTAAATGTGTGGGCTGGAATCATTGGTGACTGTTTGTTGGGACCTTACTTGCTACCGCCCCGATTGGACGGCCGGAAATACCTAATATTTCTCGAGACAGTATTACCGACTTTTCTGGGCGCTGTTCCTGCGCATATCCGCCGAGATATGTGGTATCAACATGACAGGGCTCCAGCCCATAGCACAACTGTTGCGCGTGATTACCTGAACCGAACATTCGGAGCTTGATGGATCGGTAGAGGTGGACCAATCGCTTGGCCACCCAGGTCACCTGATTTATCGCCCATGGATTTCTTTTTGTGGGGGGCCATGAAAGACCATGTGTACGAGACCCCCGTCGACAGTGAAATGGACCTTGCTGCACGAATAGTGGCCGCCGCAGGCATTGTCCGTGATACGCCAGGCGTTTTTGAAAATGTTCGGCGATCAATGCAACGGCGCTGTGAATCCTGTGTCCGTGTAAATGGTCGAAATTTTGAGCACCTACTGTGAACCTGTACTTTACCTTGTTGGAATAAAAGTCACGTTCGTTACCACTTAACTGTACTGTTTCCTTGTGTTCACTTTACTTGTCCATTTTGTTCATGTAGATGACGTTTGCGGACATACTTTCCTATGTGAAATCAGTTTCCTGACGTATTCCCTACCTCCCCACGAAATCTGAACGATAAGTTTTGAATCACCCTGTATAACATGAAATCTATATATATGATATGATATAGAATGATATATGAATATCATAAAGGCCTTTTAATATGCATTTTTGCAAAAAAATTTGTGACATAATTTAACATATTTAGAACCAAGGCTAAAATATTCCATAGTATATTAAAAGACATAACTAATAAATATTTCTCCTTTTTAATATTCAAAAGAAACCAGAAGTTTCGTGAAGCTTAGTCCCTCTCATAAAGCTATCATTAGTGTAAACGTTGACTATAATAAAATAATTCATTAATACATTCATATCCTAGAAGAGCATTGTTGGCATTAAATAAATGGCAGAGAGCCTAACTTACACCATAGATGTTTGCTATCCTCTCATACTGAAAAAAAAAAAGTAATTTTAGATTTTTAAGTATCTTACCTTTACCTGTCTATCTGTCTCTTGGAAGCCCAGATGCTTCAATGGCACAGTGGTTTGCATTGATTAACAGTAGCACGGTCCTTCATTTTGTCATGACCTGCAGATAAGTTAGTAGCTTTGCACGTCTGATTGCAAATTGTAAAAACAATTCTAAATTATAATGCTGGAATTTCTGTTTGAGGACATCAAGAGCATAATCTTTGTTTAGAATCTACACATTGAATGCAGTTGTGTAAAGAAGATTATTAGCAGAATTTTCGTTTTCAATTTGGTTTATTGAGAGAGGTATAGCCAACAACATTAAGCAGTTCCCTAACCATAGACCTTGGACAAAGACTCATTCCCCCACCTTTAAAGATTTAAACCACCAGTGATGGTAGGAATACCATAAATGTCAGACATCACTTTATAAGTGGACCTTTTCAATAACCAGCATCAAAAGAAAAACTGAACTGCCTGGGACACATTATTCCAGTTTATAGGGTCAGCAATGGCCCTAGAAGCAGAATTTCAGGTACCTATGATGACTACTGATTAGGATTGTCTATAGCTGATATAAGGTATCCTGTGCATTTATTCACTTAGGATTGGCAACCCACAAACAAACAGCACAACTGTAGATTTCAGTGTGTGTTATTCTCTAATAAAGGATATAGTTTTCATTGTTATTGTAACTACCAATACCAAAAGGACCTGCCACTCATGTCAAATTTAAGATTCAATACAAACTTGGCACTCACCCATTTTCTTGACAGAATTCAAAATATCATGAAATTATCCATAAAAATCATCTTTATGATTTACAACAGAAACATTCAAGTCTTTAATATGTTTTAAATTTTAATTGTACAAAATATTTTATTAATGCACTCACATTATATAAAAAAAAATACCCCTCAAGCAGCTGCTTGCCACAGAGGTCTGACAGGAGCCTGTCAGTTTATATGCCACAGTAGGTCTGAGAGGATGGCAAGACCTCAGCAGAAAAACGACACATACATCCATACCTTATCCGGGGCTCGAACCCAGGTCCCTTAGATCAGTAGCCAAGCGCGCTAACCACTCGGCCATGGAAGGGCTTCACATCATACTTCTGTCAAAATACTGAACCGGAACATTTTACGAAAGGCCTAAGTAATGAGATACTGTTATTAAACACCAAAATGATTTTAAAAAATTCAGTGGCATTTTAAAAAATTAACATTTTTTAAAATGCCACTGAATGATTAATAGTTATGCAATGTACAATTTACTTACACTTATAGCACCTTTGTGTCCCTTGAAACAATGTATGAATTCCATGGTATTTGGATTCCAAATGTTAATAATATTATTTCTGCAGCCAGTTGCCTACAGAAATCATTAAAATAGACATGATACAAAACATAATCTCTAAAGCAGTTTCATATAATGATAAAATTTAACATCAGTTTCACACATCAATAAAATTCAAAATGTTACGAAGTTAATATTTATTTAGCAAACAAATTCATTCAGTTAAAACAGTATAATAATTAACACATTGAAACAAAGTGAATAATGAAAATCTGACAAGATCACAGAGAACTGTGTCGTTTTCAATTAAATAAGAAGTTTACATGAATTATACACACACTTTTCTGTGAACCAATTCACAGTATCTTAGAGAAATCTACTACATCATGTTGGCAATTGCATCAATTGGCAATCACATTGACAATATACACAGATATAATTATTTTCAAAATTAACACACTGCAGAACACCAGAAATTATTATGCTGAATCATACAAAAATTCAGGTATGCAGACTATAATAAAATGAGTGGAAATAAAACAAAAGTTTGCCCCAAATCTTGTCAAGAGATGTAAAAATTTGTTTTAACAGTATTTTTCCTATAAATGCCAATTTTTCTTTAAGTAATTACAGATTTCTCAATACTACCCATTACACTGATGAGAATATACCAATGTCAATAACTAATGGTTTGATACCAATAGCAGAAAAATTTACAACTACCCAAGCAGTGCAAAAGCTAATAAAACAATTATTAAATAACCAATATAAAGAACATGTTTTCTATAAAGGAAAAATCAGTATACGCATTAACACTTTGCAAAAAAGAATATGGCTTACATATAAATAAAACTCCTGTAATTAAAAACTTCAGTATATACACATATCTGTAAGATTTATTAAATATGAGAAAAAATGTTAAAGGAATAAAAAAAAGCATTAAATAAATGAAGAATTTACATTTGCACTAATTCCAAATGAATCAACAATAATTTAATAATTCCATATGTTGCTCTGAAACAGTGATTCTCACCCTTTTTCTCTTCAGGAACATCTTGAATAATAAGAGATTCACAGCAAACTAGTCTTTTCAGTTAATAAATTTTTAGAACTTTTTAATTCATTGAATTTATTAAAAATTTAGCTTTCATAACATATTATATGCAACATGTTTACAACAAAATCTGAATCTCTGATATTATAATCAGTTTGTAATTAGATCACAGTAATACAAAATATAATTCTTGAACATCAAAAACATTTTAAGCAGTGAGCCCTCTGAGGTTTTAAAGAATGACATGTTCAATTCAACAGAACAAACAAGTTCAACAAAAAGAGAGATATGGTTCTAAAACTGGGATCTGCATGATGCTTGCTGTCGTATTTTAACTTTACTAAGGAACAAGTTGAAAATGCTCTCTTGCACATGCAGTTAAAAAGAGAATAATAAATGTAACTTATTTTCACAAAGTAATGGATACTCTTCCTTCAAGTCCAACCAAAACTACATTCAAGAATGTCAATGAAGTTTTCAGTTCAAAATCAGTTTAAATATTTTAAGTTTGATTTTTCACTAAAATCAGGTTATAAAATTACTTCTGAAATTCTAAGAGCTGGGAAAAATTCTGTTATCCCATGACTGACTGTAGTGTTGAATGTTTTCAATGATAAAAGAGCTGTTCCTAAGAATTTTGCTAGCATCATTATTATTATTATCCCTAACTTGAGAAAAGTGATCTCATTTCTTGTGATAATTACAATGGTATCAGTCTACTTTCTGTTCCAAGTTTTATGCATTATTGTGTTCCACAGAATTAAATATTAAGTTGATGGACAATTCAAGATGAACACTATGGATTCAGAAGTGCTAGTGGCTACATGGACCAAATTTTCTCATTAAGACAGATTCTTGAGAAATATTTAGTTTTAAAACCTGTGGTTACTATCTTTGTAGATTTCAAAAAGGCTTTCGGCTTTGCTGATCACTATAATTTGCAGTTTGTAAGATCATAAGGATATCAGAAAAGCTACTCAACATAAAATGGCTCTCTATTAGTTAGGCGATAATGGCTACTCTCCAGTTAGGCAACAAAAATTGGTAAACCTTGAAATGAATGATTTAGCATTCATTTGCAATATTCATTTAAAGTTCTGCATTTTGTGACTTTAATTTAAGGCTACCTAATAATAGAAATTCAAATTACTGAAAGATTAGGAAAAAAATGAATCATAATAGGACACCAAATTTTCCACAAATGGTGCATGGTATGCATATACAAATACAAAAACAACCTAAAAATGAGATAAAATAAAGTTTAATTTTACACAAAGCACAAAACAGAAATAAGTCCAACACCAACAATGTATAGTTAATAAATCAAAAACTAAAATAATGGTACAGTCAGAACCATGAAAGTGAAGACACCATATCCAAAATTTTCCTGAAAACCCTACAGGTTCACAAACCATCAGTTGAGAAACACTGCTTCAAAGGTAAATCACAACTTCAAATGCAAAACCTTATTAAAATTAAAAAAAAATATTATAATGACAATTACAAAATTATTAAGTGTACTTCCATGTAATAACAATGTGAAAGCGATAAGCATTAACAACAAAGAAACCCATATTTTTTTGCATACAGCAGCAACATATGGAATTATAAAAAGCTGATAACATCAGGTTGGAGCCAGAAGTAAAAATGCAACCACCTCTATGGCAGAGTTCCTTCAAAACTATAAAGAAATAGAAGATTTAGCATGTGTGTTAGATGGAATGCAATTTATCAGAAACTTGAAATATTGCTTATTTATAGTACTTTGATTTGTTAGAATCCCTTGGGTTGGAACTGCTAACGTGATGACTTAGAAAAATTTAACAATATGGAATGTATTGTACACATGGAATAGACAGATGTCACAAATCGAAATTAATACGAAACCAATATCACAGTGAAATTATTTAGCGAGTAGCTGGGTATATTTATATATTATATTACTATAAGTATTGGGACACTTCCACATTATGTCAACAGAAAACCCCACTCAAAGCTCCCTAACTTTGAAAATAAGCTTTTTAGGGGGGGCAGGGAGGGGGTCAACTACAGATAAATTTATACTCTCTCTCAAATCTTGATTTTTCAACAAATTTCTTTTAACATTTTAAGAGTTACTCAAACTGACATATTTAACATGACATTATTATGCTATTTATCTATTATGCTTGTCCCATATACTTTTCTTCAAAATTGGCAAAAATTAAAAAAACATTACAAATTGAAAAACAATTTGTTAAAACAGCTAATTTGTTTAAATTAACCTTTGAGTAAATTCTTACAATTACAGTAACACTGCTGTTAAATGTTTAAGCTTCAATAACTCTTTAAACATTACATGAACATTGCTGAAAATTATAATATAGACAAATATCATAATCTAAAATTTATCTTAAATGACATTTTTTCCTAAAAGTTTATTTTTCAAATGTCAGGGATTTCCATTCCCATAATACAAATGCCTCGATATTTTTAATAAATACAGTATATGCTAATAATTAGAATGTGTTAAATATTAATGAAATATCATAAATAAACAATACCTTAATAAATTGAATAAAATGTTTAATAAATACCCTTTTTTTTGTTGTGCATACTGACAATCATTCATCTTTCTTACATTGTTACCTTTTATTCAATAAAGGCACTATAACATGTAACCTATTACACTTACCAGGAATTTATCATCTGATGATATGGCTATTGAGAGAATATGGGCAGTGTGGCCACAATGAACACTTTCAGTGCCTTTTCTACCACCAGGTATAGCTTTTATCTTTTTTCCAGTTTTTATACACCCTATAAATTGGTTACAATATTAAAAAAAGAATAACATAAAAATGTTATATACAGACAACCCTTGATGCATTGCCACGACAGGTGAAAAAATTATTCCAATATTTAAAAATATTCCCTTAAGCACCTGCTTGACACAGAGGTCAGATAGAGCCTGCCAGTTTATATGCCACAGAGGGTCTGCGAAGAAGGCGAGACCTCAGCAGAAAGATAACACAAACACCCATACCTTACACAGACTCAAACCCAGGTCCCTTTGATCAGTAGCCAAGCATGCTAACTACTCAGCCACAGGACAGCTCCAAAATTTAAGCAACATGAAAAATTTTTTGGAACTAATAATGAAAAAAGTTATATATTTAAGAGAATATGTCCAGCTGATCTGGACATATTTTTATACCCCATGATAGAACAATGCCTGAATCCCCCACCTCACCCTGGCTGTCACAATTTGTTCCAGATATTTTTGGCATTACATTAAGGATTACAGTATAGTGAACATGATCTGGGAAAAAAACTGATTAATACATGACAAGTTTCATAATTACTGAATTCCACAATTGAAATAAGTCCACCTGTATAATTTAAAAAAGAGCAAAGCACTACAGTGAATACATAAAAATGGCAATGAAAGTAGAAAAATGAGTATGATACACATAAACTAGAAAAAAAAGGTTAAATATCCAGTAGAATGACATGTCTCATATTTTACATAAAATACTTTTACCTTGGTTTCACAGTTTTAATGGATCCTAATTACTTTTTAGTTTTTTTTCTTTTAAGTTGTTATTTTATAAGCTAATATTAAGTAAATACACCAGTTTTGCCCATACTGCTTAGAGTGCAACTTACACTTACATGCTTTTTTTTTTCAAATGTTATACTCAGTTTTAATTTGAATTTTCCTCCAATACTCATCTTGTTCCGTTATATTCATTAACATAAAAATTGTTTTTTCCCTTTAATATAAAGAACTATAGGTCATATTTTTTATGGTATTTATAAGGAAACTGCATAATACAAAGGTATTTTAGGAATAAGTGCAACTACATTTTATGAGTACCTTTCTACAAGGTGCTGAGAGAACAGAAGTGTAATCAAAATGAAAGTAAAAGTAACTTGATAATTATTACCTATAAATGACGAAGTCAACATTTAATGCCTCTAACCAATGAAAGATATACATAAGTGGCAAATTGAGACTTAAAAAAGTAGGCAAGTCAGTGGCCAAATTTTTTGGTGGAAATACTTGGCAAACAATGCAATATATGTTAGTTTTAACAAATATTTTAATAGACAAGGAGATTATTAAGATCAGAACAATGATAAGAACAATAAGTAATAATTAAAAAATGATGAAAATGAAAAATAATACTATTTGAAGCTTATTTTTAATGCAACTTTCTTCCAAATTTCGAATGGGCTAATTGCTACTGTGAAGACTCTTCCTTTCAAAAATAAAAATCATCACAATCCACATTAATAAGAAAAAAATTGAATATATGATAAATGATAAGAAATACTTCACTATAAATTTCAAGCTGCTATACATATCAAATGAAAAACCACTTTTGTAATGCACTTAACTAGACCTTGTCACTCAATATCAATCACACTAAATTCAAATCAATATCAATTTACATCAAGTAAATTTAGATATGAAGTTATCTGTCTGTGAACAATAATAACATTAAGATTTAAACTTCAAAAGAATTTCACATTTGAAATTTATTATCCAGTATTTTCAAAGCTTTTTGAACAAAGAGCAATAAAGAACACCGAAAAAGGAAATGTATGGAAGTTATTGGAAACAAACAACTACACTAGCAGAACAAGTCAAATAAAAACAGTGAGAAAAAGCTGTCTGGGAGAATGTTACCAAAACATAGCATGAAAGTTGACTGAGAGTATGCAACCATGTTTACAGTGTTTGACCTCTTACCATGGGATGATAATGATGATCAAAATGCACTTATAACTTTCCCATACTCCCCAGCAACTAAGATCCAGGAGGATGACATCTTGATAGATGCAATTTCAAAGTTATTGATTTGTGCCCCCCCCCCCCCCCTTTCTACTGTCCAAGGCTCAGTTATTGCTTTAATCGATTGTATTAACATCCATTAAAGCTATAAATTTCCTTTTAACTACTTTACAAAATCACATAATAGTTATGAAAATTCCAATTAAGTGTTTAATGCAAGTACAAAAAAACTCCTCTAAAAGGGATCTAAAAGAGTCAATGTATTTTGTCAAAGAGAATATCTGTGAGGTAAGCAAAACTTCAGTAAAAAAAAAATACATGTCAGATCTGGGATTTAAACTCAGGTCCCTGTACTTGGCAATCAAGTACACTAACTGCTTAATCACTGATTCAGATATTCTCAAATGTATTCATGGGAGATTTAAAGCATTTTAATCCTACTAAGATAATTAAAGTAAAGGCTTGCCATTTTGGCATAAATTAAAACCTATATAAAAAAGTTATTATTAAAACACTTACATTTTATAATAGAGCAGTCCTTTGATGCACTATACACATATTTCTCATCTGATGATGCAACTAAACATGTAATGCTCAGTTGATGACCTTTTAGAATGCACTGAATCTTTGGTTCTGAATCTTTGTACTACAACAAAAAATAAATGTAAATTTATAACAGTGCAATGTAAACAGTAATTTAGTTAAATGTTTTAGTAATACAGGAATTATATTTTTATCTTTAGATGATGGGTTATTAATCAAATCAGTTATGTAGTTAAAATCATTTCATGCAGAGAGCTGCAAAAATCAATAGTTTGTCGTGAAAGGTTGTAAATGGACATTATGTTAAACATGGTGATTGTTTGAAATACTCCACCTTCACAAGCAAACTGAAGGTCTATTTTTAAGTATTACTTTTCCAAATCAAACTAAAGATAGAAGATTATATGTATACTTAGCTCTGAAATACTTGTTTCAAACTGATCATTCTCAATTCTGATTCACATTTTCAAACTCTGAACAATTGAGAAAGTTTGTCAACACTTCAAAGACAGAGAAATTGCACGAATTTTGCTACAAAATATCATTGCTTTGTTAAAACCTTATTACTATTGCCATGCCTTTTTTAATTTTTATTTCCATATCTATTGCTTTGCAAGTCGTAAAAGAGCTAGATTCATTGTTTTACTGCTGAGTGGTACTTTTTTTTTTTGGCACACAAAGGTGGAATGGCTGGATCTCAACGACTGAGCGGGTATAGAAAGGGTTCACTGTGTATCTGTTTATGAGACAGTTGAAAGCCTACTGTTCAGACCACCCAGAGAATTTTTTAATACTTTGTATCTGATGCATATACTATCTCACTCTCCAGCAGTGGGTATGTAAGGATTGTGGATTCCCCAACTTCTTTTAATTTTTCTTCAATTACTCTTCACCCATGATTCTAGGTGAATCTGCAGGTTGTTACACTTGTGTTTTGATTGTGCATCAGATGAAACATGTCTTAGATGTAGGAAGTAAATGCTCACTGTACTATGTAAAAGATGGCAAACACCATTTATTTACATATCAACACTGAAGAAAATGACTCAATTGATGTGCTTGAAGATTTCCTCTCATCAACTTAGCAGAGCTTGAATATTTCCTTGCTTTTACAGGTATTCTTCACTTAATGAGTTGGAAATCTGTTCTTTTCTGTAAAAAATCACTTTACAGACCTCAGAACTTGGTGAAAGGATATTCTAATCCCTGCTTACATATTGTGATTGTGGTTCTGTGTAGAACAAAACCCTATTCTTTTAGAGTGAACTCCTTGTCCCCCATTCTCCACCCTCTCTTTCTGACTTAGTTATTTCCATATCTTACTGTCCCCTCTCTCAGTGATTCATACCCTAACTCCTCTGGCAAAGTGATAGCAGTGCAAACCTCCTTCAGTAAGAAGGTGTCATAAACCCATTATGTTAAGAGCTCACTTCATATGAACCTTAACAAAGAGAGAGAGAAGTTTGTCATGAATGACAAACAATTAGCAACATTCCCATTTAGGACACTACTAAAAATACATATAATACAGAGATATATACAACAATAAATCATAAAATAAATTAGTGGGACATGACAAGCATGTAAATCCATCTGGGCTCAGAGTGTTGATGTGCCCAGAGAATGGTTCTCTTGCACACAGATGGGTTCACAATGGCCAAAATTGGAAATGGGCTAGTTCAAATAGTCCTATTTCTCTGCCTTCATTATTTTATATCCTTTCTCAGGCCATCTTGGGCATTAAAGGGTTAATATCTCATCTGACAGATAGCAGGTCTTTTCAAATTCATCAGTGGAGACTCAAATCTTGAATCAGGAAACATGCGTAGTGTGTTACCAAAGAGCCAATTCCTACTCCCCATCCACCCTCAACAAACACATACTACTCATACTAGTTGAAAGAAATCAATTTAGTGAACAATACTTTCAATGGGTTGTTTCAAAATATCATGCATTTAACCTTTTCACTACCATACTGGCCCAAAACAGCCCAAGCTGCAGGTAAGAGGAAGTGAAGAGAAAGGAATAGCATTGGTTGGGCGAATCCATTTAAAATCTCAGCAGTTTTGGGCCAGTATGGTAGTGAAAGGGTTAAAATGCTAATGCATATCAATTTAAAACATATATCTACAAATTATTACTGAATTGGCAAGTTTTGAATCAACATTTGAATCTGTATCATACATATTAGGTCATTAACATACTGATAAACTTGATGAGAATTATCCTTTGCTCTCGCAAAATTATATTTAGTTTGTGACCAATCATAAAGAAAGAAAAACACAGCAAAGGTGAAAAGTATAAAGAAAAATATATGAATAATTAAAGCTATTTGGGCTATTATGCATTTTTTTTCTTAATTCTGTTGAGAAGGTTTGCTACCTCATTCATGAATTAATAACAACTACAGGAGTTCAAGAAAAACTTAAGAGGTCAACTGTTCCACCTATTATGAAGAAAATATACTATAACCTTGCATCAATATGTTAACTGCAACAGCCCACTGTCTGCCTGGCAGTGTACTGACCTCTGGAGTCAAGGTCAGTTCTTGTGGCTTGCCCCCCCCCCCCCTTCTGCCCCATTATGGGGAACTACTGTTCTACCAGGAGTTTCAAACTCTATGAGATATCATGTGGATTGTCCAAAGGAAGTTTACTCTAAAATATTCAATGAAGTGAACATATTAAACATCCTCTATACCAGTGCTACTTAATTACATTTTCAAGAGAGTAATTTTTTTCCTTACTATTTGAATTTAGGTCCTTTGCATAGCCAAAAGTGAAGATAAAACATACATACAGAAGTCAGAGGTAAAAAAGGAAAACAGTCACATTTATATATTTTTTCACCCATTATTTTGCTTCCATATTTCTTTTACAAAAACAAATAAATTTCTTGCTTTGTGTTTATGAAACATGTTCTCAGTAACCTTGCTATGTACAACTAACAGATATCATAGACTATTAAATAAAAAACGAAATATAAAAAAAATATTTATACACTTGCACTTCATGCAGTGGCATATTCAAGTAGGAGGTTTAGGGGTTCCCTCCAAAATGTATATGCTTCAAAAATTATTTTACATATATACATATGCTTTTAAAACATTTAGCAATTATTAAGGCATTAAAGATTCATGCAAAATGTACCACTGGTTTTAAGTTACTTTATTAGTTGACCTTTTTTAATATTTACATATTGATTATTATGCTGTAATCTTTTCAAAAAATGCCTCCCCAAACATATTTTTTAAATATGCTACTGAGAGATACCACCGAGGGTTGTCCAAAATGTGTGACTATGATGGGAAGCGACGCGGTAAGCCATACCTCTTCTACCTCAATGGCAATTTTTCTGTTCTGACAAAAAAATTCTTACCTAATCCATAGACAAGGCTTCATAACATTGTCACATGTAAGAAAAACTTGACCATTCATCTCTCTTGGTGCCCAAATACTAGACACATTGTAATCTCTTTCAATTTTTGCTCACACTTGTGTCAACAAATGCCATATGCAATGAATAAATAAATAATAAATACCCCCTCAAGCAGCTGCTTGCCACAGAGGTCTGACAGGAGCCTGTCAGTTTATATGTCATAGTAGAAGGTCCGAGAGGATGGCAGGACCTCAACAGAAAAACGACACATACATCCATGCCTTACCCGGGGCTCGAACCCAGGTCCCTTAGATCAGTAGCCAAGCGCGCTATAATCATTGTCACAAAGAGAATAGATGAACTCAGCTTAAATTTATCATCTTTCCCATAATAGCTTCAAAGCATGAAATGGGCTATCAAACTTCCAAACAATTAGATATGTCATTTAGAGAATTCCTCTGTTTAACTTCCCTTCCTACTGTGCCATCTGGCAACAACATCCATTCATGAAACCTGTAACTAATAAGACCTGTAACCAGTAACTAAATCAATCACATCCATAGTAAATTCACAGATTACTTATAGAAATAGACTTCAACAATTGTTAAAAACATCTGGAAAAAAAAATACTCCTTAACCTACTCATTAACAATTGGAAAACTTGCTTCTCCTGAAGCAGAGATGGCATAAGGTCCATCAAATCTCAGTGAAAGATTTATAGGCCTTATTCTGGAAGATTTTAGCATCTGATGTGTGGTTTAATGGTTAGAGCACTCTGGCATGTATCTATAGAGTTGTAGGTTTGATTCCCACTGCATCAGCGATAACTTTTTTCCAGATGTTTTTAATAAATCAATCACATTCAACTTATACACAAAAAAAGAATTTCTGACTTGTTTTCCTGTAAACTGACTGAAACTAACTTTAGTGGCATAATGGCTAGAGATACTGATATAATGGCCATACTTTTATTGCATTGGCCCTAAGGCAGTGGTCAGCAAACTTGATTTGTCTTAGTGGAGTTCTTATGTAAAGAGATCTGTATAAACTAGTAGTAACTTCTAAGATCCTTATCTATCCTATATACAGCAAATAAAAGAGATAAAAGAGTTCCATGAAGAAAGCTAAAAATGTGAAATCTTCTAGCAACATAGTAATAGGAAAAATTCAAAAGCAGTGTAGAGCCCCTGAGTTTTTTTATTTAAAAAAATTTTACATGCTTGTTCAGGGGTTGGTTGGTAACCTTTCTGCACCTTGCATTCAAGCAATACGCACTGAATGTTTTCCATACATTTACAGATGTCACATAATGATGAAGGCTTCTTGTTTAGTTTGCAAACTTTCGCTTTCAAAGTACAGTGATCGATTGCTAGTCAAAAAAGGTTAGTCTATTGTCTTGTTGCTGGTGTGGGTTGCTGATGTGGGGGTCTTGTTGCTGACTGGACAACTGTTAGGAGACAGATAGAAACCTTCTATCAGGATTATAAAGTGTGCTCCTTAGCATGCATAGGATATGTTCTAAAAAAGAGACGAGGGCATAGTTTAAAATCTAACAAATGACAGTATTGCTAGTCCATCACTGTTCCCCTTCTCATCAAGGGCATAATGGGGTTAGCAGATAATCTCTCAACTCAGGTGCAATGGGACTTAAACCCGAGAACATCAGATTACAATCATGGCACAATACCAAATGAGATAATTACCCCTACACCCCATTACTATAAAACTAAATGTTAGATGAAGAGTGAAAAGTTACTTACTTGATGTGCTATTTTTCTCTGCAACTGTCCAGTCTGTTCTAGCTGTAAAGGAACATATCTTTGAAAAACTTTAAAAATAATACTCATTTTATAACAAAATTCTTACACTATTAAGACTGTTTAAACATGTAAAAAATAATAAAACTCCACAAAATTCCCATAAAGTACGGCATTTTTTAACAAAGATTAAAATATTATTTTATATATTATTGTCCATTATCATGTATCAACATAATCCTACTCAAGCACCTACCACAAGTGTAAATTCTTCCATGTGAATATGCCTTCAGCACCAAGGTCATGGAGGCTCATCAACTAAAGCCCATTCACTGCACAATTGCACATACAAACTTTGCATGATACCTCCATTAACATCATATTCAAGTGGAAGGACTACTACTAAGTTTGGTTGTTTTACATCTAAGCGACACTTTTTTGCACACAATAGGCTAAATGGTTAGGTTACAAGGACCCTGAGGACTCAGAGAAAGTTGGAGAAAGGGAACCACCGGACAGCTGTTAAGAGACAAATGGTAGCCTCCTGTCAAGGCCATCAAGCATGTTCTTTAACATTCACAAGCTCTAAGCTCTCCAGTACATAGGCCACAACTTAACTCCCATTCAATGGACAGTGGCCTTTCCAAGCCTGAGGGCATGGTGAGGAGTTTTGCAGACTGCTACTAAGTGGTTGGGTCAAGAGAAAAAATTGCACTAACACGATGCCAAACAATATATCTAAAATTATTTTAATCTCTCAACAAAATATTTTTGTATACATTTATCAAAAGTAAATTATGCAATGTATAGATATATATTTGAAAACTTTGTAAACTGCAATAATGTATAGTTTTTAAAGTCATTATAAACTATGTATGGCAAAAATGATTCCATTGTGGTTATTTGCCACTTCCACAGCAAAATGAGACAATATGACAAATAAATAAAATGCATTTTAAATGTTTTAAATTACAACACAGCCAGCACTGTATTGAAAAATAAAACATTTATAACTCCAGCCATGCTAAGTGCAATGTTCTCCAATGCATTAGTTCCAAAAACAGTTATGCTGATTGAAAAACAATCTGACATTACACATAATTGTTATTTAAAACTATTTTTAAATATATATTTATTTTATAACTTAATAAACTTGTATGAGCAATAAGATATAGACTTGAATTGTCTAATATGAAAAACTATAAAAATCATACAAAAATCCCTAAAATTCAACTAAAGTTATACTTTACCTATATATTAATAATTTAAATGTCTAGCATGAAGATATCACTTTAACAAAAAAAAAATGGTACATCTTACTCTTCATATTTTTTTTATAATGTAGTGCACAGTTCTCTTAGGAATTCTATAGCTAAGCACAATGGTGAGTATATATATATCATATTTATCACTTTACCTGCAGGTCTTGTAAAAATTATGCTTTTCAAAAATGAAACTGTAGCAGTTACTTATAAACCTTGCTATATGTAAAATCTTACCTGCAAATTAAAATGAGCTTGAATATGTATAATAAGATTGTGTTTATTACATATTTATCACTAACTCAATCCTATTACCATAGCAAACCCAGCTTCAGCTCACTGATTTCCTACCTTCTAAGACAATTACAATGATTTATTAATGATATATGTAAGTGCAATTTTCTTCAATGCATTAGTTTCCACTGGATTTGTTCTTATCTTCCATTATTATGCTGCAGTTAGCTGTCAATAGTTCAAGTTTTGGAATCTTTGTATTCTGTATTGTAATACAACTGCTGCCCTAGAATTGTTGCTGTTACAGCAGATCACAAGATGTGCAAGCTACAATTTTTGAGGCTCTCAAACACTCAGAAAACTAGATGGGAAGAGAATTTCAGCTAAGCTATCAATTAAAAATAATTAATTTCTTTCAGAAATAAATACCTAAAGAGATCAAGTACTAATCAAGAATGTAAAAAAAAGTTTATAAACTTGCATACTGTGTATTGTTCTTTACAAAGTAGATGATAAAAACATCTGTTGGTAAGTACAAGTATTTTACTCAAGATTAAGCATGGATCATAACACCATGCCGAGTTTTTTTCTTGCATTTGTATAATCTTAAGAAAAATCCATTAAAAAAAGCTTTTTTTTTTCACAAAACTCAATATTTGCAGGTCTAGTTTGAATAATTGCTATAATAATAAAATAAAAATAAATACCCCCTCAAGCAGCTGCTTGCCACAGAGGTCTGACAGCAGCCTGTCAGTTTATATGCCATAGTAGGAGATCTGAGAGGATGGCAGGACCTCAGCAGAAAAACAACACACACAACCATTCCTTACCCGGGGCTCGAACCCAGGTCCCTTAGATCAGTAGCCAAGCATGCTAACCACTCGGCCATGTATATGCAAGTAAAAATGCATATTAAATATTTGTGCTTTGTGTTGTTTTACATCTGAATGCCACCTTTGTGCACACCAGATAACTAATGCCAGATCACAAGAACTCCAAGGGCTCAGAGTTGGAATGGGGAGGATCCACTGGGCAGCTGTTAGAAACAGTGGACTGCCCTGACAGGAGGCTTCCAAGCATTCATTAAGGTGCATAAGGTATGTGGCTCTACTGCAAATGGGTCCAAAGCATAACTTCGCATCTGACAGATGCTGGCTTCTCCAAGTCCAATGGTATTTCCTTTCAATAATGAAAGGTATACAGCTAACAATATAACTATATTATATCACATTGTATGCTGTACATTCAAATGGTTGAAATACGCCAATATCTCATATTGTGAGGAGTGCAAAGTTATTACAATTCAACATGAGTTTGTGACCCCTTTATGTCACAAATTATTGTAATATATATACCAAATAACTCCTAAAAATTATTATCAAGTCATAAATATATCATTATATATCCATAATGTATACTAGATAAACAAGAAATGCAAATATAATTACCAATAATTCATAGGCTGGTACATCTACTTTACTTGACATGTTAGCATCATTTGATGTCACAAACACTTTTCCTTGCAATATATCCAAGCTCTTCTGTTGGTACATTTGCAGAGCTTATTGCAATCATCACATGTAACCAATGGTATTAAACTATGTAAAGAAACCAGTCCTTTGAAGATACAGGTATGATGTTATATCGATGTAGTCATCACTTATACAGTCAGTAAATATATAAGATATTAATTGCATTTGAAGTATGTTGAATCACTTCAATTAACTGCATTTGAAGTATGTTGAATCACTTCAATTAACTGCATTTGAAGTATGTTGTATCACTTCTGCTGTGATGAAGTCGTTACATCCTTCCTTTATCAAAGATCTTTAAGTCATAACAGTTGTTTAAATCTGAAGGTTTATATCTAGGTTTGTTGCAATTTCTTATTTATGATACGTTTTGCTACAGAGTTCTGATGGAAAAGAACTTTTGCACTATCCTCAGACTTTGTGAACGGAGTTATAATATTAAACATTTAAAATTGTCTATAAGTTTAAAATCTTTTAAAAACATATTTACTGGTGCCCAGATGTTGTTAGCCCTGACTATTCCAGTACTCCAGTTCTAAAAGAGCAACACATTTCACCGTTGATAATAATTTTTGTCAATGTTGATGATAATAATTTTTAGGAATTATTTGGTATATATATATATAACAATAATTGTGACATAAAGGGGTCACAAACTCATGTTGAATTGTAATAGCTTTGCACTCCTCACAATTTGAGATATTGGAGTATTTCAACCATTTGAATGTAGAGCATACAACGTGATATAATATAGTTGTATTTCCTTTCTCATCAAGAGCAGAGTAGGAGGCAGAAGAGAAAAATCTCGACACTGAAAGTGTTAAGAACACCAGATTATGAAATGTGTGTGTACGCACTTATGTAATATAATAAATTACAATACTATTATGCTATTTTTTCATTCTAACAAGCCAAGTATTCCATAAGTTGAATTTTTTTGTAACTTGAAAAAGAAAATGCATATCTCATAAACTGAACTTTTAGGCTAATAAAAAGCACATGCAAATTAACCTACATAGTTGTGGCCTTGAATCATTAATATTGAAAAATTCTTTACTTTATAAATGCTATGAAAATTGTGCAGTTGACTGACAACAAATATTTTCATATGTTCTCAGACATTTTAGTTTATAAGAAAAGATGAAACCAAGATCTGTATAATGTATTTTTATTCTTCTTTCCCTGAAAGGCAATCACTTAAGCCTGTTGGTAGATGTTATTCTAAAAATTACTATAAGTAAATATTAGTCTCTATTTAAATAACATAGCAATTTATAACCTATGGTACTTTTTCTGTGTCAGCCATCCCATGGCCGAATGGTTAGCATGCTTGGCTACTGATCAGAGAGACCAGGGTTCGAGCCCCGGATAAAGCATGGATGTTTGTATTGTTTTTCCGCTGAGGTCCTGCCATCCTCACAGACCTACTATGGTGTATAAACTGACAGGCTCCTGTCAGACCTCTGTTGTGGAAAACAGCTGCTTGAATGATATTTATTATTTATTACTATTTTTTCTGTAAATAACATAAACCAATGTAAAAACTTACAGCATCTTCTTTGAGGCGTTGGGAAATGGTTTCTCTGCTCACTTCTGCAAGCTCTGTTTTTTGACTCTCTAAAATAAAAAATTTAGTCTATTAATTTCAATCTTCTATTTCTCAAATTCTTAGCTTAAAAACAATCAAATACCATAATAGAAATATATTGACAATTTTGGAATTAATTATATTTAAATTGATAATAACAGTGATAAATAGTAAACAACGATAGAGCATTTCAAAACATTTTCTTTTTTCACAATTGTAAATGAAAACTTGACTAGTGTGAAAAAACTTAGCCATAACAGTGAAAAGGTTAATTAAGTAACAGTAAGACAAGTATTTCAACAGTTTTTGTTTATTTTATTCAATTTTGCTTTTACTTTGATGAAAAAGAGTGGCATACTAGCAAATGAAACATAAAAAAGATCAAACATTTCTGAATGTGAATGATAATAAGATTAAATAATGGCAGACCAAGAGTTTGCAATCTGCTCCAATCTGATATCACTAATGATGTCCTAAGAGCACTTCAATTTTAAAAAAAACATATATACATACATTATTTCTGGTAGTCAATTTGTTAATGGAAAATTAGGAAATAATGACAGTTTCAGATTTTATCTGCTACTTTATTGTGCTGATAAGCAAGCATATAAATGATTATATACTTTGTTTAAACACTGAGAAATTCTGATATTTAAAGCCATAACTACTTATAACTAAAAATAGGCAAAATTAACAAGAGAAACAGATTGCTATATCATCATTAATAAATGCTGCACAATGTGTAATTATCAAATTATTTCACTTACTAATGTATATAAAAAATAAAATAAAAAAATAAAGAATTCAAGGATAACAAATTGCAATGAAAAACTTACCTTCTTTCCTAATTTCATCCAAGTATTTTTTTGTTAAACGTAACCTTTTTTCTTGGTATGTCTCTTCATCACTTGAATGTTCTTCAGCTAATTTCTCAGTAGTGCTGTTGAAAATATTAAACAATAATGAAGCAAACACTTCATGTTAAGGAATTTACTTTTATAAATTACAAAATATTTGAATGTGACTATCATGCTAGTACTTGGCCCTTAAAATGTCAGGTTTTTCCCATGGCCCTTAAAATGTCAGATTTTTCCCAACACATGAAACTGTTAACTTTTTGAAGCAGAAAAACAGCTAACTTTAAATTTTTTTGCAGTGGTTAACAGATATACATAGGATATGTTACATACCAAATGAAAGAGAATATCATTCTGAATGATAAAATAACAAACTCAAAATTAAGGCTACTTAAGCCTAAAAAACAGTTAACCCCTTTGGACATTTTAAGGATTAATATTATAAAATGCATTTATTTACATTTACAGAATACATGACTAGTTCCTCCACTCATCTAAATTGAAAAACTATTATTTTAATCTACTAGTGGTAGCTAGGCATAACTGTAACGATAGATGTGCACTATTTTCTTGTTATGATTACAGAACCAGCCAGACATAGCAACTAAAGCCCACACTTCAACTTCTCATGGTGCAGGCTGTTAGTATACTTCAGGAAGATATCCTCTCTCCTGAAGGGGAACAGAAGGATGGCTGTTGTATTAGTTTGGCCTACTGCTGCCACTCTTTTTACCCCTTCTATGTGGTCCCACACACGGGATCTTAATACTGACCACTTATAAAATTTATACTAAATATATAAAAATATTGTCTACTGGTTATGATTTTGATTTTGGATTATGGATATTTTGCACTGGTAGGCTGCTGTTGAAAGATAATCTATTGCTGTGTTTTCTGATTGTGGGTTGTCAGTCCCAACTGAACAAACACACAGGATATTTTATATCATATGATCTTGTTCAGAAGCCATTGCACTTGAACCCTTGAAATTAGTTTTAGCATCATCAATCCTAAACTGGAATGTCAGCTTGCTGGTGCTAAAAGGAGCCTGATGAATTCTGATGGCAATGAACTCCCTTGGTTGCTTAAGTTCTTACCAGCATGGTAGCTTCAACAAACCTGCATGGTAGCAAATGGGTAACAGATCATCTCCATGCCTAAAATTAGGAAGTTATTTGTTATTGGCCATACCTCTTCTAATAAAACAGTTTTCCAACCTTTTCTCCCACATCATCAAAGCCTTTTCATGCCTTTGTTTTCAAGAGTTTCTTAATGACAGTTTCCATTTATCATTAGATGCATAATGATTGTCATTTTCATTTTATGACTGTTTGGCTGCATTTACTGTGATTTTTTTAAAAATAAATTATATTATTTTTTCCCAATTGAGAAACTTGATATACTTCAATAAGAAAAATTTTTAATGTCTTCGTTTTGCTACAAATATAAAATTTTAGAGTCCTAAATGAGGGACTTTTTTGTCATTTAACAAAGTTTCAGGCTACATGACATTTATTGTATGTTTCTTTGTTCCACCAGAAAATTGCAGATTATGCACCTGGCATGCTAATAACTGAGCCACCCCCAACCCATTTCATGTTGTGTAACAACCCCTATCATTACTAAATAAAATGCTGAAAACCAATTTTTTTTTTTCAAGAATTCTACCACCTGGAATTGATTTAACTGAAAAATCATCATATTTAAGTCTGAAACTTTCCCAAAATGTAGATTATGAATTCTACTTAACATCTAGATCAGGCCTGCCCAAACCAAATTTATTGAAGAGTCACTAGAACATGAACTATTTTCTTCAAATGCCACAAAAAAAACCTCTCTACTTAAAAAGGAAAAAAAAAATTCTAATGAGTAATGAATTGAAAAAAAAAATGGATTTTAAAGAAACAAGAAAATATCTTGATTAAATATATATACATTTTTAAAGAGTACCATGAAATGGCAATATCATTTAGTTATGCACCTAAAAATGTTTGGTAAAAAAATTGGAAGAAATCAGCCAGATTCAGTAAATTGATTATTTGTTTTATGAGCTGTATGTTGGACAGACCTGATCTAGACAGTGCAATGTTTTAAGATATAAGCTTTATAACTAACTGATCAGCATTACCACTAATTATGAATATCTTTTTATCATTGCAGTGCTATAAGACTTCCTTCTTTCAGACTTTCAAATGAAAAGTGAACAAATTGGAAATGAATGGTAAATCATTTACTGATGCCATGCTTAGTGTTTGCCATTTTAACATGCTATGCCTAATGAGACATTTACCAAAACATGAAATTAGCAAAATGATATCCTCTTTCATAGAATGACTTTGTTGCATGAGAAAGTCTGCGACAATGCACTGCATCTTTTCATTTGACTTCAACTTTCTTCTTTTCATGACGTTTTTTAAAGGTCCAGAAATGTGAAAACTAATAGTGGAGATGCCAGTACTATAGGGAGGATGTTTCAAGGTGTTCCCAACCATATCTATTCAACATTGCTATTATTACTTGGGCAGTATCAGAGTGGATGTTGTCATGCAACAAAACAGTTTAAAAGAATCCTGGGTGCTTCAACTTTATTGCCTACCTTCAAATGTCCAAAGTTTCACAATATCATTGCAAGTCAATGGTATCAGCATATTCGAAAATTCAGTCACCAGCAGAACCCGATAGTTCCTGATAGCATTTAAAGTTGATAGCATTATAGTTCCTGATAGTTCCTGATAGCATTTAAAGTTGAACAATGTGCATCAGCATACTGCACATTGTTCAATTTTAAATGTTTCTATGCAGGGTTGTTTGGAATCTGTACTACATCTATCACATTCAAGCCAATTGCCACTAATTCTGGTGTTGATGAATTCCTTCTATGTATACCCTTCCCCCTGTGCGAAGCCACAAAGATCACTCACTCTATTACCTAGCTATAATTGTTGTCCACTTTTCATTTGAAAGACCCTTATATATTAAATTTATAGACTTTTAGACCAGCATTAAATTAAAAATAGCTCACCTTTCATGGGTTACAAAACAACAAATTGAAAAAAAAGAGGGGGGGGGGGGAATCAAGATTATCAAACAGCTATTTCTATCATGAATAAAATGTTTTTAATGTTATACAAAGGAATGCATGAAGAACTGAGTCTAAATAGCAATTCTCACTTGAATTCATCTTCTTCACTGGAAATGTCTTCCTGCATCCTATTATTACGAAAATGATTCTTTGCAATTTTTTCATTCTTTGTAGCCCTTTCTCTTTTTCCTGTCTGTAAAGTTCTTTCCTTTTTTCCTAGGTGCAAAGTTTTTTCTCTCTTTCCAGGCTGCAAAAGAATCAGTATAACATCAAATTATATGAAAATTACTAATTTAGAATACTGAAAAAGAATGCAAAAAACAATTAAAAAATAAAATTCAGTCTTTAGTACCAAACAAAAATAAGTTCTTTTAAAAATATTAAAGTTTGAACTTTTTTATTTATATATATATGTGTAAAATTAGCTTACCAGATACCTTTGTCATAAAAGGAGGACGAAAAAGCTAGAAATGGAGGACAAAGGTGGACATGCTTTCAATTTATAAAATAAGTTTTTTCTACTAAGTTTTATTTTAATTATCAACTAACAGTTGAATCAGAAAATGGCATAATACTTATTAAATATACTTTAAAATATATGATGTACCAATCTTCCAACTTGATAAGCAATCAAGAATTATTTTGCTTTAAGTGGCATAATGGTTAGTAACTATCTGCTGCTGCAGAAGCCAAATATTGTGTGTAAGGCTCCTACAAACTAGGAGTAGTCCTTAATTCTTTCACTATCTTTTATGTTGCAAAAAATTTACTCTGAACTTTTTATAGCTCCATCTATCTTTAGGCGGAAACAAATTTTTTTTTTGAAGTTTTCTAAAGCACATACTTTTTTCAATCTGGTATATAAATTGCTAATATTGAGATTACAGATAATAGTAACTCTTACAACATTAACAGAGTTAATTTAGCATTCACAATTTGCATTTACAGCAAATTATTTCACGATCTGAGTTTATAGTAAATTATTTCACGATTGACAGTAAATTATATTATAGTCAAGGGTTCAAGAAATTTGAAAAAGGAATGTCCAAGAAAAAGTGCTTTTAATTTTAAACATGAGCTTTTAGTTTTAAACATGAGTTATATAAAAAGGAGGACGTATGGTAATCCTATGTAAAATAGATATTTCAGAGTTCCTAAAAAATAAATAACTGACTCTTGCTCAAACTACTATTAACACAGCCCAGATTACAACAAAGCTGTAGTCAATCTTCTATATTTAGAACAGTCCCTCACTAGCTGGCTGAGAGCTCCAGCGAGTAGTTATTTTGTAAATATCCCATCATCTGTGTTCTCAATAAAACGAAGCCAGATGCCAATGGAACATATTTTTTATTGGAGATTTTGAGTGATTTGCACGAAAATACAGCTGTATACGTTTTTGTATCATTTTAGTATATTTTGCAATTAAAAACTATTTTAACATTCCTAGATTACTTTTATCTATTATCAGATATCTTTTACGAATGGAATACAAAGAGAAAAATCGACATTTCTTTGATCATGTAATCAGCGTCATAGGATCCTTTTTCAATTATTTATTTTTCAATTTTTATTTAAATAATCTTGATTTAAAGCAAAATAAATCTTTGTAGCACTATTACCTGAATCTTAGAGTTTACCAATCAGGAAAAAATCGACATTATATGTCGCTTGTATAAATGATCACATAATTTTGTAAAAATTAGATAAATGAAAGATTTAAGTAACAATAGAAATATTATGAATCATACATATTAAGGTAGTGAAATACTTAAAAAAAAATACCTTTGTCATATTTTCTGAATTTTTTTTTACTGAATTTGAAATGCAAAAATACAGTAAAACCTTGCAATTTTCTTCAAAAAATGCATATAAAATTTTACTTACCCACCTTTTTTGTTCTTTAATTTCATATATAACATGACCTATTTCTGTTGATTGGTTATTTTTTTTCTTCAAAAAGCCAACTTGTTTATTTCACTGGTCAGAGCTGGTGAAAAGCCTGGACTTTTCTCAAAGCACAGTACATTGAAAAAAAAAAAATCCAAAAAAGGGAGTAATTTTCTTCATTTAAGATAATTTTATTTTCCTCCTATTCATGAACAAATAGCTTCTATTGATGTTCTACCTATTAGTTTTTTCTTCATAAATTTTTATTCACAATGCCAGATGCATTTTTTTATTACATGCCTTTATAAAAGCCCTACTAAAATAAAACCTGGCCTCTTTTTTGTTAAATATTTTATTTTCAGGAAATCCAGAATTAAATGCTGAATAATTTTATATACAACATTCCATAATTCTTTTCACTAGTTATTTGGCAAAAAAGTTCTAAAGTTCACTTCTTTTTACCTGAATACAGTTGAAAAGAAGCTTGGTCACAGGTACAATTCAGTTTTTCAGGCTTGGCATGGTAAGGGTTAAAAGATAACTCAGTGAGCTTGCACGCAATATCCAAGATACAGCATAAACCTCTAAAATCAAAGGTATTAGGTTTCTTCCTATTTTGCTTACAAAGGGTTTCAGCTTCTCTACCATAGCAAATTTGGAAAGAATTATTATTATACAACCTAATTTTAGTCTTTGATATACACACCTATTTTTCCATAATGTCCACTAATTTTTAAATATCCCAGCAGCAATGCCTATACTTCTGTTTATCTCATGTCACATATTACCAGTATCTGGCCCTAAATGAAGGGATGGGAGAAACTAAGCCAACAATGTCAGCTAGGGTTTTCATTTTGGGCAATTTCTGAGTGGGCATACACCTCTTTCAGCTAATCATCAACTGAGAATAAAAGGGCTATAAACAGCTTAGAAATACATTAATACTAGTGGATGGAGAATTCAGGACTTCACCATCCTTATGGGTTAGAAATTTGGCTGGTAAGCAGTCTTCAAAAGGTTAAAACTTTCATTTTTTATTATACCTTCATTAATAACTCGGATTCAGAATGAGAAAACAGGTTTTACACACAAATTCAATATATTTGGAAATTCTGTCAAGGAGATATTGTTCTTTCTGGGTGACTTTAATGCCAGAGTTGGTACTGACTTTTGGCCAGTGGTGTCACCCCATTCTGTTAACAATCACTTGTCTTCAGCAGCAATTTTTATTTTACTATTTTTAACATAATAACAATAAGGCATTAACAAGAATCTCCTTTTTAATAGCCAATAAAAATGATTAACCATTCTCCTTATACGCATATATATATTTTTTTTTATTATCAATATAACTATATTTCATATCATTATTTTTCTTATAACTGGTTTTGAAATCAATACTATTTTGAACCACTTCAACCAAACATGGTGTGAAACAGATGATACTACTGCTGTTGGACAGGAATGATAGGTTCTTTTGGCACTGAAAGTTGCAATAACAATGAAAAACTCCCACCAGTAAAGAAATTTAATGATCTGGGAATAAGCAACAATTACTACAAACACTAGATATTTATAAATGCACAAGGATTTCACCTGATAGGCTGGATAGGAAAATGATTATAAATTTACATTAAATGGGATAGCTGGGTCATATAGGCTAGCTGAAATCAGATCTGCCCATTTGTTAAAAGTGTCTTGCAACTTAAGTTTATGAAATGTGCTGATGTTAAAAGAATTACTATTAACACTGAAGATCTAAAAATTCCTATCAAGAAAGGTTACTTAGTCATTGTGGCAATTGTGGTTTGCATAATACTGAGGTTGAGGAAAATAATGTATTCTTGAAACAAACAGTACTTTTCTGGGTAAGAAGGAAAAGAGGAGACAAGAGTAATTTGAGTGATAGGCCAAACTCCCCTCCCCCCCCAAAAAAAGGGTGCACGCATAAATTGAAACAATATTCTATTAGTCTTATGAGAGCATTAGAGAGAATTTTAAAATATGTTACTAATAAATACAATAATCAAAATTGTATTTGGGAAATATCCTACTTTCCATCACTCATAGGGGTGGGGGTGGCTCAGTCGGTAGCGCACCAGGCTTGTAATCTGTAATTCCCATGTTCGAGTCCCAGCTGGTAAGCATTGAGATTTACCTCCGCAAAATTCCCTGCCCATGGTCAGTAGGGGACACCGATGGACTTGGAAAGGTCATCGTCCGTCGGATGGGACGTAAGCCATGGCCCCGTGTGCGGGAGAGCCATACCCTGTGCACGTTAAAGAACACGCTGGATGGCCTTGACTGGAGGCTACCATCTGTCTCCCAATAGCTGTCCAAATGGGTTTCCTGCCCCGACCTTCTCCGAGCCTTTGGGGTTCATGTGACCTGGCCATTTAGCCCATGCTGTGCAAAAAAGTGCCGTTCAGAGGTAAAACAACCCAACCCAAATCCATCACTCATATTTTCCTTTCCTTAAAATTTTTAAATAAAAAAAATTAGCTCAATATTTCTATTTAAAAAACTATTTTTAAAATGTAAAACATATTTAAACAGTGCATCTGAAAAGTAATGACACAAAAATTCTAAAACAAAAGCAAATGCTCAAAAAAAGAATTTTCATTAAGAAAATCTCTTTTAATCATTGAAAGCATTCTTGAAATTCATCCTAAATGATCCTTTAGATGTTTGGTCACATTCTTTTGGATGAGTTAAAATTGTTTGAAGATTAATATCACAAAAAGGGCTTTTCTTATTTACTAGATTTGACTCTGGTTGACTTCTTTCTGAAGTTAAAAATGAAGATGAAAGGGAAATGATTTCATACCATCCAAAACAATAAAACTGACCATCTCAAGGAATAACTTTGAAGGAATTTCAACAATTAAAAGTTGGGTTGTTTTTCCTCTGAGCAGCACTTTTTTGCACACAATGGGCTAAATGGCCAGATCACAAGGACTCTATAAAAGGTTGGGGAAGAGACCCTACTGGACAGCTGTCTATAGCCTCCTATCAAAGGTTATCCAGATTGTTATTTTAACATGCACAAGGTATGTCTCTTCTGCAAGTGGGGGCCATGTCTTAACGTCCCATGTGATGGACGGTGGTCTTTCCAAGCCCATCAATATCTCCTACTGACTGAGGGTAAGGCATGGAGTTTTGCAGAGATAAATCTCGTTGCTGGCCCAGGTGGGACTCAAACCTGGGAACTGCAGATTACAAGCCTGGGCATGCTACCAATTGAACCACCCCTGTCCCAACAATTAAAAGAGATGTAACATGGCTGAGTGGTTAGAGCACTTGGCTACTGATCTAAGGGACCTGGGTTCGAGCCCCAGATAAGGCATGAACGTTTGTGTTGTTTTTCTGCTGAGGTCCTGCCACCCTCACAGACTTTCTACTATGGCATATAAACTGACAGGCTCCTGTCAGACATCTGTGGCAAGCAGCTGCTTGAGGGGTAACAGGGAGGATCCCATGGTGATTTTTTGAGTGATACAATAAATTCTTTTTCTAAACATTGCTTTGGTTTTAGAATTTGTCTCGTTACTTTTCAGATGCACCACTGTTTATGCTTATCTACTACTATTACTACCTACAACTATTGCATTAATTATTCAACATGATATCATGCACTTCATGTGACTTATGAAACTTTAACACTTCCCAATACAAATAACAATTTTTTTAGTTTATAACCTGGTGTCCAAGTGGTTAGTGTGCTAGGCTGAAGTTTAAAGGTGTCCTTGGATAAGTTTGGATATTTCTTTTATTGTCTTTCTGCCTTCTCATCATTACAGATCTTATCTGTAGGGCATTATTAATGACACGCCTGTCAGACCACTGTGGAAAGTGGCTGTTAAAGGGATAATTAAATTCTGCCAGCACAGATATCATTATATATATATATTTATTCCAGATTTTTTTTTACTGTTAAGCTTGTAAAATATAATACTGATATATATATTATTCTATTCTAGAGATAGTCAGAAATTACTTAAAAACTAGAATAACAACATGTTTCTGGTGAATGTGGAATATTCACTTTTAAAGAAATAAAATTTGCCATTTTCTGACTTTGCATCCTCTGATGGTGGAAATTCAAACTATTGGATGATTCAGAAAACATAAATAGTAATATTTCATTAGTATCTCTCCAACCCAAAAAGAATGTTTCATCTTTTAAAAAAGTTACATTTTCCCACCCCTTGGGAGTAAGGGGGTAACAAACTGCTGCAATCACAGTATAAACTCTTTGATCATCACACTCTGCAATATAAATTTTTAGCATGAATAGCCCATTAATCTATAAACATTTAAAGTTTTGCTGTTTTATAAACTTCTATTAGTAGAAATTAAAAACATTGGGAGATTTGGTAAACACAAAGTCTAATATTTGTCTAGTACATATCTAACCAAAAAATAATCGTGCATTTTTTTTTTGGTTATTTCGCAGTTTGGCTTATTTTGAAAACTATAGATTCCAGTTTAGGCTATGTCCTTTCCCAGTTAACGTACTTCGCTGCAATACTCCTCTACACTGTAACCAATTTGCCTTCCGTATTATAAAAAACCTCCATAAGGAAATAAAGAATATAATTCTGTTTTATATATATAATGCCATGGGCTGTATCTTAGAAATGCAAAAAATCAGTAGGGTTGGGTTGTTTTACCTCTGAATAGCACTTTTTTGCACACCATGTACTAAATGTCGTCCCGTGGCCGAGTGGTTAGCGCACTTGGCTACTGATCTACGAGACCTGGGTTTGAGCCCCGGGTAAGGCATGGCTGTTCGTGTTGTTTTTCTGCTGAGGTTCTGCCATCCTCTCAGACCTTCTACTCTGGCATATAAACTGACAGGCTCCTGTCAGACCTCTGTGGCACGCAGCTGCTTGAGGGGGTATTTATTTTTTATTATTTATGTACTAAATGGCCAGGTCACAAGGATCCTGAAGGCTCAGAGATGGTTGGGGAAGGGGACCCACTGGAAGAGCTGTTGGGAGACAGATGGTAGCCTCCCGTCAAGGCCATCCAGTGTGTTCTTTAACGTATACAGGGTATGGCTCTCCTGCACACAGGGCCACAGCTTAACATCCCATCCGAAGGACAGCGGCCTTTCCAAGCCTATCGATGTCCCCTATTGACCATGGGCAGGGTGAGGAGTTTTGCGGAGATAAATCTCAACGCTGATCCAGCTGGGACTCAAACCTGGGAACTGTAGATTCTGAGCCTGGTGCACTACCGACTGAGCCACCTCCACCCCACAAAAATCAGTAGGAATATTTAAAAAAATGCTTTAGATGCTACCTGCTGATGGTGGCCATTTTACATATTTTAACGATCAATTTATAAGCTTTCAAAGCCCTCATTTATTTCAACAATTACCTGACTGCTGCATTACAAAGAAAAAAATCCCCAGAAGATAATAAATAAATCATTTGTTTTCCGGTTCTTTTTATAATATGGCAGGTGATTTACTCAGAAATCTGAATCACTAATGTCCTAGCAGTTATGCAAAACCCGAGTTTTCTAATACATAATGTACACGGTTAAAGGACACATAACTTTTAAAGCTTTGACAAAAACACAAATAGAAAATAACAATTTAATATCCAGAATAAAAACTTGACTGAATTTAAAAAAACAAATCGCTGGTTATTTTGCAACTTGGGTTCCTGGGAAAGGATGTAGCCTAAACTGGAACCTATAATTTCAAAAATAACCCAAACTACAAAATAACCCTCAAAAAACGTAAAATGGTCGCCATTAGCAGGTAGCATCAAAAACGTTTTTATATTCCTATCGATTTTTGCATTACTAAGATACAGCCCATGGCATTATATAAAAAAAAATCCCAAAATTTTATACTTTATTTCCTTATGATTATTGCAGCGAAGCCTGTTAACTGGAAAAGGACATAGCCTAAACTGGAATCTATAGTTACCAAAGTAACCCAAAGTGCAAAATAACCCAATATTGTCAGTGAAAAAACTAGGAAAAGTTAAATCTTTAGTAGGCACAAGTACATTGGCATAGAAATTCAAAAGAAACGAAATAGTCAGTTCGCGGAGTTTTATAACTGTACAGATCAGTGTAAGTGAAAAAACTAGGAAAAGTAAATCTTTAGTAGGCACAAGTACATTGGCATAGAAATTCAAAAGAAACGAAATAGTCAGTGCGCGGAGTTTTATAACTGTACAGATCTAACCACATGGTAATGTTACAAATTGACATATCACACTGAGACCTTTACGGGAGACCACAAAATATGGTTTCAAAACGACAATTTATTAAATGCGAGTACTACAAATGTTTGACTTTACAATGCGAATGTAACAATTCCTGGTGCTATCTCATTTACACTTTGAACAAAAACATTGCTAAAAAAAACATCTTTTTTTACCTGATCAATATTATTTTCTTTTCGTCCTTTTAGGGTTTTTTTTCTAATAAAAAACGGCATTTTGATATAAATAACACATAAACTCACGTGTACTACGACCACAAACTACAAAAAAAAATAGCAACTGAGAAAGTTTGTTTTCTTCCTTTGTGTGGAATATTATTATTCCTGAAATTAAACGAGTCACTGGAAGGAGAGCTATGCACCAATCCCCTGTGATGATGCTTAGAACCGGCCAGGCCTAGCACCTAATGTCCGACCCCGCCTTCTCGTGGTGCAGACCGTTAGTACCATGGACCTTTCAAAAGAGATTCTCTCTTGTGGAACGGAGTGGAGAGCTGCCAGATTAGTGTGGCCTACTGATCTGGACAACTATGGCTACTTTTTTTTTCTACCCTGCTGAGGAGTGGTCCTGGTGCTGGGTCCTGGTGCTGACCATATAAACCCACTGGACTGGACAGATATATGGCTCTGAGCTTGATTATGGATCCTGATTTTGTTGCACTGGTGGGTTTCTGTGGAGGGAAAATCTTTCGCTGTGTTTTCTGTTTGTTTGTGGGTTGACAGCCCCAAGTGAATAGATTCACAGGATATTTCTTATCAGCTGGTGGATAATCCTGAGCAGAGGTCATCGCAGACACATGAACTCTTTGCTTCTATTGGCATCGTTAATTTCTACATTGGAGGAAGTCTTCCAGTGTAGATGGCTTCAGCCTTTAGTGGTGGAGGAACGGGTCTTTGCCCCATGTTCTGCGATTAGGGGGCTGTTTGATATTGTCGGCATTCCCTCTCTCAATAAACATAGTTTCTTTAAACATCCCACTAACCATTTTTTCTCCATAGGTAGTTGGAATGTGAGGACTCTGCGCAGAGCTTTTCCTCTTGATGTCCTCACACAAGAATTCCACCATTATAATTTCGATATTCTCGGCTTGCAAGAGACCAGATGATCCAAAGATTCCAAAGGTAGGTGAGAGGCTAGTTTAGGGCCATCTTAAGTATAGCTATGTGGCACTATAGTATGACTGAAGACAAAGGATGTTCTCAACCGTGATGTCACTACCGAGATCGGAAGTTTCAAACCAGACGGTGTAAAAATCGTTAGTAAAGGTTTTGATTGTTGTCTTTATTCATTATTTAGAGTTTCAATTTTTCTTCTTCGGGGTTTACCGTTTTAAATTAGATTTTTATTTATACTTTCAACATTTTAAAAAGATTTTTCTTTTCCCCTGAAGCGCTTAAATTACCTGTGAATCTCCTCTTACCACCCGTCACGTGATAACATGTGAGCGTCTATAAACGGTTGTCATATGCAGTCTATCCGTTCTTTGGTCGAAGATGATGATGAACAAGTTCTATGTTCTCAGCCTTTGTATGATCCAAAGTTGCTCCGATATCACAGAAGAAGGAAGAAAGAGGAGACGCTCTAAACACTTAAAGTTGATTCTATGACTGCGCTGTAACCATGTTGCTCTGTTGAAAACAGCTCTAACTGTTCAAAACACCTTTGATGGCCTTAACTCACAGAATACGTAGTATTCTGTGCTGTAACTTTAGTAACAGAACGATTTCTACTCTTTAAAACGTTGACGAGTTGCGATTTTTATATTATGGCTGTTTGTTCAACATTTAAATGTACGAATAACCCTTCAAAGACGTCACCAGAAATTACATTTCATTAATAAGTTTATCAAATTAATCAAAAATAAATAAATTATGGAACGTGAAAATATCTTCTTGTTGTATTTATGCCTTTACGAAATATAAGTTTTAATTCTGTTTACAAACCTTCATGAATTAAGCAGACACTCATTTCTTTAGGTTTGATGCACTAAGGAATCAAGGGATTAAACATGAATATGATAGAGGGGCGGGGGTGGCTCAGTCGGTAGCGCGCCAGGCTCGTAATCTGTAGTTCCCAGGTTCGAGTCCCAGCTGGGTCAGCGTTGAGATTTATCTCCGCAAATTTCCCCGCCCTGCCCACGGTCAGTAGGGGACACCGATGGGCTTGGAAAGGCCGCCGTCCGTCGGATGGGACGTTAAGCCGTGGCCCCGTGTGTGGGAGAGCCATACCCTGTGCACGTTAAAGAACACGCTGGATGGCCTTGACGGGAGGCTACCATCTGTCTCCCAACAGCTGTTCCAGTGGGTCCCCTCCCCCAACCTTCTCTGAGCCTTCGGGGTCCTTGTGACCTGGCCATTTAGCCCATGGTGTGCAAAAAAGTGCCGCTCAGAGGTAAAACAACCCAACCCATGAATATGATATTTTAAATTAAATGAAATATTTGATGCTGAGAATAATAATGTCTCTCCATTTCGGACCCTTTCCTGGAACTAGCATTTTCAGCATTTTATTTGTATTCAAGCAAAATGACATGTCTGAAAAATTAAATAAATTCTAACGGGTTTGGACTGTATTATTAAATCACTGATTCGTGGCTTTGCCGTTGATTCTTTCATGATTTCAAGTCAAAATATTTTGTTTTACATATCTGGGAAATAAACGATATTACACTGTTTTTATTAGCGCCATGCTGTTGCCTTGACTATTATTTTTCATCGATTACTATTTACGTGTTACTCTCAATGGTTTGTAGATTCTTAGCATATGGTACCCACGGAAATTCCCGCTTTACCCACGGTCAATAGGGGACAGCGATGGACTTCGAAAGGTCACAGTCAGTCTGATGGGACGTTAATCCGTGGCTCCATGTGCCGGAGAGCCATAATCTGTGCACATGAAAAGAACACGCTTGATGGCCTTGACGCGAGGCTACCATCTGTCTCCCAACAGCTGTTCCAGTGAGTCCACTCCCCCAACCTTCTCTGAGGCTTCAGGGTCCCTGTGACCTGGTCATTTAGACCATTGTGTCCAAAAAAGAAAAGAATGTCGTTCAGAGGCAAAAAACAACCCAACAATAACCAACAGAAATTATTTATTTTCCCGCTTTTTTCGATACCGGTGCCGTTACACCTTGATTATAACGAATATCAATCGCATAAACTTACGGTTGTTGAACTGGCTGTACGATATGGGTTACAAAAATGGCGAAGGAACAGCTGAATTTATTGAAGTATACTATTCATTGTTGCTCTAGCTACTCTTCTTCTTACTTACCCGAGTGAGTTGATATTTTTTTGCAGTTCCAAAGATATTATTTAAAATTTTATTACTATTACATTTCAACATGTAAATCTCGTAAAAATATATTGAGTCCAAATATATTAGGAATTATGAAAACTGACTGATACTGATGTTTTTCATAAAAGCACTTCTTTACTGAGAAGAATATATGCCAAAACTTATGATTTATTTTTTTTTAATTTCTGTTTTTTTTATTAACACACTGATCTTGAATTTAGCATAATCATAACCTTAAATTGCTACAATTAAAATTATTTCTTCAGCTACGAAGGTAAACTTTGGTTGGAACAATTATATTATTGTGGTTGCTTATTTTTTTATTCATTAGTCTAGTAATCTAGAATAAGAAATGTATATCGAGTTTTTTAAAATTTTAAGCCCAATGTTTTATGTAATATTTTTGCAAGCATATCTTACAATACTCGATGGCAATAAGTACGAACAAGTTGAGTAACGTACTTTTGAACTACTAGATGATTACCCACATATCAACATTTCCCCCAAAAGTTAGGTGAAAAGGCAAAAAAAAAGAGTAAAACAGAAGAGTAATGTCTATTAGAAAGTAGGTAAAAGAAACAAAGTATTTGCAGAAATTCTTCAAATATACGCTCACTGTTACACAATTCCCAGCTGAATGCACAATGAGCAGCTGCACATGCCCCTTATTAAAATTAATTAATTCGTATTAATTATATTATTTCATACACTTTAATATGTTTGTTCAGTGAACAAGGAAAATAGTAAATTAAATAAAAATAAATATTGATATTGTAACGTGATTAAAATTATGGCTAAAATAACCCTAATGCTGTTGTAATGTCTTAGCATGCTTGAGTGCATAATAGAAGTATCAAGTACATATGTTGAGTTCTGACTGAAATGTGATCGCCTTATCAGGTTTCATTGAAACTCATTTTACCAACTGACTCCTTTCAAGCCGTTGTGATAATTGGGCTATCTAAAATTTTGAGAATAATTAAAAAAAAAACATATTCCAAGTAGTTACTGTGCTTGGCTACAGATCAAAAGTAGTTGGGTTTAATACCCTCTCAAGCAGCTGCTTGCCACAGAGGTCTGACAGGAGCCCGTCAGTTTATATGCCATAGTAGATCTTAGAGGATGGCAGGGCCTCAGCAGAAAAACAACACAACATCCATGCTTTACCCAGGGCTCAAATTCAGGTTCCTTAGATCAGTAGCCAAGTGCGCTAACCACTCGGTTATGGGACAGCTGTTGGGTTCAAGCCCTGTAAATAAAAGCATGGATGTTTCTTGTGGTATCATTCTGCTGATGTCTCATCCACAGATAAAGAAGAGGACAGATAGTAACTAATTCAAATTGTAGTGCAGTCCTAATATATACTAATTTAATAACATGATAATTCTGTGGTACAAAAATTAAAAACATTCTTCCAGGGGAGTAGTTTTCAGCACAGGGAAGTGCTGTACATTGCCATTAATTATCATGGAATATACTTAAAACAACACCTTAAAATTACCCCAATTTTACATTCATACTCAAAGTTAACTCTTCAAATCAGAGACCAACTAGAGTTACATATAAAATGAACATATTTACCAATTTTGCTGGTACAATTGCATTATCAGCGACGATGTCATGCTGCAGTTGGTGAATATAAATGCTACCAGTCCTAAGATGGTCTTCCTGTAGTTTTACAATATGTGCATATATGTTATGAACTGAAAAATTTCTTTACATTCTACATTCAAGTCAGAAACTTCTTTCAACACTGATGCTTGGAATGTAATTATGATGCCAGTTGTTCATGGTTTTATCAGTTTGATCTTTTGTGCTAGATGTTATTTACTGCGATGCATTTTGCCACGTAATTGCATGAATTTTTACACATTGAAAACATCAAGGAGATGGTATCTTCCGTTTTATATCTGTAAGGTAATAAAAGAACAGTTGACATACGGTGATGAGCACTTTTCCCCCTGCTTGAAAATGGTCTTTAGTAACTCAACTACTGGAAGTCAGCTAATGTCATAATGACCCATTGTTTAGCGTAGGTCAAACACCATTGCTTTCATACGTTAAGAACTTATAATACAAAGCCCGAATTACTCATTTTCTCCCAGCTCTCATCTTGTTAAGACTACCATTATTCTGTCTCATTTTGTAACTGTCAACAGAAGATGGAAATGTGTGTAGATGGAGCATAAAATATCAGGAAAAGAAAAAATAAGTTTTAATCCAGTTAGTAGGTGAATCTGTAGAAATGAATATGTGAATTACAGTGCTAATAAACTAGGAAAAAGACTGAAAAAGGTGCTCAGTGTTGAGTGCCATTAAGTATTGAAATATTAGCAAAAACATCTTGCCAAAATAATATACCTATTTTTTGCATTTGCTCATACAATCTCAGTCATACTATGATATGAAAATGAACTGAATATGAAAATATAACAATTTATTTGACATTTGTTTTACAATAAAATACTAATATTGTGCTTTAAAAACATTTTAGCTAACAAACCTTGGTATCATGCAATGTCACTTGACTAGTAATACACAGTTCTGTGGTTCAAAACTGCAGCTGCATTTGCAGTTTTTTTTTTTTGTTTTTGACAAAAGGCTTTTTGGAGCTTCTGGGCTTTGTTCATAGAGGAGTTGCAATTATTTCATTATAACCATGGGGTCTATGGAAATTATCAATCTGAACTCTCCTTCATCTGTGATTTCACCTTCCCTACAGATTCTTTGGCATAGTATACTGACAGGATCCTATCAGACCTCTACATATGTTGGTTACAGTATGTAGAGGTAACAGTACAGCAAGCAGTTGCTCTCAGTAAGCAGTTGCATGATGAAAAATTGTTTTTAAAAATATTTTGCTACATAATGATCAGTTGCACAGAGTTGCCACTGACACACCTACAGAGTTTATATATATAAGATTTTACATATTTATTTTCAGTAAATATGTGTAATTTAGCCGTCCCATGGCCGAGTGGTTAGCGTGCTTGGCTACTGATCTAAGGGACCTGGGTTCGAACCCCGGGTAAGGCATGGATGTTCGTGTTGTTTTTCTGCTGAGGTCCTACCATCCTCTCAGACCGTCTACTATGGCATATAAACTGATAGGCTCCTGTCAGACCTCTGTGGCAAGCAGCTGCTTGAGGGGGTATTTATTTTATTATTTTTATGTATAATTTAATAAAATGTCAAGTTTTAAATATCATTTTTTGTGGCTGATATTTGAAATTAACAAAGTACTTTGATTGAATTTAAATATTCTAATGAGGAAACTGATAGTTAAAGATATGTAAAGTTATGACTTAGACTACCTGTATGATAAATATGTGTAAGCATGTTTTACAATTTGTATAGAAACATATTTTTTTACAGCCTGTAAAATGTATTATTAAATATTTTTCAAATCTGAAACTTGTTACAGAAATATTCAGACTGACAAGCCCAGTGATCAGTCATCTAGATGGTCATCAGATTCTAATAATCCACCACAAGTTAGTATTTTTTTTGGTCTAGTTATTATATCAAATACATTAATTAAGTTTTTATTAAGGTAATTTTTTAAGACTATCACATTAACTTACAGTATAAAGTAAGTCAAGCTTGCAATCAATTTGCAAACAATGAATGATAGAAAATTTTAGATACCACATTTAACAAAAGAAAATAGGACATTTTTATTTTCTAATCAGTTGCAGATAACAAGAATAGCCACTCTATGCTCATTCTTTGGTAATCCACACACAAAAGAACTATATTCTATCCAGTATGCACATTTGAAAAATCTACTGGATTGCTTTTGCATAAAGTTGTCCATAACTTTTGTACAGTGGATCTTCTTGCCAGAATTTTTCTTAGCCTTAGAAATCTTGTAACTTGCCAATTAGAAATTTTTCAGAAAAAACAAAACATGATAATAGTAAATGAATAATAATACATAAATCTCAAAATTTCTGAAATGCGAACAGTCCTTTTAAAAATACACTAAAATTTACAATGTTTGAAAGATATATAAATACAATTAGTGTAATAGACCATAAAAGTAAATTTTTCTACAAATGGGAAAGCAAACTTAACCATGTCCACTTGAAGCATTAGTTGGCATAGTGGTTAAGGAATACTAATATTCCAACAGGGCAAGGTTTGTGTGTTGTGTTAGTTCTATCGGAGGCAATGGTCAGCAGTGACTCCAGTCTTAGTAGGGCATATCCTTGTATGAGAAGCCTGTAAAAGCTAGGAATAGTTTTTTGGGATTCTTCTCTCTCCTGTGTGTTGTTTATTAAAAATGATTGCCTGTTACAGAAACACTTCTCTTCCTGGTAAAGATAAATGCAGATTTTGTTATTATCTACTGGGATTTGTCTCCTACTGTTATCATCTATGCAAAGTCAACATTTTATTGAGGCAATGTAAGAACAATGTCACAATATAATCTGTAGAATAACTGCATTACTTCAGCTGAAAAAACAGTGCTTCCATCCATAGTACCAGTCAGAAAGAAAAGTTATATATTATACTTACCACCCTCCTGATATTTCAAATATGGCATATGTTGATTTATTGTATACTTTATGCTGTTTAACACATGAAGATTGTGGTTAAGTTGGGCTTTTAAATTTATGCAGTAATATTCATGAATTAAATTTACTTTTATAACAGAAGTAAAGTTTTTCAGTACTTTCAATGTAGTGAAGCAGAAAGTGTATGAATCAGTTGTAGTGTAGTGAATCAATTGTAGTGTAGTGAATCAAACAAGAAAACTACCTTATTATGTAGCACAAACACTAATCCATTATAATTGTATTCTTGGGTGCAATAATTCAGTTTAATCATATAATACTGCACCTGAAAGCAAAAGTGTGTGATCAGCAAATGCTGTTTTCCCTGATGTTTACAACTATATACATTTTTTTTCTGCGTTCATCAGACAAAAAGATTCCTTTGATTTACATTTTCTATACACTGAAAACTGAAAACACTGCACTGAAAACTTTGTCCTTAAAAAAAATGACAGTTCTGTTTGTATGTCATATTGACCATTCTTGTGATATTATGAAGATTTTATAAGGAAATTATATTGAAATTAATAAATAATCTATTTTAAGAACACTGAAACTTGCTCATCTGACTTTAATTGTTTATTGCTGGTATGACTGCTTAAATGCTCTGAAATCATGCTAACTGGAATTCATGTATAACCAATATAACAACCTTCTTTATTTCAACATGCAGTAACTCATCACTTGGTTATTACATCCCATTGTCCAAAGAATAAAAAGTAAAATATTTTAGATTAATGCTCATTCATATCTTCAGCTGGGCCAGTGTTGATATTTATCTCCACAAAATTTCTAATCCTGCTCTCTTTCAATAGGGGACACCGATGGGCTTGAAAAGGCCACCGTCTGTTGGATAAGATGTTAAGCCGTGGCCCTTTGTGCAGAAGAGCCATACCCTGCGCATGTTAAAGAACACACTGGATGGTTTTGATGGGAGGCTACCATCTGTCTCCCAACAGCTGTTCAGTGAATCCCCTCTCCCAACCTTCCCTAAGCCCTTGGGGTCCTAGTGACCTGACCATTTAGCCCATTGTGTGCAAAGAAGTGCTGCTCATTAAAGCAACCCAACAACTCATTCATAAGTAGTCACATCATATCAAATGTTAGTTTCTTGTAGCAAATGTTGTAAAGTACCCAATATTATCATGTTATTTACTTCAGTTATAAATGTTAGAGGTAGGCCTACATGAGGAAGCCCTTAATTTTTGCAACATATATTTAATCAGTTTAGGTAGCTAAATAATCTTTTATTTGAATATGTTGAGAATGTATGCACCACAATGAATGCATTCTGAAATAATTTATGTTCTTGTTATTGGTGAACAACAGTGCAAATAACTCTTAACATCGATATCAAATTCAGAGGAAAAATTGTCTTGAGCTGTGTGGCATATGAACCTATGACCTCCCAATAACATATCATGTGCTCTGACCACTGAGTTACCTGCTGCCAATCAAGATCTGTTTAATGATATGAACTATTCTACCTGCAATATACAACTTAAATATCTGTCACCAGAAGGCAGTTTCTTCTCTGCTTGCAAAGAGCATCCTGAAGAAGATGGTAATGTATATTACTAGTATAATCAATTAATTAAAAAAAAATTCATATATTCAGTTGAAAGATATGAAGTCACTCTTAACCTCGGTATCAAATTCAGAGGAAAAAATTGTATTGAACTGAATAGGATATGAACCCATGACCTTTTGCTAACATGTCAAGTGCTCTGAGCTACCAGCCATTGATCAAGATCTATATAAACAGTTGTATCAGAATAACATGACCCCCCCCCCATTCCAATTATTAGGTAGGTGATCATATTATTCTGATATGACTGTGTATACATATACAGCTATATCTTTCAATTGAAGAAACATTAAGAAATTTATTAAGAAGTTAGATCAAATGAAGTTTCATCATTTGTTATTTTGGACTGATAAGAAAAAAGTAGAAATTTTTAGTTTGTGATTGCTCTCTAATATCCTTGACATAATTTGCTAGTCTGTATTATAATTAAAAGTAAACAGATATGGATAAATGCTTATATCATCTATTTTTGTTGGATTTATATGTTCATTGTAAAAAAGGTAATTTCTAAGATTACCTTCTGTGAATAAATTGTCATATAAAATTATTTTGTATTTCCAATAGTATCTTATTTTGAAATTGGATCAATCTGCAATTGTACACAGCATAACATTTGGAAAATATGAGAAAACCCATGTGTGCAATTTGAAGAAGTTCAAGGTATATGGTGGCCTAAGTGATGAAAACATGATTGAATTGTTAGATAGGTAAAAAGAAAATTATGTTGGTAATATTTTTTAGTTGAATTTAGAGTGTTTTTCACTGTGATATTTGTAATTGACACAAAAATATTTCAATAGACCAGAAGTAAAATCTGCATATAATTAAAAGTTGTTGAAAACTTTTGCTCTTGCAGCAAAAAATTAGTCATTTTTAATTAAGTGTTTTCTTTTTATTAATATTTATTTAATAAGTGAAATGCACCTTTGAAATTAATTAGCACCTTCCATATTTTATATCAGGCACATTGTTTCATTCCTTCTGCTGTCTTCAATCTGGTTGTGCAGCCATAGTGACAAAGCTCATGAGCTGCCACAGATTTATTATAATCCAGTTTTTTTTAATGCTTACATGTAACTGCTTGTGATTTATATATATATATGCAATTATTGAAACAGATGTATTTTGATGAATGTATGGCAACAATAATTTTAGTTTAAAATAAAATAATACCCCCTCAAGCAGCTGCTTGCCACAGAGGTGTGACAGGAACCTGTCAGTTTATATGCCATAGTAGAAAGTCTGAGATAATTTTTTTTTTGATGAAATAATTATGATTTACACTTTTTGAGTCCCCCAAAATATTTAATTGTGTCCTCTTAATAGTGAAAAAAATTTAAAATTCCAAAATTTTAAATGAATATTGCAAACAATGTATTTATGCTTGAATTTTGAAATTTTAGTGGTGGAATGTGATGGTCATGAATATTGTATAGTGTATGTATGTGTAGTGAACGTAGGAAATGTTAATGCAACCTTTGGGAAGTATATAAAAATATTTGAATATTTGATATTATTATTGAATATTTATATTATATTATATTATTGAATATTTATATTATATTATTGAATATTTATATTATATGATATTGAATATTTGATATTTAGGAAATTTTACTATTGGTGCAATCCTAGTTACAATTTTTTTAAGTTGATCTTTTTTTTCTAATACATATGAAAATTTCTCTGAAGTAAAGTATAATTTTTTATTTGTAGCTTTAAATAAGGATGCTTTTTTTTTTTATCTTGTTTTGTTTTTGTTCTTTAAAGATAATGTGTTCACTGTTATCTGTCTGTAGCCATTGAACTCTTTTGCTTTTAGAGATAAATTTTAAATTATTTTTGGGTTGGATAGATATTGATGAAATATTATGATTCACACTTTCCAAATCCCCCAAAATCTATAATTATGCCTTCTACAGTGGAAAAGATTGAAAATTCCAAAAATTGAAATCAATGTTGCATATGATATATTTATGGTAGAAATTTGAAGTTTTGGTACTGGAATAGGGAGGCCATGAAGTTTCCATTGGCAACAATAATTTTGGTGTAAGAGATAACTGTTTTTAGAGATAAAGTAAAAATTCTTTTTGGATTGATAAAATATTATGATTTCCACTTTTTGAGTCTCCTCAAATATTTAATTGTGTCCTCTAATGGTGAAAAAAAATTAAAATTCCAAAATTTTAATGAATGTTGCAAACAATGTATAAATGCTTGATTTTGAAATTTTAGTGGTGGAATGTGACGGTCATGAATATTCCATTGGCAACAATGAATTGACCTTTTATTGCTTGGGTAGGTGAGAAACACAACTGTTTTGTTTAAAGAGCTTATTGGAAAACATTTTTAATTGGATTGTTACTAATGAAATATAATTCACATTTTTAAATTCCTTAAGTAGTTTTAATTTACATATATATATGTCACTAAATGTCAAAATGCTTAACAAATGTTACAAGCAATATGTTTATGATAGAAATTTTAAAATTTTGGTGGTAGAATCTTGAGATATTCCACTGACAGCAACAGTCTGCCCCTTTTTTTTAGAGGGGCATGAGAAAAGCAACTTTTTAAATTCAAGGTTAAAAGACAAACACTTTTTCTGTTGTATAACTGTTAATAAAATACTATGGTTTGCATTTTCTCCATAATCCATTAGCCTGAATTAAAACTTTTAAGGAGTGAAAAAGTAGGTAAATGAAAAACGTCATTCTCTTTGAAAACCAGATTACCATGTGTGCCAGAGGTGATGTGCATTCTTTTAGTTAGTTGCTAAATGTTCCATTGCAATTGATTCCAGAAAATTTTCAGTAATGCTCTCATTCAATAATTAAGCAGTTATATATGATAGAGTAGTACAGGAAGTGAATGGGCAAGTTCACTCTGATGAATATTTTTGCAAGTCTGTTTGTTAATATATAAAATTTGTTAAAAGGAAAGAAAGTTTTAATTTAATATTATTGTTTAAAACCTTTTTTTTTACAGTGGGTTAAAAAATGATAACCAGCAAGAAACATTCTCCTTGAAGCGTTCTGTTGGTGGCAACATGTTTGCTTGTCGTTATATAAAAATTGGTAAGTCGTAAATTAATATTGGCAAACATTTCTGTTCAGTAGTATTAAGGATTATTAGCTTACCTCAGAATATAGTTCAGTATATATATATATTTCAGTGATAAGTTTGTACTAAGTGTTTGTTAAAGTCTAATATTGATAATAAGATTGGAAAATAATGTGCTCATTCTAGATGATTATTGTGTACTTTCAAAGAATTGTAAAGAAATGATGGCAATTTATTCTTGTATATCTTATTATCATTGTTAAAGAGACCATATAAATTATGTGATAGCATTTGCATCTGTTGGCACTTGGCCTCATATAAAATCATACTTTACATATCAGTGCATATAAGATAATTCTACCCCTAAAGTATATGTATATAACTTGGTACTTTAAAAACTAATATTTTTCTGAATGAATTGAAAATGTTTATAATAATCATTAGTATAATCAGTATATATTTTAAAATAACTTTGGGCTTTTCACACCATTTTAAAAATATAATATTTTACAAGATATTTGAAAAATGTGTACTGATATAAAATTGCCATAGGAGCAAATTTAGTGATAATGATTCATATTTTTATAATGATAAATTATTAATGATTTCATTTTACTTTTACAGTTCCTATCCAATCATGGGGTCCTAGTTTCAACTTCAGTATTTGGTATGTAGAACTGGATGGAAATGATGATTGGAATGTAGTTAAACCTTGTATCACTTGGTTTAATTATGTGAGTACTCATTATTTTTGTTATTTATTGCATATGATTCATATATTATCATCATACATTATTTATTATTATACAATAATTTACAGTTTTTTCACATTTTATCTCTAATCAGCAGAGGATTTTGCCTCCAGTCATGCATTCTAATTTTACAGATGTTATATATTATCTCATTTTCTTTGAAAACAAGATAATAGTGTCATCTGTAGACATAAAACATTTTTGTTTATAGAAACAAATAAAAAATTCTTTTCGTGTTGGTAGGTATTGATGAAATATTATGATATACACTTTCCAAATCTCCTGAAAGTCATAATTGTGCCCTCTAACAGTGGGAAAAGTTGAAAATTCCAAAATTTGAAATGAATATTGCAAATGATGTATTTATACTAGAAATTTGAAATATTGGTGGTGGAATGTGAAAGTTACCAAGTTTCCATTGACAATAATAAAGTGATAATTGGAAAACTCATTTACTTGGAATGGTACTAAAGAAATATAATTCACATTTTTCAAATACTTAGGAAATTTTAATTCATATCATTACCAATGACTAAATGTAGAAACAGCAAAACTGTTTATGACTTTAGCAAATTATTTGTGTAAAACAGAAATTTGAAATTTCGGTGGTAGCTTTTCTAGAGATATTCCATTGACAGCAAAAATGTATCCACTTTTCTCAGAGGAGTGTGGTAAATACAACTTTATAAATTTAAGAAATAAAAGACAAATCCTTTTTATGTTGTATAATTATTAACCAAATACTATTTGCATTTATCCCATCATCTGTTAGCTCAAATGAAAATGTTTAAGGAGTGAGAAAGTAGGTAAAGGAAAAACTTCATTCTCTTTGAAAACGAGATTCCATATGAGCCAGAGGTGATATGCTTTCTTCTAGTTCTGAATTAAGTTTATTAATAATGCAATTGATAAAAAGCAATCACAGGCAGATATAAATAAATCAGTATTATAATATTCTAGTCTATTATAATAATCTAGAAAGAGAACTTTTGCACTGATGTTAGTTAATAATGTTTTTTGTATACTGTCATTACTATGTGGAAATATACTTGGACATTTAAATTTAAGTAATATGGTAAGAAAAAAGGTTTCTAACTAATATCACTGTCAATATATTGAGTAGGACTTGGTTTCTCTGTTAAATTGTGAAAATTATGGAATGATTTTGACATTTGATATATATTGTGTGTAAGGCATTCTCATAGCAATACCAATGAGGGACTTGCTGCTTCATTATCTTACCTAAGAAAGTTTTAAATACCTGCCTTATTATCCCAACTGTGCTTTTTTTACATATTTTCCTTTAATCCCGGGGCGGGGGTGGCTTAGTCGGTAGCGCACCAGGCTCGTAATTTGTAGTTCCCAGGTTCAAGTCCCAGCTGGGTCAGCATTGAGATTTATCTCTGCAAAATTCCCCGCCCTGCCCACGGTCAGTAGGGGACACCGATGGGCTTGAAAAGGCCGCCATCTGTTGGATGGGATGTTAAACCGTGGCCCCGTGTGCAGGAGAGCCATACCCTGTGCACGTTAAAGAAGACGCTGGATGGCCTTGACGGGAGGCTATCTGTCTCCCAACAGCTGTTCCAGTGGGTCCCCTCCCCCAACCTTCTCTGAGCCTTCGGGGTCCTTGTGACCTGACCATTTAGCCCATGGTGTGCAAAAAAGTGCCGCTCAGAGGTAAAACAACCCAACCCAAATCCTTTAATCCCCAAACTGCCCTTGGTGAGAAAAGGGGCATTGTTATCTGCAAAATTCCTCGCCCTGCCCATGGTCAGTAGGGCACACCGATGGGCTTGGAAAGGTCGCCTTTCATCAGATGGGGACGTTAAGCCATGGTCGCATGTGTGGGAGAGCCATACTCTGTGCACGTTAAAGAACAAGCTAGATGGCTGTGACAGGTGACTACCATCTGTCTCCAAACAGCTGTTCTAGTGGTTCCCTTCCCCCAACCTTCTGTGAGCCTTCAGGGTCCATGTGACATGGCCATTTATCCCATGGTGTGCAAAAAAGTCCCGCTCAGAGGTAAAACAACAACAAAAAAAGGGGGGGGGGGCACTGTTAGTCTTGGAAAAGTTGCCATCTGTTGGATGGGCTGCTCAGCTGTGGCCCTCTGTACAGGAGAGCAATATGCTGTGTATGTTAAAGAACATTGATGGCTTTGATGGGAGGCTTCCTTCTGTCTCTTAACAGCTTTTGAAGGAGTCCCCTTTCCCTGACCCAGCTCTGAGCCCTTGATGTCCTTTAGACCTAGCTATTTAGTCTATTGTATGCTTGAAAGTATTACTCGTGGGTAAAACAACCCAGTCTAACAGCTGTACAGTTGATACCCTTTCCCAATCTTCTCTGAGCTCTTGGGGTCCTTGTGACTTAACTTTTTTAGTCTGTTGTGTGCAAAAAAAGTGCTGCTTAGAAGTGAAACAACCCATCCACCACTATCTTGTGTCAAATGCAGAATACCTGATTTATCAAGAAATTCAGTGCTGAAATCCAGATAGATGATAAGGAAGATTTTTTTTTCATCCTTACTAATTTATGACTCACTAATTAAAGTTATTTTTAAACATCTGCAATTAAATCTACTGGTGCAGATATTTATTAGAGCCTGTGTAATTTTTATAGCAGTTCAGAATAGTAACTGTTGATGTTATCGTGTATTATGAATTTAGCTATGCATTTAAAAATGTATTAAAATTAATTGAATAATAACATATTGTATGGATTGAGAATCAAAATTGAGATTCTGGTTATTGAAAGTACCTCTTTAATGATAATATTTTTGGGAATTCATTTTAAAATTGGATTTCATGGGATAATATGTTAGCTTATTACAGCATATTCACATTATGTTGATGTTTTACGATACATAGTAGACAGTAGTATATACCAATTTAATATTCCTTATAATACAGTAAGTTTCTTTGTAACCCTTGGGATATACTACATTCTTGTAGTGTGTTTCTTCTAATTTCATAATGCAATATGCATAATTATTTTTGGTGCACACCAGCATGTGAACTGCACTGGAAATAAAGATTTTTTTTTCATCTCCCATTATAAATCTTCTCTATGGTAGACAAGATCTATTTTAATTTTTATACTCATACACATAAAAATGCTAGGGGCACATTGTTTTACAAAAACTAAATTAGTTGGTTGGTTGTTTGGAATTTAATGGCACAATGATAACTAAAACCATATTGTGCCAAACGTATGATATACTGTAAAAAGTAAATAGATAAGTCGTATAACTCTCAACCAAATGTTAAAAACAACACACAAAAGGGGAAAAGAAAATAAACTATACAAGACAAAACAAGAACAAAAAGTATATAGCCAAAAACAATGCGTATAAACAACAAGTGTAACGCAGAAAAGGCAACAACAGGTGTATAGGACCCATAAAAGCAGCAAGTCAAAACAATAGAAGGGTGAAAGTATCAAAGACAAGTAAAATAGCCAGTAAAACAAAAAAATCCAAAAACAGGTGTTAAAAACAATTCATCAGATAAAAGGTGGTCGAGTGTGAGTGCCTCAGCCATAAATCATGATGGCTAAAATATAAACGATGCTCAAGATTAAAAGCAGTACAATCGGTGAAACAAACACTAAGATAACTGAGTGCTTTTATGCATGTTAAAGATAGAATGACATATAGCAGCAAGCTTACTTAATATCAATTTAAATGTCTAATAATCTTGCTGATACTCTTTATGATGTCTGAGGTAATATACATAGCATTGATATGTTTTGCTTATATAGTGTAATATGTAAATAAGTTGGTTGGTTGTTTGAAGTTTTATGGCACAAGAGCAACTAAGGTCATATTGTGACAAACAAGATATATAAATAAGTTGCACGAGCTCTAATTGTTTGTAACAAATATACTGACATTGAAGAACTTTATATATAAATCAAACCTTTACAGTATTTTAATGTCTGTATTATTGCTTAGAGTGGGAAGGTAACCCAAAAAGCTATTAGTTTATCAATTTGCATTAACAAACCCTCTCCCTCAAACATTTTGGCCATGCCATTTAGTTCATATATATTTTAAGTTTAAATATAATAAGCTTCTTACTGTTTGATTGAGTAAATAAATGATGGTAGAATTTATTTGACAATATATTTTTAAATACATGGCTAAAAATATGCTTTGGTTCTACGTTAGTGTTTTGCATACTTTTAAAAAGACTAAATTAAAATAACAGTTTGAATTCAGATTGATATAAGTATGGCCAAATGAAATGATTGAGCTATTTCTTACTGCATTTTATTCAGTACAGAGAAAGAGAAGCTATTAGGCTTTGCTTAAAACATTTTCGCCAGCATAATTATACAGAAGCTTTCGAATCTCTTCAAAAGCGTACAAGAGTGCAATTGGAAGATGCTGTTTTAACAAAACTTCATCAACTATTGGTAATTATATTATTTCCACATTCATAGAATTTTGTGCACTTGTTTTTTACTTTTCATTCTGAAAATTATGTTTTGTAGATATGATAATAATCAGTGTTAGAAAACGTTATTGTAACATAATGACATAATGTAATAACATTATGAAAAATGTTAATGGAATTTCAAAATATTTATAAAGACAAAATGTAACAAAAATGCAAAAATTTATTTTGTTGTTTTCACTGTTTTTGTGTTGATATATTTCATATTTTTTCCTTTATAAGATATACTTAGAAACTTGTGTGAAATAAACAGATGTGCAATTTACTTTTATTATAAATGCACAAAGACTTTCAGTGACTCTGCTCAATGACACATTCCAAAAGAATTTGTGAAGGAGCTGTCTCAGCCACCTTTTTAACAGCTGGCACTCAGGGAAAGAGCTTTGTGATAGCCAGATAAGAGCTGCAGCGGAAAAGAAAGAGAGAGTCTCCATGCAGAAGGAAAATGGCAATTACAATAGGGTGAAAATCTCAGGTGTATTACAATTCCCTGTGATCAGCTTAGACATTTAGAAAAGGAACTATGTATGTGGGATCATTAATTTCATTATCTGTAGTCTTATTTACTAAGAATCTTACATCCAAATCATCATGCTCATTAACAATGCCAGCCAGTGACACATGACTAGATATCAAATTTTTATCCTGTACTGGCTTATTCACTACAGCACTAATATCTAAAATTTCATGCTCATTAGCAATACCAGCTAATGACACATGATTTGCTACTAAGTTTCCAGTTTCTACTGTCTTATTCACTAAAGACTGCACATCTTTTTTTGGCCAATACATCACTTAGTAGCTTATCAGTTAAGGAAGGTGTTGCACGACCATTCTTTCCAAAAGGCTTGCTGACCTTGCTTCTTTCAAGGTGTGCTTTAATATCTTTGCAAATATCATCAGGTACATTACTTAATACACTTTTTATATCATAATAACCATCATTTAATATACACTCCTTTTCAATTTAGATTAGCCTTAATTTTTTAGTCTCACAATTAATTCATTCAACCTTTGCATTAAACATATTAACTACCTCAATGCCTTTGCATAAGTCATATCGAAGCATCACTTTCTTATGCTTCAGAGCATTTATTTCATCTTACAATTGCAACAGTACCATGTCGAATATCATGAACATGCTGCGCTCGTATAAATATAAAATAAATACCCCCTCAAGCAGCTGCTTGCCACAGAGGTCTGACAGGAGCCTGTCAGTTTATATGCCACAGTAGAAGATCTGAGAGGATGGCAGGACCTCGGCAGAAAACAACACGAACATCCATGCCTTACCCGGGGCTCGAACCCAGGTCCCGTAGATCAGTAGCCAGGCGCTCTAACCACTCGGCCACGGGACGGCTCCTAAAATTATTTAACCACTTTAAGGTTAAACCCATCGGTGTCCCCTACTGATCGTGGGCAGGGTGAGTAGCTGCGAACTCGAACCTGGGAACTACAGATTACGAGCCTGACGCACTACCGACTGAGCCACCCACGCGCTCATATACACTATGTAAATATTCTTCTTCGCTGAAACACTCAGCCATTTTGCAAACTAGCAGTTCCCCACTTTTAGCATACCCTGCCAAATCAGATCCTCTAGCCTCCTTTTTTTTATGATATCCGAATGATCTGTCGCCTTGGACTTAATATTAATATCACACACCCTGTGCATATTGTGTCATATAGCACAGAATAATAATCAAGCGAAACTGGTCTACAGGCTAGCACTCATCATACCCAAACGAAGTTCCCAGAAGTCTCATGGTGATGGGTCATTCTGAAGATCCTCTCGTCACTCAGGAGATGTGGACAATCTACTTTGTCCCCTGGGGGCCGCTCGACACTCCCTTTTGCCTGCCACTGAGAAGTTTCTTCAACACAGTTTTACACTTCAGAAGAACATTCATTTGTTCAGCCAAAGCACACCAATCTTGATGTCGATTTCCTCTCAAAATCTCCAAGATGATTCTTTGACATCTTGGCATTTAACAGTCACTTAAATCACTTAACTGTTCTTTACTGGGACTTGATCACTTGTACCCAAGCTCTTTTCACACACATCCCACTCCTGACACCAGTATAGTTGGTCTTAATCCCTCCTTCTTCCCTTTGTGTGTGAGCTTTTAACTCTTGGTACTTTTCCACTAATGTTGTCAGAATGGCACTACCTGTTGCTTAAATAACTGCATTCATATGTATATCATATACATATCTACATCTTTATTTACAGTTGAAATAATACAGTGCACAATCATATAAAGGAACAGCTACTGCTGTGTTGCATGCAAGTCACTAAATACAGCAGGATTCTAATCCTAACAACAAAGCATAATCAAGCCTTCAGGTATTCTCAACACTTATGCAACATTGGAAAATGATTGATGCAAAGCCTGGGTGGCATTTTCCCGACCATCCCCTACCAGAGTCCAAGGTGCAACTGTCCTTTTTTTGAATTTCTTTCACTTGTTCAAAACTACTGCAAGTGCAGTCATGTGATATATTTCGGGCTGCAAGGTTCCCTTGATCCTATCAGGTAGGCCTGCGTTCAAAGCTAGTGGGCGACCTTCATAGAATGCAACACAGAGTGCAGGATTTGATTAAACACATATGTTTATTTTTCAAGCAACAAGAAGGCCTGGAGCTGCCCTTCTTGTTGCTAGGCAAAGCTCTGACAAAAAAATGGTGCTCCTCAGTGGTGTCACTAGGGTTGGTATCACCCAGTGCCATAATTCATGGTGTCACCCTCATGGACCTCCTCCCATACGGAACATACAGAATCCTTAGTAATGTTTTTTGTACTTAATGTTTCAGCAGACCATCTATAAAATTTTAAAACAAAAATTTTATAGACAGTCATTTTTGTACTAATGTTACTCGTAAATCGTAATTCCCTTATATCACTGAATGTAATGGCAATAGTAGTGACATAAACAACTAGCAAAATTAAAATTATACTTTTAAATTACAATATCATACACGTAGCCTAAATGTTTTTCTTTTCCTTTAATTGCTACTTCATTCTCAAAAAAGTTATTGATATAGGTTCACAAATACTAATTACCACAATATTGTAGCTAAAATACCAGAAAATTTGACAAAATCAGTGACTATAAAAACACCAGCAGCAACGAAAAGAACAGCGAATGCAGACAAAACCACGTGATTCAAAGCATCATTGTAATTGGGTAATAATGGCAGCTCTGACCAGAGTGCATGCGCATTAGCACCCCCCCCCCCCTATATTGATGCTGCTAGCTCTCCTGGCTCGCGCTAACTGATGAAGTCCTTACACTATTTATTGATTTAGTGACTTCAAAATCAACTGGTAACTCTGGATTTACTATTATTTGTTAATAATATATGTAACAAAGTCTTCCTTATTGTATGTTATACTTTAGAAATGTATCATAAGGAAATATATTTTATGCTAGTAAAATCAGTATGTAAGCATTAATACCTTTCAGATTAATATTGGGCAGTTTTTTGCTATCTGGTAATATAGTTCTGAGAATCACATAAAAAAAAATTATGTTCTTGAAATGAATGCTACCAAGATTTTATTTATATATATATCTGCTTTTCTAATTGTATTTAGACTGTTGTAATAAATTCAAAAAGTTTCAGTTCTCGGTGCCTTAAAAAAATCTTTAAAGTTAATGCAAAAAAATTTTTTTTGTAAGTTTTGGTGATGACCAATGCTCAATAAACAAGTAAAAATTTTCAAGCACTACTTTTAGTGCTTGAAAATTTTCAAAACATCGCAACATTTCAGGATGGTAGTATAAACATGGACAAATTCATTATTTTTTGACTCTTTGTGTCATTAAATAATGTACAACTTCACAGAACTACAGTTGAAAATGTAGAAAAATGTATTCAGAAGAGTACATTTACTGGAAGGATGTTGCAAAACTGTAAATTCATCATACCTTTGTTCAAGGTGCCAACCATTGAAATCACTAGAAGTTGAATTCTATAGATTTTTCTGCATTAAAATATTAGTGTATTTAGCTGCTTGATGCTCTAAAGTGCATTGTTCTATTACAAACACTTGTTTGTAGTGCCATTTTTGTAATATGCTTTGTTGTGACTCGTATTTTAAGTAAAAAAATATATATATATTCTTATTCAAGAAAATTTGTCTTTTATATTTTAGGTAGTAAAAGGAGATTTTTTAGCATGTGAAGAACTGCTAGCAGCAGCTGCCAATAGTAAGTAATGTGTTAGAGTAAAAAACTGAAAAATGTAATTAAATTTTTAATAATTATAATGATTTATTTTTAATAATTGCTTAACTAGTTTTTAACAAATAGTAATTATGAATAATTTTTTAAAAATGAAATAAACTATTGGCAAAAGAGTAGAATAAATTATTTAAATAGTATTGCTTTATCCTTTATAATGAAAAAGAAAAGGCAGTGTTTTCAATGGTCATAATCTGCAGTTTCCAGGTTCAAGTCCCACCTGGACCAGCATTGAAATTTATCTCTGCAAAATTTCCCCCCTCCTGCCTTCAGTCAGTAGGGGACACTGATGGACTTGGAAAGGCTATGGTCTGTCAGATGAGATGCAAAGCCATGGTCTGGTGTGTGTGAGATAGCATATTCTGTGCATGTTAAAGAACACGCTGGATAGTCTCTACAGTAGGCTATCATCTATCTCCTAACAGCTGTCCAGTGTGTTCCCTTCCCCCAACCTTCTCTGAGCCTCGAGGTCCTTGTGACCTGGCCATTAGTCCATTGTATGCAAAAAAAGGATACTCAGAGGTAAAATAACCAAACCAGCCAAATCTTTTTAGTGTTTTTCACCTTTTTTTTATACATGGTTAGTTATTTTTGACTAGCTTTTACAGTAACTCTGAACTAATATGATTAGAGTGATAACACATGTTATTATTTTTGTATATATATTACTTAAGTCCTTTAAATATATATGCATACACTGAATTGGGTATGCATTTGCAACACCTACCTGCCTGTAATACAGCCCATACATATCAGAGCATACACTCCACAAGGTGTTGCAGGGTGTCCATTCTGAAATGTTGCAGGGTGTCCTCCACAAGGTGTTGCAGGGTGTCACTCACATAGTGTAGTGCTACCCATGTGTTCCACAATATGTCCTGTAATAACTGCATGTTGTCAGTTGGAGAGTTGCAGCATCAAATTGCTTTTTCCAGTAGGTCCCAAACATGCTCAATTTAGTTGAGATCTGGTGAGTTGGGTGGCCATGGAAGGAAGGAGAATTCATTGTCATGTTCCTGAAACCAGTTCGAAATCAGCTGAACAGTGTAACATTGTATGATATCTTGTTGATAGATGCTGGAATTGTCTGGATACACTGTCATCATGAAGGGGTGTCCCAGCATTTAAATTCAATTTATATACTTGCATTCTCATCCCAAGAAGGATAATGTAAGATCCCTAAATGCATTTTAAAATGTACAATGTAAAAGCAGTTGTATATACAAAGCAGTATTGAGTGATAATAATGCCATATAAAACTGCTGTTTAATGACTATGAAAAGGCTCTTTGGTGTAAAGATCTTGAATGTGTTAAAATTATCTATCAAAGGCAATAATTAGAAAGGTAAAAATTTTCACTTAACTAATAACCTTTTACATTAATTTGTAGTAACTAGGACCTCATATCATTATAGTTTAAAATGTCAGAAATTTCCATTGTCAGAACTTGCATATATTTTTTTTTAAGATGGAAGCTTCAGTCATTATTTAAAACAGCAACAGTATAGGCCAAAGTGGACACCAATAATTCCTTCTCCTAAAGGATCTGGTAAGTTCTTGTTTGTTTCCTCAAGTCAGTATACATCTGTCCTATTAATCTGTTAGCTTAATATACATAATAGTCATTGCTAAATAGTCATGAGATTAAGAGCAAAGATTAATGTACTGTGTAGTATTTATATCGCAGTGTTATGTATATGAAGATCTTGAGGTTTGGAATGTTTTATGCCTATATAAAGAACTGTACATTTTAGTGCTTTTAAGGGGTGTTAACCCTTCCTACATTCAGCCTCAAAAATGTGGTAATCAAGAGGCCTAGCTGCTTTTTAATTGTATTCTGCAAAAAAAAAAAATAAGGAAATATAAAATCTTATTCTGAGGTAACTGAAATATTATATACCAAATTGAAATCATTTAAATCTGCATAGTGATATAATTGAAATTTATTAGTAATGAAAGGTAATTAAAAAAATTATGTGCTTTTTTGTTATAAAAGGGAAATTTTACATCTTAATTTCAGTAAAAAATATTTTTTTCTGATTTCAATATAAATATTTGATAAATTTTTTAATTATTATTTAAGTATTCCACTTATTTAATTTTTTCTTAATTTTATATAAAAATAAATAACTACCCCCTCAAGCAGCTGCTTGTCACAGAGGTCTGACAGGAGCCTGTCAGTTTATATGCCATAGTAGAAGGTCTGTGAGGATGGCAGGACCTCAGCAGAAAAACAACACACACAGCCATACCTTACCCGGGGCTCAAACCCAGGTCCCTCAGATCAGTAGCTAAGTGTGTTAACCACTCAGCCATGGGATGGCTTAATTTTATATACAAGTACATATTTACACAGCATGTAAATTATAATATACCCAATGTTGCCAACAATTTTGGCCCAACACTAAAAGTAGGCCTAACAACCTAATGCTCTAGAAAATTTATTTTGCTCACAAAACAAGTAGGCTGCCATCCATTGAATGGAACATTAAGTAGTAGTTCCATGTAATGTAGTGCCATACCCTGTATATGTTGAAGAACATGCTAGATGACTTTTACAGGAAGCATCTTTTTTGTCTTGGCAGTCAACTTTTCTGTCAAGTGGATCCTCTTCCTAACTCTGATTTGGGCCCTTGTGACCTGGTTATTTAGCCTATTGTGAGCATGGAAAGTGGCTACTGATCTATGGGATCTGGGTTCAACCCCCTGGTAAGACATGGATATTTGTGTTGCTTTTCTGCTGAAGTCCTGACATCCTCACAGACCTTCTCCTATGGTATATCAACTGAAGGCTCCTGTCAGACTGCTGCAGCAAGCAGCTGCTTGAGAGGGTATTTATTTATTATATTTGCACTTAAAAAGCGATTAAAATATATTTCATGATATATTAGACTTTTGAGAAAGCTAATGTTTTTGTAACTCAGAACTCAGAAAAAACTTTGTAACTCAGAAGTGCCTGTGATAAAAAAAAAGTTACTAATGGTAACTAATATTGCATACCTAAGTTCAATATATCAGTACAAAAAACGAAAACTAAAATTAGGATTTTTTTTTGTGTGAACTATTAAATAAGGTTTAATATAAATGTCATTATTATTAATTACACATCTTTAAAATTTTATCTGAAAGTTCCTAAGTTAGCACACAATTTGACACCATTCTTGATAGTTTTGGCAGGAAACTATAATGAATATTACAGGTGGGTTTAAATATAGTTAAAATTAAAAATTATATTTTTTAAATTGAATTATTAATCTCTAATAAGTGGCAAATGATTCTATAAATAACAAAATTAATTAAAAAAAGTTAAAGAGTAACAAAGCAGAAATCAAAATTTGAATATCTTATTGAATTATCTAATTTTTGCTTATCAAAAAACAGTTTTCATTTTATTTACAGAAAGCTTTCAGGACTTTTTAAAAAGAAGTGAGTGGCAATAGTTAAGATCAAACCAGTAATATAAATATAATCCATTTGAAACTAAATAAGAACAACAAGGGGCAATTGCAACACTGGCATGAGTTATAATGGAAAAAATTACCACTGGTCAGTGTGTACTTTCTCCATCTTTGACCTGAGCAGGCACATGCCACTCATAGTGCAATTAAATTTAGGGTACAGTTTTAAATAATGGCCGAGTGGTTAGTGCACTTGGCTACTGATCTAAGGGACCTGGGTTCAAGCCATGGGTAAAGCATGGATGTTCATGTTGTTTTCTGCTGATGTCCTGCCATCCTCTCAGGTCTTCCTACTGTGGCATATAAACTGAAAGGCTGCTGTCAGACCTCTGTGGCAAGCAGCTGCTTGAGGGGGTATTTTTTATTTATTGTTTTTTCAGATAATAAAAATTAACATACTCCACACCCTCATTAGCACCAGGCTGAAAATTCTCTAAGCATGACCTTGGCAATTTAGCATATTGCTTAGTTAATTGATAAATCCCTTGAAGAGTTTTTTCACCTAATAGTTTCATGAAATATCCAAACCCATCTAACATGTAAATTTTTCATATTCCTGGTCATCTCAGTGTTTTTTGGTTCATTTTTATTGGTTTAACCTAATTCTTGCTTGTAACTAATATTTAATGTTATTTTTCAAAATTGGAAAATTTCTTACAAATAATTAGTTATGAAATTTAAAAGTAATTTTGCCTTCTGTTTTGTACAGGTAATGTGGATAATAGGCCTGGTATGAGAGGAGGTCATCAAATGTGCATTGATGTTTTTACAGGTAAATAACTACTTGTCTGTATATATATATATATTTTTGCCCTCAGCTTTTCTTCACATGGTTTAGCTGCTGTTATATTCCCTTTCAAAAAAGTCAATGAATATGAATAGAATATTTCTGGCATTTCTTTTTCATGTGGGTGTATTTGTAGTAAAGCATGTGTAACTGTATTTACAATTCGACCTCCACTTAAATTTGTATCTAGTGTTATTGGCCTCTTATTTCCCATTGTAACTGTACAGATCATCATGGTAATTTTTTCTGCACAAAATATAATTCTTCCAGTTATTTTAGCATTGCATAACTGAAGTAAGTGCAGTTGATCTTAGGTTAAAGTTTCAAAACTTTCTATTGAAATGTGCTTTTGCGAAGAAAGTAAGTTGTAATTCAGTAGTACTACACTCAAAATTTTCTAATTTTTCAAAAATAGAAAATCCAGAAATTAGATGAAAAACTATTTTGTAACAAGTAAAGGGAACATACATCCATAAATTACTTTTAAAGTATTATTTTCTAATAAAAATTACTATCTACACTGTTGTTACACCCAGTGTCCTATTCTGCTATAGAAAATTTCACCAGAAGGCAAATAATTATGACCATTTGACTATCAGCTTACCATGGTAGCTATACATACCTGGGGTTCTTGCCATTTTCCATCCTTTGTTCATCAACCTCTGGCAGCTGGTTGCTGGAGCCATTACCTGATAATCCTAATCTATCACTGTCATGAGATTAAGTAAAAATACACACACACACACAACCATGTTGGGTTGTTTAACCTCTGAGTGGTACTTTTTTTGCTCATAATGGGCCCCTCGATGCGAGAGCCTGTCCGTGGTGAGGGGACCACCCTGTGAAGGTTCCGCTGGCTCGGTTACCTTCACAGGGTCCTAAACGCTCGCCCGCGTGTTTGCCGTGCGCGGAGACCCGTGTCCCTGGAAAGGAGGATCCTGGCAGTTGCTCAGGGGTCCCCGTCTTCTCTCCCCAGCTCATGACTGGTGGGGTCCCCTTTGGCCGTTTTGCCATTGGGGAGCCTGTCTGTCGCGGGGCTGGGCAGCGACTTCCGGGGCCGCTGCTATACACTGCTTTGGCCTCTGCTTCAGGTAAACGGGAGGTCCTGGGGTGGCCCCCTCAGGATCAATCGGCTGGTGGGCTGGTCCTGCTAGGGTCAACTATGCAGATCGGTGAGTAACCTTGTCCACCGTCCGGACAACGGTTTGCAAGTTTCCACACACATTTACTAATTTTGCAGTTTTCTTTCTTTTGTGTGGCCAGCTCTTGCCTCACACTTTATTGCTTTGTTGCTTCTTTTCTTTTGTGGGAACTCCGACGAGTTTCCCGCCACTTCTCTTTTTCTTTTCTTTTTGTTTTGTTGTGCGGGCTTGGCTCACTGCCTGTATGGGTATGGTGCCCGGGCAGCCCTGGCGCCCGACTGGGCGTCCCCTTGTTGGACTCCATGGTGGGTGGGGACAACGGGCACTGAATTTTCTAAAACAAACATGAGTTCCACAACTCAAAATTCATCGGTCAATGCCGCCAAGAGGGCTCGCCATGAACCCCCAACTTCTTTGTCTTTGCCTTCGTCTTCGTGTGTGTCTCCGTCTCCGAAGTTCCTGATCATCCACTCTACGGGTGACCAGGTTCTTGGGGACATGTCCCCCTTTTTTATAAACAAGGGTTTGCAAGGTCTTGCGGGAGAGCCGAAATCTGTCAAGCGCCTAAGATCTGGTGACTTGCAGGTGGAGACTGCGTGCTCCAAGCATTCGGAGCTTCTCTTAAAGGTTACAGCGATTGGTGGAGTGGCTGTCGAAGTCACTCCGCACAAGACGCTCAATTCCTCCCGGGGTGTGATCTCCGAGTGGGGCCTCCTCAAGGTTTCTGAGGAGGAAATCCTCTCGGAGCTTTCGGCCCAGGGAGTAATCGCAGTCCACCGGGTTTCGTCACGCCGTAATGGAAAGTTAGAACCCAGCCGGGTACTTATTCTAACTTTCAATACACCACGCCTGCCTACTTCCATCAAGGCAGGATATTTACACTGTGAGGTGCGGCCATTTATCCCCAATCCTCTGCGTTGCTTTCAATGCCAGAGGTTTGGCCATGCCCGCACCGCATGCCGGGGCAAGCCCACCTGTGCTCGTTGTGGCAGTCAGGATCACCTGGAACCTGACTGCACAGCAGAAAAGGCATGCTGTGTAAACTGCCGTGGTGAACATCCAGCGTACTCCCGCGACTGTCCGAAGTGGCTGGAGGAGAAAGAGGTACAGCGCCTGAAGACCCTCCACAACATCAGCTATCCAGAGGCGAGAAAGCTCGCTGCACCGCCTGCCCCACCTGGCAAGGTCTCCTATGCCGGTGCGGTGGTCGGAAAGCCCGTCGTTAAGATGGCTTCCGTGGCGGTGCAGACCGACATCAGCGTTCCACCAGCTGAATCTTTCTCGCCTGCTGCTAAGTACCTCTTGACGCAGGCGAAGCCGACGTCGGTGTCAACCTCGACATCGACACCGGTTTCTATTCCTGTGTCTGTGCCTTCCACATCCACCTCCGGAAGGCCCCCTCCACCCCGCCCACAGACAGCAAGACCTTCGAAACCCAAGGGGCCCCCGCCGGGGCCCAAAAAGAAAATTTTACCTCCTCGTTCGGCGGTCTCAGATCCATGTTGCTCGGACGACTCCGAGGACATGGACACCGACCGCCCTAATTTTCCTAAATCGTCGCTGGCGACAGTTAAAATAAATCGAAAGACGTCCGCCAATTCTTCCAAGACCTGAGATGGCCACACTCCTTCAATGGAATTGTCGTGGATTCCAGAGGAATATTGACGACATCAAGGTCCTCCTGAGGGCGCACCAACCCCTCTGCGTGTGCCTTCAGGAGACATTTTTGCAGACAGCCAACAATCCCACTATCCGGCACTTTTCTCTCGTTCGCCGGGACCGGGATGGAGATGGTCCAGCTCACGGAGGTGTTGCCATCCTCGTGAGCAACCATTCTCCATTCCAGGTCATTCCCCTTAATACGAACTTAGAGGCGGTAGCCATCCGCCTCTTTGTGGGATTTTCGTTGACTGTCTGTTCTGTCTATCTCCCACCCGGAAGCATCGTTTTCCGGGATGACCTTGATGACCTCGTCTCGCAGCTGCCGTCCCCCTTCCTCATCATGGGGGACTTCAACGGCCACAGTCCGCTCTGGGGCAGTGCTGACATCAACGGGAGGGGCCGGGTCTTGGAGCAGTGTCTCCTGGATCCATCGCTCTCCCTGTTGAACACCGGTGTCAGTACCTACTTTCACACCCCAACCCGCACATTCACTGCCATTGACCTCACCATCTGCTCCTCCTCGATCCTTCCACTCTTTACATGGGAGGTCGAGGACAATCCCTACGGAAGCGATCACCTCCCCGTGGTGTGTACCATCTCTCGTGGGGGGCCTTGCAGCCCTTCGCGTGTCTCCCGGTGGAGGCTTGATCGGGCTGATTGGAGTGGCTTCGAGCTCTTGTCTGAGCTCGATGAGCACTCTGTCAGCCAGGAGCCCATCAATGTCGCAGTGGCGGAGTTGACGGACTGTATCGTCCATGCAGCTGCCTCTACTATTCCTCAGACCTCGACTCGGTTTCCACGGTTCCCAAAACCGTGGTGGAATCCCGACTGCACCGCAGCTCGTAAGGCTCAGAACAAGGCTTGGGGGGTGTTTCGGAGATATCCGACGTCCCCCAACCTCGAAGCATTCAAACGCGCCAGGGCGAAAGCCCGTTTCGTCCGGCGCCAGAGCCAGAAGGAATCTTGGATGAAATATACATCTTCTATCACCCGCACGACCAGTTCTAAGGTCGTGTGGGATAAGGTCCGGAAGATGGGTGGGAAGTACACGTCCCACTCATTATCGATCCTGGAGCACAATGGACAGGCAATTGCTGATCCTCGTGCAATTGCCGACACTCTGGGGGAGTCGTTCTCCTCCATCTCCTCATCTTCCTCGTACTCCCCCGAGTTTCTGGCCCAGAAGAGCAGGGCTGAACGCTCTCCGCTGTCCTTCCATTCGAATGGCCTGGAGTCTTACAACAGGCCATTCACAGCGGAGGAGCTTCGCTGTGCTCTGCACACTTCTCGTGCATCTGCTGTGGGGCCAGACAATGTCCATTATGCCATGCTCCAACATCTCTCACCATCGAGTAAGGATCGACTGCTCCGACTCTTCAACCGTATTTTCATCGAGGAGCAGTTTCCGGACTCCTGGCGGGAGGCCATCGTCTTGGCCTTCCCTAAGCCAGGAAAAGATCCCAAGATTCCTTCGAATTATCGTCCAATTGCGTTGACGAGCTGCGTCTGCAAGGTGTTGGAAAGGATGGTAAATACCAGGCTGGCCTGGTATTTGGAACATCACGGCCTTCTTTCCAACACCCAGTGTGGCTTTCGCAGGCACCGGTCTACTTTAGACCACCTGATCCTCCTCGAATCGGCGATCAGGAATTCTTTTTTACGACGAGAGCACCTGGTGTCAGTTTTCTTCGACATCGAAAAGGCGTACGACACGGCATGGAGATTCGGCATTCTTCGTGACCTTCACAGCTTCGGCTTGCGAGGTCACATGCCGATCTTCATCAGGAACTTTTTATCTTCTCGTGTTTTTCGAGTCCGTGTCGGCAACACTCTATCGCGGCCTTTCCCCCAAGAACAGGGGGTGCCTCAAGGCTGCGTCCTGAGTGTTACGCTTTTCGCTGTCAAGATCAATTCCATTACACGGCAACTTCCTCCGACTGTAGGCAATGCCCTCTATGTTGACGACTTTAGCATCTTTTGCTCATCGTCCAGCATGAGGGTCATTGAACGACAACTGCAAACTGCCCTGAACAATCTCTCGGTTTGGGCGACGGCCAATGGGTTCCGGTTCTCCCCACAGAAGACCGCTTGTGTGCACTTTTGCCGCAAGCGTAATCTTCATCTGGACCCCGAGCTGCGGCTCGGGGGTAACATCATTCCAGTTGTGGCGGAGACCAAGTTTCTCGGTCTCATCTTCGACCGGAAATTGACCTTTTTATCTCATATTCGACATCTCAGGTCCAAGTGCACGCGGGCATTGAACATCATCAAGGTCCTCTCCTCCCTCTCTTGGGGGGCGGACCGATGTTCTTTGCTCCGCCTTTACCGTGCACTTGTCCGGTCGAAACTGGACTACGGATCCCAGGTGTATGACTCCGCCCGGGATTCGGTGGTGAAGGTGCTGGACCCACTCCATCATCAGGCCCTCCGTGTGTGCACGGGGGCCTTCCGCACTTCACCGGTCCAGAGTCTCTACGTTGAGACCGATGAACCATCATTATCTATTCGCCGTCAGCAGTTGTCCCTACAGTATGCATCAAAATTGCGATCCCTGCCAGGCCATCCCACTTGGGACTGCGTTTTCAGTCCCAGGTGGGAAACGTTATACCAGAATCGGCCGACTGCCATTCGTCCTTTCGGTTTGCGTGTCCGAGGTTACCTGCAAGACATCAACACCAGTCTCGATAGCATCGCACAGTCGACAGCTGAGCCACTTCCACCTTGGCTCGCTGTTTCCCCTTCCTGCGATTTTTCCCTGTGCAGGACGGGGAAGGCCTTTACACCCGACTGTGTGTACCGGCAACTCTTTGCCAGCCATCGTGCTGAGCACCCGGACTTCTTGCCTGTCTTCACAGATGGCTCGAAGTCCGGCGCTTCGGTGGGATCAGCCATGGTCTGCTGTGATGTAATCATTGCAGACCAGATCCCACAGCAGTGTTCCATCTTCACTGCTGAGTTGCATGCTATCAGCATTGCCTTGGACCATATAGCAGCTAAGCATCATCGTCGGTGTGTGCTTTACACCGACTCGCTTAGCTCGCTACAGGCTTTGATCTCGGTGAGGCATCGGCCTCACCCTGTTCTCTCCAAGATCCGCCAGCAGCTCCATCGTCTGGCAGCCACCACCACGATTCTCTTCTGTTGGGTGCCCGGTCATGTCGGAATCAGGGGCAATGATTTGGCAGATTCTGCTGCCAGGTCAGCAACGCCCCTGTCCGACTCTCCGTTGCCGGTTCCATATGTGGATTTCCGGCAGCGTTTCACCATCGAGCTCCGGGCACAGTGGCAGAGATCTTGGTCAGAACAGCTTACCAACAAGCTCTTTGAGATCAAACCTATCATCAAACCATGGCAGTCTTGTTACCGCAGGAATCGTAAGGAGGAAGTTGTCCTTGCTCGGCTCCGCTTAGGTCACTCGTTTTTAACCCACTCTTTTCTACTTAAGGCGGACGCAGTACCTAAGTGCGAGTTTTGTGACACCGTTTTAACTGTGAAGCATACTTTAATTGACTGTGTTTGTTTTAACCTTGAAAGAAGAATGTTTTTTAGCTCTCATGATTTTATGTCCGAGCCCCTTACACTCGGACATCTTTTATCCGATGAATCGTTTTTAACTCCTGTTTTTGACTTTTTACGTTTTACTGGATATTTTATGCGTTTATGAACCTTTTTACTTTGTTACTTTGATTTTACGCTTGTTTCTGTTTTTTACTGGGTCCTATACACCCATTTTATTGTGGATTTTACATGTGTTGTTATTTTTGCCATTTTTACTTATCTTTGTTGTTCTGGTTATGTTTCTGTGTGTTTTTAACTTTGGTTGTGGGTTCAATGACTTTTATCAATTTATATCTTTTTGTTTGGCGCAATATAGCCCTGTTGCTCTTGCGCCAAAAAACCCCAAACAACCAAACCAAACTCATAATGGGCTAAATGGCCAGATCACAAGACTCAGAGGAAGTTGGGGGAAGTGTACCCACTGGACATCTGTTAGGAGACAGATGGTAGCCTCTCATCAAGTGCACCCTGATGTTCTTTAACTTGCATAGGGTATAGCACTCCTGTACATGGGGCCATGGGTTTACATCCCATCTGACAGACAGCAGCCTTTTCAAGTGCATCAGTGTCCACTTTCTGACCGAGGGCAGGGTGGGGTTTTTGTAGAGATAGATCTCAATTCTGTCACAGGTGGGGCTCAAACTGGGAATTACAGATTGTGAGCCTAGTGCACTACAGACTGAGCCAACCTCTGCCCCACATAACCATGTATGATAATAATTCTGATTCACAACATTGGCACTTTATAACATAAAAATTGCCTTAGAAACATTCATATATTTCACTCTTCACCAGAGCATGTTCAGAAATGGCAAGACAGTAATCAAATGATGATAACTATTTTCTTTCCAGTGAAAATTATTATAGCAGAATAGGCACTGGGTGTGAAATCTGAGAATTGTAGTGTCAGTGCAAAGACATATTAAAATAGTGATGGTGAACATCTAATGTATGTTACTATATAACTTGCAAAGGCATGTTAAGTGACATGTGGCTTTCCTTTCAAATGAAATATAAGTAGCTGAGTGATTATTGTTCTTGTGTGGAGCATGAGGACATGGGTTCAAATATCAGATGTGGTAAAAGTAGTTACTAGTACAGATTTTCGACTATGAGTCTGACATGCAAAGTTATTTTTACATAACTTGCATAATATTAAAAAAATTATGAATTAGGACTAATACCCAGTGAAGAAATTCTAATGTGAAAGTAAATATTTATGCCAATGAGTTCATACATAGGCAAAAGAAAGTTACCAGATGTCAATGGAACCACGAATTTTATCTCTGGAAGAAATAAGGCTTATTTTTATTCTTCGTATGTTGAGAATGAGACATTTAATTAAAATGCTAGAGGTAATAATTCCCATTCATTCTTAATGAAATATTTAGCTTAGCATGACTTCTGAGAGAAGGCTGACACTGGCAACCTCCCTAAACATGATTTATAGCAGGGATCCTCAAGTTGTGGCTAATGAGTCACATATGATTTATTATCAAGCATTGCTTACAGTAATCAAAGGGGTGTATATATGTACACTGAAAAGACATTTATTATACATCCTAATAATATATGAGTCCATCTTTTGCCCTCACAAGAGCAGCAACACATTATGATATGCACTCTACCAGGTGTTGGAAATATTCAGGTGGTATTGCAGCCCATGATTCCAGTGTAGTCATCCATAAAGCACAGAGTTGCTGGTGGTAAATTTCGGACAAGAATGCATTGCTTTACTTTGTCCCACAGATGCTCAATAGGGTTCAAATCTGGAGAGAGAGAACATTCAACAATTGTGAACTCACTGGAATGCTTCTCCAACCAGTCTTTTGCCAAATGGAAGCGATGAGACAGAGCATTGTCTTCTTGAAAGAAGGCATCTTCCTGTGAGAAATGGATTTACATGAACAGGTATAGGTGGTCAGTGAGTACATCAACATAGCCTTGTTCAGGAATGGTGGTCTCAATAGGTACAAGGCAGGTGGCCCACATAAACACACCCCAAAACATTGCATCACCTCAACTGGCCTGTAACACTTTGACTTGATAGAGTCCGTGGTCTCGTGTGGTCTATGCCACACACGCAAACCTTCTGTTGACATATGTTGTTCTTGAAGCCTCTATTCACTGGACTAAGCTACCCGTTTCGTCTTTCATGGTCCATTTGTGATGTTCCTTCACCCACTGCAGCTTCATAGCACAGTGACATGCCGTTAACAAGGGTACTTGATGTAGGTGTCGGTTACATTGAGTACCCTTGTTGCATTGATAGCCCAGTCATGCCATTGTATGTTGAATGGTCTTTGCACAAACCTTTGTAACTACCCCATTGTTGAATGCTTATGTTATCATCTGCACTGCAGCCCTCTGTTCCATTTAGCCCATTGTGTGCAGAAAAGGTCTGCTTGGAAATAAAACAATCAACCAAACATAGCCCTTTGTTCTGATGTTACAATATGGGAGAGACAGTTCTCACCTTGAATATCAATGGCCTGGTTACAGGCATTGATATTCAATTATAACATATTCCCTGGTGGCTGCAAATTTTTATGTAGTCTTGATACACAAGTGCGATGGTCGCAGACATAAATCTCAAACATTCTACAATCTCAGATATGGAACCACTCCATTTTCCTTGCACTGACTATCTGCTCACGATTGAACTCACTCAGGTCACCTTGTTTACCCATAATAACAATCACAAGTAGGCTATATAGCAAGTAGGTATCTGACCTATTTACAGTCCTCAATGGCTTTTAGCTGGCTGCATTATTGTGGTGGAGTAGGGCAGGTTTGTGGGTGGATGCAGTGTTTATAATAAATTGTGCTTTCAGTGCATATTCTTTTTAATGCCATGTTCATCAGATAATTTGAATTTTAAATGCATCTCACAGGTTGGCAAAAGATTGGAGACCTCTGTTGTGTAGTTTGAGATCTAGGAATTCTCTCACCTTTGCATATGGACTATGGTCTGACCTGAAGGTATCAGTCTGCTAGCCAAGCTCTATGTTTTTAAGCATTATCCATTAAAAGGAAGTCTGGACCATTTGCTCTTGAAGAAGGGCAAAAATAAGGATCAAGGATCTCATTTCCATACGTGACACCTCTGAGAGCTCCTGAAAACATGGAAGGCTGTGCAGTTATTGACAGTGGTGTATGACCATTTCAAATAATCTATCATCTCTGTCATTGGCTCTTTCCCTGATGCTATAGGGATGGAAACTTGTTCTCCATTACCTCCAGAGATGTTCTTTGAGAATCTTTAAAAGCTAAATTAGGACTCATCTACCAATGTGCACATTGGCCCATTGCTCTGGGCCAATGTGCTTGAGTTCAAGAGTTTGTAAAGGTTCTCTATATTACTGTAGGTAAAAGTAAGTACATACAACAGCTGTTGGTGATGTTAAAATGTCCAAAGGATTTTTAGCCAAGGGATAAAAGAAGCACTTGCTGACAGTTGACTTCAGTGTGTTGATGTTGTAGTTGAGTCAGCTTCCAATTCTCTTCCTTTGATGGCTGTCTCACGCATACAATGGCCATCAAAGGAAGAGGAGAACCTGACTCGACTGCAATGCTGACCAATTGGAGTCAATTATCAATTAGTGCTTATTTTATTCCTCACCTAAAAATCCTTTGGACACTTTAACATCACTATCGTATGTACTTTCTTTTATCTACAGCAATATAGTGAACCTTTACAAATTCACACAAGCTTCCTTCTCTATGAGGGGTCAACAGAACTCAAACAGCAGAGCTTTGTGTTAAAAAACCCTCTCATGAAGCATCTGTAGATAGTATTCCATGATATAACTTGACCTGTGAATGCAGCAAACTCTGAAGCAAGTTGACATATTGTGGAGTCTTCATGATACTTATTTTTGTAATTTTAGTCATATAAAAATAATCTTTTGTTGTAGTGATCCTAAAATAGCCTTATGCTGGTTTTTGAGAGACATTTTGAGTGTTTTTGATTGGATCTATGGTTTGTTTACAACTTTGTGATTCATATTTGGGCCACCTGACTTTGGCCAATTTCCACTATTCATATTACTCTTCACCTCAAAGAATTATTTAGGTAGTTTATGGCATTGTCAGAATAATAGCTACCTCAAATTCTATAGTTGAAACACCAAGTACAAAATACAGAGTTCTGAAAATGGATTTTTTATAATCTTTTTTTTTTATATGATTGCCTGATTTGTGTGTTTGATATATATGAGTGTTTTTATGTAAATATATTTAGGACATTACACAGAATTTATTTCATACATGATATTAATTGGGTTTAATTATTTTAATATATTAAAATGTTATTCAAGTTTTGGATTTATAACATTTGAGCACCAGTACATATAGGATATACTTTAATGGGATCAGAATGAATGCTTTATTATCTAGAGCCATTATTGATAACTTTGCTGCAATAAACTTGAATGCTAAAGACATCCTACTTATGACATGTAATACCTGTGAAATAAAATATTTAATTCACAATTATGCTGTAATATTAAAAGCTCTTGGGCAACATTATTCTACATTTAGCTTAATATTATTCACATAGGTCAAGCCATGAGTGTTTTTCACCATGGTATACTATCATTTAAGGACAATTTTAATTCTTACAAAAAGTTCCCAAGTAATTAGATGGAAATCATTACCATTTTCAGGTTCTTCAAAAATTGTTATGCTGGCTCAGCCAGTTGTGCTGTTATCCTTATGTTGTTCTTGCAAGGACCCTGCATCAAGGATTTTAACTTAGTTGCCGGTGATCTCTTGTTGGCAGCCATTGCTAGTACATAGCACTGATGTTTATCACTTGATATTTAAATACCAGTCCAAGTTTTTAACAATCTAGACACTGTCCATAGAGTCATTTACCACCAACCGATGCTGATTATGTTGCATATTCTTTATAAACTCATACTGTAGAAAATCAGTTACACTTAAACATTTTAAAAGAACTCAACAAACTTAAATTTCAATTCAAAGAATGTTAAAAGTTACAAGCACCAGTATTACAATCTAAAAGAGATCATCCTCTCCATGCGGCAACATGTTTCATTCCAACACCAGCGTAACTTCATCTAGCACTATACCTCCTGATGTTACGGCTTTAAATAAGAATCTCCCTCTATCGATAGTTTTGGTTTTCACTGTGCTGCTCTTGCAGCAGAAGGTTCCACGCCACCAGAAGGGGCGGGATTTCAGTATTACAGAGGTGATCTTTATGTAAATTAATCATAATGTTTTCATGTATTGCCGTTGGTATTTATTTGGGGGTGCAGCTATGGCTTTATATGTTAAATTTTCTATTTGCAAATGATTTTGGAGAATTGTTTGTGATATAGCTGTATTAAATTTTTCTTTTTTATATCTGGTTGATGTTCTAATAGGCATTGTTCATTAGTTCTATATGTTTTTCCTATGTATTGATTCTCCCCCCTCCCAAATTTATTTTCAGCATCTGGTATCTCAACATTATAACCCCCCCCCTTTTTTGGGGGGGGATCCTGTTATAAAAAATATAATGCTGAGATACCAGGTGCTAAAGGGGTTATATTGTTGAGATACCAGGTGCTAAAGGGGTTATAATGTTGAGATACCAGATGCTGAAAAAAAAATTAGTGTGTGTGGGGGGGAGGGGGGGTCATCATCAACAAGATATAAAAAAATAAAAAATTTAATACAGCTGTATCACAAACAATTCTTCATAATCATTTGCAAATAAAAAATTTAATATATAAATCCATAGCTGCACCCCCAAATAAATACCAATTGCAATACATGGAAAACATTGTGATTAATTTACATAAAGATCGCCTCTGTAACACTGAAATCCCGCCCCTTCTGGTGGCGTGGAACCTTCTGCTGCAAGAGCAGCACAGTGAAAACGAAAACTATCGATAGAGGGAGATACTTATTTAAAGCCGTAACATCAGGAGGTATAGTGCTAGATGAAGTCCCACTGGTGTTGGAATGAAACATGCAAAACTGCATGGAGAGGATGATCTCTTTTATATTGTAATGTTGGTGCTTGTAACTTTTAACATTCTTTGAGTTGAAATTAAGTTTGTTGAGTTCTTTTAAAGTATTTAAGTGTAAGAGGGGGGGGGGGCTGTTTTGAGCAACTGATTTTCTACAGTATGAATTATAAGGAATGTGCAACATAACCAGCATTGGTTGGTGGTAAATGACTCTATGGACAATGTCTAGATTGTTAAAAACTTGAACTGGTATCTGGTATTTAAATATCAAGTGATAAACATCAGTGCTATGTACTAGCAGTGGCTGCCAACAAGAGATCACTGGCAACTAAGTTAAAATCCTTGATGCAGGGTCCTTGCAAGAACAATGTAAGGATAATAGCATGACTGGCTGAGCCAGCATAACAAGTTTTGAAGAACCTGAAAATGGTAATGATTTCCATCTAATTACTTGGGAACTTTTTGTAAGAATTAAAAGTGTCCTTAAGTGATAGTATACCATGGTAAAAAATACTCATGGCTTGACTATGTGAATAGTATTATGCTAAATGTAGAATAATGTTGCTTAAGAGCTTTTAATATTACAGCATACTCATGAATTAAATATTTTAAACAATTTGCTGTGTAGTTCAAATTAATACCTGTGAAATATTTGAAGGTTTTCGTAGTTACTTAAAATTTATATTTTAATAGTGTCAAATTCTCTATGCCCAAATCACATTTAGAGTAAGATATAGCAATATGTTTAGTTAATATAAGAGTTAAAATAAGGGTAAGTAGATTAATTTTTGCATTTTGTTTCAGAAAATATTTATTTGTTTGGGGGCTGGGATGGAATGCAAGATCTTGCTGACCTTTGGTGTTACTATATTCCCAATGGTAGTTGGACAAACCTATCTCGTGACACTCAAGTTGAGGTAAAAAAAAAATTCCTTTGAAATTATTAGTTCTCAAGGGTCATCACTAACTGTAAAACTAAACATTTAATCCAAAATTAATTCAAGTATTTTTATAACTTTTGTAGAGTTTTCAGAGTACTTTTGATAAAATACGTTTCAGAAAATAAAGCAGCTATAGTAATTTTAAAAAGTATAGGTTGTAACTCTCTAAGAAAATTAGAAACATGCACAAAACACATAGTTCAGGATTAAGCAGCTTATGCCATTGGGTATATATATTATTTTGCTATATGCTAACTGATGTGTTTTTTCCTAATAATGATGTTTATGATAATGTGCAGCTATTTTTGAGCCTCATGGAAGTGTTCTGGCCCAGTAGATAATCCTCAGCTGTGAAATAAAGATTGTCACTTAAAAATAGAGGATCTGTGTTTCATGTGTTTTCTTATATTAGTGACAAGAAAAGGAAGTTTTGCTGAATTTTAAGACGGTACAGTGCTTGGAAATTGCTAACCATCAAACTTTTAGTTCTTAATTTTGTTGCAAAAACCACTGTAATGATTTCTCAATGTGATTAACTTTTAAAAAATGCATTTGTGTTTTGTATAATGCAGATGCCATCCCGTGGCCGAGTGGTTAGCGTACTTGGTTACTGATCAAAGGGACCTGGGTTTGAGCCCTGGTTAAGGCATGGATGTTTGTGTTGTTTTTCTGCTGAGGTCCCACCATCCTTACAGACCTTATCTATGGCATATAAACTGACAGGCCGCTGCTTGAAGATCTATTTATTTTATTTTTTTATTTATAATGCTGATATCAGGGGACACATAAATGAAATTCAATATAGTGAACTCTTACTATTAAGAGAGCTAACGAAATGTATATTTTGTACATTCTGTAATTAATTCAGATTCATTATACTTTTGATGTCACTGTGACTTATCCAAATAATAGGACTAATGTAAATGATTAGCAAAGTCAGTATTGGTATGAAGTATTTGAGGTGATGTTTTCAAATGTACGACTTTTTATTTTACACAAAATGACAGCTTTCTCTGTTTTTACACAGATTTAGATTATTTAATGTGCAATTACAATGAATGACTTTGTTTAGCAGCATTTTGTAGTAAAGAACAATATGTGGATTAAAGGAAATAATAGAAATGATGGCAATAATTCAGATTCCAGAAGCACAGTTGGGATAAACTTTTACATCAAATATAGTCTTTTTCAGAGACAAGATTTGATCTTTAGTCTATTTATTAAAACCACAATTTTAGAAACTATTATAAATGAACTCTACACTATAAATGTAAAATGCAGTGCTACTTTTTATATGTTAAATACTGCTAACTTAAACATTACTCTTCCACTTTATTGTAAAATCTATTTTATTGGAAAATAATTTTTATTGTGGTTGAATTTTTCATTATTGTTTTACCACAGCCATTCTTAGCAGCTCCTTAAAGCACAGTCTTCTAAAACTTTATACCTCAATTTTTAGTTAATTAACAATTTAAACTTTCCTCACAGCCTTGGCAACCAGTTATTTTCAGTATAACAAACTCTCCATTAATATAGAATTGGTTCATCACAGAAACTTGTCATAGGAAGGTTTTAGTGTATTATGCTTCAAGTTATAATTGTATTGGTTTTATGGTGGTTATACATTTTCTTTATATTGCCCTGGAAATGTAATACTGACTTCTATTTTAAACAAAATTCCCTAATAATGAGGAGAAAAGATTATTAGCATATTAATGAAATTGTTTTCGAAAACATTATGTGTTCAATGTAAATGAATTTTACTCGAAAAGATGATAATCCTTATAGTATCAGGTTTCTGAAACTCAATGCACTCTGGTGTTTGAACTAATTTAGAAGTGTTTTCAGAAAATGAATAAACATCTTAAGCTTTATCTTGAAGTAACTAACAAAGAGGAGCAGGGGTGGCTGTCAATAGCATACCAGACTCTTAATCTGTAGTACCCAGGTTTGAGTCCCAATTTGCCAGCGCTGAGGTTTATCTCTGCTAATCCCCACCCAGACCTTACTGAGACACCAATGGACCAAAAGAAAATCACTACCAAGCTAATTAACAAATAGAACTGTCACTTTGTATATAAAGAAAAAGCATTTAATTGCAAGAAATAAAATAGCAAAAATTCAAATGAAAATGAAAGATAAAAAAATAAACAAATATTTTTTAAATTTATTTTGTTCACTTTTAAATTTAGTTAAAATATCAAAAATTAGTGATTTAAATTGGAATTTTATTCTTGACATAATACTAATGCAACAAAGTTTCCTCCATTAGTCATTGTAGTGATTCTGGTCTGAACAAAAAATCCTTACCAACACATTAAGTGTTAAATATATATATAGTCTGGAACATGTAAGTGTTTCTTAAATAAGGAATTCTCTCCTATAAGCATCAGTAGATATGCTGATTGCCCTTTTTATGTCATGATAATATGGGCAAAATAGTATTGTCCTTTTTTTGTTCTAGAATGATTAAAAGTTTAATATGATAGCAGTTTTCACTCAACCATCTATATAAATGTTACAAATGTATATCTTGCATTAATATTCTATCTTCAAAAAATGTTAAATTCATGATTATGCTGTATGACTAAAGACTTTTGAGCAACTAGTCTACATTAAGCTTAACACTATCTTCACATAGTCAAGCTATGAGCTTTATTTATCATAGTGAACAATCACTTAAGGAGACTTTTATATCTATAAAAAGTTCCAAGTAAAGATGTAAATTGTTATCATTTCTTAGATGTCTTCCAGAATTCATGCTGGCTTAGCCGGTTGTGCTCTCCTCCTTGCATTATTCTTGCAGGGCCCTGCTTCCAGGATTTCATCTGGATTGCCATTGATTCCCATTGGCAGTTGCTGATGTATAGCACTGATGTTTTCCATTCAAAGTCTGGATACCAGTCCAGGTTTTTGCATTGAAGGCACTATTCTGAACATGATTTACCACCACCTCATAGGCTGCATTACACATTCTTCAGAACTCGTATTGTAAAACACGAGTTGCTCAAAAAAATCCCCTTATTTTACATTTAAACATCTTAAATGAATTTAATGAACTTTACCTCCAACTCAGTAAATGTTAAAACATCTTTAAAAAGACTCATTAAACTCAAATTCAAGTTAACAGATGTTAAAATCATAGACATCGACAATTAAATCCAACAATTAAAATCCAAGAGGGTGACCTGTTTCATCCCTGCACCAGCTTGGATTATGTGAAGATAGTGTTCATCTGGCACTTACCACCTGAGTTTAAGACTTTAAATAGGAATCTCCCTCTATATGTAGTTTCATCATGTTTCTCACACAGCAGAAGGTTCCACGCTGCCGGAAGGGGCAGAATCTCTGTATTGCACAAGTGCTCTTTATGTAAATTAGTCAAAATATTTTCGGTATATTGCAATTGATATTTTTTTGGTGGTGCTGCTATAGCCTTATAGGTTAAATTTTCTACTTGTATTTGATTTTGAAGTATTGTGTATGATAATACTGTATTAAAATTTTTATTATTTATATCCTTTTGATGCTCTAATATACGTTGTTCATATGTCCTGTATGTTTTCCCTATGTGCTGATTTCCCCCCCCCCCCCCCTAATTTCTTCTCAGCATCAGGTATTTCTACATTGTACACCCCTCCTGTTGGAATACGTTTATCTCTATCATTTATAATTAATTTTTTGATTGTATTAGTTACCATATGTGGAATTTTTAATTCATACTTAAGTTTTTTTTATAGTTTTAGATATACCTGGAATATAAGGAAAACTGTGTGTATATTGTGTTTTATTTAATATTTGTGCAGGATTAGGTTGTGTTGCTTGCTGCATTTTAAATTCGGCTGGTTTCTGGATTCTATATACGAATTTATTTGGGTATCTTGCAGATCTTGTTATATCATATATTGTTTTTATTTCTTTCTGTAATATTTTAGTGTTAGATGAGTATCTATAGGCTCATATGAAATATGCATTTATTGCCAATTTCTTGTAATTAATAGGGTGTGTGGAGTCATATGGTATTAAATTATGGTAAATGTAGTTTTTTGTTATACTGTAGTAGTACAACTTAAATGTTCATGTTTAATTAATATATCAAGATATGATAACTCTCCATTAACTTCTGATTCGTGTGAGAATTATATGGAAGGCATGATACTATTAAATGTATCTATTAGTTTGTCTAGTTCTTGTACTGGGTGGTTCACCATGATAAATAAAACTCATAGTTTGATTATGTGAAGATAGTGTTAAGCTTAATGTAGACTAGTTGCTCAAAGTCTTTAGTTATACAGCATAATCGTGAATTAAACATTTTTTGAACAAATTGTTGTGTAGTTTAAATTAATATTTTATCTTCATAGGGTGGCCCTAGTCCTCGTTCATGTCATAAAATGTGCCTTGACCCAGAAAGGAAAAAAATATTTACCCTTGGTAGATATTTAGATTCATCCATGAGGCTACCAGAAAATCTGAAGGTTTGTATATAAATTTTATTGTACTAGAATTATGCAAACTTAGATATACCTCATTTTGAAATGATTCTTTTATAATTAACCCTTCCAGTGTCCACGTCGTCTGTACACGTTCAGAGAATCCAAAAAAATAAGCAGAGGACGTATACACACGTTTTTAGTACAACAAAAAAATCGTTTTTTTTTTAAATAAAAATTGCATTGTAATTTTTTTTAATATATATCTTATAAAAATATATAATTCAGACTTGAAAAATAATATTTTGTTTTTTAATTTGATGCATATTTTACTACAATATAAGGGGCGGGGATGGCTCAGTCGGTAGCGCGCCAGGCTCGTAATCTGTAGTTCCCAGGTTCGAGTCCCAGCTGGGTCAGCGTTGAGATTTATCTCCGCAAAAATTCCCCGCCCTGCCCACGGTCAGTAGGGGACACCGATGGGCTTGGAAAGGCCGCCGTCCGTCGGATGGGACGTTAAGCCGTGGCCCCGTGTGCGGGAGAGCCATACCCTGTGCACGTTAAAGAACACGCTGGATGGCCTTGACGGGAGGCTACCATCTGTCTCCCAACAGCTGTTCCAGTGGGTCCCCTCCCCCAACCTTCTCTGAGCCTTCGGGGTCCATGTGACCTGGCCATTTAGCCCATGGTGTGCAAAAAAGTGCTGCACAGAGGTAAAACAACCCAACTACAATATAAATAATTTTATAAAGCCATCTGATTGCCATTTCTTAGAAGCACTAAATGGTATTGCCGATTTGCTTGTTAATGTTCTTATTTGCTGAAGCAACCTTGTGATTTGAGCTATTATCAACAAATTTTTAAGTATACAATTAAAAGACCTTCTTGCTCAAAAGTTAATTTAAAATAATTTAAAAATTCTCTGTCATTGAGCTCAATGACAGAGAATGTTTAAATTATTTTAAACAAATTTTTCCCTAAATTTTCGAAAAACTTAAAATTTACAAAAAAAAAATGCTATTTTTAAAAATGATAGATTTTGGAAGTAATTGCAAAATATGTACAGTCATTTTTTTTTCCGTTTCACACTCTTTTTCTGTCAAAAACCTAGTCAGTATTCCCAAGTTATTTTTATCATTTTTCCCAGCATTCTATGCATCTTTCCTGCTTTCAAATCGAAACTAAAAGTAAACGCGTCCTTAGAAATTCTGGTTGCACCTGCATTTAATTAGTTATGATGCTTCCTGAGGCAAACAAGCCACAGATGGCTGATGCAGTCTCCTTGCTTATGCTATGTGTTGTTTACAGTTTTGGTCAGCATATTGGATACTCTTTGTCAAGTTAGTATTTTTTTTGTTTAAACCTTAGTTAGTTTTCATTTCAGTAGATTTATTTTTGGAATTTAGCGATCTTTTGGCCGATCGATAGTATAGAATTTTTCATAGTTATGTTATATCGTACGGTCGGCCTGCAACTTGTGGTAACATCGCATTAGACTATATGTCAATTTTTATTTTATTTATTATTTTTCGAGTAAAACTTTGAATTAGTATCATTTTCTGAAAATAAATGAGTTTTTGGATACTTCCATAGTTAGCGAGCGATCTTATGATCGACTGATTTTTCAATTTTTCCGAGTTATGCTAGATCGGAGGCCGGTTAAAAGTTGTTGCAGATATTTTATTTAACATTCCATTAGGTTATATGTAATTTTTATTTCATTATTTCTTGTTTTTTTTGATAAAAAACTTTGAGCTTGTACAGTTTTCTGAAATTGAATGTCTTGTATACGAAAGCAAAATAGACTTCCTTTGCTATGGAATTGGCCACCATTTGGGAGAGCAATTTTGGAAAGGGCTGGTCCTTGTTGCACAAACTTTTCTGCACTTAGCCAAGATCACCAAACTTCAACACCCAAAGAAAAAATTCATAATATTTAGTAAAAAAAAAACAGTCAAAGAAGTTTTTTTTCTATTTCATAACCAGTTCAGAAAATTCTGTAAATGTGAGAAGGCCAAATCACATTGTATAACACTGGCCATGTTTAAAATATATGTATCATATATGTTAAACAAAATAAAAAGAATCATTAAAAGAAATAAAAATCATATTTCTGGTTGAATATTATATTATTCGGGAGGAAATTTCCTTTCGATAAATATATAATTTAATTATTTTTATTCAGCAGGTTTTCCAAAATGAAGCCTTAATTGTATAGTGTGATCTTTTTTTATTACCATATCAATTGAAAAAGGCTTATTAAAATCAATATGCTTGCAAATTTGTTAATATTATTTATTTTCATAAAATTCGTAGTTAAATTCTATTTAATTTAGTATATAACATGACCTATTTCCGTTGAATGGTTATTTTTTAAAAAAATTCTAAAGTTGACTTGTTTATCTGATTCAGCACAATTAGCTCAATGCCTGGAATTTTCTCAAAGTATGGTACTGAGAAAAAAATTACAAAATGAGAAAAATATTTACTTAAAACCAAAAAAGTAATTTTTTTGTTATTCAGAAATAAATAGTCATTCTATTCATGTGTATTGTAATCATTTCTGTCTATTAGTTTTTATTTGTGTTGCCAGATGCATTTTTTTACTACATGACTCTAAAAAAATCCTATTAAAATGAAACATATGGTCTTTTTTTTGTTAAATATTATAATTTCAGAAAATCCAGAATGAAATGCTGATTAATTTGGCATACAATATGCCATAATTCCTTTCATTAGTTATTTGGCAAAAAAGTTTTAAAGTTTTTTTTTGGCTGAGCATAGACAGAAAATAGAAACTTGTTTTTCCTGGATAGAAACCTGTTTTTCAGGTATCTGACTTATTTATAGCCTGTAAGGGGTTTTGCACTGGCTGCATTATTATGGTGGAGTAGGGCAGGTTTGGAGATAGGTGCAGTGTATATAATAATTGTCTTTCAGTGTATATATATATATGGGGAAAAATCATTCCAACCAATCATTATGTTTCTGAATTTTAATAATGAATTTCCATCCCTTATAGCTTACTGTATGAATATTTGATAATCAGTTATTTTCAGCAAGAATTTCTAAACCATAGAGTAAGGTGAATATACAGGTAAACTCCTTTTACCTTTGTAACATTTTCATAGTGTTAAATTCTCATAGAACTACACTCTACATCAGACAAACAAACTTTTACAGAAACAAGCATACAACTGAATACCCTTTATTCATTTCACAAGAAAAAAATTTTGCCATAATAATGATGTGAATTAAGATTTTAAAATTCAACAAGGTGTTATTTGTTTTTAAAAAGCTAGCAATTAATTTTAGATTACTAAATATATTTGTATATTATCAAATTTGTTTTCATATTCTTTTTAAACTATATGGATTACCTATTAAGTTTTTGTTAAAAAAAAAGGTTTTCCCAAGGGCTTTTATGCATTGTTCATAAGAATCAGTAGATTCAATTACTGTTTCACTACATTTCATTAACACATACATGGATTTGCTTTAGCCTAAATGTTTTTTATTGTGGAAGGGGGGGGGGTGAAGAAATAAAGATGCTGATAAATTTTTAAATATGTCAATTATGTTATGCCTAAATGTTTCTAAAAGTTAAATATCAACAGAATCTTTCACTTAAATAACTATTTAGTTGTGATCAGATCTTCATGAAAGCAAAAATGTAATACTATTTTCCAGAGTGACTTTTATGTATATGACATTGATACTAACAAGTGGACACTGATCACTGATGATACAGCAGCAATGGGTGGCCCTCATCTCATTTTTGATCACCAAATGTGTATGGATGTACGTAAAAATACTATGTATGTTTTTGGAGGTCGCATTCTAAATAGGTAGGTATATTTAATTGCATTTTAGCTGGTTTTTCATGAAAATACTTTATTGTTTTATAATCTATTAGATTAGTGTAGAATGTATTAGACCATTTTGCAGTCTTCAAGCTAATGCTTCCGACTCATTATTACTATAAAGGTAATTCAATGAATCAAATATATGTTAATGTTTTACAAACTGCATTTTTGTGGATTATTAGAAATTATTTCAGTTATTGGCAAAAAATAAAATATTAGATTGTGTGAGAAAACAATTTTTAATAACATTTGGTGATGATGGTTCCTACTACAGGTGTTTTCGGCCTGTTCGAGAAAACTTTATTTAACAATCTTTTCTAAAAAAAATTCACTCTAGCTTATGATGAAAAAATTTTGATGACTAATTAAACCATGGATTTCAATCCATTTAGCAAGAATCTACAAAATAAATAAATAAAAATAAATACCCCCTCAAGCAGCTGCTTGCCACAGAGGTCTGACAGGAGCCTGTCAGTTTATATGCCAGAGTAGAAGGTCTGAGAGGATGGCAGGTCCTCAGCAGAAAAACAACACGAACATCCATGCCTTACCAGGGGCTGGAACCCGGGTCCCATAGATCAGTAGCCAAGCACGCTAACCACTCGGCCATGGAATAACATACCCATTTTTGTGAATTTAAAATTGAATGAGAGTTATCAACTAATTTCCATGATGGAATAATGATTTGTTTTTATTTATAATGCCAAAATTTGCAAAAGTTATATCAATCATATCCAATAATGAAATTAAAGACAATGCAACAATTCTACAAAAGAAATATATAGATGGCATTTGATGTTATGACCTATTAAATTTTTATTACCTTTTTGAAGCTTTTTGTCAGTTCATTGAGAAAAGAAAAAGATTACCTTCCAGTAAATTGCTAATCTTGTATGATACTCTGGTATGAGTACAATTTTTATATAGTGTGCTACTTATTGATTATTTTTTATTAATCCTATTGTTGTCCTTTAGTGGAAAGCTTTTTCTCTAAACTTAAATAATATGAAAAACTACCTAAAATTTTATGGACTAGAAAATCAGATCCCACCTGGCTCAAGACAACTTTTCTCTATCCCCACGTTGACCTACAGCATAATAGTGTTCAAAAAGTTGCTACTTCATAGTAGCAACTATGAAGTAGTAGCTGTGATATGAAGTAGTGCTGTAGTGGAAGATAGAAGTATGCTGCTAGTGAATGTAGTGCTGAAGTAGTGTAGTATTTAAAATGTTACTATGTAACAGATAATATATACTAGATGTATGTACTAGAGATACTTAAGAACTATGCATGAGAATTAAGAATACTCAAAAGAAAATGCTAGTCAATTGTCTCATGGGGTGTGTAGTTGTTGTAGGCCTGAGCTGGGGATATCTGCAATAAAAGAGCCTTGCAGTTTAAGGCAGCTACCAATGGCTGATTCTACAATTACAGGGTTTAACATCCACAATAGAGAATAATTGATTGGCTCAGTAGATAGAGCACCTGACATGCCATCAGGAGGTTGTGGGTTCAGATCCCACCTGGCTTAAAAAGTTGTTACTATAAAGTACTGTTATTTAAACTGTTACTAAGTAATAGATAATGTATACCAAACATTTGTTTGCATTGGCTCTTTTGAAAATATAGGTAACAGTGATTTATCATAAGAATGCTTCAAAGTTTATGAACTATTTTGATTAACTTGAAAGTTTGAAAGCAAATTTAATCTACCTGTAGTGCTAAATTTTACATGTTACATCTTTAAGTGTATAATTTTATTTCTAAGTAGAATAATGTTACATTGTTTATAATTGAAGTTATTAGTATTTTGTCAGTTATTAAAAAGACCTTAAGAAACGTTTTTTCTTACTGTTGTGCAGTGATGCAACTATTCCCAGCAATCCATGCATGGGGGGGGGGGGGGAGATTCAAAAGAAAGCCAAATTCCATAAATATTTCTGTATTTCAATTGAGGGGAATTCAAAAATTTTGGAGGGCTCATATTTGCAGTTACACCACTGATATATATGTGTGTCCAGAACAACCTACAGACTGTAAAAACAAATTATATGATTATTGTTGTGTGTCAAGAGAAGAATTCAAATTCTATTATTTTTATATTCATGCATATATTTATTCCTAAGTATCTACAACTAAATATGCTCCTTTTGCCATTTTAGAATAAATCTAAAAACTAAACTGAAGTTAACATAATAGTTTTTTTTTTTTAATGTCTGTTATTTAGATTTTAAATAATGTAGCAAAAGGTCATTTTGGCCATAGATGCTTGTTCAGTTCTTGATTGTTTGATTTATTTTGTTAATAATGTTCTGCAAGTGTACTTCATATGCTTTTTTATAAACATTTTGAGTCTCTGGATTCATCTTCCACTATTTATGTATTTTACATTGGTTTCCATAAATTAAGGAAAATCCCTATGTTAAGTCAATGGGAAGCTAACGCCAAAGCTCTATAACTTCTAAAATAAATTTTTTGTTTTGAAAAATGTTATTGCAGATAAAGATCTCAATCATATAAATCAATATCTCGATTTTCAACAATATTCGTTCAGTTTTAACGAGTTATGGAAGTTTGAATATTTAGCAATAACAATGCCAGCCACAAAAATTGACTTCAGAAGTTAAACTTAGTAATAAGTATTTCATCAAAGTGTTTAATAAATTAAGTTTGTATTTAAGAACTTTGTGTAAAGAATTCTTTCACTTTTCTTCAGTTTTGTATAAGTTTCTTAAGACTGTCATTGCTGTTGTTAAATATTCAAACTTTCATAATTCATTAAATACTGAACGAATACTGTTGAAAATTGAGATATTGATTTTTGTCATTAGCTTCCCATTGACTTAACACAGGGATTTTCCTTAATTTATGGAAACCTGTGTATGTAGCTATTGTAATAAAAAAAATACCCCCTCAAGCAGTTGCTTGCCACAGAGGTGTGACAGGAGACTGTCAGTTTATATGCCAAAGTAGAAGATCTGAGAGGATGGCAGGACCTCAGCAGAAAAACGACACATACATCCATGCCTTACCCGGGGCTCGAACCCAGGTCCCTTAGATCAGTTGCCAAGCACACTAACCACTAGGCCATGGGATGGCTAAGTATATGTAAAAAAAAAAGTGTTTTAAGCTAATATTACATTTTATTCTTATTGAGTAAAGTACTTTTTCAAATAATATTTTGACATTAAATGGAGGGATTAGAATGATTTAATGTTTCAATAGTTCTCTTTGTATAAACATATTTTTTCACATGTTTGAACAGCAATATGTAAAACAACAGAAAGGAAATTAATTCCATGAAATATGCTGTATTATATACAAAACTATAATTTGAAAATGAACAGAATAAATTGCATTTTACACACATCTCTATAAACAACTTCCAGAAAAGCTCCATTTAACATTCCAGACTATAAATTACACAAATAATTAAAGATCAAGTTCCATATTGTTTCTTGCCTTGTGGTGACCAAATGTGAAATTTAATCCTACTTAATAATTTATATAGACATTAATTTGACACAATAATAGCAAGATATAATTATTTATTTAATATTCATGAGTTATGCACTCATTTGTATATAAATATATTGTGTAATATGTATATATTTTTTTTAATATGGCAAAGCATGAGTTCTCCAACTGTTGATGAAAGGATATGTGCCGAACCATTTTTCAGTGGTCTGTATGCATATCATGTTCCTACCAATACGTGGCATAAACTTCGTGATGACTCTCCCAATCCAAGCTTTGCATTACAAGAAATTAAATCTCGAATTGGCCATTCAATGCTATTTCATGAGGTATGTTACTGTTTAATGTTAGTCTGAATAATTTTAAGTGACTTTTTTTTATTATATATTTGACTTGTTATTTTGTAGCATTGCTGATATGCATCTATCAACTACTGCAGATTATTTATAATGTTTGTAAATTTGTGGTCATGACTAGGATACTATGCAAGACATTCAAAAACTAATTTGTAGCTAATAAACTTATATATATATAAAAGAAAAATTATATATATAAAAAATAAATACATAAAAGAAAAAAAAAATTCCACTAAACATTGTCTGAATGAGTCTACATTTACTAAGATTTTAAATGTAGGAATATTCATTTGTTGATTTGGTTAGGATTAAGATTGTAGCTAATATTTTATTTGAAATGTTGGTTACATCACTTAGAGTATGATGTGCTAGAAGGTTAAAAAGATTCTCATTGCATTGATTGTTGCTTCTGTTGGTTGATTTGAATAAAGTGCTTGAACAATTGAAATAAATATTCATATATCTGCTTAGGGAAACATCTAAATAACATATGCTGAACTACACTGACTTTAATTTCACCTTTACATTTAAAATGCTAAGTGGTAGTGTAAAGAAAAATCTGGATTAGAACATTCATGTAAAGTAATATCCCCCCCCCCCCAAAAAAAAAAAAAAATCAGTAGATATAAAAATAATAAGTGGTTGCATTTTATTTCATCAATATATGTAAAATAAGATAACTTGTATTATTTTGTGGGGTTGTGTGTTCTCTATCTATTTTTAGTCTATTTTTAGAACTAAATTAACTGTAAGCAAGTGCAAGCATTATCTTAATAACACATATATTTCAGAAATCTCGCCTTCTGTATATATTTGCTGGGCAGCGATCCAAAGAATATCTAAGTGATTTCTTCACATATAATGTTGATACTGATGAAGTTCAGATTATTTGTGATGGAACCCACATGGAAGGTAAGCTAATACTATACTTGTATCGTAATTATGTAAAGTGATGACACTGTGCTAAAAAAAACACCAGGAGCAGAATAGGGTTCCACATAGTGATAAATGTATTAAACATCGACTATTATGCCTATTATGTACTTTATCTGTCAAACTAGTTCATTGAAAAGGAGCTTGCAAAAGTTCTTTTTTTCCAGATAGAGCATTTGATATTATTTGAATAAATAGGAAAAAGAACCTGTAGACTTTCAGAGTAAGTTGCAAATAGAAAATATACTTTGCTCATAATAAGCAGAAATATTGACTAGCCGAAAACTTAAGTAATTTGTAGTAACTTATTATGCAATATAAATGATCTTGGAATGCAAAACAATTTTTTAATTTCAATTTTTTGTCTCATTCACTTTTTCCATATTTTAGTGTAGTTTTAGAAATATAGCGAGTATTCTAGTTTCATGTATATTATTTAAAACTCAGTCTCATAGCAACTAATAGCTTGGTAATCATGAACAATTTATCGAATTATTTTAGTGAGAAACACTACATAATTTTTTTTTTGAAAACTTTCAAGTACACATTCTTCTGTTAGTGTTGTAATCCAGCTAGTAGGGCACCATGCCCACAGTCAGTAGGGGACACCGATGGGCTTCGAAAGGCTGCTGTACATCAGATGGAATGTTAAGCCGTGGTCCCAGTGTGGGAGAGCCATACCCTAGTCATGTTAAAGAACATGCTGGATGGCCTTGATGGGAAGCTCCCCTCCACCAACCTTCTCTGAGCCTTCAGGGTCCTTGTGACCTTACCATTTAGCCCATTGTGTGAAAGAAAAAGTGCCACTCAGAGGTAAAGCAACCCAACCCAGCTAGTAGGATCTCAATTATACCTCATTTTATGTCATAGGATACACAGAGCCCATCAGCAATAGCTAAAATTAAATAAGGGTTTATTGTAATAGCTTTAAACATTTTCTTAGTTGTGTTTGAAAATAACACAACTAAGAAATCGGAAGTAGACATCATCTCAGGTAAACCCCTCACCTATATCAATAGCAGAACATAAGTGAGGATCTTTTTAGAGAGACTAAAAATTAAGTTAGCATTTTACAATCTGGTAAAATTTTGTGACTTACTAGCATTCATTTTATTGGTATAGATATTAATGAGCACATTTGAAATTAAATTTGAGTGTTGAAGTAAGTTCTGTTTTTGTTCTAGTGGCATGTTTCTTAAACATTCAAAATATGTTTTTGTAATATTTAAAATATGCGATTTCTGCATGAAATCTGAAGTTTATCATTAAGATTTAAGTTTTATGTGAGTATATATATATATTAGTTTAAGATCAAAGTGGTTGTAAATTGTGGACTATTTCCCACTGCAAATTTTACTGAAATTAAGAAATAATGAAGTAATTAGAAAATGTTGTATTAGAAATCAGCATAATATATTTTTTGGTATCACTAGGTATTTTCCTTTGTTATGAGTAGATTGTTTAATCTACCTACTAACATAATATTTTGCTAACAGTGAAATCCATGCAGAATAAATTATAATAAAAATAGGTATCTCTGAATTAAATAATTTTGGATTATATTTGGTTTTACAATAACCACAAAGAGTGAATGAAACTACTTGTTTTATGCAATGTATTTCTCTTTGTAATAGGTAGTTCAAGTATTGCTAGATACTAATTAGTTCAAATATTGTTATAAAAGTTTGATCTTGAAAAACATGTATGAATATTATATGCAATGTACACATTTTATGTTTTGCAAGCTGGAATTATTGTCATTTATCTATTAAGAAAAGAAATTTTTTGTCCAAAATTGCTTAAATCTGTTCTTTTCTAAATAATAATTTTGTTTTGCAGTTCCCCCAGCAGGTTTTACGCAAAGGGCAACTATTGATCCTGATCTGAATGAGATACATGTCTTATCGGTAAGAATTTATTAGATTCACCTCTCTAGTTGCCAAATTAGTTGAACTTTTGATATCATGCTGAAACATCTGGGTCCTGTCTTTTCAAATTGCAATGTAATAGTTTGTTCTGTTCATTAGCTTATGGGTTTTTTGCCATCATGCATATGAGTTTTTGCCATCTTTCTATCAAAACTTAAATTCAAGAACAGATGGTGTTTTATTTACTAAAACCATGGGGACATTTTATTGCAAGTGCATCAATTTGCCTAACATTACTGAAGAAAGGTATCTTAGTTTTCATTGTGATGCACTCACCCCAATTACTCCTTTCTTTTTGCTTCATTCTCTATTTCAGCACTGCTTCAATCTATTATTTCTTCAAATCTTCTTCATCTTATCCTACAAATTCTTCAAATTTTATTATCTGGCTTAAAGGGGGCATAGGAGTTTCTTGGGTTGAAAAAAAATTATTTTTTTTTGCATTTTCTAATAATTTTACCCCTAAGAATGAGAATCCAAAACTATTTTTAAAATATTGAAATATTACAGAAGATATAACACTTTATGTCGAGCCCTGCGCATGGGCCTTGAAGAGTCCGTTTCACAACAGCGCGTAGGTAGGAACGTTGGACCCATCGAATAATGGTTTCTTTTGCCCTTATTCGAAGAGCAAGTTATCCGTGGGTAAAGCATTCATATTTTTCTCAACAGATGGCGTTGTAATCATTTTACTTTCGTGAATGCAGTTTCTAAACCAAGTTCACAGTTGTTTTAGAGTCTGCTGATGGATGTCATTGTGTTATTGCGGCGTGTAATTTTCAAATAAAAAAAGTAAAATATGAGTGAAGCTAAAGGTTCTCATGAGGCCCACAATAGTGGTGCAATTCGGAAGGATTATTCACGAAAAAGACGTTTTTCAGTCAATCATTGGGACTCTTTAAAAAAAAATATATGTATTATTTTATCGTGGATATCTTTTTTATGACTGAAGAAAAGCACTTTCTTGTAATAAAGAGATGCAATATTTTTTTAATGACTGAAGAAAAGCACTTTCTTGTAATAAGGAGATGCGATATCTTTTTAATGACTGAAGAAAAGCACTTTCTTGTAATAAGGAGATGCAATATCTGTTTAATGATTGAAGAAAAGCACTTTAAAAACTCATGCAAGTTGAAAAAAAGCAGATTTATATTGGTGTAAACTTATTCCAAACTTTCAAATGCATTTTTCTCAAAACTATGTTTTCAAAGTCAGTACCGGTGATAACTCAATAACAAATCACTCAATTGACTTGTTTCTTTTTTCTGCTAATAAAATTCCCTAGTCCTTACCAGATGCTTTTTCGAAAATTTTAATATTTTATTTTATAGTTAAAACTGGAAAAAAAAAAGCTAAAAATTGACCCCCCTTTTTTTTTGAAAGGTCACCATTTTGTTAAAAATTCGAAATTTAAAAATCCCATCTGATACGGACTTCAAAATTTAATGTACTTTAAGAATTTTTTTGTTTGTTTGTTTCAGATGAATGTGCAGGGTAATTTTACCGGTACCGCAGACCTCTGTACGGTGTGCAGGCCAGTATTGGCGGAGCTGTGGTGGAGGTTTTTTTTGAAAATTTGACCGAATAAAAATTTTTTTTATAACTACATGAGATGTACTTTCACATAAAAAAAGTCGTTATTATACCTTTTTTATTTGCACCAAAAAAATTTATGAAAATTGCCTTTTTTCATGGTCAAGAAATTTTTATGCCCCCTTAACATCCTGTTAATCCTCCATACGAATTTGTGAACACCAAGCCTGTACTAGCCAAACATCTCCAATAACTTGTAAGCTCTTAATCTCAGGATACTTCATCTTCCTTCAAATCACAGGTGAGGCAACACTACACAAGCATGAAGTGGAAGGGTATCAAAAGACTGTAGCTGTACTACTTTTTCATTCCAATCACATGATAGTGACTACCAACCTCCTTCATCTGAATAGGGAGCTAATTTGCTTCTGTTACCATCTATTGGCCTACTTTAACAATCCTCTTCATTTTCTTTATCATCTTGATTCATGCTGCCATCTAGGCACACAGCAGCGAACCAACATCTAAATTTGACTCATTAATTTTTAATTAATACTGGCTATACGATAGAAATCTAATAATTCAGCAATCCCAGGGTGTAAATTGTAGAATACAAGAATAAAATCTTAAAACACTGGTATAGATTAATGTACAGTGTGAAAGTTTCTTGTTATTAGAAGTGCAGAGATGAGCCAAAATGAAGACAATTCAGCAAAGTCCAAAATAATAAAGTAGTATATGCACTTATGTACAGTTCTAAATAGATGGAAAGAAATGATGATTTCTAGATAAACAAACTTGATTATATTAATTCAGGAACATTGTAGAATTACTTTGTGGCAAAATCATGCACAATATTAAATAACCATTCACCACCTATGGCCAAGTGGTTAGCTTGCTTGACTACTGATCTAAGAGAACTGAGTTCGAGCCCTGGGTAAGGCATGGATGTTCATGTTGTTTTTCTGCTGAGGTCCTGCCATCCTCACAGACCTTCTACTGTGGCAAATAAACTGGCAGGCTCCCGTCAGACCTCTATGCCAAGCAGCTGCTTGAGGGGGTATTTATTTATTTATTTTTTATTCCTTTCCATCTATTTAGAACTGTAAGTGTATCTAAATAAAATAAATAATAAATACCCCCTCAAGCAGCTGCTTGCCACAGAGGTCTGACAGGAGCCTGTCAGTTTATATGCCATAGTAGAAGGTCTGAGAGGATGGCGGGACCTCAGCAGAAAAACAACACAAACAGCCATGCCTTACCCGGGGCTCAAACCCAGGTCCCTTAGATCAGTAGCCAAGCGCTCTAACCACTCGGCCATGGGACGGCAACTACTTCATTAAATTGGACTTTGCTGAATTGTCTTCATCTTGGCTCATCTGCACACTTCTAATAACAAGAAACTTTCACACCGTACATTAAACTATACCATTTTTTTAAGTGATTTTATTCTTGTATTCTGTATTCTATACTCTGCATATTGATGGTGCAGTCAGTCACTGAATTTGTATTGACTTCAAAGGAATATAAGGTGGCAATTTTCCTACTCAACCAGATTGCCAGTCCCCTATCTTCCTTTGAAATGAATGTGAATTCAGTGATTGATTATACCATATGCTTTAAGTTTATTTCCTACTTTTTAGGGTACATGTAGGAAGATAGGTACTTTTTTAAAATTTATTTATAGTTTTATGTGTTATAATTAAAAAGACAGAGGATGAATGACTTTTTGTAACTTGAGTCAAGGTCATGCAAAGCATGGACATTGACTTGCTAGTCTTGTGCTTCCTATACTAAATCTTCTTTATTGTATCTATCAGGTAATGCATTCTCAAAATATATGCTTCATCTCTAGACTTTCACTACCCACTTATAATACATTTATTATTTGGAAACAGATAAAAAGCATAATACAATATATTTATCTAAAATCTTTAAGTTTTATAAGCAGAATATTTAAATTTAGTGATGAAGTAAATCTGAAATATGGTAAATTTTGTAATCATTTTTAATTATTCAAAAATATTTACTTGTTTCCTCTTAGGGCTCCAATAAAGACAAGAGGGAAGAAAATGTAAAAAATTCTTTTTGGGTGTATGACATTGCACACAATAAATGGTAGGAAATCAAACTATAGCTGTTTTTTTTTTTATTTTCTTAAGCTTCAATAGATTTTAACAGTATATCATGTATATATTAAACTTTAGTTATTAAATACTATGTTTTTTACATTTAAAAATTTTTTTCTTAAGCCATTTCCCAATTTGCTTGAAGCATAATTGCTTAAAAACATTGTTTATTTTAAAAATCACTTTTTTTTTACCTATCTTCATATTGCTTTTCACTTGACGTGTTGGTTTGTCGTTTTGACAGTTTGTGGATTTGCCAAAACAGTTGTTCCACCATACCTTTCAAAGGCAATGGAGAAACTTAATGATTTGTATGTCAAATGAAAGCTTGTGATGTGAGGACTGTCATGCTGTAAAAAAAATTGAACTCCCATGCTTTCTTCCCCCCTAAAAAAGGGGAAATGTGAGAACTATTGTTCTACCATATTTTCAGAATGCAAGTGCCAAAAGTAACGAACTATATGTCAAATGAAAGCTTGTGACATGGGGAATGTAAAATGCTATAAAAAATTGATTTTTCCCATGCTTTCTTACTCCCCTTAAAAGAGAGGAAATGTGAAAAGATTGTTTCCTTATATCTCCTGAATGTGAGTGCTGAAAGTAAACGTAGATGTAATGTGGGGAGTATTGTGGGTAATAAAAATATACCCTCTTGCTTTCTTCCCCCTTAAAACTGGAAAAGTGGAAGTTGTTCTCTATATCTTCCAAATGTTAGGCCTACAATTACGAGTTAGTTGTTAAATGAAAGCTCATATAATGACCATCATGAACAATTTCGAATTTTGCCTCCACTATTCTCTGTCCATGATGGAGGGGGGGATTTTTGCGGGGTTAGAGTTTGACAAGTCATAAATTAAAGCTTGTTACATCTCCAATGTCATGGGCTACCTCAAACATGACTCCAAAAGGGAGGAAAAATGGGGTCGATGTGGTATGAGTCATATATCAAATGAAAGTTTTTAAAGGTAGGTGTTTTTTAGTGAGAAAAAAAAATAATTTTTTAAATTACCTGTCTTTCTATAAAGACCTCAAAAAGTAGAAAATAAAGCTAAAACATATTGATGGTGCAATCAGTCACTGAGTTCACATTCATTTCAAAGGAAGATAGGGCACAAATTTACTACTCAAATTCAATCTACTCAACAAGATTTCCCGCACCTTATCTTCTTTTTCATCCTTATTTTAATTTTTTTAATTTATTTTATGTAAAATGCTGTCAGCTGTTTTCTAACTCATTGAGTAGATCACATATTTCTCTTATTGGTTTAGTAGCAGATTTATGCAGCATTGCTCAGGTCTGAAACTCTTTAGAATATAGAGTAGATGGCACTCCTCATGTCACAAGCTTTCTTTTGGCATAAATATCATTACATCAATCTCCTCTCCTTCTGGTTAAAATTTTCTCCCTCTCCTTTAGGGGAGGAAAGAAATGGACCTAGTTCGAGGTACCCATAATCCTTCCCACATCTGAAGTTTTTAAACCAAAAAATGGAATTTTCTCACTCAGATAATAGAACTTTTCAAATTACTTCATACCTACCAGAGTTCCTCGGATACAGTTTGCCTGGCATATGTAACTACATAGAAAAAGAAAATTAAATGTGGTCTGAAGTGCATAAAAATATAAAGGTACTAAAAATTATTATTATTATTGAAATATTGTTTATTACTTAACATATTGAAACTTTTATTAATGAACATATAAGATATATACATTTATTAATTTTTACATATTTTTGAAATCAAGTTGATTTTAGCTTCTGATGCAAATTCTTAATTTTTGCAGCTTTTCTTTCAACAAAGAATCTTGTGTTCCGCTCATGCTTAATTGGAATGACTTCAATATCCATGGATGCTCATGTTCTTGATCCAACAAACTGAACAATGAGTTTATCATGAGAAACCAGAAAGAAATTAATTTGATGCATTCATTATTTCAAATTTATTGGCAGCAACAGTTATTTTAAATAACTTTCAGTTGTTAACGTTTAATCATGCGAAATCAGAAATTTAGTTTCATGTGTTCCTTTTTTCAAATTTATTGGTGGCAACAGTTATTTTAAATAACTTTCAGTTGTTAATGTTTAATCATGCGAAATCAGAAATTTAGTTTCATGTGTTCCTTTTTTCAAATTTATTGGTGGCAACAGTTATTTTAAATAACTTTCAGTTGTTAATGTTTAATCATGCGAAATCAGAAATTTAGTTTCATGTGTTCCTTTTTTCAAATTTATTGGTGGCAACAGTTATTTTAAATAACTTTCAGTTGTTAATGTTTAATCATGCGAAATCAGAAATTTAGTTTCATGTGTTCCTTTTTTCAAATTTATTGGCGGCAACAGTTATTTTAAATAACTTTCAGTTGTTAATGTTTAATCATGCGAAATCAGAAATTTAGTTTCATGTGTTCCTTTTTTCAAATTTATTGGTGGCAACAGTTATTTTGAATGACATTCAAACATTAACATTAAGTCTATGGGGTTTTGAGAAATTCAAACCCTGCCCATCCCAATTTTGGTTGAACCCAGTGGGTTCACAAATAGCCTATATTCTTCCCCTGGGTGAAGGGAACGTTAATGTAAAGTTTTGAGCCTCTAGCTCTTCTGGGGGCTGAGTTCATAAGTGGACAGACACAAACTTTCTTCCTTATATATCAGATGTATCATGGTGTCAGTTTGTATAAATGTAGCTCAGAGGTTATTTTCAGATATGCGCAACAAAGATACAGAAATAATTCCACAGAATTTTCCTGTGGCTTATTTCTTTTTGCATTATTGGCAGCAAAATTGAGGATATTTATCAATACTGAAGAAAGTTGAAATCACTAAAAAGAGTTGTTTGCTATATATTGTAAGGTATTGCAACTAAGGTGTGTAAATGGTAGCTAGGTAGTCACTGGAAGGAGAGCTATGCACCAATCCCCTGTGATGATGCTTAGAACTGTCCAGGCCTGGCACCTAATGTCCGACCCCGCCTTCTTGTGGTGCAGACCGTTAGTACCTTTCAAAAGAGATACTCTCTTGTGGAAGTGAACGGAAGGGGAGGGCTGCCAGATTAGTGTGGCCTACTGATCTGGACAACTATGGCTACTTTTTTTTTCTACCCTGCTGAGGAGTGGTCACCACACAGGGTCCTGGTGCTGACCATATAAACCCACTGGACTGGACAGATATATGGCTCTGAGCTTGATTATGGATCCTGATTTTGCTGCACTGGTGGGCTTCTGTGGAGGGAAAATCTTTTGCTGTGTTTTCTGTTTGTTTGTGGGTTGACAGCCCCAAGTGAATAGATTCACAGGATATGTTTATCAGCTGGCGGATAATCCTGAGCAGAGGTCATCGCAGACACCTGAACTCTTTGCTTCTATTGGCATCGTCAAATTCTACATTGGAGGAAGTCTTCCAGTGTAGATGGCTTCAGCCTTTAGTGGTGGGGGAACGGCTCTTTGCCCCATGTCTGCGATTAGGGGGCTGTTTGATATTGTCGGCATTCCCTCTCTCAATAAACATAGTTTCTTTAAACATCCCACTAACCATTTTCTCTCCATAGGTAGTTGGAATGTGAGGACTCTGTACGGAGCTTTTTCTCTTGATGTCCTCGCACAAGAATTCCACCATTATAGTTTAGATATTTTTGGCTTGCAAGGGACCAGATGGACAAATAAAGATCAGATTCTTAAAAATAATCTTAAATTTCTCTTTTCAGGGAGGGACGACAATAAGCATCACCAAGGCGTGGATCTGCTTCTCAGCAGATACGCTGGTGATGCTCTTCTAGGATATGAGTGCATTAATGAAAGGTTTCTTACAGCAAAATTTCAGACAAGCGTTAAAGACTTGAATGTAATCTGCTGTTATGCTGATGAGGATGAGAAGGATAGGTTTTATGAACAACTTCAGGATGTTTTGAATTCTGTCAAGAAAGACGATATTACCCTTGTTCTAGGTGACTTCAATGTCAAAGTTGGTACTGACTCTGACCTTTGGGAAAGGGTGATAGACCCTTTAGGTATTGGTAGCTGCAATGGCAATGGGCAACGTCTCCTACAGGTAAGTAAACTCGGTGGTTTCAGAATAACTAACACTTAGTGCAAACACCGTGACATACATAAGTACACATGGGTTTCACCCGATGGGCTGCATAAGAATATGATTGATTATATATTAATTAACAGCAAATTGGCTAGTTCTGTTAGGAATACCAGGTCATATAGGGGAGCTGAAATTGGATCTGACCATTACCTTGTTAAAAGTGTCTTGCAACTTAAATTTAAAAAGTGTTGTGCTAGGGTTAAAAAATTTAATTTTAATACTGAAGCTCTGAAAGACCCAGTTATAGCCAAAGCTTACCATGATAGGTTACTTAGTCATTATGACAGTCATGGTATGCTTACTACTGAAGTTGAGGAAGAATGGGATCATTTTAAACAGGCTTTTTTGGACACTAACAGTACTCTTTTAGGAAAAAAGGAGCAGAATTATCTGAGTGATAAGGCACTTGAGCTTATTTCGGAAAGAAAGAACTGCAGGAATGTCCTTAATCAATACCCTACTAGTCCTAATAGAAAGCATTACAGAGAACTTAATAAACGTGCAAAAGATCAGTTAGCTGCTGATAAGAATCTTTGGCTTGATGGCTTAGCTGACAAAGCTGAGGAAGCAGTTAGACAGCACAACAGCAGAGAGCTGTACCAGATAGTTAATGTTTTGTGTGGTAGAAAACGGACAGGTATACAGGGATTGAAGGATAAACAAGATAAGGTTATAGAAGGTGAGGATTCTGTTATGGTTAGGTGGGCTGAGCATTTCAGTGATATTCTAAACAATGTGGTTAGTTCTATTCCCATTGTTTGCAATGATGATAGATGCATTGGTGGCTTTAATGTTGGCCCTATAACACAATCTGAAGTTATTTTGGCTGTTTCTAAACTTAAACTACATAAATCCCCAGGGGTAGATGAAATTACTACAGAAATGCTTAGAGCTGGGAATGTTTCGGTTACCACTTGGATGACTGAAATTCTGAATATCTTTTATGATAAAGGCATGGTTCCTAAGGATTTTACCAGAGCTATTGTTATCCCTATTTTCAAAAAAGGTGGTTGCAGTTCTTGTGATAACTATAGGGGTATTAGCCTACTCTCTGTTCCAGGTAAAGTTCTTTCCATGATTGTGCTTAATAGAATTAAGAATCTGGTTGACAGTCAATTGCGTGATGAGCAATGTGGATTCAGAAGTGGTAGGGGATGTGTGGATCAGATATTTTCACTTAGGCAGATTCTTGAGAAATGTTTAGCGTTTCAGAAACCTTTGGTTGCTAGCTTTCTTGATTTCAAAAAGGCTTTTGACTCTGTTGATCGTCATAATTTGTGGTTGATTGTGAAATCATATGGTATACCTGACAAGTTAGTTAACATAATGAAAGCTCTCTATAATAGCACTGAGTCGTGTGTGAGAGTTGGTAAGGCTTGTAGCAATTGGTTTAGCATTACTTCTGGTGTTCGACAAGGGTGCATTTTGTCTCCTTTTCTCTTTAGCTTGGTTATTGATTATGTTATGCGAAATTCACTTCAAGGGAAAGATTTTGGCCTTAAATGGACTGGAGATACAAAAATTTCTGATTTAGATTATGCTGATGATTTAGCCCTTTTGGCAAATGATGTTGATGAGATGAACTCTTTCATTCGAGCTGTTGATGAAACTGGTAGAGTAGTTTGGTTATAAACAGAAAGAAAACTAAAGTGATGAAAATTGGTCAGGCAGGTTGTGATTCAGTTCATCTGAATGGTTGCAGTCTTGAGCAGGTGTTACAGTTTACCTTGGGAGCTATGTAACAGATACTGGTGATGTGTGGCATGAGATTAACAGACGAATAGGGATTGCTGCCGGGACTTTTAAGAATTTATGGAGAGTGTGGAGAAATAGGCGTATACACCTAAAGACTAAAATTAGACTGTATAATAGTTTGGTTCTTACTAAGGGTTAGTTATGGTAGTGAAGCTTGGACACTTTATAAACAAGATAACAAGAAGCTAGATGCTTTTGATTCCAGATGCTTATGCAGTATCTTGGGCATTAGGTGGTTCAACTTTGTAACTAATGATGAGGTTAGGCAAAGGAGTTTGCAACCTCCTTTAAGCATCATATTGTGCAGAGAGAGAATCCGTTGGTTTGGCCATGTTGCCCATATGAATAATTATAGATTGGCGAATAGGGTTATGAACAGTGTGCCTAAAGGCCTCAGAAAGAAGGGGAGACCTAGGATGCAGTGGGCAGACAATGTCAAACAGGACCTTGTTAGAATTGGTGTGCAGTGGCCAGATACAGTAGATGTAGCTCAGGATAGACTTACTTGGAGAACTAAATTGCACGGTCTGGTTGGACCTCCGTAGCCCATGGCTGCTTGAGGATGAGGATGATGATGATTGCAACTAAAAGTTTAACAGTTGCTGAAATAGAGGCTGCACTTTTCTTTAGTTTAATTCCTTGAGTGTGCTTTGTTTCCTTTGCATCTAATCACAATAATTTTCATGTGGTTAAAATACTTTATCATTAGACACTAATTTAAAATAGTATAGGTTGTATATACTCTAAATGTTAAGTACACTCCATATAATAGTTGTATAAGACTTGAGATCACTTTAAAAATTGTCATTTTCACCTTAATGACATTATTTTACTAAAAGTTCAACAATTATTTAAATATGTAGGGCATTTTTGATAAATGCTTAACAGCAACATATTAAAGTTTATAAACCCATTACCATACAATTATGCTTTTAATTTTTTGATTTTTTTTTTAATTTTCACTTTTGAGAATCTCGGCAAACTCATTTCTGTGTTAAAAATTTTTCATTATTAAATAAAAAAAATTAGAATCTCTATATCATTACATTTGCTGCTTAGTCTATAGCCTTAAGTTCTTTACCTTTAAAGTGGCAGAAAACATTACAGTTCCCAAAGAACTTTATTGCAAGTTTTCATATCTTTCTCATTAGAAATTCCTCTGAAAGTTTTTTTAATAAAGCATGAAAAATAATAAATTACTTTTTGTGTAATAGCATGACCTAATTCTGTTAGCTACTTCAGATAAGGTCCTAGATTAGATAAGGAAATATTTTAAATATTGAAAAATAATTTTTTTTATTAATTGTTAAAAAATAATTAATAATTATAAAGATAATTTAAAATATAAATTGTAAAGCATTATTAGGTGAATATTATATCTCATTTTGTGTTAAAAACACTTCAAAATTAACCTTGCATTTTAAAAATTAATAATTAGATTTTTTACTAATATTTTAATAATCAGATCATTAATATGAACATTACATAATACTTAGAGTAAAATAAAATAAAAACTTGAAAAACTATTGTTATATATTTTTTTTTATTTTATTTTTTTTTCATGTTTAATGTTTGATAAGTTTATCTTTTTATTTTGAACTTAAATACCTTTATCAAAAGGCAGATATTAGTGATCTTGAGAGAGAAAATGTTATTTTCTCATTTTATTTTTGAGTTTCAATAAACGCTGCATATTATACATTTGGGGATGGATATTCTACAGCAACAGGCCAATGTGATATAATGTCTAATATCTCTTTGTTTAGAGCATAAGTTTTTTTTTTTATTTGAAACTCATCATTAATCTTAGAAGCAGCAACCTGTTGATTCATCAACACATCACTTGCTTCTGTAGCAATGTTTTGAGCTGTATAAAGTTCTTGTATCCTTATGATGTGGTAGGATATGAAGAATTCCAAAAATGAGTTTTTACATCCCTTTGGTTCTGCTACTGTTTGACTTTAAGGCTTTTTAAATGTTACATCTAATACATATAAAATAATTAGCATATTTTTGTGTCATAAATTTTGCTGATTATTTTGTCATCCATTAGGATTTAAATTATGGATAAATCTTAAATGTTATTATTTTAAGGTCATGTGTGTATCAGACTGACTTTGGAAGTCAACAGAATGGGAATAAAGCACAACATACAGAACCTTGTCCTAGATTTGCACATCAGCTTGTATATGATCATATTCGAAAAGTAAGTTTGCTTGCTGATTTATGCTAGTGCTTATTTTTTTTCTGTATATTACTTGAAAGGACTTTTGCAATTTATTATATTATGTAAAGAATGTATTCTGTCTTGCTAATATTAAAAGTTTTTATGATGCTTATATTTTTGATCTTTCTAAGAATAAACTGGTGTAAAAATAATTTGTTTTTTATTAAATTGTTAAAGACCATCATGAAAAATTAAAGATACTTCTTCATTGTGTAAAGCATTATTTAGGTGAATATGATATCTCATGCCACTGGATTCATGTGATTTGGTTGTTAGTCCACATAAATTACAAACATCTTTTATCTCCAGTAAACCCATACCTTGTCCTCAGTCACAAAGATGACACCGATGGGCTAGGAAAGTCTGACATCTATTGGATCAGACATAAAACTATGGCTCCTTGCAGCCATATCCTGTGCACGTTAAAGAACATGCTTGCTGGTCATGATAGGAGGTTACCATGGCTCCTAACAGCTGTTCAGTGGACCCCCTTCTCTCAACCTTCTCTGGACCCTTGGGATCCTTGTGACCTTGCTATTTAGCCCATTTTGTACAAAAAGTGCCACTCAGAGGTAAAACAACCCCCAATCCAACAAATATCTTTCATTTCAGTTGTTTGTGATCTTTTAAAATAGTATCAAAATTGAGGTATGATGTATTTTATAATTTTTTTTTATGTACTCTCAAATTATTGACTACCAGTTGTAATAGATGTAGTTGAAATGCTTTCCTCTACACTGAAAAAAATGCTTCAAAACAGTTCTCCATCACTATTGTCTTGTTATAAAATAATAAATCATTTCATTTTAATCCTCTGGGTGTGGTGAATAATGTTTCAGCCACCTGCAGTGTTAAAGTTTTTTAATTTTCTTTGGCTTCAACATGTTCTTCATACCTCAGGTGTCTATTTTAATAGCTTTACTGACATGACAAAACTGTCAAGCAACCACTGCCTGCAAACTTCCTATGATAATTGGTTGATAGAAAGAGGGTAGGGCCCAATCCATTTGAAATTAACATCCTTTGTGAAGTAATTACAAAGTTATGGCCTTTGAATTTGAGGGGGAAATGTAAATTTTGAGTGTTTAACCAAAATTAAAATGCATATATCTCAGTTCCTAATCAAGACAGAGAGTTTCAGTTATATTATTGCAGTTATGTCCATATCAAGCTCTTAATAAGGGCTCAATATGGCCTTTAAGGCCCATAATAAGATCTTTGGCAACATATACAAAAATCTTGATGCCTAACAATTTTTACCAGTTTCATAAAAATGATCATCTTATTGGTTTATTTTTATGAAGAATAACCTGATAACAATATATGAACAGTAGTATTAACCCTGTCCCAGGTCCAATCATTTTTTCACTCTGATCAGGCAAAAAAAATTAAACTTTCAAACTTTTTTGCCAAATAATTAATGAAAGGAATTATGGCATATTATATGCCAAATTAATCAGCATTTAATTCTGAATTTTCAGAAAATAAAATAATAACAAAAAAAAAGACAAGTTTTATTTTAATGGGACTTCTTTTAGTCGTGTAGTAAAAAAAATGCATCTGGCAATACAAATAGAAATTTATTTAAAAAACACTAATAGACAGAATTGATTATAATGCACATGAATAAAAAGGTATTTTATTTCTGAATAACAAAAAATAATATTCTTGTTTAAAGTAAACATTTCTTCCATTTTGTAATTTTTTTTCTTCGTACCATACTTTGAGAAAAGTCCAGGCTTGTTGCAGAGTTCAATAAATAAGTCAACTTCATAATATTTTAAATAAATAACTAATCAACAGGAATAGGTCATGTTATACACCAAATTAAAGAGAATTTAATTCTGAATTTTATTGAAGTAAAAATTTTTGACATTGTAGTAACACATTAATTTTAATAACACTTTTTGCAGTGGTACACCCAAAAAAATGGGTACATATTTCATAATTACTTCCAAAATCTTCCATTTTTAAAAATAGAAGTTTTTTGTTAATAATCAAGAAATTTTAGAAACTTTAAGAAAAAATTTGTTGACAGTAGTTCAAATCAAACTTCTGAGCTTAAATCAGGTGATTGCTTCATACAGAGTAACATTAACAACAAATCAGCAACACCATATAACACTTCTAAAATAGGCAATCAGATGACTTTATCAAATTATTTATATTGTAGTTTAATGAAATATGCATCAAATGAAAAAAAAATATATTATTTTTAAGCTTGAATTACGTATTTTTAAAAGACATAAGACAATTTTCAAATGGCAATTTTTTTTTTAAATTGAAGTTTTATGTGTTGAACAAAAAACATCTATAGACATCTATGATTCTGAAAGGGTTAAGAATGTCACAATAATGCCAGTTACATAGTATTCTCAAATGGTATATAATTAAGTTGGAAGTTGCCCAGAGTCAAACTGATGCAACAAGATGGCTTAATTTGTTAAGAAATGGGATTTCTAGCATATTAAAACCCTTTGGGAGAACAGAGCCTATTGTTCAGATGTATCCAAGATAACATCCAGTGCAAAGCCAAAATTCATCAAAATAAACTAGCATTTTGCCCTCAGGTTTTCTGTGAACAATCTTGTTTACAGTATGAGAAAACATCTCAAGTTTGGCATTGCTCTCAGAGGTTACACACTTTACTTCAATTTCCTGGGTCATACTTTTGTATCTTTATTAATTCCTGTAATCATTTATTAAAAGGGCATTTCACTAATATAAAGTGCATTGTTTAGATATATATATGTGTCCATGGAAGTTTTTCTTAAAAGTATTTTTAAGAAATTTGCACTTTGTGTTCCTTTATGTAGGCATTTTTCTGCATTTGTTTTAAGCTAAAATCTAAATCCTTATTATCCCTAATAATTGTTTACATCATCATGAATTTTAACGCTTTTATTGAATTCAAATATATTATGGCTTTCTTTTTTTTGCAATCCAATATGTGAAGAAAGAAACATTTAAATTGATTTACTTAATTTCTTAACAGATCTACTTTATTTCTTAACAGATCCATTATCTTTTTGGAGGCAATCCTGGTAAATCAAGTTTACCAAAAATGAGACTGGATGATTTCTGGTCACTTCAAGTAAGGTTTATTTATAAATGTGTTTTAGTAATTTTTTTTGTGGCATTTTAAATCTCTTGATGTAGTAAATGTCTAAACTTAAAAGACTAAATTATAGATATGGATATTGTTGGAAAAATTAATACAGTAATTCTTTATCCAAGTGCTGATTAACTGTATCTCTGTATACTCTGCTGTGCAGTTTTGCTGTTTATTAAATGTGCACTGTAAGCAGATTATTATTTCTACCCTAAGGACAACTGTAGGAGAATTGAGAGGCTATTGGGTAATTTTATATTGGGGTAATTCTTATTTTAATTAAAATCATAATTAATTAGAGAAAACTGCACTATGCAAGATTGTTTTTTGTTTCAATTTTTGATGTCAATAAATGACTTCTGATATCCAAGATTTCTTGAAATGTATTTTATTTAAAGTATAGTGAATTCACAGAATACTGGGCACAGACCCATATTCAAATGTAACCACTAAAGTAGAATCTAGTGTTAATTTAAATTTAAATTTTATATTTGTCTTCAGTAATAAACTATCACAGGAAAATGTCCTGTAGATAAGAAACACCTGAAACAATTAGCTGAAAAAATTGGTTGCCCTGAGTGGGATTCAAATCCCCATCTCATAGGAGCATGCCAGGCATCATAAATGCTAGACCACCAGAGACTGTTTTCTTCAACAAATGTGGCATATAAGCATTCCCACATTTTTGTTGATTCACTACTGGTGCCATCTATGTCGGGAATTGGGCAGCCAAGTTGCCTCATTCTGATGGAAGTAATATTTATCACTCACAGCATTATATAAATAATTCAGTAATAAAGCATCACAGGAATATGCCCTGTAGACAAGATGGACCAGTGGTGAATGAACAAAAATGCGAGAATGCTTATATATCGCATTGTTGAAGAAAACAGTTAACCTCTGGTGGTCTATGGGTAATTCCTGGCTTACTTCTGGGAGATGAGTTCAAATTTCACTTTGGTCAACTAGTTTTTTTTTAAATAATTATTTCAGGTGTTTCTTGTCTACAGAACATTTTCCTGTGATACTTTGTTACATAATTATTTATATAATACTGTGAGCATAAGTGACAAATATTATTTCCATCATATTAGTCCATATTAAGAAGCAGCTTGGCTGCCAGATTCCCGACATAGATGGTGCCTATTGAATCAACAAAAATGCAGGAGTGCTTATTTGCTACATTGTTGAAGAAAATTGTTTCTGGTGGTCTAGTGGTTATGTGCCTGGCATGCTTCGGGGAGATGTAGGTTTGAATCCCACTCAGGGCAACTAATTTTCTTCAGCTCATTACATTTGTCTTATTCATGGTTTTGTGTTATCTATAATATTTTCCCACCCTATTACTCTGGATAATTGAGAATTAGCTGTATATGTGCAATAGTCTGCTGAAACCACCCATCTGCTTATAAATGAGTGATGTTTTGTGGTCAGTAATAGTATTGTTGGCTTCGATAGGCCTCTGCTACTCTAATAATAAATATCACAGGAAAATGTCCTGTAGACACTTGGAATAATTAGCTGAAAAAATTTGGTTTTGCCCTTTTTTTAGTTGATTATTTCAAGTGTTTCTTGTTTACATGACATTTTGCTGTGATACTTTATTACTGAATTATTTATATAATGCTGTATGCATGAGTGACAAATATTACATTCTTTATATGAGGCATCTTGGTTTCCCGATTCCTGACAGATGGCACCAGTAGTGAATCAACAAATATGTGGGAATGCCTAATTTTCATATTGCTTAAAGATGAGATTAGTCTCTGATAGTGTAGTGATTATCATATCTGGCATGTTTCTGGAAGGTGTGGGTTCAAATACCACTCAGGTAAAAACCAAATTTTTCTCTGGTCCTTGAAACGTATATCTTGAAACAGCCCATCTGGAAGAGGTATCTGATTCCAGCAGAAACTCCAATTATGCAAAAGACTAGCTCCATCATAAGTCTTCTGTGGGAAATAGAGACACATGTCAACAGACAAGAAAAACAAAATGGATTACCATTTCTCAACTTGCTGAGTTGTTAGAATTTTGAAGAAGTAGAGTTGAAGAATTTTGAAGAAGTTGAATAATAGATATAAGAAATACCAAACAAAGGACTAGAAGAAGTGCTCGAGCCAGGTATATATTATATTGGGAGGCTGATTGTTTTTTGTTTCAAGACAATCATGTATTTCAGATTTTGGTTTTAAATTAACTGTAACTTGGTCTAACAATAGATATATAAAGGGCATTTTACTTATCTATGAAATTAAGTTTGCTTTTTCGTGGATGCAAACTTCTCCAAACTATAAAGCATTTAGTCATATAAAATCAGTAATTCTATTAAATAAGAGCAGGGCCTACATTTTTTTTTACAATTTCTATTTTTCGTCATTTAGTCTAAAGTATGTACTACTCCACCTTTTGTTGGGGCAGGAGTATCTCAGTCAGTAGCGTGCCAGGCTTTTAATCCGCAGTTCCCAGGTTTGAGTCCCAGCTGGGTCAGCACTGAGATTTATCTCCACAAAACTCCTCTCCCTGCCTACGGTTAGTAGGGGACACCGATGGGCTTGGAAAGACCACCATCCGTTGGATGGGACATTAAGCCGTGGGCACTTCTGCAGGAGAGCCATACCCTGTGCACATTAAAGAACACGCTGGATGACCTTGACGGGAGGCTACCATCTGTCTCCCAACAGCTGTTCCAGTGGATCCCCTCCCCCAACCTTTTCTGAGCCTTCGGGTCCTTGTGACCTGGCCATTTAGCCCATGGTGTGCAAAAAAGTGCCGCTCAGAGGTAAAACAACCCAACCCACTTTTCGTTGAGTTAATGAATAAAATTATATCAGGTGTAACTAATATCAGCATTAACTTTATTATCATGATGCATTATGCTGATCTAAATAACTGATTTGTTATTTTTAGGAATATATGAAAGTAAAGTTTTGTTATCTCAAGCCAAAATGTTGCATTGTATAATGAGCCATGATTTCTTTGATTAAACAGCTTAAAGAATATCAGTTTGTTCTTTTTTATAGTTAGCAAGTGAGACCTTTTTCTACTAACTTAATCAGCTAAATCAATAGAAGTAAATGTATTATATGTTATTATATTCCTATCAGTGTTATACAATGGTTCATCAGTAAGCACCAATACTACTACATTCATGGCTAAATCTATGTATTTTTTCTCTCTCTCCTTATTAGCAGAAATGCTTGAATTACATAGATAAATATATTTGAGAGCATGTGAAAACAGATATTTTGATGTATTTTTTGAGTTCTGATGGCAAGTAGATGATAAAAAAGGACATCTCCCACCAAAAGATAACACATATATATATAGTGCAAAATTCGGATGGATGATAACTATTGTAATATTGGTAAATAAAAGAATTTCCATGTTTCTGAAATTTGAGCAAATTTATTAGTCTTTTTTGTCTTTACAAAAACACTTTTCCAATCTTTTCAATGCTCATATCCAGAAATGAAAAAGAACTGTGAGAAACTTATGCTGAAGTTTATGTGTAATATATAATTTTTTTTAGGAAGGAAGGAATCTCACTACAGTAATAGTAATTAGTGTAGTAATTAGGTAAGTGTAGAGCAACTGGCACATAACCAGGAGATCCCAAGTTTGAGTCTGGGAGCTGAATGGGTGGGTTTTTTCTGACATACCTAATTACTATATTTTATTTCTTTTTTTTGTTGTATGAGTTGCATGATGTTCTGTAAAACTATTGGTCATTTAATAACTAAGGTATGCAAGAATGATGTTAAAAATTTTCAAAGTTATATTAATTATTGAGTAAGAATTAATTTTTGAAAAGGAAGAAGATTCTTCTCTACACAAAGGATGTAGATAACTGAGAAGCTATCTGGTTTCTCATACAACATACAAACACTTACACAAGGACATTCCCTCTCATTTTAATAGTCACGTACGCTAACCACTAGACCGGGTAGAGCTTATTATATTGAAAAATTTGAGTGTGCATAGGCTTATGTTGAAAGTTGTAGGGTTAAGCTGACTAGCAGAGAAGAAAAATAATTTCATGAAGTAAAGATGGGGATGAATTCATATAGATATATTATGTATGTTGATGTTTGTTTTGTCACCAACAAATCTTGAGATCAATAGCAAAAAATAATATCAATGGTAACATATATAAGATAAACAGAAAAATATGCAGCAGGAATAAAGTTTTTTTTCTTTTGTAAATATATGTAATAAAAAAAGATAAATATCTCTTAAGCAGATGCTTGCCACAGAGATCTGACAGGAGTCTGTCAGTTTTCCTCACAAATCGGTTTCTTGCAGAAAATCTATGAGGAAATCAAGACCTCAGCAGAAAGACAAACATCCATGCCACACCTGGTGCTTGAACCCAGTCCATTTTGGTCAATAGCCAAGCACATTAACCACTTGGCCACAGATATTAGCATGTATTATATTAATTTAGATATACAGTGTTTGAAGGATTTTGTGGACAGATAAGATCTGTATAGTAGTGATACAAAAGCTAAGCAGGTTTTTTTGTTGTTTAAAGTTTTTACATTTTATGTTTTTTCCAAGGTTATTAAGAATGTAATTAATTACCTGCAAGTTATTTAAGAATTTTTATTTTCTGCTTTAGTTATGCCGTCCAACACAAGATCATCTTTTGCGCCAGTGTCGTCGACTCATAAGGCAGCATCATTTTCAAGAAATTACACGTAAAAATCCACTATCAGCTCTCCATTATCTGCAAACTGAACTGGCTGTTACTGTTGATCACAATGATCCTGATGAAACCCGTGAGGTATATTGTTAAATTAATTTTATTAGCATGGTGTTTGCTGCAGAAATGTGTATTTATGCAGTAATGTGTGGTGTAAGTAAAACAGAAATCTGAATTTGAATAAAATATTGTTTCCTCTAGTTTTTTAATCATTATTAATTATTAATAAATTATTTCAAATAATGTTATGGTTTTTTGGATACTGACATATACTTTGGTAATCATTTACATTCAGTAAGTCAAATAATTATTTTTCCAGATTGTATACAGATTCTTAATTTCCATAAGAAAAATATATTCAAGTTTTGTGACCATAGTACCAATTAGAGCTAATGCATAATTTATTAATATCAGTTGTGTAAACAGATACTAGTGATGTGTGGCATAGTATAAACAAAATATAGGCATTGCTGCTTTGACTTTTAAAAATAAATGAAAATTGGGGGAAGGTTGGGTTGTTTTACTTCTGAGCAGAGCATTTTTGCACACAATGGGCAAAATGATCAGGTCACAAGGTTCCCAAGGGCTCAGAGAAAGTTGGAGGAAGGGAACCCACTGAGCAACTGTTAGAAGGTGGAAACCTCCTATCAAGGCCATCCAGTGTGTTCTTTAAAATGCACAAGGTATGGCTCTCCTGCACATGAGGGACCTTGATGGGAGGCTGTCATCTGTCTTATAACAACTGTCTAGTTGGTCACCTTTCCTAGCTTTCTCTGAGCCCTTGAAGTCCTTGTGACCTGGCCATTTAGTCCATTGTGTGCAAAAAAGTGCCACTCAGAGAGAAAGCAATCCAACCTGTCAAGAACATTCAGCATGTTTTTTAATGTGCACAGAATATGGTCTCTCATCACAGAACCATGGCTCAATGCCCATCCAATAGTCAATGGCCTTTCCAAACCCCTCAATGTCACCTTTATGACCAAGAGCACAGTGAAGGTTTAGCAGAAATAAATCTCAATGCTGGCCCAGGTGAGACTCAAACCTAGGAACTTCAGATTACAAACTTGGTGCACTACCAACTGAGCCAACCCTTACCCCACAAGAAACAGTAAACTTAATGCCTTTGATTCTAGATTTCTATACAGTATCTTGGGCATTTGGTGATCTCACTATTGAGTAATGATGAGTTAGTAATCACATTTATTCAGAAACATGTCATGTTGCTTACATGTCATGTGCTTGAAAGCAAGCACCTTGCTTACATGCAGAAGTAAGTCCAGTTATGAACAATATGGCTAAAGGCTTCAGAAAAAAAAGAGACCTAGGATGCTGTTGGTAATGTCAAACAAAACCTTGTTGGAATTGGCTTATGTTGCCAAATGCCACAGCTCAGAATAGACATATTTGGAGGACTGAATTACATAGTTGGATGGGTGGGTGAATTTGCTTATTTGTGAAGTTTTAATTAATTTCTGGGGTAATTTCTTACTAGTGGCATTGCTATTGTAAAATATTCAGACCTCAATAATTCTTTAGAAACTGAATGACTATTGATAAAAATTGAAATTTAGATAGATTCAAGATTTTTGATTTATCTATCTTTGTCATTTTTGTATAAAAGATTTATTTTCAAAGTTATACAATTTACAAAACTTCACATTAAAATAAGAAATTCTCTAATAATTTATTAGGGCTCTGTATTTAAGTCTGTAAATACATCAATCAAATTGCATTATTCATTATAGGAAAAGATGCTTCAATTTAAGTACTTTTTATTTACATACTAGTTTTCAGGAATGCATTCTGTTTTTAATCTTGGTATAAATATATTGTCTTATGTTGAAAACATTTTTTATATTATACTAGAAAGTTTGTAAAAATTTGTTTCAGTTTTGTGATATCTTATTCATTGAATATTTTTAGTTTAAATATATTACTCTAGTATTAAAAAAGTCTTTCACTGTAAATAGTCTTAATTCCACTGTAATCTTCTTCCATTCTAATAATCATTGTGAATGGTTAGTTGTGAATAGTGATCTATATACAATGAGTGGGAATATATGCAGCAAAAGTTTTTTAATAATATTTATAGAAATGCATTTTTTTCCCATTATAATAAAAACTAAAATTTTGTATAAAATATTCTAAACCCCGTTTTATTTGTTTAGTTTCAGCTATTAGCAACAAATTTATTTAAAGAAAATAGCAAAGAAGAAGAAGAGAAAGGTAAGTGAATAATTGTTAAAATGGCCATACATGACATAGAAACTTAAAAGTTATTCTCAAAATGGTGTTCAGTGTGGAAGAATACTGTGTTTATTATTTGGCAATATATTAAGTGGAAATCATTTATATTTCATCAGGGTGAATTTCAGCATTGTTTTGAAGACTAAACTGTCAAAATCAGTTATATGGAAGTCACTGAAGCAATTCTGGAAAACACGCTGCAGCAATCCTGCTTATGTTTAGTAGAAACTTTTAGCACTTGAAAATAAGCACCTAGTATTAATAGCAGACTGTATTAAACAGACATTGATCATATTGATTTGTAAGTACTGGGATAACTGTTTTTCAGGAAAGCATAATACTTAAAATTTTATCCAAATTAGGATAATCTATTCTACATTTTATTTTATTCTTCTTCTATTGTCTATTAATTGCAGCTATTTTGAAATGCATTCATTCTGACTGCGTTTAGAAATGACAGAAACTACCTGTAGCCATTGTTGATATCAGATGTTTCATAAAATATGATTTTTCTCCTAGTATATTTTCTTTTTCTGGTGAGAGAAAGATGCAAAAATTGCTTTTCAAGTCACACATATGCTTTATTATTTGTTCCTGTGTTGGAAAATATATTTGCATATCCTTCCCTTAAGTGTTGGGGAAAATCCATAGAAGTGTTAAGGCTGTTCTAAATTTGAAAACTTAGCTACTGTGAGATTTATGTGAAAATACATACTGTCATGGTATGAAAATAAGTGAAAGTGAAAGAATAATATGGCTGTTGGTTGAAGTAAGAATTAAAGGTAAGAAATTATCACAATGCCTGATCTGTAGTTAGGATTAACATGCTATTCATTTCAATAGCATGAGATAGATTTATAATGTAATATACTAATAAATATTTATTGGGGAGGGGTGGCTCAGTCGGTAGCGTGCCAGGCTTGTAATCTGTAGTTCTCAGGTTCTAGTCCCAGTTGGGTCAGCGTTGAGATTTATCTCCGCAAAATTCCCCGCCCTGTCCATGGTCAGTAGGGGACACCGATGGACTTGGAAAGGCTGCCGTCCGTCGGATGGGATGATTAAGGTGTGGCTCTGTGTGCGGGAGAGCCATACCCTGTGCACGTTAAAGAACATGCTTGATGGCCTTGATGGGAGACTACCATCTGTCTCCCAACAACTGTTCCAGTGGGTCTCCTCCCCCAACCTTCTCTGAGCCTTTGGGGTCCATGTGACCTGGCCATTTAGCCTGTGGTGTGCATAAAAGTGCCGCTCAGAGGTAAAACAACCAACCAATAAATATTTATTAGTATATTTTGTATTTATATATACTAAATTAGTAATAGTAAAATATGGAAAATCTGAAATATGCTGTATGCTAGCTTATAAAATGTTGAGCTCGTTATGATGCATTTAATGGAATGTTTCTGCAATATGACAAGTGACAGACTGATTTCGGCCCTTTCATGAATTGTTTAGATAGATGTAGAAGTAGTAGTTATTTTTATTACTGTTTGATAAGTTATTAGTAAATTATTATATTAGTTAATATGAGACTGGCAAGCACTGTAAATCTGGTATCAGTGGAGAGAAAACTAATGAAAAGTAATCTGGGAGTAATACTTTCAACTTTTTAAAATAGGTTTGCTTTATAACAAATCTACCTTTAACTTGGTATTTGAGATTTCTTTCAGTACTAGTGTGTGAGATTCTAACACAAATTACTATCAAAAATTACTATTTTTAAGCCTAATAAATGTGTTTAATGAACATTAGTTTTGAATGTGTAGTTAATTAATTAACTTCGATCTTTTCATATCTCAGTCAGATCTGTTATAATACATTGATATATATGAATATGGTCAATCATTATCCTTGAGTCTGATAGTGCAATCAGATTCAAAAGTTCATACCATACATCAGTAGCATATGCAGGATTTTCTTATGGGTGTGTGTGGGGGTGGGGGAAAATTTATAGAGTATGTTAGGAATTTAAAATCGGTATCAGTTTAAACAGATAATAAATAAAAAGCATTGATTTTTTAATTTTAAAGATTTTTTAATTCATTCATTTTACTAAAAAACACAAACTTTATTTTAAGGGGGTATAAAATATTTGGTTCTCAGATATTCATTATACTGAAATTTTATTATATTATTAATTGTTATTAATATGACTAAATATTGAAACAATATATATATATATTTCTTTTGAATGAATGAAGTTTTTTAAATGAAATGCTTAGTTTCTAATATGCATTTGTTTAACATCTGTGTTACAATAGGGTCTCTTGGAGTTGATGAAGACTACAAATGCAGAAGTCATTTATTTGATCAATTGATTGAATTCTTCCCAGAACACATGACTCAACCAAAGGGCAATCTAGTAGATTTAATCACTTTTTAAGCTTTAGCTGGTAAAAAAAAGAAGCTGGAATATAGTGGTCACCAAATCATGATGGAGCTGATGTGTGAGCCCTCCCATGCTGTCACCTCCAACTTAATGTACAGTTGTATACATAAGAGATGATTAGAAAATATATGTGCCTTCTATTTTTAATGATGTTTTCACTTTTTGTGTTAAGTGAAAACATGGCTTAAATGTTTCTACTTCATGATGAAGTTTATATCATTTAAAGAAACAGACATGCTATTGTTAATGTATAAGTTGTTAATATTTCTATCAAATTTTGTATAAAGTCCATGTTAACATTTCTCATGTCTGTTTCCAACATGAGTGTTTAATTTCCTTATAGTAAATTTATCTTGAGCTGTTGTATTTTAGTTTCAAATATCAAAAAGCTGAAGCGATAGTGTTTTGAATATTTTCAAGAGAAGTACATGTGTAATTTATTAATTTTTGTACTGCTTGTATGTGTTGTTCTTAAGAGCTTTCAGCCTTTGATTTTATGTTAAATTTTGTTACAAGAAGTTAGGAGGCATACTTTCTATAGTCACAAGTATTGGGTGTGAAGAGAAGAATAACTGTTAGTAAGAATATAAAATAGGAAGAAACGTTTTCTATAAGCTATCTTAAGGAGAGTTTTTTAGATTTTAATGTGAAAAAAACAATTTGTTTGAAATACTAGATCTGCTGGAAGGAGCCCATGTTGGGAAATGAATAAGCACTGATACTTTAGAGTTATGAGGTATGAGATGAGGTTCATTGACCTACCTAACCAGGCCCAAAAAATGTCTAGCAAATTAAAAAAACTCTTTTTTGGAGAGTAGACAGAACTGATGTGATTATAACAGTGATCAGTACGCTATCAAATTTTATCAGAGACCTGTAATGTCAATAATATATTTAGCTTAATTATTATTATATCAATAAGTTTAGCTCTAAAATGTAGAGTAAAATGACACTAATCACAGGTTAAGCTATCTCAAGAGTGTCATTGAATATTATACTGATTTATTTCCTGCCTGGACTTTTTTTGTGTGTGCTGTTTACTTGCAGATTGCTAGTTGGACTGAAGTCAGACTGTTAAACTAATAGGCTAATAGTTCTTAAAATTCTCGATATACATAGTATTTTTTTATGTCATTTCTGATAGTTGTAAACATGCTAGAATAGAATGTAAGCTGCCACAGAGCATATGGCTGGAGATCTGGTACTATTCATTATATATAGATTTAATGCTATACATAGATGCAATAATCACTGAGAATGTACTGAATTAAATCAAAACTAAATACACTGGTTTCCATAAATTAAGGAAAATCCCTATGTTAAGTCAATGGGAAGCTAATGTCAAAGCTCTATAATTTCTAAAATAAATTTTTTTGTTTTGAAAAATGTGATTGCAGATAAAGATCTCAATCACCTAAATCAATATCTCGTTTTTTAATAGTATTCGTTTAGTATTTAATGAATTATGAAAGTTTGAATATTTAACAACAGCAATGACAGTCTTAAGAAACTTGTACAAAACTGAAGAATAGTGAAAGAAGTCTTTACACAAAGTTCTTAAATACAAACTTATTTTATTAACACTTTGATACAATACTTATTACTAAGTTTTAATTAACTTCTGAAGTCAATTTTTGTAGCTGGCATTGTTATCACTAAATATTCAAACTTCCATAACTCATTAAAATTGAACGAATATTGTTGAAAATTGAGATATTGATTTATTTGATTGAGATCTTTATCTGCAATCATATTTTTCAAAACAAAAAACTTATTTTAGAAGTTATAGAGCTTTGACGTTAGATTCCCATTGACTTAACATAGGGATTTTCCTTAATTTTTGGAAACCAGTGTGATATGAAGCCTAATATTTTCTAAAATCAGCAGCCAAATGTTGCCAGATATCCTATTATATCCTCTGTAGTTTTGTAGGGATTAGTAATTGCAGCTAGAGATACATGTACAACAGAAAGGCAACATAATCAATATTGAACTGAGTGAGTGTGACTGATTCTGTCACAACCAGAGATTGGCAGAACAAATCTGACTATGAGTGCAACTTCTGTTCTACCAAACTAGGATTCAAATATCACCATGAGCTAATACAGTATTACTATGCATCCATACATAATAAGTAGTTCATAATTTAATTTTCAGTGTTTGCAATGACTTAAAGCTAAATTAAGAAAAAGATTAACCTGCTATGCAGGGCAAATGAAGTCTCAGGCATTAGCATAATTGTAGTGCACATCTCTAGAAGCCATCTTAAATCAATAGATAGTAAAATTGTATTAGTATACTTTCCCCCCTTTTTTTTACACTATTTAATCAAGCAATATTGAGCTGATGGATTATTTGATTTTTTTTAATGACACTTATTTTGTATGCAATAGGCTTCCCTTATTCAACTCTGAGTACAAGGGTGCAACAGGTTTCTCCTACTCCACTCTGAATACTTTGTGATCTTTCATCAAGGTCCTAAAGTCTTTAGCTGTGGTCCCGTGTGCAGGAGAGACATACCCTGTGCTCTTTAAAGAACACACTGGATGGCCTTGACGGGAGATTACCATCTATCTCCCAACAGCTGTTTCAGTGGGTCCCCTCCCCCAACCTTCTCTGAGCTTTTGGGGTCCTTGTGACCTGGCCATTTAGCCCATTTTGTGCAAAAAAGTGCCGCTCAGAGGTAAAACAACCCAACTCAGCTGCAAAAATGTGACTATGCATGATCTCATGGCAAAAGGAGCCGCAGAAATATACTCGTGGCTTTTTACAATTATGGATGCCTATCAGTCTACAGACCCAGTGTTAACATTACACTTTATGGGCATCATTGCAGCATGAAATTTTCAAACGTAAAAATCTACATTCTGATGACTCTCTATGAGATGGGCACTATGCTTGCTGCTAGTACTTGAGGCTTATCTGTCATGTTTTATTAGGTAGATAAGTCTCGGGGTTTTCTTTTTATTGAATTCAGTTAATATTTTTTAAGTATGTGTGTAAACAATGAGAATTTAATTAGGAAGTAAACTACCACTAGTTTTCATTTTGTGCACTACATTTCATATCAAAATAATCTTAGGCAGACTTGCCATTCATTTGGATAAAAATCTAAAATTTAAAAACTGCAAAAAAAGCATGAAAATGTTAGTAGGATTCTTAATGTGAGGACTGTTCAGTAAGTAATACTTGATATGTTGGGTGGAATTTAATTGTAATGTGAACTCAATCACATTTATTTAAGACACTACTACATCACTAGTACTTATTAAGTACACTACTACATTACCCTTTTTTTTTTGTAATGTGAATTCAATCACATTTATTTAAGGCACTACTATTTATTAAGTACACTACTACATTACTTATAGAATGCCTTCTAGGAAGGCACTCTCTGATGTAGAGAATGTTAAAAAAATGATTTGGTAAGGGTTGAAATTGGCTTGAAAAGGTTAAAAAGTTGGTTGGGGGTTAAAAAAGGTCATCAGTTGAAGCAACACCCATCCCAAAATATCATTTCATGAGGAAGTTTGTGCAGTGATTATGTTTCTCTGAGACAAAGGTGGCAACAGTTATCCATCATCAAGTGCAAGGGATATGTGGTCTAGATGTTATGGATATACACTCAGTGGTTACTGCATTTTGACCACCCCACATCCATATTATGTCAGTGGAAGCTAACTTCAAAATTATATAACTTCTAAAGTAAGTGCTTAATGAGAAAATATGACTGGAGGTAAATTAAAGTTTCAATAAAGTTTAAATCTCGATTTTCAACGATTTTGGCTTTGTATTTAACATGTTATAGAAGTTTTAATATTTAATAATAGCAGTGTGAAATATTAGAATTTACCTCAGAAGTGAATTATAATTTGAATAAGAAGTATTATTTCAAACCAATTAATATAAATCTTTTGATATTTCTCAATTTTCCTATGATGTGTATTGTTGCTGTTAAATGTTCAAACTCCCAAAACTACTAAGCAAATACTGTTGAAAATCGAGATTTAGATAGACTTGAATTGAGATCTTTAATTTATCTTCAGTCACATTTTCATGTCAGAATGTTATACGATGTTTGCAAGTGGACTTTGCATGCTGACTGATTACAGCCCAAAGACAAAGAAGATAGTTTTCTCCATTATTGATAGAGGGGACCTGAAATTTTCTGAAAAATAGGCTTGATAAAAATAAAATATCAGAGAGTTTCACTAAGTGAAATGTGTAGAAATCTTATCTGAATTTTGAACCATGGTATATTAAGTTTATTAGAACTAATGTAAAAATTGAAGAAAAATTGAGTTTTTATTGATACCTTTGTGTATTTATAATAAATTTATTGTTCTTGAAGGGGAAAAAAATTACTGTTGTCTACACGATAATTGAAACTAATAATTCATACTTTGGAATCAGAAGTCTGCCAACTTTATAAAGTTCAAAAAGTTAATGCTTACAGAAAGGAACATTATGATTTCTATAGTGTATAGATAGCACTCTTGTTAAATTCTTGTAGTCATACCATAAGAAAATTTATTATGTTTAAGCTTTGGATTTGAAAATGAAATTCCATTTGATGTAACAAGAATATTTTTAGTGGAGGAGGGGATAAATAGAATATAGAGACACCACAGTATAAGAATCAACGTTCTATTTGTAATTAACTGTTAATTACTTCAGTGATCATCCTTTACAAGCTAGCAAGGTATGGGTTGTTTTGATACATAACCCCTTTTTAAATTTTATCGCTATTTGTGAGGTAAAATGAAATAACCATGTTTTCTTGTTTTGATGAAAATTCAACTTTTACTTTTAATAGAACAGTTCCGATTTTTTAAAATTGTTGAAATATTCAACAGTAAGCAACAAGGAGGAAAATGTTTGTTCATGGCTCAAATCGACCCATAATCAGTTAAGGATTAACTTGCAAGTTTCAAAATGATAAAGTAAAATTTTAATTAGTGGTTCATGCACTAATTAAAATATCAGAACTTTGTCAACAAAGACATGAGTGAACTTTAGATAACTTTAAGGTGTTGACAGGTGGTTTATTCTAAGATTTTGTATGCCCAAGTCATACATGTATGATTTCACCTGTTAGTAGGCTAAGCATTATAAGTTACTGTGTAACGCTCCAAAAGATTATTAAACTTCTTTACTTTGGACCTTTTTGACTGATCCAATTTAAATTAAAACTCCGGATAGCATATCTGGCACCAGACAATATTAACTTGCCAATTATCAAGATTGTCAATTTTTTTAAATTTAAATCTTAAAACCAATTATTGTTCCTCAAGATGAAAAAATAGAAAAGTCAAATATAGATAACATACAAAGTTTGTTTCCAAAATCACCATAAAGATTCAGCATATATACTGATGAATACAAACGTGTGAGCATCTGAAAACTCCATCTCTAAATGCAACTAAAAAAAAAACACTTTACTGATTCCTCCTACTAACATTTCTCATTCTACATTACTAACTCCCTCCATCACTACCTTCCTACTACTGCCTCTGACTTCTACATTCTTACTTAGCTTCTTACTAACTCTGTGACTGAACATCACTTAGTATTACATGTGGCGTACAACTGATACGAGTGTGTTGCATGCCATGAAAAATATTTTCGTAATCTGATGATCGCACGTTCGCTATGATCCAAGAGGGGCGTGTCCTAAACATGCGCATTAGCGGCTGTCAATTAAAAGCTGGAGTTATGCATGTGCAACTCCTTTAGTAGCTCGGAATGAGGAGAAATGATGACCAACTAAAAATAACCCCAAAATGATAAATATAACGCAAATAAAGTAAAACTGGTTAAGGAAAAGTAAAAGTGAATAGGTGGACCATCACAACTGCATAGGTCAGTATCATGTCTAGAAAATATCAGTTCATTGCACTGATAGCACAGCATGCATATGTGATTTCAGAGCAAACAGTTGCCCTGCTAGTTTGTGCTTTGAGATTTATCTGTAGGCTATAAAATTAGGTTTGTACTTGCTTAAATCTATTTATGCCTTGCTCTGTTGTCCTTATTTGAAAAATAAGGGCTCAAAATTAAACAACTGTAATTATACTTTAATGTGTTTGCTGTAAAAGCTATTTTAGTAACTTTAATGTTTCATGCTGATAAGTGGGAGGTAAAGAAATACACTCTCATAAAAAAAATTGACCCACCCAGAGTGAATGTTTTGTGTATGATGCAAAGTAATGTGCTAAGAGGTAGTAATAGTTCTGTTCTTAGATGTCATTTCATTATATCCCAGATGTGCTCAAACAGGGATAGATTTGGCAACTGGGCTGGCCATGATAGTATGGGATTGGCCCCCAATTGGGATCTTAGCAGTGGCACTGTATGGCACTCTCCATAATGTGGCCATCATTGTGTTTCAAAGAGATGTGGGCCTCATTACTGAAGACAATATATCGCCATTTGCCCTTCCACTCATCTTGCTCATTGGGGCAGGGGTGGCTCAGTCGGTAGCGCGCCAGTCTCGTAATCTGTAGTTCCCAGGTTCGAGTCCCAGCTGGGTCAGCGTTGAGATTTATCTCCGCAAAATTCCCCGCCCTGCCCACGGTCAGTAGGGGACACCGATGGGCTTGGAAAGGCCGCCGTCCGTCGGATGGGACGTTAAGCCGTGGTCCCGTGTGTGGGAGAGCCATACCCTCTGCACATTAAAGAACACGCTGGATGGCCTTGATGGGAGGCTACCATCTGTCTCCCAACAACTGTTCCAGTGGGTCCCCTCCCCCAACCTTCTCTGAGCCTTTGGGGTCCATGTGACCTGGCCATTTAGCCCATGGTGTGCAAAAAAGTGCTGCTCAGAGGTAAAACAACCAACCATCTTGCTCATTGCACCACTGTAATCTGGCATGCCTTGTGGTTTCAAGTGAGTGGTATGCAGAGGAGAAAGTGCTTCCCTTACATACCAACTTCATGCAGGTGTCAGTAATTGCACTGACATATACCGGTATTACCTCCATCTCTGTCACTGGATATCTATTGTTCATGTTTCTGGTATTGACAGCCATCTGGTGAATCTGCCAAAACCCTGATTTGTGGTCATTGATCCATAGTCACTTGAGGACAACTTGATCCTGAATACCAATATAAAATACTTTCCCATGTCGTTGGTGCCAGTAGCTGCCAACTGTTCATGCATGATATCCCAAATTCATCATGTAAACCACCCTGCTTCACTAGACCTATGAAGTGACTTTGCTCAAACTTGCTGAGTTGATTAAACATCCATTGGCAAAGTACAAATGGCATCCTTTGATGGTAATATGATTTACAGGTCAGGTTCGGTTTCTGTAATCTACACTTTTCCCCAATGACAACCTTCTCCACAACTAATGGAATCCGTGTCTCCTGCTGCATTTTAAACATGGCCAGTCCATATTTTCCTTCATTTGTGTATATCACTGTCCCACACTTCCATGCAAATTTGCATAAATGTAGCTCTACTCCTTTTTGGTGGAGCAATTTTTTGAGGAGGAGTGTATATTTCACTAAAAGGGAAATTTCAGTGATTGTTTTACTTTTACAAAATATCAATCCTCATTTTTCCTACCGCAAAAACCTTTTGTTATATATTTAGCCACTCTAAAATGCATGTATAAATGCAAGAAAATATTTTTACACACAGAAAATCCAAATAGTTAAAATGAAGATTGAAATAAAGAGAAATTGGCCATGAAAAATAAATGTGATATTATGTATATTAGATTTTTATGCAACACATTTTAATCTATTAAAAAATTATGTGTATATGACAAATTCTGACTTTTGAAGTGTGATATTTTAGTCCAATTCCCCATTTGAATTGTGATAATTTAAAATATGTGTACAAAAAATTAAATAGTACTAAACTTTTATTTAACAATATTTATTGCATGTTTTGTACAAAATATTTAAATTTTTTTTTATCATTCTGATTATTCAAATGTATTAAATGGCTTTCTGGTATGTTCATGAAATGGGATAGTTCAATTTGCCTTTGTATGGTGTGCTACCAAATCTTATCATAGTTATGTGTTATAGTTATAGTCAGCAAACATTTCATACAGCTAATATTTTATGGTAATATTAACAAAATTTCACACTTTGTATAAGTAATTTGCCAAAATATTCTTATCTTTTGAAACATAAAAAGACTACACACACATACAAGATATATTTTGCCCCTTTGATTTGGCACAATTTTGATTTATTATAACAGAGTACATAATGAAGGGCTTTTCATATAAAACATGTAATTTGTTTTCTAATAAAGATGAATCATTTATAAAGTATCTCTTTTATTGACATACTGCAGAAATAAGTTTTTATCTTGCATGTATGAAATTCATATCAATATTCTAAATATATAGAAATTTGAATATAACTATATCTGAAAGCAAATAGGGTATAACCGTTATTGAAATGCATTGTTTTAGGGTTGCCAACCGGCTGGTGTTTTTACCATAGAGGCTAATTTGGTGTGGTCATTAGACTTTTCCTATAAGAGACCTTTTTTTGTATATGATAAAGATATAATGAAAATTTTAGTGCAAAGTACTATTATGTAGAATTTCAACTGTAAATCATTGTTAAAGTTTGTGTACAGTGAATGAAGCAAATGCTTGTGGCCAGTTCATTCCCTGCAAAGCGTATTGCAGTGTGATTTGGAATGTGTGTCTGGTTAACTTCCAGGTTAGGTACAGTTAGGTACATGCATAATTTTGTGTCCAAATATCAAGAAACTATCCAAGTTTGCTAGTTATGATGGCATGGAGTTGGTATCGCACCATTATGTCGTAAGTGCCAAATTTCGAAATTGCTGGATTGGTAGAGGTGAACCGACTTTGTGATCCCCCCCCCCCCCCCAAGAAGCCATTAGAAACATCATTTATTTAGAAAAAATTAGTAATTTACTGTATTAAAAGAAAGAATCACTGCTGCAAGTGTTACACCAGGCATGATGAGCCAAATATGGACAGAAGTTGAATAGTGCATAAATCACACATTGATGTCTGCTGAACACAAAATGAAACTTTGGGTGTTTCACATTTTGTATACACAGTTATTTTTGCTAATTATTTAATAAAATATAGCACTTTAAAATATGGGTCTTCTTTTATAATGAGCCTATATTTTGACATTAACAGCTAGTTTGACAAAATGAGATTTGTCTCCACTTTGTCATCTCTGTCTATATGCGTTGGGTTGGGTTGTTTTACCTCTGAGCGGCACTTTTTTGCACACCATGGGCTAAATGGCCAGGTCACATGGACCCCGAAGGCTCAGAGAAGGTTGGGGGAGGGGACCCACTGGAACAACTGTTGGGAGACAGATGGTAGGCTCCCGTCAAGGCCATCCAGCGTGTTCTTTAACGTGCACAGGGCATGGCTCTCCCGCACACGGAGCCACGGCTTAACGTCCCATCCGACGGACGGCGGCCTTTCCAAGCCCATCGGTGTCCCCTACTGACCGTGGGTAGGGCGGGGAATTTTGCGGAGATAAATCCCAACGCTGACCCAGCTGGGACTCGAACCTGGGAACTACAGATTACGAGCCTGACGCGCTACCTGCTGAGCCACCCCCGCCCCTCTGTCTATATGCTGTTTTTTGTTAGTTTTAAGAGACGAAATTCGTTTCAGGATTGTGATAAGTAATAAAAAAAATATTATTTATATTTTCTGAACCTTTTCTAATAGTTTTAGTATCTGCTATTAGAGGGGACTAAAATTCGAAAAATTACAAATAGTGGATATTGTTGATTTTTCTGTTAGGTGGTAGAGTGGAGGTCAAGTTTACATTAACAGCAGTGACTTGACCCCTCTGACCCCTGTTTTTGGGTTAAAAGTTCAGCATCTTTTTTAAGAGATGAATGAAAATTTTTTTGGGTTGGATAGAAATATTAATAAAACATTACCATTCATACTTTGATTCTTCCAATGGTTTGGAGTTGAAAAGTGACAAACTCTTTTGAAAATGAGCACTTCATATTTGCTAGAAAAAAAAATGAGCACTTCATATTTGCTATCATAGCTTTTTAATTTTTTTACTTGATTTTGTACTTGATTTTTTTTTTTAAAAAGAGTAATTAAGTTTCAAATCCTAAACTTTATTTTAAATAGTTATAATACAAAATTTTCAAATCTGTTAATATTTTTGTAAATTGGGATTTTGTGATTCAGCCAGTTTTAGGAAAATAAAAACCTGACTTAATTTAGACTTTATGTTCTGAGTTGGCAACCCTAAACTCTGTTTTTTTTTCTGTAATGCTATACATATATGTGTTTTTCATAATGCTTCCTTTATAAAAACACCTTTGGGCTTCATTGTAGAAATTGTCAGTAAACATGTTTTTGTCACTAATGTGTGTTTTGAGTAAAATTGACAAAGGAAATGCTTTTCAGTTAGAACGTGTGCAATGTTTAAACAAATTACATTTGATCATTTAGTTGATTGCCCATATTAAAAAAAACGCTTCTATACTTGAACTCTTTTGGTCTGCTATTCCATGCAGTGGTAGAAATGGAGTAGGACGGCATCCCACTAGTTCCAAAGATGGAAAAAAAAAACTAGCCGATGAAACATTAATTACCTTTCACTTTGGTCTGCTAGAGTGTTATTTTAGGTAAACGTCTTTTTTTGGGGGTGGGATGGGAGGGGAGGTCATATAATCGATTACTTACATGTAAATGTAATAAAACAATTCAATGTTTCATATATATTTCATGTCAGTATACTTGACATTAAATATTTCCATTAACAAATGCGTGTTAAACATGGTAATAACTCATATTGTATTGCCAATACTTTACCAACACGTGCATTAAAAGCCTTCAGTGCATACTTTGCATAATGCTTTATTTTCATAAGGCTAGTGAACCTCCCATAGTCATTGGTGCCTCCCGTGGTCTAGCACAGCCGATATGCTGAGGTTGCCTAACTAAATGAGTTCAAGCGTATTCTTATATATATTCTAATCTCATAAATCTTCGCATTCATACTTGATTTATTACATCCGATTCCACAATACTATTCCTTCTTCATAATAAAAAATGTTTTTCTCTCAGTTCACACAAAAATCTTCAAGAATTCGTTTGAAACACCATATTCTAGAATTGCTAAAACAAGTTAATGCGAAATTTAGCTACTTGCTTAACATTCCATATGAAATGATCACTGTTTTTTCTGGAAAATGAAACAGAGAAATCCAATAGTTCAGAAGTGTGCATGTATTATCATAATTGAAAGGTACTCAGGGTACATACTTTTTTTTATAATGTACTCAACAAATATGTACCATATCTGGTGGAAACAAATGATGAACAGCACTGTACATATTTTATATAGTTTTTGCATAAATATATCTTAAAATTAACTGTGGAAAAGTCACCAAATGTACTTTACACGGGGAGAAAATAGAGGGAAATGTGCGTAACTGTTTATATTTAAGTCCATGAATGCATTCCCCAGATTATATTATTCCTTGTGCCAAAAAAGTCTCTAAGTAATAGTTTTCGAAAATACATGCTGTGTAAACCAGGTATACCTGTACGAGAATGATTTGGGAAAATGAACGTGATGTGCTTGCTACGTGACAAAAATTCATAAGTAGATGAATTTTTTAAAATAATGCGGACTCTCATTGGTTAGCCTTAGTAATACTATATAATTCAAAAGTGAAACATTAATGAATGTAAAAGTAGTATTAGCAAGATACGCGTTTTTTTTTTTAATTCTTGCACTGCCATAGGTTACAGCCGAGTGGCTCCTGGTGCAGAAATGTGATCCACCCACTGATATGCTCAACATTGCTATATCTGTACATCACCATTTATCGGGTGTTTGGATAATAAAAATCATTGATATTAATATTTATGAATCTTTTTTCATAATATATGATAATAAAAATTGCAGTTTTGGAATATACTCTGATAATAGTTCACTTTTATACTGATTTTACTGTCTTCTAAGTCCTTTACCGAGCGCCGTAAACTTTATTGTAATATTATTACTTTTAAAAAAAGATTTAAAATAAATATAAAGGGGGAGGGAAATTTTTTTTACCTCTAAAAATTTCATTTTAAACTATCGTTAATTGGTAATAATTTTAAACCCCAAAAAATAATAAAATTTTTGGCTAACCTCTAATGAGTATTCGAATTGCTAAGGATCTTGAAAGTTTTAAAGATAATTTTAAGTTACAAGATATTTAAGTAATTTACGAACGTACAAGACAGGCTAGTTAATTAAAATCATCTTAAAAGTGAAATTATATTTTCATGTTAGGTTTATTTCGTATATTTTAGAAATATTTTTAACTCAAATCACATGATGCTAAAAAATATGGCATTTTGTTTCTAAAGTATCACTTTAGAAACAAAATGCCATATTTTTTAGCATCATGTGATTTGAGTTAAAAATATTTCTAAAATATACGAATTTGTCACAGTTGTCAAGTTTTTTTTTATAATTCACCTCTTTTAAATCCCCCCCTCCCATTAGAATATTCTGCTTTGCCATTAATATCAATAGCTTTTATCATAAAGTTGCATTAGAGATAATGCAGATTTATTAGAGTAGACGCTAGTTTGAAATGATTATATTTATTTGAGCATGGCAATTAGTGTATTATGAACTTGCAATACATGTAAACAATTTTAATATGTGATCTCTGTGCATCCAAAAACATTTGCAGACATCGACTGAAATCTCAAAACTGCAGCTTGTTTCTTTAGTAATGCCTTCGACAGCAGCTGAGTTTTGATTACACAAATTTGTTTACAGAGTCACATAACGCCTGCACATGAAGCCGTACTATCCGACGGACGGCTATCTTTCCAAGACCATAGGGTGTCCTCTAGTGACTGGGGACAGGGTGGATGTTTGCGAAGATAAATCTCGACGCCCACTCAAGTGGGACTCGAACCTCTGAATGGCACCTTTTGCACACAATGACTTCAACGGTCAGGTCACAAGGACTGGTCAACGGCAAGGACGTATGCAGAGAGGGATCTGGATTCCCCCCCCTGAAAATCCTGTTGTATTATATTAAATCTCAAACTTATCTACCTGTTTTGAAATCCAAAACAGTTGCCTTTGTATAATTTTATTTTAACCCCATATTTTATGTCCACACTAAAAATAGACTAAGTGTAAATAGATAAAATGATTAAGCTGTGCCGGCATTGAGTTTTATCTCAGCTAAAACCGTACCCTGCCCTAAGTCAAGGGGTGGCTCAGTCGGTAGCGCGCCAGGCTCGTAATCTGTAGTTCCCAGGTTCGAGTCCCAGCTGGGTCAGCGTTGAGATTTATCTTCGCAAAATTCCCCGCCCTGCCCACGGTCAGTAGGGGACACCGATGGGCTTGGAAGGCCGCCGTCCGTCGGATGGGACGTTAAGCCGTGGCCCCCTGTGCGGGAGAGCCATACCCTGTGCACGTTAAAGAACACGCTGGATGGCCTTGACGGGAGGCTATCATCGTCTTCCAACAGCTGTTCCAGTGGGTCCCCTCCCCCAACCTTCTCTGAGCCTTCGGGGTCCTTGTGACCTGGCCATTTAGCCTATGGTGTGCAAAAAAGTGCCGCTCAGAGATAAAACAACCCAACCCAAAAAGCCCCAAGTCAAATGGGACACTATGAACTTGGAAAGGTAGCTTTTTGTCGGATGGGACATTAAGCTATGGCTGTGTGTATGAGAACCATAAAGTATGCACGGTATAAGAACACACTGATTAGCCTTGATGAGTGGCTTCCATCTGTCTCCTAACAGCTGTCCCAGTAGGTCCCCTTTCCAAACTTCTACGTACTTGTGAGTTGGCCATGGCGTGCAATGAGTGGCCGCCCAGAGGTAACCAACGCTAGGCTGAAAAATGTACCGAAGCAGTACAGCTTTTAGGTATTAATTTAGACTGCTCAGTTTTGTAGTTCTTTATTTTACACTTTCAGAAGTTACAGAACAATTTTTACTTCGATTTAAATTCCATTCTTTTTTGAAATTGAAATAAACGAAGTCCATAATGAAGTAATAGACGACATACAATATAAAATAACCTAGTTCTGACATATGCAGATGCACTTCACTGTAACGAACAGATTAAATCACCATAGATCGATATTAATAAAGGCTTCATCGATGAGTTGTTGGCAAGGAAGTGTAGGATTGGTGATACTGTAAATAAATCAAATGCATTAGAAGATAAACTCTATAATGACGCATTTTTTACGATTGCTAAACTTTATACGGACAGAAGGGGAAATGTAGGATACATTTTTGCTTTGAAATAAAATGACACGGACAAAACTGAACAATACTTAGTTTTCTTTATTATTACTTCCAAAAACTTGACTAAAGATATGGTTAATTTTGCATGTCAGTTTTCTTTTTTGCAAGTTATCGTCATCAAAATACTCTTGTTTGCTTATTACATTTTTGTAAATAATAATAAATTTGTAGAGAAATCAAATTTTGAAGTCCATCGAATATTTTTTTACCAAACATTTTTCTTATTAAATACCAAAAAATCGAGAATTTTTTGGTATTTAATAAGATTTAACGTATTTTGTTAAGTAAAGGATTAAAACAGGATTAATCCTATTTCTTAGACATATCGAGTCATGACTCTAGTTCTGTATTTAAAAATATTTGAAAATTTTGCAGAAGCCGTTGCAATGCGATGGACTTTCTTGTTAAGACTAATTTGAAAAAATTTGTTGGATGTAAACGTATTAAAAGAGAGCATAAGGAATTGCTTGGAAAGCTAGGGATGTTAAATTAATATGCGTCATTGAAAACTTTGTCAACGTTACGTCACATATTTGTCGGTCTGTGATTAAAATAAATTATAGTTGTAAAAACAGGTTTTCATAATATAATATACTGCAATGTTTAACAAATTAAAACTAAAAAAAGAGGCGGATAGAGTAATTTTGGTGCATTATTGAAAAAAAATACTGTATCAAAGTTTTGCAAACATTTAAAAACACTTTTCGTGTAAAATTCTTGGCATTTTTATCGGCACGTCATATTTTGGCTAATTTTTGCGGAATGTTGGCAACCCTATAATGAAATTATACATTATGTGCAATATATTGTGGGGGTGGCTCAGTCGGTAGCGCGCCAGGCTCGTAATCTGCAGTTCCCAGGTTCGAGTTCCAGCTGGGTCAGCGTTGATATTTATCTCCGCAAAATTCCCCGCCCTGTCCATGGTCAGTAGGGGACACTGATGGGCTTGGAAAGGTCGCCGCCCGTCGGATGGGACGTTGAGCCGTGGCCCCGTGTGCGGGAGAGCCATACCCTATGCACTTTAAAGAACACACTAGATGGCCTTGACGGGAGGCTACCATCTGTCTCCCAACAGCTTGTTCCAGTGGGTCCCCTCCCCCAACCTTCTCTGAGCCTTCAGGGTCCTTGTGACCTGGCCATTTAGCCCATGGTGTGCAAAAAAGTGCCGCTCAGAGGTAAAACCCAACGTTAAAGAACACGCTGGATGGCCTTGACGGGAGGCTACCATCTGTCTCCCAACAGTTGTTCCAGTGGGTCCCCTCCCCCAATCTTCTCTGAGCCTTCAGGGTCCTTGTGACCTGGCCATTTAGCCCATGGTGTGCAAAAAAGTGCCGCTCAGTAGTAAAACAACCCAACTCATTTTCTACTAATAGAAATTAGGAATAATCGTTTAATTTTACAGCCGTCTTGATGGTCTAGTGGTTAGCGTGCTTGGATAGTGATCAAAGGACTGAGTTAAGACGTGGATATTTCTCTTGTCTTTCTGCTGAAGTCTCATCTTCCACTTCCTCTATTCTTCCCTTTCCTTTCTGCTGAAGTCTCATCTTCCTCTTTCTAAGATTTTCTCTATGGCATATTAAACTGACAGGCTCATGTCAAACCTCTGTGACAAGCAGCTGCTTGAGTTTTTTTTTTTTTAATATCCACATTTTTTAATTAAATATGTTAAAGACAGAAAAAAATTTATACCGGACGGCATTCTGGCTCATTCAGACTCCATCTTGCCTTCCTCTTTTTTCTAGATCTGGTCTTGGTGTACACTTATTGTAGGAACCCAACAGATAACAGTTCCTTGATTCTGTGAGTTTTTGAGAGATTTCGGATGTTATTAGGATCTATTTTGTTGGCTTAGATATGTTGAGTGTTTTACGTTACTGCTGACCTTCAAGTAATATATTGTAAAACAAAGAACGACAGAATTCGACTTACTTGCTCATTACAAAAACATTTCTTTGAATCCTAGGAATTCGGACATTCCTACAAATCACAGCAGCCAAAGACGTTTTCTTGATTATTTGCAATTGTTCTAGAAATAAGAGAGAGGAATTCTCAGTGTGTGAAATAAAAAAATCTTCCACTATTGACATACACTACCCTATCAGAATGCTAGCAAATTATGTTAATGGGAATCTATGGCCGAGTGGTTAGCGCGCTTGGCTACTGATCTAAGGGACCTGAGTTCGAATCCTGGGTAAGGCATGGCTGTTTGTGTCGTTTTTCTACTGAGGGCCTGCCATCCTCTCAGACCTTCTACTATGGCATATAAACTGACAGGCTCCTGTCAGACCTCTGTGGCAAGCAGCTGCTTGAGGGGGTATTTATTTTTTTTTCACTTCGAAGCTCTGTAACTTCTAACATATCCGTTTAATGGAAAAATGTGATTTAAAATATAAAGATCGTAACTAAACCTATTTAAATCTCGATTTTCAACAATATTCGTTCAGTATTAAGCGTTATGGAAGGTAGAATATTAAACAATAAATTATCTTGTTTTATAAAATCATTCATAATTGTTTAATATTGGAATAATCACTATGCAACTTCGAAAATGTGTATTTTATTAAATGGTTTGAAATAATGCTTATTAAGTTTAAATTTCTGAAGTAAATGCTTATGACATATTAATGCTATGAAATATTCTAGCTACCAAACTCTTTAAATACTCAACGAATATTGTTCAAAATTGAAATTGATCTTTATCTTCAGTTACATGTTTCACTTAAATGCCTATTTTAGAAGTTATAGAGCTTCGAAGTTAGATTCTCATTGACATAACATTTTGACACATCTCTTTTGGCAATATGATCGCAGCCTTTGTTAAGGCCGAGTTTGATCTTCGTCCAATAGCTTAATGGCAGCGTTAAAATCAGGTGTCTAACGTGGGAAGTAATGCCTCCCCTCAATAACAGGGTTATGAAATTAAAAGTTTCATTTTTTTTGGTATTAACAAAAGTCGTTCAACTGAAAACCGAAAAATCATGATAAAATACATACGACGCAGAAAATAATAATCTTTCTTTACATTATTGACTGAATTCTGTTTGCAACAGTGTCATGTGGCTCTATCTGTTGGCATTATTCAAAAACAGTCTTAAAAATGGCGACCCCCTTAAAAACTTGCATCAAGATAGAGATGCGATTAAATCGTACCCTTCGCATGTTAAAGAACACTCTGACGCTGGATATCTTTAATGGGAAAATTCTATCTGTCTACTAACAGCTATTCAGTGCACTCGCTTTCTGAAGTTTTCGCGCTTGGGGTCCTGGTGACCTGCCCATTGTGTGTAAAAAAACAGTGCTCAGAGATAAAACAAGCTACCCTGAATTTTCTGCTCAACCAACGGAATCATTGTGCAGAGAATTTGTATCTTATTATTCAACTAGGCACTGTCACTTCAGGGGCGGGGGTGGCTCAGTCGGTAGTACGGCAGCCTCGTAATCTGCAGTTCCCAGGTTCGAGTCCCAGTTGGGTCAGCGTTGAGACATCTCCGCCCTGCCCACAGTCAGTAGGGGACACCGATGGGGTTGGAAAGGCTGCCGTCCATCGGATGGGATGTTAAGCCGTATGCAGGAGAGCCATACCCTGTGCACATTAAAGAACATGCTGGGCGACCATCTCTCTCCCAACAGCTGTTCCAATGGGTCTCTTCCCCCAACCTTCTCTGAGCCTTCAGGGTCCTTGTGACCTGGCCATTTAGCCCATGGTGTGCAAAAAATGTGCTGCTCAGAGGTAAAACAACCCAACTGTCACTTCAACACTAATAGAGAACAATGTCATACCCAAGAAAGGAAAGGAGTTATAACCCTTCTTTTAGAGATTCAATGATATATTTTCTAAAGAAGTCCCTAAAAAAAACCTAATTACGTCAATCCCCACCCACATTAGACTCAAGTACATAAAAAAATTTGAAGGATCTGGGTACGCCCATTGGTCGAGAACATTCAAAAGAAATCGAATAACTAGTGTTTCAACTTTCTAAAAGAAAGAAGTAAACAATTCATTTATTTTTCTCTACTGCAGCGCTTACCATCTGTAAAAGCACTAGGCTGGTCGTGATTTTCGTACCAGAATCTGTCTCCATACTTTAACCGACGGAATTGCTCAGCGATGATGCAGGCAAAAGTGGGTCCTACCAAAGCTCGCTTCAAAGGAATTTCTGAGACGCCAGCAGCAAAAAAATCCATGTCACCTACAGAGTCTCGACTGAAACAAAGAAATATATTAATTTTATCTTTTCTTTCTCACTACAGTAGTTATCTTTCTACAAAGATATAAACGTCAAAAAGTAGATACTTAAAAATCTATCTTTTTTTTTGTCAAGGATTTAAACAACTTAAGTATGCCAGGCTCTTAATTTGCAGTTGCCAAGCCTATAGAGAATTTCCCTATTGTGACTGCTAGCTCTGTCCAGAAATTGACATTCAGTGGTAGTTCAAGATATCTCGCCTTCCAATGTGAATTTGGGGCAGCGGTGGCTCAGTCAGTAGCGCGCCAGGCTCCTAATCTGTAGTTCCCAGGTTCGAGTCCTAGCTAGGTCAGCGTTGAGATTTATCTCCGCAAAATTCCCCGCTCTGCCCACGGTCAGTAGGGGACACGGATGGGCTTGGAAAGGCCGCCGTCCGTCGGATGGGACGTTAAGCTATGGCCCCATATGCGGGAGAGCCATACCCTGTGCACGTTAGAGAACACGCTGGATGGCCTTGACGGGAGGCTACCATCTGTCTCCCAACAGCTGTTCCAGTGGGTCCCCTCCCCCAACCTTCTCTGAGCCTTTGGGGTCCTTGTGACCTGGCAATTTAGTCCATAGTGTGCAAAAAAGTGGCACTCAGAGGTAAAACAATCCAACCCAACAACAGCTCCCAAGTTAGGCCTTGGAATGACTGTAATATAAGCCTAAATCAAATGACCTCATCATTGTACACTGTATTTGTATTCATGAAAAGAACAGCTTTATCTTTCTGTTTGAGGCATTTCTTTTATGCTAACTTACCCATAAATTTTTTGTAGTCTCTGTAAGACATCCATGGGAATTTCTGTCTTCAGATCACTGAAATTCTTCACTCTCGAAAGTCCGCACCATTCCCTCCACTTGAGGTATGGCGGCAGACCGTGATCCCGTCCACGTTGAATATTGAATGAGAATAGATCCAAGCCACTTCCGTTTGGACTCATAGCAAACAAATGGTCAGTCAACTGCAAAGAAACAACTTATTCATTTACGAATTTTCGTAAATGAATTTTCACTACTAAAAAGTATTATTTGCGATTTTCGTAAAGAAATTTTTACCACTAAAAAAATGATCCGTTCGTAATTGAGAATGAGAAAAGTACCAGAAACACTTACATCTTTGGTAAAGATGCTGTCAACCAGGTGTGATTGTTGTTCCGCGTGACCTCCCAACAGTCGAATTAGTGGGTCTGTGGAGAGGTCACAGAACTCGTCGACAGAGAAGAAATCGGACACCAGAGGAGGAGACGGGACTCGACTGCCAAACCTCTTCATTTCACCTCCCACCATGCTATGGCCGAACCGAAAAGCTGCAGCAGCGAAACTGTTCACCACACGGGGGTCCAATTGAGGATCGTAGAGGTATTTCTCAAAGGAAGTGACGAGCTTAGCAGATTTCATCATTTCCTGTCCCAAAACCTGAATCGAAATGAAGTAGTTATTAGAGAAAGTTATGACAACTGTAGAGAAGGCAAAACACACGTGAGATGCTCCCGATTAAATTTTTCTTTTCGGTAAATTAGGAAATTTAATAAACATGGTTGGATTTTTCATGTGGAAGATGTAGTTGTATAGTGATTCCTTGGACATGGGTTGGGTTGTTTTACCTCTGAGCGGCACTTTTTTGAACACCATGGGCTAAATGGCCAGGTCACATGGACCCCGAAGGCTCAGAGAATGTTGGGGGAGGGGACCCACTGGAACAGCTGTTGGGAGACAGATGGTAGCCTCCCGTCAAGGCCATCCAGCGTGTTCTTTAACGTTGGGTTGTTTTACCTCTGAGCGGCACTTTTTTGCACACCATGGGTTAAATGGCCAGGTCACATTGACCCCGAAGGCTCAGAGAAGGTTGGGGACCCACTGGAACAGCTGTTGGGATACAAATGGTAGCCTCCCGTCAAGGCCATCCAGCGTGTTCTTTAACGTGCACAGGGTATGGCTCTCCCGCACACGAGGACACGGCTTAATGTTCCATCCGACGGACGGCGGCCTTTCCAAGCCCATCGGTGTCCCCTACTGACCGTGGGCAGGGCGGGGAATTTTGCGGAGATAAATCTCTACGCTGACCCAGCTGGGACTCGAACCTAGGAACTACAGATTACGAGCCTGGCGCGCTACCGATTCAGCCTCCCTCGCCCCACTCTTGAGTGTTGCTGTGGAAATAGAGGCTAAACAAAATGTCGAATACTCCATAGATTAACATGCCCTCCCTTTAAAAGGGAGGGGGGGGGGATTGTTACCTTTCAGCGGCAGTTTCATATATTCTTCAGTTACCATTTTTTGCTCAAAATGAACTTAATGGACAGGTCACAAGGATCCCGAATGTTAAGGAAGGAGATACACTGGATAAGTATTAGGAGACAGATGATAGCCTCCCGTCAAGGCTATCCAGCATCTTCTTTAACGTGCACAGGATATGGCTCTCCCGCACACGGAACCTCGGTTTAACGTCCCATCCGACGGACGGCGGTCTTTGCAATCACATCTGTATACCCTACAGACTGAGGGTAGGGCGGGGAGTTTTGCGGAGATAAACTTCAACGCTGGAACAAGTGGGACTCGAACCCGATCACTGTAGAATACGAGTTGGGTGTACTACTGGTTGAGTCAACCCCCGAACCCTAAAAAGAGAGCTGGAAAAATAATATATTTGCTAAAGGGGCGGGGCATGTCCTCCACCCCCTTTTGGCAATGGTAGTAAGGGTCAAGAATCTATGAAACGTGCATATTTTACCCATTTTTCGATATTTCACCATTTTCACCCATTTTTCGAAATGTAAAAAAAATTCCAAAGCGAAAGGAGAAATTTTACACTGCAATGGAATCTACTCTCTTGCCCCCCCCCCCCCCCCCCTCCTATTTTTTTTTCATATAAATACGGGCCTGGTCAGAAAAGTGACTTTTTATCAATTGTAAAAAATAATAAATACCCCCTCAAGCAGCTGCTTGCCACAGAGGTCTGACAGGAGCCTGTCAGTTTATATGCCATAGTAAAAGGTCTGAGAGGATGGCAGGACCTCAGCAGAGAAACGACACAAAAAGCCATGCCTTACCCGGGGCTCGAACCCAGGTCCCTTAGATCAGTAGCCAAGCGCGCTAACCACTCGGCCATTCTAAATTATGGTAACATTACTTTTATTTTCAAATAAAGTGTATTAAATTTATTAAAATACTTCATAAGAATGATTACATTTACACTCCCATTTAATTAGATTGACGTCTTTTGTTTTGCGGTCACGGTTATCTCTTTATAAGTTAAATAAATAATTCTTTACCTGTGGGAGGAATTCCGTGTATGTGATATGTTGGATCATGGCAACAACTAATTTGCGCACTTCCTGGTAAATTGTTTCATCGTCCCAACCTTTGCCTTGAAATCTTTCAACGAGATGATTGTGCTCCCGGATCCACAAAATATGGAGCCCAGCCAAACCAGGAGTTTCAGTGGCTCGCCTCTCTCCTGTTGGGAGAAAGCAAAAACAATTGGTATTCAACAATTCAGGTTATTACGCTTTCGTGTTTTACAAAAGAGTAAAACTTGAGAAGTAGTAGTAGTAGTTTTTATTTCCATTGATATTATTTATGATACAACGTAACTATTTACAAGATATTTTTGGAAATGCACAAACACCACAAGAGTTCAAAGACTCGCACGTGAGTTAGAATCATTTTTCTGTTTTGCATATAAAAATTAATGAGTTTAAATTACAGTCGCTCAAAAAAATATCCGAACACTATGGTTGATTACAGAATTCAGAAAAAATATCTGGCAACGATTTTTTTTTAGAAATGAGTGATCTGGCAACCTTCGTGTCACGTGATTACAGAATTCAGGAAAAATACCTGGAGCGTGTACAGCAACTGTACACGCTCCAGTTACCGTTCACGGCAAACTGGAGCGTTACTGCACACGCTCCAGTTTGCTGTGAACGGTAACTGCACACGCTCAATATTTCCGTGAGTGAGCCCACACGATCCAGGTCTTTGTGAGGTCACACGATCCAATGTGCTGTGAACATTAACCGCAACCGCTCCAGTTTGCTGTGAACGGTAACTGCACACGCTCAATATTTCCGTGAGTGAGTCCACACGATCTACTATTAAAATAATATGACCACCTACAGTCGCTCAAAAAAGTATCCGAACACTATGGTTGATTACAGAATTCAGAAAAAATATCTGGCAACGATTTTTTTTTAGAAATTGGTGATCTGGCAACCTTCGTCTCACGTGATACGAAGGTTGCCAGATCACTGATTTCTAAAAAAAAAATCGTATATTAAGTTGCTTGCTAGCCAAGGGTGCAAAATAATCCTCACCTGTGAGAAGGCAACGATTGTCGCAGATATCAGACGAACTTCGGCAAAATCTTTCATCTCTGATCGGCATCTCTTCCCCTTGCAATCCAGAAGATTTGAGTCGAGCTGCAAATAAATGGAAAAAGATCTCATTTGCTCTCTTCTGTAAGGTTTTCTATAACGGAGATATTCAGTCATTACTCTCCCTTTCTTGACAACGCGAGGATTTAGGGTTCGGATCTTGCATCACAGAACCGCACTTTGAGGCAAACAATGGGCTAAATGACCAGGTTACAAGGGCCCAAAAGGCTCAGAGAAAGTTGGGGGTTGGGTTGTTTTACCTCTGAGCGGCACTTTTTTGCACATCATGGGCTAAATGGCCAGGTCACAAGGACCCCGAAGGCTCAGAGAAGGTTGGGGGAGGGGACCCACTGGAACAGCTGTTGGGAGACAGATGGTAACCTCCCGTCAAGGCCATCCAGCGTGTTCTTTAACGTTGGGTTGTTTTACCTCTGAGGGGCACTTTTTTTGCACACCATGGGCTAAATGGCCAGGTCACATGGACCCCGAAGGCTCAGAGAAGGTTGGGGGAGGAGACCCACTGGAACAGCTGTTGGAATACAAATGGTAGCCTCCCGTCAAGGCCATCCAGCGTGTTCTTTAACGTTGGGTTGTTTTACCTCTGAGCGGCATTTTTGTGACACCATGGGCTAAATGGCCAGGTCACAAAGACCCCAAAGGCTCAGAGAAGATTGGGGGAGGGGACCCACTGGAACAGCTGTTGGGAGAGAGATGGCAGCCTCCCATCAAGGCCATCCAGCGTGTTCTTTAACATTGGGTTGTTTTCCCTCTGAGCGGGACTTTTTTGCACACCATGGGCTAAATGGCCAGGTCACAAAGACCCCAGAGGCTCAGAGAAGGTTGGGGGAGGGGACCCATTGGAACAGCTGTTGGGAGACAGATGGTAGCCTCCCGTCAAGGCAATTCAGCGTGTTCTTTAACTTTTGGTTGTTTTATCTCTGAGCGGCACTTTTTTGCACACCATGGGCTAAATGGCCATAGTCACAAAGACCCCGTAGGCTCAGAGAAGGTTGGGACCCACTGGAACAGCTGTTGGGAGACAGATGGTAGCCTCCCGTCAAGGCCATCCAGCCTGTTCTTTAACGTTGGGTTGTTTTACCTCTGAGCGGCACTTTTTTGCACACCATGGGCTAAATGACCAGGCCACAAGGACCCCGAAGGCTCAGAGAAGGTTGGGGGAGGGGACCCACTGGAACAGCTGTTGGGAGACAGATGGTAGCCTCCCGTCAAGGCCACCCAGCGTGTTCTTTAACGTTGGGTTGTTTTCCCTCTGAGCGGGACTTTTTTGCACACCATGGGCTAAATGGCCAGGTCACAAAGACCCCAAAGGCTCAGAGAAGGTTGGGGGAGGGGACCTATTGGAACAGCTGTTGGGAGACAGATGGTAGCCTCCCGTCAAGGCAATTCAGCGTGTTCTTTAACTTTTGGTTGTTTTATCTCTGAGCGGCACTTTTTTGCACACCATGGGCTAAATGGCCATAGTCACAAAGACCCCGTAGGCTCAGAGAAGGTTGGGACCCACTGGAACAGCTGTTGGGAGACAGATGGTAGCCTCCCGTCAAGGCCATCCAGCGTGTTCTTTAACGTTGGGTTGTTTTACCTCTGAGCGGCACTTTTTTGCACACCATGGGCTAAATGACCAGGCCACAAGGACCCCGAATGCTCAGAGAAGGTTGGGGGAGGGGACCCACTGGAACAGCTGTTGGGAGACAGATGGTAGCCTTCCGTCAAGGCCACCCAGCGTGTTCTTTAAAGTTGGGTTGTTTCACCTGTGAGCGCACTTTTTTACACACCATGGGCTAAATGTCCAGGTCACAAGGACCCCGAAGGCTCAGAGAAGGTTGGGGGAGGGGACCCATTGGAACAGTTGTTTGGAGACAGATGGTAGTCTCCCGTCAAGGCCATCCAGTGTATTTTTCAACGTGCACAGGGTATGGCTCTCCCGCACACGGGGCCACGGCTTAACGTCCCATCCGACGGACGACGGCCTTTCCAAGACCATCAGTGTCCCCTATTGACCAGGGCGGGGAATTTTGCGGAGATAAATCTCTACGCTGACCCAGCTGGGACTCGAACCTTGGAACTACGGATTACGAGCCTGGCGCGCTACCGACTGAGCCGCCACGCCCGCCCCGAAAGTTGGGGGAAGGCGACACATCGGAGAGCTGTTGTGAGACGGAAGTCTCCCTTCAAGGCAGTCGAGCGCGTTCTTTAACATGCACAAAGTTGGATTGTTTTACCTCTGAGCGGCATTTTTTTGACACCATGGGCTAAAAGGCCAGGTCACAAGGACCCCGAAGGTTCAGAGAAGGTTGGGGGAAGGGACCCACTGAAACAGCTGTTCGGAGACAGATGGTAACCTCCCGTCAAGGCCATCCAGCATATTCTTTAACGTTGGATTGTTTTACCTCTGAGCGGCATTTTTTTGACACCATGGGCTAAATGGCGAGGTCACAAGGACCCCGAGGGCTCAGAGAAGGTTGGGGGAGGGGACCCACTGGAACAAGCTGTTGGGAGACAGATGGTAGCCTCCCGTCAAGGCAGTCGAGCGCGTTCTTTAACATGCACAAAGTTGGACTGTTTTACCTCTGAGCGGCATTTTTTTGACACCATGGGCTAAAAGGCCAGGTCACAAGGACCCCGAAGGTTGGGGGAAGGGACCCACTGAAACAGCTGTTCGGAGACAGATGGTAACCTCCCGTCAAGGCCATCCAGCATATTCTTTAACGTTGGATTGTTTTACCTCTGAGCGGCATTTTTTGACACCATGGGCTAAATGGCGAGGTCACAAGGACCCCGAGGGCTCAGAGAAGGTTGGGGGAGGGGACCCACTGGAACAAGCTGTTGGGAGACAGATGGTAGCCTCCCGTCAAGGCAGTCGAGCGCGTTCTTTAACATGCACAAAGTTGGACTGTTTTACCTCTGAGTAGACCCGGATCTAGTAAAAAATAAAGGAGGGGGGGGGGGGAGAAGCGACGCAATCGAGGCGGGAAAAGGTAAAAGGGGGATAGATGGAATTTCCATTGCTGTGTAATATTTTCCCCTTCGATTTACACTTTTAAAAAATTTAATAAAAATGCCTGAAATATGCAGCAGTTTAATAATTTTTGGCCTCTCTCTTATTAGCATTCTTTGAGGGGGGAGCACGGCCACCTTGCGCCCCCCCCACCATTAGATTTAGCTCTGCCTCTGAACGACATATTTTTTGCAAACAATATGCTAAATGGCCAGGTCTCAAGGTCCAAAATGGCCCAGAGAAGATTGGGTGAAGAGGTTCTATTGAATAGCTGTTAAGGAGACAGATGGTTGCCTCTTTCAAAGTGATCCAGTGTGTTCTTTAATATGCAGAAGATATGCCTTTTCTGCACACGGGACCAGGTCTTAATACCCCATCTAATGAATGACTGCCTTACGTAGCCCATGGTGTCCCCTTTCTCACCGAAGGTACGAGAGGATTAGCGGAGATAAATCTCAACGCTGCAGCAGAAAACGCTGCCACATTCAAACCTGAGAACTATATTACGAACTGCTGCTACCGACTGTGTCAACCGACTCCTCCCCCATTCGTGAGGGCGGGGGTGTGGCTTAGTCGGTAGCGCGCCAGGCTCGTAATCTACAGTTCCCAGGTTCGAGTCCCAGCTGGGTCAGCGTTGATACTTATCTCCGCAAAACTCTCCGCCCTGCCCACGGTCAGTAGGGCACACCTATGTGCTTGGAAAGTCCGCCGTCCGTCGGATGGGACGTTAAGCCGTGGCCCCGTGTGCGGGAGAGTCATACCCTGTGCACGTTAAAGAACACACTGGATGGCCTTAACGGGAGGCTACCATCTGTCTCCTAACAGCTGTTCCAGTGGGTCCCTCCCCCAACCTTCTCTGAGCCCTCGGGGTCCTTGTGACCTGGCCTTTTAGCCCATGGTGTCAAAAAAATGCCGCTCAGAGGTAAAACAATCCAACGTTAAAGAACACGCTGGATGGCCTTGACGGGAGGCTACCATCTGTCTCCAAACAGCTGTTTCAGTGGGTCACCTCCCCCAACCTTCGAGGTCCATGTGACCTGGCCATTTAGCCCATTGTGTGCAAAAAAGTGCCTCTCAGAGGTAAAACAACCCAACGTTAAAGAACACGATGGATGGCCTAGACGGGATACTACCATCTGTATCCCAACAGCTGTTCCAGTGGGTCCCTTCCCCCAACCTTCTCAGAATCTTCGGGGTCCTTGTTACCTGGCCATTTAGCCCATGGTGTCAAAAAATGCCACTCAGAGGTAAAACAACCCAACATTAAAGAACACGCTGGATGGCCTTAACGGGAGGCTACCATCTGTCTCCAAACTGCTGTTTCAGTGAGTCACCTCCCCCAACCTTCGAGGTCCATGTGACCTGGCAATTTAGCCCATTGTGTGCAAAAAAGTACCTCTCAGAGGTAAAACAACTCAACGTTAAAGAACACGCTGGATGGCCTAGACGGGGACTATCATCTGTGTCCCAACAGCTGTTTCAGTGGGTCCCTTCCCCCAACCTTCTCAGAATCTTCGGGGTCCTTGTGACCTGGCCATTTAGCCCATGGTGTCACAAAAATGCCGCTCAGAGGTAAAACAACCCAAAGTTAAAGAATACGCTGGATGGCCTAGACGGGAGGCTACCATCTATCTCCCAACAGCTGTTCCAAAGGGTCCCCTCCTCCAACCTTCTCTGAACCTTCGGGGTCCATGTGACCTGGCCATTTAGCCCATTGTGTGCAAAAAGTGCCTCTCAGAGGTAAAACAACCCAACGTTAAAGAACACGCTGGATGGCCTAGACGGGAGGCTACCATCTGTATTCCAACAGCTGTTTCAGTGGGTCCCTTCCCCCAACCTTTTGGGCGGGGGTGGCTCAGTCGGTAGCGCGCCAGGCTCGTAATCTGTAGTTCCCAGGTTCGAGTCCCAGCTGGGTCAGCGTTGAGATTTATCTCCGCAAAATTCCCCGCCCTGCCCACGGTCAGTAGGGGACACCGATGGGCTTGGAAAGGCCGCCGTCCGTCGGATGGGACGTTAAGCCGTGGCCCAGTGTGCGGGAGAGCCATACCCTGTGCACGTTAAAGAACACGCTGGATGGCCTTGACGGGAGGCTACCATCTGTCTCCCAACAGCTGTTCCAGTGGGTCCCCCCCTTCACCAACCTTCTCTGAGCCTTCGGGGTCCATGTGACCTGGCCATTTAGCCCATGGTGTGCAAAAAAGTGCCGCTCAGAGGTAAAACAACCCAACAACCCCCAACCTTCTCAGAATATTCGGGGTCCTCGTGAACTATTCATTTAGCCCATGGTGTCACAAAAATGCCGCTCAGAGGTAAAACAACCCAACGTTAAAGAACACGCTGGATGGCCTAGACGGGAGGCTACCATCTATCTCCCAACAGCTGTTCCAAAGGGTCCCCTCCTCCAACCGTCTCTGAACCTTCGGGGTCCATGTGACCTGGCCATTTAGCCCATTGTGTGCAAAAAGTGCCTCTCAGAGGTAAAACAACCCAACGTTTTAGAACACGCTGGATGGCCTAGACGGGAGGCTACCATCTGTATCCCAACAGCTGTTTCAGTGGGTCCCTTCCCCCAACCTTCTCTGAACCTTCGGGGTCCTTGTGACCTGGCCATTTAGCCCATGGTGTCACAAAAATGCCGCTCAGAGGTAAAACAATCCAACGTTAAAGAACACGCTGGATGGCCTTGATGGGAGGCTACCATCTGTCTGAAACAGCTGTTTCAGTGGGTCCCCTCCCCGAACCTTCTCTGAATCTTCGAGGTCCATGTGACCTGGCCATTTCGCCCATTGTGTGCAAAAAAGTGCCTCTCAGAGGTAAAACAACCCAACGTTAAAGAACATGCTGGATAGCCCTGACGGGAGGCTACCATCTGTCTCCCAACAGATGTTCCAATGGGTCCACTCCCCACAATCTTCTCTGAGCCTTCGGGTTCCATGTGACCTGACCATTTAGCCCATGGTGTGCACAAAAGTGCCGCTCAGAGGTAAAACAACCCAACCCGATTCGTGTCTGGAATAAAACAATTGGTTTGCTTATCGATAAATCTTTGAGAGTAAGAAATATCAATCCTCGAAGACTTTCGCAATACCTCCAAGTCCGTTGTTTTCTCTCAGTGCCCTTGAATCCTTTGCATTGGAGCCATAGACCGTCGAAGCGTCGAGGAATGGCGTCACTTGATTCACTTGTTCCCTCGGATGGCCTGAGGACAAAAAAAAATAAGAATTTTTCATCATTAGAGTGGCTAGTTATATGAAAAACGTACCTTTGAACAAATATTTAAAATAGGACATTAAAAAAAAAACTTTTAAATTATCGCAATGTTGATTATCAAAACTATTCGTTCAATTTGAAACACTTAATAGTAGAATCGTTTTTTCTAAAAAAAAATGACAAAAATTGGAAGTTGTTTTGGGTTGTTTTACCTCTTACCTTCGTGTCACGTGACACGAAGGTCACTAATTTCTAAAAAAAATCGTTGCCAGATATTTTTTCTGAATTCTGTCATCAACCATAAATAATATATAAATAAATACCCCCTCAAGCAGCTGCTTGCCACAGAGGTCTGACAGGAGCCCGTCAGTTTATATGCCAAAGTAGAAGGTCTGAGAGGATGGCAGGACCTCAGCAGAAAAACGACACATACATCCATGCCTTACCCGGGGCTCGAACCCAGGTCCCGTAGATCAGTAGCCAAGCGCGCTAACCACTCGGCCACGGGACGGCAGTCATCAACCATAGTGTTCGGATATTTTTTTGAGCGACTGCACAAAATTTTAAAGATAATGCTTTTCAAAACCTCACCATTATTTGTGGGACACCCTATATTTTAATATATTTTATAAGTTTCAAGGAAGAGTACTAAACAACTTGAATTATTATTGCGAAGCCTAAAAAAAATAAATACTCCCTCAAGCACCTGCTTGCCACAGAGGTCTGACAGGAGCCTGCCAGTTTATATGCCATAGTAGAAGGTCTGTGAGGATGGCGGGTCCTCAGCAGAAAAACGACACATACATCCATGCCTGCCTTACCTGGGGCTCGAACCCAGGTCCCCTAGATCAGTAGCCAAGTGCGCTAACCACTCGGCCATGGGACTGATCTCTATGTTGCGATCTTGTGCAACCACGGCAATTCCCGGTTCCGCCTGACAGCACTACCTGGTTAAAGAAAAGCCGTGCTTATTAGAGCCGGGGGCAAGGAATACGCCCTATAGGCGCACCTCAACCCCAGCCTCACATGGCAGCAGTCCTATAGAAGGAAAGCTAACCACCGGAAGAAACCTAACTTTAATCTGTTCCCCGGTTTGCAAATGTGCAAGGATATAAAGATCCAAGCTCGATCGGCACCTGGGGTGGAGACTCTTAGTAAGACCCAGACTTTTTGGACGGCTCGTGCCTACTAGGCAGGAGGAACCTTTCGACCGAGCCGTCGAACTGACCACCCAAGGTCCCTGAAAGGTGAGGTCTCCGACGCCGTCACCACCCGACCGGCAATCAAGCCGGCCAGCAGCGTCTTCAACCTCGGTTGGCCTTGGCCATGTCCAACCGGCGCCCAACCCGGTCGGCACAGCCTTCAGCCGGGTTGCTGGGCCCTAGGCCCCCCCACCACGACAAGGTGGTCCCCTATCGGGGGGGTCGGCCATGGGATGGCATTGCGAAGCCTACTGAATGAAAAATAAAAAAAAATAAAAATTGCATTTTTTATTTATTTATTTATTTATTTATTTATTTTTTTTTTTTATTAAGCCTCTTTGACCTTAGCGCCACATTCGCCTTTGTCCATGATATTTTTAAATTAGCCTTGCATGTGAGAATTGATTAAAAGATTTGTGACTTACCTAATTTTGGTCCGTCGCATCCTGCAGGACTGAAAGCATACGCTGACGATCTTACAAAAGCCAGACAATGACCTTTGGGGAAGAAAATGTCCTTGTCATCATTGATGATGATAGGGAAGCATTCCAAATGATTCCGATCAGCACCACAACAGTCAGGAACTTAAGAAACAAAAGTGATACGAACAGTTAATTTTTATCTCGTTTATTAACAAATCTATCTTTGATTTGACTTCATATTTAACTATTGAAGAACTTTCTTCATTCTGGGTTGGGTTGTTTTACCTCTGAGCGGCACTTTTTTGCACACCATGGGCTAAATGGCCAGATCACAAGGACTCCGAAGGCTCAGAGAAGGTTGGGGGAGGGGACCCACTGGAGCAGATGTTGGGATACAGATGGTAGCCTCCCGTCAAGGCCATCCAGCGTGTTCTTTAACGTTGGGTTGTTTTACCTCTGAGGGGACTTTTTTGCACACCATGGGCTAAATGGCCAGGTCACATGGACCCCGAAGGCTCAGAGAAGGTTGGGGGAGGGGACCCACTGGAACAGCTGTTGGGAGACAGATGGTAGCCTCCCGTCAAGGCCATCCAGCGTGTTCTTTAACGTTGGGTTGTTTTACTTCTGAGCGGCACTTTTTTGCACACCATGGGCTAAATGGCCAGGTCACAAGGACTCCGAAGACTCAGAGAAGATTGGGGGAGGGGACCCACTGGAACAACTGTTGGGAGACAGATGGTAGCCTCCCGTCAAGGCCATCCAGCGTGTTCTTTAACGTGCACAGGGTATGGCTCTCCCGCACACGGAACCACGGCTTAACGTCCCATCCTACGGACGGTGGCCTTTCCAAGCCCATCGGTGTCCCCTACTGACCGTTGGCAGGGCGGGGAATTTTGCGGAGATAAATCTCAACGCTGACCTAGCTGGAACTCGAACCTGGGAACTACAGATTACGAGCCTGGCGCACTACCGACTGAGCCACCCCCGCCCTTCGAGTCTCTTCGCCAGCGTTCAGATTTATCCCCCCCCTCATTAAATTTTTGAAACAGTTAAAAATGAAAATTTAAAATTTCCTTTTCCTGAAGAACCATTTCCTTACCTTTGATCTGTGGTCCGAAGCCGTCTTTTTCGTCTGTTGTCTCTGCGAAAGTGGGAGTGAGCGTGACGTCATGAGTGATGAATTGTCCCCACACCATGCCAATGGTGGTGAGATCGGTGAAGAGGGTGTCGTCCTCTCGAGCAGGAGACAAAGCAGACGATAACACACGAGGGCTGGGAAGTTCACTTCCGTTCTGACGGACACGGGGCGAATCCACACCTGGGGAACAAAGAAAGAATAACATTTCTGACGATGACGGGCTGGCCCGTGTTGGTTTTATTTTCGGAATTTAGCACCCTCTAACGGTGTATTTTCAAACTGATGCAGCGGTTTTGGCAAAAATTCTGGATTCTTGAGCTAAGAAAAATATCGTGCAGTTGAAGGAAAAGTTATTCATCTTTTACGTCAATTTTCAACCACCTTGTGCAAAGAAAAATAATAAGCTCAGTTCTCTTACAGAATAATAATTAAAAAAGTCTCCTAATAATTTTGTGGTGCAATGTTAATTAAAATAAATATGAAAACAACTGACGTTCTCAGAGTGCAATATCCGAACACTACGGTTGATTACAGAATTCAGAAAAATATCTGGCAACGATTTTCTTTTAGAAATTAGTGATCTGGCAACCTTCGTGTCACGTGACACGAAGGTTGCCAGATCACTAATTTCTAAAAAAAAATCGTTGCCAGATAATTTTCTGGATTCTGTACTGTACACAAAAGGTTGCCAGATCATTAATTTCTAAAAAAAAAATCGTTGCCAGATAATTTTCTGAATTCTGTAATGTACACAAAGGTGCCAGATCACTAATTTCTAAAAGAAATCGTTGCCAGATAATTTTCTGAATTCTGTACTGTACACAAAAGGTTGCCAGATCAGTAATTTCTAAAAAAAATCGTTGCCAGATAATTTTCTGAATTCTGTACTGTACACAAAGGTTGCCAGATCACTAATTTCTAAAAGAAATCGTTGCCAGATAATTTTCTGAATTCTGTACTGTACACAAAGGTTGCCAGATCACTAATTTCTAAAAAAAATCGTTGCCAGATAATTTTCTGGATTCTGTACTGTACACAAAAGGTTGCCAGATCACTAATTTCTAAAAAAAATCGTTGCCAGATAATTTTCTGAATTCTGTACTGTACACAAAGGTGCCAGATCACTAATTTCTAAAAGAAATTGTTGCCAGATAATTTTCTGAATTCTGTACTGTACACAAAGGTTGCCAGATCACTAATTTCTAAAAGAAATCGTTGCCAGATAATTTTCTGAATTCTGTACTGTACACAAAGGTTGCCAGATCACTAATTTCTAAAAGAAATCGTTGCCAGATAATTTTCTGAATTCTGTACTGTACACAAAGGTTGCCAGATCACTAATTTCTAAAAAAAAAATAGCTGCCAGATATTTTTTCTGAATTCTGTACTGTAAACGAAGTTTGCCAGATCACTAATTTCTAAAAAAAAACCAAAAAAAGTTGCCAGATAATTTTCTGAATTCTGTACTGTACACGAAGGTTGCCAGATCACTAATTTCTAAAGAAAACGTTGCCAGATATTTTTTCTGAATTTTCTAATCATCAGTAGTGTTCGGATATTTTTTCGAGCGACTGTACACTGAAAACCCAAACGTACATACCTGTACTGCTGGGTTCTCAGTGTACCCGTCCCAACGACAGTTGTGCATCTGATACAATGAGAACATACATAGTGAACCTGTCAGTTCATTATTGTTAATCAGTGTGGTATGGATAATTATAGATTGGCGAATAGGGTTATGAACAGTGTGCCTAAAGGCCTCAGAAAGAGGGGGAGACCTAGGATGCGGTGGGCAATGTCAAACAGGACCATGTTAGAATTGGTGTGCAGTGGCCAGATGCAGTAGATGTAGCTCAGGAGAGATGTGTTTGGAGAACTATATTGCACGGTGTGGTTGGACCTCCGTAGCCAATGGCTGCTTGAGGAGGAGGAGGAGGATGTAGTTGCACCCATTAGTGTGATTTCGATGTGTTTGCATGAGTGTGGGTCTGTGTCAGCGGATTCTTCATGTGCCCATGCCAGTGAGTTGATGTATTAGAGTTAGTGCCAATGAGTTCTCGGTGCATAATGTCAGTGGGTTCCTGCCATGCCAGTGAGTTCTTGGTGCATCAATGTCAGTGGGTTTCCATCGTGTCAGTGGGTTTCTATCGTGCCAGTGGGTTCTCGATGTATCAGTGTCAGTGGGTTCCCATCGTGCCAGTGGGTTCTCGGTGTATCAATGTCAGTGGGTTCCCATTGTTCCAGTGAGTTCTCGGTGTATCAATGTCAGTGGATTCCCGCTGTGCCAGTGAGTTCTCGGTATATCAATGTCAGTTGGTTCCCACTGTGCCAGTGAGTTCTCAGTGTATCAATGTCAGTGGGTTCACACTGTGCCAGTGAGTTCTTGGTGAATCAATGTCAGTAAGAACACGCTGAATGTGGGCTGAAGTTGGTTCCCCTTGTGCCAGTGAGTTCTCGGTATATCAATGTCAGTTGGTTCCCACTGTGCCAGTGAGTTCTCAGTGCATCAATGTCAGTGTGTTCACACTGTGCCAGTGAGTTCTTGGTGAATCAATGTCAGTAAGAACACGCTGAATGTGAGCTGAAGTGGGTTCTCCTTGTGCCAGTGAGTTCTCGGTGTATCAACGCCAGTGGGTTCCCATTGTATCAGTGAGTTCTCAGTGTATCAATGTCAATGGGTTCCCACTATGCCAGTGAGTTCTCAATGTATCAATGTCATCATGTGTGGGTTCTCAATGTTCAACATACCATTTCCATAATCTGGAACGAGCAAGCGGCTGAATCCTTCTGCCGCTTTTCCCCAACATGGATGATCCACATTATTGCAAGAGCCATTCTCTGTCCTGTATAGAGCATCAGAGTCACAAAGGAAATTGAATTTTCGGCGATTTTCCTGCTCTCTGCTTGGTGGCAGGTTCACATCGAATTCCTCCAACTTGGCTTCTACTTCGTCTTCTCTCAGCTCCCTCAGAAGTTGGAGGTTTTCGCCCAGTTTATGCAAAACAGGTAAGTTCAGTAACAGAGATGAAAGCCGACGGATTCTGTAATGAAGGAGAATTCGGATGAAATATTTTTACTGTAAATCAAAAGAATAACAGCATCAGAGACATTCCCCGCCCTGCCCACGGTCAGTAGGGGACACCGATGGGCTTGGAAAGGCCGCCGTCCGTCGGATGGGACGTTAAGCCGTGGCCCCGTGTGCGGGAGAGCCATACCCTGTGTACGTTAAAGAACACGCTGGATGGCCATGATGGGAGGCTACCATCTGTCTCCCAACAGCTGTTCCAGTGGGTCCCCTCCCCCAACCTTCTCTGAGCCTTCGGGGTCCATGTGACCTGGCCATTTAGCCCATGGTGTGCAAAAAAAGTGCCGCTCAGAGGTAAAACAACCCAACCCAACGCATCAGAGACGATGTCAATGGGAATTTAAATGAGTGCTGTCCAAAATCTTTAAAAGTCATACCTTTTGGGCTTGTTGATCGTTTCAAAAACCCTTTGTGGTTGATGATCTCCGAAGGCACTCTTGAGTTTTTGATGATCTCAAAAGCTCCCTCGAGTTTTTAATGATCCCATGATTTGTTGATGATCTGCAAAGCCCTCTGAACTTCAATGATTGATTGATGTGTTCAAACACGCATTCCAAAGCCTTTCGGTGGGAACACATACACCCACCTAATAGATTTTATTCTAACTCTGTCAGTAATATCACACACTGGAGTCTGGAGGGTTTGGATGGTTTTACCTCTGAGCAGCACTTTTTTGCACACCATGGGCTAAATGGCCAGGTCACATGGACCCCGAAGGCTCAGAGAAGGTTGGGGGAGGGGACCCACTGGAACAGCTGTTGGGAGACAGATGGTAGCCTCCCGTCAAGGCCATCCAGCGTGTTCTTTAACGTGCACAGGGAATGGCTCTTCCGCACACGGTGCCACGGCTTAACGTCCCATCCGACGGACGGCGGCCTTTTCAAGCCCATCGGTGTCCCCTACTGACCGTGGGCAGGGCGGGGAAATTTTGCGGAGATAAATCTCAACGCTGACACAGCTGGGACTCGAACCTGGGAACTACAGATTACGAGCCTGGCGCGCTACCGACTGAGCCACACCCTGGAGTCTAGAGGGAGTGGCTCAGTTGGTAGCGCGCCAGGCTCGTAATCTGCATTTCCCAGGTTGCAATCCTGCCTGGGACAGCATTGAGATTTATTTCCGTAAAGCTCCCCGCCCTGCCCACGGTCAGAAGGGGACACTGATGGGCTTGGAAAGGCCGCTGCCCATCGGATGGAATGCTAAACCGTGACTCCGTGTGCAAGCGACGAACCCCTGTGAACCGCAACCCGCTGTGCACTTTAAAAAAAAAACAAATTGGATGGCCTTGATGGTAGGCTACCATCTGTTTCCCCAACAGCTGTCCAGTGGGTCCCCTCCATTAAGCCTTCTCTGAGCCCTCGGCGTCCTTGTGACCTGGCCATTTAGCCCACTGTGGGCAAAAAAGTGCCACTCAGAGGTAAAACAACCCAACCAAATGGAGTCTGCCATTGTATTCGCATACACGCCAGAGCCTGCCAGTATCAAGGCCGGATTTACGCATAAGCTAACTAAGCTAGAGCTTAGGGCCTCATGTTTATGAGGGGACTCCAAAAAGTCAGTTTGAAGTTTATTATGTCACTATTACTGTCTCCCAACAGCTATTCCAGTGGGTCCCCTCCCCCCAACATTCTCTGAGCCTTCAGAGTCCTTGTGACCTAGCCATTTAGCCCATGGTGTGCAAAAAAAGTGCCGCTCAGAGGTAAAACAACCCAATTTAACCCTGTATTACGGAGTCTTTCAGTTGGGTTGTTTTACTTTTAAGAGGCCCTATTGCGCACAACAGGCTAAATACAGGTCACAAGGATCCCAAAGGGTTAGAGGAAGTTGAGGAAAGAGATCCACTGGGCAGTTGTTAGCAGACAGATGAAAGCTTCCGGTCAAGGCCGTCCAGCATGTTCTTTAACGTGTATAGTGCATGCTGTCTGCTGCACACGGAGCTACGGATTAACGCACATTTCGAAGGACGTGAATATTTTCTCATTTTTGGAAGCATCTTCAACAGAATATAGTTTTCTCTTCCTATTCTGACGATAAGTATTCCTTTCGTTGCAGGGAATTTCCCCCACCCAGTTAACCCAGAATACTTCACTTTCGTTCTTCAGGAAAAAGCATTTGAATATATATATCCTTACCCTGCCAGTTGCTTAGTAACGTGCAAAATGGATCTTGATATCTTTTGAATTTCATTGACTTCTTCAGTTGGCTGATGCATTTTCGAAAGGAAGAATACCGGGCTGTCGTCTGTTTTCAGACCTATAAGAAAAACATTCGGGTAATGGGAATCACTTCACTAAATTCCATCGGGGAAAATATCTTTCATAATTTAAAAATATATACACTCATCCTTGATTTAAAAAGTAGATAAATGTCAAAAAGGAAAATTACCTTGTAACCAACAACTTTTGGAAGGTAGGGGTCAGATTAAAAAAATATCCTTATTATTAATAAACTGTATATTAAATAATTATCTGTGCACATTTATCAGAAATTTTAGTTCAACAATAATTACGAACTTAATGTATCGTTATTTTAAGTGTTTTATTTGAACAAATTAAGATATACAATAATTCACCTCTATTAATTAACATTAATAGGCAAATAAAAAGTTTTGTTGTTAAATTGCACTAAACCGTGATTTTCACTAGCTTGAAGTCTACATGAATCATGCCTCGCTGCCAGATCCAAAACCGGTGTTATTTTTATTAATATGTCACGAGACAAATTGCATTACAGTAGCGGGAATACAATTTTATTAAAAGAATGTTAATTATTGCAAGTGACGTTTTTTAATATAAGAATTTACTACTATCTATTTTTCTTAAAAAATAGCTCTCAACTAAAACAAGTTAATTAATTTTACTTTGGGAAGAGTTGGTCTAACAGTCTCTCTTGACTTGACGCTACCGTTTCTCCGTGATGATTATGCGATACAGAAATTTCGATTTTTTGCAAGATTTCAATACTTATTCTATTGATGCATATTTAATACCCAATTTCGTGGAACTCCTGCCACCCCTCGATAATTTCGGTTACGATAGATTATCTGCAGTTGGTTTGGGTGTTTTACCTCTGAGCGGCACTTTTTTGCACACCATGGGCTAAATAGCCAGGTCACAAGGACCCCGAAGGCTCAGAGAAAGTTGGGGGAGGGGACCCACTGTAACAGCTGTTGGGAGACAGATGTCCCGTCAAGGCCATCCAGTGTGTTCTTTAACGTGCACAGGATATGGCTCTTCCACACACGGGGTCACGAGTTAACGTCCCATCCGACGGACGGCGTTCTTTCCAAGCCCATCGGTGTCCCCTACTGACTGTGGGCAGGGCGGGGAGTTTTGCGGAGATAAATCTCAACACTGACCCACGTGAGACTCGAACCTGAGAACTGCAGATTACGAGCCTGGCGCGCTACCGACTGAGCAACCCCCACCCCTTATCTGCAGTAGACATCATTAAAAATGACTCCAACAGTTTTTGGGTTGTTGCGAAATGTAGTTTATTTTTTATTATTATAAATCTTGAAAATTTCTTTTTACAGTGTACGTGCATGCAAGTCAGTGTTAATAGGTGTTTGTGTGAAATATATAAATTCGTGTTGTTGCCGAAGGAATGTTATACTTATAGTGCTTAAAAAAACACACGGATATGTAATTTGTATGGTATTATGTGTTTTGTTTTCGTGGTTTAAAGATATCTTACAAACAATATTGACGTCATATTTGTGCTATACGTAATATCCAACGAAGCAAATTTGTAAAAATAAGTGTAAAATAAGAATTATTATATATTATTATTTAAAAAAATCTTACTCCTAGGAAGGACTGGAGAGCTAAAAAGCCTGACGCCCCTTGCCAATTCCAGCCTGTGTACATTATAATGTAGAAATTGTCTCAAAATTTGCAGAATTCTGAAATATCAGAAAGCAATAGAAAGGAACATAAGAAAAGTTGTTGTGTTGTTTTACCTCTGAGCCGCACTTTTTTGCGCACCATGGGCTAAATGGCCAGGTCACATGGACCCCGAAGGCTCAGAGAAGATTGGGGGATGGGACCCACTGGAATAGCTGTTGGGAGACAGATGGTAGCCTCCCGTCAAGACCATCCAGCGTGTTCTTTAACGTGCACAGGGTATGAATCTCCCGCACACGGACCACGGCTTAACGTCCCATCCGACGGACTTTCCAAGCTCATCGGTGTCCCCTACTGACCGTGGGCAGGGCGGGGAATTTTGCGGAGATAAATCTCAACGTCGACCCAGCTGAGACTCGAACCTGGGAACTACAGATTACGAGCATGGCGCGCTACCGACTGAGCCACCGCTGCCCCGAACATAAAAAAAAAAGAATTATCACTTTGTCATGATTAAATGTGATTCAAAAGACGTGCATACATAAAATAAATGGCACCTGCGAAATGCAATGAAAAAGTTCTCGCAGATTCCTGTGAAATGTAGTAAAACAATCCTTGTTGAGATCAGGCACAACATTTATCTTCATTGTTATTGTATTCGAATTTCACAAAAATTCCCCTCCATTCATATATACTAAAGGCTGGTCTGCACTTTGTAAGACCAAAAAGCACCTGTTCTTCTGTTTAAAACAATTCTAGAAAGTAATGTATATCAGGTCTAAAGGGATCACGCTAATTTAAATCTTCATAAACACTGAAGATGAAGCAATAATCATACGTACCTATCAATTTCTCATCTTTGTACTTTTCATATTTCTGAACGAGTTTAGGTTCTACAATTGTAGACACTGATTTCACTACAGTGTGAAGAATGCCAGATAATCCTTTCGCTGTGTCGCGCACTTGACTTAACAGAGGAAAAGAATCTAAATTGCAGGTAACGGAAGCACAGAACAGAATTATCATGAACACAGCAGTTCTGTAAAGAGAAAAGTTTTCTTTTAACAAATACTTTTTGCTGTTTAGAAGAACATACACAGTCGTATCAGAATAATATGACCACCTACCATAATTGGGTTGGGTTGTTTTACCTCTGAGCGGCACTTTTTTGCACACCATGGGCTAAATGGCCAGGTCACATGGACCCCGAAGGCTCAGAGAAGGTTGGGGGAGGGGACCCACTGGAACAGCTGTTGGGAGACAGGTGGTAACCTCCCGTCAAGGCCATCCAGCGTGTTCTTTAACGTTGGGTTGTTTTACCTCTGAGCGGCACTTTTTTGCACACCATGGGCTAAATGGCCAGGTCACATGGACCCCGAAGGCTCAGAGAAGGTTGGGGGAGGGGACCCACTGGAACAGCTGTTGGGAGACAGATGGTAGCCTCCCGACAAGGCCATCCAGTGTGTTCTTTAACGTGCACAGGGTATGGCTCTCCCACACACGGGGCCACGGCTTAACGTCCCATCCGACGGACGGCGGCCTTTCCAAGCCCATCGGTGTCCCCTACTGACCGTGGGCAGGGCGGGGAATTTTCCGGAGATAAATCTCAGCGCTGACCCAGCTGGGACTCGAACCTGGGAACTACAGATTACGAGCCTGGCGTGCTACCGACTGAGCCACCCCCGCCCCCACCTACCATAGTATATGTATGGTAGGTGGTCATATTATTCTGATACGACTGTGTATAATACAATGGGGCACAATAAATTTTGAACCTACGAAGCTAAATAACATCTGTAGGCAATTGATTAAAACATTCATATAAATATGTATGGTTCGGTTGGACACCAATTTTATATTAAAAAAAAGATAAAATAAAGATAAAAAAACCCGAAATATTTAAGAAAAGTATACAATTTTATTCAAGATATTATTTTATTTTTAACATAATATAATTATCTACATATAAAATTTCATTTGGAATTAAAACTGCGTGATATTCTATACTCACTTGTGCATATTCCGAATTGATTTGTAATTTAGAAAATTGGTAAAATATTTTAGTTTCCGATAATTTATTTTTACACTGTTTCGCTTTCTTTTTAAATGTGCTATTAATGTATTTTTTAGAAATATACTATATATACTCGCAATGGGTCACTAATGCGGTTTGAACCGCCACCTGAGTCCAGTACAGCCCATTGTACGTCGTGGCATAGAATCTACCCGTGCCTGAAAGTCATCAGTTGGGGTAAGACACCATTTGTCCACAACAAACGTGATCAACTTCTGCTTATTCAATGAAGCTGGAAAACGATGCCTGAGATGCGGGGGGGGGGGGGGGGGGGGGGCTCAGTCGGTAGCGCGCCAGGCTCGTAATCTGTAGTTTCCAGTCCCAGCTGGGTCAGCGTTGAGATTTATCTCCGCAAAATTCCCCGCCTTGCCCACGGTCAGTAGGGGACACCGATGGGCTTGGAAAGGCCGCCGTCCGTCGGATGGGACGTTAAGTCGTGGCCCCGTGTGCGGGAGAGCCATACCCTGTGTACGTTAAAGAACACGCTGGATGGCCTTGACGGGAGGCTACCATCTGTCTCCCAACAGCTGTTCCAGTGGGTCCCCTCCCCCAACCTTCTCTCTGAGCCTTCGGGGTCCATGTGACCTGGCCATTTAGCCCATGGTGTGCAAAAAAGTGCCGCTCAGAGGTAAAACAACACAACACAAAGTCCCATATATTTAACATTAGCTGTTTTGAAAATAATTATTGCCACCAATAAATTTAAAAGAAGGAGTAATTCAATTTCTTTTTGCTTTAGGGTGATAAAGTTTTAGAAAAACTGCAAATTTAAATGGTTCGAAAGAGCCCGAGCGCCACACGAGATTCTTTGTTGAAATTCATGCTTTGAAAACTAAGAATTCGTATCGGACGTTAGAATAATTAGCATAATTTGAAAAAGTATATTTATTACGTATATTTCATTAAATAAAATTTTCTTTAAATTAATAAACATCTATCTCATAAATGTGTATTTTTTGCGTTGTAAATTGAATTTGGAGTACAGTTTTTTATACAACTTAGACCATCAATAATACATTTTCCCATATTTAACATTCTTTCGTACATTCGTTTTAAGGTCTATGTCTGACAAAGACCTTAAAACTTTCAAACAATTTCAATGTATCAAAAGGTAAGAAATGATAAGAAATGATAAGAAATTATTTGAAAAGCTCGATTTCTGAGTGTGGCAATATTGTTTTTCGGTTTAAATTCTTCTTAGGTGAGGAACATCGTACGATACCTCCAATTATTCCCATTTCTTTCTACCCCTAAAAGCGGGGGAGCAAAATCTCACCTAGAATGGTGTTTGGGTTGGGTTGTTTCCCCTCTTTGCGGCACTTTTTTTTGCACACTATGGCTTAATGGTCAGGTCACATGACCCCGAAGGCTCAGAGAAGGTTGGGGGAGGGGTTGTTGGGTTGTTTTACCTCTGAGCGGCACTTTTTTGCACACAGTGGGCTGAATGGCCTGGTCACAAGGACCCCGAAGGCTCAGAGAATGTTGGGGGAGGGGATCCACTGGAACAGCTGTTGGAAGACAGATGGTAGCCTCCCGTCAAGACCATCCAGCGTGTTCTTTAACGTGCACGGGGTATGGCTCTCCCATACACGGATCACAGCTTAACGTCCCATCCGACGGACGGCGGCCTTTCCAAGTCCATCGGTGTCCCCTACTGACCGTGGTAAGGCGGGGAATTTTGCGGAGATAAATCTCAATGCTGATCCAGCTGGGACTCGAACCTGGGGCGCTACCGACTGTGTCACATCGCTCTCCTAGAGTGAGGTAATCGATCATATTTTTTTACCAAATGAAAGTTTGCGTCGTGGGAAGTGCCATATATTATATAAATAAATAAATACCCCCTCAAGCAGGTGCTTGCCATAGAGGGTGCCCTAGTACTTGCTTCTATTAGAATGGTTTCCATGTATGAAACTATGATTATCATTATATGTATAATGAAATCACCACACTAGGTATGATGCTAAACATAATTTTTTTGTAAGCAACACTTTTTGTGATGTTAAGGAGGGGGTGTATTCAGCCTTTTAGTATTATACGTAATGATTACTTATATTATGCCAACTACCTTTGCATTATTGTAATGTGCTTTTGTATTTTATTGTAAACTGTAAAAGGTAGCTTTGGTTAAGTTTTTGCACATACGAAGTTGCCATACTTTAAACAATTTCAGATCCAAACAATGCCGGATAAATTTGCATTTACTCATGAATAAATAATTCCCCGCCTTGTCCACGGTCAGTAGGGGACACCGATGGGCTTGGAAAGGCAGCCGTCCGTCGGATGGGACGTTAAGCCGTGGCTCCGTGTGCGGGAGAGCCATACCCTGTGCACGTTAAAGAACACGCTGGATGGCCTTGATGGGAGGCTACCATCTGTCTCCCAACAGCTGTTCCAGTGGGTCCCCTCTCCCAACCTTCTCTGAGCCTTCGGGGTCCATGTGACCTGGCCATTTAGCCCATGGTGTGCAAAAAAGTGCCGCTCAGAGGTTAAACAACCCAACGTTAAAGAACACGCTGGATGGCCTTGACGGGAAACTACCATCTGTCTCCCAACAGCTGTTTCAGTGGGTCCCTTCTCCCAACCTTCTCTGAGCCTTTTTAGTCCATGTGACCTGGCCATTTAGCCCATGGTGTGCAAAAAAAGTGCCGCTCAGAAGTAAAACAACCCAACGTTAAAGAACGCGCTGGATGGCCTTGACGGGAGGCTACCATCTGTCTCCCAACGGCTGTTCCAGTGGGTCCCCTCCCCCAACCTTCTCTGAGGCTTCGGGGTCCATATGACTTGGCCATTTAGGCCATGGTGTGCAAAAAAGTGCCGTTCAGAGGTAAAACAACCCAACCCAACCCATGAATAATTGGAAAATTTATTTAAAATTTTAAATAAATATTTAAAATATATTAAAATAATATAAATTTATATTAAAATTTTTTGAGTAAAAAAAAGCAAACGCGTTCTTTTTTGAAAACAAAGTAAGGTCCACCACACTACATTCGAGAAAATCAAATGGACTTTGTGGAAGGAAATTGACTGCTTACCTCATCCTGCTGATAAATTGCAAACTTTGCAGTCACTTATTTACCTGTTGTCTGATAAAGTGGTCAATTGCTCCTAACTTTGTAAATGATGCAGATGACATAGCCCATTTATAATGAGGTTCATTGTGTAACAGGAGTGTCTGTACTTTGGATTCTGATGACGCAGATGAAACAAGTGTTTCATAGTTTTGAAATCCAAAACTTCGTTCGTGATTATTAGATCTCATCCAATACCTCGAAAATGGTCGGCAGAGAGAGATTTTCATTTGATCCTCGGAACACAACAAATGGAAAAGTGCGTCTGTACCATAGAGTGTGCCAATATTTTTCAAAAAAAAAATCAATTCCGATGCATGCCCGATGAGCAGTGGCGTACAGTCGCTTAAAAAAATATCCTAACACTTTGGTTGATTACAGAATTCAGAAAAAATATCTGACATTTTTTTTAGAAATTAGTGATCTGGCAACCTTCGTGTCACGTGATTACAGAATTCAAGAAAAATATCTGGAGCGTGTACAGCAACTGTGCACGCTCCAGTTACCGTTCACAGCAAACTGGAGCGTGTGCAGTTACTGCACACGCTCCAGTTTGCTGTAAACGGTAACTGCACACGCTCATTATTTCCGTGAGTGGGCCCACACGATCCAGGTCTTTGTGAGCTCACACGATCCAATGTGCTGTGAACGTTAACCGCAACCGCTCCAGTTTGCTGTGAACGGTAACTGCACACGCTCAATATTTCCGTGAGTGAGCCCACACGATCCAGGTCTTTGTGAGCTCACACGATCCAATGTGCTGTGAACATTAACCGCAACCGCTCCAGTTTGCTGTGAACGGTAACTGCACACGCTCCATATTTCCGTGAGTGACCCCACACGATCCAGGTCTCTGTGAGCTGACACGATCCAATGTGCTGTGAACATTAACCGCAACCGCTCCAGTTTGCTGTGAACGGTAACTGCACACGCTCAATATTTCCGTGAGTGAGCTCACACGATCTAATGTGCTGTGAACATTAACTGCAACCGCTCCAGTTTGCTCTGAACGTTAACTGCACACGCTCAATATTTCCGTGAGTGAGCCCACACGATCCAGGTCTTTGTGAGCTCACACGATCCAATGTACTGTGAACATTAACCGCTCCAGTTTGCTGTGAACGGTAACTACACACGCTCAATATTTCCGTGAGTGAGCCCACACGATCCAGGTCTTTGTGAGCTGACACGATCCAATGTGCTGTGAACATTAACCGCAACCACTCCAGTTTGCTGTGAACGGTAACTGCACACGCTCAATATTTCCGTGAGTGACCCCACACGATCCAGGTCTCTGTGAGCTGACACGATCCAATGTGCTGTGAACATTAACCGCAACCGCTCCAGTTTGCTGTGAACGGTAACTGCACACGCTCAATATTCATTGCATTATATATATTAAAAAATATCCGAACACTATGGTTGATTACAGACTTCAGAAAAAAATATCTGGCAACGATTTTTTAGAAATTAGTGATCTGGCAACCTTCGTGTCACGTGACATGGTTGCCAGATCACTAATTTCTAATAAAAATCATTGGAATTTTTTGTTTTTTCCTGAACTCTGAAATCAACCATAGTGTTCGGATATTTTTTTGAGCGACTGTACTTAAAATGGAGGGCGAGGAGTCGAGGTTAAAACCCTTGTTTATTGAAGGAAAAAAAAATAAAAAAAAACTTGAAAATTGACTGAAACTCAGGATGGGGATTTAAATTTTGGGTGGGAGCTATAAAACCGCGTTTCTTGTGGGCCACTTTGTAAATGACACACACTTAGAAATAGATAAATGATCTTATTTTTTCCCCTGAAAAAATGTTAAATGATCATATTGTTCTCCTGACTTCGGAAAAGCCATATTTTTCCCCTTCGCCGGCCAAGAGAGAACGGAGACATCGCTGTCGTGTTCCTAGAAGCAGTCACGGGCCACCTTAGCGACATGGCAGGGAGCATTGTCCTGTTGGTAGACATCATCACCACTAGGGTAAACGTCCAACACGAAGGGATGCATGTGGTCAGCGAGGATGGCCATTGGCGTTCAGGGACCCATCCAGTGCTAACAATATGCAAAATGTACTTCCATTGAGATTTAAGTCCCCTCCGTCCCGTGGCCGAGTGGTTAACACGCTTGGCTACTGATCTACGGGACCTGGGTTCGAGCCCTGGGTAAGGCATGGATGTGTGTGCTGTTTTTCTGCTGAGGTCCCGCCATCCTCACAGACCTTCTACTATGGCGTATTAAACTGACAGGCTCCTGTCAGACCTCTGTGGCAAGCAGCTGCTTGAGGGGGTAGTTATTTTTTTTAAGCCCCGTTTTCTTCGCAATGAGGAAGACACCAATGGGCTTGGAAATGACGCCACTCGTTGATGGGACGTTGACTTCGTGTATAGGACAGTCATACCCTGTGCACGCTAATGAACTCTCTTATCTCTAAGGGATGTTTCAGTTGGTTTGTTTGAGCTCTGAGCGGCATTTTTTTTTTTACACATAATAGGTTAAATAGCCAGGTCACAATGACCCAGAAGGCTCAGAGGTTGGGGGAAGGAATCCACTGGAACAACTGTTGGGAGACAAATGGCAGCCTCCCGTCATGGCCATCCAGCATGTTCTTTAACGTGCAAAGGGTATGGCTCTCACAAACACGGGACCATGGCTTAACGTCTCATCCGATGGACGGCGGTCTTTCTAAGTCCATCGCATCTCCTACTGACCGAGAGCAGGGCGTTCTGTGAAGATAAATTTCAACGCTTGCCTAACTGGGACTTGAACCTGGGAACTGCAGATTACGAGCCTAGCGCTTTACCGACTGAGCAATCCCCACCCCAAATGTTTCAGTAGTCAGATTTTTTCTTTCAGGAAGGTGCTCGTCAGATGTTTTAGTCTCTAGAGTGACCAGTCACCCCTATTACCGTTCTGTTTTTTTTAATATTTCATTCGCGTAAACTTATTGAAACAATCAAGATGCATCTTGTGCCGAAGAGGAAAAGGATAAAGAAGAGCTTGTGCAAAATGCAAAACATCTGCATGATCTGAACACAGATACGAAGCATATATCTTCATTGGTAATTTTTACCAATAAACAAAATGATCTTTATTAAAATTACTGAAAACATATGTAGAGTTGGGTTGTTTTACCTCTGAGCGGCACTTTTTTGCACACCATGGGCTAAATGGCCAGGTCACATGGACCCCGAAGGCTCAGAGGTTGGGGGAGGGAACCCACTGGAACAGCTGTTGGGAGACAGATGGTAGCCTCCCGTCAAGGCCATCCAGCGTGTTCTTTAATTTGCATCAGGGTAGGGCTCTCCCGCACACCGGGGCCAAGGCTTAACGTCCCATCCGACAGACGGCGGCCTTTACAAGCCCATCGGTGTCCCCTACTGACCGTGGGCAAGGCGGGGAATTTTGCGGAGATAAATCTCAACGCTGACCCAGCTGGGACTCGAACTTGGGAACTACAGATTACTCTACCGACTGAGCCACCCCCGCCCCACCTATGTAGAGAGACAATAAAATGTTTTATTCTATAATTTCTTTTTTTTTTTAATAATATCCCCCAAATTAAACACTGTGGGTGACTGGACACCCCTGTTACCGTTCTAGAGTGTCAAATTCATGTTACCATCTGAGAGTTAAAAAGGTTATTCTTGGCAAAATTAACCTTTAGTATTTAATGAATAACAACATACTGAATAGAAAAATATGAAATTTTATTATGAAACAATATCGGTCACCTGATACAAAAGCTGTAAGGTGCAAACAACACTCTTCAGAGGCAAATTGCACTGGGCAATATATCTAAACTTTGTGATGTACATGTGAGTCACAGTTTCTAAACACTTTAAAAAATCTTAGGTTTCTATACAACTGCATCCATTTGAATGGAAGAAAATTAGGAGGTAGTGCTGTTCCTCTTTTACACGCATTCATACGAACATTTACTCTTGCAGTGGGATTTCAGTTCAACTAAATGTAGAAGACAATTTCAAACCCATTAAACAGTATTTTCTGTAACATTATGATACAAACATTGTGCACATATTTCTTTTAAAAACCACTATTTCAGTTTCCTATTAAATATCTTACTTTTGCACCACATGAATACATTCAGTTAACCAAGATCATTTTACTTTTTTGAATGAATTTATGACATAATGATTCATCAAAATTCCTCTTTAACGTTCGTAAGATATTGTGTGCCTTTTATATAAAAGATAATATTCTGTATTCTATTTCAAACACGAGTAGTATGATTATGATACATACTTAATAATACAACATGAGAATATGGAATTTTATATTAGAAAGAATTTAGGAAATCTTTTTGGTACACTAACAACTGCTTGTTGCAAATCTTTCTCGAGCTGAAGTTGATCTTCGAGCGAGTTTGTTACAGGATGGTATGCAGTCACAGAAGTATAATCAGTCTGAACATATATTGCGATGAAAATCTAACAGTTAACTGTTAACAATCCATGTTTCACTTTCAGATTGCATGTACAGCAACGTTTTTATAGCAATCACCATCCTGCTTGATCCACCAGAATTTTTGAACAGCCAATAGCAGGTAAACTGTTTTGGCTACGCCAGTACATCACATCAGCAAACCGTTAACATTGCATTTTCCCTTATGAATGAGAACAGGTCTATTCTCAGGTACATCATTTTTGTGCACTTGGGATCAAACATTATGGCGTGAATATATTAATTAAATTACCCTTTGAGTTAATCTGACATGAAGAGCACACTATTCCAAGGTTTTTCCACTTTGTACAGTCGCTCAAAAAAGTATCCGAACACTGTGGTTGATTACAGAATTCAGAAAAAATATCTGGCAACGATTTTTTTTAGAAATTAGTGATCTGGCAACCTTCGTGTCACGTGACACGAAGGTTGCCAGATCACTAATTTCTAAAAAAAATCGTTGCCAGATATTTTTTCTGAATTCTGTAATCAACCACAGTGTTCGGATACTTTTTTGAGCGACTGTACATTCTTGATGCCAACCAGAATATTTAGACCAAAATTGTTGTTTACCAATCAGAAACATCTATTTTTCGTAAGTTCAGAGAATTATTTAAATATTTAGATTGAAGGATTAAGCGTTTATAGTCATTACCAGGGTTAAATTTCAAGCAAAATTTAAAACACGTTTCTCAATTTCTCTTTAGCAGTCTTCATTCTCCTTTTACGCTTCATTACGTCATCGGCTATCTAACATGAACAGTGAAAACTTTATTTTTTATAACTACGATTTCACTGCACATTACCAGTTGAAGAACACTTCAATTCCTTGTTACTAAATTGAGGAAACGATAACCAAAAGAAGGTGTGCTAATTTCTTTTTGTATCTCATGAGATGCAAAAAAATACAAGCTCAGAATTCAAATAATGAAGATCTGTTTAATACAAAGAGCAATGTTTTTAGCAGGGATTAAAAGTGTGCAATTAATTTTTTATGTCGACAATACCATTTAAATTTTTTTAATACTCGTTTTTGACTTTTCAAAAGCCAAAACTTACTTATAGAGTGAATCTAATTTTGCGATGGGCCACAATAAAGGTTGGGTTGTTTTACCTCTGAGCGGCACTTTTTTGCACACCATGGGCTAAATGGCCAGGTCACATGGACCCCGAAGGCTCAGAGAAGGTTGGGGGAGGGGACCCACTGGAACAGCTGTTGGGAGACAGATGGTAGTCTCCCGTCAAGGCCATCCAGCGTGTTCTTTAACGTGCATAGGGTATAGCTCTCCCACACACGGGGCCACGGCTTAACGTCCCATCCGACGGTCGGCGGCCTTTCCAAGCCCATCGGTGTCCCCTACTGACCGTGGGCAGGGCGGGGAATTTTGCGGAGATAAATCTCAACGCTGACCCAGCTGGGACTCGAACCTGGGAACTACAGATTACGAGCCTGGCGCGCTACCGACTGAGCCACCCCCGCCCCCCCACGATAAAGGGAAAAAGAGCTTAAGATTTAGCATTCAGATAAGAATGTCATTTACAAACTTCCCAGAAACCTTAAAATGCAGAGTTCAAGTTATTTCATATACACAGTATCTTAATTTCCTTTTCTCTATTACTTACATGGCCCGAATTTCATAATAGTACTAAAGCAGTAAAAGTTTATTCCATATTGTAAACTCATTCATTTGCTACTAGACTCTGATGAAGCATATTGCAAGCTTATAGTACACCTCAAAGAACCTGGAATTTCTAAATATATTTACCTCAGTATGAACTTGGTCAATTTTATGCTGCTGTTATGATGTATTCAGAAACTTCAAATAGGGGGGTGGGATTGACACGTGTTAGTCGTGATTGATTCTAATGGGTGAGGTGTTTAACATGCTCGAATCTGTTTTTTTTTTTGTGAATATCTCAAAAAGATATGCTATTGAAACCCGCAAGGGTTATAACCCCCATTCAGTATGCACGGCTGCAAATTTAAACTTACTGATACTCCTGATGAACAATTAGGAAATAAGAGAGAACACTTAGAAAATTTTCCAACTTCTGACCTATTGGGTTGGGTTGTTATACATCTGAGCGGCACTTTTTTGCACATGGGCTAAATGGCCAGGTCACATGGACCTCGAAGGCTCAGAGAAGGTTCGGAGAGGGGGCTCACTGGAACAGCTGTTGGGAGACAGATGGTAGCCTTCCATCAAGGCCATACAATGTGTTCTTTAATGTGCACAGGTACGGCTCTCCCACACATGGGGCCACGGCTTAATGTCCCATCCGACGGATGGCGGCCTTTCCAAACCCATCAGTGTCCCCTACTGACCGTGGGCATGGCGGAGATAAATCTCAATGCTGACCCAGCTGGGACTCGAACATGGGAATTACAGATTACGAGTCTGGCGCGCTACGGACTGAGCCCACCCCCCGTCCCGTCCCATTGACGTATTGGATACCATGTTCAATTTCAGGAGATAATTTAGGCTATTTTTCATATTTCCTGAATATCAAGAGAAAAGCAATTGCATAGAATAAAACAAAGTATACAGTATGCTCTTTGATTGAATGCTACATGTTCTACAATCATTTTGAAATTTTTACATTTAAGCTATCTCAAATGGATCATTTAATCATTTCTCTTACTGATATTTTCTAGTTGCGCTCTTTAAGAGCCGTGTTTTGGCGGATTCACTGTCATAATTGCTACACTCAATGTTCTGAAAGGAACATTGAGTACGTTCTTTTAGAAACTTAAACTTTTACTTTTTTTTTACTAGTATGTACTTTCTTTTAGAGGAAAAATTGGCTTGAGCCAATTTTTCCTCTAAAATTTAAATCGACTTCAAAGTGGTAATTTATAGGTATATAAGATTGCACACTCAGTTGCTTTTCTCAATAACTTTATGGGTTGGGTTGTTTTACCTCTGAGCGGCACTTTTTTGCACACCATGGGCTAAATGGCCAGGTCACATGGACCCCGAAGGCTCAGAGAAGGTTGGGGGAGGGGACCCACTGGAACAGCTGTTGGGAGACAGGTGGTAACCTCCCTTCAAGGCCATCCAGCGTGTTCTTTAACGTGCACAGGGTATGTCTCTCCCGCAGACGGGGCCATGGCTTAATGTCCCATCCGACGGAAGGCGGCCTTTCCAAGCCCATCGGTATCCCCTACTGAACGTGGGCAGGGCGGGGAATTTTGCGGATATAAATCTCAACGCTGACCCAGCTGGGACTCGAACCTGGGAACTGCAGATTACGAGCCTGGCGCGCTACCAACTGAGCCACCCCTGCCCCCAATAACTTTATGACTAACATTCCAAATCCTCATTATGATGAACATGGACACATTAAATATATTACACGAAATCAAGAGGAATGTTGTTTTATGCTAATATTGTTAAAATGATCGATGATACTTTTTTTATGTGTGGATTTCTTAAAAACTTAGTATGAAATTTTCTATCATGCAAGAAAGAGCATAAACATAAAAAAAAAATTGACAGTAGTGAGCATGAAATATAGTTTCACTTGAGAGCCAGTAAGCATTCTAAAATTACTAAATGGGTTCATGATTGCAGAAAGTTATTCTGGGTAATTTCATGATTGCAAAAGAATGTTCTGGGTAAGACAGTAACGAATTTTCATGATTTGTCGTTTAATACTATCTCATTATATCAGTTCTATATCTAATACAGTGCATACAATCAGTATTAGTGGATTAACAAAAGGTCACAGGAAGAATCGGTAGTAAATATATATAAATTACAAAATAGATTTCTAATATATTTGGATTTGTTTTAGAATATTCATTTTCCTTTTGAAGGGTGCAGTCATTGCAAATATGGCATTTTGGGGGGAATACATACTAAAAATCCTAGGATCATTTCAGTAAAGAAAAAAAAAACACTAATAAAGTTTTGAAATAAGAGTTCACTTAAACATCCATAGATATTAGAAATGACATAGATCTATAAATGATAGAGGAGGTTTTTAAAAATATGTGTTAAGGTTTGTTTTTAACTACTGCAATATCTGGATTTGTGCTCTCAAGATATTAATGCTAAAAATAAACAATGACCCTAAACTATATTTCTTCACAGAGCAGACAAGTTGAATATCATGACTGATGTATCACAATATAAGAATGAGTATAGAACATGTATATCCTTATGCAAATATGGATGGATGGATCCATAGATGTGTTAAAAGAATCTGATAAATGCAGAAATTTATATAAACTTGTACATGTGCAATAATTCTCTACCTCTATTCTGGCCAACAAAGAATAAGAAAAAACAAACAAACAATAATTTTGTTCTTTCAGAGAAATCTTATTTAAAACAAAAAAAAAGAAAAAAAAAATGCAATTATGCATGAAGATGAATACTGTTGCAATAAAGATACAAAGGACTGGCTGATATTGATTTACTCAATTTTGTTATTAGGCACTTATAGATAGACATATTATTTTTAACATGAAAATATATAGGTGTAATTTCTACTTGAATTGTTACTACAAAAATTGCAAATTAAGTGTTAGATTTCACCATTCTTAAAACCCTAAATTTTATTTACTAATAAATATGTATATTCACAAATGATTCTAATATGTTTCTCTAAAATACGGATAACAAAAAACTAATTTTTTTTTAAACTCAATAAATAAATGCTCATTATTAGAAACTTATGTTTTACCAATGATTTAATTTAATGCTAAGGGAGTCTCAAAACCGTTCAATATTTAAGACAGTATTGGTGTACTGGAATAATAAATCATCTTATAAGTTGCCATAACTGTTTAACAGGTCATCCTGCATTAACAATTCTTTAAATTATTTCAACATTTAGCCAAAAAATAAATATGCAGTTACTTGAAATATAAACATTTATATATGAGCAATTTGAATTTTCACACTTAATCTATGAGCAATTTGTATACCCACAGAAGGATTTCAACCTATCTCAAACATGCTCTAGTACTGGTTGTATGAGATCAGCTAAATATGGCAAATTTAAACATCTATCAATCCCTACTGAAGTATAGAATATATGAACAGTTATTTTATAGATGAAAAGCTAAATGTGCATACACATTCTATTTCTGTGGCAGTGACATTACCACAAGTGAAATCTTTGGAAGCCCAGGTGGAATATTAATACAAGGAAATTTCACTGACATACAATAGTTATAAAGTTCTCAGATATTCGAGCACAGTGCTTTCTAAGACACAATACATATACAGGAGAAAACTATATAATTTAGATATATACCATTACATCATATGAATGGAATAAAATTTTTGCACGAGATGTTTTTACATCATAAAATATGAAAGTGATAAAACAGAAATATTAACTATAGCTTATTTTTGACACACAAATTTAAAAATGCCTTAGGGAAAAGCAAAAATATTTGGATCAAACATACAGTTATAAAATCAAAGATTTATATTTTTTTACATACAATTTTAATTCATTTGATCAGTTTTTAGGGGTTTCTCAGGTTTGAGATTTCATTTCAGTTACATAATTAAATATATAATAATTATGTAACTTATATATATATATAAGTTACATAATTATTATATATATATTTCATTTCAGTTACATAATTAAATAATTAATTTTAATTTTAAATAACATTTTAAGTTCAAGGAGTGAATGAATACTGTTTATTAGGTGTAAAAATTAAATACAATTCATTGAATCATTGGAAAATTCACACTCAATAGCAAATTTCAGAGAAATACCAGAATGATTCACTAGGTTTTCTTCATTAGTCCTCTCTTTACAAATCACAACATTTTGTTAGAACTGTTCTTTGTTAACTTGTCAAGTAACTTACAATCTACCTATGCCAATGAAAATTGGGTAACAAATGTGTGCAAATATATATTTTGCACCCGAGGACACCTTTCAACCACAGAAAAGACTACATGATCAGGTAACAGAGTTCTATGTGTCAGAACAAAATGTGGGGGAAGGATCCATTGGACAGCTATGAGAGCATGTAGAAATCACTTGTTAGGCAAGCCATTATTTTTACTATGCACAAGGTATAGTTCTTTTGCATACATGGCTCCATAGCATTTCATTGAGCAGATTTCTTCCTTTACCAGCTCAAAGGCATTCTCTTTCAGACTAACAGAAGGAGGTGGTGAAAAAGTGGAAATAAATCTCAGAGCTGCCACACTTGGAACCTGAACATGTGAATCTCATGAGATTCACATTCACTAGCTCATATAAGCCAAAACCTGTGAATCTCATGAGATTCACAGGTTTTGGCTTATATGAGCTAGTCACATTAACTGATTATGTCCCATACAAATTAACAAAAACAAACTCTGTATCTTTTTATACATGCAACTAATATTAAATGCACCTAATAATAGTTTGCTATGAGGGGGATCTATTGAAGTTAATGTTGAAGGTATTAACATTGACTTCCAATTGAAAATTACAAAATAGAAAAATAGTGTTAAATGCAGTTTTCTGAACACATAATATTAAATTTTTCTAAATCAGAACTGAATATTTAATAAATAAAAATTTCCTTAAGAATGTACTTTTTTTTAAAAAAATAATAATGTTTACCAGTGCAAAAAACGGGCAAGAACTCTTTCTGAAGCCCATTATTAGTTGCATGTTTAAATTGTCCCCAGACACAACGTCTTATGTTACCTTGGTAAGCACTGCTACTTAAAGAAATAGCAGCTACAGCACAGGCATTATTATACTTTAAATGTTTGGGATGAGATTTCCTATTATTTTTTTCATAAATATGAATTTAATCTGAAAAGAAAATTTATTCTATTAAGGTGTCAGTTATAAGGTTCATCAGGAATCTGATAGAAATGTTTGATTTGATTCTAAATCTGTAAGCAGCAATAGATATGGTAAGCAATAAACTTATTTTGTTTGTATTGTGACCCTGTAATATTTTGCACTTTGTGTCAATTTCTTGATATCTGAAACCTTTATGCTAACATAAAGACCATATATATTATTACAGACAATGAATAAGGAAACAAAATCTATTGCTTCAAGATAAATAGGTGCAATATTTTAAAAGGAAAAGCTTAAGCTTGGAATTACAAGATGCATTATTATGAGTTAAAAAGTTGGCAATATTATAGAATATTTATACCTTATAAAAACATAAAACACATATTATTTACATTTTAAAACACTGATTTTATTTAAACCGACCCAATGTTTTTTAATACATTGAACAGGAAACAACTCCTATATAGCCACAAAATTGTTAACCTAAAATCAGTCATTCAAATAGGAATTAGCTCTGTGCAATGGCAAAAAAAAGTTTTGTTTAAATACATTATATTTCAATATAGCTATAATTCTAATCATATAAGGTAAAATAAAAGTTTTTTTTATCAACATATATCATACATACGAAGTTATGTGCAAACTTCTCACAAGACAAAAACCTAGTACCCAATCATCTAATTTTGTGAAAAAACATACACCAAATCTTTTTCATAGGAGTATCCAGCATTCACAGTAAATGTGATTACATTATTTTGCTTTATGACAACTTTACATAAACAATCTATTCATTCAAACTTATTAGGAATATAAATAAATATAGCTACTAAATACACTTCACATATATAAACAAATCTGTTGCATTACCTTTGATACAAATTTCCCTTTGTGTAGCATAAACTACTAAAAAAATGAATTTTATGCAATTTCAAAATAAAAAATGCATTTATTAGCAAGTGAAAAAACATGCTATAAAAGAAAAATAGCTATAATAACTGTAAATTGCAAAGTAAAAAATTATGAATATATTTTTAAAAGATCGTTTTTATGATTTTATTACTTTTATGTAGCTTCTAATTGTTTTTCTAAAGTCCAATATACCTTTTTGCTTATATTATCATGAAATACTTAAAATAAAATTATAAGTGATAAATAACTACATGGACAGATACCCTGTACTATAAAAATAAATTATGGAGAAAACATTTTAATACAACTGTGCAAGGTATCTACTTCACAAAACTCATTTTTATAATTCTGATATAAAACATTTATATTGCACTAAAATGTATTGCTGGTTTTGCAACAAATTTTCATTTGATGAAAGCAAATTTAAATACAGTAAACCCTTGCAGAGCGTGGATTTGCAGAACACGATTTTGTACATACGCGTTATCTTAATTGTTTCCATTTAATTTGTCCAACGCTAGAATTTCATTCATACGCAGTACACTGCAGAGCATCGGCAGCATTGCCATAGCAACGTACTCTTTACAAGAGACCATTCATGCACGCATCTGGCAACCCTGCTTAGCGCTGCCCACTAGCTAAGTGACCCAGGCTGAGTTGCGATCATTTCACTCACATTAGCAGAGTTGTAATCATGTATTCATCAGTGTTTATCCTCTTATTCTTTTGTACTTGTATTCCTTTTAATTTCAAAAATTCAATATGACATCTAAAAGGAAGAATGAAGATGATAAAGCAGCAAAAAGACGCAAAGTTTTGACATTATCTCAGAAAATTGAAATTTTAGATAAGTTGAAAAATGGTACACGTGTTTCATCGCTTGCAAGAGAACTAACTATAAACGAATCAAGCATAAGAACAATACGGGAGAATGAAGAAAAGATTCGGTCTAGTGTCAAAGCTTCAGGTGATACTTCGGCAAAGGTTGCTCAAGTTTCAAGAAGAATTCCGCAATTAGAAAAGATGAAAAAATATTAATAGTTTGGATTGGCAATCAAGTAAATGTAAAAGGCTCAGTTGTGGATGGTGTTGATATTCGAAACAAAGCTTTAGATTTGTTTTTTTTTCGTTTTAAATAAAGATGGCCAATCATCAGAGAAAATTGACTTTCAAGCAAGCAAAGGTTGGCTTGAGAACTTTAAGCATCGTTTTAATTTGCACAATGTAAAGCTTCAGGGAGAAGCTGGCTCTGCAGATAAAGCAGCAGCAGAGAAATTCAAACCCCAATTTTTGAAATTCATTGAAGAGAGGGGTTACACTCCGCAACAAGTTTTCAATGCGGATGAGACGGGCCTATTTTATAAGCGAATGGGACAACGAACCTACATCACAAAGACTCAAAAGGTTGCCTCTGGTTTTAAAGCTTCGATGGATAGACTCACTTTGCCTTTTTGTGGAAATGCATCAGGCGACTTCAAGTGCAAGCCTCTGCTCATTTATCAATCTAAAACGCCCCATGCATTGCAGGGAAAAAATTTTGAGCAATTGCCCGTTGTATGGAAGTGGAATAGAAAAGCTTGGGTAACAAAAGTCCTCTTTAATGACTGGTTTTAAAATTCATTCGTTAAAGAAGTCAAACATTACTTAGAACAGCAAAACCTGAGCTTTAAAGTTCTCCTAATGATGATGATCCTCCATATGGATGGAATAAATATGAGTATTTCGTACTTAAGAAAGCATCTGCAGAATGTGATACAGACACTGGACCTGAACAAAAGAGGAGGAAAAAATCTGCAGTTGAAGAAGAATATGAAGAAATATTGGAAAATATGGGAGTGAAACTGAACAAGCAAGAGTAGAGCTGGAACATGTATTAAAGGAGATTAATACGTGTCATGCCAGTTTACTTGAAGAAGTAAAGGTCTTAAAAAATCTTGAGTTTTTTGGTGGTCAGAAGATTAAATCAAGTAAACTGTTAAAATATATCTTCTCATGTCTATGCAATAAAATGCTATATAAAACGTATATGTATGCACAAAGATTGATGAAAGATGTTGAATCCTTAAAGTTGTCAGTCATGTCTGAAAGTGAAGAAAGCAGTACTTTATCAGATAATATAATTATATCAGAAGCATCTTATGGGAATGAATTAGAACCTACAGCAGGTGTGTTTCAGATGAAAAACATGCAATTAGTGGTTCATTCTTTCAGTAACTGGAAGCAAAGAGACAATAACTAGAGAAAGCAGTATTCTACCTAGTAATGTACTTACATCAGCATCATCTTATGGGAGTGAATTAGAACCTACAGCAGATGTGTTTCAGGTGAAAAACATGCAATCAGTGGTTCATTCTTTCAGTGACTGGAAGCAAAGAGACAATAACTAGATTTGTCTCTTTGCTTCCAGTCACTGATGAATGAAAAACCTGAGCTTTAAAGTTCTCCTAATTCTCGATAATGCTTCAGGACATGATGCTGAAGCCCTCACAACATTGCATCCAAATGTAGATGTTTTATTCCTCCCATCTAACACCACTTCCTTAATCCAACCAATGGATCAAGGGATCATAAAAACATTCAAAGCCTATTATGTCAGGCGTGTTTACACCTCTGCAAATAAAGCACTAGACGAAGGAAAGCACGACACGCTAATGGCATTTTGGAAGCAATTCAACATAAGCCACTGCATAGAAATGATTAAATTCGCATGGGAACAAGTGAATTCATCAACATTGAATGCTTGCTGGCATCAGCTCTGGTCAGAAGTTGTCAACAATTTTAAAGGATTTCCATCGATTGAAAACGAAGCCAAAGAAATCGTACAAATTGCAAAAGCAATTGGCGGTGAAGGATTTTCAGATATGAAAGAAGGAGAAGTCAAAGAATTAATCGAGAATGATGATCAAGAAATGATGAATGAAGAATTGGATATCTTGTAACACCAGCCGACAGTGAAAGCAGCGATAGTGAGGAAGAAGATAAAGCGCCTTTAACTTACAAGAAGTTAAACGAATTGTTAAAAAAGCACAGGAACTGTCTGATTTTGCAATGGAGATAGACCCAAATGAAAAAAGAAGAGGACACTTTATGAGAGGCATTGAAAAACTGCGCTCCTTATCGTGAAACTTTTAAAGAGTTGCGTCAGTCATTGTCCCAAGCAAAAATCACCAGCTTCTTAAAAAATAATTGTATCATGTACCTACTTATTAAGCAGTAATAAAAATCCTTTCAATTAACATTTGTTTCATTTTTCCCTTTTAATTAAACAATATTTAGGTTTGTTTAAATTATACATAGTACTTTCTTAATTTGAACTATCCTAACACATTTTTTCCATAGAAAGTTAACTTTGCAGAAAGCGATTTTGCCATGCGTGGAATGCATTAATGACGTAACCCCCACGTTTGGCAAGGGTTTACTGCACTTGATCCCACTTTTTAAGAGAAGTCAATGCTTAATTTCATTTGGTATAATTAATAGCAAAATCAGAGATATAAAATTTATAAACTATAGAAAAATGCATTTGACTTTAGTACTTTCGATCTTTGTAAAAGCATATTTAGTTCTTAGCATGATTATGTTTTTTGCTCAAGTGCACCTTGCACTCAAATCCACAGCCTTTCCTTATTGAGCAATAGTAACTTCCTTGAAATAGCAACAAAATATCTTTTGTACACAGCTTTTAAAAAATTTGCTCTACACTATGGCAATCAGTTGGCTTTTCTTGAAGTGTCTCATTAAATTATTAATAGGATGACTTTGTTTTGTTATTCATTAATTTTGCAAACAGTTTTGCTTTCAGAGATAATTAAAAACTGATTATGTTATCAAAAACATATATTTTGTTATCACTTCATAAAAATAATTTAGATTTATATGTGATATTATAAATTATAAGGTAAATATTTTTCTTCTTGCAGAGCACTTCCTTCTAAGATTTCAGAATGTCCCTCTTTTATTTTTTAAGGATAAACTCAAAATGTTCCATTTTTATTTCAAAAATCTAGTCACCCTATGCTACTTGTAAAAAAAAAAATAAATTCCTTAGTCAGCTGCTGACACTGAAACTCCTATGTAATTATTTCTGGACAACATTTAAAATACTAATTTTTCTTCATCCCAGTCCATTATAAAGCAAAATAAAAACTTTATTTTACTATTTAGAAAAGCTAATTAGAAAGTCCTTGTTCAACATTGTGGGCCAAGCTGATTCACTAAGATTTTCTCTGGGGCCACGTGACTCTTTTCTTCAACTGTCATCAACTTCAACTGTCATTTTATGCTAATTATTTTATCACTTGTGATGTTAAACCCTCTAAAATAATTTTTTTGAGTCATTCATATATGAATGACACCAGAAAATGAGCTAAAATGGTGTACACTTACTGTAATAGATGTCCTGGTTTGCTCCAATTATGCATGGAATGCTTCAATTCTCAACACAAATAGCATTACTCTTTTCATTGGACTATATAAATCATTAGGGTTATAATTTTCATTTCATAATATATATATTTTTTTTCATTCACAAGAAGAATTAAGCCATTTCAATTTTCTCATCTATCAATAAAAATATTTTTGTCTGGCCAAATTGTATTGCACCAAGGATCATTTCAATGAATAAACAGACAGAAATAATAAATTTTTTTCACTGGATTTCATGTTTCTTTATTCATTAATTAAGTCGAACCAAGTATATCAAAAGTTCTGCAGAGACCACTCTTTTAAACCTGTGTAGATTTATACATGTGTGTCATTCATATAAGTATGACATGGCTCCAAATGAAAACATGGTGTCATATATATATGTATGATGTCACAGGACGAACTATTAACATCATTCATAAATGAATAGCATGGCATTCAATATGCTAATCACTACTTTCCATATATTCTTGACATTAATCTTATTTCTAGTATCGAATTTTGTCTTATTTTAACTTTTTAGTCAATTAATTTATCAATAAATACAAAATTTATAATTGTAAATATCTAAAAAATAAGTAAAAAATGGAGATGAGGTGTCTTTGTTTTGCTTCAATTATAGCTGTTTTGTATCGAAATATTTTATTATTATTATTTTTTTTTTCAATTTCCTATTTCATACAGTTAAAACTTACTATTCATAGTCTAAGTAAATTATATTATTCAAAAAAAAAAAACGAAATACTAACAAAATCTTTATCATTAGTCAGTTACTTTGTAAGCATCACAAGTTATTTATTCATAGCAAAGTACTTTCCATATTTAACGATATATTGAACATTTGTAAATACAATTAAAAATATCATATGGTCATGCTGGATGGCTATTTTGAAAGACCTCAGTTTCCATCATTAGAGCTATACAGACATTATTTATAATATATCAGGGTTTGTAAATTATAATACTTTTCTTAACATTAAATGCAGTCAGTATCAACCAGTAGTGTATCTTTGAAAACAATCAAAAAGTGAAATAAATATGACTAAGAATGGGGTAAGTTTTTAGGATAAAAAGCACAATTATTTAAAACAATTTGAGAACAGTTTAAAAATAATTTTTTATGAATGTTTTCTTTAATATCCATTTTTTTTCTCTACATTTAAAGGAGTTCAAGATCCTTAGGTCTGCCTTCTTAGACCTGGTTAGGGCCATCAATTCTTAACTGATTATTTATGGAATATTTCTTTCATTAATTTTAACAAAGAATCAAGGAAGCCATATGACACTTGCTTTGAATTCATTAAGGATATGTTATTGGTTTTAAGTATGTCTGTTATCACATCTTATTTTAAAATACTGCATCCAGGTTGTTTTTCATATTTATGGCTATATTTAACTTTTTAACATATTTATGCTACAAAATAATGCTCTTACACTAATGGACTTGCATTATGTCTACGCTATATTTGAAATTTAATTTTTTTGGGCAGACTTCTAATCTTATTTTAGAATTAGGTGCATTTAAAAACCAATACATGTTTCTCCAGCCAAGCCCTAACCAGAATGGATGCAGAGATTATGCCACTACCATTCAAATTTTATAATAAAAGATAAAAATAACTTTAAACCATATATTTTATCTTTGTAAAATTTTTTTATTGTACTAAGATGCTTATTGGTGCAAATGAAATATGGGGGGGGGGGGGGATCACCATTTTGAAACATCTACCAATGTAAATGATGTAGAAAAGGTTATTAAAGACACCAAATTTTCAATTTCTTTTTTATAGTTGAGTATTTGAGTAGAGGTGTAGGCAGCTGTGGTAAATTAAACAGGGCATCTTTGCACAGTTTGAAAGCACATTTTGTAGTGGAATCACATATAATTTAGGTCTGTGGATTAAGTGTATCATACTTGTATGGTATCTGTTTATATTCAAGCCAAATAGTGGGGAAAAAAAAGGATTAAAATTTAGTTTCTAATGCAAGTTTTGAAAATTTTTATGAAGAAATTATACACAATTGTAAAACTGAACTTTTAATATTTTGAAATGTATAAAAATTGTGATATATAATCATAAGATTATTAAAATACCTATTCACACATTGTCTTGAACAAATTTCAAACTAAAACATTCAAAGTGTACTATAAATGAACAAAACCTGTTCAAACATTGTTTCTTGTTTTATAACAACTGAATATATAAATTTTGCACGCAATTTTTTTTTCTTTTCTGACCTTGCTTGATAATAATATCTCTGCTTAAATAAATATTTTAATATTGTGACAAGCCTCTTATCGTAGCTTAGCTAATCAAATATATTTAAAATTATATATAATCAAAGAAAATCAGAAATGTGGTGCACACACACATGGGCAAAAATTTTGTATCTGAGCTATATTTCATTTCAGTATTTTTGATTTTTAATCCTAGGATAACTATTTTCTTAACCAAAGGTGTGTTAATGAATTTTTGTACTTGTTTTATCTGCTGTGGCACAGGACCTCCAGATGTAGTAAGGCCTATTGTAAACATGGATGTCATTTGTGAGCAATCTGTTAGAATATCACTTTTTACTATACTAGTTGTTGGGTTGTTTTACCTCTGAGCGGCACTTTTTTGCACACCATGGGCTAAATGGCCAGGTCACATGGACCCCGAAGGCTCAGAGAAGGTTGGGGGAGGGGACCCACTGGAACAGCTGTTGGGAGACAGATGGTAGCCTCCCGTCAAGGCCATCCAGCGTGTTCTTTAATGTGCACAGGGTATGGCTCTCCCGCACACGGGGCCACGGCTTAACGTCCCATCCAACGGACGGCTGCCTTTCCAAGCCCATCGGTGTCCCCTACTGACCGTGGGCAGGGCGGGAAATTTTGCGGAGATAAATCTCAACGCTGACCCAGCTGGGACTCGAACCTGGGAACTACAGATTACGAGCCTGGCGCGCTACCGACTGAGCCACCCCCGCCCCCTTTTACTATACTAGAAGTTATCAAAAAAATTCTCACTTGCCAAGCAAAAAAATAACACACTTGCCATGCAATTCAGAGAGCCAACTGTCAGTATCAATTACAGACCTGTAAGGAAAGCAAGACTTCAAAAAGAAAAAAGGGAATGCCAATACCAATGCTTTATCTGGGATTTAAATTACGGTTCCTTTGCTTTACAGCCAAACACAATACTCCATTCAATCCCTGATAATATAAAATAAGAATACATTAATTACAACACATTAAAGTTGAGAAAATTTCTGTGAAATTAATAGCATGAGATAGTATGGCTGTGATTTTACAGATGAAACATCATTACAAACTCAGCAAATGTCCCACCATTGTGCTGGGGCCCACCTACAGAACCACCCTGAAGAGGTGCTCTTTGCATAAAGTCAAATAAAGCAAATTTAGTTTAAAAATATCAGGTTTCTAATTCATCCAAGGATGATTTAGCTAAGATAAAGGTAAAGTAATTAACTTGGTCTTAACAGTTCTTGAATATATTTTCATTTTAACACTCAGTTATCTGCCACCACAGACTGGATTACACAGTCTATTCTTGTGATATTGCAAAGAGCATGATATTTGATATCATACAAATGCTACAAAAATATTGGCTATTATGACACCAGGATATTCAAGCTAAGATATTCATTTACAAGTAATGAATTATTCTGAAAGCCTTTACTACACAAATCAACTGCAATATTTTTCTTTTCAGTTAAAATAATCACTTTTGATATAACACCATTTAGTTTCTATGTCATTAAGTACAATAGTTTAATAAAATTTGTTTATAACCTCTGCATAAAAATAAAAGTAGGATAACTATCAGTATCCAATGAAATGTTCACAGATGTAAAGTAGCCCTACAATACACAAATAAGAATGGATGAAGAGTTGATATAAGTTTGTACAATATTTTCTATGTCGTAGTGTTATCTATGAACAGTTAATTAAAAATCAATAATTATCCTTCATTTATTTTTATGTATTTACATAGTGGTTGACAATTTTTTTTAAACTTTTGTACTTATCTCCACACTGTAAAATTTTAATATTACATCAGGGATGATAGTATGTCAAATGAAATTGTCACTTATATCCCTGCTTGCCACTTAGGTGCGGGCTGTTTGACCTTTGAGTGGCACTTTTGTGCACACAGTGAACTAAGTGATCAGGTTACAAGGACCCCAAAGTCTCATAAAAGGCTGAAAAAGGGAAGCCACTGGACAGCTAGCTCTTAGGACACAGATCGAAATCTCCTCTCTAGGCCATTTAGCAAGTTCTTCAATGTGCATAGGGTATGGCTCTCTTGCATTACTTAACATCACACAGACAGACAGTGGCCTTTTCAAACCCATTGGTATCCCCCTTTCTCATTGAAGGTAGAGTTGATGTTAACAGAGCTATCAATGGAAGCACACTTGAGGCTCAGATTATGAGTTTGATGTGTTGCTAGTTGTGTCAACCCCCACCCCTTATGGGAACTGGGAAGCAGGGCAATAAGAAGAAGGCTCCACTGTTCTTCCCCTTGAAGCTACTAATAACATTTATGATTCTCTGGAAAAACATGAAATGAGCAAGCCCCTGAATTTTTGTTGATGACTGTGTCACCAAAAAAAAAAGACCAACTCTAACATATACTTTAACAAACTCAAATCACTGTATAAAGAGATGACAATATATTAAAAGAAGCTATAACTTCTGAACAATAGAATAGCAAAGGGTCAACCAAATATGCCTTTTTTCAGAGAGTTTTCCAATTACTGGAAATCTAATAACAGCAAATTACAGAAAGAGAATGCAAATATACTATGAATATATACATATATATATAAGACAAATATATACACGTGTATATATATATATAGGATATAATATACATGTGTGCAATCAAACAAGATAAATATACAGTGAAATAAATAATTCTTCTGCAAAATTAAAAGTATAACTGAAACAAATGCAGTAAATAGCCATTAACTAGTAGTAAAAATAGCAAATAATAAAAGATAATGTTAATATGTAATTTTATGAAACAAATGTTTTATCAAATTGATTGGTATTTGTTATTACTTTAATGTGGCAATTGATCACTATTGCCACAGTTATCCAGCAGTATGGCAAAATCTACGCTGCTTCATTAGAATATACTGATAACAGACAATGCTGCAACAAAATATATTACAGTGGCCATCACTTTTAAAAAAAAATTTAAAAAACAAAATTATCTTCTATGTTTCTGCCATTTTAAATTCCTGCTGAATTATATTCAAGTTAGCTAAATGAAAATATATTTTTTTGGCTTCATCAGCCCATTTTGCCTTGTACAGTAAGGCAAAACACCAAAACTCAAGGACCTGAATGAAGTTCATTCGAATACTGGAAAGAGAAATCACAAGATAACTGTGAACAGAAAAGTTAGGACCACACTTCTCATGTGCTTTTAGAACACAGCTGAGTCAATGAACAACTAAATATGAAATGTAATGATGTAGCACCAAATGGCAACAATATCTAAATAATAAAGAAGGCAACTAACACCGTAAGTTTTGCAAATGATATTTTACTTTAAAAACTGATGATTCATATGAATTTTGGTAAATAAAAAAATTCTTATATTATTTTCTTATCTGAAATAAAAAAAGATGTAATAAAAATAACAGCTACTCATGTCAAATAATGTAAGATTTGGAAAAAAATTGAACTTAAGCATTAAACCTGAAAACCTGAATGAGATTAAAAGAATTTTCCTAGTTTCTATAAATTAATAACCATGATTATGAAGTATGAAAATTTTTTTATATACCTTGCTCCATTACATTACTACAGAGCTTAATGCTATGACAGCGGAAAGATATTTCTAAATTAAATTATTTGTAGAAAAATAATGCTGAAACCAATTTAATTACACAGTCCCCAATTAATACTGAAACTAATTTAATTACACAGATTGTGTAAATTGAGGGATTTAAATCCAAAGTGAATGCACAGTATTCCCTGTTAAGAAACAATAATTAATAGATTCTGAAAAAAATTCATCGCCGCCACGGCGGGAATCGAACCCGCATCTCTCCAGATTCATGCCAGAGCGCGCTACCATTGCACCACGCGTCGGACAACGAATATTTTCAGAATATGACCTGAATATGACTTAAAAGGTCATATTCTGAAAATATTCGTTGTCCGACGCGTGGTGCAATGGTAGCGCGCTCTGGCATGAATCTGGAGAGATGCGGGTTCGATTCCCGCCGTGGCGGCGATGAATTTTTTTCAGAATCTATTAATTGAGGGATTTACATGGTTTGTACCAAAAAGGGCAACCAGCTTCGATTTACATGGTGATAAGACTCGGTTTCACATGGTCAAAAAATGAACCAATTTCATTTTACATGATTATAGACTCAGTTTCATATAGTACAGATTATGATCTTTTTTATGTGTGTGCATATAATACATTAATAATATTATACATATTATAAAGTAGCAGTGAGTGTCAAGGGAGATTATAGACTGTCATCCCAAAGTGAAATTCAACTAAATGGTTTTAATTGATATCATTTATTTTCAAGAATAAATAAAAAATAATATATTTCTATATCAATAAATTGTCATCTGTAACATATTATCTTACTAAAATTATATTCTTGCCATTGCAATACAATCTGTCTCATGGCATCTTAATGAAATGAACTCTGTTTTAAATTGACAGCAAGATCCGACTTTTCTAGACTAAATTTTTCAGACTAGTGAAAACCGTTTTTTTCCTCATTTTTAGCAACAAGTTTAACTTTGTAGACTATTATATGAGATAAATATAGCTGATCCATAAGTATACTGTTTCATAAAATATCATATGAATACTAATTTTGCAAAACAAAGCACTAAGTTTTGGCACAAACACTTAATTTCTAATTTCCATTCACGTCATAAATATCTTTCTTTCAAATTCGATAATATACATCTACATTAACGATGAAAATTTTTTGTGACCAAATAGAATGTATGAGAAATTAATCTAAACTTATCTGAATTAGTACAGATAAAATACAAAACATTATATGTTAAATGATTATTATTACTGCTGAACTGACATTAGAGATAAATATGTATAAATAAAATTTTCAATGTATTTTTTTATTCACTTTTCCAAAACTTATATCCCTTTTTTCCATAAGTTGTTGGTCTTGGTTTGCATGGTTTCAATTTACACGGTGAATTCCCAGAACCTGTCTACCATGTAAATCAAGGGATGGGTGTGTTTAAGTCTTGCTTTTTTAGTAACATCTGTTCAGTATTTAGAATTATGGATGCTAGAATATTCAACAACATTCTCAGTCAAAAGTATTCAGTTTTACAATTTTGCAAAATTAGTATACTTTTAGAAAATCATATAATGACTTAGTTTTTATCAACTTTGGATTTTTAGGACAAGCAAAACAGTGGTTGAATATTGGAGTTTTCACAGTTTTTTGAGTACTTAAAAAATATTATTGAAAATTAGATGTGATATTTGATTAAAATCATTCCTTTGGTCTCAATTCTCATAAAAAGCTTCTTTTTAAACTATAAAATTTCAAATTTGGCATTCCGCTGGCATAACACAGTTCTCCAATAGTTTGAGCAATGCATATAGATAAGTTATGTACCATCCATAAAGATAAAAACAATCCCACTAAACTGTTATTCATTATTTTACATTTTCTTTTACTTCTAAAATATTTAACTGCATGAACTGACAAATTCAAAGCATCAGACTAGAACCACATCTGGAATCTGCTGATACTTCTATTTCTTTAAATCCCTACCCTCTTACTAGTGTGATATAGCTGCCAACTATTACAAAATATCTGCAATCTACCCCAACAAGTGTCATGCCTCCATAGTACTGTTCTGTTGGTTGGGTTGTTTTACCTCTGAGCGGCATTTTTTTGCACACCATGGGCTAAATGGCCAGGTCACAAGGACCCCGAAGGCTCAGAGAAGGTTGGGGAGGGGATCCACTCGAACAGCTGTTGGGAGACAGATGGTAGCCTCCCGTCAAGGCCATCCAGTGTGTTCTTTAACGTGCACAGGGTATGGCTCTCCCACACGAGGCCATGGCTTAACGTCCCATCCGACGGACGGCGGCCTTTCCGAGCCCATCGGTGTCCCCTACTGACCGTGGGCAGGGCGGGGAATTTTGTGGAGATAAATCTCAACGCTGACCCAGCTGGGACTCGAACCTGGGAACTACAGATTACGAGCCTGGCGCGCTACCGACTGAGCCACCCCCGCCCCTGTTCTGTTGGTAAGCAGGTATCAATAAACATATTTATCTGATTAATGATATATGAAAACCTAGGAAGTTGGTTTTTTTGGTTTATCGCTCTGTGTCACATGTAATTTTTACTGGTGTAAAACTGCCTTAACATGAAAAACAATGCTACAAAAAATTAAGTAAGGAATCTCAAAATAATCAATTGCAAAATAGCTCTAAGCAAACAAATTACTAGAACACACACAGTATGACCTAGTTATTATAGTAAAAGTATTTACAGTATGGTTAAGAAAAGATTTACAAGAATGGATAAAGCGGAAGAATACTTCTTTTTTAAAAATTAAAGAATCAAAATGAAATATTAATTCCTTAACTCAGGGATGACCAACTGGTAGCCAAAATATGTCTGTAATCTATTTAATCTGGTTCCCAGTATTCTAATTATCTAACTGTGGCTCCATATTGGATCTGGAAAAGTGCTCTCATGACAGACCTGATTCTAAACTTTTACTTTTTCGTTAACATATTACCTTTCTTTTTTAAATCAAACATTACAACGTGTAATATGCACTATGCCTATGAACTACAATAATAGTTATGCATTTTTGACTTGAGAAGTTTAAGTAATTGCCTCAAACTGTGAACTGCAGCTTTTTATTCCACTTTTCATGTCGTCTTGAAATTTGTATTTCTGTATTTATTATTATATATGTTGCTTATGAATGCATATATTTTTCACAGTTGTAATACACTTGTGTGTTGGTCAAATTTTGCATTAATAATTAAAGATTAATATGAAAAGTCATAGGAGTAGAATCAGGAAAGATTGTAAGATGAATTCTTAAATTACGATTTATTCTATTTCTGTTCACTGCTTTTCATAAGTTCTAGATATTTGTAATATTCCTGTTCCATTAGTGATCAATATGCCAGACTTTAAATTTTGATTAGGTTCATTATTCTGAACATACACACACTGCCTCACCCTGTTCCCAGATAGTTATGGCAGAAAGTGGCCTTTGAGAATGCAGAATTGGCCATCCCTGCATTGATGTCTTTACTTGAAATCAAACTGCATTAATTTTGCTGTAATCTAGTATGATTTAAACTAATATGCTGAATGGTAACTTTGAAGCAATAATGTTTTAAAGTCAAAAAAGGTCCCAAAGAGTCAGAAAAGGAAGTTAGAGCATTTAAGCTTAACAGTTAAAAGGTTAAATGTTATAAGGAGAACAACACAAATATAGAATACAAATTACACCAACAAAAATATTACAGCATTAAAGTGCTATGCACAAGGGGAAAAATATTAATCTAAGAAAAAAGCATTTAATAAACTTTCCAATTATTCTCTTAACTGATAATTTATTATTATATAATTTGTGCAATTCAATACTTTTCACGATTTATATATATTTTTTACATTGTTCTAGGAACAAAATGAAAACAATTCTCTGTACTAAAAACATTTCATTATATTAAAATTTTTTGCTGAACTGCATTTTAGTGTCATTAGAATATAATCTTATGAGAAAAATTACTTTTTACCTCTTGCCAGCATTATTTAATGGGTATTTGATCTATGCAAATTAGTATTTTTTTACTTCACTGTTTAAACAAACTTAAGAATTCTATAGTGAATTATAACACCAATGCATTGACCTATTACAATATCATAAAATCAAATAAAGAATCTTTTGACACTTATATCAGAATGAATGGAAATTTAAACATTTTTCTCAAAATAGACATGTCAAAATGCTACACTAATTTCAGTTTGGAAAATATCATTACAAAACTTGGCATAGTTTATATTTCAGCTTGATAGATTTAAACACATTATTTCAGTATCAAGATATACTTAAGTTTTCTATCCAGAAATTTGCTAGCAAAATGTAAAGGGGAATAGGAAAGGCAAGCTATCAATGTCTCACTGGTTGCACTGTGTAGATACATTTTATAAAAACAAATATTTACATAAATCTGCAAAACAGTGGCAGTTATATAAGAATCCTTTCTGTATTTAGAACAGTATTCAACAAGAAATGCTGCAGGAACATAAAAGAATAATAATTTTCCATAGTTTATAATCTCCAACATGGCAGAACAAGGAACAATTGTGCTTCATTTCTATTCATCCCATAAACACTGCTGTTTTTGTTGAACAAAGAAATCAAATGCACGGCATTTTCGACAAGTTTTAATCCCACAGCGATAACTAATAGCTTTACCATTAGAATCCTTTCCTCTGCAGTACTTCAAACCACAAGGATACCATCCAACACAAATTTCAAGACGACACTGACATGGCTGCCAAAGGCTACTATTTTCATTGCAACGGACGGGCTTAGGAGGGGGGAATCTCTTCACAGAGGATGTTAGAGAAACTATATCTCTGCTTAGAGCTGAAAAGGTGAAAGTTACAATGTAAATAGAATATAATGTCAGTATACTCATGAAAAAAATGTTACTATTTACTAAAACCCAGTTAAAAAAAAGGATAACTTTATAAAATAAAAAACATACAAAATATGGTTTGCAATGAACAGACACTGGTATATAAAAGACAACAGGTTAACTGACATGAGAAAGAAATTAAACACCAGTGTGCATGGCCCAACAAAAATATATAAATAAGTTCTCTGTAAAGTGACAATAAGGGTTCAATTCTTTTCAGAATAGCCAAAAATTTTGGAAACACAATATTGTTGGGCATGTTATGGCAAAGTCATTAGCTGATTTGAGGAGACAAAAAGAGTCATTGGAAGCATTCAAATGAAAGCTGGAGTGGCCAAAATATGCTGTGTTAATCACAGCAACATCTGCAAGCTGAAAAATAAAATACAAATCAGTGAAACAACTGTCCAACAAATAGTGACACTCCAGGGTATTCTGATCTTATGCTGTGAATCACAGGAGATTCAATCTGTCTCCAAATCAACAAGTTTCATGCAAGAGGTCTTTATCGTGTTCTACAGCACTGCCAGCCTGGTTCAGCTTTGCCCCAAACATATGATATGGCAGGGGTGCTCAAACCATGTCCTGCTGCTACCCTTAATAGTGGCCCATGAACATTATGAAGCTTCCAAAAAATGTTTAAAAAACATACATAATATAATCAATGTGACTTACACCTGAAAATCAAATTTGATGAAGGTGTCTCTCCTACAGTTTTACCAAAAATCTGTAGAAAAAGGAAAATTTGTCAATTTAAGAACGTATGCAGCAAGAATTTTCTCCCTCTTTGGAAACACATACTTATGTGAGCAGATGTTTTTCAGAATGAAGCACACCAAGTCAAATTTGAGGACAAAAATTACTGATTGTCATCTGGAGCACTTTCTCCGATTAGCTACCACAGAAATAGTTCCTGACATTGAATAATTAGTAAAAAATAACAGAGTCAGTTTTCTCATTAACTGAATCTTTCATTCCTTTCATTGCTATTGTATTATAATAAAATTTGCTTATAAATGCAGTTGGTTTTGTTCTTTTAAATGACCCCCTAGGTTTATAAAACAAAGTTATTACATGGAGTCAAATTCAGAAACAACTCTCAAAGGAAATATTTTCAAGTCGAAAAATTAAAAGAATCGCATTATAGTAAAGTGAATGGAACAACACTGCAATTGATTTTAAGTGTTTTTACTAAACAAATTTTCCCTTAGGTGTGTTGCTTCTGAATTCGAGCCTAGAAGTGGTATATAAGACTTGTCTATTGTATGGCCCACAACATGTACCAAATTTTCAAATTGGACTGTGACTTCCAAAAAGTTGAGCACCCCTGTGATTAGGGTTGCAGCTACCTACTATACTACCTATTTTTCACATTCTTTCTGGAATCAAATTACAGATGTCATCTGATCTGGGGAAAAGTGAGGTTATGCACTCTACACTGCTGCATATGACGCTGGTGAAGTACTGGTATAGGGAAGATTTTCATTAGGTATTTGTTCAGACCATCATTTTGTCTAGAGAGCTCTGTGACTGGTAATGGCTACAGAGGTTTAATTATTTATCCACATGTGATGTCTTATGCTGGTGCAACTAGTGATGCCATCCTTCTCAAGAACAATAATGCTTCTCCATGCTGAGTTTTATCTCCAAATACCCGAAGGCACAAATACATGGAATAGTCATCATATTTTTTGGAACATAACCCGATGAAATATATTTAGGTTACATATGGTAGAAATTCAGCTTTCCTCAAAACTATTCCCAGAATCTCCCTTTTTTGGAGGTATTTTTATGCCATAAATATTACTGCCAGCTGAATTTATTGATAAAACCATCAATGTCACTGTGAGACCTGTCTGATAGTCAAATGGGGATTACATTATATATTGATAAAGCATTTGATATTCTACACTATATTTTGGCTCTTTTGGTTCAAGACTTTTACATATATATAACCTTCACCTGCATCACTTAGATGCTAAAGCACTTGTATCTATCTCAAATGGTTTACAAGATATTGTTTTTTGTGGTTGGTACTTTAATTTTGATGATAATAAACTCAGGTAATCAAATATAGAAGCCATGCTACATAATGTGAACAATAGTGAAAGATAACAGCAGAAATGAACATGAAAGAAATCAAACACAGATTTTCTATGGCCAATTCTTATCTTTTTTATAATTTCTAAGGTGATCTTTCAACACACACACACATATATGTAGTAGAATATGCTTCAACAGAACCTGGCAACACATAATTCTGGATGAAAACTTTCATTATGGTCATTAAAATCCATTGGAAAAGAATATTAATTGTCAAATGCAGCATATTCTTTGCCAAAACATAACAGATAAAGGCAGAGAAATACTATATCAACACATTCCACAAAAAACAAACATACATTTTGGGTTTTGCTTACTAAATTACAGTCACCATATTTGGTCTGAATAACATTGCCTCAGAAATAATAAGATTTGTGATGATGTTATATTAAACTAAATAATACCAAATTTCCTAGTATGCAGATTTAGTTGTGACTTAATCCTTTCAATGCCTAGTTTTTTTTAAAAAAAAAAAGCTCACACAATTTTAGGAACTTATCCAAAGTAACTAATAACAGAATTAGATCATGCTATATATCAATAGGGTTTGGGAGTTGGCTAAGTCAGTAGCGTGCCAGGCTTGTAATCTGCAGTTCCAGGTTTGAGTTCTAACTGTGCCTGCATTAAGAATATTTTCCCACTAACTTCCATTCTGCCCTTGGTGAAAATGAGAGAACTACAGGGTTTGGAAAAGCCACAATCCATCAGATGGAATGTTAAGTAGTGGCCCTATGTGCAAGACAGCCAAACCCTGTGCACTTCAACACCCAAGAAATCTCAGAAAAGGGTAGAGGGTATTAAAGACAAAAGAATAACACTTAATTGAAGTCAATTTCAAATTTTAGCTGTTAAAGAACATGATGGACAACTTTGACAGAAGGATTCCATATGCTCCTAACAGCTATTTAGTGGATCCCCTTCCCTGAGCCCTTGTGACTTGGCCATTTAGAACATTGTGTGCAAAAAAAAAGTGCCACTCAGAAGTAAAACTTCCCCCCCCCCCCACAAAACAAGAGAACATTTAATTCTTTGAATATATATATATAAATCTAAAAAGAGCTAAAATGAAATAAATCAAATGTAAATATTCCACGGCATATAAAGTTAAATCTAATAACTGAAGTTGAAATTGGAACCATTTCCAAATAAAGTAAGCATAATCACCACAAAAAGTTTTATTTCATATGTTTGCAAAATTTAGCTAAAAAATTTTCATTATATACATTTATAAAGAAAAATATTATTGTAAAAAAAATATTTATCTATATCAAGAATATTAACCTTCTTATTATTTCTGAAACTGTATCATTCAGACTTAATATGATGGCTGTATTTCAGTAGGCAAAGCAAACTTTACTTTATGATGCTAGAATTATAAATTATTTCATTTTAAATGATATAAATATCTGAACTAAATAATATTAATCTAAAAATAGTAAGACAGTTTTAAAAATGAAAATATTATAAAACAAGGCATACCCAGACCTTCTACTATGGCATATAAACTGATAAGCTCCTGTCAGACCTCTGTGGCAAGCAGCTGCTTGAGGGGGTATTTTTATTTTTACACTTAGTGAATGTTAATTGCTTGTAATAAAACAAATCCATCCTTTTAATTCTATTTTAGACATTGCAAAAGCATTAAAAATTAGGGATTGAAAACTGCCCAGGAACAATCTCAGTTAATATATTCAATTTGGAAACATCTGAATTATGATGGAAATAACTAATTTATTATCATTAGCAATAACTGACTTCTAGAGAAATTTCTTTGATATGCTACACAGAGTACAAAACTCTAAAAGTTGTTCTTAACTTATAAAGGCTTTTTCACACAAGAACACACTTAACAGACAGAAGTAGAGGTTCTCTGACCACTGCTTCATGATACATAAGGGTATGCCTACTAGAAAGCAGCTATCTCCCTAATTGCTATTCTGCTTAAGACACACTGGAAATTATTCAACTAAATTGCATAAAAACGGTTCATTATGTTTTTCAACATAAAAACATGTTCTGTCAACTGCAAAGACAGCTAGATAAGCCACTACCATATATAACTTGTAGTTTTTTAAGACTTAAAGGTCAAATTTGCTCAAAGTGAATACACATCATTCAAAATGAGCTGAAAAGAAAAACTGGCAAGAAACTGTTAAATGGTGAATTACACTCTTTTGCAATCCATTTATTTAGATGTTTCTTATGAACTTTTTTTTTTCTTTTATAATGCTCACTGTACTCATAGCAGACACTTGAGCTCATGATGTAACGCTCCAAAGATTTAAATACTATTAAAGTTTTGGACTCTTTGTCTGATCCAATATTTATTCAAGCTCCGGATAGCTAAAGTTGGGCGCCAGTCAATAATTAAGAAATTGCCAAATAAAGTACAATTAGGGTTCAAATACCAGTGGGCGTTACTTAGCGAGTAAGAATTCAAAAATTAAATGATTGTCAATATAAAAATATGTAATCAAACTTATGAAATTACGTTGCTCAAGAGAAAAAATAGCAAAGATTCAAAAAAGTTTCTATAACAAACAAGTTTATTTCCAAAAAATTATTTTTAAACACTCACCAATGTAAATGAAAATGTCTACATCATCACTATCTCACTGCTACTAACAACAACTCTTCACAACTCTAACTGACTCTGGCTACAACTCTTACTACTAACTTCTGCTTCTACTTCCAACTACTAACATATCACAGTTTAAACAAGCATACAGGCTCGGCAACATGTGGCTGTTGCACTGGTAAAGACATTTGTATAAAATGACGAGTGCGCAAGCTATGACGCAAGAGGGGGCATGTCCTTGTACACGCGTGCTTTAGCGGGTTACAAATCGAAAGTTCGGAGTTGCTCATGCGCAACTCCTATGCTCTTGGAAACGAGTGCTGTGATGCCAAAAATGAAATTAAATCCCAAAATTATAAATATAACGTAAATTAAGCAAAACTGGTTAAGGTAAAGTAAAAGTGAATGAGGGGCATCACAATGATGCTGCTGATCTCTTAATGGATTATAGTTAAAATATTCTCTGATGTAGTAGCTTCTGAATAAGTAATCCTATAACATTTGTGTAAAATAATCCATAAGTTTTTAAATAAACAATAAGTTTAACATAAAATAATTGATGAAAAATCAGTTAAAAGATCATTTGATTCACAACAAGGTTGGATGATATTATCATCATTTGCTTAACTTTTTAATTCTTAGTTGTCTGATATGTGTTTAGGATTTTTCATTCTTTTAAAAAAATAATATATATATTACTTATAGCAGCTGCTTGAGGGTATTTTTTTTATAGGCAGTGCAACATGGGGTTAAAAAGCAAATAATATTCTAGCATCAATCTAGGACAAGAAACTAAAACATCAACTTTTAATTTGCTTTTTCTATAGTTGATTTGCTGAACATAAATTTATTTGTTCACACACTTTCAGCTTTAAATGGAACCTTTGTCTTTTAAAAAATGAAATATTACATTCTTAATCTTTTCAGATTAAGATGACTTAAATGAAAGCAGCAAAAACTGATTTGATGCACGAAGATTAAATCTGTCATCAATCGTAAAACTCTGTGTGTGAAAAATCTAAATACCTTTAGGACTTGCCCAGGCACGCAGGTCAATTTCCCTGGCATAAGCAGAGTTAGCAGCTTCATCACATAAATATGGAAGATGCTGAGAGATAACGGAAGACTTGTCAAGTTCTATGCTCAGATCCATATCTAAGGTTTCTTTGCCTTTATCTTCTTCAGGCTGCCTTACAGCTCCTGGATTTCTCTAAATTTTTTAGAAACAGTTAAATGCTACTAAAAGACCCAACTATATTGCAACTGCTAAAACATCACTAAGACTTACATCTTAATATTAAATGTTAATAATTTACTTAGAAAGCTTACGACATTTAAAAAATTTCCAAGAAAATTTCACCTTATTAAAAATGGGGCAATTGTCAACTTGGTAACACTCAAGGCTAGTAACCTGATGTTCACAATTTCATGGCATAACACATGATTGTATTGTTTTTCTCTGCTAAACTTTTACTCCATGAACGAAATGGCCAGGTGGCAAGGGTCCAGGTTAGATAGGGGGAAAGGATTCACTGGACAGCTATTACGAAACAGATGGAAGTCTCTTGTCAAGGCCATCTACATGTTCTTCAAGATGCACAGGGTATGCTCTCCTGGACATAGCTCAATATCTTATTCAAAGTTAGAATTTATAAATTACAATTCATATAAGTTTCCATATTGGTGTAAGAGTATCACATACAGTACTGTGTAAATTAGTTGGGACAAGCGAAGCCTGGAGAACCTCTTCAATCCAGCCACATCCAGCAATCCCCCAAATACTCACTCAAGGTCATGTTTCGGGGATGTTTCACAGCTTCCAGGCCACAGATGCTTCACCCCATTGAAGGAATGATGGACAGAAAAAAGTACATAGGCATTCTGGAGGCGAAAATGGTCCCAACGCTGCAGAAGCTGTTTCCTAACGGCGATGGGGTATTTCAATAGGATCTGGCTCCATGCCAGAATTCTAAGCTTGCTAAGAGCTTCTTTACCCAGCAACATTTGAAGGTATTCGAGTGGCCAGGAAATTCACCCGATCTAAACCCCATTGAAAATTTGTGGGCCATTATTAAAGCACGCATATCTAAGATGGATTGCACGACGAAAACCAAAATGATAGAAAGTGTCATGAAAGTGTGGTACCATGACCGTGAAGTGAAGGAGATGTGTGGAAAGCTAGTGGCATCAATAGTTGAGAGGGTGAAAGAAGTAATTAAAGCTAAGGGGGGGGGGGGGGTCACATTTACTATTACTACACTATTAAACAGATAAATATTTTAGTTCTGTCTTTGTTACTGCATTTTCCTATTGTCCCAACTAATTTGCACAGTACTGTAATTAGTGTCAGCACATAATTTTAAAAAATGATATATATAAAATTTAATAACTGTATTTACTGTGCCAGCCCACTGTTATAAATATAAAGTATACCACATAATGAATTCTCAATGGCTTATATGAACATTGTAAAGCAGACAATAACTAGGCATTAGAATGATGACTACTCAGAACATGGGATGGAGCAACCATTGAAGAGCTCATTAGGTGGTATGCTTTATATTTATAATACCAGGCAATGGATTGGCAAAATGTAGCTATACAGTGAATACTTAAAAGTAATAGGTAATAGCTGTGAATTTCATTAAGATTTTATATTAATAACTTTAATTAATTGAAGCAAATCTGCAATATCAGTATAACTACTTTTACCTGTACATGGAAATTTCTTTGTAAATGTATAACAATATGCAAATTTGGAAAGGTCACAACAATGACATAAATTCTGTCACTTTTCCAGTAGCCTTATGTCTGAGATGATGTCTGAATTGGAACAGAAAAGTAACACATTGTGTTGTAAGTATATATGAAATTTTATTTTTAGTTGCCAATCTTATGTGATCTCAATATCATTCTTATTATGAAAATGAAATTCCAGTTCACTTGATATTGAATGTACAGTATAACAACCCTAGAAAAAAATTCTATATTTCTTAAACTGACTGTTGCAATACATGTAATACAATAATCAGCTTTATTTAAATATGTGAAATGTGGCATTAAGATAATAGCTTCATCACAGCTTTAGCCAGGGGCAGACTAGCACATTTTTTCATGGACACTGTAATAGTATGGGGGGAGGGGGCATCAGGGATAAAAAACTCAATTTCATCATTTTTGCAAGATTGCAACACTTATTTTGCTCCTATACTTAAAGTTTAAAACAGTTTTCCAAAAATTCCATAAAATTTCTACCAACCTCATCTATCATCTTCAGTCAACATCATTAAAATATTCCCCAGCAGTTCTTGGGTGATTGTGTAATGCACTTTTTTCATGATGCTTTGAAAATGTTCTTTCACAGTTTATGGATAGGCCCATGTGAATAAATATTTGTATGCAATATATAAATTTTTGCATGCAGCAGAAAGAAAGTTATATTTTCATAGTACTTGAAAAGCATAAATATGCAATTCACATGATATGTTTTTGTGATTCAATTAAAGGTCTCTCACAAACAATACTAATGTCTTACTTACATTAAAGCATCCAACATAACAATTACACAAAGTGCAAAATAGGAATAATTATTATTGTAAAAAAAATTTCTTGCTCCTATGAGGGCCCCAGGATGCTACAGCATCCCTTGTTGGTCAGCATCTGGCTTAAGAGGATTCACTCCAGTTCTCACAGAGCTTTGATGCAAGTTTTTTTTCCGCAAATAGAAATCACCATTTAAATTTTTTTTTTTTTAATAAATAAATCTAAAAGAAAAACTTCTGCATTCTTTTAGTTTTTACATTGAAAGCACTTCAAAAACATGACACTTAATGGGATAAGCCTCAAATAAGAAACATCTAGTGATTTACTTTGTTATGTGGACACAATTTTAACTTATCTTCGTTTACTGTTACTTCTGCTGACACTGGTGATAAAATCTCTACTGGTCTATAGTTTAATTACTATTGCCAGCATTGCAATTTTATTATGCTATTTAATTATTATGGTATCTACCTATTCCCATGCTTGTACAGTAATTTAAACTTGTGTAGTGTATTGTACATACTTTAAACTACTTGAACTTTAAGTCTTAAATACTGTGGTAAAATTTTGTGTCATAAATGATGTAGTATGGTCCAAATGACCCATTTCAGATATTGATAAATATTTGAGTTATTTATAAAATTTTTTACAGGTTATCTTACCAAATATAGACATTTATTTTTGGCTTTGAGTGAATATGACAGAAATTCAACTGAAACATAATCTGAGTGAAGTTGAAGGATATACATCACAGTAGTTAAGGATAAAAATAGTTTAGCATAAAAACAGGATCATAACAGAATACAGTTGTAAATTAGTATTCAATGTAATTAGTTCAATGTTTATATTCAACATAATCAATAATTTAAAAAGTGTTTGGTTGTTTTACCTCTGAGTGGCACTTTTTCACACAATGGGCTAAATGGTGAGACCCCAAGGGCTCAGAGAAGATGGGGAGAGGGAACCCACTGGACAGCTGTTGGGAGAAGGATGGTAGCCTCCCACCAAGGCCATCCAGTGAGTTTTTTAATGGGCAGAGGATATGGCTCTCCTGCACATAAGGACACATTTTATCATCCCATCCAATGGATGGCAGCCTTTCCAAGCTGTCAGTGTTTCCCCCTACTGACCAAGGGCATGGTGGGGAGTTTTGTGGAGATAAATCTCAACACTGACCTAGGTGGGAAAAATAAGAGTAAGTTATTAATATAAACAGAATATTAGAAATCTCAATAATTTACCTGTCTGAGCTTTGACATTGCATCAGCAGATATGAAGTCATTTTTGCTTAGACGAGTTGCAAAACACATAACTTGGTACTGACTCTGACCCCGTTCTTCTTCCCCTAACACAAGTACTCGAAATATTTGCACCTCCTGAGTAGAATAATATACATAAAAAGTTTATGCCTTAAATTCTTATATAAAATAAAATTTCAAAATTCAAATGCTAACAAAACTAAAAACTATTAAACATTGAAAAACTGTCATTTCAAAATAAAGGCTTTTTTTTTCCATTAAATAAGAATTAGCTTATGTTACTTAAAAATATGAAAAACAGTTTAATCACTACATGAGTACTATCATAGAAATGAAGCATTATACAATTAAAAGACCTTCTTGCTCAAAAATTAATTTAAAATAATTTAAAAATTCTCTGTCATTGAGCAATAAAATTTCAGAGTTTATCCTTCAAACTATTTGGATGTTGAAAGTTCTTAGGAGAAAAACTCTCAGAAGCTTTTCGGAGCAAAGACAGCGCTCTGTCTTCAGTGAAGTACATAACATCACTTCACTGAAGACGGAGCGCTGTCTTTGCTCCGAAAAGCTTCTGAGAGTTTTTCTCCTAAGAACTTTCAACATCCAAATAGTTTGAAGGATAAACTCTGAAATTTTATTGCTCAATGACAGAGAATTTTTAAATTATTTTAAATGAAGCATTGTGAAGCATTGGCCAAAAGGAGTCAATTTAACATATCAGTTTCAATAATATATGGAAGCTCCTTTTGGAACTTTTACTATGTGCTAATCACTCCTATGAATGCACAAAATTTAAGAAATAATTTAGCTGAAAAAAAGTTTTGCCGTGAATGAGATTCAAATACGTCTACCAGATTCATGCCAGGTGTTCTGACCACTAAACTATCAACAACTAATTAATTTCTCAGCTACTTCTGACTAAATCTTTCTGATATCACCCTTTAAATATTGCCACAAAGTATAAATTAGACACTATCTCACTGACTATAAATTTTCCAGATTTTGTGAGTGACTATCTAATTTAAACCATTTCTGGCAATATTAAAAGGTTGCCATTCCCAATATGGTACCAGGAGCAATGAAATCAGGAAGATTTACAATCATTTTGAGTTTTATATCAACAGGCAATGTGTCTTAACTATTGAATGATTCATACAAATTTTATTTTTAGAAAACAGACATTATTCTTCTTAATTCCATCCATATGCAGTGAATTCTGCTAGAAATGTTGAGATCATTTTACTGCTTAATCTTTTGGAAAGAGCAAAACAACTCATTCAATACTCAAGATTTTAAACCAATATTATTAAAACAAGGTACATATGTATGAATGATTTCATTGTAGGAACCTTTGTATCATTATCAATGATATACCATTGCCTGGTGTTGGAGAAGAAACAACCCTATGTTATGTAAATGAGAAGTTAATGTCAGAGCTCTGTAATTTCTTTTTTAATGTGATGCTGATAAAGGCTAAAACCAAATATATCAATATCAAAATTTGCAGCAATATTTGTTCAGTATATAATGAGTTATGGAAGCTTGAATACATAAGAATAACAATGAGTCACAAAAATTGACTTCAGAAATTAATTTAAATTTAGTAATAAGTATTGTATCAAAGTATTTAATAAAATAAGTGTGCATTTTAGAAGTCTCTGTAAAAAATTCTTTCTTTATTAAGTATTTAATTACTATTAAAATATTTAATAGCTGTAGAGGAAAAATTGTCTTGAGCTATGGTGGATCTGAACCCATGACTTCCTCATACATTTATCTAAATACAAGGTATTAGTGATCATACCAGAAGTGATGCACTTTTTTGGGAGCAAATCCTAATATATGTCAGGAGGCTCTTATAGTATAACTCAAAATGCACCCCAAATGCACTCAAAAGACAATGACCAGATGGTATATAGCATAACATCAGCAGTAGAGGAGAGATTGATCAGCAGTTGGTAGCTCACTGGCCAGAACACCTGACATATCATCAGGAAGTCATGGGTTCAGATCCCACCAGACTCAAGACAATTTTTCCTCTACACCCATCTTAATCCTGTTACTCAAACAGCTTAACAGTGATTAAAAAATACCCCCTCAAGCAGCTGCTTGCCAGGAGCCTATACAAAAGCCTCGCAAGTGTTGCACACATCGGGAAAGACATTTACATAAAGTGACGAGCATGCAAACTATGATGCAACAGAGGGCATGTCCTTGTAAATGCGCGCTTTAGTGGGTGACAATCAAAAGTTCGAGTTGCGCATTCGCAACTCCTATGCTCTCGGAAACAAGTGCTGTGATGCCAAAAATAAAATAATAATCCCCAAAATGATAAATATAACGTAAATTAAGCAAAACTGGTTAAGGTAAAGTAAAAGTGAATGAGGGGGCATCACACCTATCAGTTTATACACCATAGTAGAAGGTTTGAAGGATGGCAGGACCTCAGCAGAAAAATGACACATACATCCATACCTTACCTGGGGTTTGAACCCAGGTTCCTTAGATCAGCAGTGAAGCACGCTAACCACTTGGCCATGGGATGGTACATAGTGAACAATTAGTAAATTAATGATGAGCTATGGGTTCATTTGTCTAAAAACTCTTTTACTATTCATCAGTTTTGTATAAGTTTCTTAAGATACATTGTTTTATTAAATATTCAAACTTCCATAACTCATTAAATACTGAATGAATATTGTTGAAAATTAAGATATTGCTATATTTGAGATCTTTCTCAGCTATCACACTTTTCAAAACATAGAAATTTATTTTAGAAGTTATAGAACCTCAGTGTTAGCTTCATATTAAAAGCACAATGACAAGTTGTTACATTTTATTGTTACACTTAATCATTGTAAATATGCCTAAAGTCTTAGGCTTTAACCTTTCATAATTGCCCTCAACCTAAGTACTCATTTTCATGAGACAGGAAACAGTTAATTATCTTATGGTTGCATACACTTTATAATTACTAAAATGAGAGAGATGCTTTACCATTTCTTTCTTCCAAGTAGCTGTAAAAATCCTTGGGTAGAAGTTTCGTATTATTTCTTCTAAGTTGATGTTAGATGGCTCAGAAGTATTACAGGTTGATGCACTACAAAAAATTTTTTTATGACTCACTTGTTGATGGTCACTGTGGTCTTTCCTCATTTTGAGACTGTCAGTCTTGATTACATGTACTTCATTGATGACTGAGTGCTGCTGTTCACTGTGCACTGAGTACTGCTGTTCACTGTGCACTCACTTATACATCTCTCCTTCTACTACTCATCAAATTGCTGTTACTTAACTCTTTGATGCATTGCAGTGGTCATATGTTTTAATTCCTGTGTTCAATTTTAATGTTCCTATGTTACAGTGAAATGTAAACTTTTTTTAACAGAGGGATAGTTCATATTTGAATTTGTTATATTTTGGGCATGTCAAAGATTAAGTAACAGCAATCTGATGGTTGAATAGTAGGAGAGATGCATAAGTGAGTGCACAGTGAACAGAGCACTAAGTCATCAATGAAGTGCATGTAATCAGGACTGACAGTCTCAAAATGAGGAAAGACCAGTGACCATCAATAGTAAGTCTTATAAAAAAAAGTTTTTGGAGTGCATCAACCTGCAATAAAACTACTACTGAGCCACTTAACATCAACTTAGAAGAAATAACATGAAACTTCTACCCAAAGACTTTTAACAGCTACTTGGAAGAAAGAAACAGTAAAACATTTCTCTTCTCACTTTAGTAATTATAAAGTGAGCAACCATAAGATAATTAACTCTCATAAAGCCTAAGACTTTATTACAATGATTATGTGTAACAATCAAATGTAACATAAGGTTGTTCCACAATTTATGGAAACCAGTGTAGATAATAAACACAAGATGATACTAAAAGCATTCAAGTTGCAATTCCTAAGACAAACACATGGTGGATCTACATTTGAATAATCCATCCACTTACATGAAATTAAAATAATCTAGTGAGGATGCCTCTGTTACTCATATAAATGCTACAAAAACAGGCTTGAGTTAAAAAAAAAAAGCATTAGTGAAAAAGGACAGTTGAAAACTGATAATATTTGGTTTGAAAAGTTAATAAAGAAAACTTCCAGAGCATTAGTTCTTTGAGTGGTAATGGTGGCCAATTTGGTGGTGTGGTAGAACGGGAAAGCAGTTGGGTTGTTGGGTTGTTTTACCTCTGAGTGGCACTTTTTTGCACACCATGGGCTAAATGGCCAGGTCACAAGGACCCCGAAGGCTCAGAGAAGGTTGGGGGAGGGGACCCACTGGAAGAGCTGTTGAGAGACAGATGGTAGCCTCCCGTCAAGGCCATCCAGTGTGTTCTTTAATGTGCACAGAGTATGGCTCTCCCGCACACGGGGCCACGGCTTAACGTCCAAGCCGACGGACAGCTGCCTTTCCAAGCCCATCGGTGTCCCCTACTAACCGTGGGCAGGGCGTGGAATTTTGCGGAGATAAATCTCAATGCTGACCCAGCTGGGAATTGAACCTGGGAACTACAGATTACGAGCCTGGCGCGCTACTGACCGAGCCACCCCTGCCCCAGGAAAGCAGTTGGGTTAAACCTAGAATAAGATACGCATGTTTGTCTCACTCATGACTCCTGTATGACCTTCAAATGATTCAATTGATTTACCTTCAAATAAACAATAATTAAAAAACTATGTCTGGGGTAATTTATTTATCTATTTTGTAAAGATGTCCTGTTATTTATAGAAATGCTTTGAAAGTTTTGCAAAAATTTTATTCCTGGTAATTTCTCATACTAAGATTTGTAAAAAAAAATTAAAGGAAGAAAGTGCCTACCTACACTAAGGACAGAGATAACCTAGAAGCTATATTAGGCTTGTCCTGGTTTCTCATACAACACACAAATACTTACACAAGGACACAGACCCTGGTTTTAGTAGTCAGGTATGCTAACCACTAGACCAAGTAGGATCTTGGGGAATTGCCCAGTTTTTCTATAATTAACATTTAAAGTGTTCATCTTAAACATCTAACATGACTTTTCTGGGTAAAAATTAGAATTTGACAAAGCTCTTTCCCTAGACAAGAGCTCTGTCAAATTCTAACATCCTACATGGCTGATCAGTTCACGACAAGACAATGGTAAAGATAACATATTGAGATATTATTATACACACAAACTAATAATTTATATGCAATAGGAAAATAATTATTTTACAGGTCTAAACCAATGTATTTTATTAAAACAATCACAGAGTTACTTTTCACTTTGAATTTGAACCACATCATGGTATCCTAAATAACTATCTAGTCATCACATTAATGATAAAAAAATATATATATTTTAAGTGCTAACATACCTTGTATTACCTAAATTTATATAAATGGAAGCAAAAAAGGATATAGAAATAGTTAAATCTAGGTAAATAGTAAAGAAAACATTACCCTCAGTGATCATTATACTAGGAAAAGACCCATGTTATGTAAATGGGAAGTCAGATTCAGAGCTTAGTAACTTTGTAAATGTTAAGTTGAAATCTTCAATTCTCTTTGACACTGATGTCATAGAGAATTAAAGATTTCAACTTAATTTTAATTACTATACTGAACCTCTACTGTATTTTGTTTGTAAATGTTTCTTTCAGATAAGACCAATTAATATAATTTATCTGAAAAGTTAATAAATACACAAATTAAAATTAAAGCAATAACCATTATATTAAACTTTACTAATACATGTGAGAAAATGTTTAGTAGTTCACATAATAATGTTTATTTGCATCAATTGAATGTTTTGTAGAACAAGCTAACTTGGTAAACATTTCAGCTTCAATAACTTTTAAATACGGAATGCAGAGTATTGTATATCAAGATTAAAATAAACTTGAATGATGTCTTTAAATTATCTTCAATCACATTTTTTCACAAAAACCTCATTTAAGAAGTTACTAAGTTCTGTATCTGAGTTAATATTGTCATAACATGGAACTGTATTTAATAAAGTAGTGGCTGAATGTGTATATATTTTAAAAATATTTTTACCTGACAATCACTTAAAATAATGAAAGTTTTGAAATCTCTCATTCAACAACAAATTTACATATTAAAATTTTATGTTTACTGTTAAATAAGCTTTTACTATTCATATGAATGCATACAAAGTGAAATGTGATGGATCTGGATATTTGTTCAGCTTGATGAGGCATTTTTAAGTTGTTTGCAAATGCAATGCACTTTAATAAATTATATTCACTGTGAAGTCTTCAACTTTTTCAAGTAACTCTCTATGATCACATTGATAAAAAAGGAAAAGGGTATCACCTGTTATCTCCACCGTGCAGCCACTGCAGTAGAGCGCTTTCCAGTAGTCTGCTGTTACCAGACTCAGGTTACTCCTGGAGCTGCAACCATGGCACAATTTTGCCATGACTATGCTGACTAAGCCATATGTGGTTTGGTGTTAGCATTAGCCATCATGAAAGCCAACCACATGCAGCTTAGCAAGAATATCCATGGCAAAACTATTTGCTAGAATTGTAGCCTGAGTGGAAGCAGCAGACACTACCAGAAAGTGTACTACTGGATGGTAGACATAATAAGTGACTTCCTTTTCTATTTTTATCAACACCATCATACAGTGCTACTTGAAAAGGTGGAAGACTTCACAGTGAACTTTATTAAGTTTTTTAACTCTTACTGCGATTTTACATATATATAAATATTTTGTATATTTTTATTGGCAGTGTACTGCTACTTCTATAACTGCTATTTATTACTCCAATAATAACTGAATATTGATGATTAGTAAATTTTAATCTGGTTTAAAACATATGCATTTCATATTTTCCTTGAAAACACCAATTGCAATATCCTGAAATGGCAGTAAAATACAAAAAAAAAATGGCCAAATTTACTTACTTATTTTATAAACCAGCAGATATATTTGCTGTTGTTTGCATCATTTATAAAGTTCTTGACATTTCTTCAGTTGAAAGATGAATTTACACTTAACATTGACATCAAATAACACTAGACAACAAACTGAAACTTTTTTTTTATAACATTGGTCAAATAGGATGTTTTTAACTAATTTTGGGATGCTGAATTCAAATATGGCTGTGAAAAATCAGCAGCACATAGTTTTTTTTAAATTATGGATTGATGTATTTAAAATTTCAATGATGCTATCAAGTATCAAAAGTTATTAAGGAGAGATTTATGTACTGTACTGTAGAGGATGGGTAGTAACAGGAACTTCCGGGATGCTTTCAGCGACAAATTTAATAAATCAACGTTCTTGCTGGCAAGTGACATCTCAGTGGAGATTAAAAGAAGGATAACAGATGCCAATGGTCTACCCACCTTGGCAAAAGAAATAACCATTTATACCTTTGATAGCATAGAGTGTTTAAAAAGTTTTTGATCCACGACGCGAGTTTTGCGCCCTTACTTTGGGTGCTTCGTTAGGTGGGAAGTGAGGAGCTTAAGCTAATTCAGGAGAGGCAGTTGGTTGTTGAGCATGGGGGAGGGGTGGGGTGCCATAAATTGAATTGTCAGTGGCTCAGCTCCGAGGATAAGAGTGGTCGGTGGATGTGTGGGTAGCCATAATGTGATCTGCATGTGATGGAGATGATCAATGTTAAGAGTAAATTATACCTTTCAACTGAAAAAATATTTTTATTTTATAAGTAATAATAAAATATTAATACATCCATTTTTCCTAATCATCCATAGGATTAATTTCTACTGTTAAAGGGTGCTGAAGTCAAAAAATAAAAAGCTTCATTCTCTTTGAAAACAAGCATCCCATATTCACCAGAGGTGAAGTACTATTCTTCTAGTTCCTTTTTTGATTACAAATTTAGTACTAAAATAAGTTATAATTCCAAACTCTTTAAAATATAGAGAAATTTTGATAAATTCTTAAACATTTTTCACCTCTAGAAATAGTTATTATTTGCTGTCTCAACAACAACAAAAAGCTGTAGTCAGGGATGGCACACTGTCGCAGGTGCAATTGTGTTATGTGGCATTTTTTGGGGGGGTGGCAAATTTACAAACTAAAAACCATTTGGGTTGTTGGGTTGTTCTGAGCGGCACTTTTTTGCACACCATGGGCTAAATGGCCAGGTCACATGGACCCCGAAGGCTCAGAGAAGGTTGGGGGAGGGGACCCACTGGAACAGCTGTTGGGAGACAGATGATAGCCTCCCGTCAAGGCCATCCAGCGTGTTCTTTAACGTGCACAGGGTATGGCTCTCCCGCACATGGGGCCACGGCTTAACGTCCATCCGACGGACGGCGGCCTTTCCAAGCCCATTGGTGTCCCCTACTGATCGTGGGCAGGGCGGGGAATTTTGCGGAGAAAAATCTCAACGCTGACCCAGCTGGGACTCGAACCTGAAAACTACAGATTACGAGCCTGGTGCGCTACCGACTGAGCCACCCCCGCTCCCAAACTAAAAACCATAGCTGCAGTAAGATTGACTGGTGTAAGTATGACCTATTTTTCAACAGATGATTTTCAACTGCTTTTAAAAATAACATTACGTTTAGCTAAATTAATCATTAATTTTGATGATCAAACTTGAAGAAAGAGGCAGTAGAATTCAAGTTCACTCCAGGTGGCAGATATCCAAGTTCACTCTGGGCTGGTCAATTTGTTTTCCAATCAGATTTCTTTAGAACTTTAAATATTGATTTAGCAGCACCAAAACAGAGTAATACTACAAATGTTACCATTTTTATCTTTTCGATAAAGTTCCTTCAAAATATTCCTGGCTCATTGTGGTTGAGTATCTTTCAATACCTACTGCATTAGGGTATGAGGAATATACTTGATTTGATGTTTCTACTTTTTTTTTCTGGTTTTATGAGGAACATTTCAATTCCAGGTAAAACCATACCCTTGCATTGCTTTAAGTTATGATAAGCTGAAGATGTATATTAAACTTTCTTACTATTTAGGAGTTTTTGATTAGTCTAAAATATGTATTTATTCTTTTAATATATAGTAGATAACTACTATATAAACTTCTAAACGCTAACAATTTCCGACTACATGCAGAAATACAGATATTAAGCAAATACTGGCAGCACTGATTACTCTTCATGAATTGCAGTGAAATAAGTACCATGAATGACACCTCCAAAAACTCAACTATACTTGGTACTGCAGCAGAGAAGTACTGATAGGCCCTGCAGCTTCTGTGAGGTGGGGAGCCCCATGTTTAGGAGGGACCCCTGAAAATATTTTTAAAAACATTTATGGTGAACCTTGATAATAAAAATTCAAAGGAACAGCCAGGAACTTTTTCCTATAGTTTTTGAATGAAAAGTAACAAAAGATGAAAAATCAGCTTCAATTTTCATATTTGAAATTCCTTTTATTGCTCCTTGTGGGCCACAATTCGTCTCAAAGCTCGAGTTTGGCCATGAACTTATGTTAGCATAAGGCAAGGATGTGTAAAGGTATCTGGGGGCAAAGCCCTATTTTGCCTCCCTTCCATCCAATTTTTTTTAGTTTTTTTGTTTAAAAACTTATGAAATTAAAATTATCAGTACATCTATATTCCTATTTTGATCTTATTTCATAAAAATGGAAATATTTTTCTATTTTATACCAATATAATTACAATCTTAATCTTCTTTAACTTCCTATTCCATACTTCAGATACTAGTATGAAGAGTTCAAAGAGGCCCATTCACTTATGGAGACTCGGAACAACACCCCAATTCACCATTCTTCCCTTTGCACGACCCTGAAATAAGGCCATGACAGTTGTGGCTGACATCGTGTTTACTGTCTAACTAGTGATTTCCCTCAATAAGTCAAACCTGTTTAATTATGTTTCCAATATTATCACTATTTTTTTTAAAAAATTTCCTATTTTTTTGCTGTTCTTATATCATTTTCTACAATAAAGGAGAAAATGAATGATATTCAAAATAATATAGTTGAGGCTACTTAAGCTTTTTAATGCAAATTTTGTTTACGTCCATCTGAAAACCACCGAAACAATATTATATGAAGAAAGTTATAAAATAATTCATTCCAAAATGTCAAATTTTACATTACAAAATCTGAAATATATGTCAAACATTTTTATGTACATTTTCAAAACATTGAAATTCAGGTGTATGATATACACAGTAGATGAAACAAAAGTTCGCCCAAGAGAAGGCACTGCTGTTTTCCTCCTCCTTCATGAAACATATTATAGGATGTGAATACTGTTAGTCCTATTGAGGCAGTTTAATTGCTCATTGCTACCATTCCAAAGCAAAAATATATTATCAACATAGCAACACCAGAAGATGGGGGGGGGGGGGGGGGGGGGTCAGTAGCGCGCCAGGCTCGTAATCTGTAGTTCCCAGGTTCGAGTCCCAGCTAGGTCAGCGTTGAGATTTATCTCCGCAAAATACCCCGCCCTGCCCACGGTCAGTAGGGGACACCGATGGGCTTGGAAAGGTCGCCGTCCGTCGGATGGGACGTTAAGCCGTGGCCCCGTGTGTGGAAGAGCCATAACCTGTGCATGTTAAAGAACATGCTGGATGGCCTTGACGGGAGGCTACCATCTGTCTCCCAACAGCTGTTCCAGTGGGTCCTCTCCCCCAACCTTCTCTGAGCCTTCGGGGTCCATGTGACCTGGCCATTTAGCCCATGGTGTGCAAAAAAGTGCCGCTCAGAGGTAAAACAACCCAACCCAGAAGATGGGTAAAATTGCTGCCGAGTTGAATAACTTCGTTTTGGTCTTTAAGAACAAAATAATTCATTCCAAAATGTTTCCATTATCATTAGAAATGAATTCACCAGAGGTGACGTACTATTCTTCTAGTTCCTTTTTTAATTACAAACTTATTACTAAAATAAGTTATAATTGCAAACTCTAAAATATAAAACAATTTTGATAAATTCTTAAACATTTTTCACTTAACTTTTTTTTAAAGGTTGACTGGTAAACTTTTTTTAAGGTTGACTATTGTAAGTATGACATAATTTTCAATGGATGATTTTCAACTGCTTTTAAAATTAATGCAGGATGCTGGAAATGGATGACCTGTATGTGGTCCACTACTGCTTGTGCATATTCTTACTGTGTGTTGATATTCTTGCTGTATGTAAATAATGAACTTATTTCTGTAATTTCCTCAGTGAAGTATTGTTCAGTTATTTTTATTACTTCTTTGGTTTTGTCAACTTAAAATTTCTTTGCAAAATATATTAATGAATTAATTTCAATATCATTCATTTTAGCCATTTACATATTCTAATTTTCTGATGTTATAATTTTAAAAGTTTTCACTAAATATTTTTATAATAAAAATAAATAAATACCCCCTCAAGCAGCTGCTTGCCACAGCAGTCTGACAGGAACCTGTCAGTTCAATATAGTAGAAGGTCAAACAAGGGAAAATTATTCAATTCAATTCAAATTTATTTCACCCTTTTGCTACATTATAAACATGTAATTTAAAGCTTATAACAATGCAAAGCAATAAATGTTTTTCTTTTCCAAAGTAAATAAACTAATTTTGAAAGTGTAAAATTCAAAACTCCATATGAACTAATGCTTGTTTGTGAACGCATTAGATTAAAAAAATGTAAAATATTGTAAAGCAACAGTGTCAATTTACTTATCAGTGACATATAATAAGCCCGTTAACATTATGAGGGTGATGTTTCGTCCATATTTCTTATATCAATGTTTGGGTGAAATGGCAAACACAAAATTCACCCAAGTCAGGGAATACTTGCATATATGTAATATACAATAGTGCAATCTGAGGGTTGTTGAAATCAATTACTTAGTTAATGGATGTCTTTCTACCATGTTTGCCTGATATATGAGACAAGCTAATTAAAGTTTCAAAGTTATCTGAATGTTTAAATTGGATTTATATATATACATACACACACATAGATGTCACCTCAATTCATTCTAATAACTGAATAATTGTTTTGAATAGCATATTATACTGAATTATTAATACATATATGTACATAAGTTAATAGTTTTTCAGCTATTATGTGTCCCATAGTACATAACTTTAAAACTATTTTAAGATAAAATGCTAACTCAAAATCATCAAATTATTCATATATTTTGCATCACATACACCGAGCATTATCACTGAATTCAGCAGAACAGTACATTCTCAGGAACATGGATTACTCGAAATAAGTAACAATTTGGTACAGTGAAATCATTTGCTGAATGCTGGGGATGCAAAACTTGATTGAATGTAAACATAGGTTTACATCTTACCGATCTGAAGTCAATAAAATGAGTTATAAGCGTCCCCTCTGGCCTTTGGAATTCCAACGTTATGCTGTCCTCCGAAGTATTTGATGTAATAGTTTCTTGCACTATATCACCACCCTGATTTTTCACATTAATTACGAGTTGGCACATTATCAGTTCTACTTGGGCGACGTTACAGAAGACAGCAAATATCAGACTAAAGTCAAAACAAGATGAAAGCAGCATGATGAAATATAATATAAACCCTACATGAAGCTAATAAATAAATTTTTTTATCTTCATCTCAGAGACAACGAGCATTGAAACTGAACCTACGAAAATCTACCGATAAATTTCAGCAATGATGCTTATGAGCATCTATCGCTGTTACAATTTTATCCCGCAGCCATCTTCTTAAAATATTTTTTGGTTGCCAGATTACCATCAAAATATCATACAAGCCAGGTAAAATTGCCAAGTGACAAATATTATAAAAATTAGAGAGAGAGTAGTCTAATGGTTTGCAATCTAAAATCATTAAAAGCAGCTAATGCTTGCGGCTGAAGAATTGAAAATAGGAAGATGATGTCTTTTCATCTTCCAGATTGTAGGACAGCGTGAGCTATCCTACAATCTGGAAAACTTAGAAAAATACACTCCCGCAATATTTTCGATAACGAATTAGTTAAAGATATAAATTTTTAGCACGCTTGGCTACTGATCTAAGGGACCTAGGTTCGAGCCCCGGATTAGGCATGGATGTGTGTGTCGTTTTTCTGCTGAGGTCCTGCCATCCTCTCAGATCTCCTACTATGGCATATAAACTGACAGGCTCCTGTCAGACCTCTGTGGCAAGCAGCTGCTTGAGGGGGTATTTATTTATTTTTATTATACTACAAATATATATAATTTTATCCAATGAATAAATGAATATTATAAGTGTAATCACTTTTACTATGTGTTCAAACTCGAAGTGTCTATTTAAATACAAGAAATAAACAAATATTCGGAAAGTCTACAAAAGTTCTTCAAAAATGGACAATAATGATTTTAATGCTAGAGTGATCAAAGAGAGTATTTTATTCTACAAGTACGAACTATGTGTACCAACGGGTAATATTACTGGAGAGGGCATTGCAACGTCCAACATGAGTATACCCAAAAGTTAAGCCTACTTGGTAAGAAGGTAAAAGGAGGTTTTGTAATAGGGAAACATGATTCGAAGGTGCCCTAAGTCCGAATGCTACAAATTAAGTTTCATATAGGAATACAATATTGTTAAGTGAAAGACGTTAAATATTCATGTATTTGAAGCATTAAATCCTAAGCGCGAGAGTAAACATTAATGCCATGTCTATCTTATTTCCTTTTAATTATTGATTGTGATTATATCTTTCCATAGATACAAGAGCAAGGATGCAGTTAACAAATTAAGATTATTGATACATGAAAGTGAATTAATGTTTCAGAGGTGTAATTTTTTTTTTAAATTCATGGAATTTTCTTTCAAGTATGTTCATATTTATAATAAAAGATAAATTACATTTTCAGACTCGATGACAAATTATTTCCACATTGCTAGTTCTCCTAATTCCATAATACAGAACCCATTGCATTTGTGTATGTGTTGGGAGGGAGAGGATAGCAGATTGGACTGGAACACTGTCCACGTATTGTTTTAAATATATGTGTTGTGTTTCTACTGAGGTCTCCGCCTTGAGAAAGTATTGAATGATCGATCCATTCTCAAGAAAGGGTGAACTGTTTTTTCCATCAAGTGGTCTTAAGAAAAACCCTGCTAAATATGTGTAATGCAAGTGATTTTAATGTTTTTGTCCCCATTCCTGTTATTAAAATTTTCAAGAACACATCCCACCCCCAGCCTCCATTCAATCCTTCCTTAATGTATGTCATAATAGGCATGGATTAAGAAAGTAATTGGAAATCAGGGATACCAGCCCAACTGCCATTGAACATGTCTCTCAATGCTACGGAAAGGGGAGTGCCGTCTCCAGTATTATTACCTCGTTGATGTGTACCGCTGACTGGCTGCCTTTTCACTGGTGACGTCTTTTTCGTTCAACAACTTTTTTGTTCCTAAGGCGGACCAAGATCTTTTGCACTTTCACATAATATATTTCTTTTACAAGTGGTAGGAAAGTGTCGATTAGTCACAAATAAAATTGTCTATCAAGCAGCAGTTGGTTACAAAGGTTTGACAGGAGCCTGCCAGATGATCTTTGAAGAGGGCGAGACCTCGGCAGAAAGACAACACAAGAAAAGGAACATCCACACGTTATCTGAGTTAGAATCTAGCTATCCAATAATAATTTTCACTCTGTAAATTGATTCAAATATTTAGAGGAAAAATTGTCTTGAGCCGGCTCTAGCTAACATCAGTTAGAGGAGATCTTGATTAGAGGAGATCGGCGACCGGTAGCTCAGTGGTCCAGAGCACCTGACATGTTATCAGGAGGTCGTGGGTTCGTATCCCACCCGGCTCAAGACAATTTTTCCTCTAAATATTTGAATCAATTTACAGAGTGAAAATTATTAGTGGACACTTAATGAGTTGAGTTTAATAATAATTATTTGTAGAATCTAGCTTTCTTTGATACTAACTATTAACAACAAAACATTTATCTTTTAAATCAGTACCATAATCAGATCAGAAATAAAGAGAAAAAAAATCATGCTTAAAATTTTTTCAGTAATTCAAAAATGATACAGCAAGTGATATTCGAACAAATATTGAATCGTCGGATCTTGCAAGGAGAGCATTCTCACCTCTACCCTCGCGAATGATAGTAACGAAAAAAGAAGGGAGAAATATTTAAAACCCATATATACATTACCCATATTTATCAAGAAATTTATTAAAGACCACTAAAACAGAGGCTGAAAAGTTATAAAAGAACTGTGTTCTAGTTCATTCTGGATCTTCTGGCCTTCCCCCATTCTCAACCTGAACCCCATGCCCAATCATCTGAGCTCAACTCATTATTTTTTGCAATGTCACCTATGTGACCAAGTGGCTCACCTATCCATATGCTACTTTTCGAGCCCTTTATCCACCAATTCGGTAGAATACATCAAGGTTCCTAGAAGTCCTTCGCAAATTAAGACTACTACATCTGGGTTTGATACCCTGTTTCTATTTTTGGCCGGGTGGTTAGCGCGCTTGGCTACTTATCTACGGGGCCTGGGTTCAAGCCCCGGTAAGGCATGGATGTTCGTATTGTTTTTCTGCGGAGGTCCTGCCATCCTCTCAGACCTTCTACTCTGGCATATAAACTGACAGGCTCCTGTCAGACCTCTGTAGCAAGCAGCTGCTTGAGGGGGTATTTATTTTTTTATTAGACCTCGGCGTTTCAAAATTATCTTTGTTATCAGAAACAGTTGAAGTATTGTTCCAGTTCTGCCACCTTTCCCACATAAGACCACCATCCATGAGGTCAGGAATCGTAGTAATTTTTCAACTCTCCCCAGATTAAGGTGAGATGATCATAGAGCTAAAAATAATAGCTCCGTGGGAGTGATTGACGATTTCTCTAATCCGAATGAAAGAGAATAATGAAAGAGGGTAGATCTCTGAGGGGTTGGGATGTTTCTCGTGCTAACAGGCCAATCCTTCATCTTCCTGCTATTCATCAAAAGCAGTTAATTGCTGATTATTGTGGAAGAAAATCGGTGGTACAGACGCTGTACTAGCACAGTTTTTGTCATGGGTTGAGTTATAGGATAAGAACTTGGGAGGAGACCAATTTAAAATTAGCTTCAAACTTTTTCTCATTATCTCTTAATTTATTTCATTTTGTGAAAACTCATTTTTATATATCTTCCCCTTTGTTCCTCTTTACTTCGAGGGGGGCGGGAGGGGGAGGGGGCTCAGTAGGTAGCGCGTCAGGCTCGTAATCTGTAGTTCCCATGTTCGAGTCCCAGCTGGGTCAGCATTGAGATTTATCTCCGCAAAATTCCCCGCCCTGCCCACGGTCAGTAGGGGACATCGATGGGCTTGGAAAGGCCGTCGTCTGTCGTATGGGACGTTAAGATGTGGCCCGTGTGCGGGAAAGCCATACCCTGTGCACGATAAAGAACACGCTGGATGGCCTTGATGGGAGGCTACCATCTGTCTCCCAACAGCTGTTCGAGTGGGTCCCCTCCCCCAACCTTCTCTGAGCCTTCGGGGTCCATGTGACCTGGCCATTTAGCCCTTGGTGTGCAAAAGAGTGCCGCTCAGAGGTAAAGCAACCCAACGTTAAAGAACACGCTGGATGGCCTTGACGGGAGGCTACCATCTGTCTCCCAACAGCTGTTCGAGTGGGTCACCTCCCCCAACCTTCTCTGAGCTTTCGGGGTCCATGTGACCTGGCCATTTAGCCCATGGTGTGCAAAAAAGTGCCACTCAGAGGTAAAACAACCCAACCCTTTACTTCAAGTAAGTAAAAATTAAATAAATTACCCCTCAGGCAGATGCTTGCCTCAAGGTCTGATAGGAGACAGTCAGTTTAAGACGCCAAAGAGATCTGTGAGATAGGCGAGACCCCAGCAGAAAGACAACAGAGAAGAGAAACACCCATAGCTTATCTCTGACTCTAACCCAGGTTCTTTTGGTTGGTAACCAAGTGTGCTAACCACTAGGCCATTGAGATGGTAACTTTCTTAATTTTTCACCTTGCAACTCATACTGTCTTCTTGGCACAAGTCAGAGAACAAACGTATAGATTCATTTTGAATCATTAATTATTCAGAATTATTCAGAATTAATATTTGCTATCCAAGAGAAATCCTATTCTGAATTTCCCAACATCATAGATTTCTGGTAAATCAGATTAAGTATGCTCCACTCACGGAGAAGAATGCATTTTGCCCAAACGTAGCTTCCCCTATCTAGGATCTAAAGATTGGATTGTTTTACCTCTGAGCGGCACTTTTTGGAACACCATGGGCTAAATGGCCAGGTCACATGGACCCCGAAGGCACACAGAAGGTTGGGGGAGGGGACCCACTGGAACAGTTGTTGGGAACAGATGGTAGTTTCCCGTCAAGGCCATCCAGCGTGTTCTTTAACGTTGGGTTGTTTTACCTCTGAGCGGCACTTTTTTGCACACCATGGGCTAAATGGCCAGGTCACAAGGACCCCGAAGACTCAGAGAAGGTTGGGGGAGGGGACCCACTGGAACAGCTGTTGGGAGACAGATGGTAGCCTCCCGTCAAGGCCATCCAGCGTATTCTTTAACGTTGGGTTGTTTTACCTCTGAGCGGCACTTTTTTGCACACCATGGGCTAAATGGCTAGGTCACATGGACCCGAAGGCACAGAGAAGGTTGGGGAGGGGACCCACTGGAACAGTTGTTGGGAACAGATGGTAGTTTCCCGTCAAGGCCATCCAGCGTGTTCTTTAACGTTGGGTTGTTTTACCTCTGAGCGGCACTTTTTTGCACACCATGGGCTAAATGGCCAGGTCACAAGGACCCCGAAGACTCAGAGAAGGTTGGGGGAGGGGACCCACTGGAACAGCTGTTGGGAGACAGATGGTAGCCTCCCGTCAAGGCCATCCAGCGTATTCTTTAACGTTGGGTTGCTTTACCTCTGAGCGGCACTTTTTTGCACACCATGGGCTAAATGGCCAGGTCACATGGACCCCGAAGGCTCAGAGAAGGTTGGGGGAGGGGACCCACTGGAACAGCTGTTGGGAGACAGACGGTAGCCTCCCGTCAAGGCCATCCAGCGTGTTCTTTAACGTTGGGTTGTTTTACCTCTGAGGGGGACTTTTTTGCACACCATGGGCTAAATGGCCAGGTCACATGGACTACGAAGGCTCAGAGAAGGTTGGGGGAGGGGACCCACTGGAACAGCTGTTGGGAGACAGATGGTAGCCTCCCGTCAAGGCCATCCAGCGTGTTCTTTAACGTGCACAGGCTATGGCTCTTCCGCACACGGGGCCACTGCTTAACGTCACATCTGACGGACGGCGGCCTTTCAAGCCCATCGGTGTCCCCTACTGACCGTGGGCAGGTCGGGGGAAATTTTGCGGAGATAAATCTCAACGCTGACCCAGCTGGGACTCGAACCTGGGAACTACAGATTACGAGCCTGGCGCGCTACCGACTGAGCCACCACCGCCCACAGGATCTGAAGAGAAGTTAGCAAACCAGCAAACACCACTGAAAATATTGAAACGCCTACCTATTTCATTTAAGGTTTGATTAACCAGAGAAAGCTTAAGTAAGCTACATATGCTGGGAACTGTTGATTACGAGCTTGAAGGTTACAGCTGTTCTGCTGTTACTTGCGACCTTATCTCAAAATGTGTTCAACTTCTACAGAATGCTCCGTGCCTTTGAAGAGTCGTAGTGTTGCCACGTATTATCAATTCCCCGCCCTGCCACGGTCAGTAGGGGACACAGATGGGCTTGGAAAGGCCGCCGTCCGTCGGATGGGACGTTAAGCCGTGGCTCCGTGTGCGGGAGAGCCATACCCTGTGTACGTTAAAGAACACGCTGGATGACCTTGACGGGAGGCTACCATCTGTCTCCCAACAGCTGTTCCAGTGGGTCCCCTCCCCCAACCTTCTCTGAGCCTTCGGGGTCCATGTGACCTGGCCATTTAGCCCATGGTGTGCAAAAAAGTGCTGCTCAGATGTAAAACAACCCAACGTTAAAGAACACGCTGGATGGCCTTGACGGGAGGCTACCATCTGTCTCCCAACAGCTGTTCCAGTGGGTCCCTTCCCCCAACCTTCTCTGAGCCTTCGGGGTCCATGTGACCTGGCCATTTAGCCCATGGTGTGCAAAAAAGTGCGGCTCAGAGGTAAAACAACCCAACGTTAAAGAACACGCTGGATGGCCTTGACGGGAGGCTACCATCTATCTCCCAACAGCTATTCCAGTGGGTCCCTCCCCCAACCTTCTCTGAGTCTTCGGGGTCCATGTGACCTGGCCATTTAGCCCATGGTGTGCAAAAAAGTGCCGCTCAGAGGTAAAACAACCCAACCCGGCCACGTATCATGTATTAATTATCATCATGTGTAAGAAAAGTTGCTAATTGTGTGTGACTGCAGTTCATGAGTTAAATCATCCGCCATCATATATTAGCTGCAAAATCCTTAAAGGAATCTGGTCATCCTCTGCAGAAATATTATTAAATTTTCCTCCATAATAAGTTTCTTTCTTACCTTCCTTTTGAGAAACAGGTTAATTTTATCTGCAAACCTATATTTCCATTATCTATGGGATCTGTGTGCGGCATATCCGTTATCCCCCCCCCCCCCCCCACTTTCTTCACTGGCCTGTTGTTGCCCATGAATAAAAGAATTGCGATTCTTTTTCAGATGTTGAAAAAACCTTCTAGACTTCCAACAACTGAAAAAAAGATTCTTCTCCCAATTTGTCATAAACATGTTAGGTTGAGTTGTTTTACCTCCAAGCTGCTCTTTTTTCTCATAATGGGCTAAATTTCCTGGTCACAAGGGCCCCAAGGGACCAGAGAAGTTGGGGGAAGGGGACCTACTGGAAGCTCTTAGGAGACAAATGGTATCCTCCTGTCAAGGCGATTCAGCATGTTCTTTAAATTGCACAGGGTATGGCTCTCCTGCAATGGGGCGGGGGTGGCTCAGTCGGTAGTGCGCCAGGCTCGTAATCAGTAGTTCCCAGGTTCGAGTCCCAGCTGGATCAACGTTGAGATTTATCTCCGCAAAATTTCCCCGTCCTGCCCACGGTCAGTAGGGGACACCGATGGGCTGGAAAGGCCGCCGTCCGTCGGATGTGACGTTAAGCCGTGGCCCCGTGTGCGGGAGAGCCATACCCTGTGCACGTTAAACAACACGCTGAATGGCCTTGACGGGAGGTTATCATCTGTCTCCCAACAGCTGTTCCAGTGGGTCCTCTCCCCCCAACCTTCTCTGAGCCTTCGGGGTCCTTGTGACCTGGCCATTTAGCCCATAGTGTGCAAAAAAGTGCCGCTCAGAGGTAAAACAACCCAACCCAACTCTCCTGCACACAGTGTCACGGCTTAACATTCCGTCCTATGGAAGATGGCCTTTCCAAGACATCGTTGTCCTCGGTGAGAAGCCTCTTTCTCACCGAGGACAACGATGGCTTTTCCAAGACCATCAGTGTCCTCTTTCTCACCGAGGACAACGATGGCTTTTCCAAGACCATCAGTGTCCTCTTTCTCACCGAGGACAACGATGGCTTTTCCAAGACCATCAGTGTCCTCTTTCTCACCGAGGACAACGATGGCTTTTCCAAGACCATCAGTGTCCTCTTTCTCACCGAGGACAACGATGGCTTTTCCAAGACCATCAGTGTCCTCTTTCTCACCGAGGACAACGATGGCTTTTCCAAGACCATCAGTGTCCTCTTTCTCACCGAGGACAACGATGGCTTTTCCAAGACCATCAGTGTCCTCTTTCTCACCGAGAACAACGATGGCTTTTCCAAGACCATCAGTGTCCTCTTTCTCACCGAGGACAACGATGGCTTTTCCAAGACCATCAGTGTCCTCTTTCTCACCGAGGACAAGGCGGGGGTTTAGCGCAGACAATCCTTAAAGCTACCTCACGTGGGACTCGAATCTGGGGGACTAATTGAGTTACCCCCCCCCCCCCCGCACACTACAGTATGAAGTAACACCAAAATGTGTTGTAAAGTCGTCAATTTACATTGTTTTTTGATAACACCGCTGCAGTAGCCAACTTGCCTGTATGCCCCTAACACTTCCAATGCAGTGGATCACTACAGAGAAAACACGTTACAATGGGTTATCTTGATGAAGAGAAACCGTATTAAAAGCTTTGTTGGCAATGCTTCGGCGCATTGAAAGTGACAGTTGCATAAGTAAGTTGACTGGGACAGCATTGATATTTATCTTCATCAAAATCTCCACACTGTAATTAGTTAGTAGGGTACATCGGATGCGTTTGGAAAGGTCGTCGTCCGTCAGATGGGACGCTAAACCGTAGCCCCATATGCGGGTTGGTTGATTGGTTGTTTCACCCCTGAGCGGCACTTTTTTGCACATCATGGGCTAAATGTCCAAGTCACAAGGACCCCGAAGGCTCAGAGAAGGTTGGGGGGAGGAGACCCACTGGAACAGCTGTTGGGAGACAGATGGTAGTCTCCCGTCGAGGCCATCCAGTGTGTTCTTTAACGTTGGGTTGTTTTACCTCTAAGCGGGACTTTTTTGCACACATTGGCTAAATCGCCAAGTCACAAGGACCCCGAAGGCTCAGAGAAGATTGGGGGAGGGGACCCACTGGATCAGTTGTTGGGAAACAGATGGTAGCCTCCCGTCAAGGCCATCCAGCGTGTTCTTTAACGTGCACAGGGTATAGCTTTCCCACACACGGAACCATGGCTTAACTACAAAAAATCCGACGGACGGCGGCCTTTCCAAGCCCATAGGTGTCCCCTACTGACCGTGGACAAGGTGGGAGTTTTGCGGAGATAAATCTCAACGCTGACCCAGCTGGGACTCGACCCTGTGAACTGCAGATTACGAGCCTGGTGCGCTACCTACTGAGCACCCCCCCCCCCCGCCCCCCATATGCGGGAGAGGCATATCCTGTGCACGTTAAAGAAAACCGAGGGGAGTGTGGGGGTTTTGAGGGAGAAAAATAATATTAATGCTTGCCCAGGTGTGATTCGAACCTGGGAACTGCCGATTACGAGCCTGGTGCGCTACCGACAGCCGCCAACTCCTCCCATATATATATATATATTTTTTTGCAGATTTATACATAGAGTAAAACTTGGATTATGCTATTATTATCGTTGCTACGCATTATTTTGCATGATGTGAGTCATATTTAGGTACAGAAGTCACTTTATTAGGTACAGTTCCGTGTTATGTAAAAAGTAACTCAGAAACAGAGTTGGGTTGTTTTACCTCTGAGCGGCACTTTTTTGCACACCATGGGCTAAATGGCCAGGTCACATGGACCCCGAAGGCTCAGAGAAGGTTGGGGGAGGGGACCCACTGGAACAGCTGTTGGGAGACAGATGGTAGCCTCCCGTCAAGGCCATCCAGCGTGTTCTTTAACGTGCACAGGGTATGGCTCTCCCGCACACGGGGCCACGGCTTAACGTCCCATCCGACGGACGGCGGCCTTTCCAAGCCCATCGTTGTCCCCTACTGACCGTGGGCAGGGCGGGGAATTTTGCGGAGATAAATCTCAACGCTGACCCAGCTGGGACTCGAACCTGGGAACTACAGATTACGAGCCTGGCGCGCTACCGACTGAGCCACCCCCGCTCCCCTCAGAAACAGAACTTTGTAACTTCTTAAATAAGCTTCTTATGAGAAAATGTCACTGAAGATAATTTAAAGATCTCAAGTCCATTTAATTCGACATTTCCAACAATATGCGTTCGGTATTAAAAGTGTTACGGAAGCTGAAACATTTAGCAAATTAGCTCGTTCTACAAAAAAAAAGAACATCAAAATTGGAAAATATGAAGATAATTATTACGCGAACTGCTACAATTACTCTTACACAGATTAGTAATTATAATCTACAAATTCGTTTTACCCTAGGGGTGGCTCAGTCGGTAGTGCGCCAGGCTCGTAATCTGTAGTTCCCAGGTTCGAGTCCCAGCTGAGTCAGCGTTGAGATTTATCTCCGCAAAATTCCCCGCCCTGCCCACGGTCAGGAGGGGACACCGATGGGTTGGAAAGGCCGCCGTCCGTCGGATGGGACGTTAAGCCGTGGCCCCGTGTGTGGGAGAGACATACCCTGTGCACGTTAAAGAACACGCTGGATGGCCTTGAAGGGAGGTTACCATCTGTCTCCCAACAGCTGTTCCAGTGGGTCCCCTCCCCCAACTTTCTCTGAGCTTTCGGGGTCCTTATGACCTGGCCATTTAAGCCCATGGTGTGCAAAAAAGTGCTGCTCAGAGGTAAAACAACCCAACCCAGTGGGTCCCCTCCCCCAACCTTCTCAGAGCCCTCGTGGTCCATGTGAACTTGCCATTTAGCCCATGGTGTGCAAAAAAGTGCCGCTCAGAGCTAAAACAACCCAATCCAACGTATCTGAGTTACATTGACATAAAATGGAATTGTACCTAATAAAGTGCCTGCTGAATATATATTTTGTTTAAAATTGAGATTCAAGCCGTCGCCATCAGAGCATAAAAAATTCCAACTCATACAGTATTCTTTCAGGTTTAAGATTTGCGAAATGCATCAAGTTCTATAGATTAGTCTTAAAGGTAATAAGATCATTTTCAAAAATACCACCCACAGCACAGAATCAACTGAAATTCCATCCATAATGTCTCCTGCAATTAAATTCCTCTTCTCGGTAATTAAAGGAGACGGGCTTAGAATTTACACTAATTGGGAGCACTTAATTTTCTTTCCTTCACCGCCTCACAACAATTTTTTCTCTCCATTTCAACAGGGCTAAAAACGAAGTCGCTGTTCGCGAGCTGCACCTCTCTGCCGTCGAAAGCTGATCACCTCCTCGCGTGGTAGGCTCGTCCAAGGATGACGTCACGTTACTAAAGCAGACGACGCTGAGCGTGGCTCGACCAAAGAGGCGTCGTCGTTCGTTTGCTACTTGGGAGTCTTTTGTAAGCAGTGAGTTTGTGAGCCTTGTTGACCATCGAAAAATCCCACATCTGGAGTGTTGGCGATGCTGTTCGAAAGTCTGCAACTCCATTGATTTTATGCCTAAATGCCTTAACACGTGCCAGCGTCGAATATTCTCCTTCGTGGTATCAGAAGAACTCCTAGTGGTCGGCATTTGCACGAAGAGCACCACTGGCCCTCCTCCTCCTCGGTGGTGGTGGGGCTGTGTGGGCATCTGTGTGATCGTGAGTCGCGAAAGGAAGACGGGCTCGGCTTCATTCGATTCCTCTTCCACCCCTTCGAGTTCATCTGTGGAAACACCAACTGTGGAAACCTTTAGGCCATCCACCATGTGCAGGGACGGCGACGGATGAAGGACAGGCAGTCCGCTTGGCGCGTGGCGATCATGATAAAAGAGTTGGTGGAGGTCATCGTACGGGTAGTTGCAGTTCTAGGTAAGTTGATTTTATGCTTTTCATCTTGTGTCAGCAATCTTGAAGACTTTCAGTTTTGGGATTTACCTTCGCGAGAAGGTATTTGACATTAGTTACGGCTGCCATATTCGCTGAAGTGAAAAATAAGAACTCCTTTATCAGGAAGCTACAGAAGAGAAGCCAAGTTCTTTAATATGTGACTAAAGCCGTGCAGCAATTTTTTTTAAATAATATAATAAATAAATACCCCCTCAAGCAGCTGCTTGCCACAGAGGTCTGACAAGAGCCTGTCAGTTTATATGCCATAGTAGAAGATCTGAGAGGATGGTAGGACCTCAGCAGAAAAACGACACACAAACACATCCATGCCTTAATCCGGGACTCGAATCCAGGTCTCGTAGATCAGTAGCCAAGCCCGCTAACCACTCGGCCATAGTGTTCGGATACTTTTTTTTGACACGAAGGTTGCCAGATCGCTAATTTCTAAACCTGGATCGTGTGGGCTCACTCACAGAAATATTGAGCGTGTGCAGTTACCGTTCACAGCAAACTGGAGCGTGTACAGTTGCTGTACACGCTTCAGATATTTTTTCTGAATTCTGTAATCAACCATATAAATAAAAATAAATACCCCTCAAGCAGCTGCTTGCCACAGAGGTCTGACAGGAGCCTGTCAGTTTATATGCCATAGTAGAAGGTCTGAGAGGATGGCAGTACCAGCACAAAAATGACACAAACAGCCATGCCTTACCCAGGGCTCGAACCCAGATCCCTTAGATCAGTAGTCAAGCGTGCTAACCACTCGGCCACGGGACGGCTAATTTTTTTAAAGGTACTCAGAAATGAAAGAATACAATCATGGGCATTGGAAGCAATTTTTTAAGGGTAGGGTTGGAGGCATTTTTTTTTTCAGGGAGGAGCAAGATAGAGTGTTTCAAGATAGAAATATTTAGCTTGAATTGTTTATTAATGAGACTCCCGTGGCTGAGTGGTTAGCACGCTTGGCTACTGATCTAAGAGACCTGGGTTCGAACCCCGGATTAGGCATGGATGTGTGTGTCGTTTTTCTGCTGAGGTCCTGCCATCCTCTCAGACCTTCTACTGTGGCATATAAACTAACAGGTTCCTGTCAGACCTCTGTGGCAAGCAGCTGCTTGAGGGGGTATTTATTATTAAAGATACCAAATCGAAAAAAAGAGAAGCTTATTGTAAGAAAATATTTGTAAATTTTTTTATTAATAAATAAAAAATAGGAGTTGTGTTTGCGAAATCAAAAGAAAACATTAAAAAAATCAAGATTATATTTCGTTAAGGAAAAAAATATTTTTTGGTACATCTGATATTATTTGACATAAATTAATCTATTGATCCATTTTTTTCCAGAAGGCGCTACTGACGTCTTGCACCCCCCCCCCCCTCTCCCTCCCTTCCTGCCGCCCATGAATATAAACTTAAATTTTACAGTTTATGGTAATTGTAAACGGTTCATCTGAACATGAAATTCTACAGTAAGGGTCGTTAGTTTTTATGCTGTAAATAATAATTAATGAATAAATTTTGAAATATTTAACAAAAATGAAAATAATAATAATAAGAGTAAAATTATTAATTAAAAATGTTCATTTAAAAAAATGAAAATTTTGTATTTTTTTACAAAAGTAAATGCTTGTGGAACTGAATGTGTCATATTTAAACATAGAACAACAAAATATGTTTTCTACAGAAAAAAAAGAGCCAAAAAATTTTTAAAATTTAATCACACGCTTTTTAACCCTTTCAGGACCATAAGGTTTCTAAGAGTAAATATTAGTATGTAACTGTTTATTTTAATTTGCTTAGACGTAAAATAAATAAAAATCATAAGAAAAATACATAACAATGTGTAGTTTTTTTGGAATTTTCTGGGAAATATTTTTCCCAATGGACTATAAAGGTAACACAAATTATAGTTAGGCTTATTATGCAATGTCTTTTATTTATTGGTTTATTAGAACAAAATGTTAACTAAAATAACACAAAATTATGAAATAAAATTACTATACAAAATGATGTGCTAATTATGATATTCTGCGAAGCAATTTCTTTTGATAGTGAGGCAAAGATGGACATTGCACAGATGCAACATTATTGCAAAGATGGACATGGACTAAACGTTCCCGTTTACGTAATTGCGTTCGGCATACGTTCTATTTTGACATTCCGTATAAAAAATGCAGATAAGGTTATAATTAAATACGACAATCACCAATTTCAAAATGGGAAAAATGTTTCCCTTAGTCGTGAAAGGGTTAAAAATGTTCATTTAAAAAAATGAAAATTTTGTATTTTTTACAAAAGAAAATGCTTGTGGAACTGAATGTGTCATATTCAAACATGGAATAACAAAATATGTTTTCTACAGAAAAAAAGAGCCAAAAAATTTTAAAAATTTAATCACACGCTTTTTAAGCAAAAACAAACACATGAATCGCATTCGTGTGTTTGCAAATGAGGACATGCGAGAGGTAAGGTGATCCCTATTCTTAGTACGAATGGAAGAATAAAGTGTCTTCCATCCTTGAAAGGTGAATCAACTTTTCAGCGATCAAACTGCGATAGAAGTAATTGTCTTTACATCATATGCCTACGCAAATGAGGGGCGGGGGTGGCTCAGTCGGTAGCGCGCCAGGCTCGTAATCTGTAGTTCCCAGGTTCGAGTCCCAGCTGGGTCAGCGTTGAGATTTATCTCCGCAAAAATTCCCCGCCCTGCCACGGTCAGTAGGGGACACCGATGGGCTTGGAAAGGCCGCCGTCCGTCGGATGGGACGTTAAGCCGTGGCCCCGTGTGCGGGAGAGCCATACCCTGTGCACGTTAAAGAACACGCTGGATGGCCTTGACGGGAGGCTACCATCTGTCTCCCAACAGCTGTTCCAGTGGGTCCCCTCCCCCAACCTTCTCTGAGCTTCGGGGCCCATGGTGTGCAAAAAAGTGCCGCTAAGAGGTAAAACAACCGAACCCCAACCTCTGAGCCTTCGGGGGTCCATGTGATCTGGCCATTTAGCCCATGGTGTGCAAAAAAGTGCCACTCAGAGGTAAAACAACCCAACCTACGCAAATGATTTTGGATGCAACCTCTTTGGAAATGTGTTCAGTGCTAAAATTCAACCAGTAGCATTTCATTTAAGCTATTTATACCCAATGAATCACTAACTGTTTAAAGGAAATTTCTATTTTAGGTATATAACAGATGAATTCGGGCTGAAATTCGAGCCGGTCCATTTATAGAAAACATTTTTGTCATATCATAAACATATTACGATTAGCGGTCACTTTTATAAGGTACAGTTACATATTATGTCAATGCTCAATCAGATACAGTAATTTCTTAAATAATCTTTTCATGAAAAATTTATCTTAAGGTAAATTAAACCTCTCAATCAAATCTATTTCGATTTAGATTTCCAACAATATGCATTCGGAATTGGGGCGGGGGTGGCTCAGTCGGTAGCGCACCAGGCTCGTAATCTGATGTTCCCAGGTTCGAGTCCCAGATGTGTCAGCGTTGAAATTTATCTCCTCAAAACTCCCCGCCCTGCCCACGGTCAGTAGGGGACACCAATGGGATTGGAAAGGCCGCCGTCCGTCGGATGTGACGTTAAGCCATGGCTCCGTGTGTAGGAGAGCATACCCTGTGCACGTTAAAGAACACGCTGGATGGCCTTGACGGGAGGCTACCATCTGTCTCCCAACAGCTGTTCCAGTGGGTCCCCTCCCCCAACCTTCTCTGAGCCTTCGGGGTCCATGTGACCTGGCCATTTAACCCATTGTGTGCAAAAAAGTGCAGCTCAGAGGTAAAACAACCCAACCCCGCACTGCCCACGGTCAGTAGGGGACACCGATGGCCTTGGAAAGGCCGCCGTCCGTCGGATGTGACGTTAAGCAGTGGTCTCGTGTGCGGGAGAGCCATACCCTGTGCACGTTAAAGAACACGCTGGATGGCCTTGACGGGAGACTACTATCTGTCTCCCAACAGCAGTTCCAGTGGATCTCCTCCCCCAATCTTCTCTGAGCCTTCGGGGTCCATGTGACCTGGCCATTTAGCACATGGTGTGCAAAAAAGTGCCGCTCAGAGGTAAAACAACAACCAACAACCAAGCAATAAGTATTTATGGAAGCTGGAACACTTAGAATGAAGGTCGTTGTGCAAAAATTTGTTCGAAATTAGCGAATATTAGCCTAATTGTTATGCGATCTGCTAAAACGACTCTTAAATCGTTGCTTAAACGTTGCTTTAGTCACATATTAAGAACTCTTAAAATGCGATCTTTAAACGACTCTTAAAGTTTGAGTCAAGTTCAATATAACTGTTATTGCTTTGAGTTCAACTTGTTTTTAATAACTTTTCAGAACAATAAAACGCAGTTTTGCTGTTAAATACTCCAATTTACGTAACTATTTAAGTAGAGACCGAATATTGTTCAAAATCGAGATTCATGTAGATTTGTTTGAATTCTGTAAATTATCTTCAGGGATGGTTTTTCATGAAAAGATTATTTAAGAAGCTTTTGATTTACTATGGACATAAAATGGAACTGAACCTATTCAGGTAACTGCTGACTGTATGTACAAAATGAATATTGTTAAACGATATTTTTAATTTTTCATACTATAGTCCAGTGGTTCTCAACCTTTTATGCTTCACGTACCCTCTGGAAATGTGTATGTAACTGGCGTACACCTTGTATAGATAGATAAAACTATAGTTATAGTATAACAATGGGAATAAAATAAAACATATATATCAGTGGTTCTCAACCTTTTATGCTTCACGTACCCCCTGGAAATGTGTATGTAACTGGCGTACCCCTTGTATAGATAGATAAAACTATAGTTATAGTATAACAATGGGAATAAAATAAAACATATATATCAGTGGTTCTCAACCTTTTATGCTTCACGTACCCCCTGGAAATGTGTATGTAACTGGCGTACCCCTTGTATAGATAGATAAAACTATAGTTATAGTATAACAATGGGAATAAAATAAAACATATATATCAGTGGTTCTCAACCTTTTATGCTTCACGTACCCTCTGGAAATGTGTATGTAACTGGCGTACCCCTTGTATAGATAGATAAAACTATAGTTATAGTATAACAATGGGAATAAAATAAAACATATATATCAGTGGTTCTCAACCTTTTATGCTTCACGTACCCCCTGGAAATGTGTATGTAACTGGCGTACCCCTTGTATAGATAGATAAAACTATAGTTATAGTATAACAATGGGAATAAAATAAAACATATATATCAGTGGTTCTCAACCTTTTATGCTTCACGTACCCTCTGGAAATGTGTATGTAACTGGCGTACCCCTTGTATAGATAGATAAAACTATAGTTATAGTATAACAATGGGAATAAAATAAAACATATATATCAGTGGTTCTCAACCTTTTATGCTTCACGTACCCCCTTGAAATGTGTATGTAACTGGCGTACCCCTTGTATAGATAGATAAAACTATAGTTATAGTATAACAATGGGAATAAAATAAAACATATATAACAGTGGTTCTCAACCTTTTATGCTTCACGTACCCCCTGGAAATGTGTATGTAACTGGCGTACCCCTTGTATAGATAGATAAAACTATAGTTATAGTATAACAATGGGAATAAATAAAACATATATATATCAGTGGTTCTCAACCTTTTATGCTTCACGTACCCCCTGGAAATGTGTATGTAACTGGCGTACCCCTTGTATAGATAGATAAAACTATAGTTATAGTATAACAATGGGAATAAAATAAAACATATATAACAGTGGTTCTCAACCTTTTATGCTTCACGTACCCCCTGGAAATGTGTATGTAACTGGCGTATCCCTTGTATAGATAGATAAAACTATAGTTATAGTATAACAATGGGAATAAAATAAAACATATATATCAGTGGTTCTCAACCTTTTATCCTTCACGTACCCCCTGGAAATGTGTATGTAACTGGCGTACCCCTTGGATAGATAGATAAAACCATAGTTATAGTATAACAATGGGAATAAAATAAAACATATATATCAGTGGTTCTCAACCTTTTATGCTTCACGTACCCCCTGGAAATGTGTATGTAATTGGCGTACCCCTTGGATAGATAGATAAAACTATAGTTATAGTATAACAATGGGAATAAAATAAAACATATATATCAGTGGTTCTCAACCTTTTATGCTTCACGTACCCCCTGGAAATGTGTATGTAACTGGCGTACCCCTTGTATAGATAGATAAAACTATAGTTATAGTATAACAATGGGAATAAAATAAAACATATATATCAGTGGTTCTCAACCTTTTTATGCTTCACGTACCCCCTTGAAATGTGTATGTAACTGGCGTACCCCTTGTATAGATAGATAAAACTATAGTTATAGTATAACAATTGGAATAAAATAAAACATATATATCAGTGGTTCTCAACCTTTTTATGCTTCACGTACCCCCTGGAAATGTGTATGTAACTGGCGTATCCCCTGTATAGATAGATAAAACTATAATTATAGTATAACAATGGGAATAAAATAAAACATATATATCAGTGGTTCTCAACCTTTTTATGCTTCACGTACCCCCTAGAAATGTGTATGTAACTGGCGTACCCCTTGTATAGATAGATAAAACTATAGTTATAGTATAACAATGGGAATAAAATAAAACATATATATCAGTGGTTCTCAACCTTTTTATGCTTCACGTACCCCCTTGAAATGTGTATGTAACTGGCGTACCCCTTGTATAGATAGATAAAACTATAGTTATAGTATAACAATGGGAATAAAATAAAACATATATATCAGTGGTTCTCAACCTTTTTATGCTTCACGTACCCCCTTGAAATGTGTATGTAACTGGCGTACCCCTTGTATAGATAGATAAAACTATAGTTATAGTATAACAATGGGAATAAAATAAAACATATATATCAGTGGTTCTCAACCTTTTTATGCTTCACGTACCCCCTGGAAATGTGTATGTAACTGGCATACCCCTTGTATAGATAGATAAAACTATAGTTATATTATAACAATGAGAATAAAATAAAACATATATATCAGTGGTTCTCAACATTTTATGCTTCACGTACCCCCTGGAAATGTGTATGTAACTGGCGTACCCCTTGTATAGATAGATAAAACTATAGTTATATTATAACAATGAGAATAAAATAAAACATATATATCAGTGGTTCTCAACATTTTATGCTTCACGTACCCCCTTGAAATGTGTATGTAACTGGCGTACCCCTTGTATAGATAGATAAAACTATAGTTATAGTATAACAATGGGAATAAAATAAAACATATATATCAGTGGTTCTCAACCTTTTATGCTTCACGTACCCCCTGGAAATGTGTATGTAACTGGCGTACCCCTTGTATAGATAGGTAAAACTATAGTTATAGTATAACAATGGGAATAAAATAAAACATATATATCAGTGGTTCTCAACCTTTTATGCTTCACGTACCCTCTGGAAATGTGTATGTAACTGGCGTACCCCTTGTATAGATAGATAAAACTATAGTTATAGTATAACAATGGGAATAAAATAAAACATATATATCAGTGGTTCTCAACCTTTTATGCTTCACGTACCCCCTGGAAATGTGTATGTAACTGGCGTACCCCTTGTATAGATAGATAAAACTATAGTTATAGTATAACAATGGGAATAAAATAAAACATATATATCAGTGGTTCTCAACCTTTTATGCTTCACGTACCCTCTGGAAATGTGTATGTAACTGGCGTACCCCTTGTATAGATAGATAAAACTATAGTTATAGTATAACAATGGGAATAAAATAAAACATATATATCAGTGGTTCTCAACCTTTTGTGCTTCACGTACCCCCTGGAAATGTGTATGTAACTGGCGTACCCCTTGTATAGATAGATAAAACTATAGTTATAGTATAACAATGGGAATAAAATAAAACATATATATCAGTGGTTCTCAACCTTTTATGCTTCACGTACCCCCTTGAAATGTGTATGTAACTGGCGTACCCCTTGTATAGATAGATAAAACTATAGTTATAGTATAACAATGGGAATAAAATAAAACATATATAACAGTGGTTCTCAACCTTTTATGCTTCACGTACCCTCTGGAAATGTGTATGTAACTGGCGTACACCTTGTATAGATAGATAAAACTATAGTTATAGTATAACAATGGGAATAAAATAAAACATATATATCAGTGGTTCTCAACCTTTTATGCTTCACGTACCCCCTGGAAATGTGTATGTAACTGGCGTACCCCTTGTATAGATAGATAAAACTATAGTTATAGTATAACAATGGGAATAAAATAAAACATATATATCAGTGGTTCTCAACCTTTTATGCTTCACGTACCCCCTGGAAATGTGTATGTAACTGGCGTACCCCTTGTATAGATAGATAAAACTATAGTTATAGTATAACAATGGGAATAAAATAAAACATATATATCAGTGGTTCTCAACCTTTTATGCTTCACGTACCCTCTGGAAATGTGTATGTAACTGGCGTACCCCTTGTATAGATAGATAAAACTATAGTTATAGTATAACAATGGGAATAAAATAAAACATATATATCAGTGGTTCTCAACCTTTTATGCTTCACGTACCCCCTGGAAATGTGTATGTAACTGGCGTACCCCTTGTATAGATAGATAAAACTATAGTTATAGTATAACAATGGGAATAAAATAAAACATATATATCAGTGGTTCTCAACCTTTTATGCTTCACGTACCCTCTGGAAATGTGTATGTAACTGGCGTACCCCTTGTATAGATAGATAAAACTATAGTTATAGTATAACAATGGGAATAAAATAAAACATATATATCAGTGGTTCTCAACCTTTTATGCTTCACGTACCCCCTTGAAATGTGTATGTAACTGGCGTACCCCTTGTATAGATAGATAAAACTATAGTTATAGTATAACAATGGGAATAAAATAAAACATATATAACAGTGGTTCTCAACCTTTTATGCTTCACGTACCCCCTGGAAATGTGTATGTAACTGGCGTACCCCTTGTATAGATAGATAAAACTATAGTTATAGTATAACAATGGGAATAAATAAAACATATATATATCAGTGGTTCTCAACCTTTTATGCTTCACGTACCCCCTGGAAATGTGTATGTAACTGGCGTACCCCTTGTATAGATAGATAAAACTATAGTTATAGTATAACAATGGGAATAAAATAAAACATATATAACAGTGGTTCTCAACCTTTTATGCTCCACGTACCCCCTGGAAATGTGTATGTAACTGGCGTATCCCTTGTATAGATAGATAAAACTATAGTTATAGTATAACAATGGGAATAAAATAAAACATATATATCAGTGGTTCTCAACCTTTTATCCTTCACGTACCCCCTGGAAATGTGTATGTAACTGGCGTACCCCTTGGATAGATAGATAAAACCATAGTTATAGTATAACAATGGGAATAAAATAAAACATATATATCAGTGGTTCTCAACCTTTTATGCTTCACGTACCCCCTGGAAATGTGTATGTAATTGGCGTACCCCTTGGATAGATAGATAAAACTATAGTTATAGTATAACAATGGGAATAAAATAAAACATATATATCAGTGGTTCTCAACCTTTTATGCTTCACGTACCCCCTGGAAATGTGTATGTAACTGGCGTACCCCTTGTATAGATAGATAAAACTATAGTTATAGTATAACAATGGGAATAAAATAAAACATATATATCAGTGGTTCTCAACCTTTTTATGCTTCACGTACCCCCTGGAAATGTGTATGTAACTGGCGTACCCCTTGTATAGATAGATAAAACTATAGTTATAGTATAACAATGGGAATAAAATAAAACATATATATCAGTGGTTCTCAACCTTTTTATGCTTCACGTACCCCCTGGAAATGTGTATGTAACTGGCGTATCCCTTGTATAGATAGATAAAACTATAGTTATAGTATAACAATGGGAATAAAATAAAACATATATAACAGTGGTTCTCAACCTTTTATGCTTCACGTACCCCCTGGAAATGTGTATGTAACTGGCGTACCCCTTGTATAGATAGATAAAACTATAGTTATAGTATAACAATGGGAATAAAATAAAACATATATATCAGTGGTTCTCAACCTTTTTATGCTTCACGTACCCCCTGGAAATGTGTATGTAACTGGCGTACCCCTTGTATAGATAGATAAAACTATAGTTATATTATAACAATGAGAATAAAATAAAACATATATATCAGTGGTTCTCAACATTTTATGCTTCACGTACCCCCTGGAAATGTGTATGTAACTGGCGTACCCCTTGTATAGATAGATAAAACTATAGTTATATTATAACAATGAGAATAAAATAAAACATATATATCAGTGGTTCTCAACATTTTATGCTTCACGTACCCCCTTGAAATGTGTATGTAACTGGCGTACCCCTTGTATAGATAGATAAAACTATAGTTATAGTATAACAATGGGAATAAAATAAAACATATATATCAGTGGTTCTCAACCTTTTTATGCTTCACGTACCCCCTTGGAATGTGTATGTAACTGGCGTACCCCTTGTATAGATAGATAAAACTATAGTTATAGTATAACAATGGGAATAAAATAAAACATATATATCAGTGGTTCTCAACCTTTTTATGCTTCACGTACCCCCTGGAAATGTGTATGTAACTGGCGTATCCCCTGTATAGATAGATAAAACTATAATTATAGTATAACAATGGGAATAAAATAAAACATATATATCAGTGGTTCTCAACCTTTTTATGCTTCACGTACCCCCTGGAAATGTGTATGTAACTGGCGTACCCCTTGTATAGATAGATAAAACTATAGTTATAGTATAACAATGGGAATAAAATAAAACATATATATCAGTGGTTCTCAACCTTTTTATGCTTCACGTACCCCCTTGAAATGTGTATGTAACTGGCGTACCCCTTGTATAGATAGATAAAACTATAGTTATAGTATAACAATGGGAATAAAATAAAACATATATATCAGTGGTTCTCAACCTTTTTATGCTTCACGTACCCCCTGGAAATGTGTATGTAACTGGCGTACCCCTTGTATAGATAGATAAAACTATAGTTATATTATAACAATGAGAATAAAATAAAACATATATATCAGTGGTTCTCAACATTTTATGCTTCACGTACCCCCTGGAAATGTGTATGTAACTGGCGTACCCCTTGTATAGATAGATAAAACTATAGTTATATTATAACAATGAGAATAAAATAAAACATATATATCAGTGGTTCTCAACATTTTATGCTTCACGTACCCCCTTGAAATGTGTATGTAACTGGCGTACCCCTTGTATAGATAGATAAAACTATAGTTATAGTATAACAATGGGAATAAAATAAAACATATATATTAGTGGTTCTCAACCTTTTTATGCTTCACGTACCCCCTGGAAATGTGTATGTAACTGGCGTACCCCTTGTATAGATAGATAAAACTATAGTTATATTATAACAATGAGAATAAAATAAAACATATATATCAGTGGTTCTCAACATTTTATGCTTCACGTACCCCCTGGAAATGTGTATGTAACTGGCGTACCCCTTGTATAGATAGATAAAACTATAGTTATATTATAACAATGAGAATAAAATAAAACATATATATCAGTGGTTCTCAACATTTTATGCTTCACGTACCCCCTGGAAATGTGTATGTAACTGGCGTACCCCTTGTATAGATAGATAAAACTATAGTTATATTATAACAATGGGAATAAAATGAAACATATATATCAGTGGTTCTCAAAATTTTATGCTTCACGTACCCCCTGGAAATGTGTATGTAACTGGCGTACCCCTTGTATAGATAGATAAAACTATAGTTATAGTATAACAATGGGAATAAAATAAATCATATATATCAGTGGTTCTCAACCTTTTATGCTTCACGTACCCCCTGGAAATGTGTATGTAATTGGCGTACCCCTTGTATAGATAGATAAAACTATAGTTATATTATAACAATGAGAATAAAATAAAACATATATATCAGTGGTTCTCAACCTTTTATGCTTCACGTACCCCCTGGAAATGTGTATGTAACTTGCGTACCCCTTGTATAGATAGATAAAACTATAGTTATATTATAACAATGGGAATAAAATGAAACATATATATCAGTGGTTCTCAAAATTTTATGCTTCACGTACCCCCTGGAAATGTGTATGTAACTGGCGTACCCCTTGTATAGATAGATAAAACTATAGTTATAGTATAACAATGGGAATAAAATAAATCATATATATCAGTGGTTCTCAACCTTTTATGCTTCACGTACCCCCTGGAAATGTGTATGTAATTGGCGTACCCCTTGTATAGATAGATAAAACTATAGTTATATTATAACAATGGGAATAAAATAAAACATATATATCAGTGGTTCTCAACCTTTTTATGCTTCACGTACCCCCTGGAAATGTGTATGTAATTGGCGTACCCCTTGTATAGATAGATAAAACTATAGTTATATTATAACAATGGGAATAAAATGAAACATATATATCAGTGGTTCTCAAAATTTTATGCTTCACGTACCCCCTGGAAATGTGTATGTAACTGGCGTACCCCTTGTATAGATAGATAAAATTATAGTTATAGTATAACAATGGGAATAAAATAAATCATATATATCAGTGGTTCTCAACCTTTTATGCTTCACGTACCCCCTGGAAATGTGTATGTAACTGGCGTACCCCTTGTATAGATAGATAAAACTATAGTTATATTATAACAATGAGAATAAAATAAAACATATATATCAGTGGTTCTCAACATTTTATGCTTCACGTACCCCCTTGAAATGTGTATGTAACTGGCGTACCCCTTGTATAGATAGATAAAACTATAGTTATAGTATAACAATGGGAATAAAATAAAACATATATATCAGTGGTTCTCAACCTTTTTATGCTTCACGTACCCCCTGGAAATGTGTATGTAACTGGCGTACCCCTTGTATAGATAGATAAAACTATAGTTATATTATAACAATGAGAATAAAATAAAACATATATATCAGTGGTTCTCAACATTTTATGCTTCACGTACCCCCTGGAAATGTGTATGTAACTGGCGTACCCCTTGTATAGATAGATAAAACTATAGTTATATTATAACAATGAGAATAAAATAAAACATATATATCAGTGGTTCTCAACCTTTTATGCTTCACGTACCCCCTGGAAATGTGTATGTAACTGGCGTACCCCTTGTATAGATAGATAAAACTATAGTTATATTATAACAATGGGAATAAAATGAAACATATATATCAGTGGTTCTCAAAATTTTATGCTTCACGTACCCCCTGGAAATGTGTATGTAACTGGCGTACCCCTTGTATAGATAGATAAAACTATAGTTATAGTATAACAATGGGAATAAAATAAATCATATATATCAGTGGTTCTCAACCTTTTATGCTTCACGTACCCCCTGGAAATGTGTATGTAATTGGCGTACCCCTTGTATAGATAGATAAAACTATAGTTATATTATAACAATGGGAATAAAATAAAACATATATATCAGTGGTTCTCAACCTTTTTATGCTTCACGTACCCCCTGGAAATGTGTATGTAACTGGCGTATCCCCTGTATAGATAGATAAAACTATAATTATAGTATAACAATGGGAATAAAATAAAACATATATATCAGTGGTTCTCAACCTTTTTATGCTTCACGTACCCCCTGGAAATGTGTATGTAACTGGCGTACCCCTTGTATAGATAGATAAAACTATAGTTATAGTATAACAATGGGAATAAAATAAAACATATATATCAGTGGTTCTCAACCTTTTTATGCTTCACGTACCCCCTTGAAATGTGTATGTAACTGGCGTACCCCTTGTATAGATAGATAAAACTATAGTTATAGTATAACAATGGGAATAAAATAAAACATATATATCAGTGGTTCTCAACCTTTTTATGCTTCACGTACCCCCTTGAAATGTGTATGTAACTGGCGTACCCCTTGTATAGATAGATAAAACTATAGTTATAGTATAACAATGGGAATAAAATAAAACATATATATCAGTGGTTCTCAACCTTTTTATGCTTCACGTACCCCCTTGAAATGTGTATGTAACTGGCGTACCCCTTGTATAGATAGATAAAACTATAGTTATAGTATAACAATGGGAATAAAATAAAACATATATCAGTGGTTCTCAACCTTTTTATGCTTCACGTACCCCCTTGAAATGTGTATGTAACTGGCGTACCCCTTGTATAGATAGATAAAACTATAGTTATAGTATAACAATGGGAATAAAATAAAACATATATATCAGTGGTTCTCAACCTTTTTATGCTTCACGTACCCCCTTGAAATGTGTATGTAACTGGCGTACCCCTTGTATAGATAGATAAAACTATAGTTATAGTATAACAATGGGAATAAAATAAAACATATATCAGTGGTTCTCAACCTTTTTATGCTTCACGTACCCCCTTGAAATGTGTATGTAACTGGCGTACCCCTTGTATAGATAGATAAAACTATAGTTATAGTATAACAATGGGAATAAAATAAAACATATATCAGTGGTTCTCAACCTTTTTATGCTTCACGTACCCCCTTGAAATGTGTATGTAACTGGCGTACCCCTTGTATAGATAGATAAAACTATAGTTATAGTATAACAATGGGAATAAAATAAAACATATATCAGTGGTTCTCAACCTTTTTATGCTTCACGTACCCCCTGGAAATGTGTATGTAACTGGCGTACCCCTTGTATAGATAGATAAAACTATAGTTATATTATAACAATGAGAATAAAATAAAACATATATATCAGTGGTTCTCAACATTTTATGCTTCACGTACCCCCTGGAAATGTGTATGTAACTGGCGTACCCCTTGTATAGATAGATAAAACTATAGTTATATTATAACAATGAGAATAAAATAAAACATATATATCAGTGGTTCTCAACATTTTATGCTTCACGTACCCCCTTGAAATGTGTATGTAACTGGCGTACCCCTTGTATAGATAGATAAAACTATAGTTATAGTATAACAATGGGAATAAAATAAAACATATATATCAGTGGTTCTCAACCTTTTTATGCTTCACGTACCCCCTGGAAATGTGTATGTAACTGGCGTACCCCTTGTATAGATAGATAAAACTATAGTTATATTATAACAATGAGAATAAAATAAAACATATATATCAGTGGTTCTCAACATTTTATGCTTCACGTACCCCCTGGAAATGTGTATGTAACTGGCGTACCCCTTGTATAGATAGATAAAACTATAGTTATATTATAACAATGAGAATAAAATAAAACATATATATCAGTGGTTCTCAACATTTTATGCTTCACGTACCCCCTGGAAATGTGTATGTAACTGGCGTACCCCTTGTATAGATAGATAAAACTATAGTTATATTATAACAATGGGAATAAAATGAAACATATATATCAGTGGTTCTCAAAATTTTATGCTTCACGTACCCCCTGGAAATGTGTATGTAACTGGCGTACCCCTTGTATAGATAGATAAAACTATAGTTATAGTATAACAATGGGAATAAAATAAATCATATATATCAGTGGTTCTCAACCTTTTATGCTTCACGTACCCCCTGGAAATGTGTATGTAATTGGCGTACCCCTTGTATAGATAGATAAAACTATAGTTATATTATAACAATGAGAATAAAATAAAACATATATATCAGTGGTTCTCAACCTTTTATGCTTCACGTACCCCCTGGAAATGTGTATGTAACTGGCGTACCCCTTGTATAGATAGATAAAACTATAGTTATATTATAACAATGGGAATAAAATGAAACATATATATCAGTGGTTCTCAAAATTTTATGCTTCACGTACCCCCTGGAAATGTGTATGTAACTGGCGTACCCCTTGTATAGATAGATAAAACTATAGTTATAGTATAACAATGGGAATAAAATAAATCATATATATCAGTGGTTCTCAACCTTTTATGCTTCACGTACCCCCTGGAAATGTGTATGTAATTGGCGTACCCCTTGTATAGATAGATAAAACTATAGTTATATTATAACAATGAGAATAAAATAAAACATATATATCAGTGGTTCTCAACCTTTTATGCTTCACGTACCCCCTGGAAATGTGTATGTAACTGGCGTACCCCTTGTATAGATAGATAAAACTATAGTTATATTATAACAATGGGAATAAAATGAAACATATATATTAGTGTATATATATCATTACATATATATCAGTAAAATAAACATATATATCATTGGCGTACCCCTGGTATAGATAGATAAAACTATAGTTATATTATAACAATGGGAATAAAATAAAGCATATATACACATTAAATTTTGTATTCATAAATTACATATATCGATAAACAAAAAAATGACATTTTTGCACAGCAGTGTTGCCAACTTAGCGACTTTGTTACTAGATGTAGCGACTTTTGAGCTCTCCCGGCGTACGCGGAAAAATGTTACCGCGTACCCCCCTGTTGAGAACCCCTGCTATAACCTATTACACATTTTTTAAATAAAAACCTATTTCAAGACGAAATTAAAATATCAGTATTGTCTGAAACTAAAAATACTTGAAATGTTTTTTGAAAACCGAAATAATTCGTGACTAGCATTTTTATAAACGTTAAGAGCGATTCATTATTGGAAAAGTAAATTCCTGAGAAAAATATCAAAACCTGAAGGCTAATTTTAATTACTAAATACTGATTTAAAGGTTGAGATCAACGACACATGCATGGCTACGTTGAGATCCACACTAGGTAGCTGTTAGGAGATAGTGGGCAACCTCTCTTGAAGGCCATACAGTGAACGTGTCTAGGGTATGGCTCTGTTCTATATGGGGTTGGGTTGTTTTACCTCTGAGCGGCATTTTTTTGCACACCATGGGCTAAATGACAGGTTCACATGGACCACAAGGGCTCAGAGAAGGTTGGGGGAGTGGATCCACTGGAACAGCTGTTGAGAGACATGGTAGCCTCCCGTCAAGGCCATCCAGCGTGTTCTTTAACGTTGGGTTGTTTCACCTCTGAGCGGCACTTTTTTTGCACACCATTGGCTAAATGGTCAGGTTACATGGACCCCGAAGGCTCAGAGAAGGTTGGGGGAAGGGACCCACTGGAACAGCTGTTGGGAGACAGATGGTAGCCTCCCGTCTAGGCCATCCAGCGTGTTCTTTAACGTTGGGTTGTTTTACCTCTGAGCGGCACTTTTTTTGCACACCATTGGCTAAATGACAAGTTCACATGGACCACAAGGGCTCAGAGAAGGTTGGGGGAGGGGACTCACTGGAACAGCTGTTGGGAGACAGATGGTAGCCTCCCGTCAAGGCCATCCAGCGTGTTCTTTAACGTTGGGTTGTTTTACCTCTGAGCGGCACTTTTTTGCACACCATGGGCTAAATGACAAGTTCACATGGACCACGAGGGCTCAGAGAAGGTTGGGGGAGGGGACCCACTGGAACAGCTGTTGGGAGACAGATGATAGCCTCCCGTCAAGGCCATCCAGCGTGTTCTTTAACGTTGGGTTGTTTTACCTCTGAGCGGCACTTTTTTTGCACACCATGGGCTAAATGACAAGTTCACATGGACCACAAGGGCTCAGAGATGGTTGGGGGAGGGGACCCACTGGAACAGCTGTTGGGAGACAGATGGTAGCCTCCCGTCAAGGCCATCCAGCGTGTTCTTTAACGTTGGGTTGTTTTACCTCTGAGCGGCACTTTTTTTGCACACCATGGGCTAAATGACAAGTTCACATGGACCACGAGTGCTCAGAGAAGGTTGGGGGAGGGGACCCACTGGAACAGCTGTTGGGAGACAGATGGTAGCCTCCCGTCAAGGCCATGGAGAGTGTTCTTTAACGTTGGGTTGTTTTACCTCTGAGCGGCACTTTTTTTGCACACCATGGGCTAAATGACAAGTTCACATGGACCACGAGTGCTCAGAGAAGGTTGGGCGAGGGGACCCACTGGAACAGCTGTTGGGAGACAGATGGTAGCCTCCCGTCAAGGCCATCCAGCGTGTTCTTTAACGTTGGGTTGTTTTACCTCTGAGCGGCACTTTTTTTGCACACCATATGCTAAATGACAAGTTCACATGGACCACAAGGGCTCAGAGAAGGTTGGGGGAGGGTACCCACTGGAACAGCTGTTGGGAGACAGATGGTAGCCTCCCGTCAAAGCCATCCAGCGTGTTCTTTAACGTTGGGTTGTTTTACCTCTGAGCGGCACTTTTTTGCACACCATGGGCTAAATGACAAGTTCACATGGACCACGAGGGCTCAGAGAAGGTTGGGGGAGGGGACCCACTGGAACAACTGTTGGAAAACAGATGGTAGCCTCCCGTCAAGTCTATCCAGCGTGTTCTTTAACGTTGGGTTGTTTTACCTCTGAGCGGCACTTTTTTTGCACAGCATGGGCTAAATGACAAGTTCACATGGACCACGAGTGCTCAGAGAAGGTTGGGCGAGGGGACCCACTGGAACAGCTGTTGGGAGACAGATGGTAGCCTCCCGTCAAGGCCATCCAGCGTGTTCTTTAACGTTGGGTTGTTTTACCTCTGAGCGGCACTTTTTTTGCACAGCATGGGCTAAATGACAAGTTCACATGGACCACGAGTGCTCAGAGAAGGTTGGGCGAGGGGACCCACTGGAACAGCTGTTGGGAGACAGATGGTAGCCTCCCGTCAAGGCCATCCAGCGTGTTCTTTAACGTTGGGTTATTTTACCTCTGAGCGGCACTTTTTTTGCACACCATATGCTAAATGACAAGTTCACATGGACCACAAGGGCTCAGAGAAGGTTGGGGGAGGGGACCCACTGGAACAGCTGTTGGGAGACAGATGGTAGCCTCCCGTCAAAGCCATCCAGCGTGTTCTTTAACGTTGGGTTGTTTTACCTCTGAGCGGCACTTTTTTGCACACCATGGGCTAAATGAAAAGTTCACATGGACCACGAGGGCTCAGAGAAGGTTGGGGGAGGGGACCCACTGGAACAACTGTTGGAAAACAGATGGTAGCCTCCCGTCAAGGCTATCCAGCGTGTTCTTTAACGTTGGGTTGTTTTACCTCTGAGCGGCATTTTTTTTGCACAGCATGGGCTAAATGACAAGTTCACATGGACCACGAGGGCTCAGAGAAGGTCGGGGGAGGGGACCCACTGGAACAGCTGTTGGGAGACAGATGGTAGCCTCCCGTCAAGGCCATCCAGCGTGTTCTTTAACGTTGGGTTGTTTTACCTCTGAGCGGCACTTTTTTTGCACAGCATGGGCTAAATGACAAGTTCACATGGACCACGAGTGCTCAGAGAAGGTTGGGCGAGGGGACCCACTGGAACAGCTGTTGGGAGACAGATGGTAGCCTCCCGTCAAGGCCATCCAGCGTGTTCTTTAACGTTGGGTTGTTTTACCTCTGAGCGGCACTTTTTTTGCACACCATATGCTAAATGACAAGTTCACATGGACCACAAGGGCTCAGAGAAGGTTGGGGGAGGGGACCCACTGGAACAGCTGTTGGGAGACAGATCGTAGCCTCCCGTCAAAGCCATCCAGCGTGTTCTTTAACGTTGGGTTGTTTTACCTCTGAGCGGCACTTTTTTGCACACCATGGGCTAAATGAAAAGTTCACATGGACCACGAGGGCTCAGAGAAGGTTGGGGGAGGGGACCCACTGGAACAACTGTTGGAAAACAGATGGTAGCCTCCCGTCAAGGCTATCCAGCGTGTTCTTTAACGTTGGGTTGTTTTACCTCTGAGCGGCACTTTTTTTGCACAGCATGGGCTAAATGAAAAGTTCACATGGACCACGAGTGCTCAGAGAAGGTTGGGCGAGGGGACCCACTGGAACAGCTGTTGGGAGACAGATGGTAGCCTCCCGTCAAGGCCATCCAGCGTGTTCTTTAACGTTGGGTTGTTTTACCTCTGAGCGGCACTTTTTTTGCACAGCATGGGCTAAATGACAAGTTCACATGGACCACGAGTGCTCAGAGAAGGTTGGGCGAGGGGACCCACTGGAACAGCTGTTGGGAGACAGATGGTAGCCTCCCGTCAAGGCCATCCAGCGTGTTCTTTAACGTTGGGTTGTTTTACCTCTGAGCGGCACTTTTTTTGCACACCATATGCTAAATGACAAGTTCACATGGACCACAAGGGCTCAGAGAAGGTTGGGGGAGGGGACCCACTGGAACAGCTGTTGGGAGACAGATGGTAGCCTCCCGTCAAAGCCATCCAGCGTGTTCTTTAACGTTGGGTTGTTTTACCTCTGAGCGGCACTTTTTTGCACACCATGGGCTAAATGAAAAGTTCACATGGACCACGAGGGCTCAGAGAAGGTTGGGGGAGGGGACCCACTGGAACAACTGTTGGAAAACAGATGGTAGCCTCCCGTCAAGGCTATCCAGCGTGTTCTTTAACGTTGGGTTGTTTTACCTCTGAGCGGCACTTTTTTTGCACAGCATGGGCTAAATGACAAGTTCACATGGACCACGAGGGCTCAGAGAAGGTCGGGGGAGGGGACCCACTGGAACAGCTGTTGGGAGATAGATGGTAGCCTCCCGTCAAGGCCATCCAGCGTGTTCTTTAACGTTGGGTTGTTTTACCTCTGAGCGGCACTTTTTTTGCACCCCATGGGCTAAATGACAAGTTCACATGGACCACAAGGGCTCAGAGAAGGTTGGGGGAGGGGACCCACTGGAACAGCTGTTGGGAGACAGATGGTAGCCTCCCGTCAAGGCCATCCAGCGTGTTCTTTAACGTTGGGTTGTTTTACCTCTGAGCGGCACTTTTTTTGCACACCATGGGCTAAATGACAAGTTCACAAGGACCACAAGGGCTCAGAGAAGGTTGGGGGAGGGGACTCACTGGAACAGCTGTTGGGAGACAGATGGTAGCCTCCCGTCAAGGCCATCCAGCGTGTTCTTTAACGTTGGGTTTTTTTACCTCTGAGCGGCACTTTTTTTGCACACCATTGGCTAAATGATCAGGTCACATGGACCCCGAAGGCTCAGAGAAGGTTGGGGGAAGGGACCCACTGGAACAGCTATTGGGAGACAGATGGTAGTCTCCCGTCAAGTCCATCCAGTGTGTTCTTTAACGTGCACAGGGTATGGCTCTCCCACACACGGGGTCACGGCTTAACGTCCCATCCGACGGACGTCGGCCTTTACCAAGCCCATCGGTGTCCCATACTGACCGTGGGCAATGCGATGAGGTTTACGGAGATAAATCTGAACGCTGACCCAGCTGGGACTCGAACCTGGGAGCTATAGATTATGAGCCTGGCGCGCTACCGACTGAGCAACCGCCGCCTCTCTATATGGGGCCTCGGCTTCGATGTACGACGGCTTTTCCAATCTCATCGGTGCCCCCTTTCTGAGCGAGGGCAGTGGGTGGTGTTTCGTGGAGACAAATCTCGTCGTAGGCACATTGAGACTCGGACCTGGGATGATATAGGAATGTAGAGGAATTTCTGATGACCAATGAGCCGTCCCATGGCCGAGTGGTTAGCGCGCTTGGCTACTGATCTAAGGGACTTGGGTTCGAGCCCCGGGTAAGGCATGGCTGTTTGTGTCGTTTTTATGCTGAGGTCCTGCCATCTTCACAGACCTTCTACTCTGGCATATAAACTGACAGGCTCCTGTCAGACCTCTGTTGCAAGCAGCTGCTTGAGGGGGTATTTTTTTTTTTAATGAACTGATCTTGTCATAATCAAAGTTGAAATTTTTATTATCATATGCAGGGTTTAGATGGAAGAGATTTTTTTTCGACGTATCTATTCATAGGTTAAGGAAAATATCACTCTGAATTTAACGTCGATCAATGTTAGAGAATAAATTGTCTTTAGCCGAGTGGGATACGACCCACGACCTTCTGATCACATGTCAGGGCGCTGGACTACCTGCCGACGATCAAGATCTCCTCTAATTGACGCTATGAACATTTCTATTATGTCACATATAGGCGCTATTCCGGCATCTTGCCACAAGCGGCAGACAATGCAAAATAATGGAAAATATGTCTTACAAATATATCATTGATGAATCATGGTCTGTAAATGGTAGCTAGGTAGTCACTGGAAGGAGAGCTATGCACCAATCCCCTGTGATGAGGCATAGAACCTGCCAGGCCTAGCACCTAATGTCCGACCCCGCCTTCTCGTGGTGCAGACCGTTAGTACCTTTCAAAAGTGATACTCTCTTGTGGAAGTGAACGGAAGGGGAGGGCTGCCAGATTAGTGTGGTCTACTGATCTGGACAACTATGGATACTTTTAACTTTTTTTTCTACCCTGCTGAGGAGTGGTCAACCGCAGAGGGTCCTAGTGCTGACCATATAAACCCACTGGACTGTAAATGGTAGCTAGGTAGTCACTGGAAGGTGAGCTATGCACCAATCCCCTGTGATGATGCATAGAACCGGCCAGGCCTAGCACCTAATGTCCGACCCCGCCTTCTCGTGGTGCAGACCGTTAGTACCTTTCAAAAGTGATACTCTCTTGTGGAAGTGAACGGAAGGGGAGGGCTGCCAGATTAGTGTGGTCTACTGATCTGGACAACTATGGATACTTTTAACTTTTTTTTCTACCCTGCTGAGGAGTGGTCAACCGCAGAGGGTCCTAGTGCTGACCATATAAACCCACTGGACTGTAAATGGTAGCTAGGTAGTCACTGGAAGGAGAGCTATGCACCAATCCCCTGTGATGATGCATAGAACCGGCCAGGCCTAGCACCTAATGTCCGACCTCGCCTTCTCGTGGTGCAGACCGTTAGTACCTTTCAAAAGAGATACTCTCTTGTGGAAGTGAACGGAAGGGGAGGGCTGCCAGATTAGTGTGGCCTACTGATCTGGACAACTATGGCTACTTTTCTTTTTTTTTCTACCCTGCTGAGGAGTGGTCAACCACACAGGGTCCTAGTGCTGACCATATAAACCCACTGGACTGGACTGATATATGGCTCTGAGCTTGATTATGGATCCTGATTTTGCTGCACTGGTGGGCTTCTGTGGAGGGATAATCTTCCGCAGTGGTTTCTGTTTGTTTGTGGGTTGACAGCCCCAAGTGAATAGATTCACAGGATATGTTTATCAGCTGGTGGATAATCCTGAGCAGAAGTCATCGCAGGCACCTGAACTCTTTGCTTCTATTGGCATCGTCAAATTCTACATTGGAGGAAGTCTTCCAGTGTAGATGGCTTCAGCCTTTAGTGGTGGGGGAACGGGTCTTTGCCCCACGTCTGCGATTAGGGGGCTGTTTGATATTGTCGGCATTCCCTCTCTCAATAAACATAGTTTCTTTAAACATCCCACTAACCATTTTCTCTCCATAGGTAGTTGGAATGTGAGGACTCTGCACAGAGCTTTTTCTCTTGATGTCCTCACACAAGAATTCCACCGTTATAATTTAGATATTCTCGGCTTGCAAGAGACCAGATGGACAGATAAAGGTCAGATTCTTAAAAATAATCTTAAATTTCTCTTTTCAGGGAGGGACGACAATAAGCATCACCAAGGCGTGGGTCTGCTTCTAAGCAGACACACCACCTTCTAGGATATGAGTGCATTAATGAAAGGTTTCTTTACAGCAAAATTCCAGACAAGCGTTAAAGACTTGAATGTTATCTGCTGTTATGCCCCCACTGAGGATGCCGATGAGGATGAGCAAGTAAGAAAGCCTGTGAAGTTAGTTTTTATAGCACACTTTGAGTGATCTGTGTGAAAAATTATGTAAATATATATCAGAGCACGTGTTCGAAATGGCCTTCCTGAGCAGCAGTGCACATCTCACGGCAGTGGCGCACTCAGGATTTAATCTTGGGGTAGCCGAGTTGAACGGATAAAAATATTTTAATGGAAATTCAATAAAATTCATTAGGTGATTTTAAAAATTTATTTTAAAAATAAAATCCAGTTTTCTTTTCTTTTTACAAAGCATAAGTAGTATAGAAGTGGAGGATTGGGTTGGGATGTTTTACCTCTGAGCGGCACTTTTTTGCACACCATGGGCTAAATGGCAAGTTCACATGGACCACGAGGGCTCAGAGAAGGTAGGGGGAGGGGACCCACTGGAACAGCTGTTGGGAGACAGATGGTAGCCTCCCGTCAAGGCCATCCAGCGTGTTCTTTAACGTTGGGTTGTTTTACCTCTGAGCGGCACTTTTTTGCACACCATGGGCTAAATTGCCAGGTCACAAGAACCCCGAGGGCTCAGAGAAGGTAGGGGGAGGGGACCCACTGGAACAACTGTTGGGAGACAGATGGTAGCCTCCCGTCAAGGCCATCCAGCGTGTTCTTTAACGTTGGGTTGTTTTACCTCTGAGCGGCACTTTTTTGCACACCATGGGCTAAATGGCCAGGTCACAAGAATCCCGAAGGCTCAGAGAAGGTTGGGGGAGGGGACCCACTGAAACAGCTGTTGGAAGCCAGATGGTAGACTCCCATCAAGGCCATCCAGTGTGTTCTTTAACGTGCACAGAGTATGGCTCTCCCGCACACGGGGCCATGGCTTAACGTCTCATCCGACGGACGGCGGCCTTTTGAAGCCCATCGGAGTCCCCTACTGACCGTTGGCAGGGCGGGGAGTTTTGCGCAGATAAATCTCAACGCTGACCCAGCTGGGACTCACCTGGGAACTGGCAGATTACGATCCTGGCGCGCTACCGACTGAGCCACCCCCGCCTCATAGAAATAGAAGACACGACACAATATAAATATTAAAAAAAAAGTGAATTTTAATAAGGAAAGGATTTTTGGAAAATTTTCTAGTGTTTTTTTTTTTCCTATTTCTTTGGGGGGTGCCAGGTTTCTTTGGCCCCCTCTTTGAGTGCGCAACTGTCTCAGAGTCTTCTCATCGACTGTCGAACACGTTCAAAAAGTCCCTGAGTATTCTGAATTTTTTTCACAACCATCCACAATCCGTTCGCGCAGAACTTGTGTGTTAGGAAAAGAGGTTGTATAAACATCAGCCTTAATGTTTACCCATAAGAAGAAATCCAGCAGATTTAAATCGTCAGATGAATGCAGACCATGCAGTTGGTCCACCTCTACAAATGCAATGGGCACGGCATGTACGACTGAGATCACCCACAAGTGGTGGTATTTTGTCCAACATCTTCTGCATAGGTCTAATATGTATACCATCAGACATCAAATGATGCAAATTTAGCTCGCATCGTACTTTTCGACAGGCTTCCTTAGTTGCACTCTCAAAATGTGCTATAACTCGGAAGGGAAGCGTTTCGGGCCCAATGTTTAAAGGAACTTTTTTTTTTTCATTTCTTGCTCAGTGTTTATAGGAACTTTTTTTTCTTCATTTCAGGCCCAATGTTTATAGGAACTTTTTTTTTCTTCATTTCAGGCCCAATGTTTATAGGAACTTTTTTTTTTTTCATTTCGGGCCCAATGTTTATAGGAACTTTTTTTTCTTCATTTCAGGCCCAATGTTTATAGGAACTTTTTTTTCTTCATTTCAGGCCCAATGTTTATAGGAACTTTTTTTCTTCATTTCAGGCCCAATGTTTATAGGAACTTTTTTTCTTCATTTCAGGCCCAATGTTTATAGAAATATTTTTTTTTTGGAGCCCAATGTTCATAGGAACTTTTTTTTTTCATTTCGGGCCCAATGTTTATAGGAACGTTTTTTTTTTCATTTCGGGCCCAATGTTCATAGGAACTTTTTTTTTTTCATTTCGTGCTCAGTGTTTATAGGAACGTTTTTGTTTTTTTTTTTTTTTCATTTCGGGCCCAATGTTTATAGGAACTTTTTTTTTTTTCATTTCGTGCTCAGTGTTTATAGGAACGTTTTTTTTTTTTTTTTTCATTTCGGGCCCAATGTTTATAGGAACTTTTTTTCTTCATTTCAGGCCCAATGTTTATAAGAACTTTTTTCTTCATTTCAGGCCCAATGTTTATAGGAACTTTTTTTCTTCATTTCAGGCACAATGTTTATAGGAATATTTTTTTTCGGGTCCAATGTTTATAGGAACTTTTTTTTTTTCATTTCGGGCCCAATGTTTATAGGAACTTTTTTTTTCATTTCGTGCTGTGTTTATAGGAATGTTTTTTTTTTTCATTTCGGGCCCAATGTTTATAGGAACTTTTTTTTTTTTTTTTTCATTTCGTGCTCAGTGTTTATAGGAACGTTTTTTTTTCCTTTCGGGCCCAATGTTTATAGGAACGTTTTTTCTTCATTTCAGGCCCAATGTTTATAGGAATATTTTTTTTTCGGGCCCAATGTTTATAGGAACTTTTTTCTTCATTTCAGGCCCAATGTTTATAGGAACTTTTTTTCTTCATTTCAGGCCCAATGTTTATAGGAACTTTTTTTCTTCATTTCAGGCCCAATGTTTATAGGAATATTTTTTTTTCGGGCCCAATGTTTATAGGAACTTTTTTTCTTTTTTTTTTCATTTCGGGCCTAATATTTATAGGAACGTTTTTTCATTTTGGGCCCAATGTTTGTAGCAACGTTTTTTTCTTCATTTCAGGCCCAATGTTTATAGGAACTTTTTTTTTCATTTCGGGCCCAATGTTGATTAGGTCATTTTGGGCCCAATGTTTTCCCTGACCCAATGTTTATAGGAACTTTTTTCATTACTATGTGCAGTAGAACATGTCCCTAAAGTTTGACGATACCTTTTGGAAACACCCCTACATAGCATGCATAGCTATATAGCTATATATTCCTTAAATAGCTATATATATATATATCCATATACAGGGTGAATCTGAAAAAGTGGGCAAAACTTTACGCGGTGGTAGAACGCAGCTATACGATCAATATTCGTCATAGAATGTATTGTCGGAATGCAAACGGCGAGCCGCTAGGTGGCGTTGGAAATGGTATAAAAGGGTCGGTCCTCGCACCCAACGGCATTTCTACCGTGGATTGCCGAGAGGATGGCTGGTTACTTACGGCCAAAAAAGTGCATATCCGCCACGAAATGGCGGATATGCACTTTTTGAGCAATTTCTTTGAGCATGTACCTCAATTACATTCCTGTTAATAAAATGTTTTCTGAAGTATCTCCTCTCCTTCTTGTGTTCATTCTTTAAATGTGACAGTGGAAAACTACCTTTTAACTTCTCACCGCTTGCGTTCCGACCATACATTCTATGACGAATATTGCTCGTATAGCTGCGTTCTACCACCCCGTAAAGTTTTGCCCACTTTTTCAGATTCACCCTGTATATATATATATCATGATCGCAAAGCTTATAAAAAAAAATATTGTAAAGAAATAAAACTGATATTGATTTTAAAGTCATACTTCAGAGCTTCTATCAGAAGATTTCAAAAAAGTATCTCGACTACAGACGTTTCCTTTTTCTCTGTTTCACTTTCTATTTTTTTTTCTTTTTTCCGAATTCCACCTCCATTAAATTCGGGCTAAAGAAATTTTTGGTTGATGATCTTTCATAAGTGCCATAATTTCGTTTAGAAAAATACATATACTTTTAAAAAGGTAATCTTTTCAATATAGGGAACTTAACGCTGCTGTTGCAAAAGATGAACGGTACAAACTTGAAAAAGTTAATTTGAAAGTTCCGAGAGCTTAATTAATAATCTTTTCTCACAGAATTCTTTTAATTCTTCCACTTTCTTTTATTATTTCAATACTAGCCTCTTCTTTCAAACCGAAGTCTCGATTTTCCCCTTGGCCGGACGACAAAAGATTTCTGAGAGGTGGTAAGTTTTCTTCCAAGTTAAAATATGAAATCCCAAAACGAAAAAAAGTGTCATTAAAGTAGAAAGAGAAGCGAAAATTAAAACTCTCTGCATAAAACAGTAGAGATTTGATTATCCATACTCGATTATCGAGAAATTGGTTGTAAGGGAAGAAAACCAAAAATTATTTCTTGGAAATGGATTATAATGAAATTAATAAAGGTGTTGGATTGGATTGTTTTACCTCTGAGCGGCACTTTTTTACACACCATGGTGGCCAGATCACAAGGACCCCGAAGGCTCAGAGAAGGTTGGAGGAGAGGACCCAATAGAACAGCTGTTGGGAGACAGATGGTAGCCTCCCGTCAAGGCCATCCAGCGTGTTCTTTGTCGTTGGGTTGTTTTACCTCTGAGCGGCACTCTTTTGCACACCATGGGCTAAATTGGCCAGGTCACAAGGACCCCGAAGGCTCAGAGAAGGTTGGGGGAGGGGACCCACTGGAACAGCTGTTGGGAGACAGATGGTAGTCTCCTGTCAAGGCCATCCAGCGTGTTCTTTAATGTTTGGTTGTTTTACCTCTGAGCGGCACTTTTTTCCACACCATGGGCTAAATGGCCAGGTCACATGGACCCCGAAGGCTCAGAGAAGGTTGGGGGAGGGGAGCCACTGGAACAGCTGTTGGGAGACAGATGGTAGCCTCTCGTCAAGGTCATCCAACGTGTTCTTTGTGGTTGGGTTGTTTTACCTCTGAGCGGCACTCTTTTGCACACCATGGGCTAAATTGGCCAGATCACAAGGACCCCGAAGGCTCAGAGAAGGTTGGGGGAGGGGATCCACTGGAACAGCTGTTGGGAGACAGATGGTAGCCTCCCGTCAAGGCCATCCAGCGTGTTCTTTGACGTGCACAGGGTATGGCTCTCACGCACACGGGGTCACGGCTTAACGTCCCATCCGACGGACGGCGGTCTTTCCAAGACCATCGGTGTCCCCTACTGACATTGGGCAGGGCGGGGAATTTTGCGGAGATAAATCTCAACGCTGACCCAGCTGGGACTCGAACCTGGGAACTACAGATTATGAGCCCCCCCCCCCCGGAATTTGATTATTCGAGTATGTAACTTTCATTCTCTTCACTTGATGGAATCAAAGTCATAAGTTAATTCGTGTCAGCAGATAATAACAAAAGCTGTCTCTGACGAGGTCTCACCTTCCTCACAGATCACGAGCCGATGTTGGCTCAGTCAGTAGCGTGCCAGGCTCGTAATCTTCAGCTCCCAGATTCAAATTCCACCTATGCCTGCGTTAAGATTTATTTCCGATAAAATCCCACCCAGTCCTCGGTCAGAAACCCCCCCCCCCCCCAGGTCAGTTCCCCACCCAGTCCTCGGTCAGAAACACGGCATTGATAGGCTTGGAAAGGTCATGGGCCGTTGGATGGATGGTCCCACGTGCAGGAGAGACATATCCTAATACACGTTAATTGTTTAAGGTATTCATAACAGAAATCTTAAATATTAATACAAAGAGGCTGTAAAATATCATATTCACCACAAGATATTGGCTATATGCAAATTGTGAGTTTTAACCCTTTCACGACTAAGGGAAACATTTTTCCCATTTTAAAATTGGTGATTGTCGTATTTAATTATAACCTTATCTGCATTTTTTATACAGAATGTCAAAATAGAACGTATGCCGAACGCAATTACGTAAACGGGAACGTTTACAAAACAAAAACAGAACTGTCAGGGCGCATAATATATGTACTATGTGCAATGTCCATCTTTGCCTCACTACCAAAAGAAATTGCTTCGCAGAATATCATAATTAGCACATCATTTTGTATAGTAATTTTAGTTCATAATTTTGTATTATTTTAGTTAACATTTTGTTCTAATAAACCAATAAATAAAAGACATTGCATAATAAGCCTAACTATAATTTGTGTTACCTTTATAGTCCATTGGGAAAAATATTTCCCATAAAATTCCAAAAAAACTACACATTGTTATGTATTTTTTTTATGACTTTTATTTATTTTACGTCTAAACAAGCTAAAATAAACAGTTACATACTAATATTTACTCTTAGAAACCTTATGGTCCTGAAAGGGTTAACAGAGAGTAAAATTTAATTTACGTTTTCCTAAAGGGCAGATATTTACATCATGTTAATCGTGAAAACTTATGAAAAGTAATTTTAAGTTTAGGAAAAAGAAAGCCCCTGAAAACGTGGTAATTGCGAAAGTACTAACGAAGTTTCCTTATTTATAAGTTTGAAGAGGATGAAGTTTTGCACTTCAACTTTCGAACACAAAATGCTGAATTTAGAATTCGGCATTTCAGTTCCGTTAATGAAAAAACTGTTTTCATGAAAACCGAATCTGAAAAAAAAAATCGAAGTGTTTGTGTGGGGGGTTTGGTTTGGTTTGTTTTACCTCTGAGCGGCACTTTTTTGCACACCATGGGGCTAAATGGCCAGGCCACAAGGATCCCGAAGGCTCAGAGAAGCTTGGGGGAGGGGACCCACTGGAACAGCTGTTGGGAGACAGATGGTAGCCTCCCGTCAAGGCCATCCAGCGTGTTCTTTAACGTGCACAGGGTATGGCTCTCCAGCACACGGAGCCACGGCTTAACGTCCCATCCGACGGACGGCGGCCTTTTTAAGCCCATCGGTGTCCCCTACTGACCGTGGGCAGGGCGGGGAAATTTTGCGGAGATAAATCTCAACGCTGACCCAGCTGGGACTCGAACCTGGGAACTACAGGTTACGAGCCTGGCGCGCTACCGACTGAGCCACCCCCGCCCCCATTGTTGGGGGGGGGAGTGAAGAGTGGAATAATTGACTAGATTGAACTGAAAAGGGATAATTCTTGTTTATTTTTTCTGAAAATTATTATTGCCAAATAATCGACCACTGGGCCATTTACTTCTCAGTCAGTTGAGGAATGTTTGGCCATTGTCGGTTCTCTTGAAAAAATTTGTAAACAGTGCCAAATGCAATGATTTATTTTCTTGACAATAATTCACAAGTACGAATTATACGTCGAAAGCATCGATTTAATAATATTAACGTGAATGAGCTTTCACTGCCAATGTAATGTGCATTGCAAGTCAACTTCCCTCGATGATAATATAATAATATTTGTTCTATGACATTCATTTAAATCTATTTATTTTTATTACATTTATTTCACTGAGATTCAACTTGGTCATATAACATAAAACCTAATAACCATAATAGTACATTACAACGTAGAAACCAACTCAAAAGTTGCAGATTTCTAAATTATCAGAAAGCTGTAAAATATTCCCTCAAGCAGCTGCTTACCACAGTGGTCTGACAAGAGCTTGTCAGTTTATATATGCCATAGTAGAAGGTCTGAGAGGCTGGCAGGACCTCAGCAGAAAAATGACACATCCATGCCTTACCCGGAGCTCGAACTCAGATCCTAGATCAGCAGCCTAGCGCGCTAACCACCCGGCCATATGGCATGATAAACACATTACTGTGTCATGATAAAGGTATCGAATGAGTGACACAAGTGAAATGTAGCAAAACAGTTCTTGATGGTTTCCTGCGAAATATAGTAAAATAGTTGCTGTGTATCAGGCATAGTTATCTTCAATGTTATTGTACTTAGGGTTGGGTTGTTTTACCTCTGAGCGGCACTTTTTTGCACACCATGGGCTAAATGGCCAGGTCACATGGACCCCGAAGGCTCAGAGAAGGTTGGGGGAGGGGACCCACTGGAACAGCTGTTGGGAGACAGATGGTAGCCTCCCGTCAAGGCCATCCAGCGTGTTCTTTAACGTTGGGTTGTTTTACCTCTGAGCGGCACTTTTTTGCACACCGTGGGCTAAATGGCCAGGTCACATGGACCCCGAAGGCTCAGAGAAGGTTGGGGGAGGGGACCCACTGGAACAGCTGTTGGGAGACAGATGGTAGCCTCCCGTCAAGGCCATCCAGCGTGTTCTTTAACGTGCACAGGGTATGGCTCTCCCGCACACGGGACCACGGCTAAACGTCCCATCCGACGGACGGCGGCCTTTCCAAGCCCATCGGTGTCCCCTACTGACCGTGGGCAGGGCGGGGTATTTTGCGGAGATAAATCTCAACGCTGACCCAGCTGGGACTCGAACCTGGGAACTACAGATTACGAGCGTGGCGCGCTACCGACTGAGCCACCCCCGCCCCACTTAGTTTCTATTATATCCATAAATTTCAACAAATTCCAGTCCATTCCTGTTAGGATTACCAGATGCCAGTATTCTAAAAGGAGAATAGTAAAAACTAGAAATGAGGACGAAGGATTTGTGAAATCAATTTTTTCGTACTCTATTTCAAGCATCGACTGCAGTTCAGTAAGAAAAAGGCCTAATTCTAATTATTCAGTACACTTTAAAATATATGAACTGCAGATTTTATTCAGACTTGATAAGCAGTCAAGAATCGTGTGTGTGTAGTGGTTAGCAGTGACTTGGGTCTTGGTAGGGCATGCTTTTGTATGAGAAAGCTTGTATTAACCAGAAGAAGCTCCTTAATTCTTCGCTGTCCTTTTGTGTGCAAATAAAAAAATAAAACTTCCGTCAGCTTTAGTAGCTTCAACTATTCATGGGCGCAAGCAAAATTTTATGCAATTTTCTAACGCGCATACTTTTTTCAATCTGGAATGTAACTTGCTCATATTGAAATTACAGAAAATAATAACTTTTAGAACGCTAACAGAATTAATTTAGCATTCACGATTTGCATTTGTAGTAAATTATTTCACGGTTAACAAAAAAAATAATTTTATGGTCGTGGGTTTAAGAAATTTAAAAAAAGTACGAAAAACGCTTTAATTTTAATTTAAAACATGTTATGAGTTTATACAAAAATATGGACATTTCGTGGATTTTAAAATTCCGGGATGACACGAGATAAAAAAAAAAAGGAAGATATTTTTTCCTTCTGGAGGACGTATATTAACCCTAATTCCTGTAGACTGGTCTACACTTCAAGCAAGGGGCGGGGTGGCTCAGTCGGTAGCGCGCCAGGCTCGTAATCTGTAGTTCCCAGGTTCGAGTCCCAGCTGGGTCAGCGTTGAGATTTATCTCCGCAAAATTCCCCGCCTTGCCCACGGTCAATAGGGGACACCGATGGGCTAGAAAAGGCCGCCGTCCGTCGGATGGGACGTTAAGCCGTGGCCCCGTGTGCGGGACATCCATACCCTGTGCACGTTAAAGAACACGCTGGATGGCCTTGACGGGAGGCTACCATCTGTCTCCCAACAGCTGTTCCAGTGGGTCCCCTCCCCCAACCTTCTCTGAGCCTTCGGGGTCCATGTGACCTGGCCATTTAGCCCATGGTGTGCAAAAAAGTGCCACTCAGAGGTAAAACAACCCAACCCAACACTTCAAGCATTGCAAGACCAAAGGCACCATTTACTGTATTTAATTACAGAAAATTTGTCTACTCAAACTACAAATCTGTGGAAAATATATAAAAAATTATACAATGATATAACTCCAAATAATCCAATACATACATATTCCTTAAAAAACAATAGGACAATACAAGAAGCCACAGATGACTTAGCTCAACATTTTATACATTTACACTTAAAACCAGATAATAAAACAATTAAAAAATTAAAAAATTAAAAAATATTTCACAAGCTATATTATAATAATAAAACAGACTATCTAAATCTCCCTTTTTCTCTTTTGAAACTAAGATCTGTCATTAAAAATTTAAAAAACAACACTTCTCCTGGCCCTGACGGAATTACCAATAAATTATTAAAAAATTTAACCCTTGAATAGCAAATTAAATTACTTGAACTATTTAATAAATTTTGGTCTACAAAAGGAGCGGGATGGCTCAGTCGGTAGCGCGCCAGGCTCGTAATCTGTAGTTCCCAGGTTCGAGTCCCAGCTGGGTCAGCGTTGAGATTTATCTTTGCAAAATTCCCCATCCTGCCCATGTTCAGTAGGGGACACTGATGTGCTTGGAAAGGCTGCCGTCCATTGGATGGGACATTAAGCCATTTCCCCATGTGCGGAAAAGCCATACCCTGTGCACGTTAAAGAACACGCTAGATGGCCTTGACAGGAGGCTACCATCTGTCTCCCAATAGCTGTTCCAGTGGGTCCCCTCCCCCAACATTCTCTGAGCCTTTGGGGTCCATGTGACCTGGCCATTTAGCCCATGGTGTGCAAAAAAGTGCCGCTCAGAGGTAAAACAACCCAACCCAAATTGGTCTACAAAAACTTACCCTCAAAAAAGAAAACAAAAATACTGAAAACTTTACATTATACAGACCCATATGTTTAAGTTCTAACGTTCTTAAATTTTTTGAAAGACTAGTTTCAACAGATTAATTTGGCACATAAAAAAAATTCAAAATTTTAGATAATAACTTTTTCGGATTCAGACCTGGCAGATCATCAAAAGACCTATTATTAAACATTATATCAGCTGCAGAATACACAATAAAAAATAGCTTATACATGGTTGCTACTATAATAGATATGGAAAAAGCCTTTGACTCAATATCACATCAAGGCTTAACAGAAAAACTCAGAAAACTAAAATTTTGTGGAAAAGTTTTTTTCTTTCTCTCACATCTCATATTAGAAAAAAACTTCAGAGTAAAAAAATGGTAATAAATTATCAAATGAGTATAAATTTGAAAATGGAATCGTACAGGGAGGCATATTATCTCCTATGTTCTTTAATATTTATCTAAACGACATCTCAGAAGTCTTTAATCCAGAAATTAGTTACGGAACATATGCTGATGACATTATCTTCTGGTCGATTGATACAGATATAAATATTTTAAATAAAAGAATACAAAATTCAATAAATAAACTATCAATATATACTGAAAAATGGAACTTAAAAATTTCTACTGAAAAAACAAAAATAATTTTTTTTCATAGAAAAAATAAAATCACAGACGAATTAAAAATACAATTAAATAACAAAGATATCACAATAACGGATAATATTAAATTCTTGGGATTACACTTAGATTCAAAATTAAAATGGAATAATTATATATACAATGCAATTGAAAAATCTAAAAAACTTTTTAACTATTTAAGATTTCTTGGAGGATCAAACTGGGGAAGCTCTAATAAAAATTTATTATTAATTTTAAATTCAATTATCCTACCTAAATGTTTATATGGCATCGAACTTCTAACTACCATTTCAAAAACAAAATTAAAAAAATTAGAAACAATTCAAACAAAAACAATAAAATACTGTTTAGGCTTAATGCAATCAACAAATAAGCTAAATACATATGCAGAAACTGCAATACCACCAATAGAAATAAAAAGAAAATATCCATTAAAAAATCTAATCTTTCGCATTTTTGCTAAAAATAAACAACATCCTATAATAGGCAAATTAATGATGCAATTTCTTGATGTTTCACTATATAACTTTCCCGAAAAAGTAAAAACTTTAGACATTTTTAATAATAAAACTAGTGATGACTATATTCTGAACTTTCCTTATTGGATTGCTCCTTTACCTATAATTAAAGATAAAATATTTGAAATAGAAAACAAAAAACAACAAGACTCATCTACTTTAAAAATCTTAACTGAAACATACATCCATGATAAAATTCAAACTTCATTCAAATATATTCAGACGGATCTATAAATTTTGAAACTCTTAACGCATCTGGAACATTCTATTGCCCTACAGAACAATTTGAATACCTTTTTAAACTCGACTCATTTCAACCAATTATTATTCCAGAATTAATTGCAATTACCTTAGCTATAAATTGGTCATTAAAATTCCATAATCAAAATATTATAATATTAACTGATAGCAAATCTGCTTTACAAAATTTTCAATCTAACATATTTAAAAGTTAATTTCTTTCTATACTTAAATGACATAATTACTTTAATGTTCAAACACCTAAACCAACACAACATTCTACACATACATTGGATACCATCACACGTCAATATCAAACACAACGAATATGTCGACAGCTTAGCTAAAAAAGCTTCAAATCTAAATCAACTTATGCAATCTCCATTTAATTATTCAATATAAAAAAAATATTAATAGATGAACTTCAATCATGGTATGATATAAAAGCTCAAAACACACAGATATAAAATATCTCCTTTAATAAACAAATTTAACGATTATGGATTAAATAAAAAATGAATAAAACTTATATTAATAATAAAAGCCAATCTTTCTTTAACTAAATCTACATTATTTAAATTTAAGAAAATAACTTCTCCTAATCGCGAACACTGCAATGAAATACAATCTATTGAACATATAATATTTCAGTGTAATTATTACAGAAAGGAAAGGAAAGAATACTTTGAAAAATTAAATAAATTTAATATTAACAACTTTAATTTCAAAACTATTTTAGAATCTACAAAAAAATCACTAAAACCTACTTTATATAAATTCCTCTTAAAATTCTTAAAAAATATAAATATGTCTGATCAATTATAAACAAAAACATACATATAAATATTAAAAAAAATTATATATATATATAAATATGAATATATATATATAAAAATTATGTATGGAACAAAAAACACAAAACAGTGACTGAATGAGTCTGCATAAACCCTTTTCTATGCAGGAATATTCATTGTGTGATATGCTCATCATCATCATCATCATCATCCTGTATTTAAAAAAAAATTCTAAACATTAATGTACATGGTAATGTTTACAGGGTCTGAAAGGGTAAAGGAAACCTGGGATTTCTTTTTCTCGAATCTTTGAGCATTTTAGAATTGGCCAGATTTGGGAATTAAATTTCTGACAGTATGAAATTGAAACTCATTTAAACAATTCTTTTTTTCTAAAGAAATAACTTGCTAAATGTATATCGATATCCGATATAAATGAAGCTGCTAAATTAATATCGATATCCGATATAAGGTTCGAGTCCCAAATATGCTAGCGTTATGATTTATCTTTGTCTAAACTCCACTCTGCGCTGGTTGAGAGATGGGACACCGATGGGCTTGGAAAAGTCGCCGTCCGTTGTACGAGACATTAAGCCATGTGCTGTAGAACCGTAAACCTGTGCACGTTGAAGAACACGCTGGATGGCCTTGACGGGAGGCTCCCTTCTGTATCCCAACAGCTGTTCCAGTGGGTCCTCTCCACCAATCTTCTCTGAATCGTTGGGATACTTGTGATTTAACTATTAAATCCCATTGCTTGCAAAAAAAGTTCAGAGGTTCAACGCGACCCAGCATTGAGGAGGAAAATTCATAGAATGTAGATGTTCTCTGAAGTTTTTTAGTACCGACTCTAAATGATATTCACTCCCTTAGAAATTACCTCTCCTTTCAATTCACAACAAAAATAGGATCTTTAAAAAGTCTCCTTTAAAACAAAGCGTTTAATTTCAAGTTTTTTTATATACTTTTTTTTTATCAAGTAAGCGAAAGAGAAGTCAGTGTAGAACATTGATTGGGATTTTCGAAAGAATAAAAAAAAACGGAGTATCGGAGTGGGAGGAAGAATACAAAAGTCTGTGACAGAACTCGAAACTTCACGTCCAACTCATCTCAAGTCTGGGAGGCAAGATGGGATCAGAAATAATCCTATCAGCTCTCAGAGCTTAGATCAAGGACACTTACTGATCTGTCAACGTTTGTGAAGTTTCATCTGATAAGAGCATCAGAGTCACCCATATACAGAGCTGTATTTGCACTTTATGCGTTTGTAGACATATGCAGAAGTAGTTTCTGATCTGGGGGGCAAATGGAGTCCTTCCCCTCCTTTGAGAATGATAATTGGGGTAATGGGGGCAAATATTATTGAACTTGTGCCGATGTTATTCATTTTTAAAGATCTTTAAAACGGAGGGGAAAATGTTATACTGCAATGGATATCGAATCTCTTGTAATCTTCGTATATGGAGTCGCCATTTTAGGTTGGAGCCATCTAGGCAAGTGCGTCTTGTTTGTTTAAAGGTACTGGTCATCTAGCAATCACATTTGAAGCATTTACTAACTGTGCACTAAATGGTTGATCAAAGTGTCCTCAAATGGGCTGAAATTATGAAGTTGAAATCGCATTTAGAATGAAACAGGGCTTAATTTTTCTGTGGTAATGATGTTCCCATGGAACTAACATCGTGATTTTGATTCATAAATAATCAAAAACTGTCACTTCCAAAAACTCAGTTTTTGGCGATATAGTTCTCAAAGTTTTTTTTTTAAGAATATAATTTTTATTCATAACAGTAAAGAATACAAATACATTTACACTTTGACCCGCAAAGCTAAATAGCTTATCTGCAGGAAAATGAATAAATTATATTAAACATAGGTCATTCAGCCACAAAAATGGGGTACATCAAATAAATCCACAAAACACAACACATAAAAATCAGTTAACTAGAAAATACCAAATAATTTTTCAATTCCATTTTAAGTCTTCTAAAAGAATCTGTATTTAGTAATTCTTTTGGAATAGCATTAAATATAAGTGGTACTTGATATTCGGAGGTATGTTTCCCGTAATTATTTCGAAAATTTGGCAATTTGTAATAACCTTGGTTTTGAAGTCTTGTATTTTTATTATGTTGAATTTTTAGTTTGTAAGTTTCGTCAAAAATTTTTTTAATTATTACATTATATTTATATAAATTGCTGTAGGATAAAAGATTTAAAAATTTTAATCTATCGGTAGAAGTTTTATAAATTTTTGCAAATGAGACGGAATAACATTTTTAGCTATTATAAAAGTAAAGCATGAAACTAAAAGCAATGACAAAGAGTTAGGCCTACGTACCTATATAGTAACCTAGGCAATTAATTCAATAAATAATAATAAGAATAATGTGTTGCTTGTGGGAAAATGAACTGTTTGTTTTTAAAGACAATGAACAGTTTTTTACTTTATGCCTTTAGCACCCTCTAACAGAGGAAGTTCAAATTAATATTATGAAGAATGATCTGTTATTAGAACTAATATTACTATTTTTTGGGGCTCATTTATTTGGGCTCATATTTTCGACTTTGGTTTAACACACAGACCACTTCGGACTCGGGCTGTTTTGAACCTGAGTTTGAAGTCGTCTGTGCTGTTTTGAGTTTGAGTCTGAAGTCGTCTGTGCTGTTTTGAGCCCAAATCCGAAGTCGTCCGTGCTGTTTTAATCTCAAATCCGAAGTCGCCCGTGCTGTTTTAATCTTAAATCCGAAGTCGCCCGTGCTGTTTTGAGCCCGAGTTCGAGGTCGTCTGTGCTGTTTTGAACCTGAGTCCGAAGTCGTCCGTGCTGTTTTAATCTTAAATCCGAAGTCGTCAGTACTGTTCTCAGCCCGAGTCCGCCCTACAAATAGTGGACTCGAACTTATCTCTATCACCAGTAAAATAACAACAATAGCAAATTGCCGTGCTTCTGAACCTCCTCTAGGTACAAACCTCTCCAACAAATGGAAATGTTTCATGTGCTATGACTCGAAGGACTGTCGTTTGGGGACAGTGACATCTTAAGCCTTACCTGGGGCCCCTAGGCAAATATAAAATATGTCCTCCTTTGCAGGAATTTTTCCTCTCGTCACGATATGTAGTAATAAAAATTAGTCCCAAAAAATCGCGGTCCTCAGCGTTTGCCTACTTTGCTTATGCCAAAAGATGCCCTTTGTGTGAAGGTATAGTTCCCAGGTTCGAGTCCCAGCTGGGTCAGCGTTGAGATTTATCTCCGCAAAATTCCCCGCCCTGCCCACGGTCAGTAGGGGACACCGATGGGCTTGGAAAGGCCGCCGTCCGTCGGATGGGACGTTAAGCCGTGGCCCCGTGTGCGTGAGAGCCATACCCTGTGCACGTTAAAGAACACGCTGGATGGCCTTGACGGGAGGCTACCATCTGTCTCCCAACAGCTGTTCCAGTGGGTCCCCTCCCCCAACCTTCTCTGAGCCTTCGGGGTCCTTGTGACCTGGCCATTTAGCCCATGGTGTGCAAAAAAGTGCCGCTCAGAGGTAAAACAACCCAACCTTAAAGAACACGCTGGATGGCCTTGACGGGAGGCTACCATCTGTCTCCCAACAGCTGTTTCAGTGGGTCCCCTCCCCCAACCTTCTCTGAGCCTTCGGGGTCCTTGTGACCTGGCCATTTAGCCCATGGTGTGCAAAAAAGTGCCGCTCAGAGGTAAAACAACCCAACGTTAAAGAACACGCTGGATGGCCTTGACGGGAGGCTACCATCTGTCTCCCAACAGCTGTTTCAGTGGGTCCCCTCCCCCAACCTTCTCTGAGCCTTCGGGGTCCTTGTGACCTGGCCATTTAGCCCATGGTTTGCAAAAAAGTGCCGCTCAGAGGTAAAACAACTCAACCTTTGTGTGGAGGTATATTTAAGGTGACATTGAGTGTTAGAATTGTTTACTGGTCGATATGAGAAAGGCTTAATTGTGTTCCAAGTTCATAACCTCTGCGAACATGCACGATTACTTGTATTTCAGAGATATCAATTTTTCTATTAAAAAAAAAACACCAAAGACATTTCTGTAAAAAAAAAATCAAAAACATCTTTCATTATTGCATCCCCCCCCCCTTTATTACAGTTACTGCTCATAGAACGCAAAAAATACAAAAAAAAAATTTCAGGAATATTCTTGAAGGATATTTTCGTAATTTATGCGCATCTCCATTTGACGGCTACTGACATTTAAGATGAAAAGTTCAATTTCAATAACTCAAATTAAAAAATAAAGACACGACAACAAACAAGTGTGAAATTTCTCTGCGTGTAGTTTCTCGTCGATTAGACCGACACATACACACACAAAAAAAAACTCCCTCTACGATCCAAAGAGCGAACAGAGTTCGGCTTCATCCTGTCAACTGCATCACAACACCGGTAGCTCCATCCTTTCCCGAGGCTGAGACGGAGGGAAAAGATTCCCCAGCCTGTAGCGGTGTCTATGTCAGCGGTGACGCGGCGGCCAGGGGACACGGAGGGCCCTGGGCCAATTAGCTTTACCACCGAGGATATGCAGCCCGTAGCAAGATGGAGGTGGAAAGAGGCAAGCATCGATCGCTGGTAGACTTCCTCCCTCCCTTTCTGCCTCTCTGATTCCCCCCATCCTGCACGTGGCAGCAGCTTGTTCCCTCGAGTGGTATTCCTCTCCCCCCGCTTCAGCTGGCGTCACCCATCGTTCCTTGCCATTGAGGTGCACTCCGGCACGTGGACTCAACTGACCTCCGACGCAAGACGCACACAGCAGGACTACTGCTCTCTCTCCTCCCCAGCATCATCGTCTTCCTCCCTCCATTGCAAGAGAAAGAGATTGAAAGAATCATTGACGACCAACTTTTCTCTTTTTCACTTTAAATGAGAAATACTCACATTCAGGAATGCTGCGTGACAGTCAGGCGTTTCATAACTTTAGGCCGTTTCACGTTATCAAGATGTTTCATAGCATTAATATCTCTCACACTCTTAAGGTGTGTCATAGTATTAAGGCTTTTCTCATCATTAACGCTTTCATAGTGTTAAGGCGTTTCTAATCATTAAGATTTTCATAGTATTAAGGCGTTTCTTATCATTACTGCTTTCATACTACTAAGATGCTCCTTATCATTAAGGCTTTCATAATATTGAGGCTTTTTACGTCATTCGGGCGTTTCTTATCGTTAAGGTTTTCACAGAATTAAGGCGTTTCTTATCATTGAAGTTTTCATAGAATTAAGGCGTTTCTTATCATTGAAGTTTCATAGAATTAAGGCGTTTCTTATCATTGAAGTTTCATAGAATTAAGGCGTTTCTTATCATTGAAGTTTTCATAGGATTAAGGCGTTTCTTATCATTGACGTTTTCATAGGATTAAGGCGTTTCTTATCATTAAGGTTTTCATAGAATTAAGGCGTTTCTTATCATTACTGCTTTCATACTACTAAGATGCTCCTTATCATTAAGGCTTTCATAATATTGAGGCTTTTTACGTCATTCGGGCGTTTCTTATCGTTAAGGTTTTCACAGAATTAAGGCGTTTCTTATCATTGACGTTTTCATAGGATTAAGGCGTTTCTTATCATTAAGGTTTTCATAGAATTAAGGCGTTTCTTATCATTGAAGTTTCATAGAATTAAGGCGTTTCTTATCATTGAAGATTTCATAGGATTAAGGCGTTTCTTATCATTGACGTTTTCATAGGATTAAGGCGTTTCTTATCATGGAAGTTTTCATAGAATTAAGGCGTTTCTTATCATTGAAGTTTTCATAGAATTAAGGCGTTTCTTATCATTGAAGTTTTTATAGGATTAAGGCGTTTCTTGTCGTTAAGAAACGAAGTTTTTATAGGATTAAGGCGTTTCTTATCATTGAAGTTTTATAGGATTCAGGCGTTTCTTATCGTTAAGGTTTTCATAGGATTAAGGCGTTTCTTATCATTGAAGTTTTCATAGAATTAAGGCGTTTCTTATCATTGAAGTTTTTATAGGATTAAGGCGTTTCTTGTCGTTAAGAAACGAAGTTTTTATAGGATTAAGGCGTTTCTTATCATTGAAGTTTTATAGGATTCAGGCGTTTCTTATCGTTAAGGTTTTCATAGGATTAAGGCGTTTCTTATCATTGAAGTTTTCATAGAATTAAGGCGTTTCTTATCATTGAAGTTTTTATAGGATTAAGGCGTTTCTTATCATTGAAGTTTTCATAGGATTAAGGCGTTTCTTATCATTGAAGTTTTCATAGAATTAAGGCGTTTCTTATCATTGAAGTTTTCATAGAATTAAGGCGTTTCTTATCATTGAAGTTTTTATAGGATTAAGGCGTTTCTTATCATTGAAGTTTTTATAGGATTAAGGCGTTTCTTATCATTGAAGTTTTTATAGGATTAAGGCGTTTCTTATCGTTAAGGTTTTCATAGGATTAATGCGTTTCTTATCATTGACGTTTTCATAGGATTAAGGCGTTTCTTGTTATTGAAGGTTTCATAGAATTAAGGGGTTTCTTATCATTAAGGTTTTCATAGGATTAAGGCGTTTCTTATTATTGAAGTTTTCATAGAATTAAGGCGTTTCTTATCATAAAGGTTTTCATAGGATTAAGGCGTTTCTTATCATTCAAGTTTTCATAGAATTAAGGCGTTTCTTATTAAGGCTTTCATAGGATTAAGGCATTTCTTATCATTGAGGTTTTCATAGAATTAAGGCGTTTCTTATCATTAAGGTTTTCATAGTATTAAGGCGTTTCTTAATAATCAAGGCTTTCATAAATGAAAACGTTTTTTTCATCAAGGCTTTTACAATATTAAGACTTTTGATATAAAGGCGTTTGGTAATGTTAAGTTGTTTTACATTATGAATACGATTCGTAGAAAATGCCTCTTAGTATTTCTCTCTCATAGAATTACCATAATGTGGTTCATACTATTAAGGCATTTCCCACTATTAAAGTGTATCATACCATTAAGCTGTATCACACTGTCAAGACTTTTCATTATAATTAAGCGTCGCACTCTTAGGGTATTTTATAACGTTAAGATGTTTCACACAATCAAAACATTTCACGGTTTTAATTTATTTCATGATACTAATGCGTTTGATATCACTAAGGCTTACATGATATTAAGGATCCACACCATTCTCTTTTTCATACCCTCGTTCTCTCGAGACGATGTTATCGGAGAATTTGTTTGATGACTGAATCGCCCCACTCATCTCAGTCGGTAGCGCGCCAGGCTCGTAATCTGTAGTTCCCAGGTTCGAGTCCCAACTGGGTCAGTATTGAGACTTATCTCCACAAAACTCCCCCCCCCCCCATGGTCAATAGGGGACACCGAGGGGCTTGGAAAGGCCGCCGTCCGTCGGATGGGACGTTAAGCCGTGACTCCGTGTGCGGGAGAGCCATACCCTGTGTACGTTAAAGAACACACTGGATGGACTTGACGGGAGGCTACCATCTGTCTCCCAACAGCTGTTCCAGTGGGTCCCCTCCCCCAACCTTCTCTGAGCCTTCGGGGTTCTTGTGGCCTTGCCGTTTAGTCCATGGTGTGCAAAAATATGCCGCTCAGAGGTAAAACAACTCAACGTTAAAGAACACGCTGGATGGCCTTGACGGAAAGCTACCATCTGTCTCCCAACAGCTGTTCCAGTGGGTCCCCTCCCCGAACCTTCTCTAAGTCTTCGGGGTCCATGTGACCTGGCCATTTAGCCCATGGTGTGCAAAAAAGTGCCGCTCAGAGGTAAAACAACCCAACGTTAAAGAACACGCTGGATGGCCTTGACGGGAGGCTACCATCTGTCTCCCAACAGCTGTTCCAGTGGGTCCCCTCCCCCAACCTTCTCTGAGCCTTCGGGGTCCTTGTGACCTTGCCATTCAGTCCATGGTGTGCAAAAATGTGCCGCTCAGAGGTAAAACAACTCAACAACAAAGCCCCACTCACCTGTGAGGTTGTCTTTTATGCTGTCGCATAAAGGCGCTTCTTACAAAGCCTTATGTAAAAAGTTGATGCAATCGTTGCTGTGTAGGGAGCAAACTCTGAAGCAAATTGAGTTGAGGCTCAGTGGAGCTTTGCAGTTAGGACCCATTGCTGCGGGTCTTAACTAAGTGATAGACGGTCATGTTCCTAATCTGCAGTTGCCAGTTGTCAGCGTTCAGATTTTCTTTGTTGAATCCTCATTCTTCCTTCGGATAGAAAAGGGACGCTGATGCTCTAGAAAAGGGACGCTGATGTTCTAGAAAAGGGACGCTGATGTTCTAGAAAAGGGACGCTGATGTTCTAGAAAAGGGACGCTGATGCTCTAGAAAAGGGACGCTGATGTGCTTGAAAAGGGACGCTGATGCTCTAGAAAAGGGACGCTGATGTTCTAGAAAAGGGACGCTGATGTTCTAGAAAAGGGACGCTGATGTTCTAGAAAAGGGACGCTGATGTTCTAGAAAAGGGACGCTGATGCTCTAGAAAAGGGACGCTGATGTTCTAGAAAAGGGACGCTGATGCTCTAGAAAAGGGACGCTGATGTTCTAGAAAAGGGACGCTGATGCTCTAGAAAAGGGACGCTGATGTTCTAGAAAAGGGACGCTGATGCTCTAGAAAAGGGACGCTGATGTTCTAGAAAAGGGACGCTGATGTTCTAGAAAAGGGACGCTGATGCTCTAGAAAAGGGACGCTGATGTTCTAGAAAAGGGACGCTGATGCTCTAGAAAAGGGACGCTGATGTTCTAGAAAAGGGACGCTGATGTTCTAGAAAAGGGACGCTGATGTTCTAGAAAAGGGACGCTGATGTTCTAGAAAAGGGACGCTGATGTGCTTGAAAAGGTCACCCTCCATCCGATGGGACGTTAAGCCCAGAGTGCAGGAAAGGGGGGGAGATTCAGTTGGTAGCGCGCGAGGCTTGTAATCTGAAGTTCCCAGGTTCGAGTCACAGCTGGGACAGCGTTGAGATTTATCTCCGCAAAATTCTCCGCCCTGCCCTCGGTCAGTAGAGGACACCGATGGGCTTGGAAAGGCCACCGTCCGTCGCATGGGGCGTTAAGCCTCGATTCTGTGGTTGGGTTGTTTTACCCCTGAGCGGCACTTTTTTCACACAATGGGCTAAATGGCCAAGTCACAAGGACCCTGAAGGTTCAGAGAAGGTTGGGGGAGGGGACTCACTGGAAAAGTTGTTAGAAAGCAAATGGTAGCCCCCCGTCAAGCCATCCAGCGTGTTCTTTAACGTGCACAAGGTATGGCTCTCCTGTACACGGAGTCGCGAATTAACGTTCTCTCAGACGGACGTCGGCTTTTCCAAGCCCATCGATATCCCCTATTCACCGAGGGCAGGGCGGAGAGTTTTGCGGAGGTAAATCTCAACGCTGACCCAGCTGTGACTCAAACCTGGGAACTTCAGATTACCATGTACACATTAAAGAACACGCTGGATGGCTTTGACGGCAGTCTACCATCTGTCTCTTAACAGTTGTCCAGTGAGTCTCCTTTCCCCAACCTTCTCTGTGCTATTGGGGTCCTTGTGACCTGGCCATTTACGCCATTGTTTGCAAAAAAAAAGTGCCGCACAGAGATAAGTAAATCATCCTAACCTTCACTATATATTAAGTTGGTGAGTTGTTTTACCTCTGAGCGGCACTTTTTTGCACACCATGGGCTAAATGGCCAGGTCACATGGACCCCGAAGGCTCAGAGAAGGTTGGGGGAGGGGACACATTGGAACAGCTGTTGGGAGACAGATGGTAGCCTCCCGTCAAGGCCATCCAGCGTGTTCCTTAACGTTGGGTTGTTTTACCTCTGAGCGGCACTTTTTTGCGCACCATGGGCTAAATGGCCAGGTCACATGGACCCCGAAGGCTCAGAGAAGGTTGGGGAGGGGACCCACTGGAATAGCTGTTGGGAGACAGATGGTAGCCTCCCGTCAAGGCCATCCAGCGTGTTCTTTGACGTTGGGTTGTTTTACCTCTGAGCGGCACTTTTTTGCACACCATGGGCTAAATGGCCAGGTCACATGGACCCCGAAGGCTCAGAGAAGGTTGGGGGAGGGGACCCACTGTAACAGCTGTTGGCAGACAGATGGTAGCCTTCCGTCAAGGCCATCCAGCGTGTTCTTTAACGTGCACAGGGTATGGCTCTCCCGCACACGGGGCTACGGCTTAACGTCCCATCCGACGGACGGCGGCCTTTCGAAGCCCATCGGTGTCCCCTACTGACCGTCGACAGGGCAGGGAATTTTGTGGAGATAAATCTCAAAGCTGACCCAGCTGGGACTCGAACCTGGGAATTGCAGATTATGAGCCTGGCGCGCTACCGACTGAGCCACCCCCGCCTCTGTATATTAAGAGTGAATGATTAGGCAAGGAAATGAGATAAACGCGTGCAATAAATTTCTGAACGATTCCTTTCTGTAAGAAAGCGAAATTTTTTTTTTTTATTTTGTGCGCGAGAGACCAATTCATGCAGAAATCGAGATTAGAAAGCTCAATTTTTACAGAGTGCATAAATCCGAAAGCTTTTACTTAAAAATCTATCGTTAAAAATAATTCGTCGTTTGCTTAGAAGAGATTTCTCCGCTTAGATGCGAAAACAAGAAGACGGCAGAACGCACTGCCTATGTTGCCTATTTCAGATAAAAAAAGAAAGAAACTATATCGCTTTGAAAAGAAAAATGTGCATATATTAGATCAGGACAGTTTTGGGTGTCAGCCTCACGACACAGACAGAGCTTGCGCAGCTGTTTCTACTTTGCTCTAAAAAAGTGACAACGGATATAATAAAAAGTGGGCGCGGGACCCAGCACTATAATACCTCAAACCCCGAATGTTGTTTCATAAGAGTAGAGGGAATTCAGCTGCCTTGAAGATGCTTCTCCGATAAGTCGCTGCGGTCGCCTCAGTGCCGACTGACTTGCAAATAGATGGGAATAGCTAGTATGGGGATGGAGGAAAGATTAGTTGTTCCCGCGGGATGGAGGCTCCTCGGATCAATACTGGGAGTGAAGAGGAAGCTGGTTGGGGGAATTTGGGAGGGTTGTTAGAGAAAAGCTAAGGAAGATACAGGCATGTGTGCGGAGGATGTCTAAAGAGCAGGAGATCTAGGATGGGAAGATACGTGGAAGACACATGATGCTCAGAGGGTGTAAAGGAAGATCAGAAAAGATACCTACCAAGGGGTCGAATAACTAATATGCGAATGGAAGATGCGCTCACGTGAAGAGTAACAATAATGTAAGGTCTTAGTAAGTGGCGAAGTCTGTGACTGGTGTAGAGGAAACAGTTCTCTCATTGAGGGGACACCAAGTTACGCATGCAGGTGCTAATGGGTTCAGAAATGAAGGAATGTGGCTGCATAAATCTCCACTGTGGCTGCATGGGCCAACGTAATTGAAGGATACGTTCTGCAATGAATATGAATTGACTGTAGAGGGTTTGTTTCCTGCACAAGTGTGCATCTTAATGTTATTTATCGCTTATAATAATTCCTTTCATTTTTCCTTTTTAGATATCACTCAGAACAGTAGTTTTTCTTTTTTTTTTCCCTCTTGCTTTTTCCGAAGATAATTGCCAAGACATTTTTTTGAATAAGCGGATAGTTTAGCTCGTTGTAGACTACTGATTTTTTTTCTCTCGTGCTGCTTAAGGGGGGATTTATTTTATTTATTTATATGGATGTGTGTGTCGTTTTTCTGCTGAGGTCTTGCCATCCTCTCAGATCTCCTACTCTGGCATATAAACTGACAGGCTCCTGTCAGACCTCTGTGGCAAGCAGCTGCTTGAGGGGGTATTTATTATTTTTTTATTTATAAAGTGTTCCGTGCTGATCACGGAATCGACAAACAAAATATCGACCTACAAAAATGGTCATGTCGCTTTTTTTTTTCTTTTTGAACAATCGTTATACGGTATTATGTTGGGTTTATAAAAAATGCTTTATTTTCCAGAATTAAATGTTATCTCTGCAAAATTACCCGCCCTGCCCACGGTCAGTAGGGGAACACCGATGGGCTTGGAAAGGCCGCCGTTCGTCGGATGGGACGTTAAGCCGTGGCGCCGTGTGCGGGAGAGCCATACCCTGTGTACGTTAAAGAACACGCTGGATGACCTTGACGGGAGGCTACCATCTGTCTCCCAACAGCTGTTCCAGTGGCTCCCCTCCCCCAACCTTCTCTGAGCCTTCGGGGTCTATGTGACCTGGCTACTTAGCCCATGTTGTGCAAAAAAGTGCCGCTCAGATGTAAAACAACCCAACGTTAAAGAACACGCTGGATGGCCTTGACGGGAGACTACCATCTGTCTCCCAACAGCTGTTCCATTGGGTCCCCTCCCCCAACCTTCTCTGAGCCTTCGGGGTCCATGTGACCTGGCCATTTAGCCCATGGTGTGCAAAAAAGTGCCGCTCAGAGGTAAAACAACCCAACGTTAAAGAACACGCTGGATGGCCTTGACGGGAGGCTACCATCTGTCTCCCAACAGCTGTTCCAGTGGGTCCCCTCCCCCAACCTTCTCTGAGCCTTCGGGGTCTATGTGACCTGGCTACTTAGCCCATTTTGTGCAAAAAAGTGCCACTCAGAGGTAAAACAACCCAACGTTAAAGAACACGCTGGATGGCCTTGACGGGAGGCTACCATCTGTCTCCCAACAGCTGTTCCAGTGGGTCCCCCCCCCCAACCTTCTCTGAGCCTTCGGGGTCCTTGTGACCTGGCCATTTAGCACATGGTGTGCAAAAAACTGCCGCTCAGAGGTAGAACGACCCAACCCAACCCAGAATTAAATGTATTTATCATAAAAAATTTCTAATAAAAAAAGGTACGGATGAAATCGCCCCTATTCACAGAATCCTATCACTAAGAGGTTCATACTGAAGCCCCCCACCGAATCTGGAACAAACATAAATGAATCTTTAAAAAGAAATATCTGCAGCGCCGGATCTAGGGGGGGGGGGGACCACATGTCTCCCCTCTAGATCCGGCACTGCTGATAATTTTTTTTAAAGACCCTTATATATTTTTTGTTGGGATAATTAAAATGCTTTTCCCCCAGAATTAAACATAATTTTTGCAAAAATAATCTCCAAATAAAAAAAAAAGGTAAGTAGGGGCATCATTGTGTAATCCCTCCATATTTAACCCTTTAATTCTCACTGAATTATGGCGTTGCCATTCCCAAAGAAAAAACCTTCAGCAACAGCAAACGCTTGCTATATTTTAATCATTCATAAATTATAAAATAAACGTTTTAAAATCACCCTTAAAAAAAAACAAGAGATCTTTATTTGCATATCTACTTTTGCTCTCTGAATTTATTAGAGATTAGCACGAGCACTCTTTTGGCAGTGAGCCTCCCGCGCTCTCAGCTGTTGGGAAAGAACCAACTTCCCGCAGAGCAGAAGATCAGGCTTCCGATTGGTTAATCACTGTCTCTGAACAGGAGCAAAGCGCCACACGTGCGCACACTGCGAGGTTTTTTATTTCGGTTTTATTAAGTTGCAGTTGGTAATGTTGTTTTAAGTTTCCGTAGACGGTTCAACGAAATTGAATTTCCCAGCAACGCGGTGGCAAACTACCATTTTTTTTAAATTTTATTTTGCCCCTTTTATTTTTTAGCGCGAATGAAGACGAACAAAATGTTAATGACGAAGCGAAATAAACTCTGGTGGTCCCCAGTTCAGGCCTCGCTAGTCTGTTGGCTTCGGCTGCAGAGCCATTTTTTATTTTTTTTACAACAGCATCATTCAGATTACATTTTACGAAATGATAAAAAAAGAAGTACAAGTAAGGGGAAAAGAGAAATTTAATTTGTAAAAGCGTCGAGGATTTGATTTTGAAACTGAAACAATTTTTGATTTCTTCCATTTTATTGATAGTTGTTATTACAGAATTTTCTATGTAGTTTGGAGAAACGCGTAATATGAGATTTCTAAAAACGAAGCTTTACATATACGATTCGAGTTTTTTTTTACTTTGTATTCTTATTATTACGACTTCTTTTTTGCTATGTTGCTTTTTAAAATCAATTAAATTGCTTACCCGGGTTTCCTTTATTTTAATATAAATCTTAATTCTTTTCCTTTTCTCTTTTCCTTCCTCTACTATTTCAGTTTTCAGTTTTATTTTCTATAGTTTTCGCGTTATTACTTGTAGAATTCAAATTTCAAATCATAGTTATGTACCTACTCTTGTCAACATTTAGAATATGAATACTGGGTTGGGTTGTTTTAAATTTGAGCGGCACTTTTTTGCACACCATGGGCTAAATGGGCAGGTCGCATGGACCCCGAAGGCTCAGAGAAGGTTGGGGGAGGGGACCCACTGGAACAGCTGTTGAGAGACAGATGGTAGCCTCCCGTCAAGGCCATCCAGAGTGTTCTTTAATGTTGGGTTGTTTAATCTCTGAGCGGCACTTTTTTGCACACAATGGGCTAAATGGGCAGCTCACATGGACCCCGAAGGCTCAGAGAAGTTTGGGGGAGGGGACCCACTGGAACAGCTGTTGGGAGACAGATGGTAGCCTCCCGTCAAGGCCATCCAGCGTGTTCTTTAACGTTGGGTTGTTTTACCTCTGAGCGGCACTTTTTTGCACACCATGGGCTAAATGGGCAGGTCACATGGACCCCGAAGGCTCAGAGAAGGTTGGGGGAGGGGACCCACTGGAACAGCTGTTGGGAGACAGATGGTAGCCTCCCAACAAGGCCATCCAGCGTCTTCTTTAACGTTGGGTTGTTTTACCTCTGAGCGGCACTTTTTTGCACACAATGGGCTAAATGGCTAGGTCACATGGACCCCGAAGTCTCAGAGAAGGTTGGGGGAGGAGACCCACTGGAACAGCTGTTGGGAGACAGATGGTAGCCTCCCGTCAAGGCCATCCAGCGTGTTCTTTAACGTGCACAGGGTATGGCTCTCCCGCACACGGGGAGACGGGTTAACGTCCCATCCGACGGACGGCGGCCTTTCCAAGCCCATCGGTGTCCCCTACTGACCGTGGGCAGGGCGGGGAGTTTTATGGCGATAAATCTCAACGCTGACCCAGCTGGGACTCGAACCTGGGAACTGCAGATTACGAGTCTGACGCGCTACCGACTGAGCCAACCCCGCCCCAGACAAGTGAAGAGAGCAGAGTGTGGCAAAGAGAGGTTCAAGTAGAGTTCCGCACTTCCGGTGTGGGCAGCGGCCTTGTGTCCAACAGGATCCTTAGAAAGAGACATTATGAGCAGTTGGGCAGCAAGCGAATCGAACCCTGCGCGATGTATAAATACCGGCGCGCTGCGAGACCAACTGTAATACTTCGCAATGACTGGAAAGACTTTTGCTACAGTTCTGCGCTAAATATAGTGAATTGTAAAAATGCGCTGGCGAAACGTGCTAAAATTTGGTCATTAGTTAGTTGTGGCAGTTTAGCTAAGTGCGCGGAATTGATGGATTATCAGTGCGCAGGTAAGTATGCGCATTTGGGAGGACGAATTGTTGGTGATGTAATTAAGCAGACTACTGATCGCAAACAGTTTTAGAAAGGGAAAGTGGGCACACCATGCACACCATGTTTTATAATGAGTGTAATGGAGCCATGGACGCAAGGGATTCCGCTGAAGGGAACTGGCATATATTGGCTGGGTGCCGACTGAAGTGGTTCCTCGAGAAACGAACTTCAAATTATTTGAGACCTTTTCCCGATTTAGTGCCGAGATGTGCGCAGTGTAGGAACTCTGCATCGTATTAGTGCAAGGAGACTTAAAATACTTATGCTCTCTGATGTTAGTAAGTGAATAGACTTTTGTGTTCGTGTAGACTTTGAAAGAACGAACAATTGGTTCTAAGATATAACTGTGCGACTGAAGGGACTACTGGGGGCGGGGGTGGCTCAGTCGGTAACGCGTCAGGCTCGTAATCTGTAGTTCACAGGTTCGAGTCCCAGCTGGGTCAGCGTTGAGATTTATCTCCGCAAAATTCCCCCGCCCTGCCCACGGTCAGTAGGGGACACCGATGGACTTGGAAAGGCCACCGTCCGTCGGATGGGACGTTAAGCCGTGGCCCCGTGTGCGGCCCTGCCCACGGTCAGCAGGGGACACCGATGGGCTTGGAAATGCCGCCGTCCGTCGGATGGGACGTTAAGCCGTGGCTCCGTGTGCGGGAGAGCCATACCCTGTGCACGTTAAAGAACACGCTGGATGGCCTTGACGGGAGGCTACCATCTGTCGCCCAACAGCTGTTCCAGTGGGTCCCCTCCCCCAACCTTCTCTGAGCCTTCGGGGTCCATGTGACCTGGCCATTTAGCCCATTGTGTGCAAAAAAGTGCCGCTCAGAGGTAAAACAACCCAACCCAAACCTCGTGTGCGGCAAAGCCATACCCTGTGCACGTTAAAGAGCACGCTGGATGGCCTTGACGGGAGGCTACCATCTGTCTCCCAACAGCTGTTCCAGTGGGTCCCCTCCCCCAACCTTCTCTGAGCCTTCGGGATCCATGTGACCTGGCCATTTAGCCCATGGTGTGCAAAAAAGTGGCGCTCAGAGGTAAAACAACCCAACCCAAACCTCGTGTGCGGCAGAGCCATACCCTGTGCACGTTAAAGAACACGCTGGATGGCCTTGACGGGAGGCTACCATCTGTCTCCCAACAGCTGTTCCAGTGGGTCCCCTCCCCCAACCTTCTCTGAGCCTTCGGGGTCCATGTGACCTGGCCATTTAGCCCATGGTGTGCAAAAAAGTGCCGCTCAGAGGTAAAACAACCCAACCCAACCTTGAAGGGACTATGAAACTGACTCTCTCACATATTACGAAACTGGCTCTCTCACATGTTATGAAACTGAATCTCTTTCATAATACTGCAAACCCACGATCTACTACTACATTTTATTGAGTAAATATTTTTTTATCGTACTCTTTTTTAAAAATTGCATATTGTGGCTGGGATGTAGCTATATACTGGCTTGAAAACAAAATGTATTTCAAGTTTTAAAAAAATTGAACATTTAAATATTACAATAGATAAAAAACCTTCATCTACATGAAAAAATTAATGCGGAAGAATTCTGCATTTTAGCATTGACCAAAGAGTACGCCTTAATCGATCGGCAACTGTGAATGTCTCTGCCCTAGGGCATGAGGGTCAAAAATATCGAAATCATGGGTCTCGAAGGAGGTTGGGTTGTTTTACCTCTGAGCGGCACTTTTGTGCATACCATGGGCTAAATGACCAGGTCACAAGGACCCCGAAGGCTCAGAGAAGGTTGGGGGAGGGGACCCACTGGAACAGTTGTTGGGAGACAGATGGTAGCCTCCCGTCAAGGCCATCCAGCGTGTTCTTTAACGTTGGATTGTTTTACCTCTGAGCGGCACTTTTTTTGCACACCATGGGGTAAATGGCCAGGTCACAAGGACCCCGAAAGCTCAGAGAAGGTTGGGGGAGGGGGACCCACTGGAACAGCTGTTGGGAGACAGATAGTAGACTCCCGTCAAGGTCATCCAGCGTGTTCTTTAACGTTGGATTGTTGTACCTCTCAGCAGCACTTTTTTGCACATCTTGGCTAAATGGCCAGGTCACAAGAACCCCGAACGCTCAGAGAAGGTTGGGGGAGGGAACCCACTGGAACAGCTGTTGGGAGACAGATAGTAGACTCCCGTCAAGGCCATCCAGCGTGATCTTTAACGTTGGATTGTTTTACCTCTCAGCGGCACGTTTTTGCACATCTTGAGCTAAATGGCCAAGTCACAAGGACCCCGAACGCTCAGAGAAGGTTGGGGGAGGGAACCCACTGCAATAGCTGTTAGGAGACAGATGGTAGACTCCCGTCAAGGCCATCCAGCCTGTTCTTTAACGTGCACAGGACATGGCTCTCCCACACACGGGGTCACGGCTTAACGTCCCATCCGACGGACGGCGGTCTTCGTGTCACCTGACACGAAGGTTGCCAGATCACTAATTTCTAAAAAACTTCTTTGCCAGATTTTTTTTTAATCTGTAATAAACCATAGCGTTCGGATACTTTTTTGAGCGACTATACGTTTTATATGGATGGAGGATTAACAGGGAATTCTATTACAGAGGATTGTCTTTTTTTTTCAGTTCTTAATAATCGAGAGTCTACTAGATGTGGCTTTTCTCTTTTAAAGAATTAACAGCAAGTATGACTTATGAATGCTCGACTTAACGATATTTACCGATTCTTAATGACTCCAGTTCTTGAAAAATGCCAGATGGAACCACAAGAGGGAATGAAACCGGCTGTTAGAACACCTTAACAGAAGAGATTAAAAGTAATTGACTTTATCGATAGTTCAGCTCTCTTAGTGGTCAGAGCTTTTTGTGAGCCAATAAATTAATTACGGACGCTTATTAAGTGCGCTTAATTTGACTACACTAATCTGATTAGTTTTAAGCACGTTTTATCGTTTGCACGATCAAACTCCGAAGATTTCGTGGCAGGCGCCATTTTCCGCTCGAGGACGCAATACACGTAAAAAGGAAAAGAAAAGGTCCTTACTTATTTAATTCTGGCTGGTTCCGAGATTAAGCTGAATTCCTTTAAATGCATTTAAGCTTTGTCTCGTGGAAGAATGTAGATTTGAGAAATGGAGGTGGGAGGTGCAAATATTCTCTTCTGCAGACGAACACTTAACTCCAACTGGTAGCAGAATGGCATCAGGAGTGTGTTCACCATTCCATGAAAAGCGCGTTTAAGGAGCCTTTTACATTTCTCGGAAATGATGCTGCAGTTGAGGAGCTTTTATCTGTAATGTCCAAGTCATAAACGTAATAAACTGTAGAGTGAATCACAAAGCAGACGGTAGGTAATGTCGACGATGCGGTACCATTTTGTAGATAGTTGGAAACAGCACTCTAAGGAAAAGTTCTATGTCTCGTGATTATTTAAATGTTTCTTTCTTAGAATGAGGAAAATTTAACACTCTTTCCTTCAAATTCTGACGGAATGCTTCTCTGTGTTTGTTTTTTTTTTATTCTGAGCAACACTTTGCTGTACACAATGGACTAAATGGTCAGTTCACAAGGACCGCGCCAGACTCTTAATCGGCAGTTCCCAGGTTCGAGCCCCAGCTGGGTCAGAAGGGGACACCGATGGGCTTGGAAAGACCACCGTCCCCCGAATGGGACGCCAAGCCGTGGTCCCGTGTGTGGGAGAGCCATATCCTGTGCACGTTAAAGAACACGCTGGATAGACTTGACGGAAGACTACCATCTGTGTCCCAAAAGCTGTTTTCAGTGGGTTTCCTCCCCCAACCTTCTCTGAACCTTCGGAGTCGTTGTGACCTGGCCATTTAGACCATGGTGTGCAAAAAAGTGCCGCTCAGAGGTAAAACAAACCAACCCAAAAGCCTCCCTTGAAGGCCATTCAGACTGTTCTTTAAAATGAACACTGTATGGCTCCCCTGCACAGGGGGCGGGGGTGGCTCAGTCGATAGCGCTCCAGGCTCGTAATCTGTAGTTCCCAGGTTCGAGTCCCAGCTGAGTCAGCGTTGAGATTTATCTCCGCAAAATTCCCCGCCCTGCCCACGGTCAGTAGGGGACACCGATGGGCTTGGAAAGGCCGCCGTCCATCGGAAGAGACGTTAAGCCGTGGCCCCTTGTGCGGGAGAGTCATACCCTGTGCACGCTAAAGAACACGCTGGATGGCCTTGACGGGAGGCTACCATCTGTCTCCCAACAGATGTTCCAGTGGGTCTCCTCCCTCAACCTTCTCCGAGCCCTCGGGGTCCATGTGACCATGGCCATTTAGCCCATGGTGTGCAAAAAAGTGCCGCTCAGAGGAAAAACAACCCAACGTTAAAGAACACGCTGGTTGGCCTTGACGGGAGGCTACCATCTGTCTCCCAACAGCTGTTCCAATGGGTCCCCTCCCCCAACCTTCTCTGAGCCTTCGAATCCTTGTGATATAGCCATTTAGCCCATGGTGTGCAAAAAAGTGCCGCTCAGAGGTAAAACAACCCAACTCCCCTGTAGAAGAGGTCACGGCTTAACCTCTCATCAGATGGACGGCGATCTTTTCTAGTCCATCGATGTCCCCTTTCTGACAGGGCAGGTTGGATTCTGCAAAAATAAATCTCAACGCTGGCACAGGATTTTGGTTGTTTTACCTCTGAGCGGTACTTTTTTGCACACCATGGGCTAAATGGCCAGGTCACATGGACCCCGAAGGCTCAGAGAAGGTTGGAGGAGGGGACCCACTGGAACAGCTGTCGGGAGACAAATGATAGCCTCCCGTCAAGGCCATCCAGCGTGTTCTTTAACGCGCACAGGGTATGGCTCTCCAGCTCACGGAGTCACGGTTTAACGTCCCATCCGACGGACCGCTGTCTTTCCAAGCCCATCGGTGTCCCCTACTGACCGTGGGCAGGGCTGGCAATTTTGCGGAGATAAATCTCAACGCTGATCCAGCTGGGACTCGAACCTGGCGCGCTACCGACTGAGCCACCCCCGCCCCTTGAGGGGGGTAGACAGCTTTTATATTTTTAGATATAAATGGAAAATTCTTCTCGTGTTTTATAGATACAAAAAACATTACTGTTTACATTTTACAAATCATCCATTAGTTAAAATCTTCGCTGTTAGATAGATAACATGAAATTCTGTCTTTTTGAAAACGAAGCTTTCAACATTAGCAAGAAGCGATACGATATTCTTTAATTTCTATCTTAATCTTATCGTTTGCAACAACAGCTGTTGAGAGACCTCTCTGGACAAATAGTTCTGTTGCTAAAATTTCTCCTAACGAATCCATTAAATTTGAAATGAATCATAATAATCACCACTTTTCTGTCATTACATACCTCTCCGCATGCGTGTCTGTTATATGTGATTAGCAGCAGGAAGGAATTTAGAGGGAAAAAGAGAACTTGGCTGACGTTTATCGTAATCGATCGCTATTTTTATCTTTTCTTCAAGAAGAAGGAAAAATAGCAAATATGAATAAAAGAAGAGGAAAAAATCACCAAATGAATGAGAAATGGAAAAAAAAATAAATCCGAAAAACGATAGATATCGCCTTTTCTTTCTATCTCTACATTGTTTAATTGAAAAATGTAACTTAATGGGGGGCGGGGGTGGCTCAGACGGTAGCGCGCCAGGCTCGTAATCTGTAGTTCCCAGGTTCAAGTCCCAGCTGGGTCAGCGTTGAGATTTATCTCCGCAAAATTCCCCGCCCTGCCCACGGTCAGTAGGGGACACCGATGGGCTTGGAAAGGCCGCCGTCCGTCGGATGGGACGTTAAGCCGTGGCCCCGTGTGCGGGAGAGCCATACCCTGTGCACGTTAAAGAACACGCTGGATGGCCTTGACGGGAGGCTACCATCTGTTTCCCAACAGCTGTTCCAGTTTATCCACTCCCTCAACCTTCTCTGAGCCTTCGGGGTCCATGTGACCTGGCCATTTAGCCCATGGTGTGCAAAAAAGTGCCGCTCAGAGGTAAAACAACCCAACCCAATGTAACTTAATGGAAATCGAGAAAATAAAAAAGGTGATTTTTATCAGCCCTTTGGAACACATTAGAATTAAAACAAGATTTTAAATGTTTGACTCTTTAATATTTCAATAAATTTTCTTATTATAAGTTGGTAAATATTAAGTTTTAAAAAGTTAAATACACTGCACGACATTGAAATTGCCCCACCCAGAAGGATTGGGTTGTTGGGTTGTTTTACCTCTGAGCGGCACTTTTTTGCACACCATGGGCTAAATGGCCAGGTCACATGGACCCCGAAGGCTCGGAGAAGGTTGAGGGAGGGGACCCACTGAAACAGCTGTTGGGAGACAGATGGTAGCCTCCCGTCAAGGCCATCCAGCGTATTCTTTAACGTGCACAGGGTATGGCTCTCCCGCACACGGGGCCACGGCTTAACGTCCCATCCGACGGGCGGTGGCCTTTTCAAGCCCATCGGTGTCCCCTACTGACCGTGGGCAGGCGGGGATTTTGCGGAGATAAACTCAACGCTGACCCAGCTGGGACTCGAACCTGGGAACTAAAGATTACGAGCCTGGCGCGCTACCGACTGAGCCACCCCCGCCCCCGCCCAGAAGGAGTGAGGGAATAAGGGTGAAATGTGTGCACACACATAGCAGTACAATTAGCATGCCATGATTTGATTTGCAGCCACTTTACAGCGGTTAGAAGATGAGATAAGGCAGCACAATGTGACTGCCTCAGTAGGTGGTTGCACCGCCGTGAACGACAATACAGGCAGCAATACGGCGTCGCATGGAGTCATACAGTCGACGGATATGGTCCTGAGGAATTGCATAACTAGCAGCGTTGAATTGCTCCCATAATTCATCGAGATTCCGTGCTGGGCGGTGGGAGGATTGCACTCTTCATCCAATGTGGTCCCACATTTTTTCTATTAGGTATAAACCTGGAGATCGTGATGGCCATGGCAATACTTGAACATATTGCAAACATTGTCTGGAGACCCTAGCAGTATGTTGGAAAATGGGCTGCTGCATGCCTCCCAGGAACGGTAACAAAAAGGGCTGCAGAACCGCGCTAACGTATGATGCAGCTGCAGTGTTCCCGTGATGCGGACAAGAGGTGACCTGCTCTCATATCCAATAGCATCCCATACAATCAATTCTTGAATGACAGGTAGTGGTCTGGTTGCGAACAAATGCTGGATCTGTCCTCTCGCTAGGGTGTCGCCATACACGAACCCATCGATCGTCAGCACCCAGACAGAAACGGGTTGGGTTGGGTTACCTCTGAGCGGCACTTTTTTGCACACCATGGGCTAAATGGGCAGGTCACATGGACCCCGAAGGCTCAGAGAAGGTTGGGGGAGGGGATCCACTGGAACAGCTGTTGGGAGACAGATAGTAGCCTCCCGTCAAGGCCATCCAGCGTGTTCATTAACGTTGGGTTGTTTTATCTCTGAGTGGCACTTTTTTTGCACACCATGGGCTAAATGGCCAGGTCACATGGACCCCGAAGGCTCAGAGAAGGTTGGGGGAGGGGACCCACTGGAACAGCTGTTGGGAGACAGATGGTAGCCTCCCGTCGAGGCCATCCAGCGTGTTCTTTAACGTGCACAGGGTATGGCTCTCCCGCACACGGGGCCACGGCTTAACGTCCCATCCGACGGATGGCGGCCTTTCCAAGCCCATCGGTGTCCCCTACTGACCGTGGGCAGGGCGGGGAATTTTGCGGAGATAAATCTCAACGCTGACCCAGCTGGGACTCGAACCTGGGAACTACAGATTACGAGTCTGGCGCGCTACCGACTGAGCCACCCCCACCCCGACAGAAACGGGATTCATCACTAATCACAAACAGTGTTCCATTCCAGACCCCAGTTTGCACGACTTCGACATCAAGCCAGACGAGTGCTGCCATGGTTTGCAGTCAATGGCAGTGGACGTAACGGTTGCCTAGAGTGCAGGTATGCCTCATGCAGCCTTCGGTTTACCGTTCGTTTCGTTATGGGGACGTCCATGGCTGCCGACACAGCCCGTCGAATATAGCCTGCAGTGCTGTGTGGTGACGAACGAACATGTCGAACAGTGCGTCTATCAAGCCGTGTTGACCGTCTGCCGGATAGCACCACTCCCTCTGCGACGCACGCGAACAGCGTCGAACACTTCTTGCGTCCCCGATGAACATGGACAGCGACACGACGTGCAGTCCATCCAGCTTCACGTAGACCTATAATTCTTCCTCTCTCAAAAGCATCCAAATGGCGATAAACCTGCCGACGGCGTGTACAGTCGCTCAAAAAAGTATCCGACACTACGGTTGATTACAGAATTCAGAAAAAATATCTGGCAACGATTTTTTGTCCTGAATCCTGTAATCAACCATATTGTTCGGATATTTTTTAATATATATAATGCGTATGAATATATAATGCAATGAATATGGAGCGTGTGCAGTTACCGTTCACAGCAAACTGGAGCGGTTGCGGTTAATGTTCACAGCACATTGGATCGTGTGAGCTCATAAAGACCTGGATCGTGTGGGCTCACTCACGGAAATATTGAGCGTGTGCAGTTACCGTTCACAGCAAACTGGAGCGGTTGCGGTTAATGTTCACAGCACATTGGATCGTGTGAGCTCACAAACACCTGGATCGTGTGGGCTCACTCACGGAAATATTGAGCGTGTGCAGTTACCGTTCACAGCAAACTGGAGCGGTTGCGGTTAATGTTCACAGCACATTGGATCGTGTGAGCTCACAAAGACCTGGATCGTGTGGGCTCACTCACGGAAATATTGAGCGTGTGCAGTTACCGTTCACAGCAAACTGGAGCGGTTGCGGTTAATATTCACAGCACATTGGATCGTGTGAGCTCACAAACACCTGGATCGTGTGGGCTCACTCACGGAAATATTGAGCGTGTGCAGTTACCGTTCACAGCAAACTGGAGCGGTTGCGGTTAATGTTCGCAGCACATTGGATCGTGTGAGCTCACAAACACCTGGATCGTGTGGGCTCACTCACGGAAATATTGAGCGTGTGCAGTTACCGTTCACAGCAAACTGGAGCGGTTGCGGTTAATGTTCACAGCACATTGGATCGTGTGAGCTCACAAAGACCTGGATCGTGTGGGCTCACAAAGACCTGGATCGTGTGGGCTCACTCACGGAAATATTGAGCGTGTGCAGTTACCGTTCACAGCAACGCTCCAGTTTGCTGTGAACGGTAACTGGAGCGTGTACAGTTGCTGTACACGCTCCAGATATTTTTCCTGAATTCTGTACACGAAGGTTGCCAAATCACTTATTTCTAAAAAAATCGTTGCCAGATATTTTTTCTGAATTCTGTAATCAACCATAGTGTTCGGATACTTTTTTGAGCGACTGTACCAGGCATTCTCGGTCTTCGCTGAACAATTTCCAAGCGGAACCACCTAATCTCAACCGTTCGCACGACTTCCACCTTCACCAACACAATACCATCCCTGTTCCTTCTTGCACCTTTTATCTCTTGAGCCACACACGTCATTGGCTCCGGATTATCATGATTTGCATATCTCAACTGCGCACACCCACCCTTTTATTTCCATGTTTGCACACCCCGCCCTGCCCACGGTCAGTAGGGGATACCGATGGGCTTGGAAAGGCCGCCGTCCGTCGGATGGGACGTTAAGCCGTGGCCCCGTGTGTGGGAGAGCCATACCCAGTGCACGTTAAAGAACACGCTGGATGGCCTTGACGGGAGGCTACCATCTGTCTCCCAACAGCCGTTCCAGTGGGTCCCCTCCACCAACCTTCTCTGAACCTTCAGGGTCCATGAGACCTGGCCATTTAGCCCATGGTGTGCAAAAAAGTGCTGCTCAGAGGTAAAAAAACCCAACCTACCCAACCATGTTTGCACATGTCCTTCTGGGTGGGACACTTTCAATGTCGAGCAGTGAAAGAACGGTTTTAGTAAATTTTGTAAAAATCATATCTTGGAACAGCTTTCAATTTCATTTAAATTTAAATTCGGTTGAACTTTAGCAAACAGTGCGTTTGTTAACAACGTAAGCTTTCATCAATTGGGTTGTTTTACCTCTGAGTGGCATTTTTCTTTTGCACAATAATGGGCTAAATGACCAGGTCACGAAGACCCCTAGGGCTTAGAGATGGTTGGGGGGGAGGGTGCCCACTGGGGGGTGGGGAGGGTACCCATTGGGCAGTTTTTAGGAGAGAAAAATTATAGACTCCTGGCAAGACCATCCAGCTTGCTCTTAACGGGAAAGGCCGGATCTAGGAGGGGGGGGGGAGTAAGGGAGCCAGCCCCCTCTTGAAAATGCTAGTAAGCGAAAGAGTTGGGTTGGGTTGTTTTACCTTTTAGCGGCTCAACCTTTTTTGAGCACCATGGGCTAAATGGCCATCGCATGGACCCCGAAGGCTCAGAGAAGGTTGGGGGACGGGACCCACTGGAACAGCTGTTGGGAGGCAGATGGGAGTCTCCTGTCAAGGCCATTCAGCATGTTCTTTAACGTGCTCAGGGTATGGCTCTCCCGCACACGGCGCCACGGTTTAACGTCTTATCCGACAGACGGTGGCCTTTCCAAGCCCATCGGTGTCCTCTAGGGTCTAGTGTAGATAAATCTGAAAGCTGCACAGCTGAGACCGGCTGAATACATCTCCAAGGCGGGGGGGGGGGATTACCCTTTGCCCCTCCCCCTCTTTTTGGTCCAGCTCTACTCTTTTACACGTCACTTCGCCCCAACCAATCAAGCTTAGTTACGAAATAACATGTCCATTATTTATGCGATCCTTGGCATATCAGAGAAACTATCTGCTGCATATTTTACATCCCATAAATGAAAGGACGAAAAAATTCATGACGAGGTGCGAGGCCACGCTCCAAAAATGGAAAAAATTTCCCTCGCTGCTCTCACGCTTCATCGACCATTGTTTCCAGAGATGCATGACGCTCAGATCCAAACGCTGACACGAAATGAGGATGGAATCCTCCGAAAGTGGACAGGCATTAAACGTAGGGACAAAATGAATAACCTCTCGTCAAAAGTGAGTAGTGATTACAGTGAACACGTGGCCAACGACACGACCCCTTCAGGGCCTCCACAGAACAAGAAACTAAGTGGAACTGACAGTCAACTGTCACATATCGACCCCAGATGCCTGCGTCACATCCTGTGTTGCTGGTCGGCAGCACCCATTGGCTGCAGTTCATTCTGCTCCCAATCATTCATTGATTTAGAGACTCCTGAATGAGATTCATTCTGCCCAGAGAAAGGTGACTTGTTTTGCTGCTGGCCACGGGAGGGGGTGGGGGGGGAAAGCTTTATAAATCACGCGGAGTGCGGCAAGCAATCAGCCTGGCCTGACACCTCATCTGCGTCAGTTTGTGGTCCAGCGAATCGCAAACGCCGAGCAGCCAAGGAAGCTTCCCTTGGGAATTGGGGGATCGTTGTCTTAGTGTGGTAGGGAGAGTAAAGTTTGCGTTGGGTAAATAACTGAGAGGTGTTTAATCCGAACGTATTTAAATTAAAGATGGAGTAAGTGTTGGGGGGGGGGGGGGGGGCTCAGTCGGTAGCGCACCAGGCTCGTAATCTGTAGTTCCCAAGTTCGAGTCCCAGCTGGGTCAGCGTTGAGATTTATCTCCGCAAAATACCCCGCCCTGCCCACGGTTAGTAGGGGACACCGATGGGCTTGGAAAGGACGCCGTCCGTCGGATGGGACGTTAAGCCGTGGCCCCGTGTGGGTGAGAGCCATACCCTGTGCACGTTAAAGAACACGCTGGATGGCCTTGACGGGAGGTTACCATCTGTCTCCCAACATTAGTTCCAATGGGTCCCCTCCCTCAACCTTCTCTGAGCCTTCGGGGTCCTTGTGACCTGGCCATTTAACCCATGGTGTGCAAAAAAGTGCCGCTCAGAGGTAAAACAACCCAACCCAGCTGGGTCAGCGTTGAGATTTATCTCCGCAAAATTTCCCCGCCCTGCCCACGGTCAGTAGGGGACACCGATGGGCTTGGAAAGGACGCCGTCCGTCGGATGGGACGTTAAGCCGTGGTCCCGTGTGCGTGAGAGCCATACCCTGTGCACGTTAAAGAACCCGCTGGATGGCCTTGACGGGAGGTTACCATCTGTCTCCCAACAGCTGTTCCAATGGGTCCCCTCCCTCAACCTTCTCTGAGCCTTCGGGGTCCTTGTGACCTGACCGTTTAACCCATGGTGTGCAAAAAAGTGCCGCTCACAGGTAAAACAATCCAATCCGAAGTGTTGGGGGTTAATAATTTCAAAGTGAGATCATTGGTATTTTAGAATGAACGAAATACACGGACATAGCAAAATGAAAAAGAATTTCCATTTTATGCCAATGGGAATTTAACTTTTAAAATATTGTTGCAAATTAAATGGATGAGCACTGTGCGCGAGGATAAATAAGTATATTGTACAATACAAATTACAATACAATGCAAATTATTACAAAAGTATGGATGAAATAACTTATATACAAACTAAATATTATTGCATATAAAGAACTTTTTTTTATAGAACAGTTAAGAGCAAATTATTACCTCTTCACTTTGATTGCCATCTCTCTTGGGGCGGGGGTGGCTCAGTCGGTAGCGCGCCAGGTTCGTAATCTGTAGTTCCCAGGTTCGAGTCCCAGCTGGGTCAGCGTTGAGATTTATCTCCGCAAAATTTCCCGCCCTGCCCACGGTCAGTAGGGGACACCGATGAGCTTGGAAAGGCCGCCGTCCGTCGGATGGGACGTTTAGCCGTGGCCCCGTGTACGGGAGAGACATACCCTGTGCACGTTAAAGAACACGCGGGATGGTCTTGACGGGAGGCTATCATCTTAACGTCCCATCCAACGGACGGTAGCCTTTCAAAGCCCATCGGTGTCCTCTACTGACCGTGGGCAGGGCGGAGATAAGTCTCAACGCCGACCTAGCTCGGACTCGAACCTGGGAACTGCAGATTACGAGCCTGGCGCGCTACCGTCTGAGCCACCCCCGCCCCACCGTTAGAGGGCGCTATTAAAGCTATTGGAAGAGTCAAGAAGTGTGAATTTTAGTATTTCATCAACAGCTATCGAACCGAAAAATAATTCTTAATTTATCTCTAAACACAGAAAAGTCCATTGTGTATAGATGACAGAGAAAAAGCATTAGTTCGTATTTTTATTTTGCAAATGAGCTAAAATTACAATTAGAGTTAGACAAGGCTGAATTAGACCACCCTATCTGGTCAATTGATTATATTACCACCAAAGCATTTTCAAGGGTGGATATATAGTCTTATGTAGTGCAGATGTTACCGCTAAAGCTCGAAAGCCGTTAATGTGCACATTACCTAGCTAATCTGCAGATTAACTGATTTGCTCCGTTAACGTGCGGAATCAAGAGTTGTCCTCATTTTACCTAGGTAATGTGCACATTAACGGCTTCCGTATCGTTAAGTTCAAAAGTTTGTTTCTCTCATAGTGGTGAATCTCTTGAATATGAATCTTCGTGTCACGTGATTCACTCGTCCGCGTTATAAAAAACGCCCCGGATGAGCGGAGGCCAAGTGAGAACGAATCGGTAAAGTGATTCATTCTTGATAACGAATCACTAAAATGATTCGTTCTCACTTGGCCTGCTCATTTTGGGGGCGTTTTTTATAATTCGGACGACTGATTCATGTTGACAGAGGGATGACCCTGGTTTCAACTCTACTCTCGGACACTAGATAAATAACATTATGTTAATTTAAGCGTACAGAAACGTTCCTGTTGTTCCAGCAAAGATCTTATTTTCACTTTAACGAGTGCCTAGTAGATAATGTGCAGATTATCCAGGTTGGGTTGGATTGTTTTACCTCTGAGCGGCACTTTTTTGCACACCACGGGCTAAATGGCCAGGTCACATGGACCCCGAAGGCTCAGAGAAGGTTGGGGGAGAGGACCCACTGGAAAAGCTGTTGGGAGACAGATGGTAGCCTCCCGTCAAGGCCATCCAGCGTGTTCTTTAACGTGCACAGGGTAATGGCTCTCCCACACACGGAGCCACGGTTTAACGTCCCATCCGACGGACGGCGGCCTTTCCAAGCCCATCGGTGTCCCCTACTGACCGTGGGCAGGGCGGGGAATTTTGCGGAGATAAATCTCAACGCTGACCCAGCTGGGACTCGAACCTGGGAACTACAGATTACGAGCCTGGCGCGCTACCGACTGAGCCACCCCCGCCCCAGATTATCCAGGTAATTTGAGAAATGAAACAATTTTCCGCACGTTAACGGATCACCCTAGTGAATCTGCACAATACCTAGATAATCTGTAGAATACATGATTTCTGCACTTTAGCGGTAACATAGACACGGGAAACTATTGGCGCTGTTTTCAAATGATGCTAATCAGACGAGGTCTCGGATTTCAGTCATTAGAGCTGTTGATGCGGCTGCTCATCAAACAGATTTCGCGATCAATGCCGAGAAAACTACAGTGATGAAAGCGGATCACGTCGATGATGTGCCATGTCTTCCCAAAGGTCGTTGTTTGGATCAAGTTTCACAATTCAATTATCCTGGGAATGGCTGTGTGACGGATATTGAGAATGTGTGACGTCATGCAAAGAAAAGAAGGCATTGTTGCTGGAATGTTTCGAGATCTGTGAAAAGTGTGTATGTAGAAATCATGGCCAAATTATTTTGAACACTGCACCTTGCGCGAGGTACCATGAAGCACGGGGCGGGGGTGGCTCAGTCGGTAGCACGCCAGGCTCGTAATCTGCACTTTCCAGGTTCGAGTCCCAGCTGGATCTGCGTTGATATTTATCTTCGCAAAACTCCCCGCCCTGCCCACGGTCAGTAGGGGACACCGATGGGCTTGGAAAGGCCGCCGTCCGTTGGATGGGACGTTGAGCCATGGCCCCGTGTGCGGGAGAGACATACCCTGTGCACGTTAAAAAGCACGCTAGATACCTTGACGGGAGGCTACCATCTGTCTCCCAACAGCTGTTCCAGTGGGTCCCCTCCCCCAACCTTCTCTGAGCCTTCGGGGTCCATGTGACCTGTCCATTTAGCCCATGGTGTGCAAAAAGTGCCGCTCAGAGGTAAAACAACCCAATGTTAAAGAACACGCTAGATGACCTTGACGGGAGGCTACCATCTGTCTCCCAACAGCTGTTCCAGTGGGTCCCCTCCCCAAACCTTCTCTGAGTCTTCGGGGTCCTTGTGATCTAGCCATTTAGCCAATGGTGTGAAAAAAAGTGCCGCTCAGAGGTAAAACAACCCAACCATGAAGCACACAAATATGCAAAATTTGTTACTGACGTCAGTATTCTACGTCATTACGAAGAATAGTCATCGTTGGACCGCGATGAGCAGCAACATCGGTAACGGAGGTGACAGAACTCCAGCTGAAAATCACTGGGAACAATAGCCCAAGTGAATGTGGATTGGAAATGCCCTCATTTTTAAGCGTGCATAGGGTTGCTCTTATTTTTAAATGTAGGTAAGGTATTACTACACACCGATCCACGGCTTAGCTGGGGTGGTTCAATCGGTAGCGCGCCAGGCTCGTAATCTGCAGCTCCCAGGTTCGAGTCCTAGCTGGGTCAGCGTTGAGATTTCTCTCCGCAAAATTCCCCACCCTGACAATGGTCAGTAGGGGACACCGATGGGCTTGGAAAGTCCGCCGTCCGTCGGATGGGACGATAAGCCGTGGCTCCGTGTGTGGGAGATCAATACTCTGTGCACCTTAAAGAACTCTGGATGGCCTTGATGGGAGGCTACCATTTCTCTCCCAACAGCTGTTTCAGTGGGTCCCCTCCCCCAACCTTCTCTGAGCCTTCGGGGTCCATGTGACCTGGCCATTTAGCCCATGGTGTAAAGAAAAGTGCCGCTTAGAGGTAAAACAACCAAACCCAGGTTTGAGTCCCAGCTGGGTCAGCGTTGAGATTTATCTCTGCAAAATTTACTCCCCACGGTCAGTAGGGGACACCGATGGACTTGGAAAGACCGTCCGTCGGATGGAACGTTAATCCGTGGCTCTGTGTACCGTGGTCGTCTCTCAGAGATAAAACGACCCAACCTTTCCATTTTGATTTTACTCCCATTGATAGAAGATTTTTTTTCCTTAAATTTCCTTCTTAACCAAAATCTTGTGTATTCCCTCCTTGATAATCATAAAGCATCTTGGCATCTTTTATAACGAGATCATCATTGAAGTTATCCCTGTCATCTGTTATGCCTTAGGAGAAGGGGTAAAAAAAAATCTTTCTTTTCTTTCCAATTTAAAGGTGCAAGTCTTTTTTTCTCTCTAGAGAATAAGAAAGCCTTTCTGTTCTTCCGTCTACAAGATTATCGGAGGTGCACATTAAAGGCAGAGGGAGAAGAAGAAGAAGAGGCTGTTGCTGCTGCTCTGCAGAGAAACACATGATGGATGTAAGGAAGAAACGGAATGGGGAGAGTTTCATGAAAGATGACAGGCCATTCTGGCCAAGAGAGTAAGCGGACCCGAAGGAGTGCTTCTGCGTCTTGGGCTGTTGGATGACATCTTGCGTCGAAGCAGTCGAGCAGGGAGCGGTAATGGAGCTGTCATTGGAACTATGAATACAAACTAGACAGGGCAGGGGATATAAGAATCGCGACTGATTGTGTAGGAATGGGAGCTCTGACGAAGATGCAGCGGGGCTCCATTTCATTTTCTCTTATTGATCTGTTTCTCGAGAAGTAGATGAAAAATGGATGTCGATTATACTGTCTCTTAATGGAAGATGCATGCAACGATTGTGGCTAAGGTCGCAGGCATTTAGTTTCCGTTTTTTCTTTCGGAAAACTTGTTTTGAATGATGTTTCCTTTTTTGAACGGGACGTAAACATATTCGAAGTTTTTAACAACAGCGAGCAATGATCAGATTAAGTAAGGGGGGGGGAGTGAATCGGGGTCCCTTTTGCCACTAATAAATAATGCAAATATTCTCTCAAGCTTGCCATAGAGATCTCTGACAGGAGTCTGTCAGTTTAATTCCCATACAGAGTTGGGTTGGGTTGTTTTACCTCTGAGCGGCACTTTTTTGCACACCATGGGCTAAATGGCCAGGTCACATGGACCCCGAAGGCTCAGAGAAGGTTGGGGGAGGGGACCCACTGGAACAGCTGTTGGGAGACAGATGGTAGCCTCCCGTCAAGGCCATCCAGCGTGTTCTTTAACGTGCACAGGGTATGTCTATCCCGCACACGGGGCCACGGCTTAACGTCCCATCCGACGGACGGCGGCCTTTCCAAGCCCATCGGTGTCCCCTACTGACCGTGGATAGGGCGGGAAATTTTGCGGAGATAAATCTCAACGCTGACCCAGCTGCTACTCGAACATGAATCTTCTTGAATCTGGGAGCTGAAGATTACGAGCCTGGCGCGCTTCCGACTGAGCCACCCCGCCCCTTCCCCCATACAGAGGATCTGTGCTTAAAGTAAGACCTCGTCATAAAGACAATACAAACATCCATGCCTTACCCAGGGATCGAACCCAGGTCCTTTGATCAATAGCCAAACGCGTTAACCATTTGGCCACCGGGACGACTAGTAATAATACCTACCGTTATTTTAAATAAATTTAACGTGTTCTTATCATTGTCGCCTTTTCTATTTTTAACCTTTATCGTTCAATGCTGAATGATGGGGGCGGGGGTGGCTCAGTCGGTAGCGCGCCAGGCTCGTAATCTGCAGTTCCCAGGTTCGAATCCCAGCTGGGTCAGCGTTGAGATTTATCTCCGCAAAATTCCCCGCCCTGTCCACGGTCAGTAGGGGACACCGATGAGCTTGGAAAGGCCACCGTCCGTCGGATGGGACGTTAAGCCGTGGCCCCGTGTGCGGGAGAGACATACCCTGTGCACGTTAAAGAACACGCTGGATGGCCTTGACGGTAGGCTACCATCTGTCTCCCAACAGCTGTTCCAGTGGGTCCCCTCCCCCAACCTTCTCTGAGCCTTCGGGGTCCATGTGACCTGGACATTTAGCCCATGGTGTGCAAAAAAGTGCCGCTCAGAGGCAAAACTACCCAACGTTAAAGAACACGCTGGATGGCCTTGACGGGAGGATACCATCTGTCTTCCAACAGCTGTTCCAGTGAGTCTCCTCCCCCAACCTTCTCTGAGCCTTCGGGGTCCATGTGACCTGGCCATTTAGCCCATGGTGTGCAAAAAAGTGCTGCTCAGAAGTAAAACAACTCAACCCTAGTAATATCTTGTTGCTAAGTTGAAAGCTTTTCAGCGACGGAATTGAAGCAGCGAGCGTCGTCGTTCAAGACACGCGCTACACTCGTGTCAAATGCGTTAATTAGGGAAAATGTAAACGACTTGGCGTTAAAGGGATTATGGGAGCAACGTCATGTGGGATCCTCGAGCCTTAAACAAATGGTTGATGGGAAGTAACGAGCACATTTATTTGCAATGACTCTTGGCGGGATTGGACAGCGAAATCCTCCTTTACGAGCAGAAGGGAATACAACACGATAAAAAGTTATTGGGAAATAGAGCTTGGAATTGGTGGTTGTTCGTTTCTCATTAAAAATAAATAATAAATAAATACCCCCTCAAGCAGCTGCTTGCCACAGAGGTCTGACAGGAGCCTGTCAGTTTATATGCCACAGTAGAAGATCTGAGAGGATGGCAGGACCTCAGCAGAAAAACGACACACAAACACATCCATGCCTTACCCGGGACTCGAACCCAGGTCTCGTAGATCAGTAGCCAAGCGCGCTAACCATTCGGCCATAGTGTTCGGATACTTTTTTTTGACACGAAGGTTGCCAGATCGCTAATTTCTAAAAATGGATCGTGTGGGCCCACTCACAGATATATTGAGCGTGTGCAGTTACCGTTCACAGCAAACTGGAGCGTGTGCAGTAACTGCACACGCTCCAGTTTGCTGTGAACGGTAACTGGAGCGTGTACAGTTGCTGTACACGCTCCAGATATTTTTCCTGAATTCTGTAATCACGTGACACGAAGGTTGTCAGATCACTAATTTCTAAACCTGGATCGTGTGGGCCCACTCACAGAAATATTGAGCGTGTGCAGTTACCGTTCACAGCAAACTGGAGCGTGTGCAGTAACTGCACACGCTCCAGTTTGCTGTGAACGGTAACTGGAGCGTGTGCAGTTGCTGTACACGCTTCAGATGTTTTTTCTGAATTCTGTAATCAACCATATAAATAAAGATAAATACCCCCTCAAGCAGCTGCTTCCCACAGAGGTCTGACAGGAGCATGTCAGTTTATATGACATAGTAGAAGGTCTGAGAGGATGGCAGGGACCTCATCAGAAAACGACACGCACAATCATGGGCTACACGCACAACCAGGGACCCGGGGCTCGAACCCAGGTCCCTTAGATCAGTAGCCAAGCGCGCTAACCACTCAGCCATCGGACGGTTCGTTTCTCATTGGCTATGAAAAAGTCATCGTTCCAGCTTGAACCCTCGAGCAAGATATTTTGAACTTAAGTTTCGAAACAAAAAATTTCTGACATCAGCTGCACCATGGGTGTGTTGCTAAAGGGAAATAGAAAGTTGTTCCAAGTTAATTGACGAATTAAAACTCGCGCAGTTTGTTTAATTTATATAATAACTACAGGACAAGGTCTATGGGGAAAAAATGGGTGTGAGGTGTGATTAATGTTTTGATGAAACTGGATATAACCAGAAGGTTGGGTTGGGTTGTTTTACCTCTGAGCGGCACTTTTTTGCACACCATGGGCTAAATGGCCAGGTCACATGGACCCCGAAGGCTCAGAAAAGGTTGGGGGAGGGGACCCACTGGAACAGGTGTTGGGAGACAGATGGTAGCCTCCCGTCAAGGCCATCCAGTGTGTTCTTAACGTGCACAGGGTATGTCTCTCCCACACACGGGGCCACGGCTTAACGTCCCATCCGACGGACGGCGGCCTTTCCAAGCCCATCGGTGTCCCCTACTGACCGTGGGCAGGGCGGGGAATTTTGCGGATATAACCAGAAGAACTGTTCAATTATTGTTTCTCCTCAGAAATTATATTCTTGTTATTAAAATACTTCAAGATATTGTATTATTATCTGTTCAGTTTAAAAAAATAAGTTTCGGAAGGCACAGAATAGACCAAAAGTCCAGCCGATGAGAGGGATTTTTCTCTTTCGTTTTTCAGGAATTGAACAGAAGTTAGTTTTTTTGCCTATTGTGTGCAATGGACAAAAAATATCTCATTAAATAATATAGTTTTTAAAAGTAAAATGAATATAAAATAAAATACATTATTATAATAAATTGCAAGCACAGAACGTGTTCTTATCATTGTCGCCTTTTCTTTTTTTAACCTTTATCGTTCAATGCCGAATGATGACCTGGAACTAGACATGAGTCGATATTCTTCTTTCGATTGAAAATTGTGAGTAGAGGTCAAAATTTTTTTCTAATAAACAGTACAGCAGATAAGTATAGTTGGATTATTTTACCTCTGAGCTCTGCTTTTGTGCCCACAATGGACTAAATGGTCAAGTCACATGGACCCCGAAGGCTCAGAGAAGGTTGGGGGAGGGGACCCACTGGAACAGCTGTTGAGAGACAGATGGTAGCCTCCCGTCAAGGCCATCCAGCGTGTTCTTTAACGTTGGGTTGTTTTACCTCTAAACGGCACTTTTTTGTACACAATGGGCTAAATGGGGTGGTCACAAGGACCCCAAAGGCTCAGAGAAGGTTTGGGGAGAGGACCCACTGGAACAGATGTTGGGAGACAGATGGTAGCCTCTCGTCAATGCCATCCAGCGTATTCTTTAACGTGCACAGGGTATGGCTCTCCGGCACACGGGCCACGTCTTAACGTCCCATCCGACGGACGGCTGTCTTTCCAAGTCCATCGGTGTCCCCTACTGACCGTGGGCAGGGCGGGGAATTTTGCGGAGATAAATCTCAACGCTGACCCAGCTGGGACTCGAACCTGGGAACTACAGATTACGAGCCTGGCGTGCTACCAACTGAGCCAACCCAGCCCCTCATCATTCACTGAACACTGAGTGTACATTAATTAAACATAAGAGTTATTGCTGAACAAACAAATAATCCAGCGCGTTGTCAGTAGAATGAAACACCTTAACATTGTTACGATACTTGTAACTCTGGCGAAATCTTTTCAACTCCCAAACGAAAAAGAAATCTGGTAATACAAGGGAGCTTAATTACAAATTTGCATTAAGATCATTATTCGAAATCGCTTCAGATAAGTGTTTCTAACTCTCGAGGTAGAAACCACAATAGAGTGTAATACGAGTAAGACAAATGCCTTTTTTGTTTTCTCCGTACTTTTTCGCTACGCACGTCGTCGAAAGGAGGTCGACAGGCCTCGGCAAACAATTCCCCTCCCCCAACCTGCCTGCTAATCTCCCGGCTGTGACCGCACCTAGACTTGTCAGCACACCCCATTGGGCCAATTAATTGACGTCAATACCTATATTTAACCTTTACCTTTTGCACATCACGCGATCTTTCGTGTTCCAAAAGACGTCAAACTTCGAGGGGAAAAGAATTTCAGATTTCCGTCTAGGAATCAAGCGGTTAAAAATATATCATGCACTTTATCTTAAGTGAATCGGAGGTTCTCAATGTGGGGTACGCGGTAAAGTTTTTTGGGGTAAACCGTGAGAGCTCAAAAGTCGCTAGATCTAGTAACAAAGTCGCTAAGTTGGCATTATTATACTATAACTATAGTTTTATCTATCTATACAAGGGGTACGCCAGTTACATACACATTTCCGGGGGGTACGTGAAGCATAAAAGGTTGAGAACCACTGATATATATTGTTGCGGATTACAAAAATGGATAGCCACTGAGCGTGAGTATTAAAAGCTATATTTCAAAACCAAATTCAATACAAGGTAAATTGTTACAAAGGAAATATGGATGAAGTATCTTATTAACAAATCAACTATTAACATGCACAAGTCATCAATCTTCCTGCGTAGAGCACACAATATCAGCTCTGTGTATTTTACTAAATACTACCTTTTACTTGATTTACCAGGTCACCCGAAGATCTTCACTCGTAAACCAATTCTCGTCCTGTGCTAATAACTGTTCACACACTAGCCGAACAAAAAGACAGTCCGTGTAGACATTCGAAGTTAGCCATAAAAGTTCCCACTTTTATCCTTCCGCGTATACACAACACATCAAGTTACTTCTTGATACTTACGCGCACTGTCTCAGAACAGCTCACCGTCCATTTTCGAACTCTCCGACCGTTACAACACAACGACCGTTACAATACAAAAACCGTTAACGCTCCACTCTTCTTCTCCAAATTCTCCCAAAGTTCTTATTCGTTGGCTGAAACTTTTTGCTTTCGGTTGCCAGATTCCTTCTGTCGTAACACTGCCCCCTTCCTAGGTCTTGTTCGTCCCGAACAATCCTGGATTCCAAAGTTTCTTCAGTTCTTCGATGAAACGGGGCCAAACGATCCACGTGAACCACCTTGCACTTTGTAGCTGGACGTCGACGAATGCGATATACCACGTCATTAATCCTGTTAACTATTGTATATGGACCTTCCCAAGGTTTCTGAAGTTTTGGAGATAGTCCTTTCTTTCTATGTGGACTGTATAGCCAGACAAGATCTCCTTGATTGAAAATAGTTCCATTTATTTTACTGTCATATCTTGTTTTGGTTCTGTCACTTGTTATGTCGATGTTATGTCTAACGGAGTGATGGATTTCTTCTAGTCGTTGTTGCAATTCTTGTACGTATTGTGGAGTGGACACAGGCATTGCTTCGGGCCGACCATATAAAAGGTCACAGGGAAGACGTAACTCTCTTTCAAAAAGCATCATGGAAGGTGTCTGTCCAGTTGTTTCATGCACTGCCGTCCTGTATGCCAGCAAAAGGAGTGGTACATGGCGATCCCAGTCACGTTGGTGGTCGTTCACAAATAATGCTAAATGCTGAGCAATTGTTCTATTGAACCTTTCAACCATACCATCCGACTGAGGGTGTAAGGGAGTTGTTCTGGTTTTCTGAATGCCTAATAGTTGACAGATGCCTTTAAACACATTGGATTCAAAATTCCGTCCTTGATCAGAGTGGAGTTGTAAAGGTACTCCATACCTACTAATGAAGTTATTAACTATCATCTCAGCCACTGTTGTTGCTTCCTGGTCTTGGATGGGATATACCTCAGGCCACTTTGTGAAATAATCCATTACCACTAATAAATATCGATTTCCATCATCAGTTCTAGGAAACGGACCCATTACATCAATGGCTATTCTTTCAAAAGGGGCACCAACGTTATACGTCTGCAGCTTACCCCGACTCCTAGTCTTAGGGCCTTTCTTTGCTGCACAGGCTTCACATTGCCTACACCATCTCTCAACGTCTGCCCTACTTTTCAACCAATGAAATCGTTCCCTGGCTTTGGCTAATGTCTTATTAACACCGAAGTGTCCTCCAGTGGCACTATCATGTACATCTTTCATCACAAGTTCCACTCGGGATCGAGGAAGGATTATCTGCCAACGGATCAGCCGTCCAGTGGGATTCTCCCATCTTCTATATAATACTCCGTCTTCCATTTTTAAGGAGTCCCACTGAGCCCAGTAACTTTTAGTAGTTGGACTATACCTCGAGATTTGCTCCCAATTAGGTCTTACATCAGAATTTTCAATCAATTCTAATATTGGTTTTATGTCTTCATCATCTAGTTGAGCCTTCCTGATTTCAATTGGATTCCAGATGTTAGGGGTGTCACTGTTTGTTTGTGTCGATACTATTTGTCTTATGGGCATTATCTCTTTAGTTTCAAATTTCAGTTCTGCATTATAGCAATGTTTACAGTTGTCAATACATGGGCGCCTGGAAAGAGCATCTGCATTCTTATGCATTTTACCACTTCGATGTTCGATGGAGAAATCGTATTCTTGTAACCGTTGTATCCACCTAGCGATTTGTCCTTCAGGGTTTTTGAAGTTTAATAACCATCTAAGTGCAGCATGATCAGTACGTATAAGGAATTTCTGGCCATAGAGATAATGATGAAAATGTTCTATTGCTTTTACTATTGCTAACAGTTCTTTGCGTGTTACACAGTAATTCCGCTCTGGTTTGGATAAAGTTTTACTAAAGTATGCAATAACTCTCTCTTGTCCGTCTTGTTCTTGTGAAAGCACAGCACCAACTCCTGTGTTACTTGCGTCAGTATCTATTACGAATTGTTTTCCAGTTTGTGGGTACGCTAGCACTGGTGCTGTGGAAAGAGTTTTCTTTAGCTGTTGAAAGGCTATATCGCATTCGGTGGTCCACATAAACCGCTGGCCCTCTTCTGTCAGACGATGTAATGGCCTTGCGATGTTGGAGAAACCTTTGACAAATCTTCTATAGTAGGTGCAAAGTCCAATAAAACTACGAAGTTGATGAACATCTTGTGGTGGAGGCCAGTCTCTTACAGCTTCTATCTTACTAGGATCAGTCTTAATCCCTGCTGTAGTGATCACATGACCAAGGTAATGAACTTCTTGCTGGAACAGTTTACACTTTGTCGGTCCCAATTTTAACTTGGCTGCCTTAAGTTTTTCAAATACTTGACGAAGATTTCTCAAATGTTCTTCAAAAGTTCTTCCAAGAACTATGATGTCGTCCAAGTAAACCAGGCAGACCTCCAAAGACAAGCCTTTGAGCACTGACTCCATTAGTCGCTCAAATGTGGCAGGTGCATTACAAAGTCCAAATGGCATCACCTTAAACTGCCAAAGTCCATTCCCTGTACTGAAAGCTGTTTTCTCACGGTCTTCAGGACGTATACCAACTTGCCAATAGCCGCTCTTTAAATCTAATGTTGAGAACCATTCTGACCCAGATAAAGTGTCTAGTGTATCGTCAATCCTGGGTAAAGGAAAGGAATCTTTCTTTGTTACGTCATTTAATCTGCGATAATCTACACAAAATCGTGTAGATCCATCCTTTTTCTTGACAAGAACTACTGGTGATGTCCAGGGACTCTGTGATGGTTCTATAATGCCCTGAGCTTCCATGTCCTTTATGAGTTGTTCCGTCTCCTCTCTTTTTGCCAATGGAAGCCTTCTTGCCGGCAGATGGACTGGAGGAGAATCACCAGTGTTGATTTTATGTTCTGTCAGGTTAGTACGGCCATAATCATTTGATGTGGCAGAAAAAATGTCAGAAAATTCTTTTAATAGGTTCTCGGCCTTAACAGCTTGGTTTTCAGTTAATATTTGTCTTGTTTCTCTCCATAATTCAGTAAGATGAGATGGGATGTCTGTATGATTTTGATGTGAATCGGTAACTTCTATTTTATTTATACTTGTTACACAGGTAACAGCTTCACATATTGCTAATTCCTCACCTTTTTTTAACATTCTATTGGATTTGTTACAGTTCATCACTCTGATAGGGATCTGTTCTTTATCTATTCTGACTAACGTCCTTGCAACCAGGATATTATGAGCCAAAGCTCCTTTACCAGAGGCATCAGTAACTGCCAATCGGAAGGCCCCAGAAGTCTCCGCCCGATGTCCACGGACTATAACTTCACTTTGTGCTGGGATTTCTGTGTCTTCCGTCACTAATATTGGAGTTACACTTGATAAAGAATCAGACGTCCGGCTAAGCAGAGGAATCTCTTCTGTCTCATAGATGAGTAGGTTATCACTGGGTCTGATGTCGAATCCATGTTTCTTAAGAAAATCAAGACCTAATATGCATTCATCGTAGATGTCAGCGATGTAAACAGGATGGAGAACCAGACAGCTACCAACTCGGATGTTAAGTTCTATTTTTCCATGGACTTTCGCACGATCTCCAGTGGCTGTTTGTAGGCTTATTTTAGACTGTGTAGTATTCAAGTTTGGGTGAGGTATTATTTTCTTTACTATATCCGTTCTGAGTAAAGTTACATTTGCACCAGTGTCGACTATCATACGGCAAGGTATTCCATTTATGGCTCCATCAGCTACTAATCCATTATTATCACCATGTAATGTTGAAACATGGGCGACTTCCCCTGGGGCCAACCAATCAACAGCCAGCCTTTGCCCCGCAAGACTGACTAATTTCAGTTTCCCTGATCCTGTTGTCTAGTTGATAGACTTGGACTTCTCATTCGTTTCCTAGTGCAGTTAGTACGAATGTGTCCGGTCTTGCCACAATTCCAACACTGAAGGTCTGTTGTAGGTTTTGAAGAAGAACCTTTTATATCTTTCAAAACGGATAGTATGGCTTTGGTTAGTTCTTTCATTTCATTATCCTTTTCTACAGTTTCTTCTGCACTCACAAATCTCACTGCACGTTTGTTCGCTCGGGAGGAAAGCCTGGAGCACTCGTATTTCATAGCATGTACCACAGCTGACTTTAAGGATTCACCTTCCAACATCCTCAGAGATTGCTGAGTGTCAGGGTCAGCAATAGCATCAATAAATTATAATTGAGCTAAATTATCTTGAATTTCTGGTGGACAGTTACTATAAGCCAATCTAGCTAGACGCTCAATATCACTAGCAAGCTCTTGCAAAGTTTCACCATTTTTCTGCATGCGATGTTTAAATTGAGTCACGTAATATTGTTTTAAATAACTATCACCAAACCTTAGTTCTAATGCAGCAACTAAACTTTGATAATCAAGTCGTTTTTCTTCTGGAACAGACTGCAAAACTTCCGCAGCAGAATTTCTTAAGGAAGCTGCAAGAAAACTGGCCTTTTGGAATTCATTCCACTCATTGGCTGTAGCTATAACTTCGAATTGTGTTTTAAATACTGTCCAAGACGATTGACCATCATATGTAGAAGGTTTAGTTGTATTTTTAGCGATATGTGTAATAACATTATTTCCACTAGAATTATTATCATCACAAGTAGAAGGTAACATTTCATTTCTCAAAATCTGAAACTGGCGTTCACAATCAGTTTTTACAATTTCAATTTCATGTTTATAATCTAACTTAACACTATCAAGATCATCTTTTACACTATTTAGTTCGGTCATAATGTCCTTACACTTATCAGAAATCTTATCAATTTGAGAAGCCACTTCAGCTCTCATCTCAGTATTTTGTGCGGCCATTTCGGCTTTCAAATCATCTTTTTGAGAAACTATCTCAGTTCTCAACTCATTATTTTGCGTTCTCAACTCATTATTTTGACTTTTAATGTCATTCATCTGTGTAGCCATATCGGCTTTCATATCTTTCATATCAGTCATCTGCGTAGCCATATCGGCTTTCATATCTTTCATCAACTTTACTAATTCGTCCATACTTCTAGTTAACGGCATTCAATAAATTATCCCACTTCTGACACCAAATGTTGCGGATTACAAAAATGGATAGCCACTGAGCGTGAGTATTAAAAGCTATATTTCAAAACCAAATTCAATACAAGGTAAATTGTTACAAAGGAAATATGGATGAAGTATCTTATTAACAAATCAACTATTAACATGCACAAGTCATCAATCTTCCTGCGTAGAGCACACAATATCAGCTCTGTGTATTTTACTAAATACTACCTTTTACTTGATTTACCAGGTCACCCGAAGATCTTCACTCGTAAACCAATTCTCGTCCTGTGCTAATAACTGTTCACACACTAGCCGAACAAAAAGACAGTCCGTGTAGACATTCGAAGTTAGCCATAAAAGTTCCCACTTTTATACTTCCGTGTATACACAACACATCAAGTTACTTCTTGATACTTAACGATAAAAGATCCCACTTTTATCCTTCCGCGTATACACAACACATCAAGTTACTTCTTGATACTTACGCGCACTGTCTCAGAACAGCTCACCGTCCATTTTCGAACTCTCCGACCGTTACAACACAACGACCGTTACAATACAAAAACCGTTAACGCTCCACTCTTCTTCTCCAAATTCTCCCAAAGTTCTTATTCGTTGGCTGAAACTTTTTGCTTTCGGTTGCCAGATTCCTTCTGTCGTAACAATATGTTTTATTTTATTCCCATTGTTATACTATAACTATAGTTTTATCTATCTATACAAGGGGTACGCCAGTTACATACACATTTCCAGGGGGTACGTGAAGCATAAAAGGTTGAGAACCACTGATATATATGTTTTATTTTATTCCCATTGTTATACTATAACTATAGTTTTATCTATCTATACAAGGGGTACGCCAGTTACATACACATTTCCAGGGGGTACGTGAAGCATCAAAGGTTGAGAACCACTGATATATATGTTTTATTTTATTCCCATTGTTATACTATAACTATAGTTTTATCTATCTACACAAGGGGTACGCCAGTTACATACACATTTCCAGGGGGTACGTGAAGCATCAAAGGTTGAGAACCACTGATATATATGTTTTATTTTATTCCCATTGTTATACTATAACTATAGTTTCATCTATCTACACAAGGGGTTCGCCAGTTACATACACATTTCCAGGGGGTACGTGAAGCATAAAAGGTTGAGAACCACTGATATATATGTTTTATTTTATTCCCATTGTTATACTATAACTATAGTTTTATCTATCTATACAAGGGGTACGCCAGTTACATACACATTTCCAGGGGGTACGTGAAGCATCAAAGGTTGAGAACCACTGATATATATGTTTTATTTTATTCCCATTGTTATACTATAACTATAGTTTTATCTATCTACACAAGGGGTACGCCAGTTACATACACATTTCCAGGGGGTACGTGAAGCATCAAAGGTTGAGAACCACTGATATATATGTTTTATTTTATTCCCATTGTTATACTATAACTATAGTTTCATCTATCTACACAAGGGGTTCGCCAGTTACATACACATTTCCAGGGGGTACGTGAAGCATCAAAGGTTGAGAACCACTGATATATATGTTTTATTTTATTCCCATTATTATACTATAACTATAGTTTTATCTATCTATACAAGGGGTACGCCAGTTACATACACATTTCCGGGGGGTACGTGAAGCATAAAAGGTTGAGAACCACTGATATATATGTTTTATTTTATTTCCATTGTTATACTATAACTATAGTTTTATCTATCTATACAAGGGGTACGCCAGTTACATACACATTTCCGGGGGGTACGTGAAGCATAAAAGGTTGAGAACCCCTGATATATATGTTTTATTTTATTCCCATTGTTATACTATAACTATAGTTTTATCTATCTATACAAGGGGTACGCCAGTTACATACACATTTCCGGGGGGTACGTGAAGCATAAAAGGTTGAGAACCCCTGATATATATGTTTCATTTTATTCCCATTGTTATACTATAACTATAGTTTTATCTATCTATACAAGGGGTACGCCAGTTACATACACATTTCCAGGGGGTACGTGAAGCATAAAAGGTTGAGAACCACTGATATATATGTTTTATTTTATTCCCATTGTTATACTATAACTATAGTTTTATCTATCTATACAAGGGGTACGCCAGTTACATACACATTTCCAGGGGGTACGTGAAGCATCAAAGGTTGAGAACCACTGATATATATGTTTTATTTTATTCCCATTGTTATACTATAACTATAGTTTTATCTATCTACACAAGGGGTACGCCAGTTACATACACATTTCCAGGGGGTACGTGAAGCATCAAAGGTTGAGAACCACTGATATATATGTTTTATTTTATTCCCATTGTTATACTATAACTATAGTTTCATCTATCTACACAAGGGGTTCGCCAGTTACATACACATTTCCAGGGGGTACGTGAAGCATAAAAGGTTGAGAACCACTGATATATATGTTTTATTTTATTCCCATTGTTATACTATAACTATAGTTTTATCTATCTATACAAGGGGTTCGCCAGTTACATACACATTTCCAGGGGGTACGTGAAGCATAAAAGGTTGAGAACCACTGATATATATGTTTTATTTTATTCCCATTGTTATACTATAACTATAGTTTTATCTATCTATATAAAGGGTACGCCACTTACATACACATTTCCAGGGGGTACAGTCGCTCAAAAAAGCATCCGAACGCTATGGTTGATTACAGAATTCAGAAAAAATCTGGCAACGATTTTTTTAGAAATTACTGATTTGGTAACCTTCGTGTCACGTGACACGAAGGTCGCCAGATCACTAATTTCTAAAAAAAAGTTAACAGATATTTTTTCTGAATTCTGTAATCAACCATACCGTTCGGATACTTTTTTGAGCGACTGTACATGAAGCATAAAGGTTGAAAACCACTGGGCTAAATCAGGCTAAATGGACAGGTGACGAGGACTCCGAGGACTCCGAGAAGGTTGGGGGAAGGGGACGCACCCTGTGCACGTTAAAGAACACACTGAATGGCCTTGACGGGAGGCTACGATCTGTCTCCCATCAGCTGTTCCAGTGGGTCCCCTCCCCCAACCATCTCTGAGCCTTCGGGGTCCATGTGACCTGGCCATTTAGCCCATGGTGTGCAAAAAATTGCCGCTCAGAGGTAAAACAACCCAACGTTAAAGAACACGCTGGATGGCCTTGACGGGAGGTTACCATCTGTCTCCCAACAGCTGTTCCAGGGGTCCCCTCCCCCAAACTTCTCTGAACCTTCGGGGTCCATATGACCTGGCCATTTAGTCCATGTTGTGGAAAAAAGTGCCGTCAGAGGTAAAACAACCCAACGTTAAAGAACACGCTGGATGGCCTTGACGGGAGGCTACCATCTGTCTCCCAACAGCTGTTCCAGGGGTCCCCTCCCCCAAACTTCTCTGAACCTTCGGGGTCCATATGACCTGGCCATTTAGTCCATGTTGTGGAAAAAAGTGCCGTCAGAGGTAAAACAACCCAACGTTAAAGAACATTCTGGATGGCCTTGACGGGAGGCTACCATCTGTCTCCCAACAGGTGTTGCACTGGGTCCCCTCCCCTAACCTTCTCTGAGTCTTTGTGGTCGTTGTGACCTTTCCATTTAGCCCATGGTGTGCAAAAAAGTGCCAGCTCAGAGGTAAAACAACCGTACCCAACTCTTGGTGTAACTGTAACCGTGCCATTTAGCCCACTGTGCGTAAATAATGTAGCTCAGAAGTAAAACAAGAATCCAACTCCGTCGCCGTTCCCTTTTGTGAATAACAATTTCATCTATTCAGCACTTGGCAGCTCTTGTTGCAAACAAAGTAGACGTGACGTCGATACGTTGTCACTTCCTGTTATTCTCCGCTCGTGGGGGATGTCACTTCGACGTCATCTCATCACACTTATTCGCAGATGCTTCGGACAGATCGTGACACGTGCATCGGATTGTTTTTCTTGCTGACACAGCACCGACCTACGACGAAACAATGAAAAAATTTTTCACACAGAAAAATGTTTGTGATGTCGAGAGAGAGAATTGTTTAAAAAAAAGAATGACGCAACGAAAATTTGTTACGTAGTTTTCTGTTTATTTCACTGAATTTTTGTCATAGATTGTTGGGTTTGTTTTACCTTACAGCGGCACTTTTTTTTCAGCAGATGGGGGTGGGGGTGGCTCAGTCGGTAGCGCGCCAGGCTCGTAATCTGTAGTTCCCAGGTTCGAGTCCCAGCTGGGTCAGCGTTGAGATTTATCTCCGCAAAATTTTCCCGCCCTGCCCACGGTCAGTAGGGGACACCGATGGGCTGGAAAAGGCCGCCGTCCGTCGGATGGGGCGTTAAGCCGTGGCCCCGTGTGCAGGAGAGCCATACCCTGTGCACGTTAAAGAACACGCTGGATGGCCTTGACGGGAGGCTACCATCTGTCTCCCAAGAGCTGTTCCAGTGGGTCCCCTCCCCCAACCTTCTCTGAGCCTTCGGGGTCCATCCGACCTGGCCATTTAGCCCATGGTGTGCAAAAAAGTGCCGCTCAGAGATAAAACAACAACAGCGTTAAAGAACACGCTGGATGGCCTTGACGGGAGGCTACCATCTGTCTCCCAACAGCTGTTCCAGTGGGTCCCCTCCCCCAACCTTCTCTGAGCCTTCGGGGTTCTTGTGGCCTTGCCATTTAGCCCATGGCGTGCAAAAAAGTGCCGTTCAGAGGTAAAACAACCCAACGTTAAAGAACATGCTGGATGGCCTTGACGGGAGGCTACCATCTGTCTCCCAACAGCTGTTCCAGTGGGTCCCCTCCCCCAACCTTCTCTGAGCCTTCGGGGTTCTTGTGGCCTTGCCATTTAGCCCATGGTGTGCAAAAAAGTGCCGCTCAGAGGTAAAACAATCCAATCCAATTTTTCAGCAGAATTTGCTAAATGTCCAGATCACAAGGACCCCAAATGTTCAAAGTTGGTTAGGGGAAGGTTAGTTAAACATACACTATAACGCCAAAAGAATTCTGACACACAGGTTAATGTAAAGCCATATTCAAGGTTCATTAAATTTGAAAGTAAGATTTTTACGAAAACTTTTTATTAGCAATAAATTAAAGATCTCTCTAAAATCTCTCTATACACCATTTTTTTTAAACAATATTCGTTTGATATTTATATTGAAGCAGCAGACGATGTTATTGCATTAGCTGTAGAAACGGAAGAAAAAAAAAGAATCGTTAGATAAATTTCTTAAGTTCATTTATTTTGAGAAATAATTTTTCATCAATAATTAGTTGAGCTTTTAATTAACTTTTGAGGAGAATTCTTAACTAGCATGGCAAGGTTGGGGGGCGGTGAGGACGTCTGAGGGACGGGTTTGGCTCAGTCGGTAGCGCGCCAGGCTCGTAATCTGCAGGTTCGAGTCCCACCTGGACGTAAGTCCAAGTGGGACTCGAACCTGACCAGGTATTAACATTTAGATTTATCTCCGGCCTGCCCTCGGTCAGTTGGGACCCCGATGGGCTTGGAAAGGTCCCGTCCGTCGGATGGGACACTAAGGCGTGAAACGTGTATGGGAGAGTCATACCCTGTGCACTCTAAAGAACACGCTGGATGGCCTTGACGGGTTGGGTTGTTTTACCTCTGAGCGGCACTTTTTTTTGCACACCATGGGCTAAATGGCCAGGTCGCATGGACCCCGAAGGCTCAGAGAAGGTTGGGGGAGGGGACCCACTGGCACAGCTGTTGGGAGACAGATGGTAGCCTCCCGTCAAGGCCATCCAGCGTGTCCTTTAACGTGCACAGGGTATGGCTCTCCCGTACACGGGGCCACGGCTTAACGTCCCATCCGACAGACGGCGGTCTTTCCAAAGCCCATCGGTGTCCCCTACTGACCGTGGGCAGGGCGGGTAATTTTGCGGAGATAAATCTCAACACTGACCCATCTGGGACTCGAACCTGGGAACTACACATTACGAGCCTGGCGCGCTACCGACTGAGCCACCCCCGCCCCAGGCCTTGACGGGAGGCTACCATCTGTCTCCTAAGAGCGGTGCAGTATATTTCTTTTCTTTGCCTAGCTCTGAAACCTTTGGGGGTCTTTGTAACCTGGCCATTTATCTTACTGTGTACAAAAATCCCAACTACAGTTTCCGCCATCACTGAAATCGAAAACAGAATAACCGAACAACACTCATCATTGATATCGTTGCAAATAAATGGAAACAAGACCACCAGTTTGGATCGCAAAATTTAGACTACGCACCCTTCACATTTTAAAGCATTTGGTGTGTGACTCGGTAGAAGAAATATAACATTTCGAATTTAATTTTTTTTTCCTTCTGGTATTCTCTTGGGTTGGGTTGTTTTACCTCTGAGCGGCATTTTTGTTAACACCATGGGCTAAATGGCCAGGTCACAAGGACACCAAAGGCTCAGAGAAGGTTGGGAGAGGGGACCCACTGGAACAGCTGTTGGGAGACAGATGGTAGCCTCCCGTCAAGGCCATCCAGCGTGTTCTTTAACGTGCACAGGGTATGGCTCTCCCGCACACGGTGCCACGGCTTAACGTCCCATCCGATGGACGGCGGTCTTTCCAAGCCTATCGGTGTCCCCTACTGACCGCGGACAAGGCAGGGAGTTTTGCGGAGATAAATCTCAACGCTGACCCAGCTGGGACTCGAACCTGGGTTGGGTTGGGTTGTTTTACCTCTGAGCGGCACTTTTTTGCACATCATGGGCTAAATGACCAGGTCACATTGACCCCGAAGGCTCAGAGAAGGCTGGGGGAGGGGACCCACTGGAACAGCTGTTGGGAGACAGATGGTTGCCTCCCGATAAGGCCATCCAGCGTGTTCTTTAACGTGCACAGGGTATGGCTCTACCGCACACGGGGCCACGGCTTAACGTCCCATCCGACGGACGGAGACCTTTCCAAGCCCATTGTTGTCCCCTACTGACCGTGGGCAGGGCGGGGAGTTTTGCGGAGATAAATCTCAACGCTGACCTAGCTGGGACTCGAACCTGGGTTGGGTTGTTTTACCTCTGAGCGGCACTTTTTTGCACATCATGTGCTAAATGGCCAGGTCACATTGACCCCGAAAGCTCAGAGAAGGTTGGGGGAGGGGACCACTGGAACAGCTGTTGGGAGACAGATGGTAGCCTCCCGTCAAGGCCATCCGGCGTGTTCTTTAACGTGCACAGGGTATGGCCCTACCGCACACGGGGCTACGGCTTAACGTCCCATCCGACGGACGGAGACCTTACCAAGCCCATTGGTGTCCCCTACTGATCGTGGGCTTGGCGGGGAGTTTTGCAGAGATAAATCTCAACGCTGATCCAGCTGGGACTCGAACCTGGGAACTACAGATTACGAGTCTGGCTCGCTAACGAATGAGCCACCCCCGCTCTTGGTATTCTCCTGGCATCTGTATTCATTAATAATCTCCATTCGGTTTGTGTTTTCTCTCCCCGCATCCTTTCCGCTGCGTCTGCCAATCTCATTGGTAGTCACCCTGCCTCCCACAGGAAGTGGCATTACTCATCTAAAGCATCGTTAGGCTTTTGCAGGCAACTTCGCCATATCCATTAGTGGCTTCATCAGCGACTCCAGTCAGAACCAGCTCTGATCTCCAACTGCCGATGGAGGAATTCCTTAAGAAAACAGTGGCCAGTGGCTAGTAACGGAACTCGAAGAACCCTTTACCTTATTGCTAGTCTTGGCCATTCCCGAATTAGGTTACTTTTGTTTCAGTAATGCAAGGGGAAAAAAAATGAATGCTGAAACTAGTTTTGTGTCTCGTGAGAGAGAAAAATTTAGAAAAGTGCACACACTCAGTCAGGGCGGTCTCCTGAGCTGACAGACTGGTAATGCACCGCCTTAGGGCGGCACGGTTGCAAGAGGCAGCGAATAAGATTTAGGGAAGAAAAAACAGCGAAAATGTTCTAGTTTCTTTCAAATGAAACCAGGAAATACGAATTATTGTTTGATCTCAACACTACATTGACCCATGAAGAAATTTTTCTTTTTCTTTATAGAAGAAAAAAGCGTTTTCATTTAAATGTGTTTTTATTTATGACCAAAGAGGAACAAGAAGAACACGGAAAAATAATTTTTTCAAACATCGTTTCACGGAAATTCCGTATGTACAGTCGCTCGAAAAAGTATCCGAACACTATGGTTGATTACAGAATTCAGAAAAAATATCTGGCAACGATTTTTTTTAGAAATCAGTGATCTGGCAACTTTCGTGTCACGTGATTACAGAATTCAGGAAAAATATCTGGAGCGTGTACAGCAACTGTACACGCTCCAGTTACCGTTCACTGCAAACTGGAGCGTGTGCAGTTACTTCACACGCTCCAGTTTGCTGTGAACGGTAACTGCACACGCTCAATATTTCCGTGAGTGAGCCCACACGATCTAGTATCAAAATAATATGACCACCTACAGTCGCTCAAAAAAGTATCCGAACACTATGGTTGATTACAGAATTCAGAAAAAATATCTGGCAAAGATTTTTTTTAGAACTTAGTGATCTGGCAAAATTCGTGTCACGTGATTACAGAATTCAGGAAAAATATCTGGAGCGTGTACAGCAACTGTACACGCTCCAGTTACCGTTCACAGCAAACTGGAGCTTGTGCAGTTACTGCACACACTCCTGTTTGCTGTGAACGGTAACTGCACACGCTCAATATTTCTGTGAGTGAGCTCACACGATCTAGTATCAAAATAATATGACCACCTACAGTCGCTCATGGTTGATTACAGAATTCAGAAAAGATATCTGGCAACGATTTTTTTTTAGAAATTAGTAATCTGGCAAAATTCGTGTCACGTGATTACAGAATTCAGGAAAAATATTTGGAGCGTGTACAGCAACTGTACACGCTCCAGTTACCGTTCACTGCAAACTGGAGCGTGTGCAGTTACTTCACACGCTCCAGTTTGCTGTGAACGGTAACTGCACACACTCAATATTTCCGTGAGTGAGCCCACACGATCTAGTGTCAAAATAATATGACCAATTAAAGTCGCTCGAAAAACTATCCGAACACCATGGTTGATTACAGAATTAAAAAATATATCTGGCAACGATTTTTTTAGAAATTAGTGATCGGTCAACATTCGTGTGACGTGACAAGAAGGTTGCCAGATCACTAATTTCTGAAAAAAATCGTTGCCAGATATATATATTTTTTTAATTCTGTAATCAACCGTAGTATTCGGATATTTTTTTGAGTGACTGTACATTATATAGTAAAAAAAACTTCCGAAGAGTTGTAAAAGTCTGAAATTTCAGAAATCAGCAAAGGAGTTTAATAATGTAAATTCGAACTAATGGACGGTTGGGAAAAAAATACAAAAGTATTATTTTATATATCTACAAAAAACATTTTTTTTGCAACTTATTTCGTAAAATGGATATGGTTGGGTTGTTTTACCTCTGAGCGGCACTTTTTTGCACACCATGGGCTAAATGGCCAGGTCACATGGACCCCGAAGGCTCAGAGAAGGTTGGGGGAGGGGGACCCACTGGACAGCTGTTGGGAGACAGATGGTAGCCCCCGTCAAGGCCATCCAGCGTGTTCTTTAACGTGCACAGGGTATGGCTCTCCCGCACACGGGGCCACGGCTTAACGTCCCATCCGACGGACGGCGGCCTTTCCAAGCCCATCGGTGTCCTCTACTGACCGTGGGCAGGGCGGGGAATTTTGCGGAGATAAATTTCAACGCTGACCCAGCTGGGACTCGAACCTGGGAATTACAGATTACGAGCGTGGCACGCTACCGACTGAGCCACCCCCGCCCCATCGTAAAGTGGAAAAAGAGGCACTTTCTTACTCCCCCTGGTGGTAAGGGGGCAAATCATTGATGACATCGTAAACCTTTTGCACATAACACTACACCATTAAAATTCATAGTTTTTACCATAAATAGATCGTTTGGAATATTTTCGATTTTCCCCGCCTCTTCCAACTTCAGGGGGGGGGGGGAGGGGGTTATTAAAGTTATTGGGAGATTCGGAATATGCAAATCATAATATTTCACCACTACCTATGCAACCCACAAAGAAGTTTTCATTTTTTTATAAACTGAAAAAGACAGACGAGAAAATGAAAAAATCTCCTTTTGAAAGAAACGAGCTGAAAAAAAAAAGGTAATTTCATAGTTTATATTTATATTTTAACTGCAACAAAAAGCATACAACATTGCATTTATATATCCTTTAAAAAATATATTTTAGAAGTTGGAAAAGTAAAAAAGTGAAAAAATTTAGAACCAAATCTTAGTTTTCAGTCTGTAGCGGCCAAAAGACCAACGCGCAGCAATCGTGGACAATCGTAACGTTACCATTTCTCGCGTTAAATATAACAAAAGGTTTCAATCTGAGAGCTGCTGGCAACTTTAATCGACTTTAATCTCTTTCCAATACGTTCTTTAAACCTTATGGGAGGAGGTTACTCAGTTGGTAGCGCGCCAGGTTCGTAATCTGCAATTCTCGGGTTCAGTCGCAGCTTACCTGCAGCGAGATTTATCTTCTATAAATTCCCGCCTTAATATCGGCAGAAAGGGAACAGACCTATGCAAGTTAAAGAACATGCTGAATTTCCTTAATGAGAAGCTATCACCTGTCTCCTAGCATCTCTCTAGTGGGTTCCCTTCCTCCAACCTCCCCTGGGCGGGGGTGGCTGAGTCGGTAGCGCGCCAGGCTCGTAATCTGCAGTTCCCAGGTTCGAGTCCCAGCTGGGTCAGCGTTGAGATTTCTCTCCGCAAAATTCCCCACCCTGACAACGGTCAGTAGGGGACACCGATGGGCTTGGAAAGACCGCCGTCCGTCGGATGGGACGATAAGCCGTGGCTCCGTGTGCGGGAGAATTATACTCTATGCACGTTAAAGAACACACTAGATGGCCTTGACGGGAGGCTACAATTTCTCTCCCAACAGCTGTTTCAGTGGGTCCCCTCCCCCAACCTTCTCTGAGCCTTCGGGGTCCATGTGACCTGGCCATTTAGCCCATGGTGTAAAGAAAAGTGCCGCTTAGAGGTAAAACAACCAAACCCAGGTTTGAGTCCCAGCTGGGTCAGCGTTGAGATTTATCTCTGCAAAATTTACTCCCCACTGTCAATAGTGGACACCGATGGACTTGGAAAGGCCGTCCGTCTGATGGGACATTAAGCCGCTGCTCTGTGTACCGTGGTCGTCTCTCAGGGATAAACGACCCAACCTTTACATTTTGATTTTACTCCAACTGATAGAAGATTTTTTTTCCTTAAATTTCCTTCTTAACCAAAATCTTGTGTATTGCCTCCTTGATAATCATAAAGCATCTTGGCATCTTTTATAACGAGATCATCATTGAAGTTATCCCTGTCATCTGTTATGCCTTAGGAGAAGGAAAAAAATACTTTTTTTTTCTTTCCAATTTAAAGGTGCAAGTCTTTTTTTCTCTCTAGAGAATAAGAAAGCCTTTCTGCTCTTCCGTCTACAAGATTATCGGAGGTGCACATTAAAGGCAGAGGGAGAAGAAGAAGAAGAGGCTGTTGCTACTAGGGTTTACACACCGATGGCTTGGAAAGTCCGCCGTCCGTCGGATGGGACGTTAAGCCGTGGCCCCATGCGTGGAAGAGCTATACCCTGTGCACGGTAAAGAACACGTTGGATGGCCTTGATGGGAAACTACGATCTGTCTCTTAACAGTTGTCCAGTGGGTCCCCTCCCCAACCTTCTCTGAGTCCTTGTGACCTGGCCATTTAGCCCATTGTGTGCAAAAGGGTTCCGCTCAGGGGTAAAACAACCAACCCCTCAACGTTCTCTGAATCTTTGGGGTCCTTGTGACCTTACTATTTAGCCCATTATGTACAAAAAAAAAGTGCCGCTCAGAGGTAAAACAACTCAACCTTCTCTGAATCTTTGGGGTCCTTGTGACCTTACTATTTAGCCCATTATGTACAAAAAAGTGCGGCTCAGAGATAAAACAACTCAACCTTCTCTGAATCTTTGGGGTCCTTGAGACCTTACTATTTAGCCCATTATGTACAAAAAAAGTGCCGCTCAGAGGTAAAACAACTCAACCTTCTCTGAATCTTTGGGGTCCTTGTGACCTTACTCTTAAGCCCCTTATGTACAAAAAGGAGTGCCGCTCAGAGGTAAAACAACTCAACCTTCTCTGAATCTTTGGGGTTCTTGAGACCTTACTATTTAGCCCATTATGTACAAAAAAAAGTGCCGCTCAGAGGTAAAACAACTCAACCTTCTCTGAATCTTTGGGGTCCTTATGACCTTACTATTAAGCCCATTATGTACAAAAAAAAGTGCCACTCAGAGGTAAAACAACTCAACCTTCTCTGAATCTTTGGGGTCCTTGTGACCTTACTATTTAGCCCATTATGTACAAAAAAAGTGCCGCTCAGAGGTAAAACAACTCAACCTTCTCTGAATCTTTGGGGTCCTTGTGACCTTACTATTAAGCCCATTATGTACAAAAAAAAGTGCCGCTCAGAGGTAAAACAACTCAACCTTCTCTGAATCTTTGGGGTCCTTGTGACCTTAATATTAAGCCCATTATGTGCAAAAAAAGTGCCACTCAGAGGTAAAACAACTCAACCTTCTCTGAATCTTTGGGGTCCTTGTGACCTTACTCTTAAGCCCCTTATGTACAAAAAAGAGTGCCGCTCAGAGGTAAAACAACTCAACCTTCTCTGAATCTTTGGGGTCCTTGTGACCTTACTATTTAGCCCATTATGTACAAAAAGAAGTGCCGCTCAGAGGTAAAACAACTCAACCTTCTCTGAATCTTTGGGGTCCTTGTGACCTTACTATTAAGCCCATTATGTACAAAAAAAGTGCCGCTCAGAGATAAAACAACTCAACCTTCTCTGAATCTTTGGGGTCCTTGTGACCTTACTATTTAGCCCATTATGTACAAAAAAAAGTGCGGCTCAGAGATAAAACAACTCAACCTTCTCTGAATCTTTGGGGTTCTTGAGACCTTACTATTTAGCCCATTATGTACAAAAAAAAGTGCCACTCAGAGGTAAAACAACTCAACCTTCTCTGAATCTTTGGGGTCCTTGTGACCTTACTATTTAGCCCATTATGTACCAAAAAAAGTGCGGCTCAGAGGTAAAACAACTCAACCTTCTCTGAATCTTTGGGGTCCTTATGACCTTACTATTAAGCCCATTATGTACAAAAAAAAGTGCCGCTCAGAGGTAAAACAACTCAACCTTCTCTGAATCTTTGGGGTCCTTATGACCTTACTATTTAGCCCATTATGTACAAAAAAAAGTGCGGCTCAGAGATAAAACAACTCAACCTTCTCTGAACCTTTGGGGTCCTTGTGACCTTACTATTAAGCCCATTATGTACAAAAAAAAGTGCCACTCAGAGGTAAAACAACTCAACCTTCTCTGAATCTTTGGGGTCCTTGTGACCTTACTATTTAGCCCATTATGTACAAAAAAAAGTGCCGCTCAGAGGTAAAACAACTCAACCTTCTCTGAATCTTTGGGGTCCTTGTGACCTTACTATTAAGCCCATTATGTACAAAAAAAAGTGCCGCTCAGAGGTAAAACAACTCAACCTTCTCTGAATCTTTGGGGTCCTTGTGACCTTAATATTAAGCCCATTATGTGCAAAAAAAGTGCCACTCAGAGGTAAAACAACTCAACCTTCTCTGAATCTTTGGGGTCCTTGTGACCTTACTCTTAAGCCCCTTATGTACAAAAAAGAGTGCCGCTCAGAGGTAAAACAACTCAACCTTCTCTGAATCTTTGGGGTCCTTGTGACCTTACTATTTAGCCCATTATGTACAAAAAGAAGTGCCGCTCAGAGGTAAAACAACTCAACCTTCTCTGAATCTTTGGGGTCCTTGTGACCTTACTATTAAGCCCATTATGTACAAAAAAAGTGCCGCTCAGAGATAAAACAACTCAACCTTCTCTGAATCTTTGGGGTCCTTGTGACCTTACTATTTAGCCCATTATGTACAAAAAAAAGTGCGGCTCAGAGATAAAACAACTCAACCTTCTCTGAATCTTTGGGGTTCTTGAGACCTTACTATTTAGCCCATTATGTACAAAAAAAAGTGCCACTCAGAGGTAAAACAACTCAACCTTCTCTGAATCTTTGGGGTCCTTATGACCTTACTATTTAGCCCATTATGTACAAAAAAAAGTGCGGCTCAGAGATAAAACAACTCAACCTTCTCTGAACCTTTGGGGTCCTTGTGACCTTACTATTAAGCCCATTATGTACAAAAAAAAGTGCCGCTCAGAGGTAAAACAACTCAACCTTCTCTGAATCTTTGGGGTCCTTGTGACCTTACTATTTATCCCACTACGTACAAAAAAAATGCTGCTCAGATATAAAACAACTCACAGCTTCTGTGCTTTACATCAGCTTTTAAATAATCTATTTAGAAGTATCAACAAGCACTTATTGTCTTAAACAGACTTAGAAAAAAACCCTGTTAGCATCCACCTTTTTCATCCCCTGCAGTTTTTTTTAAACTCCTTCTAGACACCACAGAGAAGGAAAAAAAAAGAAACTGGCACTCCAATCGAGACAGACAATGAAAGACAAGTCTGAAGACATCTCAGTGTCCTTTTCTTTCCAGCACGCAGGTTCTGTCTGACGTGAGGAGGTCGAAGAAAGACATCCGAACCAAAATAGCCAAGACAAGCCGCACTTACACATTCGAGTCCGGTAGCGAGGCAATAAGATCACCCAACACTCCCCGCGACTACAGCCAGCACGTGTCTGAAGGTGGCGCGCGGTTTCTCGCTGTTGGCCTGTCGCTGATGATCTCTTCGCCGCTCGTGAGGCCCAGAGAGAGAAATGGGAGAGATTCGAAGGTACGTGATAAGGGAACGACGTCGGAATAAGGTGACTGCCTCGTGACTCTCTCTCTTCGAACCACATGGTGTCTTCCAGGAGAAACAGGAATTGCCCCAATAGAGTGTTGAAGGGCAAGCCAGAATTGTTGGCAATCTAGGAAGGAAGCATGCAAGGTTCTATCACGAGGTGGAGGATAGATGTTCGGATGAGGGAGAATCTTTGGAGGGATATGAAATTCCTCTACTGCTTACACAAACAGAAATAGTATAAAGAAACTTATTTAGAATAATCATCTGGATCTATGCTTTTTAAGCATTGGCCTGCCAAAATATTGGAGAATTTCTTTATTATTATCAAAAGGAGTGCAATTTCCATGGGGCGAGGGTGGCTCAGTCGGTAGACGCCGTCCGTCGGATGGGACGTTAAGCCATGGCCCCGTATGCGGGAGAGTCATACCCTGTGCACGTTAAAGAACATGCTGGATGGCCATGACGGGAGGCTACCATATGTCTCCCAACAGCCGTTCAGTGGGTCCCCTCCCCAAACCTTCTCTGAGCCTTCGGGGTCCTTGTGACCTGGCCATTTAGCCCATTGTGCACAAAAAAGTGCCGCTCAGAGGTAAAATAACCGAACGTTAAAGAACAAGCTGGATGGCCTTGACGGGAGGCTACCATCTGTCTCCCAACAGCCGTTACAGTGGGTCCCCTCCCCCAACCTTCTCTGAGCCTTCGGGGTCCTTGTGACCTGGCCATTTAGCCCATGGTGTGCAAAAAAGTGCCGCTCAGAGGTAAAACAACCGAACGTTAAAGAACACGCTGGATGGCCTTGACGGAGGTTACCATGTCTCCCAACAGCTGTTCCAGTGGGTCCTCTCCCCCAACCTTCTCTGAGCCTTCGGGGTCCTTGTGACCTGGCCATTTATCCCATGGTGTGCAAAAAAAGTGCCGCTCAGAGGTAAAACAACCCAACGTTAAAGAACACGCTGGATGGCCTTGACGGGAGGTTACCATGTCTCCCAACAGCTGTTCCAGTGGGTCCTCTCCCCCAACCTTCTCTGAGCCTTCGGGGTCCTTGTGACCTGGCCATTTAGCCCATGGTGTGAAAAAAAAGTGCCGCTCTGAGGTAAACCAACCAACCATGTCAAATCAAATACTTTCCTAAAATAACTTTGCAATTCTGTTTCCAGAAAAGCGAAACTAGACGACTATTTAACCCATTATACGCACAAAAATGTCGCTCAGAGGTAAATCAACCCAACCAAATGTTTCGCCTGTCCCTAAAAATGATTTGTTAAAATTCAAGTTGTAATTATCTTAAATTTCCTACATATTTTACCACGTGATCCACTCACACTGAAATAATTTCAATTTTACGCTAGAACGGTAAAACGTTATAAACGGTAAAACGTTATAAACGGTAAAACTATTTAGAAAGAGCTCGAAATGAAAATTCTACAAATATTTGACATTTGAGTGTCTTAAACCTAAATCCGTGAGGACAAAACGAACTGATAACAATTGTTCTCTTGGGTTTTACAAGTACAGTCGCTCAAAAAATTATCCGAACACTATGGTTGATGACAGAATTCAGAAAAAATATCTGGCAACGATTTTTTTTAGAAATTAGTGATCTGGCAACCTTCGTGTCACGTGATTACAGAATTCAGGAAAAATATCTGGAGCGTGTGCAGCAACTGTACACGCTACAGTTACCGTTCACAGCAAACTGGAGCGTGTGCAGTTACTGCACATGCTCCAGTTTGCTGTGAACGGTAACTGCACACGCTCAATATTTCCGTGAGTGAGTCCACACGATCCAGGTCTTTGTGAGCTCACACGATCCAATGTGCTGTGAATATTAACCGCAACCGCTCCAGTTTGCTGTGAACGGTAACTGCACACGCTCAATATTTCCGTGAGTGAGCCCACACGATCCAGGTCTTTGTGAGCTCACACGATCCAATGTGCTGTGAATATTAACCGCAACCGCTCCAGTTTGCTGTGAACGGTAACTGCACACGCTCAATATTTCCGTGAGTGAGTCCACACGATCCACGTCTTTGTGAGCTCACACGATCCAATGTGCTGTGACTGTGAACGGTAACTGCACACGCTCAATATTTCCGTGAGTGAGCCCACACGATCCAGGTCTTTGTGAGCTCACACGATCCAATGTGCTGTGAACATTAACCGCAACCGCTCAATGTTTTCTGTGAACGGTAACAGCACACGCTCCATATTCATTGCATTATATATTCATACGCATTATATATATTAAAAAATATCCGAACACTATGGTTGATTACAGAATTCAGGAAAAAGTATCTGGCAACGATTTTTTTTAGAAATTAGTGATCTGGCAACCTTCGTGTCACGTGACACGAAGGTTGCCAGATCACTAATTTCGTTTTGTCACGTTCGTATTTTCGTTTTTTTCCCTTCGTGTCACGTGACACGAAGGTTGCCAGATCACTAATCACGTTTTCCTGGAGCGTGTGCAGTAACTGCACACGCTCCAGGAAAACGTGATTACAGAATTCAGAATCACGTGATTTACACGCTCAGAACAGTTGCTGTACACGCTCCAGATATTTTTCCTGAATTCTGTAATCACGTGACACAAAGGTTGCCAGATCACTAATTTCTAAAAAAAATCGTTGCCATATATTTTTTCTCAATTCTGTCATCAACCATAGCGTTCGGATATTTTTTTCAGCGACTCTACATAATAAAAAAAGTTAACACTTGCGATTGTGCCTCGGTGTTTTATAAGAGTACTTAGAAAGTTAATAGTCATATGAAATGTCAGGTATTAAATTCTTTTGTGAAGAAAGAAAAAGTTCCAGTTTCCCGATTTCTTTTGCCACTAGAGTTCTGCTTTCAGTTTTATCTGATCATACCTCGCGCCTATTCCTCCTCGTGCAGTTCGATCAATGGAAGAGCGCTTCGCACGTTGCCGTTCCTCTCCAATCAATGATTCCATTGAATGAGATAAAAGAAACTTGAATTATGGATCAAGCTATAAATAGCGGTAGCACGTAAAGTCCGCATTTTTACATTTCCGACCAGAATCATGCTAATGCAACTTGCAAGAAAGTTGAATTCGATAAAAGTGCAAGCAAATCTGTGAAAAGGCACAAATGTTGAATCGCAAAAATGTTTCCTAGTTAATGTGTACATGGCGTGTTAGATATTAATTAGTCACAGAGTTATAATTTTTGACAGTACATCTTTTTAAAAGAAATTGTCTTACTATTGCTTTTTCTATTGCCATTTATTTGTCTGTTGGTTTATTTGACAGTTTAAGAATTTACATTTCTCTACTGTCTTTTCAATCCAATGGCCGATCGTCAAGACTTATACCCTATAATGGCAAGATCATCAAGACTTATAGGGTATAAACATTATAGGGTATAAACATTATATGGCAAGATCATCAAGATTAACATTCTATAATGGGGCTGGGGGTTGTCCTATTTGGTAGGACTCCATCCTCATAATCTGCGTTCCCAAGTACTTATACCCTATAATGACAAGATCATCAAGACTTATAGGGTATAAACATTATAGGGTATAAACATTATATGGCAAGATCATCAAGATTAATACTCTCTAATGGGGCTGGGGGATGTCCTATTCGGTAGGGCTCCATCCTCATAATCTGCGTTCCCAAGTTCGAGCTCCAGTTATGCCATCTTTGAGATTTATCTCCACTGACCTCCACCCTCCTCTCGATGACATCCGTCTGATGGGCGTTAAGTCGTGACCCTTTCTTCAGGAGAACAACACAACTGTTCACTTTAAAGAACATACTGGATGACTTTGACACGAAGCTTCCATCTGTCTCGTAACAGCTATCCTGTGGATCCTCTTCCTCCAACTTCCTCTGAGACTTTGGAATCCTTATAACATGGCCATTTAGCCCATTGTGTACAAAAAGTGTCGCACAGAGGTGAAGAACCCAATTCATAAAATATTTATTTGCGTTTGATATTCGGTCCATTATTTTGTCTCACCCTCTAGATCGGTAGAACTGATGGCAAAAAATTTCGATTCATTACTCTTAACCCTTTCAGAACCATAAGGTTTCTAAGAGTAAATATTAGTATGTAACTGTTTATTTTAGTTTGTTTAGACGTAAAATAAATAAAAATCATAAGAAAAATACATAACGATGTGTAGTTTTTTTGGAATTTTATGGGAAATATTTTTCTCAATGGACTATAAAGGTAACACAAATTATAGTTAGGCTTGCAATGTCTTTTATTTATTGGTTTATTAGAACAAAATGTTAACTAAAATAATACAAAATTATGAACTAAAATTACTATACAAAATGATGTGCTAATTATGATATTCTGCGAAGCAATTTCTTTTGGTAGTGAGGCAAAGAGGGACATTGCACATAGTACATATATTATGCGCCCTGACAGTTCTGTTTTTGTTTTCTAAACGTTCCCGTTTACGTAATTGCGTTCGGCATACGTTCTATTTTGACATTCTGTATAAAAATTGCAGATAAGGTTATAATTAAATACGACAATCACCAATTTTAAAATGGGAAAAATGTTTTCCTTAGTCGTGAAAGGATTAGGAAATGTATGTTTTATTTTTTTTCAGTAAAGAATTTTTACTGCTTCTCCTTAAGAATATAGTTTTCTCTTAGCTTTTCTTCACTAAGTTTCCATTGGCCACCTCGAGCTATAAAGGTACAGAGTTTAATATCTGGTTGTAGGAACCATTTTAATATCGTCAATTCCAAATGAACTGGAAGCATTCAGAGTTTCAACCTCTTGTTTTTGAACTGACTCATCGGAGACTCGTTTGCCCTTTCCCTCTAATTCATTCCACTATCCCTCACTGCATTCCAATTTCCCTCCATGGCATTGGGGCGGGGGTGGCTCAGTCGGTAGCGCGCCAGGCTCGTAATCTGTAATTCCCAGGTTCGAGTCCCAGCTGGGTCAGCGTTGAGATTTATCTCCGCAAAATTCCCCGCCCTGCCCACGGTCAGTAGGGGACACCGATGGGCTTGGAAAGGCCGCCGTCCGTCGGATGGGACGTTAAGCCGTGGCCCCGTGTGCGGGAGAGCCATACCCTGTGCACGTTAAAGAATACGCTGGATGGCCTTGACGGGAGGCTACCATCGGTCTCCCAACAGCTGTTCCAGTGGGTCCCCTCCCCCAACCTTCTCTGATCCTTCGGGGTCCTTGTGATCTGGCCATTTAGCCCATGGTGTGCAAAAAAGTGCCGCTCAGAGGTAAAACAACCCAACCCAACTCCATGGCATCACAGTTCCCACCAATGCACACCAGTTTCCCTCCAAAGCATTCCAGTTTCCTTCCAATGTATCCCTGTTTCTCTCCGCTGTATCACAGTTTCCTTCCAATGCATCCCGATATCACAATTGCTCTCCAAAGCATCCTAGTTTCACACCATTGCATCCAGTTACTACACCAACACAACTAGTTTCCCATCAATGCATCACAGTTACTACACCAACACATCTAGTTTCCCACCACTGCATCCCAGTTTCCCTCTACTGCCTCCGGTTTTTCATCAATCAATCAATGCACTTGAAGGAATCTGTCTCCCAGATTCCTTCCAGTGCAATTCAATTTCCTTCCTATTCATCTCGGTTTCTTTCCACTGCATCCCAGTTTCCCATCAATGCACCCCAGTTTCCTTGTCCATTTCGGTTTCCCTCCAGTGCATCCCACTTTCCCATCAATGTATCCCGGCTTCCTTCCTGTTCATCCCAGTTTCCCATCATTGCACCCCCGGTTTCCATCCACTGCATCTCGATTGCCTGCCTTCCCTTCCAATTCCTCACAGTTTCCCACCATCACATCTCAGTTTCCCCCTCCAATGCATCTCAGTTTCCCTCCAACGAATCCCAGTTTCCCTCTACTGCCTCCGGTTTTCCATCAATGAATCCCAGATTCTTTCCAATGCAATTCAATTTCCTTCCTATTCATCTCAGTTTCCTTCCACTGCATCCCAGTTTCCCATTAATGCACCCAGGTTTCCTTGTTCATTTCGGTTTCCCTCCAGTGCATCCCACTTTCCCATCAATGCATCCCGGCTTCCTTCCTGTTCATCCCAGTTTCCCATCAATGCACCCCCGGTTTCCCTCCACTGCGTCTCGATTGCCTTCCTTCCCTTTCAATTCTTCCCAGTTTCCCACCATCACATCTCAGTTTCCCCTCCAATGCATCTCAGTTTCCCTCCAACGAATCCCTGTTTCCCTCTACTGTCTCCCATTTTCCTCCAATGCATCCCAGTTTCCCATCAATGCACCCCCGGTTTCCATCTACTGCGTCTCGGTTGCCTTCCTTCCCTTCCAATTCATCCCAGTTTCCCACCATCACATCTCAGTTTCCCTCCAACGAATCCCTGTTTCCCTCTACTGTCTCCCATTTTCCTCCATTGCATCCCAGTTTCCCATCAATGCACCCCCGGTTTCCCTCCACTGCGTCTCGATTGCCTTCCTTCCCTTCCAATTCATCCCAGTTTCCCACCATCACATCTCAGTTTCCCCCTCCAATGCATCTCAGTTTCCCTCTAACGAATCCCTGTTTCCCTCTACTGTCTCCCATTTTCCTCCAATGCATCCCAGTTATCCTCCAAACGCCTGGCTGGTACATTTCGATTTTCAAATCTCCTTTCTTCCATTCCCTGCCGCACGAGGAGATCCGATCTCACGTGCGGATAAAAGGGAACGAAAGAAGCCTCCATTTTTTTTTCTTTTTAATGGACCGACAAAGAGCTGCTATTCCTTTTTTCCTTCCGCCTCGTGCAGGTGTTGCAGGCAACCAAAAAGTGATTAGATGTCTCCTTTCTGCTCCACATGCAACTGAATCGATTTTCTATTCAAATGCTATTTACTCGCAACAAATTAAAGCCAATGCCAAAGGCAGAAATTAAAGAAGGATTATTCTCAGTTGGACTTCTTTTTGAGAACGGGTGTGTTTGTTTTTTTATTGATTCAAGAGTCACTTGCATTTGTTTCAATTGACTGGAATGGGCGAGACATTTTGGAAGAGAACAGGGTGATCCGAAATGTTACTAACGTTTTCCTCCAGACTGTTCTACATACATTACTACTATTTTTACGAGCAGATCTATATTATATGAATAGATTGGGTTGTTTTACCTCTGAGTAGCACTATTTTTTCACACAATGGATTAAATATGAGATAGATAAAAGCTTCCCGTCAAGGTCATCAAGCCTTATTCTTTAACGTACAGTCGCTCAAAAAAATATCCGAACACCATGGTTGATGACAGAATTCATAAAAATTATCTGGCAACGATTTTTTTTTTTAGAAATTAGTGATCTGGCTGGAAATTCGTGTCATGACACGAAGGTTGCCAGATCACTTATTTCTAAAAAAAAATCGTTGCCAGATATTTTTTCTGAATTCTGCAATCAACCATAGTGTTCAGATATTTTTTGAGCGACTGTACACAGGGAATGGCCCTCCAGCACATGAGGCACGGCTTTATATCGCATTCGACGGACGGCGGCACTTCAAACCCCATTAGTGTCCCCTACTGACCGAGGGCAGGGAATTTTGCAGATATAAATCTTACCGCTCGCCCAAATGGGACTCGAAGCAGAGAGCTACAGATTAAAGCTTGGCGCGCTACCGACTGAGCCACCCCCGCCCCATGACAGGTCGTAATCTGATGTTCCTAGTTCAATTCCCAGCTTTGCCCTCGTTTAGAATTTCTCCACAAATCCTCTCACTGTGCCTCGGTGACAAAGGGGACACCGATGACTTGGAAATGCTACCTCCATCAGATTTGATGTTAAGCTGTGATCTGTGTAAATGACAGCTAATCCTGTGCATGCTAAAAAACACTAGATGATCTTAACAGGAGGCTTCTATCTGTCTTGTAGCAGATGACATTGTATTCTCTTTCTTCCAACTGTAAACCCTTGGGAACATTGTTTTTGACCTGGCCATTTATTCCACTGAGTGCTGCTCAGATGTATCTCCGAAAAATTCCCCGCCCTGACAGCGGTCAGTAGAGGACACCGATGGGCTTGGAAAGGACGCCGTCCGTCGGATGGGACGTTAAACCGTGGCCCCGTGTGCGGGAGAGCCATACCCTGTGCACGTTAAAGAACACGCTGGATGGCCTTGACGGGAGGCTACCATCTGTCTCCCAACAGCTGTTCCAGTGGGTCCCCTCCCCCAACCTTCTTTAAGCCTTCGGGGTTCTTGTGACCTGACCATTTAGCCCATGGTGTGCAAAAAAGTGCCACTCAGAGGTAAAACAACCCAACCCAAAGCTGCTCAGATGTAAAAGAACCGAACCCAACTTTATCCTGCCTAGGTCACAACCCGGAACAGAACCAAAGTTAACTACTTTTTAAGCCACTAAAGACACATTTTTCTAAATCTTTTCTCTGTGAAGATGCATTTCTTTAAGGTATAAAAAAAAAACGAGTTTTCTTGAAGAAACGGAAAAGATCTTCAAATCCCTGATATGAAACACGATCGCCGGAGCAACACGTCAAAAAAATCGAACAGCAAAAAAATCTGAGACCAACGATTTATATTTTCCTGAAGTTTCATAACATCCACCAAAGTAGAATAATAGAGAAAAAGAAAAAAAACGTTCGTTGAACTTCATGACCGGAAGAACTTCCCCTGAGGTGCGGTGTCATTTTCCTTCAAAGGCGGCCTCTCTGGGACAGAAATATTAAATCGTTTTGATTATACGTCTGGCGGCCAACAAATGGCTCCCCATTTCCACGGTTCTTACGTTCCTTATAATCTTGTCCTTTGGTTCATTCTATGGGTAGATAATGCTATTCCCCCATAGGGAGTTCGGTTCAGCCAACCCGATAATAGCGAGGGAGAGCAACTGCCGTCCAAGCATCTCCTTCCGACGGCCTTCGCTGGCACCCGAATCTCTGCCGCTTGGCCAGAGCATCGCTGTGATGGACAGAAGCGTGGATGACTGAGGCTGTAATTACAACAGATAACCACCACTTGATACGTGCTGTGAATGGAAGTGTAACGTTAGAATGCTGTAGTCATTCTCTGAAGTGATTATGTTTTCGAATAAGTCGTAAAGGAATACGTCTTCTGATGCATTTGGGAAATAAACTTGTGGAATATAATGCTCCTTGTATATCGTGAAGGAAACGATCTAGGATTTAAGTTTTCGGTCCTCTAAAATCTTGTCAACTTTTAGAAAAAAAATGTAAAGGGAAATAACTGTATCGATCAGCAGACCAGTATAAAACTTTCTCCTCATTTTAGCAATGTTTTAAAAAATTCTAGAAAAAAAAAACACAATATAATACAGTATACACTCAGCGACCACTTTATTAGGTATAGTTCTATTTTATGTCAATAGTAACTTCAGATACAGAAGCTAGCAATTTCTTAAATACACTTTTTTATGAAAACATCTGGCCGAAGATAATTTAAAGATCTTAAAAGAATTTTTAAATTCATTTAAATCTAGGTTTCAAACACTATGCTTTCAGTAACATTTAGGAAGTTCACTCGTTGTGCGAAATTCAAAATTGCCGAAAATAAAGGTAATTAATACGAGAACTGTTAGAAATACTCTTACACATATTAGTAAAGTTTATTATAATGGTTATTGCTTTCGTTTTAATTTGATTTCATTAACTTTCCTACACATAAATTTTAAATTCAAATATATACTATGTGAAAAAAAATACTTTTCACAGTAAAAAATATACTGTACTCCTCCATTTCTGCACTCGAAATAAAAAGGAATAGTTTCACCTGCAATTAACATTTTCTGCACTTTTTTTCTCTATCGCGGTCAATTTATTTCAAATAATCAGTATATATCTATCCCCTTAAAACCCACGTCAAATGTCGAAGACTGAAAGCTACTCTCACCCATTAATCCTCCCCAACATTTCTGTTTCGAGCAAATTCCATTGATATTTTTCCTTCTGTAACCACCTTCTAACTTAATAGATCGAAAAGACTGAAACCAGATGCTTGTTCCCTGGTGTTGTGACACTTTCTTGGTTTCTATCCTCGCTAAGCTTTCGAAAGCTTGGCCACTTCAGCCGTGGCTTGCAAACAGACGATTTTCAAGCGTACTTTATACTTTCGGAATGGCATCATCAGTTACTTCTTGCTTCGATCTTTTCATTATGGTGAGCATAACGTTAACTTTAAATAGTATATCAAATATTTCCAGTACCTGTGTTAATATCTGGTTACGATTCGAGTCCCAGGAATACAATCGAACATTTAAGGTAAGTTTTCAAAATTTTCACTGAAACAATTTTTACAAAACAAAAAGAATAAGTGTCTCAGGCGAATATCAAATGCCTGTTTTCAAAGAGAATAAAGTTTATCATTTAACGAATATAGCACAGTCTGAAGCTGGAAATTTAAGCTAATTGAATATTCGGATAATATTGAATATAATGTTTTTAATCGTAATATTTTGTTAGTACTTTCAACTTAAAAAAAAGTGGAGTACTTCTAGCTGGAGGGAAAGGGCGACTTTGCTTTTAATGCAAACACCTACAAATAAGAATGTAATGTTTAGGTTATTAAAGTATGATTGCTACCTAAATATCAACTTTCTATCCGGAATAGACTGTTAAAAATATTCCTCTAAATTCGCCACTTTCAGATTACTTGTAACCGGTGGAAGTTCAACATTTAGAATATTCAGAAATTGTGGATCGTAATATTTTACAATAGAAACCGAAATTTTTGTATTAAAACATAAAAAAGTTTAATTTCTACAAATGACGGGGACGATAAATTATAATCAGGAGAGCTTTTAGAGGGAGGTGAACAAAAATCCTTTAGAGAGAGGTGAGTGCTAATCTTTTAGAGGGAGGTGAGCAAAAACACAATGTTTCAAGATAGAACTATCAAGTTGAGCCATTCGTTAAATGAGTGCAGTTTGCGAATACATCAATCATGCATACATAATGCAACCAAGTATGACCGAAAGTAAAGCGAAAAAAATGCAAAGTTATTATTGAAAATAATGTTAAAAAGGCTTTTTTCATATTAATAAATGAAGTGATTAGAAAAACGAAGTTTACAAAAAAGACTTGTTAAGGAAAAATTATTGATTTTTTTGTATAGGTAATGTTATTCAACATAATTTTTCGGGAGAGGGGGAAGCTCTCATAAATCTTATATGTATTATTTTAAAAATTGTTTGCTATTTAGGAACCTATTCCAGTTTTCAGTATTCGATATTCGGCCATCAGGTAGGGAACTCTAATATTTTCATTAGTTTATATTGATCAAAGAGATAAGTAATAATTTTCTTTAGGTTTCAGATAGTATTTGCCACCACTTGATATAATGGTTAGCGTACTGGGCATCGGGCATGCTCTTGTGCATAAATTTATATTTTGCGTGAAAAACCAGAACAAGCTAGATAAAAACTTCTATGTTATCTCGGTCTTTTGAGTAGGGAGTTGGGTTGGGTTGTTTTACCTCTGAGCGGCACTTTTTTGCACACCAAGGGCTAAATGGCCAGGTCACATGGACCCCGAAGGCTCAGAGAAGGTTGGGGGAGGGGACCCACTGGAACAGCTGTTGGGAGACAGATAGTAGCCTCCCGTCAAGGCCATCCAGCGTGTTCTTTAACGTGCACAGGGTATGGCTCTCCCGCACACGGGGCCACGGCTTAACGTCCCATCCGATGGACGGCGGCCTTTCCAAGCCCATCGGTGTCCCCTACTGACCGTGGGCAGGGCGGGGAATTTTTGCGGAGATATATCTCAACGCTGACCCAGCTGGGACTCGAACCTGGGAACTACAGATTACGAGCCTGGCGCGCTACCGACTGAGCCACCCCCGCCCCTGAGTAGGGAGTAGACTCTTCCCTTAAAAAGAATTAAAACAACATTTAGTATATGAACAAATGTATGAAAGATGGAAATAACATGCATAGTATCAAGTAAACGTTACGTGTAACACCAAAAGCTCTAAGCCAGGAGTAAGCAGGAGCAAATGAGAAAAACGTTCAGATAGACCACGGATACAGAAATCTTCGCTCACGAACATACTGTGCTCCCTGAGTTGTTAAAAGTTCTCACCAATGCATTCTTTAATAGTGCTGGTGAGCACAATCACATTGCAAAATCTAGTCTCTGTTATAAAAAAAAATGTTATATTTGACACTAAATGTACTAAATAATTTTTATTCGTATCCTTATACTCTCCTCAATATTCATTAAAACAGCGTAGTTTATATTTCGCATTACTCTGATATTTTTAAAACATACAGAATATTTTTTCAAATAAAATGTTGGTTTATAATATTGTTTGTTACAGTTGATAACTACTGGAATAAACAAACTGTAAAAATTTTAATAACTATTTTGCTACTTCTATTTGGATGAAAGGGTCGTCGAAAAGTATTAAGTTCTCCTTAAGTGTGCTGTCCTTGGGCTCCTTGTTCTCCAAGATTGACCGTCGACTCCTTAGTCTTCTCGAAGTCTGTTTCCTGGACACCTTGGTGGTCTCCAAAGCTGTCCTTGAACTCCATGGTACTCTCAAAGTTTGCCACTGAACTCCTTTGGAATTCTCCAGTGCTTCCATTGGACACCTTGGTATCATCGTAGTATATATCCTTGTATACGATGCTATCCATAGTGTTCTCCAGGTTTGTCCTTGAATTCTAGTGATCCCCAAGTCTGGCCTAGGAATCGGTGCTATCAAAGACTGTCGTTGGAAGCATTGGTGCTCGCCAAGCGAATCCTTGAAAGATTGGTGCTCTCGTGTAAAAAAATTAAGTGAACCCCTGCGATAGTCGCGAATGACTAGCATTTAAAGGTTAACTACATTAAGAATTCAAATAATTACTAAATAGCCTCCATCGAGATAAATATCAAAGCATCATTTCTTCCAATAAATTTTCAAAAAATGATGAAACTAATAATAAACTTTATTTGGAACTTTTTTTTACATTTTACTCCCTATATAATAATAAGCTTCGTTATTACTCTTGCTTTTATTTTTCCCTTTCAATTATCACCGTTTGTGTATTATCCGTGCTAGAGCATTCAGTTAATTAAGTTAACTCAACATAATTAAGTTACTGGATCAATTAGATAATCTTGCTTCGTAGACTGTACGTTCTGATCCCATGGGAATCAACGTCACCTTGTCGTCAGAGCAGAAACCATTAAGGCTACTTTTTAATATTAGCTCTGCCATTAATATTTGTCTAGATGGTGGGAGAAGTTAAAAGCACCGCTAAAAAGTTTCGATACTCTGAGGTACTTTACGGTAATGGTGAGGGGAATACTTAAATATCCTCATTAGAAGGTGGATTTTATTTTCGAAACATTTAGTCTATCTATTGTATAAATGCCACAGAAAAGTGATAATGGACATCTTGGCTTAAATGGGACCTACAAATCAAAGATGATAAGGATGCATTGTTTACTAGAATTGTAATATATTTTTGCTAGGTTTAACCCGATGTGAAGGTACAATACAGGCTCATTGCAAAAGAATTTGCGGCTCCTAAAAAACTTAATGAATCTGGTTCATTCCTTCTTCCGTTTTTTTTAACCAAACCTTTTTCGGTTCATAACTAAACGTTTTTGCTAGTTCATAGTACAATAAATCCTCCATGTTCGCGAATTTGAATCTACGCGAATTATTTTTACAGTTCTCTTTTTTTTTGTACGCGAACCGAAATTGGAATATACGCGAGTTAAGCCCAACGTTTAGCTACCACTGTTGTTATAATAACAAGTTTAGCTACCGCTGTTATTATGATAATGAAAATTAGTTAGTTGTTGCTGTTATTATAATAATTAAATTTATTTGATTACCGCTGACGTTATTAATAACGAAAAGAGAAAAGACGGCCGAGTCAGCCATAGACATTCTAGGAAGTGATTTTGTTCATAAATGTTACAATTTAGCCATGTTTACATTACGATCTGCGTTAAATTATTTGCATTTTGTAAACTTTAAAAAAAAGTTCAATTATGCGTAGACCCATGAAGAAGAAGAAGAAGATTAGCTTAGAGAAGAAGCTTGAGATCAGTTGAAGGATTGAAGGTGCATCCCGAATCCACGGTTCGCACCATTCCAGCAAAGGAGGCCATAAAGGCATCTGTGCAGCAGATAAAATCTATGTGATTGTTTTATAAAACTGTTTATATTTTTCAATTTCTATTGCATGTACTTTTTACAAAAATGCAAACTCATTTCTCCTACACCTTTGTTTTTTATCGCTTTTTATTTGTGTTACTTTATGTAATTTACATAAATAATTAATTTTCTAAAAAAATATATAGCTGTAATTGTAAACGATCTCGGAACCTAACCCCTTATTTCCTGTTGTTGCTTAAGCTCCGTTTGCGCGAAATTAATGTGCGCGAGTTTTTTGGAAAATGGAACCCTCGCGTGCGTGTGGAGGGTCGAGTGTACTCATTAAAATGTGTACTTTTGTTTTTCAATCAATATATTTTCTTGATTCCTTGAAAATATAGTTTTTTTTAATACAGTTTTCGTTTTAAATATAGTTTTGGTTTTTAAGTAGATTTTTTTTCTGCTGCTCTTTAAGAATAGTTTTTCCCCCCTAGTGACTCTTCACTAAATTTCAATAAGATGCACCTTGTTTAACCTTTTACTGCAAATCTTATTCTTGTGATACTAGTAGTGAACATGAATTCTGAAAATTCGGATTATTTCTAATATACTTAAGTTTTTCTCATATCTTAGATCAGTTGTTCTCAACCTTTTATGCTTCACGTAGCCCCTGGAAATGTGTATGTAGCTGGCGTACCCCTTGTATAGATAGATAAAACTGTAGTTATAGTATAACAATGGGAATAAAATAAAACATATATATCAGTGGTTCTCAACCATTTTTGCTTCACGTACCCCCTGGAAATTGCGTATGTAACTGGCGTATCCCTTGTATAGATAGATAAAACTATAGTTATAGTGTAACAATGGGAATAAAATATATACCAGTGGTTCTCAACCTTTTATGCTTCACGTACCCCCTGGAAATGTGTATGTAACTGACGTACCCCTTGTATAGATAGATAAAACTATAGTTATAGTATAACAATGGGAATAAAATAAAACATATATATCAGTGGTTCTTAACCTTTTATGCTTCACGTACCCCCTGGAAATGTGCATGTAACTGGCGTACCCCTTGTATAGATAGATAAAACTATAGTTGTAGTATAACAATGGGAATAAAATAAAACATATATATCAGTGGTTCTCAACCTTTGATGCTTCACGTACCCCCTGGAAATCTGTATGTAACTGGCGTACCCCTTGTATAGATAGATAAAACTATAGTTATAGTATAACAATGGGAATAAAATAAAACATATATATCAGTGGTTCTCAACCTTTTATGCTTCACGTACCCCCTGGAAATGTGTATGTAACTGGCGTACCCCTTGTATAGATAGATAAAACTATAGTTATAGTATAACAATGGGAATAAAATAAAACATATATATCAGTGGTTCTCAACCTTTGATGCTTCACGTACCCCCTGGAAATGTGTATGTAACTGGCGTACCCCTTGTATAGATAGATAAAACTATAGTTATAGTATAACAATGGGAATAAAATAAAACATCTATATCAGTGGTTCTCAACCTTTTATGCTTCACGTACCCCCTGGAAATGTGTATGTAACTGGCGTACCCCTTGTATAGATAGATAAAACTATAGTTATAGTATAACAATGGGAATAAAATAAAACATATTGTTACGACAGAAGGAATCTGGCAACCGAAAGCAAAGTTTCAGCCAACGAATAAGAACGTTGGGAGAATTTGGAGAAGAAGAGTGGAGCGTTAACGGTCGTTTTGTATTGTAACGGTCGTTGTGTATTGTAACGGTCGGTGAGTTCGAAAATGGCCGGTGAGCTGTTCTGAGACAGTGCGCGTAAGTATCAAGAAGTAACTTGATGTGTTGTGTATACGCGGAAGGATAAAAGTGGGATCTTTTATCGTTAAGTATCAAGAAGTAACTTGATGTGTTGTGTATACGCGGAAGTATAAAAGTGGGAACTTTTATGGCTAACTTCGAATGTCTACACGGACTGTCTTTTTGTTCGGCTATTGTGTGAAAAGTTATTAGCACAGGACGAGAATTGGTTTACGAGTGAAGATCTTCGGGTGACCTGGTAAATCAAGTAAAAGGTAGTATTTAGTAAAATACACAGAGCTGATATTGTGTGCTCTACGCAGGAAGATTGATGACTTGTGCATGTTAATAGTTGATTTGTTAATAAGATACTTCATCCATATTTCCTTTGTAACAATTTACCTTGTATTGAATTTGGTTTTGAAATATAGCTTTTAATACTCACGCTCAGTGGCTATCCATTTTTGTAATCCGCAACATTTGGTGTCAGAAGCGGGATTAATTTAATTGAATGCCTTTCACTAGAAGTATGGATGAGTTAATAAAGCTGATGACTGATATGAAAGCCGATATGGCCGCACAATATAATGAGTTGAGAACTGAGATAGTTTCTCAAAAAGATGACTTGAAAGCCGAAATGGCCGCACAAAATACCGAGATGAGAGCTGAAGTGGCTTCTCAAGTTGGTAAGTTTATTGATCACTTCAAGGATCATAAAACCGAACTCAATAGACAATGCAATAGTTTAAATGTTGAATTTGTCAGTGAAAAAGATGATCTTGATAGTGTTAAGTTAGATTGTAAACATGGAAAAGAAAAAGAGAAAGGCAACGCATATAAAAATGTGGATCTGCTACTGGAAATCAAGAATCGTAGAGATAGCGCAGATAATGCCTTTGACCACGCAACTACTGGTGATGCATGGCAGAGTGTCTATGTCGCTGGTGACATGTCTAGGAACTGTGAAGAACAATCACACAGATCAGAGAGCTGTGAGACTATACAGTACGCTTTGCACTTCAAAATACCTAGGTATACAAGTCTGGCACGATCTGAAGAGAGATCCACACGAAAGGTATTCTATTCCTCGCCGTCAGCAAAATGTGTCATGGACAATTATCGCAAAGGCAGAGTAACGAGTGGTAATGAGGGGGAACGAAACAGAGTTTACGTTTCGCAGAGTGGTCCGAGTAAAGAAGAGGTGTCCATTCATCATAGATACAAAGTGCCATTCGACGTTACTGGGGAAGTCGGAGAGATTTTTCCGAAGCATATAGCCACACTTGAATCGTTTATAGAAAGTGGGGATTTAAGGAAGAGGAATTCCGAAGAATGGCTTAGAAGCATAACAGGTGATGCTAGTAAAAGAGCTTCAGGCAGAGACAGTACTTCAAAGACTAACTTTCTGGATGAAACTAAGCCTCAGAGTTACGATCAGAGAGAAGTGAATCCCTCAGATAATTTCAACGTAGCCACGGTGAATTTCTTTTCTGAACAGTCAATGTGCAGATTTGGACATTATAACCATTTAGATTATAAGGATATAGAAAAGTTTTATCACGACTACAAGAGCTCTAAAGTGGACAATATCATGTTACAAAACTCGTCGCTGATCTCCAGAATGAACAATTTGGCAATCATGACTGATGTTTCCCTGGCTAATTACAATGAGAGCTCCAAGAAAGTGAATTCCGAAGAAACAGCAACTATGACCTCCTCGGGTCATGTGTTTTGCTGGAGACCCGAGTGGCGCCATCGGATGGTAGATAAAAACAGCACAGGAGGTGTCGGCGACAAAGTGAGTCTTGTCTTGGCTCCTGCACTTGCTGCTTTAGGTCTCAAGGTCCCTATGATCTCCGGTCGTGCTCGCCAATTGACGGGAGATACTCTGGACAAATTGGAATCCATCCCTGGCTTCACAGTCGACTGCACTAAAGATAAAATCGAGCAGATGAGGGAAGACGTCGGATGCTGCATCGTAGGACAAACAGAGGAGCTGGTGCCAACAGATAAGGAGATTTACCGCTGCAAGGATCCGACGGCTACCGTAGGTAGCGTTCCTCTAATGAGATGCTCAATTGTGTCCAAAAAGCTGGCTGAAGGAGTGTGTGCTTTGTTTTATGATGTTGAATTCGGAAAAGGAGCTATTGATCTCATCAGTACAGAAGATGTTGCTGTTGATTTAGTTAAGAAAGTGGTTGCAGCATCACAAGCTCGTGGAATGGAGAGTTTGAGTTGTTCAGCTGTTATCAGCAACATGGATTCACCTCTTGAAAACTCTGTTGACAACTCTCTGGAAGTGATGGAAGCTGTTCAGTGTTTCCTTGGTGACGGATCCTTGGAACTGCAAGAGCTCGTCGAAGAGTTAGGAGGAGAACTTCTGCGTTTGGTGAACATTGTGGATAATAGGGTAGATGAAGCATCACGTGTCCGCAAGGTTCTGCATAACGGCAATGCTTTGAACAAGTTTCGTAACATGTTAATAGAACAAGGAGTCTCTGAAGATGTTGCAAGCTGGCTATGTGAAGATAAAACAGAAAAAATATTGCTAGCAGCCCGACACATCACTGATTTCACTTATACAGGAGAAACAGGTAAGGTTGTCGGATTAGAAGCTGCAGTCCTAGCAAGAGTATGGAAGGAGGAGATGGACCGAAGCGCTAAAAAGAATTATGGAGCTGATATAATTGTGAAGCACCTTGGGGATCAAATTGAATCAGGTGAAATATGGCTGAAGGTTCATCACGACAGTTCTGAATTAAGGGAAAGTCAACTGACAAAAGGGTCAGACTGGAGGATGAAACTCCTCCCTAGATTTTATGTCACTAATGACTTTCATTCCTTGTTACTGTTGATAGAAGTAAAAATCCAAAGAAGAAAACTTTCGACAAAGAAGAAAACTTTTTACAGGTTTTGCACGAAAACTCTTAGTCGATTCTTCTCCCTGCAGAGACATAAACGTGTTCACAAGGGCTATAGGCCTTACACGTATTATGTTTGTGGACGAGGCTTCAGTCAGAAAAGAAATCTACGTCAAAATGAGATTCGCTTTCATTTTGACACAGACGTGGTATATCGCATTCGTCGATGTCCAGCTACAAAGTGCAAGGTGGTTCACGTGGATCATTTGGCCCCGTTTCATCGAAGAACTGAAGAAACTTTGGAATCCAGAATTGTTCGGGACGAACAAGACCTAGGAAGGGGGCAGTGTTACGACAGAAGGAATCTGGCAACCGAAAGCAAAGTTTCAGCCAACGAATAAGAACGTTGGGAGAATTTGGAGAAGAAGAGTGGAGCGTTAACGGTCGTTTTGTATTGTAACGGTCGTTGTGTATTGTAACGGTCGGTGAGTTCGAAAATGGCCGGTGAGCTGTTCTGAGACAGTGCGCGTAAGTATCAAGAAGTAACTTGATGTGTTGTGTATACGCGGAAGGATAAAAGTGGGATCTTTTATCGTTAAGTATCAAGAAGTAACTTGATGTGTTGTGTATACGCGGAAGTATAAAAGTGGGAACTTTTATGGCTAACTTCGAATGTCTACACGGACTGTCTTTTTGTTCGGCTATTGTGTGAAAAGTTATTAGCACAGGACGAGAATTGGTTTACGAGTGAAGATCTTCGGGTGACCTGGTAAATCAAGTAAAAGGTAGTATTTAGTAAAATACACAGAGCTGATATTGTGTGCTCTACGCAGGAAGATTGATGACTTGTGCATGTTAATAGTTGATTTGTTAATAAGATACTTCATCCATATTTCCTTTGTAACAATTTACCTTGTATTGAATTTGGTTTTGAAATATAGCTTTTAATACTCACGCTCAGTGGCTATCCATTTTTGTAATCCGCAACAATATATATCAGTGGTTCTCAACCTTTTATGCTTCACGTACCCCCTGGAAATGTGTATGTAACTGGCGTACCCCTTGTGTAGATAGATAAAACTATAGTTATAGTATAACAATGGGAATAAAATAAAACATATATATCAGTGGTTCTCAACCTTTGATGCTTCACGTACCCCCTGGAAATGTGTATGTAACTGGCGTACCCCTTGTATAGATAGATAAAACTATAGTTATAGTATAACAATGGGAATAAAATAAAACATATATATCAGTGGTTCTCAACCTTTTATGCTTCACGTACCCCCTGGAAATGTGTATGCAACTGGCGTACCCCTTGTGTAGATAGATAAAACTATAGTTATAGTATAACAATGGGAATAAAATAAAACATATATATCAGTGGTTCTCAACCTTTTATGCTTCACGTACCCCCTGGAAATGTGTATGTAACTGGCGTACCCCTTGTGTAGATAGATAAAACTATAGTTATAGTATAACAATGGGAATAAAATAAAACATATATATCAGTGGTTCTCAACCTTTTATGCTTCACGTACCCCCTGGAAATGTGTATGTAACTGGCGTACCCCTTGTATAGATAGATAAAACTATAGTTATAGTATAACAATGGGAATAAAATAAAACATATATATCAGTGGTTCTCAACCTTTTATGCTTCACGTACCCCCTGGAAATGTGTATGCAACTGGCGTACCCCTTGTATAGATAAAACTATAGTTATAGTATAACAATGGGAATAAAATAAAACATAAATTTTATATACACACACATTAAATTTTGTATTCATAAATTACATATATCGATAAACAGTAAAAATGACATTTTTGCACAGCAGTGTTGCCAACTTAGCGTCTTTATTGCTAGATCTAGCGACATTTGAGCTCTCACGGCGTACCCCAAAAAATTTTACTGCGTACCCCATTTTGAGAACCCGTGTCTTAGATTACGTATAATAATATCCATAATTCATATAGGGAGAAAGAGGCTGAAAATAGAACATACAGTACTAATGTAATTTCAAATACCCATATTTGAAAGTGTTGTTTTTTTTTAATCATTCAGTAACAAATGTAATTATGTGTCCTAAATGCGAAGAAGTTCTCAGTGCCCTTATGACAGTGTGAAGTTACTATCATCAGATGGTGAAATTAGTATCACATGTAATGCCAAACATTCCAATCGCTGAATTGGTAGAGGTGTATCGATCTTGTGGCCTAAGAAATATATCGAAAAAAGGAAAGGAATTTTCAAGGGATGAATTACTCTTTTAAAATATGCAGTTATAGTGTCATTACTTAACATTACATTTATTTATGAAATGGTTTCAAATAATACTTCTTTTTTACTTTGAAGTTAATTGAAAATGAAATACAGTAAACTCCCTGTTATCCGACATTTATGGTGAATGGAGGTTGAGCTTAGAAGAATCTGCCGGTTGCATGAGAAATATATTTATAGAAACTAAATACAGTAGGTATATTAGTGGAAATAAAAATGCAGTTAAAAAATCAATGATAATAGAAATGAATTATAATGCCCTTAATACAAGTATAAATATCTGAAACATAATTGTTTTTATCCTTATTTTTACCCCTAATGAAAGTCTAAATCCACGCACTTAACAGAAAACTTCGGAAAATGTTTCACTCAAAGCCACTATGGAAAGAGTTGTAATTTTACTGGAAGTAGAGTGAAGTAACAATTCATGAAAGACTACGCCAGCGCCATTAGCATTGGGGAGAACTACCATGTGCATTGAAATTTGCCGTACTAAGTTCAAATGTTCAATTTGAAATTTATGCCTATTGCACGAGGATTACAAATGCTTGAGTAGCGAATAACAGTAAGCTGCTACATATTTCAGTTTCAATTAACTTCAAAGGAAAATTCGTTTGTCTAGTGTTGCTGTTGTTAAATATTCATGCTTCTATAACCCTTAAAATAATGAAGAAAGTTGTTGAAAATATAATTTAGATAGCATTTATTGAGATTTTAATTTATTTCTGGTCACATTTTTTTTATGAAACGCTTATTTTAAAGGTTATACAGTTTCGAATTTAGTGTCCCATTGACATACATGGAATGGGATGGTCATACTTCAATGATCATTAAGGGTTATAACTCGAAGCATTTCTATTTCTTACTTCACAAGAAGATTTTAAGTTCATTTATTCCTTCTGGAGAAAAAGGTTAAACTTCACGAGAAAGGCACTTAATAGCCCCCCCCCCCATCAAAAGAAATAAAGAAAATATAAATTGATTGAAGAAAATATTTTGACTTTGCCAATGCGATACTTTTCCAACGATGTATTATTCCGCCAAGCCGCCACAACCTCAAAGAGAATAATTTGCATTGATCAACTATATAATCTCTTTTACACAATTAAATTTTACGTGATTACCCGCAATTTCTATTCCTTTAACATTTTGCAGTAAGACTGAATCTATTATTGAACATGGATGAATTCTTTTACCAAGAAGCAAAAACCTAAAAGAAAATAATTTGCATTGATCAAACTGTTGTTTTTTTTACCACAGAACTTCTTGCAAATTGGAATCAAGTTAATATTTATTATTGAATGAATGGAACAGATCTGACGAAGTCTTGGTAGAGTTTATTCCTGGAGAATATTCTGCGTGATACTTTCTTAAAACTCTCGGTACCCTCGTTATTTTGATTAACGATATTTCGTGTTCTGCATTTGAATGAAGCCGTCTTCTAGGTAAGTGCTCGCGCAAGCGGTACTTACCGAAGGTTATTTCTCCGACGATCCTCATTCTGTGGGTTCGTGTTCTCTTCATCAGGTAGACGTCATACGTGATCAGCATACTCTAAGGCAGTGGTTCTCAACCTTTTACGCTTCACGTACCCCCTGAAAATGTAATTGGCCTACCCCTTGTATAGATTGATAAAATTATAGTTATAGTATAACAATGGGAATAAAATATGCTTTTGATTCCAGATGCTTACGTAGTATCTTGGGCATTAGGTGGTTCAACTTTGTAACTAATGATGAGATTAGGCAAAGGAGTTTGCAACCTCCTTTAAGCAGCATATTGTGCAGAGAGAGACTCCGTTGGTTTGGCCATGTTGCCCGTATGAATAATTATAGATTGGCGAATAGGGTTATGAACAGTGTGCCTAAAGGCCTCAGAAAGAAAGGGAGACCTAGGATGCGGTGGGCAGACAATGTCAAACAAGACCTTGTTAGAATTGGTGTGCAGTGGCCAGATGCAGTAGATGTAGGCTCAGGATAGACTTGCTTGGAGAACTAAATTGCACGGTTTGGTTGGACCTCCGTAGCCCATGGCTGCTTGAGGATGATGATGATGATGATGATATATACACACATTAAATTTTGCATTCATAAATTACATATATCGATAAACACAAAAAATGACATAAACAATTTAACAAATGTTATAAAATTATAAACATTTTAATGGGTAATCAGTGAAACAGCTCTCACGGTGTACTCCAAAAAATTTACTGCGTACCCCACGTTGAGAACCCCTACTCTAAGGCATAAAGGGAAGATGATTCGCCTCGTATATTGTGTCATCTGCCTTTAAAATCGGAGGTGACTCAATCGGTAGTGCGCCAGGCTCAATCTACAGTTCCCAGTTCGAGTCCCTATTCTACCAGCTTTGATCGCCTATCCTGTTCTCAATCACAAAGCGAACATCGATGGGTTTGGAAAGGTTACCATTTCTCGGTTGGGGCATTAAGCCGTGGCTTCGTGTGCAGGAGAGCCATATCATGTGCACGTTCAAGAAAATGTTGGATGGCCTTGACGAGATGTTTCCGTCTGTCTAGTAAAAGCTGTCCAGTGAGTCCCCTTTTCTAAACCTTCTCTGAAACCTTGGGCTCCTTGTAACCTTGCCATTTAGCCCATTATACGAAAAGCAAAGCGCTTACAGATTTAAAATAGTCCAACCCAAACCTTAAAAACGAAACACCTTCCTTTAAGATTTTATCAGATACTCTTAAAGATCGGAAACCTCCCATAAAATTTCAGTAGCTTCTTAACAGTTAGCACACTTTTCTTAAAACTAGAACTCCTCAAGAATTGTGAAACCTTCTTGGAAATCCCGAAGACCACTTAAAAATTGGGATAATTAATTTACAACTAGAAACCATTTGAAGACAAGAATGTATCTCCTATAAAAATGGTACATCTTTCAAAGATTGTGACACTTTATTTACAATTGTAACTCAATTACAGATAAGAGGATATCTTCTTTATAAATGGGATACCTTTCAAAGAATGGGACATTTCCCTTACAGTTGGAAATCATTTAAAGTTAAGAGGATATGTCCCTTAAAATTGTACACCTTTCAAAAATGAGGACACTTTTCCTTACAACTGAAACTCTTTAATGATTCTTTCCGTGTCTTCTTCGTTCCTAGTTTATGGATGGCCATTCACTGACTCCGTAGTAAGGAGCACAATGGAGATCTTGCCACTTAGCATGATTGTACCACAGATCGTGGGCACGACCTCTGCGTCTTCTCCCAAAACATTGGCTCGTTAATTAGTAATCCCATTTTTTTTTTGTCATTCGAATTCCCTACGTCTTCAATGAATGCGTTTAAATGAGAAGGAATTCTTTTTCCGAGAAAAGGGATTCCTTACGATTTTATTTTGTCAAGAAGTTTCGTTAATTAATAGGATTCAAAGAGAGTTTTTCTGTGGTGTCTTCCTTTCGTGTAGAAATCATCAAGTGCCCTTGAGAGACGCACGCAACTAAATAAGGTTAGATAGTGCCGAAACCAAAGAATTTGTAAAATATAAGAGTTTTTTTTAACTAGCAGTAGTTTCTTCCGCTGTAATAAATTCATAATTACTGATGTAATTCTAAAGCTTGTGAAAGCTTTAAAAGTTGCTTTAGAATTTTAAAACTGGAATAAATAAAGATTAATTTTAAATTTATTGTATCATCTTTAATAGTTTTTTTGTTTTTTATTGTCATCTTTGCACTTTTTCTTTTGATACCAAATTCTACACATTAAGGATGTATCTAGGGGAAAGGCAAAGATGGCGCCACCTCCTTTGAATTTCATTTAGTAATAAGAATTGAGCTGTTTTACCTCAGAAAGGCACTTTTTGCCCATAATGGGGAAAAATGGTCAAGTCACAAGGGTTCAGAGAAGGTTGGGGAAGGGGATCCACTGGAAGACTGTTAGGACCCCTAAAGGTTGGGGTTGGGGTTATTTTACCTCTGAGCGACACTTTTTTGCACACCGTGGGCTAAATGGCCAGGTCACATGGACCCCGAAGGCTTACAGAAGGTTGGGGGAGGGGACCCACTGCAACAGCTGTTGGGAGACAGATGGTAGCTTCTCGTCAAGGCCATCCAGCGTGTTCTTTAACGTGCACAGGGTATGGCTCTCCCGCACATGGGGCCACGCCTTAACGTCCCATCCGACGGACGGCGGTCTTTCCAAGCCCATCGGTGTCCCCTACTGACTGTGGGCAGGGCGGGGAATTTTTGCGGAGATAAATCCAGCTGGGACTCGAACTTGGGCACTACAGATTACGAGCCTGGCGCGCTACCGACTGAGCCACCCCGCCCCGACCCCTAAAGGACCCCGACATCCAGGTCCTGTTAGGACAATGGATGGCCGAGACGGGAGGATTCCAAAATGGAAGCCTCCAGTCTTTGAAAGGTGTCTCAGTTTTAAGAGAGAAGGTTCCTGTTTTTAAAGGGGTTCCAATTTATAAGGAAAATCTCGTAATCTTTGAAAGGTGTCCCATTTTTAAGGGAGATGTCTTCCTATCTTTAAATGGAATCCACTTATAAGGGAAGTATAACCATTAAATGGTGTACGGTATTTTAAGGAAGTGAGGAGTGAATGATGGAAGATGACCAAAGAAGATATGGAAATGAGAACAGACTGGAAGAAGAAGAAATGGGGAGACGATGTTAAGGAAGAGATGGGAGAAAAAGAGAACTTCGAGAGGATCAGCGATGGTTAGAGAGAAGTAGACTGAGATGTCTAGATTGAAGCAATCCTAAACTAGAGAAATATATGTATATAGAATAGTAAGCAAAAAGATAATTAAGCTTATTAAACCCTCTTTTGAATTATTGAATTATGTTTCTGGAAGATGATAAAGGGAATTTTTAACAGCAGTTAACAGCAGCCACGACGCCGTCACATCGTGTCCGACGGGCAGCGGCCTTTCCAATCCCATCGACGTCTAATTCTCATTGAGATTAGAGCGGGAAATTATCGGAGATAAATCTCAATGCCGACATAGTTGGGAGTCGAACCTGGGAACCGACTGAGCCTCCCCAGTGTATCGGCAGTAATTGAATTTGCAAAATACGAGAGCACAAAATGTTTCGTTTTCGATGCAGAAATCAGCGACCGGCAAGACAAAATGACCACCTGGGAATCAAATCAGCAGAACAACTAACTAATATTTACTTCATCTCAGTACCTAAAAAGTGATTCAAAACACTCCATTACTGAACATGTCGGAAGAAATCAAAACTATAATTCTATCGGAATCATCATCACTTTAATTAACTTAAGAAAAGGGAAACTGTTTCTGTTCTGTTTTTGTTTTGTAGTTTCTTCAGCAATAAATCTCTGAAACATGTTTAAAGTAGATTCACAAGTTTATTCACTTAAAAAAATATCGATTGCTTTCCCAGTCAGTTCAGTGTCGGCTGGTCATTAGTTCACTTGTCCAGGACATCTGGACCACTTGGCCATTTATAATATTACGGAAATATTAATGAAACCAACAGAAAGGTCAGATTCGTTCCGTTCTTCGATTAAGTTGAATCCACTCCACAGTTTCCTTTAATTTATTTGTCAAATGAAGCCGCGGTTTATCACTTGTCACACTCTTCGCCAACGAGGATAGTACTTTTAAATACTTTTCTCACGAGAAGTTCAAGTTTTAATCCATTTGCGCGGCCAAGTTAGCAAAAGGGGGCGCGGGTTGCTCAATCGGTAACGCGTCAGGCTTATATATACAGTTCCCAGATTCGAGTCTCAATTGTGTCAGCGTTTGGATTTCTCTTCGGTAACCCCTACCATGCCTTCGGTGAAAAAAAAAGAGACAAAATTACATCTTTGAAAGATACCATCCGTAGGGGAACATTAAGTCGTGCCTCTATGTCCACGAGAGCCATACCCTGTGCAGGTTGAAGAACATACTGGATGGCCTTGACGGGAGGCTACCATCTGTCTCCTAACAACTGTTCCAGTGGGTTCCTTTCCTCCAACCTTCTCTGAGTCCTCGGAGTCATTGTGACCTGGCCATTTAGTTCATTGTGTGCAAAAAAGTGCAGTTCAGAGGTTGGGTTGGGTTGTTTTACCTCTGAGCGGCACTTTTTTGCACACCATGGACTAAGTGGCCAGGTCACAAGGACCCCGAAGCCTCAGAGAAGGTTGGCGGGAGGGGACTCACTGGAACAGCTGTTGGGAGACAGATGGTAGCCTCCCGTCAATGCCATCCAGCGTGTTCTTTAACGTGCACAGGGTATGGCTCTCCCATACACGGGGTCACGGCTTAACGTCCCATCCGACGGACGGTGGCCTTTCCAAGCCCATCGGTGTCCCCAACTGACCGTGGGTAGGGCGGGGAGTTTTGCGGAGATAAGTCTCAACACTGACCCAGCTGGGATTCGAACCTGGGAACTGCAGATTACGAGCCTGGCGCGGTACCGACTGAGCCACCCCCGTCCCCAGTTCAGAGATAAAACAACTCAAGTGCCAACGTGATCACGAACAGCAAAATGGGAACGACTGGGCTGCGTGTTGGACACCACTGTTTTAACATCTATGTTGTCGAAATGGATAACTCAAGAAAATATACGCTGAAGAGAAGAATGGATAAAAGAAAAAAGGGGGAAATAAAAAAAATTATGGGAGTAGGAAAAAATGTTAGAGAGAGTGTTGAAAAAATAGGACGGAGATGATATTGACATATGAATAGAGTGAATGATGGAAGATGGCCAAAGATGATATGGAAATGAGAACAGACTGGAAGAAGGAGAAATGGGGAGACGATGTTAAGGAAGAGATGGAGGGAAAAGAGAACTTCGAGAGGAACAGCGATGGTTAGAGAGAAGTAGACTGAGATGTCTAGATTGAAGCAATCCTAAACTAGAGAAATATATATATATAGAATAGTAAGCAAAAAGTTATTTAAGCTTATTAAACCCTCTTTTGAATTATTGAATTATGTTTCTGAAAGATGATAACGGGAATTGAAATGATCAAAAATATTCGAAATACTTTTAATATAAGTTCATGCAGAAGGGGGTAGATCGACCCCTTTTCCATTCGATTGACGGCGTCCTTTGTAAACAATAATTGCATTTTATCAATAAAAATAGCGGGTAAGTAATAATTTTTATTAAAACATGACTAGATGTGGGCTTGAAAATAAAACAATAAATATCAGTATCTTCGTTAAACCTCTGAGACTGGGGTAGGGTTGTTTTATTTCTGAACGGCGCTTTTTTGCACGCGCAGTATGAATAAATGTCCAGGTGACAAAGACCCCAAGGACTCAGAAAAGGTTGTGGGAATGGGTTCATTGGGAAGCTGTCAAGATAGATGGAAACCTCCCGTTAAGGCCTACCAGCGTGTTCTTTCACATGTACAGGGTATGGCTCTCCCGCACACGGGGCCACCGCTTAACGTTCTATTCGGCGAATGCCCGCCCCCACTTACCTGGTGATTGGCTAGTTATAATAGCTCATTTATACCTCAAGGCACCCCTATGTTATCTTTTTTTTATAGTAATTATTGAATCCATTAGTAACATATATGTACAATATTATCAATTTAACAATCTTTCATCCAACATTTTATCACTTTCAGAAATATTAAAGGCATTCCCTTAAAAATTTTAGCAACTCCATCATTTAATTTCTTAGTTCGATTGTTTTGCCTTATAATTTAACTCATTTGGTTCACAATGACTCAAGCGCTTAGAGAAAGTTAGGAAAGGGGATACGCTGGACAGCTTTAGAACAAGCCTTATTGCACCCGCGGTATTTTTTAGGACACCAAATTTGTCAATGAACTAACGATCATAGCTGCAAGTAAGTTTGACAGGAGTAAAGGCAAACTATTTTTCAAAAAAGATGATCATCAGTTTAAAATGACACTAACTTCCTAAATTATTCATAACATTTGCTAAATTAATCATTAATAGCTAAGAGCAGACCAGGAGAAAGGTGCGGCAGATGTTCAAGTTCGCTCCGTGCGGCAAAATAGCTATCGCCAGCCTTAGGAGACGGATAGAGACTTCCCGTCAGAGCCACCCAACTTGTTCTTTAACATGTATTAGGCTCTCCTGCACACGGTGCCTCGGATTAACCTCTAGTTCGATGGGCGGCGATTTTTCGAAGCCCATTTCTAACTGAAAGATTTCAGCGGAGAATATCTCAACGCATCACAGTCGGGATTCGAACCTAGGAACTGCACTTTACGAGATGGAGCGCTACAGACTGAGCTAATCCTATCCTCTTAATGTAGTTCAGGTTGGGCTGTTTTGACTTTTGAGAGATGGAGCGGAGGGTGGCTCAGTCTGTAGCGTGCCAGGTTCGTAATTTGTAGTTCCCAGGTTCGAGTCCTACCTGGGCCAGCCTTGAGATTTATTTCTCCAAAACATTCTACTTTGACTCGGTCAGTAGGGGATACTGATGGGCTTGGAAGGGCGCCGTCCGTCGGATTGCACGTTAAGCCAGTGCCCGTATGCAGGAGAGCTATATCCAGCGCACGTTAAAGAACACGATGACCTTGACAGGATACTACCATTTGTCTCCTGCCAGGTGTCAGTGGGTTATCTTACCTCAACCTTCTCTGAATCCTCGGGGTCCTTGTGACCTGCCAATTCAGCACGCTGTGTGCGAAAACGTGCTCACAGGTAAAACAACCCACCTCTTCAGTGGTACATTTTTGTACACAATGGGCATAATAGTCAGGTCTCAGGGACCCCCAAGGGCTAGGGGAAGGGCACCCACTGTACATCTGTTAAAAGACAAATCGAAGACTACAGTCGAAGCCATCTAGGGTGTTCTTTAACGTGAACAGGATATGGCTCTCCTATACACGACTTAACGTCCCATCCGACGAACGACGGCTTTTCGAAGCCCAGCTGTTTCCCTTTTCTGACCGGGACAGAACAGGAATTAGCGGATAAAATTCTCAACTCCGTCACACTGTGGACTCGAACTTGAGAATTGCGGATTGCGAGTCTGGCGTGCTACCAACTGAACCAACCCCCGCCCCCATTAATTTAAAAACGCTCCCCTTGCTCTCAAATTCCTATGGAAACCACTGACTCACCTAACACCAAAATACGATGCAGTAAAAAACACCTAGATGGTCGAGAAAAAGTCTTAAAAATTGCAATTCTCTCTAAAGACTATTTGATATAAAAAAGAAAGTAACATAAAACCCGACATCCAACCAAATATCGGAAGCACATCAAGTGCCCGACCATCGCTCGGAACAACAGCATCATTAGCCACGTGACTCCCCTTCGTTCTGTTCGATCCATTACCTGCCATTCCGTGAACAAACGAAAATTGTCGTCCAAGCCTCCCTCAGCAGAAACTGTCATCACCGTCTCTTGCTTTCAATGACCCCATAGCGGCACTTAATGGGCCTGTTCGTTGTCCGTCTGACTGCCGCCTCTCTCAACTCTGATACAAACAAATGGAGAGCAGATGCACGCGACACTTCGGGAACTGAATAATGTGACTTGGGCAAATACGATTGCAAAAATAAATCCTTTACTGAAAGCGTTTAAACATTACGTAACTGAAATGCTTGTTATAATCGTGTTTGATCGTTCACTCGTTAGTTTCTGTTACGAAATTTAGGCTGATACCTCATTTCTTTGGGGCGGGGTGGCTCAGTCGGTAGCGCGTCAGGCTCGTAATCTGCAGTTCCCAGGTTCGAGTCCCAGCTGGGTCAGCGTTGAGATTTATCTCCGCAAAATTCCCCGCCTTGCAAACAGTCGGTAGAGGACACCGATGGGCTTGGAAAGGCCATCCGTCCGTCGGATGGGACGTTAAGCCGTGACCCCTTGTGTGGGAGAGCCATACGCTGTGCACGTTAAAGATTACGTTGGATGGCCTTGACAGGAGGCTACCATCATCAAGTTTTCTGAAAGTCATGTCCGGAAGGGAGAAATTAGATTTATTTCATATGTGACCTTTACTTGTCCATATGCTCTCTTTCACGACCAAAATGTCCAGGATTTCAATTTCCTGTGCGAGGACCTCAAGAGAATATCTCTGTACAGAGTCCTCACATTACAGATAGCTTTGGAAAGGTAATTCAAAAAGGGTTGGGTTGTTGTTGTTTTTCCTCTGAGCGGCACTTTTTTTGCACACCATGGGCTAAATGGCCAGGTCACATGGACCCCGAAGGCCCAGAGAAGGTTGGGGGAGGGGACCCACTGGAACAGCTGTTGGGAGACAGATGGTAGCCTCCCGTCAAGGCCATCTAGCGTGTTCTTTAACGTGCATAGAGTATGGCTCTCCCGCACATGGGCCACGGCTTAACGTCCCATCCGACGGACGGCGGCCTTTCCAAGCCCATCGGTGTCCCCTACTGACCGTGGGCAAGGCGGGGAATTTTGCGGAGATAAATCTCAACGCTGACCCAGCTGGAACTCGAACCTGGGAACTACAGATTACGAGCCTGGCGCACTACCGATTGAGCCACCCCTGCCCCTATTCAAAAAGGTAGTGTCAACAATATCAAACAGGTACCTAATCGTAAACGTGGAGTTCGCTCCGCTAACCTCCCCTACCCCTGCCTTCAGTGAGAAAGGGGACAACAATGGGATTGGAGAAGTCCGTCTGATGGAACGTCAAGCCGTGGCGCTGATTGCAGGATAGCTATGCTTTGTGAACGTTAAAGAACACTCTGGATGACCTTGAGGGAGGCTTTCTCATGCCTTCTAACAGCTGTTTAGTTAGAAACTCCTCTGAGCTTTTGGGGTACTTGTGACCTGATCATTTAGCCCATTCTAGTTCACCTGTAATTTATGCGTGCACAAAAGTGTCGCTTAGAGGTAAAACAACAAAACATCAGTTAGCGAATATATGTAATTCGTATCACAAATCGCAGAAAACAGTTTCCTGCTTTGAGTCATCGATCCACCTACTGCCTCCGCTCTAATCGGTGCCTGATGTTCAACACTGAATTATTCGTAACTAACGATGATGTGCTAATAAATATATGAAGCCCTGAAGTATATAACGCCTCATGTACTTGCTTGCTTGCTTACACGTTACACTAAATTGGGAGGTATTTTATGCAAGAGTTTTTCCGATTCATTTGCTGTATTGTCACTAGCCTTCGATGTCGTTAAAGAGGAATGAGGAGAAAGCTCTTACTCGTAAATCGGCTATAAAGAGGAAAGCAGACAATTTCAATCCACCATTGCTTTTAAACATCGTTCGGAGTTGATTGCCATAAGATGCTGAAGAGGAATTAAAACCTTCTCTGTGCATGCGAATTAATATTGAACAACAAATTTATTGTAGCTGCCAACTTTCTCTCATATATATGTTACCGCTAAAGTGCAGAAATCAGTTATTCTACAGATTATCTAGGTATTGTGCAGATTAACTAGGGTGATCCGTTAACGTGCGGAAAATTGTTTCATTTCTCAAATTACCTAGGTAATCTGCAAATTACCTGGATAATCTGCACATTATCTACTAGGCACACGTTTAAGTGAAAATAAGATCTTTGCTGGAACAACAGGAATGTTTCTGTACGCTTAAATTAACATAATGTTATTTATCTAGTGTCCGAGAGTAGAGTTGAAACCAGGGTCATCCCTCTGTCAACATGAATCAGTCGTCCGAATTATAAAAAACGCCCCCAAAATGAGCAGGCCAAGTGAGAACGAATCATTTTAGTGATTTGTTATCAAGAATGAATCACTTTACCGATTTGTTCTCACTTGGCCTCCGCTCATCCGGGGCGTTTTTTATAATGCGGACGAGTGAATCACGTGACACGAAGATTCATATTCAAGAGATTCACCACTATGAGGGAAACAAACTTTTGAACTTTAACGATACGGAAGCCGTTAATGTGCACATTACCTAGGTAAAATGCGGAAAACTCTTGATTCGCACGTTAACGGAGCATATCAGTTAATCTGCAGATTAGCTAGGTAATGTGCACATTAACGGCTTTCGAGCTTTATCGGTAACATATATAATAAGCTAAACGCATTGTAACATCGATATATACAGGTACTTGACAGAAAATTCGAAACAGTTCCATATTATCTCAATAACTTCGTCAATATGATTTTAACGAAAAATATGCCTAAAGATAAATTAAGAATCTGAATCAAATCTATCTAAATATCTATTTTAAACAATATTTGTTCGTTATTTAAAGAGTTATGAGCGCTGGAATGTTTAACAGGCTGAAAAAAAATTGACCCCAAAATGTAATTAAAAATTAAAACAGGTTAAGCGATCAGATTTGACTCTAGTAAAGACTGTTTTAATTTAATTTTATATTCAATATTTTGTAGCCTTGGATATTTATACATTCCACTGGATCATAAAAAACGAAACTATATCCGATCTTACATTATTTCCAAATATTACGTGACAAAGTTTTTGAATCTGACCAAGCGCTGCTGTATATGGGAATTTTCAGCCGATTACTAGTTAACCTATGGAGAATTGGCACGCTATACCTATTTACGACACCGATGGGTTTGGAAAGGCCACCGTCCGTCGGATGGGACGTTAAGCCGTGGTCCCGTGTGTGGGAGAGCCATACACTGTGCACGTTAAAGAACACGCAGGATGGCCTTGACGGGAGGCTACCATCTGTCTCCCAACAGCTGATCCAGTGGGTTCCCTCCCCCAAGCTTCTCTGAGCCTTCGGGGTCCATGTGACCTGGCAATTTAGCCCATGGTGTGCAAAAATGTGCCGCTCAGAGGTAAAACAACCCAACGTTAAAGAACACGCTGGATGGCCTTGACGGGAGGCTACCATCTGTCTCCCAACAGCTGTTCCATTAGGTCCCCTCCTCCAACCTTCTCTGAGCCTACGGGGTCCATGTGACCTGGCCATTTAGCCCATGGTGTGCAAAAAAGTGCCGCTCAGAGGTAAAACAACCCAACCTATTTACTATGTGATGTTCAAAACCATTCTACTTAAAACGGGCAATAGTCTTTTGGGATATTTATAATTACGGATATTACAATTACATTCTACAGGTAAATATCACAAATTAATTTTTGTATTGTTCACTAGACACTAAATGTTTAGCTCTTCGCATGGGCAGATGAAATTATGCAGGTTGTAATATCTTAGCGCGAACGGTAAGTAAAAGTTTCAAATCGTGTTTTAAGACTCTCAGTTACCGAAGTTTTTATCAGATTATATTTTTTATTAACTGGCCAGGCGAAAAACTTATTATTTATAATTTACCTAGTCGATGCTTTCATGTAATACATATTCACCCTTTTATACCTTGGTAACATGCAATAGAATTTTTACCTGAATGTCTCTGGGCGGGGGTGGCTCTGTCGGTAGCGCGCTAGTCTCGTAATCTGTAATTCCCAGGTTCGAGTCCCAGCTGGGTCAACGTTGACATTTATCTCCGGAAAACCCCGCCTTGTCCACGATCAGTAGGGGACACCGATGGACTTGGAAAAGCCGCCGTCCATCGGATGGGACGTTAAACCGTAGCACTCTGTGCGGGAGAGCCATACCCTGTGCACGTTAAAGAACACGCTGGATGGCCTTGACGGGAGGCTACCATCTGTCTCCCAACAGGTGTTCCAGTGGGTTCCCTCTCCCAACCTTCTCTGAGCCTTCGGGTCATTGTGACCTGGCCGTTTAGTTTAATTTAATTGGTGTGCAAAAAAGTGCCGTTCAGAGGTAAAACAACCCAACCTGAATATATCTAATTAAATACAACAGCTGACACGTAAAAAACTTGTTCAGATAGAAAGAGCACGAAACATAACGAGTTGTTAGATTGTTTTTGTTTAGCTGTGAGTGTGTGTGGGGGGGGAGGGGGGTGGGCTGCTCAATCGGTAGCGCGCCAGTCTCGTAATCTGATAGTTCCCAGGTTCGAATCCCGCCTGGGCCAGCTTTCAGATTTATCTCCGCAAAACTACCACTTTTTCTCGGTCAGTAAGAGGACATCGATGGGTTTGGAAATGCCGCCGTTTGTGCACGTTAAAGAACACGCTGGATGGTCTTAATGGAAGGCCACCATCTGTCTCCTAACAGGCTGTCCATTGGGTCCCCTCCCCCCAACCTTGTCTGAGCCCTTGGGGTCTTTATGACCTGGCCATTGTGTGCAAAAAAAAGTGCCGTCAAAGGTAAAACAACCCAGCCCACTCTACCTCTGTCGTGTAGTAAGAGTAGCTTCACTGCTCTACTTACGGAACTACTGATTAATAGTAACTGATGAGATGAATTTGAATCACGCCATTTATTCAATTATGAAGTCGAAACTATAAATTGAGAGTAATTTACGTGCATTTCCATCTCATTTATTTCACGTTGACTGTTAGTTGAAATTGATGAGGCGAGCAACTACCGGAAATTATTGCGTTGAGTTTCGTACTGCTTCAGCATTCAAAATTACCTATGCAAATGTAAATTACTGATAATGAATTCCAACGCATTCGCCGAAAAGGACAACATGAAGAAGCAGGAAACGATAGCCCAAGAAAGAACATTGGAAGCGGGTGAAGCAAATAGAATATCAGCAGATTCATCAAGGAAATGGTCTTCGACTAATTAATTCATTTTTTTTTGTTTTTTAGCTTCTTTTCAAAAGAAAAAATGAGCTGATATTTTCACTTTATCCTGTGTCTGTGGACACTCGATATTTATTTGATTTTAGAACTAAAAATCCTTTTTTAGATTATATAGAGCAGTGGTTCTCAACCTTTAATTCTTCACGTACCCCCTGGAAATGTGTATGTAACTGGCGTAACCCTTGTATAGATAGATAAAACTAGCTATAGTTTAACAATGGGAATAAAATAAGACATATATATCAGTGGTTCTCAACCTTTGATGCTTCACGTACCCCCTGGAAATATGTATGTAACTGGCGTACCCCTTGTATAGATAGATAAAACTATAGTTAGAGTATAACAATGGGAATGAAATAAAACATATATATCAGTGGTTCTCAACCTTTTATGCTTCACTTACCCCCTGGAAATGTGTATGTAACTGGCGTACTCATTGTATAGATAGATAAAACTATAGTTATACTATAACAATGGGAATAAAATAAAACATATATATCAGTGGTTCTCAACCTTTTATGCTTCACGTACCCCCTGGAAATGTGTATGTAACTGGCGTACCCCTTGTATAGATAGATAAAACTATAGTTATAGTATACAAATGGGAATAAAATAAAACATATATATCAGTGGTTCTCAACCTTTTATGCTTCACGTACCCCCTGGAAATGTGTATGTAACTGGCGTACCCCTTGTATAGATAGATAAAACTATAGTTATAGTATACAAATGGGAATAAAATAAAACATATATATCAGTGGTTCTCAACCTTTTATGCTTCACGTACCCCCTGGAAATGTGTATGTAACTGGCGTACCCCTTGTATAGAAAGATAAAACTATAGTTATAGTATAACAATGGGAATAAAATAAAACATATATATCAGTGGTTCTCAACCTTTGATGCTTCACGTACCCCCTGGAAATGTGTATGTAACTGGCGTACTCATTGTATAGATAGATAAAACTATAGTTATACTATAACAATGGGAATAAAATAAAACATATATATCAGTGGTTCTCAACCTTTTATGCTTCACGTACCCCCTGGAAATGTGTATGTAACTGGCGTACTCATTGTATAGATAGATAAAACTGTAGTTATAGTATAACAATGGGAATAAAATAAAACATATATATCAGTGGTTCTCAACCTTTTATGCTTCACGTACCCCCTGGAAATATGTATGTAACTGGCGTACCCCTTGTATAGATAGATAAAACTATAGTTATAGTATAACAATGGGAATAAAATAAAACATATATATCAGTGGTTCTCAACCTTTTATGCTTCACGTATCCACTGGAAAAGTGTATGTAACTGGCGTACCCCTTGTATAGATAGATAAAACTATAGTTATAGTATAACAATGGGAATAAAATAAAACATATATATCAGTGGTTCTCAACCTTTTATGCTTCACGTACCCCCTGGAAATATGTATGTAACTGGCGTACCCCTTGTATAGATAGATAAAACTATAGTTATAGTATAACAATGGGAATAAAATAAAACATATATATCAGTGGTGGGCTTTTCTTTGCATCGACAGAAGGTGGCGGACGTGTGTTTGGAAGCTCGTTTCAGTTGCGAAAGTGAAGCTTGTGCAAAGTTTTAGTGTTGTGAAGCTGATTTAGCTTGAAGATAAAATATGGCTGCAGGCGGAAGCAGAAAGAAGAAGACCTCGCCGACGAATACAAGAATTAAGGTAAAAAAAAATAAGTACAATGATACTGAAGAAAAAACTAACAACAAGGATTTAAAATCTAAAAGTGAAAATGGTGCACGAGATGAACTGAAGACTATTGAATCGGTTGAAAACTTACCTAAAATGGATTTTTCAATGATTAGTGACTTTACCACGTTAAATGAAGATCTTAAACTGTCCTCAGAGTCGGAAACGTCACCATCGAAATCTATTGAAGAAAACTGTGAACATACATCTAACTTGACCATGATTTTGGATAAAAAGGAACTGATTGAAGGTATTTATGAGACTAAATCTTCTGACCCTCATAATGTTATTTTAAATACTAATGAAAATTCAATTGCTAGCAATGAAAATAAGAATTTTACAACTATCACAAAAATTGATTGTGAATTTACTAAGTTTCCGGATATAATCGAAAAATCGATTAGTGATAAGGAAGACCTGTCATTGGTTATTAAGAGGATTGATAATGACATTAGCGAACTTGATCTAATTAAGGTTACAGCTTTCTTTTATAAATTACTTGGTGTTCATATTGACGGGAAATTCATTTCACAGGGGAGATTGTTAGTATTTCCCAGTAATAAATCTCAGCATGATAAAATTTTGAATCTTAAAGAAATTTTAAATACTAAAGTGATTGTCCAGTACCCAGATTTTAAGAAGTCAGTTCTTGGTACTATCATAGGGGTTCCTACAGTTTTAGATGACGATTTCTTGATGGAAAACCTTGAACACCAAAATGTCATCAGCCTAAGAAGGATGTGGCATTATGAAAAGGAGATTGAACCCAATAGTGAAACTTTTTCAAATCCAACCAACAAAATAATTTTGGAATTTGAAGGTGAAATTCTGCCAAAACATGTTTTTTTAGGCTTCACAAGACACGCTGTGAAAAATTATAATCTTCCCCCACATTTGTGCCTCAAGTGTTATTCCTTTGGCCATTTGTTATATGCTTGTCGAGGAAGAGAAACCTGTAAGAAATGTGGAGGTCGACATAAATACAAGAATTGCACAGCTAAAAAATTTTGTTGCCCGAATTGCAAAGGGAATCATCCGGCAACTTTTTCAGGATGTCCGGTAAAATTAATTGCTTGCAGAGCAAGAGAACTCCAATTAAAAGAAAAGATTACATGGCAGCAAGCCTTCACAAAAGCTAAATTAACATCGGAAAACAAATATGAAAGATCTAAAGATAATTACTTGAATAATGTTGAATCACAAGAAATATATATATACAAACATATCACCATTTGAATCTTCTTGCTACCAGGAATCCCACCCAGTAGCAAACTCATTCAGAAACATTTTATAATCAGTGAATAAAAGAATTTTTTTTTTTTTTTTTTTTTTTTTTTTTTTTTTTTTTTATATCTTTTTTTTTTTATCATTTTTTTTTCATTTTTTTTTTTTTTTTTTCTCCTTTTTTTTTTTTCTTTTATCTTTTTTTTTTTTGTTATATCTTTTTTATCATTTTTTTTTTTTTTTTCTTTTTTTTTTTTATAGTATATTAAACATATGTATTTGTTTTATATATTTTATTAATAATTTATAGTATTTAGCCTTTTTTTTTGAATTTTCAGGCTCCAAAATGCTTTTAAAGTTAAAATTTGAAATATTAAATTTTCTCAAGTCATTAAAGTAATTTTCTCTTTCTTGAACATATTTTTTACACTTGAACAATATATGTTCAAGATTCTCATACTCCATGCATTGATCACATGCCGGGGAATCTTTTTTTTTCATTGTATATAATCTTGCCTTTGTGATTGCTGAATTTGTTTTAATTTTCAGAATTATATTTATTTCTTTCTTATTTAGACCATAATTGTTGAATTTATTTATAGCATGTGAAATATTATATCTAAATGTGTCATTTGCATTTGTTTCATACCATTTTTGTGTATCATTTATAATATTTACTTTATTTAATTTTTTATATAAAAATATAAAAAAGGGTGTGTTGTAGTTAGGAGTTATATTTATTGCTGTTTTTGCTTTTTTATCTACTATTTCATTATATTTTATTCCCACATGACTAGGTATCCATTGTATATGTATAATATTTCTGTTGATTATATGATTTTTTGTTATGATAAGAATGTCATTTATAAAGATTTTAAAATTACTTTTTGAGGGATCATTATATATTGTTTCTATCGATGCTTTACTGTCAGTGAAAACTACAATATTTTTATTTTTAAATTTTAAAGCCCAGTTTAATGCTAAAATGATTGCAGATATTTCTGCAGTTAAAATGGGATTAGGTTTGTTAAATTTAAAAAGATATTCATAATTTTCTTCTGGGCATATAAAAGCTCCAGCTAATTTATTTCTATCTTCACTAAGAGATCCGTCCGTGTATATGTGTATAAAATCTTTATATCTATTATTTATTTGCAGTTCTGAAAGTAGTTTAAGAGTATCAATATCATGTGCTTTTTTGGTTTGTATATTATCAATATTTGTGTTTAAAATAGGGAAAGTTGAAGTCCAATATGGAATTTGTATATTATAGTCACCACTTTTCTTATTTAAAATTAATTCAGTTAATTCATTCTTGTTTATTAAGTTATTCGAAAAAGTGTCATTAAAATTATTTAATATTTTATCAATGATTGGATGTTTATTATTTTTTGATGAAATTCTGAAAATTAGATTATTTAATAAGTATCTTTTTTTAATACTTATAGGTGGTATAGCAGTTTCTGCATAAATATTTAAGTTATTTGTATATTGATGAAGTCCTATACAAAATTTTAATATTTTTACTTGTATATTCTCTAATATTTTTAGTTTAGTTTTTGTTATGTTATTAATTAGTTCTATTCCATATAAACATTTTGGAAAAATTATTGCATTGTATATTTGTAAAAGATATTTATTTTCACATCCCCATTTTGAACTTCCCAAATATCTGAGAAAGTTAAATAGTTTGTTTGCTTTGTCTTTTGCTGTTTCTATATAATTATTCCATGATAATTTTGAATCTATTTGTAATCCTAGAAATTTAAAATTATCTACAATTGTTATGTTGTTATTATTTAATTTAATTTCAAAATCAGTTGGCAATTTTTTATTTTTATGAATATAAGTTAATATGGTTTTTTCAATAGAAATTGAAAGGTTCCATGTGCTGCAATATTTAATGATATCATTAGTTAATTTTTGAAATGTTTTTTGTATGTTTTCAGGATGTTTGATGAAAGACCAGAAGATCAAATCATCTGCAAAAGTTCCAAATTTTACATTTACTGGTATAATATTTTGTAGATCATTTAAATATAAGTTGAATAATAAAGGGGACAAGATGTCTCCCTGAATAAGTCCATTATTAAATTGATATTGTGTAGAAAAGTTTTTTCCTATTTTAATTTTAAAATTTTTTCCTTTAATAATATTAAATAAAAATCTATACATGTTACCGCAAATATTTAATTCTTTAACTTTGTGTAAGATACCATTATGAGGCACCGAGTCAAAAGCTTTTTCGATGTCAATACTAAGTATAATTAAAAATAATTTATTTTTAATTGCATATTCAGCATCAGTAATTATATTTAGTAGAAGATCATTAGCAGATCTTCCTTGTCTAAATCCATAAATATGATTGTTCAATATTTTGTTATTTTCAATGTGCCAATTTAATCTGTTTATGAGTAATCTTTCAAAAAGTTTTAATACATTAGATCCTAGACATATAGGTCTATATGAATTTAAGTTGTCTGCATTTTTTCTAGGTTTTTTTATAAATATCATTAAGTTTTCAAACCAACTGTTTGGGTAAGTTTTAGAATTCCAAATTTCATTAAAATTATTCAATAGTATTTTTTTCCAATTATTTGGTAAATTTTTTAATTCCTTATTTGTGATACCATCTGGTCCTGCTGTTGTTTTTGATTTTAAGGATCTTAAAGCAAAATTTAATTCATAAAATGTAAATGGTTTATTTAAATATTCTGTATTTTTGTTTGTGTAGAATTGATGCATTATATTCGAGTTGTTATATTTTTTATCAATTTTATTATTTGGTTTATGGTGTAGATTAATAAAATATGCTGCTAATCTTTCAGTTGTTTCTTGTAAACTTTCCTTATTTTTGAGAGCTATGGATTGTAATGGATTTGTTGGTTCTTTTTCATTATGTAATTTTTTATAGATTCTCCATAAGTTTGTTGTAGATGTCAATGGTGAAAGTTTTTCTGTAAATATTTTCCAGTTTTGTTTTTGTATATTAATAATTTTTTTTGAAATTGCTTTCTCTAATCTTTTAAATATTTCACATGCTATAAATGTTTTTTTGTTTAACATATCTCTTTCTGCTTTTCGTCTAATTGCTATTAATTTATTTATGAAGATAGTGTGAATGTTATTTTTTGGTATTTTTTTGTGTACAGACTGTGTACAATTTTCTCTTATGTTTTTCACTTTATCTATAATAGTAATATAATCTAAATTTATATTTTCTTTTATTTCTTCATTTTTTAGTTCATTTTTGTAATTATTCCAGTTAGTAATTTTTACAAAAGTCTTTAGCTTCTGTTTTTTTAAAAATTTAATATAGATTGGATAATGGTCACTACTCAAATTGTCTGGAGAGATATTCCATTCTATTTCTTTTGCTATTTTTTCAGTACATAATGATAAATCAATTACTGAATTTCTGTCATTTTTGTTTAATCTTGTAGTTTGATCTGTGTTTAGTATAATTAAATTTCTATATTCTATATATTTTAATAAATGTGTACTTTTGTAATCATTTTTATAAGAGAACCATGTTTTGTTGTGTGTATTGAAGTCTCCACAAATAATGGTTTCTCCTTCCAGATCCTCTAATAATTTTAAGTATTGGTTAAAAGTAATTAAAATTCCAGGATTATATATATTTACAATATTAATTGTCAAATTTAATATTTTAATTTGAACTATTATGCATTCTAATTTATCATTAATTATTTCTGTTTTTAATCTTCTTTGAGGTAAAAATTTGTTGATATATGTTATAATTCCTTTGGTATGCTGATTATTTTTTTGTTTATAAGTGATAAAATTATTGAATTCTGGTATATTACCTGATGTTGCTTCCTGAATGCATATAGCTTGTATATTTTTAGTTAATAAAAGATGTTTAATCAAGTGTTTTTTATTTCCGATTCCCCGGCAATTCCATTGGCAGATAAGTGGATTCAAGTCCATGAACCAGCATTTATAATAGTTATAAGTAAGTCCTTAATTAGATTAGCTTCTGGACAACTTGGTAATATGTAATCGAAAAGCTTAATCAAAAGTTCAATCATTTGTCTTTTGCCGTTACTCGAGATTCCTCCGCTAGTAGTAGCACTCTGTTTATCATTTTCTCTTGTCATGTTACCTTTATTTGTCGATTCATAGTGTATTTCTGTTTTATTAGAAGATTTATGTCCCGTTATATGTTTCTTTACTTTCATAGCATAGTCATTCTTAGGTGTATACAAGTTCTTTTCAGCTTCATTCAAGTTCATCGATTTAGAGCTTGTAGGCAAATTTGGGAAGTTTTCTGTGTCGTCCTCTTCTAAGTTAAATGTGGAGCTCTCTGTCTGGTCCGCATAAATCGGGTTTTCAATCCTTCCAGTTTTCAAGCTTTGACGCAATTCCGCCGTTTGCGTTAAATGATTTGTTTTATTGAAAGATGTTCCAAATTTGTTTTCCGATTGAATTTTTGCTTTAGTAAATGCTTGATTCCATGTAATATTTTCATTTAGCTGTATCTCCCTGGCTTTACAAGCTATAATTCTTACTGGGCATCCTGCAAAAGTTGCAGGATGTTTACCTCTACAATTTGGACAGTTAAAGTTCTTGGCTGTACAATATTTATAATTATGTCTTCCACCACATTTCTTACATGTAATTTTTCCTTTACATGCGTACATTAAGTGCCCAAAAATGTAACATTTTAAACAAAGATGTGGGGGGAGATTATAATTCTTTACTGAATGCCTAGTAAAACCAATAAAAACATGGGGTGGAAGGATTTCACCTTCAAATTCTAATACTATTTTATGTGTAGGATTAGAATATGTCTCACTCATTTTATCAATGTCTTTTTCATAGTGCCACATTCGGCGCATGCTTATTACTTTCTGACTTTCCAGATTATCTAGAATGAAGTCATCATCCCAATGTATAGGAACTCCTATAATCGTTCCCAGAACAGATTTTTTGAAGTCCGGAAATTCCACCTTAACTGGTGTATTAAGAATTTCTTTAAGATTTAATAATAAGTTTTGCTGTTCCTTTGATTTGGGAAAGACAAGCAATCTTCCCTGAGATATAAACTTTCCATCAATATGTTCCTTCAATAGATTAAAGAAAAATGATGTTACTTTACATATATCTAGTTTACTTATATCAGTATTGATTCCTTTAATGCAAAGTGATAAGTCATTCTTGTTATTAATAGATTTTTCGATAATTTGGGGGAATTTGGAAAATTCACAATCAATCTTTGTTATTACAGTATATTGTTTTTTTACCTCATTAGTTTTACCGATCTCATTTTCCATTTTATTATTATATTTGTCATGATTAGTATCATTAACAATTACCTGTTCTTTTTTATCCAAATCCTTTACTAAGACTTTGTCAGACACATTATTATCCTCAACCGATTTTGTTGGCGATGATTCTGAGTCAGAAGATAGCTTCAAATCTTCATTTAATATGGTAAAGTCACTAGTCTTGCTGCTTTTAATGTCCTCCATTTTAGGGTTAATTTCCGGCATGTCCTGGTACTTGTTTCTTTTCACTTTTATTTTTCCGTTGCCTGGTGATGATTTCTTTTTCCTATTGCCGCCAACGGCCATTTTCAATTTTAATTTGTGGCTTTATATGTCCACTCTCTCACTAGGTACACTCGCTAAAACAATCTTACACCAGCCTCAACAAACTCGACCACCTGCAACGATGGTCACCGCTCTTTTTTTCATCACAAGAAATTTTCTACTCAGAAAAATCCGGAAGGATTGAAACTAACAATAATGAGGACCTGACAGAAAGCTCATCACAAATTAATATCGAGGACGACACAGAGAACTTTCCTCGCTTACCAACATGTTCAAAATTAAGTGAAAGGAAAGAGGAAATGAAAAGTTCTGACTCTCCTAAAAAAAATTATGCTCTAACAGTGAAAAAGCATATAACTGGACACAAATCGACAACTAAAACTGAAAAAAGATACGAAAATATAACTGACAGCGATATTAAACCTACAACTTCACGGAAAGACGAAAAATCGGACTCTAGTTTATCCAGCAACGGAAGAAGGCTTATTATTGAACTAATGGTTAAACTATTCGACTTAATTTTGCCAAGCTGTCCGGAGACTACGTTAATAAAGGATTTACTCCTTACAATTATCAATAATGTTTCATGGCCTTGAGACCTTCTATATTACAATGGAACTGCCGGGGAGTTGAAAGTAAAAAGCATTTTATTAAGCATCTTATAAATATTAAAAATGTACAAATTATATGTATACAGGAAACGACAACAAATAATTTACCGGAATTTTCTAATTTAATAACTTATTCACAAAAAAATAATCAACATACTAAAGGAATTGTAACTTATGTAAATAAATACTTACCTCAAAGAAGGATAAATATCAAAACAATAAATGAAAGATTAGAATGCTTAATTATACAAATTAAAATTTATAAAATTACAGTAAATATTGTGAATATTTATAATCCAGGGGTTTTAATTTCATTTGATCAATACAAAAATCTATTAGATAACTTAGAAGGTGAAACAATTATTTGTGGAGATTTTAACTCACATAATAAGGCATGGCACTCATATAGAAATGATAATAAAAGTTTACATTTATTAAAATTTATAGAATATAAAAAGTTAATTATATTAAATTCTGATAGAACTACTAGAGTAAATAAAAATGATAACAATTCAGTAATAGACTTAACTCTTTGTACAGAAGAAATTGCTAAAGAAATAGAATGGCATATATCAACAGATTGTATGGGAAGTGATCATTTCCCAATCTTTATAAATTTTATTAGAAAACAAAAAATCAAAACATTTGTGAACATAACAAATTGGTCTGAGTTTTCAAAAGAGCTAAATGAATCAGTCTTAGAAGACAACTTAAATATTGATTATACAAATTTAATTAATAAAGTTAAAAATACAAGAAAAAACAACACACAAAATATATATAAAAAAATTCCAAAAAACAACATACACACCATATTTATAAATAAATTGATAGCTATCAGAAGAAAAGCGGAAAGAGATATGTTAAACAAAAAAACTTTTAAAGCATGTGAAATTTTTAAACGCCTTGAAAAAGCCATCTCTAAAAAAATTATTAACTTACAAAAGCAAAATTGGAAAATATTCACAGAGTGTTTATCTCCACTTTCATCCACAACTAACTTATGGAGAATACATAAAAAACTATATTCAGAAAAAGAACCAATCAATCCATTATATTCCATTGCTCTTAAAAACAAACAAACTATACAAGAAACAACAGAAACAATAGCAGAATACTTCACAAATCTTCACTACGAACCAAACAATAAAATAGATAAAAAATTTAATAACTCTAACATAATACATCAATTTTATAAAAACAATAATACAGAATACTTAAATAGGCCTTTTACACTCTTTGAATTAAACTTTGCTATTAAAGCATTAAATTCAAAAACTACATCTGGACCAGATGGGATAACAAATAAAGAGCTAAAAAACCTACCTAATAACTGTAAAAAAATATTATTAGATAAGTTTAATGAATTTTGGAAATTAAAAAATTATCCAGATACCTGGAATGAGAACTACACGATATTCATAAAAAAAACCATACAAAAATAATGAAAATTTGAATTCTTATAGACCAATATGCTTGAGTTCAAATATTTTGAAATTATATGAAAGATTAATTCTAAATAGATTAAATTGGCACATTGATCATAATAAAATATTTAATAACAATACCTTTGGATTCAGACAAGGCAGATCTTCTAAAGATCTGCTTTTGAATATTATCTCAGATGCAGAATTCGCTATCAAAAATAAACTTTTTATGGTTGTACTGTGTATAGATATAGAAAAAGCTTTTGACTCAGTTTCACACAATGGAATTCTACATAAAATAAAAAAATTAAATATTGGAGGTAATATGTATAACTTTCTATTTAAAATATTAAAAGATAAAAAATTTAAAGTGAAAATTGGAAATAACTATTCATCATGGTATAAATTTAATAATGGATTAATTCAAGGAGATATTTTATCCCCTACACTATTTAATTTATATTTAAATGATTTACAGGAGGCCATTCCAGAACAGATAAAATATGGAACATTTGCAGATGATTTAATTTTTTGGACCTTTCATAAAAATACAGAATATATTCAAAATATTTTCCAAAAATTAATAAATAATGTAGCAAAATTTTGTGAAACATGGAATCTCACAATTTCAACAGATAAATCAGTTTTATCATATTTCCATAAAAATAAAAAATTAACCAAGGATTTTGAAATTAAAATGAATAATAAAATTATAAAAATTGAAGAGAACTTTAAATTCTTAGGAATGCATTTAGATTCAAAATTATCATGGAACAAATATATAGAGGTAGCAAAAGATAAAGCAAATAAATTGTTTAACTTTCTAAGATATTTGGGAAGCTCAAAATGGGGATGTGAAAATAAAAAATTACTTTTATTATACAACTCAATAATTTTTCCAAAAAGTTTTTATGGCATAGAACTTATTAATAATATATCAAAAACCAAATTAAAAAAACTAGAAAATATACAATTAAAAATTTTAAAATTCTGTATTGGTTTGCATCAAAATTCAAATGGACTTAACATTTATGCAGAAACCGCTATACCTCCAATATCAATTAAAAAAATATTTATTAAATAATTTGATATACAGAATTTCATTAAAAAACATCTCACATCCAATAAATGAAAAAATATTAAATAACTTTAAGGATATTTCTATTGAAAACTTAACTTGTAAAAATGATATAAAACAGATTTTAAATAAAAAAACTAGTGGAGAACATAATATAGAAATTCCAATATGGACCTCTACATTTCCTATCCTTAAAACAAATATTAATAATTTACAATAAAAAAATAGTCATGATATAAACACACTAAAAATGTTATCATATATGCATATAGAAAATAATTACAAAAATTTTATACATATTTACACAGATGGATCCTTAAAAGAAGAAAGCAATGCTCTTGCTGGAGCATTTATTTGCCCAGAAGAAAATTTTGAAAAATTATTTAAATTTAGTAAATCAAACCCTATCTTAATAGCAGAACTATCTGCAATTATCTTATCAATAAATTGGGCACTGAAATTTAAAAATAAGCAGATAGTAATTTTTACTGATAGCAAAGCTGCTATAGAAACCATATATAATGATCCTTTAAAGAGTAACTTTAAATCATTTATAAATGACATATTAATTTTAACCAAAAACCATTTAAACAATAAGAATATTATCTATATACAATGGATCCCAAGTCATGTTGGCATAAAATATAATGAAATAGTAGACAAAAAAGCTAAAGAAGCAATAAATATCAGTCCAAATTTTGATAATCCTCAATTTTTATATCTTATTAAAAAACAAAATAAAAAAAATATTATAATAGAAACACAGACATGGTATGATAGGAATGCTAATCATACTCATAGATACAGAATCTCACCAATAATTTCAAAATTTAATAACTTTGGTTTCAATAAAAAAGAAATTAATTTAGTAATAAAAATTAAAACAAATTCGGTAATTTCAAAGGCTTTATTATATAAAATGAAAAAAAAAGACTCCCCGGCATGTGACATGTGTAAGGAGTATGAAAATCTAGAACATACATTGTTCGTATGTAAAAAATTTGAGGAAGAAAGAAAAAAATACTATAATGCATTAAAAAAAATGAACATCACAAACTATAATTTCAAAAGTATTTTAGAGCCTGAAAACTATAAGAATAAATTAAAATGTTACAAATTACTTATATCATATATCAAGCAAATTAACATGTATAATATATTTTAGAGAAACTTTTAGAAGACTTAATTTTCATGCTTGGTGGAAAAATTAAATTTTAAATTAGCATTTTTAAAAACTGACACCAGTTATAAAAAGTTGACTGAATGAGTTCACTACAGAACTAAAGTGTAGTGAGAATATTCAAATTGAGATGTGATTAGTAAGTAAGTATATCAGTGGTTCTCAACCTTTTATGCTTCACGTACCTCCTGGAAATGTGTATGTAACAGGCGTACCCCTTGTATAGATAGATAAAACTATAGTTATAGTATAACAATGGGAATAAAATAAAACATTTATATCAGTGGTTCTCAACCTTTTATGCTTCACGTACCCCCTGGAAATATGTATGTAACTGGCCTAGTTACATACGCATTTCAAGGGGTGCGCCAGTTACATACACATTTCCAGGGGGTACGTGAAGCATAAAAATTTGAGCACCACTGTCTTAGAGCAAAGGAATATTCTTTAACGTTAATTTGGCAATATATTATAAAGTTTATGAAACAATAAAACATAATGTTTAGTAGAAATATTTTCCTTAATGGGTACTTCAGTTAATTACATTTTTTATGTAATCTCCTATTGGCAGGAAAATTTCTAATTATGCAAATATCGCAATTTTTATTTAAATAGATCAAAGAATTTAATGCATATAATTTGTGTAATTCCAAAACACCAAGCCAAAAAAAGTGCCGCTCAGAGGTAAAACAACCAAGTCCTTTAAATCTGGAGTTAATTTTCCTTGAATTTGTAAAAAAAAAAGATTGATCGATATAGAATAAATAAAAATGGAAAAATCGATTAATTCAGTTCTACAATCTGGCAACTCCTTAAAAGTGCATTCGTGTTCATTTCTTTGTATCTCTTTTCTACTAGTTGCACTCAAACGATTTATAGTGTTCACGTTTGCGATTCTAAAAAAAGCGTTGATTGAATTCCCTTTTTTTTCGGTTATCTGCGAATAACAATAGCCCCCAAAAAAGTGAAGTCAGATGTTAAGATGTAAGCCAAACGATAGCAGAAACAAATGACAAATGGATTAAAGCTTTCCGTCAAGAGCGATAAAAGTACGACAGATAGCGGCAGCTTATCTGAAGTCTTCGTGTAAGATGCTCATCGGAATGTCATGGCCCAAACAAGACATTAGTTTCTCTGCCCGGAGGAGAAAACGGGAAATCAATAATGACAAAAAACAATTTTAAAAAAGCAATCCTTTAATATGATTTATCTTAACTTGGAGATTAAGCGTTATTTGGAAACTTATTCCATTTGTTCAAAGCCATTGATTCATTTCTTTGGATATTTTGGGATCATTTATCTTTCAATGTTATCTTTCGTTGGCTCTTTTTGCAATACTAGGTGTTAGGAGATGAATTCGAGTTTTGTGGGAGTGTGTTCGGACACATTATCGTCTTTAGTTCGGAAGGGGGTTGTAGTTGCCCTCCCCTCTTGAAAAATGGATCGAAATATTCATTTACATTAAATTATCTTAAATGGGTGAAAAATTAATAATTTTCTGTTTACTGAAATGTAATCTTTTTCTACGTTTAGGAAGTATATTTTTTATTTATCAATACGAAAAAACGTATTTAAAACCATTTTCAATAATGGCTTCACTTTGTTTTGGGGGCGGGGGTGGCCTAATCGGTAGCGCGCCATGTTTCTAATCTGCAGTTCCCAGGTTCGAGTCGCACATAGGCGAGTCCCGTCATGTACTTAGGGCGGGGCTGGCTCAGTCGGTAGAGCTCCAGGTTCGTAATCTGCAGTCCCCAGGTTCGAATCCCAGCTGGATCAACGCTGAGATTTATCTCCGCAAAACTCCCCGCCCTGCCCACGGTCAGGTAGGGGACATCGATGGGCGTGGAAAGGCCGCTGTCCGTCGGATGGGGTGTAAAAGACGTGGCCCCGTGTGCGGGAGAGCCATACCCTGTGCACGTTAATGAACACACTGGATGGCCTTAACGGGAGGTTACCATCTGTCTCCCAACATCTGTGCAGTGGGTTCCCTCCCCCAACCTTCTCTGAGCCTTCGAGGTCCATGTGACCTGGCCATTTAGCCCATGGTGTGCAAAAAAGTGCCCTCAGAGGTAAAACAACCTAATCCACCATGTCCCCTGTCAGTAGGAGACACCTTATGGGCTTGAAAAGACCACGTCCATCGGGTGGGAGACGTTAATTCGGTTATGCATGTACATAGGATAAGACCTTTTGCGGCAAGCAGCTGCTTGAGGGAATATGTGCGAAGCATATTGCAACAGCTACAGATGTAACTGACAGCTTGCGTTGTTCGTTTACAGTCAAATTATATTGTTCCTCAATAAAACGAGAGGAATGCATTAAAGAGAACACAGAGGTGCTTACACTGTGCACCAAATCGTGCACTTCTATAGATCGTAAATAATTTATCTCTTTCTGCCTTGGGGCGGGGGTGGCTCAGTCGGTAGCGCGCCAGGCTCGTAATCTGTAGTTCCCAGGTTCGATTCCCAGCTTGGTCAGCGTTGAGATTTATCTCCGTAAAACTCCCTGCGCACGGTCAGTAGGGGACGCCGATGGGCTTGGTAAAGGCCGCCGTCCGTCGGATGGGACGTTAAGCCGTGGCCCCGTGTGCGGGAGAGCCATACCCTCTGCACGTTAAAAAAGACGATGGATGGCCTTGACGGGAGGCTACCATCTGTCTCCCAACAGCTGTTCCAGTGGGTCCCCTCCCCCAACCTTCTCTGAGCCTTCGGGTCCATGTGATCTGGCCATTTAGCCTATGGTGTGCAAAAAAGTGCCGCTCAGAGGTAAAACAACCCAACTCTTTCTGCCTCATTAATTTTTAAAAATAGAAAACAGATAGTCGATTAGAAGCCAGTCGGTGTCATAAAATGTATTTTTAGTATTTTAATTTTTATACTTAATTATTCACTAGTTCAACTTTGTAACTAATGATGAGGTTAGGCAAAGGAGTCTGCAACCTCCTTTAAACAGCATATTGTGCAGAGAGAGACTCCGTTGGTTTGGCCATGTTGCCCTTATGAATAATTATAGATTGGCGAATAGGGTTATGAACAGTGTGCCTAAAGGTCTGAGAAAGAAGGGGAGACCTAGGATGCGGTGGGCAGACAATGTCAAACAGGACCTTGTTAGAATTGGTGTGCAGTGGCCAGATGCAGTAGATGTAGCTCAGGACAGACATGCTTGGAGAATTAAATTGCACGATCTGGTTGGACCTCCGTAGCCCATGGCTGCTTGAGGATGATGATGATGATTTTTCGATTGCAGGGGGCATCCGCAAAATTTTAACTAGAGAGTCGGAGTTAGAGCTTCTAAGGTTCAGAGTTTACGTTATTTTCATTGTTTAATAGAAATTTGAAGTATTTGTTTTTCAAATTTTAATGGATGTAAATATTTTTTTTTGCTTACCTAGAAACGTTCATGGTCAATTCTGTTTCTTTAGAGGCGGGGGTGGCTCAGTCGATACAGTACTGTGCGAATTAGTTGGGACAAGCGAAGCCTGGAGAACCTCTTCGATCCGGCCACATCCAGCAATCCCCCAAACACCCACCCAAGGTCATGTTTTGGGGATGTTTCACAGCTTCCAGGCCACAGACGCTTCACCCTATTGAAGAAATGATGGACAATAAAAAGTACATAGGCGTTCTGGAAGCGAAAATGGTCCCAGCACTGCAGAAGCTGTTTCCTAAAGACGATGGGTTATTTCAACAGGATCTGGCTCCATGCCACAATTCTAAGCTTGCTGAGAGCTTCTTTACCCAGCAACATTTGAAGGTATTGGAGTGGCCAGGATTTTCACCCGATCTAAACCCCATTGAAAATTTGTGGGCCATTATAAAAGCGCGCATATCTAAGATGGATTGCACGACGAAAACCAAAATGATAGAAAGTGTCATGAAAGTGTGGTACCACGACCCTGAAGTGAAAGAGATGTGTGGAAAGTTAGTGGCATCAATGGTTGAGAGGGTGGAAGATGTAATTAAAGCTAAGGGGTGTCGGTTGGGTTGGGTTGTTTTACCTCTGAGCGGCACTTTTTTGTACACCATGGGCTAAATGGCCAGGTCACATGGACCCCGAAGGCTCAGAGAAGGTTGGCGGAGGGGACCCATTGGAACAGCTGTTGGGAGACAGATGGTAGCCTCCCGTCAAGGCCATCCAGCGTGTTCTTTAACGTGCACAGGGTATGGCTCTCCCGCACACAGGGCCACGGCTTAACGTCCCATTCGACGGATGGCGGCCTTTCCAAGCCCATCGGTGTCCCCTACTGACCGTGCGCAGGGCGGGGAATTTTTGCGGAGATAAATCTCAACGCTGACCCAGCTGGGACTCGAACCTGGGAACTACAGATTACGAGCCTGGCGCGCTACCGACTAAGCCAACCCCGCCCCTCCCAGGGCTCAGAGAAAGTAAATTGGAGGGAACCCACTAGACAGCTGTTGGACGACAGATATAATAATCTCCCATCAAGTTTATTTAACGTGCACAGGCTAAATGGGTAAGGGAGTGTAGGTAAGGGTCGGATCTAGGTAAGTGTATGACTCTCCCGCACACGGAACCACGGCTTTTACACCCCATCTGACGGACGGCAGCGTTTCCAAGTCCATTATTCTCACCTTTCTTACCCAAGGGGGGGGGGTTAAAAAAATTAGGTTAAATTTGATAAATCTCAATTCTGGAACAACAAGATTGGAACTTGGGAGCTGCAGTTTACGAACAGGGCAGTTGACAGCGGCATCAATATCAGAAGTGCCCTAATCAGCGTACGCGAAAACAACTGATATCAGTCATAACAATAAGAAAGACGTTGAGCCAAGAATTTTCCAAGGGTGCCAAAACCTAACATCTGCAACTTCCGACAACGACAAAATCTTGCAAACAATCCGTGACTCAAAACATTTGTTCGATTCATATTCTGATTCTCTACTGCTCTCTCTTTGGGGTGGGGGTGGCTCAGTCGGTAGCGCGCCTGGCTCATAATCTGTAGTTCCCAGGTTCGAGTCCCAGCTGGGTCAGCGTTGAGATTTATCTCCGCAAAATTCCCCGCCCTGCCCACGGTCAGTAGGGGGCACCGATGGGCTTGGAAAGGCCGCCGTCCGTCGGATGGGACGTTACGCCGTGGCCCCGTGTGCGGGAGAGACATACCCTGTGCACGTTAAAGAACACGCTGGATGGCCTTGGCGGGAGGCTACCATCTGTCTCCCAACAACTGTTCTACTGGGTCCCCTCCCCTAACCTTCTCTGAGCCTTCGGGGTCCATGTGACCTGGCCATTTAGCCCGTGGTGTGCAAAAAAGTGCCACTCAGAGGTAAAACAACCCAACGTTAAAGAACACGCTGGATGGCCTTGACGGGAGGCTACCATCTGTCTCCCAACAGCTGTTCTAGTGGGTCCCCTCCCCCAACATTCTCTCAGCCGTCGGGGTCCATGTAACCTGGCCATTTAGCCCATGGTGTGCAAAAAAGTGACGCTCAGAGGTGAAACAACCCAACCCAAATCCCACTACCATCTAACTTTGTTATTTTATATATATTCCTTCCACATAATCTTTTATTTGGTGTCACACACCACACAAGAACTCTCTCTCTCTCCTAGAGTGTTGACAGATCTTACAGCCGAGTCTGCCTGCAGGTTGTTGCAAAGATTTTTTTCACGCAGCAGCCATCAGCCATTGGCTGTTGGACGGCTCCCTAGCCTGCCGTAAACCCAGAGATTTTATGTGGCTTACCATTTTCTTTCGCAGATATATCTCGGTGTCATACAAGATCTTCGGGAAATGGAAACCAGATGCGTCCATGTATCATGCGGGTCGCTATTGTTGTGCGGAAGTTTCATTTCGAATTTCAGTAAATATAGTCTGAAAACCACTAACGGTTGGTTGAGTGTAATACATACAGTCGCTCAAAAAAATATCCGAACACTATGGTTGATTACAGAATTCAGAAAAAAATTTCTGGCAACGAATTTTTTTAGAATGAGTGATCTGGCAACCTTCGTGTCACGTGATTACAGAATTCAGAAAAAATATCTGGAGCGTGTACAGTAACTGCACACGCTCCAGTTTGCTGTGAACGGTAACTGGACACGCTCAATATTTCCGTGAGTGAGCCCACACGATCTAGTATCAAAATAATATGACCACCTACAGTCGCTCAAAAAATATCCGAACACTAGGGTTGATTACAGAATTAGAAAAAATATCTGGCAACGAATTTTTTTAAAATGGGTGATCTGGCAACCTTCGTGTCACGTGACACGAAGGTTGCCAGAAAAATATCCTAACATTATGGTTGATTACAGAATTAAGAAAAAATATCTGGCAACGATCAACCATAGTGTTCGGATACTTTTTTGAGCGACTGTACGACCTTTTCGTTATTATTTTTTTCAGAAGAAACTGTTTAACAATTTATATGAAAAAGAAATTATTGTTGATATTTTTTTTACGTTAACTAAGGCGGTTTTGCGTTTTCAGTTTCAAGAATGGTTTCGTAACAAGTTGTGCTGCAGGATTCAGATTGCAAACGAAGCTTCGAAATTGTAATCTCAAAAGTAGGTTTCGATTTTTTTTCTGATTGAGGAATCTTTTTAATTCGAAGTACACTCAAGTTTGGATCTAGCAAAAAAAAGTTTAGTCGCAGAAATAATTCTTTCCTAATAGGGCAATTCAGGTACCTAGACTAGGCAAATTTCGTGTTAATGCGATTTCGTATGAACACTGATATAAACTGGGTTGGGTTGTTTTACCTCTGGGAGGTATTTTTTTTCCACGCAGTGGGCTAAATGGCCAGTCACAAGGGTTGGGTTGTTTTACCCCTGAGCGTCACTTTTTGCACACCATGGGCTAAATGCCCAGTCACATGGACCCCGAAGACTCAGATGGCTGAGGGAGGAGACCCACTGGAACAGCTGTTGGGACACAGATGGTAGCCTCCCGTCAAGGCCATCCAGCGTGTTCTTTAACGTTGGGTTGTTTTTACATCTGAGCGGCACTTTTTTGCACACCATGGGCTAAATGGCCAGGTCACAAGGACCCCGAAGGCTCAGAGAAGGTTGGGGGAGGGAACCCACTGGTACAGCTGTTGGGAGAGAGATGATAGCCTTCCGTCATGGCCATCCAGCGTGTTCTTTAACGTTGGGTTGTTTTACCTCTGAGCGGCACTTTTTTGCACAACATGGACTAAATGGGCAGGTCACAAGGACCCCGAAGGCTCAGAGAAGATTAGGGGGAGGGGACCCACTGGAACAGCTGATGGTAGACAGATCTTAGCCTCCCGTCAAGGCCATCCAGCGTATTCTTTAACGTGCACAGGGTATGGCTCTCCCGCACACGGGGCCACGGCTTAACGTCCCATACGACGGACGGCGGTTTTCCAAGCCCATCGGTGTCCCCTACTGACCGTGGGCAGGGCGGGGAATTTTGCGGAGATAAATCTCAACGCTGACCCAGCTGGGACTCGAACCTGGGAACTACAGATTACGAGCCTGGCACGTGCACATGTTATGGCTCTTCCGGACAAGGAACCACGGCTTTTACTCCCCATCCGACGAACGGAGGGCTTTCCAGGGCCATCGGTGACCTCCTTTCTGACTTAGGGCAAGGTGGGGGTTTAGCAGAGATAAATATTAACGCTGACACAGTTGGGATTCGAATCTGGTAGCTACAGATTATGAGGGTGGTGCGCTACCGACTGAGCCAACCCCCGTGCCCCAGGAAGTGGCATATCAAAACCTGAAGAGGTGGTCCATAGAGTGTGTCAGGAAACTAAATTTTGTTCGCATATATGTGCATATCTGTATATATACCTATATATTTCTCCTCCATCTTCGTTGATAAAATCTTCCAAAAAACATGGTGAACAATTTTGCATGACCCATTCATCTCAGATATGGCTCTCCGTGAACTCTTTTTGGCCCTGAATTTTGAGCCTTTGGAATTGTACTCTTGAGGCCACTCTTCCATAATAAATTACGAATAACGAAAGGAAAAAAAACGTCACGCGAACAGAACGTTCGTATTCTAACAACTGAACTGGGACATGCAGATTGGAGTGAATGTGCGCGCGGGGGGGAGGGGGTCTGCGCGCGCAGTTTCCAGCTTTTTGCTGTTATCTTCGCTCTGAGCACAAATCATTAAAGGGAGGGGGGAGTTAGTAGCGCGCCAGGCTCGGAATCTGCAGTTCCCAGGTTCGAGTGAGGCGGGGGTGGCTCAGTCGGTAGAACTCCAGGCTCGTAATCTGTAGTTCCCAAGTTCGAGTCCCAGCTGAGTCAGCGTTGAGATTTATCTCCGCAAAATTCCCCGCCCTGCCCACGGTCAGTAGGGAACACCAATGGGCTTGGAAAGGCCGCCGTCCGTCGGATGGGACGTTAAGCCGTGGCTCCGTGTGCGGGAGAGCCATACTCTGTGCACGTACGTTAAAGAACACGCTGGATGGCCTTGATGGGAGGCTACCATCTGTCTCCCAACAGCTGTTCCAGTGGGTCCCATCCCCCAACCTTCTCTGAGCCTTAGGGGTCCATGTGACCTAGCCATATAGCCCATGGTGTACAAAAAAGTATCGCTCAGAGGTAAAACAACTCAACCCAATCCAGATTCGAGTTCCGACTCTGCTAACTTTGAGAAATAGGACACCGATAGGCTTGAAAAGGACACACTCCATCGGATGGGATGTTAAGCCGTGGCAGGAAAGTCATACTCTGCGCACTTTAAAGAACACTCTGGATGGCTTTACGAGAGGCTTCCATTTGTCTCCTAACAGCTGACATGTGGATTTCCTTCCTCCAGCCTTTTCTGATCCTTTGGAGGTTCCTTGTGACCTGGACATTTAGTCCATTGTGCTCAAAAAGTGGTGAACATCAGGGCCATCTTAAGGCATGGGCATATTGAGCAGTTGCCCAGGGGCCCCACGATTCCAGGGGCCCCTTGCTGCCATATTGTTTTTGAGAGATCTCTTGGCAGAGTGGTGGTGGGAGGGGTAGGAACCCCAGTGCATTGCTTTGTCCAGGGGCCTACAATACTGTTAAGACGGCACTGGTGAACAAAGGTAAAGCAACCCAGTCCAAACCTTCAAAGGATAGTCACTCATCGGCCATTTGTTAGGTACAATTCTGTGTTATGTCAGTGGTAACTCAGATGCAGATCTCAGTAAGTTCTTAAATTGGCTTTTAATGAAAAAAAGTGACTGAAGATAACTTAAAGATCTCAATCAAAAATATTTATTCTCGATATACAATAATATGCATTCGACATTGAAACAGTTATGGAAGCTGAAACAGCAAGTTAGCTCATTCTGCAAAAAAAAAAAACAAAAAAAAAACATTCAAAATTGTTGAAAACTAAATTATTATGCGAACTGTTAAAAAAGACTCCCACATGTGTTAGTAAAGTTTACTGTAACAGTTATTGATTTCATTTTGACTTGTTTTTATTAACTTTTCATCAAAATTATTTAAACTGACATTTTTTGCTTTAAATATTCCGATTTCCGTAACTCTAAACACTGAACGCATAATTGTTGGAAATCGAGATTGAAATAAATCTTTAAATTATCTTCAGCCACGTTTTTTCCTAAAAGAAGTTCTGTTTACCTAAAAGAAGTTCTGTTTTGAATTACTATTGGCATAACATGGAACTGTACTTAATAAAGTGTCCCTTGAGAATGTAATTCATTAGATCTATAAAATATCCTAATTCTGCTACGACTATGGATAGTATAAGCTTTACGTGCCTCAGATCCTAAGACCTTTCTTTCTTACAGGAATAAATCTATCGAACACGATCCAAAGTGTTTTGTTTCAGGCCAGCTACTCTGTAGGGAACTGTTGGCCAATTTCCGGATGCCAGTAGCTAAATGGAAATTATTCCTTTACGCGGTGGTGTAAGATGTTCGCCGTGTAATTCGGTGGCATCAACAAGGGGTAAATGTCGCCTGTCAAGGAGAAACTGGACGATCTTTTGTGTTCCCTCCCGCAGAAACCACATTTCTTCACATGGTTCTGGCAACAACTATCTATCGATTTAAAAAAGCAAACGTTGTCGCTGAATCGTAATGTGGTTTTTTTTTATTCTTTGAAGAATCTGTAACTTTGTATGTCACTAATATATTCCTTTCGTTCTTGTAGTATCAAAGTTTTGTTTTTCTGATGCGTAATTCGTTTACGGCGCATCTACAGTCGTTCAAAAAAGTATCCGAACACTATGGTTGATGACAGAATTCAGAAAAAACATCTGGCAACGTTTTTTTTTTTTAGAAATGAGTGATCTGGCAACCTTCGTGTCACGTGATTACAGAATTCAGGAAAAATACCTGGAACGTGTACAGCAACTGTACAAGCTCCAGTTACCGTTCACAGCACCAAGCTCACTCAAGTTCACAGCTGTCAAGCTCCAGTTACCGTTCACAAACTGGAGCGTGTGCAGTTATTGCACACGTTCCAGTTTGCTGTGAACGGTAACTGCACACGCTAATATTTCCGTGAGTGAGCACACGCGATCTAGTATCAAAATAATATGACCACCTACAGTCGCTCGAAAAAGTATCCGAACACTATGGTTGATGACAGAATTCAGGAAAAATATGTGGCAACGATTTTTTTTAGAAACTAGTGGTCTGGCAACCTTCGTGTCATGTGACACGAAGGTTGCCAGATCACTAATTTCTAAAAAAAAAAACGTTGCCAGATATTTTTTCTGAATTCTCTCATCAACCATAGTGTTCGGATACTTTTTTGAGCGACTGTACATTGGTCGTTACTTCCTTTCCTCGATTATTTTACTTTGAAATATTTTTTGAAAGGTTTCATCATGAAGCGAATAATTGCATGAATGTTTTTACAGTGTATGGGTTTATACCCATAATTATTATAATAAATACTGTTTTGTAAATATGTTTTTACAGTGTATGGGTTGACTGCACTTCTAGAGGCTTCTTAACGGGTTAAGGTGATACCAACTTAACCCTGTCATGGAAAGCTAACGTAGAAGCTCTTTAACTTCTAAAATTAGTTTTTTTTTGTTTTGAAAAATGTGATATCTCGATTTTCAACGATAGTCATTCAGTATTTAATTAGTTATGGAAGTTTGAATATTTAACAACGCTTATAACTTATACAAAACTGATGAATAGTGAAAGAATTCTTTACACAAACTTCTAAAATATACTTATTTTATTAAACACTTTGATACAATATTTATGACTAAGTTTTAATTAACATCTGAAGTTAATTTTTGTGACTGGCATTGTTTGTTAAATATTCAAACTTCCATAACTCATTAAAAATTGAAAATCGAGATATTGATATATTTGATTGAGATCTTTATCTGCATCACATTTTTCAAAAAAAAAACTTATTTTACAAGTTATAGAGCTTCGACATTAGCTTCCCATTGACGTAACATAAGGTTTTACCTTAGTTTATGGAAACCAGTTGGGTTGTTTTACCTCTGAGCGGCACTTTTTTGCACACAATGGGCTAAATGGCCAGGTCACAAGGACCCGAAGGCTCAGAGAAGGTTGGGGGAGGGGACCCACTGGAACAGCTGTTGGGAGACAGATGGTAGCCTCCCGTCAAGGCCATCCAGCATGTTCTTTAACGTACGTGCACAGGGTATGGCTCTCCCGCACACGGGCCACGTCTTAACGTCTCATCCGACGGACGGCGGCCTTTCCAAACCCATTAGGTGTCCCATACTGACCATGGGCAGGGCGGGGAGTTTTAGCGGAAATAAATCTCAACGCTGACCCAGCTGGGACTCGAAACTATTGAAGTATCACCAATTTTTTTATATTTACTATTGTTTTAAGTGTTTAGGTTAAAGTTTATTGTTGGTGTTCACAGTAGCTCTTCTTAACTGGCTTTTTTTTTTCGCGATATTCCTAAATTAAGTCGAGGTTATATCGTAGTGAAGTTAGAAAATAAAAATGATTTTGAAATTGAGTCCAGATTGTATTATAGATGGATACTTCAATTTTCAACGCAACGTGCAGTGAATGACGGGAAATCCCATGCGACAAATATTGGACTGGTTAATATCTTAAGCCGTCCCGTGGCCGAGTGGTTAGCGCGCTTGGCTGCTGTTCTAAGGGACCTGGGTTCGAACTCCGGGTAAGGCATGGTTGTATGTGTCGTTTTTTCTACTGAGGTCCTGCCATCCTCTCAGACCTTCTACTATGGCATATAAACTGACAGGCTCCTGTCAAACCTCTGTGGCAAGCAGCTGCTTGAGGGGGTATTTTTTTAATATCGTAAAAATTATGGGGGAGGGCGAGTGGAGGTCTAAATCCGTTAAATTGAAACTTCTTTTTCTGCTTCATATAGGACTAGATATGTCCTAGAAACTACTCTTAGTGTGTACAGGCTGTCTCACATGAACAGGGACGTACCCAAGGGGTCGGATCCACCCACCCCGAAAATCCGGTCCCCTTATTCGTAATCTCAAACTTGTCTACCTGCTTTGAAATTCAAAACAGGTGTCTTTGTATAATTTTATTTTAAACCCGTAATATTTGTCCGACACTAAAAATAAAATGAATAATAATTCGATATAGAATATAACTTTAACCATTCCTGTCCGTTGGAATATTTAGTAATTGGGAAATCCACCTCTTATTTTCAACGCCCCCCCCCTCCCCCAACTCCCACTCACCCACCCCGAAACAAAATCCTGGGTAGTTGCCTGCATACAAGATCAAGCTCCACTAGGACGGAAGTTGCTGCTGCCACTGCCTCAGTTGAGACAAACAACCACGCCAACCCGAAGGTAGCGCGCCAGGCTCGTAATCTGTAGATCGCCTTGACGGGAGGCTACCATCTGTCTCCCAACAGCTGTTCCAGTGGGTTCCCTCCCCCAACATTCTCTGAGCCCTCGGGGTCCTTGTGACCTGGCCATTTAGCCCATGGTATGCAAAAAAGTGCGGCTCAGAGGTAAAACAACCCAACCCAAAGCCAGCCTGGAGCTCGAACCCGGACCCCGGCAGTTACGGCACTGCGAATCAACGTGATACCGTTGCGCCACTGAGACGGCATGAAAATTTCAAACGATAAACTATAAAATGGGAAAAAAAAACGTGATTTAAGATTTTAAAATAGATACAGACTTGAATTTTGAGGCAACACTAGGGAAACCAGTATATGAAATATGGAATAGGTTGGTGAAGTGTTTGGAGGAAAAAAAAACCCAATTTTCCAAATGTATTAAAAAAATGTTAGCAACACTCACTGAAGGGAATGGAGATGCTTTTGTTGTGTGTATCTTGGAACTTTGCCAACATGCATTCTCGCGGGTGTTACCTGGAAAGAACACTATTGCAGGCGCAGTTTTCTCTTGGAAAGAATATACTGGACTTAAACGTCTGAACATTTTTGAAAATATGGAAAGCAATAGTTCAATCTATGTAAAATTATTAAACAATTAGCCGAAGATTAATTTTCTTATCATCAGTCATTACTTTCTGATTTGGTTGGTTGGTTGTTTTACCTCTGAGCAACACTTTTTTGCACACCATTGGCTAAATGGCCAGGTTACAAGGACCCCGAAGGCTCAGAGAAAGTTGGGGGAGGGGACCCATTGGAACATCTATTAGGAGACAGATGGTAGACATCCAGCGTGTTCTTTAACGTGCACGGGGTATAACTCTCTCGCACATGGAGCCACGGCTTAACGTCCCATCCGACGGACGGCGACCTTTCCAAGCCCATCGGTGTCCTCTACTGACCGTGGGCAGGGCGGGGAATTTTGCGGAGATAAATCTCAACGCTCACCCAGCTGGGACTCGAACCTGGGAACTACAGATTACGAGCCTGGCGCGCTACCGACTGAGCCACCCCTTACTTTCTGAAATCTTGCGTTACAGTTGAACAGCGGAGATGTCTATTTACTCATTTAGGTGAAAAGTGCTTGTGTGTATTTAGAGTTCTTAAAGAAAACTTTTTTTTCATTGCAACTGGTAATGACGTTAAACGTCACATTTTGAAGTAGGGGAAGGCTTTGTTGGTATTACGCTTAAGAATAGCCTAAAGTTTAAGGAGGGAAAATATTTTAAAAATGTTTTTAAAGATTCCAATAAAAAAGAGAAAGAAGCAGAGAGGTCAAAGAATGACAAATTTGAAGGTAAGGAAAACTTAGACTCCCCCTCATTCCAATAGCAGCTAAAAACTGTAATTGTTTAATAGTATTTTTTAATATTTCCCTCAGTCAGAATAGTAAATACTATATTAATATTATCAGAATAGTATAATTATCGAATTTTTTGGGACTTTTGAACTTAGAGTCTCACACGGTCAAAGTCCGGTCCTGAGTGGGTCCCTTTCTTCAATCCCAATTAGAGCCTTGGGGTCTTTGTGAACTGCCATTTAGCTCATTCTGTGCACGAGATGGCCTCTCACAGTCAAAACAACCCAAGGTTATGAGCCTACAGACTGAAGCAACTTCTCCCCATGTGAGTGTTAATTGATGTAGACATACAGTTTTGTAACAGATTCTTTTAAAATCATTATAGGATTTTTTTTACCTTTTAGTATTGAATTAATTCCTGATTTGAACGCAGACACATCTTGCGGTTCAACATCACCTTCAGTTTCAATGATGTCTTACAGTAAATATTCACCTTTTGACTTCAATAAAACTCACTCTAAGCAAATAAAAGCAGTCCACGAACACAATAATTTAAATCTCTTCCTTCGTTGTTTATATTTATAGGAAGAAAACAATATATGCACATATATTTACTTTAGGAGCACATGGAAATAAGCACCAGCGACTTATTTTCTGAATGGAAAGATGTTGCGAAATTTTCAGTTTGATGCATTTTTTTAACCCCAAAAAATAGAGAAACGTATGTTGGACGCTGAACGTGAAGATAATAAAACTAAGTTATTATCCCGAATGAAGAGAAACCGCCACGTTACGACCCTCATTATCAAGTAGTAAAGCTTTACATTATAGGCCATTTATGTGTTTATTGACATTCTCTGGAAACACAAAAGGAACTGAATTAGCTTCGACTCCACTTTTGTTACCAAGGCGACGACTTCCTCGCATGTTTTCCCTGTTCATCGTTCCTACATAAAGAGCATATTCAAGCTATAAACAAGTCACTAGTTGTGAATATTGTTTCTATTTGCTGAGACGGTTTCGCATTTCTTTTTTAAAACTAAATAAAAATAGTTTTTACCTAATTATAGTTACCCAAGTAGTCGATTTGTGTACGCTACAAGAACAAATGTTACTCAAAAAGAAAGGGTGTTAATTTTTTTTAAAATTGTCTACTTTATTTACTCTTGGTTCTCGATATCCACTTTATTAAAAAGAATAAGCTTTGTTTGAAAATACTGACTGAAAAAAAAAGCTTGAAACAAAAATAATTCGGAATTAAAACAATTGTCAAAACAACCTTCTACTTTATTTACTCTTGTTTCTCAGTATCCACTTTATTAAAAAAAATGAGCTTTGTTTGAAAATACTGACTGAAAAAAAAGCTTGAAACAAAAATAATTCGGAATTAAAACAAATGTTTATTTCTCTTTCGTAAAATCTTAAGTTTTGCATTAGAATTATGGAGAACTGGACACTGAGACACAAAAAAGAAATTAAAATGTCTCTTGTTGCTGTTTTACCTCTGAGCGGCGCTTTTGTGCACACAATGGGCTAAATGGCCAGGTCACAAGGACCCCGAAGGCTCAGAGAAAGTTGGGGGAGGGGACCTACTGGAACAGCTAGTAAGGAGACAGATGGTAGCCTTCCGTCAAGGCCATCCAACATGTTCTTTAATATGCATAGGGTATGGCTCTGACCGCACTGAGCCACAGCTTAATGTCCCATCCGACGGAAGGCGGCCTTTCTCAAGCCCGTCGGTGTCTCCTACTGACCGTGGCGAGGAGTTTTGCAGAAATAAATCTCAACACTGACCCAGCTGGACTCGAACCTGGAAACTGCAGATTACGAGCCTAGCGCGCTACCGACTGAGCCATCGCCATCCCCACCCCAATTAAAATGTCTCAACCGATCTTTTGCTTCAAGAATAATTTTAATCTCTGAGATGTTTTTGGTAAGAGACTATCATTCATATTTATTAAACGATGCACACAATAATTATCCTAGGCACTGACAAACCATTTCCATTAGTTTTATGAAACACAACTAATTCCTTGTTCACCGTAAAACAAAAGGATAATTTATTAATAGAAAACCAGTGATTGATTTTTCCAAACGTTCTTTGTGACAGGCTTTTATTGAAATGAAAACTGGAAAATTGAAGATAAAAAAAAGCGTAAGAAGCCATAAAACTGATGGATTATATTAACACTTTCATAAACTGGGAAATAAATCGTTGACTCTTCAGGCGAAAGAAATAGAAAATAGCTATTGCCAGATTTATACTTAAAATAATTTAAAATATAGTTTATAAGATATTATTTCTAAAGAACAGGTCGGTCGATATGTTAAAAATTTTATAGGTTCCTTCCCCCTCTAATAATCTGGATGATGAACCGGTTAGACATGAGTTGTGCTTACATTCAGCTGTTTAGAAAATAAAAATTGACAGCATTTGTGACAAATACTACTGTACAAGGAAAACTTACTGGAATTATTACATATAAAATATTGTTATGAAATCGTATTCTGGTTTAAACCAAAATTAAAATGTTTCATTGATGCTAACTAAAAATAAAGGTTTCTGCTATTAATTATACATTTCTTAACAACAGAAGACATAAACAGATACTTTTCTTCATAAACTTAAAACTAACGCTGTGTTGTACTCAAAATATGCTTGCTTTCTTTTATAGATTTGTAGCTATCTTCTTCATACAAAATATGTTTTTGGGGGGTTTCCAGTTGGTATATTTGTTACTCCAAGTAAAACTGTATTAACTGGAAAAGAATATATTTTAATTAAACCCATATTAATTTTGAGAGAGGTTTCTTTCCCGAAGAAGGATTAATTTAATTTTTAAATTTATAGCTTTCCTTAATGGATTTGGGTTGGGTTGTTTCACCTGTGAGCGGCACTTTTTTGCACACCATGGGCTAAATGGCCAGGTCACAAGTACCCCGAAGGCTCAGAGAAGGTTGGGGGAGGAGACCCACTGGAACAGCTGTTGGGAGACAGATGGTAGCCTCCCGTTAAGGCCATCCAGCGTGTCCTTTAACGTGCACAGGGTATGGCTCTCCCTCACAAGGGGCCACAAGCAACATCCCATCCGACGGACGACTGCCTTTCCACGCCCATCGGTGTCCTCTGCTCACCGTGGTCAGGGCGGGGAATTTTGCGGAGATAAATCTCAACGCTGACCCAGCTGGAACTCGAACCTGGGAACTACAGATTAAGAGCCTGGCGTGCTACCGACTGAGTACTATCAAATTAAAAAACGTTTGACACAACTGCGCATGCCCGTAAGCCATTTTTTTTACATTCTTCATATTATAGGCTGTTACAAATTTCAAAATAATTATTTGAATGTTTAAAGGCGGACAGACAGACAGGCGACACAGTGAAAACGTAGCTTTTTTTTAAAGAAAAAGTGTTAAGAATGAGAGTGGCTAATGCAACTGTTCGAGATATATTGCAGAAAAAACACAAAACAAACAAGACCCAAAAAGGTCTATAGAATCAGAAACCTTCACTTTTCTTCATCAATAAAAAAAGTATTTTTTTTTCAGTACCATTTTTTCGTCAGTAGAAATGCTTCAATAGGCGAACGCTTGTACCAATAGAGCTTTGATTCTTTTGTATCCCGGCTAGGCCTAAACATTTTTTATTCTATAAGCCTGTTATACTTTCTGTATCACGAAATAATGTCTTTGCTTTAGTTTCCAATACACATCGCTCTCCTGAGCACCATCAGATGATGTGTTGAAAGACTTCGAATCCGTCTTTAAAAAACCATCTCACGCAGGGTAACCGAGGACGTGGGTGAAACCCAAGAACTTGATATTCATGTGAAGAGCGAAAATTCTCCGTTGCCTTAGGTCAGGAAACGACGGCTCCGATACAGGGGTATGGCTCAAGATAACGGCAGTTTACGCACAAACTACTTGAGTAACATTCACTGGAGATTTCTTTTTCTTGTTTCTTTGGTTATAGGGTAGAGCTTTGGATTGGGTTGTTTTACCTCTGAGCGGCACTTTTTTGCACACCATGGGCTAAATGGCCAGGTCACATGGACCCCGAAGGTTCAGAGAAGGTTGGGGGAGGGGACCCACTGGAACAGCTGTTGGAAGACAGATGGTAGCCTCCCGTCAAGGCCATCCAGTGTGTTCTTTAACGTTGGGTTGTTTTACCTCTGAGCGGCACTTTTTTGCACACCATGGGCTAAATGGCCATGGTCACATGGACCCCGAGGGCTCGGAGAAGGTTGGGGGAGGGGACCCACTGGAACAGCTGTTGGGAGACAGATGGTAGCCTCCCGTCAAGGCCATCCAGTGTGTTCTTTAACGTTGGGTTGTTTTACCTCTGAGCGGCACTTTTTTGCACACCATGGGCTAAATGGCCAGGTCACATGGACCCCGAGTGCTCGGAGAAGGTTGGGGGAGGGGACCCACTGGAACAGCTGTTGGGAGACAGATGGTAGCCTCCAGTCAAGCGTGTTCTTTAACGTGCACAGGGTATGGCTCTCCCGCACACGGGGCCACGTCTTAACGTCCCATTCGACGGACGGCGGCCTATTCCAAACCCATCGGTGTCCCCTAACCGTGGGCAGGACGGGGAATTTTGCGAAGATAAATCTCAACGCTGACCCAGCTGGGACTCGAATCTGGAAACTACAGATTACGAGCCTGGCGCGCTACCGACTGAGCCACCCCTGCCACAAGAGCTTTGGAGAAAGATAGATTTTCGTTTAGTATTTTGATACAAATTTTGTTTCGGTTATGAATTCAGATAAGAGAGAAAACTCATCAAGATTGTACGAAGTGCTGATACATGAAACTGTGAAATTTTTTTTTTATTAATGAAATATAGGCGATAGCAGTTTGACTGATGGAATCAGTGACGGAAATCTTTTGGGTTGGACGATTCATAAATGAAATGGAAATTTTCCTGGTTGGGTTATTTTACCTCTGAACAAAAAAATGTTATGCTCACAATGGGCTAAATGGCCAGATCACAAAGTTGAACTGAAATGTTTCACCTTTGAGCACCACTTTTTTGCACAAAATGTGCTAAATGACCAGATCACAGGGATTTCTGCGGCGGAGATGGTTCAGTCGGTAGGGTAATCCTCAATTCCCAGCTTCGAGTCCCAACTTTGCTAGCGTTGAAATTTATCCCTGAAAAACTCCTCACCTACCCTCGGTCAGTAGGCGGCACCGAAGGGCTTGGAAAGGCGGCCGTCCATCGAATGGGACGTTAAGCCGCAGTTCCGTGTGCGGGATAACCATACCCTGTGCACGTTAAAGAACACGCTGAACGGCCTTAACTGGAGTCTACCATCTGTCTCATAAGTAGTCCGGTGTTTTCCGTTCCCTCAACTTTCTCTGATCCTTCAGAGTCCTTGTGACCTGACCATTTAGCCCATGGTGTGCTAAAAAGTGCCGCTCAGAGCTAAAACAAAACCCAACACTTAGCCATCATCTTTCTTTTTCCATAAGAGGCTGATTTATTCGAACAGCGGATTTGAGATGTAATTTCGTGTAAACATTTTAATTATTAAAAATGAAAATGATTTGTTATACTTTTCGGTTGTAAGGCTTCGAAATCTTCTAGCTCTTGGATCCATCTCTTAGAACTCGAAGCTCTGTGCTGTAACTGGGAGCTATTTCTTGATGTGACCGTGCAATTTGTATTCCTTGAGGGTGTGCAGAGAGCAATTTAATCCAACTCTAGTTGTAATTTGTTTGGAAATCTTATCGATTTCTGTCAAGAATGTTGCCGGTACTTTATTGTGAACCTTCGCACCAGGAATTCCAGCCAATTACTCCGTGGATGGATGGTTATAAATGGATCTGAGGCTGTGAGAGGAGAAATCGCTCAGCACCCTATTTAAGAAATATAATTTGTCGTTATCTGCAAGTAAGGCATAAAGTTATAGAGAATTTTAACGTTTTTAATCGCATTATGCATAGTATCTTTTGGAGAATTTATTAAAATGTATAGCAATGAATATCAGAGAAATTTTGACGTCACGGTTGCTCTAGTAAACATAACAAATTGGCAAATTGTAAACCACGTTTGCTAAAAGAAGATATTTTGTGAATGTCAGCATTACCCCATAAACGAGTTTAATCACGTGACTCACTGAATGCAATTACATAGAGTGCCTTGTATTTTAAATCCCCGTAAAGACACTGTAAATGTGCAACGTAGAAATATTACAATGCACTTTACTGGAAAATGTGAATCAATTTTATTAAGTGCATATCCTTTTTGCATAAGAGAAAATACTACTAATTTAGAGAAAACTGAAGTGATGAAAATTGGTCAGGCAGGTTGTGGTTTAGTTAATCTGAATGTTTGCTCCATTGATCATGTGTCTCAGTTTAATTATTTTGGGAGCTGTGTGTTACAGATAATGGTGATATGTGGCATGAGATAAACAGAAGAACAGTGGTTCAGTTAATTTGAATGGTTGCTCCATTGATCATGTGTCTTAGTTTAATTATCTTGGAAGCTGTGTTACAGATACTGGTGATGTGCGCCATGAGATGAAAGATTAAGTATTTCTGTTAGGACTTTTAAGAATCTATGGAGAGTGTAGAGAAATAGGCGTATACACCCAAAGACTAAAATTATACTGTATAATAGTTTAGTTCTTTCTTGAATTAGTGATGGCAGTGAAATATGGACCCTTTGTAAACAAGATAGCAGGAAACTTGATGCTTTTGATTCTAGATGTTGTGGTGATTCAAATTTGTAAGTAATGGTATCGTGACAAAGCAGTCGGCAACCTTCTTTAGGCAGAATATTGTGCATAGCGAGACTGCGTTGGTTTGGCCATGTTGCCCGTAAACATTAGTTACATATTAGGGCATAGGGTTATACACAGTGTGCCTAAAGGCTTCAGAAAGACGAGGAGACCTAGGATGCGAAGAGCAGACAATAATCAAACAGAACCTTGTTAGAATTGGCCTCCAGTGGCCAAATGCAGCAGCTGTAGCTCAGGAGAGATGTGTTTGGAATATTTAATTGCTCAATCTGGTTGGACCTCCGAGGACAGTCCGGTGTCTCCTTTCCCATCGAGAGCAGAAAGGGGGTTAAATCTCAACGCTCACGTAGTTTGAGCTCGAACCTGGGAACTGCAGATTACGAGACTGAAGTGTTACAGATTGAACTGGTAAAATTTTGAAGTACAAAGTTCTCGAATGTAATGCGCAGTAGATTTCTGTGAAAGTAACTGAAGGAAAAAGCGTGCATTACATTCGAGTCAATACGGTATACTCCTGAAGATGTCAATGATTTAGAGTCTTAGCATGCTCAACCCAAGTCAGACCCTTCAGCCACCCATCCCATGGGATTAGAAGGATAGAGTCTGAACGTTGGCAAAGTCACATATCGAAAATCCGAAACCTCTAGTGACAAACTTGGCACCTCACCAATTGGCTCCTCTAGAGGCAACAACATGGCAATTCAGAGATCATTGAATCACCCCTCCCCCCTCCTTTTTCCCCTATGACTACGCTTTCTCTTGAAAGAAGTCGTAGCAGACGAAGACCCTTTTGGAAGAAACCCAAAGTCAGTCACAAAAAGCAGCTCGTCGTTTGGCCCTAAAAACAGAAATATCAGAGCTGTCAGCGTGAGCTGCTTGTTGCACAAGGTGTTAAATTGCACGCCGACTTGGCTGGAGTTGAGAACACGCCGTCATCCACCCACGTGCCTTTTAGTCACTAGTGTTTATTGGTTGAGTGGTTAAAGAGCAATCAGTGCGAACCGCATTCCAGGATGTTGGATCTTGTCTTTGCCTGAAGAGCAACAAGAGGGGAGTGTCGAGAGATGACAAAACGATTTCTGCGATTACTCGCGGAAGGGAAAAGAAAGAAATAGCAAAAGATGTAGGTGAAGCTAGAAAGCAAAGAGTGCTTTATGATTAAAAACTGAGGGTTGGGTTGTTTTACCTCTGAGCGGCACTTTTTTGCACACCATGGGCTAAATGGCCAGGTCACATGGATCCCGAAAGCTCAGAGAAGGTTGGGGGCGGGGACCCACTGGAACAGCTGTTGGGAGACAGATGGTAGCCTCCTATCAAGGCCATCCAGCTTGTTCTTTAACGTGCACAGGGTATAGCTCTCCCGCACACGGGGCCACGGCTTAACGTCCCATCCGACGGACGGCGGCCTTTCCAAGCCCATCAGTGTCCCCTACTGACCGTGGGCAGGGCGGGGAATTTTGCGGAGAAAAATCTCAACGCTGACCCAGCTGGGACTCGAACCTGGGAACTACAGATTACGAGCCTGGCGCGCTACCGACTGACCCCCCCCCCCCCCCCAAAAAAAAAAAAAAAAAAAAAAAAACTGAGGTTGAGGCAAGGAATTTTGTATGATTATATACAAGATTGGGTGGTGGACCCTGGAGGATAGTAAACACCCCCAGGTAGCATGGCTATTGCGGAACCTCTCGCTAGAATCAGGTGTAGATAGAAGACAAAAATATTGTTTATAACTAACAGTAGAAGTTGGTATCGAGGATATGGATTAAAAAACATTATGAACAAAAATAGATGTCAAAGGTGGAAGTTAAGAATTTTAAAATTTGCAGTTTTTTAACTCTCTGATATTTTTTTAAAAGAAAGTCAAATATGATGTAATGTAGCCTTATGTAATGTATGTGTATGTTAAGTGTTAGGTAATGTAGCCTTAATATGAGGTAAGTCGTGAACACCACAGTGGAACACTTAACTGTCGACCGTGGGCTGAATCTAGCTTCTAATATCGTAGTAAATGAAAATATTAAAATTAAGTGTGAAATTACCTAAAATTATATTTTATAAGAAACAAGCTAATCTATCGAAAACGCAAACTCTACAGTTACAGCGATAAAATTCAAATACTGCCCAAAAGTTAATGTGAAACACGAAATGAGATTGGCAGTGTAAAAAAATGCCATGTTTAAAAAATTATACAGCGATAAGAAAGCTTAAAAAATAATAAATAAATACCCCCTCAAGCAGCTGCTTGCCACAGAGGTCTGACATGAGCCTGTCAGTTTATATGCCATAGTAGAAGGTCTGAGAGAATGGCAGGACCTAAGCAGAAAAAACGACACGAACATCTATGCCTTATCCGGAGCTCGAACCCAGGTCTCTTAGATCATATTTCTCATTAAAAATATTGGCAGTTTCAAACTTGATAATATTCTTTGCTCTGATTAAACAGCTTTCGATCTTGAAATTGAAATTATGTTGAAATTATGTTCATTTAATGTTTTTTAAATGTATTTACGACTTGAATGGACTGCGAACCAAAAAAATTAAATGCACAAACTTGAATGGGCTGCGAACCAAAATCCTAAATTCATTTAATGTTTTCAAAATGTATTTACGACTTGAATGGCTGCAAACCAAAAAAATTAAATTCACAAACTTGAATGGGCTGCGAACCAAAATCCTAAATCATGAGCTGAATCGGATAAAGTAATTCAGGGGAGCGAAGCACTTAAGATCCCCCCCTCATGCTTTCATAAATAAAACATCAATAAAGCGAATGAATAAATGACAGCATCCATCATCTGCCACCTTTCTTTCAGTATAATATTGCTGTTACAAATTTTAAATTTTTCACAAGTTCAAAAATATGTTAGTTTCAAATAATGCTAGGTATTATAGGAGCAACAGATCCATCTTTGGTCTCTCTTAAGCAGTCGTGATCATTCCATTGGTAATAAGAATTTCGACATATCCCAATCATTCTTTTTAATTCAAAGCACACTTCTTGGTTTTTAATCTGGCAATCAAATATTTTTATTTTCGAACAAATCAACTTAATCCTTTGAACAAATATGGCAACGATAGTTTTTATTTTCGAACAAATCAACTTAATCCTTTGAACAAACATGGCAACGGTAGTTTTTATTTTCGAACAAATCAACTTAATCCTTTGAACAAACATGGCAACGGTAGTTTTTATTTTCGAACAAATCAACTTAATCCTTTGAACAAATATGGCAACGGTAGTTTTTATTTTCGAACAAATCAACTTAATCCTTTGAACAAATATGGCAACGGTAGTTATTTTCGAACAAATCAACTTAATCCTTTGAACAAATATGGCAACGGTAGTTTTTATTTTCGAACAAATCAACTTAATCCTTTGAACAAATATGGCAACGGTAGTTTTTATTTTCGAACAAATCAACTTAATCCTTTGAACAAATGGCAACGATAGTTTTTATTTTCTAACAAATCAACTTAATCCTTTGAACAAATATGGCAACGATAGTTTTTATTTTTGAACAAATCAACTTAATCCTTTGAACAAATATGGCAACGGTAGTTTTTATTTTCGAACAAATCAACTTAATCCTTTGAACAAATATGGCAACGGTAGTTTTTATTTTCGAACAAATCAACTTAATCCTTTGAACAAATATGGCAACGATAGTTTTTATTTTCGAACAAATCAACTTAATCCTTTGAACAAATATGGCAACGATAGTTTTTATTTTCGAACAAATCAACTTAATCCTTTGAACAAATATGGCAACGATAGTTTTTATTTTCGAACAAATCAACTTAATCCTTTGAACAAATATGGCAACGGTAGTTTTTATTTTCGAACAAATCAACTTAATCCTTTGAACAAATATGGCAACGGTAGTTTTTATTTTCGAACAAATCAACTTAATCCTTTGAACAAATATGGCAACGGTAGTTTTTATTTTCGAACAAATCAACTTAATCCTTTGAACAAATATGGCAACGGTAGTTTTTATTTTCGAACAAATCAACTTAATCCTTTGAACAATATGGCAACGGTAGTTTTTATTTTCGAACAAATCAACTTAATCCTTTCAACAAATATGGCAACGATATTTTTATTTTCGAACAAATCAACTTAATCCTTTGAACAAATATGGCTACGATAGTTTTTATTTTCGAACAAATCAACTTAATCCTTTGAACAAATATGGCAACGATAGTTTTTATTTTCGAACAAATCAACTTAATCCTTTGAACAAATATGGCAACGATAGTTTTTATTTTCGAACAAATCAACTTAATCCTTTGAACAAATATGGCAACGGTAGTTTTTATTTTCGAACAAATCAACTTAATCCTTTGAACAAATATGGCAACGGTAGTTTTTATTTTCGAACAAATCAACTTAATCCTTTGAACAAATATGGCAACGGTAGTTTTTATTTTCGAACAAATCAACTTAATCCTTTGAACAATATGGCAACGGTAGTTTTTATTTTCGAACAAATCAACTTAATCCTTTCAACAAATATGGCAACGATATTTTTATTTTCGAACAAATCAACTTAATCCTTTGATCAAATATGGCTACGATAGTTTTTATTTTCGAACAAATCAACTTAATCCTTTGAACAAATATGGCAACGATAGTTTTCATTTTCGAACAAATCAACTTAATCCTTTGAATAAATATGGCAACGATAGTTTTTATTTTAATATTTGAGCTGTTCTTAGCGCCATGTTTTGAATATGGCCTCCTCCTTTCATTTAAGAATGCAATTATGATTTTTGCAGTCTGTATGCTGATAGTAAAACACGAAATCTCAAAGTTCCGATATTTTTTTCATCCAATCTCCCTCTAATAACGAAAAAACAGGGAATTTCCTGCAGCGAGTGTTTCTGCCGTATGATCAGTTAGTGGCCATCTATTGCTCGATAGGTCTAGGACACGGCAATGCACCTGGACCATCGAAACGACGGTACCGTAATAAACTTTTATGGTTTCACGTTCTTCCAAAATGAGCAAAGGAATCGGCCGAATCCTCCTCACGAGTGAAGACTACGTTCAGAGCCAGAAATCGAGCGTGCGTTGTAACAAGTTGGGCTCTCGTTAACTTTTGAGATTTCAGAAGGGAAAAAACATATCTCGTGGTGGAAAGTCCATGCAATCCTATTGTATGGATTTTTTTGTTTCTCGTATTGATGACAAACCAACTTCAATGTCTGAATTCTTAACATTGCATTTGACCCCTTGGGAATCGTTTGTAAGACTTAATAAAGGTGATTTGACGCAGCTTTTGTATCGCAATCTTCCATTGAAGCCTTCCAGCTCTAGTGCCGTATTGTTATTAGAAAGGGTTGGGTTGGGTTGTTTTACCTCTGAGCGGCACTTTTTTGCACACCATGGGCTAAATGGCCAGGTCACATGGATCCCGAAAGCTCAGAGAAGGTTGGGGGCGGGGACCCACTGGAACAGCTGTTGGGAGACAGATGGTAGCCTCCTATCAAGGCCATCCAGCTTGTTCTTTAACGTGCACAGGGTATGGCTCTCCCACACACGGGGCCACGGCTTAACGTCCCATCCGACGGACGGCGGCCTTTCCAGGCCCATCGGTGTCCCCTACTGACCGTGGGCAGGGCGGGGAATTTTGCGGAGATAAATCTCAACGCTGACCCAGCTGGGACTCGAACCTGGGAACTACAGATTACGAGCGTGTCGCGCTACCGACTGAGCCACCCCCGCCCCTCTATTAGAAATGTTTCATAAATTCAATTTATTGCTATTAATTCTAAAAGTTTCCTAAGTTGAAAAAAAAAACAATTAATTTTTGTTCAAAAATCCTACTAGACCTTCCCCCTTCTTTCTTGTGGACAAGAGCCTGGGCTCTTTACATCCCTTCCTTAATCCGACCCAGAATTAAACCTTTTGAAAGTCATTGGATCACATTACCTTGGGGCGGGGGTGGCTCATTCGGTAGCGCGCCAGGCTCGTAATCTGTAGTTTCCAGGTTCGAGTCCTAGCTGGGTCAGCGTTGAGATTTATCTTCGCAAAATTCCCCGCCCTGCCCACGGTCAGTAGGGGACACCGATGGGCTTGGAAAGGCCGCCGTCCGTCGAATGAGACGTTAAGACGTGGCCCCGTGTGCGGGAGAGCCATACCCTGTGCACGTTAAAGAACACGCTGAATGACCTTGACGGGAGTCTACCATCTGTCTCCCAACAACTGTTCCAGTGGGTCCCTTCCCCCAACCTCCTCTGAGCCTTTTAGGTTGGGTTGTTTTACCTTTGAGCGGCTTTTGTTGTTGTTGTTTTACCTCTGAGCGGCACTTTTTTGCACACCATGGGCTAAATGGCCAGGTCACATGGACCCCGAAGGCTCAGAGAAGGTTGGGGGAGGGGACCCACTGGAACAGCTGTTGGGAGACAGATGGTAGCCTCCCGTCAAGGCCATCCAGCGTGTTCTTTAACGTGCACAGGGTATGGCTCTCCCGCACACGGGGCCACGCCTTAACGGTGGCCTTTTCAAGCCCATCGGTGTCCCCTACTGACCGTGGGCAGGGCGGGGAAATTTTGCGGAGATAAATCTCAACGCTGACCCAGCTGGGACTCGAACCTGGGAACTACAGATTACGAGCCTGGCGCGCTACCGACTGAGCCAACCCCGCCCCCTGAGCCTTTTAGACCATATAGTCTTTGTCCTATATTTTGTCTTTAGATCACATAGTCTTTGTACCACATTTGCTCTTTAGATTATAATAGCCATTGCGCTACATTTAATCATTGAATAGCATAATACTACATTTTAACATTAGACCATATAATGTTTGTGCCACATTTACTCACTGGATTATACATCATTGTGTTACATTTAGTCATTGATTCACACACATCTTTTGTACGACATTTTCTCAGTGTGCCACGTTTTGACATGGGTACGATTTAGACTTTTTATGCCATATTTAACCATTGATTACATATCCTTTTCGCCACATTTGATCAATGGATCGCATAGTTCTTTGTACCACATTTAGTCATCGATTTGATTTAGCCGTTTTGTGCGATATTTAAATATCGAGCAACCGGCTTTTTCACCGCATTAACTATTGGGTCACATTTGGCGTTTGGCAACATCTATACTTGATAATGATTCTGCTACAACCGATAGCAAACACCTTGAATACAAATCTGAAACAGATATTTTTGGCAGCACCAGAAGACAAATTTCTTCAACTTAGAAATTGGCATTGTGTCAAAAATTATTATTTACCCTAAATAAGGATTTTTTCAAACTTTTTCCCTTGGCAGCCCCCCCAAAAATAGCGTTTTCCAAGGTCATTAAATCCCGAAAAAAACTTACAACGTACTAAATACGAAACAGCATTTTAGTATTCATGCACTTTGTTTATTATATTTGTTATTTAATATAGTTACATTTAATTTCAACGAGGCGTTCACAATTATAAATGAATGACTTTATGAAATCAAAATGACGAATTTTAACCTTCGTAAAAATATTTGGTTCTTTCAATTTTCATTAAATCGAGTTAAGTATTAATTTATTAAAAGTTATTTGAGATAAATTTGTTATGAAATACTTTATTTTTTCCTACAATGCGAAAGTGGGCTACGGTTCTTTCCCAAGACTTCGCCACAAGATGCAGGGTTGTTCGGTTGTTTTACCTCTTACAGTACTTTTTTTGCACAAAATGAACTAAATGGCTAGGTCACAAGGACTCCGAAGGCTTAGAGAACGTTGTGGAAGGAGACCCACTGGAACAGCTGTTGGGAGACAGATTGTAGCCTCCCGTCAAGGCTATCCAGCGTGTTCTTTGACGTGCACAGGGTATAGCTCTCCCGCACACGGGGCCACGGTTTAACGTCCCATACGACGGACGGCGGTCTTTCCAAGCCCATCGGTGTCCCCTACTGACCGTGGGCACGACAGGGAATTTTGCGGAGATAAATCTCAACACTGACCCAGATGGGACTCGAACCTGTGAACTGCAGATTACGAGCCTCGCGCGCTACCGACTGAGTCCCTTCCCCCCCCCTTCCGGGTAGAACCCTGGAAAAATTTATCGAAAAATTAATTTATGTTGAATAATACAGGTGTGCTCCAAAAATGAATACTTTTTTTCGTTAACAAAGTGTAACACTGATTTCTTTTTTCGGAAGTAAATCATTTATTTTCATTTTTTATAATTATTGAAAATGCATGTAAAAGAATCTAAATTTTTCTTTTTTTCCTTTTGCTTTCTGTCATTCTTAGCTGTATTGTGTTTATGATGTATGAATGAATTGATGCATTTGCAACTGCGCCCATTAATGAATGCCTCGACCTAAATATTTCTCGATGAAAAACTATTGATTTTTGTCCCCCCTAAACAACTTCAATTGAAACCCCTGTTTTTCTTAACCTAAAAATCCCTGCGCTGAGGGCGGGGATGGCTCAGTCGGTAGATCGCCAGGCTCGTAATCTGTAGTTCCCAGGTTCGAGTCCCAGCTGGGTCAGCGTTGAGATTTACCTCTGCAAAATTTCCCCGCCCTGTCCACGGTCAGTAGGGTACACCGATGGGCTTGGAAAGGCCGCCGTCCGTCGGATGGGACGTTAAGCCGTGGTCCCGTGTGCGGGAGAGCCATACCCTGTGTACGTTAAAGAACACGCTGGATGGCTTGACGGGAGGCTACGATCTGTCTCCAACAGCTGTTCCAGTGGGTCCCCTCCTCTAACCTTCTCTGAGCCTTCGGGCTCCATGTGACCTGGCCATTTAGCATATGGTGTGCAAAAAAGTGCTGCTCAGAGGTAAAACAACCCAACCCAAACCCTGCCCTGAATCATACTATTTTTTTTATCAGAAAAATAAAAATAAAAATTTTGCGTGACTAAAAAAAAGTGCATGAAAATAAAGAAATATTTATCAAAAATGAAAAGCGAAAAATATTACATATTGAACAGAGAGCTCTACACATAGGTTGACCCATCTTCTTTTAAAAATCAATGAAGCCAAAACCGCTGTCTTCAAAATATTTTTTAGTGTGTAAAACGGGAAAACACGAGTTCATTGTGTGAAGAGGAGGCCACGAGCGGCAGGCGAATACATTAGCAGAAGCATCAATTAGTTTTATAGCCGAGCACGGGCGACTCTGTTTGCACTAACGTAGTCTCTCTAAGCTGCTGCTTAGGGTTATGATGATGTCTCTTCCCGCATAACTTTTTTTATTCCCTAGTGTTGATGAGCGGCAAGCAAGGCATAGGAAATGCAGTTGACGTTGCAGCAGCATCAGCAGCTGCTTCTTCATTAGCTTTGGCTATCTCTTTGCTATCCGTCTCCAGAAATGAAGATAAGAAAAATGCAATTTGCATGTAGTTAAGAGATACTGATTGTGTTCAATTTTTAGGCGATGGCTTGGAAATTAGATTTTTTTTCCCTGTGAATTTTTAGTCGAAAGGGCTGTAGTTCCTCTCTGGCACGCTCTCGGAAATTACGTTATAGACCAAAACGTTTTTTTTTTTATTTGTTGTTGCTGTGGTTTGGTATTTTTTTTTTCTGGAATAGGGATGAAAATATTGATTGGGGCACGATTTTTTTTATTGTTGTAAATGAGAGGATTTTGATTCTATTAAACATTTTGGAATCTTTGTTTGTTGAGGAATAACTGTAGAAATGTTTAAGGGATGTTCTTGTTGGCAATAAACAGATTCATGAAAAGTATAAACGGTCATTTAAATAAGAAGTGGAAAAGTCGCAAATAAAGCCAAAATTATTTATTGATTAGTTCAAAATCTCCACGTCTATTGCGACATTGGCCCTAATGTAAAATTAGCAACATCATACTCTGTTTCGTAAAGCGAGTTTGGCTGCTGTCTGAGGAATATGTGACCGTACACCGAATCATTTCGTCCGACTTCAAATTCCATATATTTGCAAATCTAACAGAGGAGATGCCTCGACTACAGGATTAGCTTTCGTTTAGAAAGGGATCGCCGACTGACTTGAAACGGCCTCAATCTTTTTGTTAATATCTGGTGGAGAGCCTGTTGGATGAGACTTTCCATATTAAAGAATACTCTGGATAAGTTTGACAGAAAGCTCCCATCTGTTTCGTAATACTGTCCAATGGGTCTCTTTTTTCCAAGGGACGGGATGTATCAATCAGTAGCATGCCAGACTTGTAATAGGCAGTTCTAGGTTCGAGTCTCGCCTGGACCAGCATTGAGATTTATCTCCGTAAAACTCCCACCCCGTCCTCAGGGCGGGAGTGGCTCAGTCGGTAGCGCGCCAGGCTCGTAATCTGTAGTTCCCAGGTTCGAGTCCCAGCTGGGTCAGCGTTGAGATTTATCTCCGCAAAAATTCCCCGTCCTGCCCACGGTCAGTAGGGGACACCGATGGGCTTGGAAAGACCGCCGTCCGTCGGATGGGACGTTAAGCCGTGACCCCGTGTGCGGGAGAGCCATACCCTGTGCACGTTAAAGAACACTCTGGATGGCCTTTACCGGAGGCTACCATCTGTCTCCCAACAGCTGTTCCAGTGGGTCCCCTCCCCCAACCTTCTCTGAACCTTTGGGGTCCATGTGACCAGGCCATTTAGCCCATGGTGTGCAAAAAAGTGCCGCTCAGAGGTAAAACAACCCTACCCACCCCGTCCCCGATCAGTAGGGGGACAGTGGTGGGGTTGGAAATCCCTCCGTCCGTCGTATGGGTCGTAAAAACGAGGGCCCGTGTGCGGGAGAGCCATTCCCTGTGCACGTTAAAGAACAGGCTAAATGGCCTTCAGAAGGGTTTTCCATCTATACTAACCCTTCCCACAGCCTCCTCTGAGCTACGGGGTCTTTGTGATCTGGCCACTTAGCCGATTGTGTGTAAAAATGGCGGTTCAGAAGTAAAACAACCTAACCATGGTTCTAGTTCCAACTGCGCCAGCGTGAATATTTTACTTCTATTAAATACTCACACTGTTGTCAGTGATCAAAGGACTACTGAAAGGCTAAGAAATTTTTCCTTCCGTCAGGAGCGACTTTAACCGTGTCCCAGTGTTCAGGGGAACCAGCGACTGCTTATTATAAAACATGCTGGATGGAGACAAGAGACTTCTTTTTGGGGCGGGAGTGGCTCAGACGGTAACGCGCCAGGCTGGTAATCTGCAGTTCCCAGGTTCGAGTCCCAGCTGGGTCAGCGTTGAGACTTATCTCCGCAAAACTCCCCGCCCTGCCCACCGTCGGTAGGGGACACCGATGGCCTTGGAATGGCCGCCGTCCGTCGGATGGGATGTTAAACCGTGGCTCCGTGTGCGGGAGAGCCATACCCTGTGCACGTTAAAGAACACACACTGGATGGCCTTGACGGGAGGCTACCATCTGTCTCCTAACAGCTGTTCCAGTGAGTCTCCCTCCTCCAACCTTCTCTGAGCCTTCGGGGTCCTTTAGCCCATGGTGTGCAAAAAGTGCCGCTCAGAGGTAAAACAACCCAACGTTAAAGAACACGCTGGATGGCCTTGACGAGAGGCTACCATCTGTCTCCCAACAGCCGTACCAGTGGGTCCCTCCCCCAACCTTCTCTGAGCCTTCGGGGTCCTTGTGACCTGGCCATTTAGCCCATGGTATGCAAAAAGTGCCGCTCAGAGGTAAAACAACCCAATAACAAGAAGCATCCATCTGTCTCTTAACAGCTTCCCAGTTAATCCTCGTCCCCAACTTTCTCTGAGCCCTTAGTGTTCTTGTGACCTGGTCATTTAAACAATTGTGTCCAAAAAAAGTACCACTCAAAGGCGAAAAAAACAAAACTATGTAACTCTAACCTCAATCTTTTCTGAGTCTTTGAGTTCTTGTGTCTTGATCATTTAACATATTTTGCGCAAAAAAGAATACCTCTTAAGATAAAACAACGCAACCCAATATGATATTGTGCGCTCTTTATACTTTTGCCACGCTAAATAGGTAAAGACCGGTTTTATTCACCAATCTGAAACGGATTTAACCCGTACGCTGCTTTTGTTTTTCTGCTTTGGTGGCGAACAATCTTACGGCACTAACAGAATTACTGAAACGGTATCCACTTTTTTCCTTAATGTTTTGAGGTATAAATTATGCGATCTGTTTTACAACTCGTGTTATCTTTTCCTCTAACAGGATGCAACTATCATCTTCCGGAGGTGACGACTTTTTGGCAAATGTTCTTATCTCTTGTTGAATAAAAAGCCAAAAAAGGAAAATCCTTTAATTTTCAACTGCAGGAAAACTAGTCCCAAGTTTTCGACGTTATTGGTTGGGTTGGAATGTTTTACTTCTGAGCGGCACTTTTTTGCGCACAATGGGCTAAATGGCCAGGTGACAAGGACCCGAAGGCTCAGAAAAGGTTAGGGGGGAACCACGGAGCAGCTGTTGGGAGAAAGATGGTAACCTCCCGTCAAGGTCATCCAGCGTGTTTTGTAACGTGCATAGGATATGGCTCTCGTGCATACGGAGGGGGAGGAGGAGGTTGCTCAGTCGAAGCGTGCGAGACTCGTAATCCCATGTTCGAGTTCCACCTGGACTAGCGTTGAGATTTATCTCCGCTAATCCTCCACCCTGTCCTTGGTCAGTAGTGGGGACCCAGATAGGCTAGGAAAGGCCACCGTCCGTTGAATGTGATGTTAAACCGTGGCTCCGTGTGCGAGAGATCCATACCCTGTGCACGTTAAGGAACATGGTGGATGGTATTAAAGGGTCTCTCTTAACAGCTGTCCAATGGGTCTACTCCTCCTAACCTCCTCTGAGGTCCTTGTAACCTGGCCATTTAACCCATTGTGGGCAAAAAAGTGCCGCTCAGAGGTAAAGCAACCGAACTCAACCCTGCATGCGGAGCCACGACCTTACCTCCCATCCGAAGAACGGCAGCCTTTCCAAGCCCGTCGTTGTCTCTTTTCTGAAAGAGGACTGGGTGGGGGATTTGCGAAGAAAAATATAAACCCTGTCACGGTTGGAACTCGGACGTGGGTTGGGTTGTTTTACCTCTGAGCGGCACTTTTTTGCACACCATGGGCTAATTGCCAGGTCACATGGACCCCGAAGGCTCAGAGAAGGTTGGGGAAGGGGACCCACTGGAACAACTGTTGGGAGACAGATGGTAGCCTCCCGTCAAGGCCATCCAGCGTGTCCTTTAACGTGCACAGGGTATGGCTCTCCCGCACACGGAGCCACGGCTTAACGTCCCATCCGACGGACGGCGGCCTTTCCAAGCCCATCGGTGTCCCCTACTGACCGCGGGCAGGGCGGGGAATTTTGCGGAGATAAATCTCAACGCTGACCCAGCTGGGACTCGAACCTGGGAACTACAGATTACGAGCCTGGCGCGCTACCGACTGAGCCACCCCCGCCCCAATCGGACTTTGGATTGTATTGGATTGTTTTACCTCTGAGCGGCACTTTTTTGCACACCATGGGCTAAATGGCCAGGTCACATGGACCCCGAAGGCTCAGAGAAGGTTGGGGGAGGGGACCCACTGGAACAGCTGTTGGGAGACAGATGGTAGCCTCCCGTCAAGGCCATCCAGCGTGTTCTTTAACGTGCACAGGGTATGGCTCTCCCACACACGGGGCCACGGCTTAACGTACCATCCGACGGACGGCGGCCTTTTCAAGCCCATCGGTGTCCCCTACTGACCGTGGGCAGGGCGGGCCCAATCGGACGTGGGAACTGCAGATGGGAAAGTACCGACTGAGCCATCCCTAAGTTACTTCCTTGGTACACCATTTGCGAAACGCCGGGTTGCACGACATCAGTGTGAACTTGTAAGAATGTCTGATGTGATTGAAAGACAGTTGTGTGTGACTCTCCTCGTCGTTATGGTTTTTGAGTGTCTGTCGATAACAGAGCCTCGACAAAACTCTAGATTCGGCGACTCTTGACTTCCGTCACTTCGTTGAATCTTATTTCCTTCATGTTTCGTATCCAGAGGAGGGGGGAGGGGGGGAATTCATCTGGAGTATCGACCAAATATTGGACCCATCTTCACTATAATGGCAGTCAATAGATAGGATGTTGAATGTCTCATGCGGAATAGATTTACTGTGGGAATCTAAATATCGAGAAGGATTGACTCTCTAAATCAGGAAAAGAATGGTTCTATTTCGAAGTACACTGCTCTAAATAATAGAGTGGGCTGTTTTACCTGTGAGCTGCAATTTTTTTTTCACACAATGGGCTAAATGATACCAGGTTACAAGGGTTGGTTTGAGTTGTTTTACCTCTGAGCGGCACTTTTTTTGCACACCATGGGCTAAATGGCCAAGTCACATGAACCCCGAAGGCTCAGAGAACGTTGGGGGAGGGAACCCACTGGAACAGCTGTTGGGAGACAGATGGTAGCCTCCCGTCAAGGCCATCCAGCGTGTTCTTTAACGTTGGGTTGTTTTACCTCTGAGCGGCACTTTTTTGCACACAATGGGCTAAATGGCCAGGTCACATGGACCCCGAAGGCTCAGAGAAGGTTGGGGGAGGGGACCCACTGGAACAGCTGTTGGGAGACAGATGGTAGCCTCCCGTCAAGGCCATCCAGCGTGTTCTTTAACGTGCACAGGGTATGGCTCTCCCGCACACGGGGCCACCCGAGCAGTTTACAAGCCCATCAGTGTACCCTACTGACCATGGGCAGGGCGGGGAATTTTGCGGAGATAAATCTCAACGCTGACCCAGCTGGGACTCGAACCTGGGAAGTACAGATTACGAGCCTGGCGCGCTACCGACTGAGCAATCCCAGCCCCACCAGTTACAAGGACCCCAAAGGTTTAGAGAATGCTAGGGGGTGGGAATCCACCTGACAGCTGTTAGATTGGATTGCTTTACCTCTGAGCCGTACCTATTTTGCACAAAATACGCTAAATGGTCAGGTTACAATGACCCCGAAGACTCAGAGAAGGTTGAGGAAGAGGACCCATTGGACAGATTTTGGGAGATAGATGGTAGCCTCCCTCAAGACCATCCAGCATGTTTTTAACGTGCACAGGGTATGTCTCTCCCGTACACGGCATCGCGACTTAACCTTTAATCTGATGTACGGCGGTCTTTCCAAGCCCATATGTGTCCCCTACTGATCAAAGATAGGGCTGGAAGTTTTGAGGAGATAAATCTGAGCGCATGATGGGACTCGAACTTCGGAACTGCAGCTTACGAGCCTGGCGCGCTACCTACTGAGTCACCACCTCCCCCCTCAAATGCAAGAGTACGAAGATTGTAAGCTCAAGTGACATCTGCGAAGTTTTTGTCAAAGTCAAAGTAGTACACTCATACGGAGATTATCAAACTCATGTGGCAATATGCAGATTGCGGAGTTAGATGGAGACATAAGAATATCGTCAAACTCAGTTTCTACAGTACGGAGATTTACCAGTTGAAAATGCTACAGTACGGCTTTTGTCTAAGTCAATTGATATAATACAAAGATTATCAAGCTCCAGTGAAATAGTATGGGGATTGTTCAGTTACATAGAAACACGTGAATATTGTCAAGCTCAAGTTCTGTGGTGCGGAGATTGTAAAAGTCCAGTTCTACAGGAGGGTGTCTTCTATGGAGGGCGTCAAATTAAAAGAAGTATACGAATATTGTCAAGCTCATGTACTATTATTTATTTCATGGAGACATGAATATTGTCAAATTGTGTAGTACGGAATTGTCAGGCTCGGATTCTGCAGTACGGAGATTGTAAAGCTCGAGTTTTACGGTATGGAGATTGTCAAGCTCGAGTGCTATAGTACGGAAATTGTCAAGCTCGAGTGCTATAGTACGGAGATTGTCAAGCTCGAGTGCTATAGTACGGAGATTGTCAAGCTCGAGTGCTATAGTACGGAGATTGTCAAGCTCGAGTGCAATAGTATGGAGATTGTCAAAATCGAGAGCTATAGTATAGAGATTGTCAAGCTCGAGTTTTATAGTATGGAGATTGTCAAGCTCGAATGCTATAATATGGAGATTGTCAAGCTCGAGTGCTATAATATGGAGATTGTCAAGCTCGAGTGCTATAGTATGGAGATTGTCAAGCTCGAGTGCTATAATATGAAGATTGTCAAGCTCGAGTGCTATAGTATGGAGATTGTCAAGCTCGAATGCTATAGTATGGAGATTGTCAAGCTCGAATGCTATAGTATGGAGATTGTCAAGCTCGAATGCTATAGTACGGAGATTGTCAAGCTCGAATGCTATAGTATGGAGATTGTCAAGCTCGAATGCTATAGTATGGAGATTGTCAAGCTCGAATGCTATAGTGTGGAGATTGTCAAGCTCGAGTGCTATAGTACGGAGATTGTCAAGCTCGAATGCTATAGTGTGGAGATTGTCAAGCTCGAGTGCTATAGTATTGTCAAGTTAGATTAAAACACAGTAATATTGTCAATCTGGAATGTGGTCGAGTGGCAGACTCGATTCCAGTGTCGGGAGAACTGTAAGCTAATGGATATCGTACGGAGACTGTCATCCCCGAAATGAGCACGCACGAGAAGAAGTAGCCCGGAATGAATCCGCGAAGTAAGGAAAAAAAGGACGACCACTAATCCCCTGGAAGAAAGCAAACGCAGCACATCCATCATTTGTGGTCATGCATTTCCATAGAAAGAAACTGTCGAGCACACATTCACAAAGTAGTGATCATTGTCCGAAAGATTTGAGTCGAGGCAAGTCCTCTCTGCTGCTGTTAATGTTCCATCGGAACGCTTTGCCCAACTTACTTACGATTGTAGTGAGAGCGGACTCCCCTTCGTACCATTCCTCTTCCATTGATTGGAGAGCTTCGTCTGTCCTAATAAACAACGGCGCACAGCAGGAAATAGTTTCGTCTGCTCTCCTTACCTGCAAGTGTTATACGCCGAGGTGCAGACAGCGTGACCTCTTGGTTTGCCCATTTCCTTGTTATGGACGATTGATCACGTGACTTTTCTTGATCAGAAAATACTTTTCTCCGTTCTGTTGCTCTTCGGAAAATGTTGCTAAGAGCAAATATTCTCTTAGATCGAAGGTGCTGTTGGAAAATTTAAGAGATTTTTTTCTTCTTCTTTACGTTGTTGTTTTGTTAATGGTGGGGGCGGGGGTGGCTCAGTCGGTAGCGCGCCAGACTCGTAATCTGTAGTTCCCAGGTTCGAGTCCCAGCTGGGTCGGCGTTGAGGTTTATTTCCGCAAAATTTCCCCGCCCTGCCCACGGTCAGTAGGGGACACCGATGGGCTTGGAAAGACCGCCGTCCGTCGGATGGGACGTTAAGCCGTAGCCCCGTATGCGGGAGAGCCATACCCTGTGCAAGTTAAAGAACACGCTGGATGGCCTTGACGGGAGACTACCATCTGTCTCCCAACAGCTGTTCCAGTGGGTCCCCTCCCCCAACCTTCTCTGAGCATTCGGGGTCCATGTGACCTGGTCATTTAGCCCATGGTGTGCAAAAAAGTGCCGCTCAGATATAAAACAACCCAACCGAATCCATTTTAAACATCATTTAAAGAATATTTTTACACATTTTTCAAAAAATATTTCGCACACTTTCGAAGAAATATTTCAGACATTTTTCAAAAAACATTTTTATTTTCTCAGGAATTTAAAAACTTCCCTCATGCGCAGTTTCGTTCTTAGTTTTTCCGCCCACCCTCCTGCCTACGATATCGTTTCGATAGTTCCAAATAATAAAATTGAATTATTCCGAAGTCCAATTTCCTAGGGAAGCGAGGATAGTGGATGTTGTTAACGAAAATCATTCAAAGTTACTCATGCGATGGAAAGAAGTTCCCCCCCCCCCTCTCCCAATCACACCTTTCACGAACCTCGCATACTCGCTACGACGCGAACTAGGAGAGGACCCAAGATAACATCTGCGCACCATTTTAATGTTTAGTGACACCCTCGTTCAACCGTCTCTCCTTCGGCGCAGGTGTCGACTGCATCGTCGTCGCGATTCCCTTTCTTTCGTCACTGGAACGGCGGAGGATTTGACGAACGTCGCCGGGAGGAAAAGGCGACGTCAACGCCGAGCGCTCGTAAAAGCGACGCCGGAAATGGCATTTGACTGCTTGTTGAGTCACTGGCACGCGAACCACGAGGTAAAGCTGGGAAGGAACATGCACACGCTGCGGAACCTGCCATTTAAAGCGAAGGTGAGACTCGCAGTAAAGTGAAGGAGGGAAAATTTTAAGACGTATAATGCATTTTGTGTCAGGATCTTTCCGAAGGGGCATAGGGGTCCGCAGAAAATTTTCCGGAGGGGGGGGGGGGGCAAAGTTTGGAGACAAATAATTACATCAATAAAGTTTTATTTAATTATTTACTCTTTTAGGTTTGTTTTTCCACAAGTAGATTATAGAATACAGTATTGCATTAATGCAAAAACACGTACATAATGTATATAAATTAATTACGTTTAAATTGTTACTATTATAATTTGTGGAATCTTTTACTTGATCCCAGGGGGGGGCAAGTGCCCGTTTGCCCCCCCCCCCCCCCCCCTCTGTGGACGCCCATGTGAAGGGGGAGGATCGTTTCGCTGGGTCTCAAGCTCAAAAAGTCCTCAAATTTAGACACCTCATAATTGTTTGGCTTTAGATACAAGAGTAAAGTGTATGATTTAGTCAAAGAAATAATTATTCAAATAACTAGCCTCGGATAAGGCATGTTGTATGTTTCTTTTCTGGTGTTCTCTTTCTGCTGAGGTCTCGTCTTACAAAGGTGTATAAAGAGTAACAAGATGTTGTCAGGTCTCTGTTGCAAACAGTTGATTGAGGGGCTTTTTATACAGTTTTTTGTCGAATCAGAATTAAAAGCGTTCATGAATAAAAATGACAATTTTTATTTTGGCTAGAGGCATCAAAAGTTTAAAATGGCTCGGGCCTCTCTTGACCTGTACGAGGCCCTTCATTTTGTCATAAATTCCTGTTATGCATTGTCAGAAGAGAATTGAGTAAAGAATTTTCTATGTCTTTAAATCATTGCTATTTTTTTTTTAATTTTAGGTCCCACTTGAAATTTTACTTGGTTCTCTGCTGAAAAGAATTTTTATTTCTAGGTATCTGCAGTGGCATATACAAAGTCGGTTTGTCTTATCCCTGAACGGCACTCTTATTACACATAATGGGTTAAATGGACAAGTCATAAGGACCCCGAAGGCTCAGAGAAAGGACATCCACTGTACAGTCGCTCAAAAAAGTATCCGAACACTATGGTTGATTACAGAATTCAGAAAAAATATCTGGAGCGTGTACAGCAACTGCACACGCTTAATATTTCCGTGAGTGAGCCCACACGATCTAGTATCAAAATAATATGACCACCTACAGTCGCTCAAAAAAGTATCCGAACACTATGGTTGATTAGAGAATTCAAAAAAATATCTGGCAACGTTTTTTTTTTTTTTCAAAAATTAGTGATCTGGCAACCTTTGTGTCACGTGACACGAAGGTTGCCAGATCACTCATTTCTGAAAAAGAGCGTTGCCTGTCCAAAATTCTGAAAAAAAGATATTTTTTTCTGAATTCTGTAATCAACCATAGTGTTCGGATACTTTTTTTGAGCGACTGTACAGATGTTAGAAGACAGATGAAAATCTCCCGTCACCCAGCGTGGTTTTTAAAGTGCATAGGGTATTCCTATTCCTACACAATTTGCCACTGTGTAACGTCCCATCTGACAGATGGCGGCCTTTCCAAACTCAACGCTGGCTCCTTTTTCACAGAGGGCAGGGTGTATCGGGGGGGGGGGGGGGGGGGGGATATTGGCGATAAATCTGAACTCATGCACAGTTGGGATTTGTATCTGGAAATTACAGATTAGGAGCCTGGCCAGCTACCGACTGAGCCACAATTCTCCCTAGATTGGGGGGCGGGGGTGGCTCAGTCGGTAGTGCACCAGGCACATAATATGTAGTTTCCAGGTTCGAGTCCCAGCTGGGTCAGCGTTGAGGTTTATCTCCGCAAAAATACTTCGCCCTGCCCACGGTCAGTAGGGGAGACCGATGGGCTTGGAAAGGCCGCCGTCCTTCGGATGGGATAGTAAGACGTGACCCCGTGTGCGGGAGAGCCATACCCTATGCACGTTAAAGAACACGCTGGATGGCCTTGACGGGAGACTACCATCTGTCTCTCAACAGCTGTTCCAGTGGGTCCCCTACCCCAACCTTCTCTGAGCCTTCGGTGCCCATGTGACCTGGCCATATATAGCCCATGGTGTGCAAAAAAGTGCCGCTCAGAGGTAAAACAACCCAACTCCCTAGATTGGCTGCCCTGCCCATGGTCAGTAGGGGACACCGATGGGCTTGGAAAGGCCACCGTTCGTCGGATGGGACATTAAGACGTGACCCCGTGTGCGGGAGAGCCATACCCTGTGCACGTTAAAGAACACGCTGGATGGCCTTGACGGGAGACTACCATCTGTCTCTCAACAGCTGTTCCAATGGGTCCCCTCCCCCAACCTTCTCTGAGCCTTCGGTGTCCTTGTGACCTGGCCATATAGCCCATGGTATGCAAAAAAGTGCCGCTCAGAGGTAAAACAACCCAACTCTCCCTAGATTGTATTGATATGTTTCACTTATCTCCAGTAATATTTATTTTCCATAAAAAAATTTGCTATCAGAGTTACCAAATTTCAATCAGCTTATCATTTGTGCAAATGTAGGAATTCGTAGGTCGTTTCGAATGTGCGTGCATGGTAGTAAAAATACTTCTTAATAAATTCAAAATATTACTCTCAGTCACAGAGAAATTTGTGCTAACATTTCTCCTAATGAATTGCTTGGTTTTATTGAGAATTTCAGGCCTCTAGCAGAGAAAACATGGTTCTAGCCCTCTTGGAAAAGAATATAACTTATCTAACATTGACTTCAAAGAAAGTAAATAATGTATGTTGAAGTCGGAGAAAGGTTTCCCGATTTGAAGGTAAATCCGCGTCCGAAACTTACATTGAATGGACACTAACTCGAAAGCATTCTCACTTATCGGCGTTGCTCGGTTGTTTTTCTAGCAAGCTTTAAGCACAGAGCAGTGAAGTACATCAGCAGGAATTGCTGCCTCAGTGGCCACGATACAGCGGGCTTCCAGATCCAAGAATAACTCCACAGAGGGGAGAGGCGGCGGAAGGAAGGAAGCGGAATCACGTGACAGGTCTGCTGCATGAATAGTTGCGGCTTTTGTGAGGCGACAGTGGCTCCCCTCTCCAACCATATGCTGTTGAGGGGACGTCTGTAATTTTGGAAAAGGTGAGAAGTGGGAGACAAAAAAATGTTGATGTATGTTTTAAGGGTCGTTTTATTGAAAGGTGGATAACCCCTTTATCTGGATGATGGACTGAGTGATCTTTTACCCTCATACAGGGAAAACTGTACACACAGGGTTGGGTTGTTTTACCTCTGAGCGGCACTTTTTTGCACACCGTGGGCTCAAATGGCCAGGTCACAAGGACCCCGAAGGCTCAGAGAAGGTTGGGGGAGGGGACTCACTGGAACAGCTGTTGGGAGACAGATGGTAGCCTCCCGTCAAGGCCATCCAGCGTGTTCTTTAACGTTGGGTTGTTTTACCTCTGAGCGGCACTTTTTAGCACACCATGGGCTAAATGGCCAGGTCACATGGACCCCGAAGGCTCAGAGAAGGTTGGGGAGGGGACCCACTGGAACAGCTGTTGGGAGACAGATGGTAGCCTCCCGTCAAGGCCATTCAGCGTGTTCTTTAACGTTGGGTTGTTTTACCTCTGAGCGGCACTTTTTTGCGCACCATGGGCTACATGGCCAGGTCACAAGGACCCCGAAGGCTCAGAGAAGTTTGGGGGAGGGGACTCACTGGAACAGCTGTTGGGAGACAGATGGTAGTCTCCCGTCAAGGCCATCCAGCGTGTTCTTTTACGTGCACAGGGTATGGCTCTCCCGCACACGGGATCACGGCTTAACGTCCCATCCGACGGACGGCGGCCTTTCCAAGCCCATCGGTGTCCCCTACTGACCGTGGGCAGGGCGGGAATTTTGCGGAGATAAATCTCAACGCTGACCCAGCTGGGACTCGAACCTGGAAACTACAGATTACGAGCCTGGGCGCTACCGACTGAGCCACCCCCGCCCCGTACACGCAGAAGAAACTCGTCAGTACCAGAATCAGTGGCAAGTATTGGCTTGTGAATGTGATTAATGTTGTGTGGATTCCCCGACAAATCTCACATGAATGCATCCAAGTTGAACATTGTGTGGTATGCTGATGATTCAATTTGACTATCAGGGCCATCGAGAGGGTGGGGGGTGACATCATTAACTCGTAACGATATTGCGAAATGGTGGCATTTGAAGGCAGACAATAACAATAAAGTCGAAGCGTCCAGGACCTTTTAATAAGAAGGTTGTTGCATGACAATGTCGCTGTCATACTTCCAAGTAAACAATAACAATATTAAACAGGTATCATTGGGAATGCCTGGAACATCTTCCCTAGCGTCCTGGCATCTTCCCTTTTAAATTTTCACATTTCTGGGCCTCTAAAAAATGTCTTAAAAATAAGGAGGTTGAAAAAAAATGTCTAGTGCATTGTAACAGACTTCACTATTAGATTTTCACATTTCTGGACCTCTAAAAAAGTCATAAAAATAAGGAGGTTGAAATTAAATAAAAATGTCCAGTGCATTGTCACAGACTTTCTTATTCAGCAGACAAAGTCGCTCTAGGGTTGGGTTGGGTTGTTTTTCCTCTAAGCGGCATTTTTTTCGCACAACATGGGCTAAATGGCCAGGTCACATGGACCCCGAAGGCTCAGAGAAGGTTGGGGGAGGAGACCCTCTGGAACAGCTGTTGGGAGACAGATGGTAGCCACCCGTCAAGGCCATCCAGCGAGTTCTTTAACGTTGGGTTGTTTTACATCTGAGCGGCACTTTTTTGTACAACATGGGCTAAGTAGCCAGGTCACATAGACCCCGAAGGCTCAGAGAAGGTTGGGGGAGGGGACCCACTGAACAGCTGTTGGGAGACATATGGTAGTCTCCCGTCAAGACCATCAAGCGTGTTCTTTAACGTGCACAGGGTATGACTCTCCGGCACACGGGGCCACGGCTTAACGTCACATCGTAAATTCCAAGCCCATCGGTGTCCCCTACTGATCGTGGGCAGGGCGGGGAGTTTTGTGCAGATCTTTCTAGGGAAGATGACATCATACTATTAATTTCATGTTGGCACCAATGTCTGAATAGACATGGCAAATTTGAACAGATCATTAAATGATTGACGCTTCATTTCCGACGTCAGTTTTTTCACTTTTAAATAATTACCTTTTGAGCAAAGAAAAAGGATAATCTTCTACGTTTTCTAAATAATTTTAATTATTGCCCACATGAAAAACGTTCCTTAAAATGTGCATAACTGAGTTTAGGGCCCGAAAAATACCCTGGTGCGTAATTTTAAAGTTGCTGCCCCATTTTATGTGAATAAAAATCTAATTTCGAAACTCTGTAACTTCTAAAATAAGCTTTGTGTAGTAAAATGTGACTCAAAAAATGTCAGCAGTAAACCTGGTATTCAAAGATTTATGAAAGCTGGAATACCTAACATAGTACACTGCTATGAACTCATACAATATTGACGAATATTGAAAGAATTACTGATACAAACATCTAAACATACACTTATTTTCTTAAATGTTCCGAAACGATACTTATTGATTTTGATTAACTTTTGAGGTGAAATCTTATGACTGCCACTGCTATTGTTATATGTAAAAACTTTCAGAACTCTAAATACTAAATGAATATTGCTGAAATTTGATATTTGGATAATTTAATTCAGACCGTTAATTTATCTTTACATATTTTACTATAAAAGTCTTATTTTTGAAGATAAAAAGTTTTGAGGTTAGTTTCCTATTGTAATAAAATGGGTGGAACGGGGGTGGCTCAGTCGGTAGCGCGCCAGGCTCGTAATCTGTACTTTCCAGGTTCGAGTCTCAGCTGCGTCAGCGTTGAGATTTATCTCCGCAAAATTCCCCGCCCTGCCCACGGTCAGTAGGGGACACCGATGGGTTGGAAAGGCCGCCGTCCGTCGGATGGGACGTTAAGCCGTGGCCCCGTGTGCGGGAGAGCCATACCCTGTGCACGTTAAAGAGCACGCTGGATGGCCTTGACGGGAGGCTACCATCTGTCTCCCAACAGCTGTTCCAGTGGGTCCCCCAACCTTCTCTGAGCCTTCGGGGTCCATGTGACCTGGCCATTTAGCCCATGGTGTGCAAAAAAGTGCCGCTCAGAGGTAACCCAACCCAACTCAGACATAATGATCTTTGTGTTAAACTGTTGCACGAAAAACATCCAACAGAAGCATTTGCTTCTGGATGTATTTCGTATGCCAGTTTTATGTACGGATGGTGCATTTCGTTTTGAATTTGCAACAAGCCGCGAACTGTTCCACAGCTCCAAGTGTCATCGTCGAGTCTCTTATTTATCCAGTCTCATTTTAATTGCTGAACTATTTGTCCCATTTTTATGACTAATGAGATCGTAATGAGTTGCTCTTAAATTCTTTGAGACAAACTGAATCTAAGATGTTTTGATGAAATGATGGGTTGTGAGATCTGAAGGATAAATAAATAATGGATCATTAAAATGGTATTAGTTCTTTTTTCTAACTTGTTTACTTCTCAATTACCATTTCTCGTCTTTCTGCTTCATTAATTTCTTAATCGTTCAAGAGAATTGATGAGCCTGTACAGAAGACATTCATTAAGCTTTGGGTTCAGTGAGCCATTTAATGACCACCCAAATTCGAGGGACTTTAGAAAGTCGAATGGCACCATTTACATCAGGAGATTCTCTCACATTATCTTTACACTTGTTCCAGAAATTAGTAAAACGAAAATTTCAAAAATTTTGTTTTTAACATTTTACGCCAAATGGTTACAACTCGTCCAGGCTACAAAATTGACTTCTACGTAAAACTCTGTCAGCAAATTACAACCAATTATATAACACAATACCCAAAATTATCTCTTACCAGTAATAATCTCAAATTATAAAATTTATCAAATAATGCAACTGAATTGGGTCACAAAAGGAATTATAATCTCTAATATTTATCAACGTATTTATTTCAACTCCTAAATAGCTTTTTTTCATTCTTAAGATATAATCTAAAGAATTAAAGACTGTTGGTGCTATGAAAAATTATAAAAAAAAGAAAGAAAAAAGCATAAAATAAAAGAAAAATATATATAATAACATAAAATATATAAAAATATATGTATAATGACATAAAATATATAAAAAATATATGTAATAACACACACACACATAATAACATAAAATATGTAAAAAATATATATAATAACATAAAATATATAAAAAATATATATAATGACATAAAATATATAAAAAATATATGTAATAACACACACACATAATAACATAAAATATTTAAAAAATATATATAATAACATAAAATATATAAAAAATGTATATAATGACAAAATATATAAAAAATATATATAATAACATAAAATATGTAATATATATAATAACATAAAATATATAAAAAATATATATAATGACATAAAATATATAAGAAATATGTATAATGACATAAAATATATAAAAATATATATAATAACATTAAATATATAAAAAAAGGTAATAACCTATATATATATAATAACATACAATATATAATAACCTATATATATATAATAACATAAAATATGTAAAAATATATAATATATATATAAATGCTATAAGAGGCTGCTGTGAAAAATATTTTTATATAATTGAATATTTTTCTTTTTTTTTTACCTTTACCTTTAAAAGTACATTTACTTAAAGATACGTTTTCAAGTGAAAAAAGAATATTTTCTTATTTGATGAATTTAAAATATATTCAAGCGGAGGAGATGTCTGTCGTCCTGCAAAGTTAATAAGAAAATAATCTCGACCTCAAGCTCATAAATGTTGGTCATCCCTGTCATAGATCATTGGCCATTGACCTGCCAATCACATATGAATCAACGAATGAGAAAAATGATCGTCATATAAGAAATCTCGAACATGTCTACTTGTTTTGAAAACCAAAAACAGATGACTTTGTATAATTCTATTTTAGCCCCATACTATATGTCCGGTGCTAAGAATAGATTTAAGAAAGGATTGTTTTACCTCTGAGTGGCACTTTTTTGCACACTATGGGCTAAATGGCCAGGTCACATGGCCCCCGAAGGCTCAGAGAAGGTTGGGGGAGGGGACCCACTGGAACAGCTGTTGGGAGACAGATGGTAGCCTCCCACCAAGGCCATCCAGCGTGTTCTTTAACGTGCACAGGGTATGGCTCTCCCGCACACGGGGTCACGGCTTAACGTCCCATCCGACGTACGGCTGCAGTTTACAAGCCCATCGGTGTCCCCTACTGACCGTGGGCAGGGCGGGGAGTTTTACGGAGATAAATCTCAACGCTGACCCAGCTGGGACTCGAACTTGGAAACCACAGATTACAAGCCTGGCGCGCTACCGACTGAGCCCCCCCCCCCCGCCCACCAAAACAGATGACTTTGTATAATTCTATTTTAGCCCCATACTATATGTCCGATACTAAGAATAGATTTAAGAAACAACTATAAAATTGTTGTCCGTATAGAATATCATTTTAACTTTTCCTGTTCAATAGAATATTTTAGTAATTGAGAAACCTTACTCAAGCCTTATCCTCAGACTCTCGAAATTAAATCCTGGTGCGGTATGCGCCTACAACCAATTATCTCTGAGAGCTATCTTAACTTCAACTGCACAGTCTAATTGTCTCCCATCATGCTTCGCTGCTGAAATTCTCCAAGTAGAGGGGGAGTATGAACTTCTTGCGTTGTCCCCCTCCCCACAATCCAATAGATCCGGTTCCTTCGTAGAAATAAATACATTTTTGGAGAATTTATCGGAATAATCCTCATCCTTCACAACGTGTAAGAGGATGATTAGCAGTAACTTTATCATCCATCTTCATCTAAGAGGCACGGACTCTCATACTACATCATCCGCGTGGCTTATTAACCTCGTGCCTTGGAGGAGAAGTTCTGCGTCACGTGATTAAGAGCAACCGCAAGTTATGTATGAGCCGCACGCGAAGGAATAGTCGCTTCCTCTTTTGGCGAATTGGTCATGCGTAGATCCTTCTTGCTCTCGCTCAATTGGGCGGGGAATCGAATGCCTAGCAACGAGGACTTTTCTCTCCGTAGCTATGGAGTGCAAACCATGGAATCGCAGAGAGGCAATTGAAGGTAGGGCTGTTTTACCCATGAGCGTCACTTTTATGCAAACAACAAACTGAATGGTCAGGTTACAAGGATATAGAGAAGACTGGGTTGTTTTACCTCTGAGCGGATCTTTTTTTCACACCATGGGCTAAATAGACAGGTCAGAAGGACCCCGAAGGCTCAGCGAATGTTGGGGGAGGGGACCCACTGGAACAGATGGGAGACAGATGGTAGCCTCCCGTCAAGGCCATCCAGCGTGTTCTTTAACGTTGGATTGTTTTACCTCTGAGCGGCACTTTTTTGCACACTATGGGCTAAATGGACAGGTCAGAAGGACCCCGAAGACTCGGAGAAGGTTGGGGGAGGGGACTCACTGGAACAGCTGTTGGGAGACAGATGCACTTTTTTGCACACCATGGGCAAAATGGCCAGGTCACAAGGACCCCGAAGGCTCAGATATGGTTGAGGAAGGGTTCCCACTGGAACAGCTACAGATTACGAACTACAGATTACGAACCTGGCGCGCTACCAACTGAGCCACCCCCGCCCCCAGAAGACTGGGGAATAGAGATCTACAGTGTATACATACCCATTATTCCATCGATATGTAAATACATCTAGAATGGGGACTGGGTATCTCAGTCGGTAGCGCGCCAGGCTCGTAATCTGCAGTTCCCAGGTTCGATTCCCAGCTGGACCAGCGTTGAGATTTATCTGCGCAAAACTCCCCGCCCTTGTCAATTAGGGACACCGATGGGCTTGGAAACAACCACCGTCCATCGGATGGGACGTTAAACCAAGACCCCATGTGCGTGAGAGTCATACCCTGTGGATGTTAAAGAACACGCTGGATGGCCTTGTTGGGAGGCTACCATCTGTCTCCTAACAGGTGTCCAGTGGGTCCCCTTCACCCAACTTTCTGTGAACCCTCGGGGTTGTTGTGACTTAGCCATTTAATCCATATGGGCATTTAATCCATATGGCCATTTAATCCATATAGTATCCTCAGAGGTAAAACAGTTTCCCCTTCGTTTTAAAAAATAAATTGTTTTAGAGGGTTTAAAAAATTTCGTGAAAAATGCACAAGGTTAATAATTTTTGGCCTTCATTACCCTTACTAGCATTTCAGAGGTAGGGCACGGGTAAAAGGGCCATTTCTCCCCCCTAGGTCCGGACCTACCTACCTACCTAGGAATCAAAAATGTTCAGTTCTGCTTCGGGCTCAAGGGGCAGGGATCCCCTCCACACGGATCCGCCGCTGTCAATAGTAATAGTGACTCATCCCGCCATTTTATCTCTGTTCTCTCTTTATTTTTATGATACATAAAAAGAAATTGAAAAAAAAAATCAATGTTAATATTGCTTCATCAGGTATAGCTTGGTTACGGTCCCTGATTTTCACTAAAAAAAATCCATTATTCTGAAAATTAAGTCTCAAAATAGTATATATATATGTACAGTCGCTCGAAAAAATATTCGAAAACTATGGTTGATTACAGAATACAGAAAAAAATATTGGCAACGATTTTTTTTAGAAACTAGTGATCTGGCAACCTTCGTGTCACGTGACACGAAGGTTGCCAGATCACTATTTCAAAAAAAAAACGTTGCCAGATATTTTTTCTGAATTCCGTAATCAACCATAGTGTTCGGATACTTTTTTGAGCGACTGTAGGTGGTCATATTATTTTGATACTAGATCGTGTGGGCTCACTCACGGAAATATTGAGCATGTGCAGTTACCGTTCACAGCAAACTGGAGCGTGTGCAGTAACTGCACACGCTCCAGTTTGCTGTGAACGGTAACTGGAGCGTGTACAGTTGCTGTACACGCTCCAGATATTTTTCCTGAATTCTGTAATCACGTGACACGAAGGTTGCCAGATCACTAATTTCTAAAAAAATTGTTGCCAGATATTTTTTTTCTGAATTCTGTAAGCAACCATAGTGTTCGGATATTTTTTCGAGCAACTGTATGTATTTATTTTGAATATCGACTATTTTACGTAACTGCTTGGACTCGAAATTGCAAATAGTTTTTCACTGCATGGTTGTATTTTTCAAATAATTCACGATTCAATTTTGCCACTAATAATTTCAAAGGACCAAAATGTTTGCCAGAAAAAAACATTAATCAAAACAGCTTGATGCCTTTAAAAAAAGTATTTAGTTTTTTTCCCTGTGGTTTTTACAACCATTGGGTAATTTTCCACGGTTAAAAAAATAAATAAAAAGGTAAGCAATGTGAAATTTTCCTCTCCAAGAATTTCTTTATTAAACCACTTCACTGCACGAATCTCGATCAGAAAGCACAAAATGATCTCTCTAACTCAAAAACTTCCTCATTAATCAAAAAGTTCATTAACCGTAGACAAGAAATTCGCCTTTTTCAACGATAAAAAAAAATCTAGCAAACAGCGCCCACCTTCAGCCCTGATTTGTGCTATCGCCATCTCATTTCTAGGGAAAGAACAAGTCATTCGTCGATGAACTTTTCCCTCCTAATGCATCTTTTGGAGGAGGCTCTGCAGTCCACGGCTTCTGCATCCTCCGCTAGAGAAGCCCACAGAGCGATGACAAAGTGCCCGGACTTGCACAGGCTCCGTCTTAAGCCTCTTTCATTAGCAACGGCACAGAGGGATCTCGGGCCTGCAACTAAATCACCTTCTAAGCCTGCACATTTGACTTCGCCAGTCTCATTACGGCTCCTTCGCCTTCACCAAGTTTTTGTCAGATGTTTACCAAAAGACAGATGTCGACTTTGAAAACGTCGTTCGCAGTCCCTCCGTCAGGGTTTTCTCCCCGGAGTGCTTTTCATCAACGTTTCAAGAGGTTTTATACTTTGTTGTTGTTGTTGTTGTTACGGAAAGAGACTTTTAATCCAATTTTGGCTGCTACGAAAATTCACCACTCCCTCGAGTGGAATTTTATCTCGTAATTCGTTTACCACCCAAAACAAGATACTTAAGAATAAGAAAAAGTTTTTAGAATAAAGACATAAATGTTAATCGAGTCGATTATGGATTTTCTATTTTTAGCTTGCTATTTCAAAATAAATCATATGTAGTAGATTTATTAATTGCATTCTGTTTTCGTGGCGGGGGTGGGTCAGTCGGTAGCGCGCCAGGCTCGTAATCTGTAGTTCCCAGGTTCGAGTCCCAGCTGGGTAAGCGTTGAGATTTATCTCCGCAAAATTCCCCGCCCTGCCCACGGTCAGTAGGGGACACCGATGGGCTTGGAAAGGCCGCCGTCCGTCGGATGGGACGTTAAACCGTGGCTCCGTGTGCGGGAGAGCCATACCCTGTGCACGTTAAAGAACACGCTGGATGGCCTTGACGGGAGGCTACCATCTGTCTCCCAACAGCTGTTTCAGTGGGTCCCCTCCCTCAACCTTCTGTGAGCCTTCGGGGTCCATGTGACCTGGCCATTTAGCCCATGGTGTGCAAAAAATGCCGCTCAGAGGTAAAACAACCCAACCCAAAGCATTCTGTTTTCATGCGCAATATAAGTTTTAAAAAATAATCTTTCCTGTTGTTTTGTCCCAACTGTCCCAATGATGATTGGGGCAGCATCTGGGACAAGAAAGGGGTGCAAAAGGGTCATGACCCTCCCTCCTGCAACGAGGCTTGGCTCAGTCGGTTGTACACCATGCTCGCTATCTGCAGTTCCAAAGTTCGAGTCTCAACTGTACCACCGTTGAAATTTATCTCCGCTAACCTCAACCTAACCTCAAATTTAAATCCGCTAACCTCAACCTAACCTCAAATTTCAATCCGCTAACCTAAACCTAACTAAAGTAATCGAAATTGGTCAGGCAGATAGTGCTTCAGTTGCTTTGAAATGGCTGCACTCATGAGCAGGTGTCACAGTTTAATTATCTTGGGAGCTATGTAACAGATAATGGTGATGTGCGGCATGAGATTAACAGACGAATAGGGATTGCTGCCGGGACTTTTAAGAATCTATGGAGAGTGTGGAGAAATAGGCGTATACACCTAAAGACTAAAATTAGACTGTATAATAGTTTGGTTCTTTCTAGGGTTAGTTATGGTAGTGAAACTTGGACACTTTGTAAACAAGATAACAGGAAACGTGGTGCTTTTGATTCCAGATGCTTACGCAGTATCTTGGGCATTAGGTGGTTCAACTTTGTAACTAATGATGAGGTTAGGCAAAGGAGTTTGCAACCTCCTTTAAGCAGCATATTGTGCAGAGAGAGACTCCATTGGTTTGGCCATGTTGCCCATATGAGAAATTATAGATTGGCGAATAGGGTTATGAACAGTGTACCTAAAGGCCTCAGAAAGAAGGGGAGACGAAGGATGAGGTGGGCAGACAATGTCAAACAGGACCTTGTTAGAATTGGTGTGCAGTGGCCGGATGCAGCAGATGTAGCTCAGGACAGATATGCTTGGAGAATTAAACTACACGGTCTGGTTGGACCTCCGAAGTCCATGGCTGCTTGAGGATGATGAGGATGAACCTCAACCTAACCTTAAATTTATCTCCGCTAACCTAAGTGAGAGAGGATGCATAGATTGGCTTCGAACGGCCTCCGTCTGTTGGGTGAGACGGAAAATTGTGGCCCTATGTGCACGAGAGCAATACCCTGTGCACTTTAAAGAACATCCTGGATGGCCTTGACGGGAGGTCACCATTTATCTCCTATCGGCTGTCCACTGTGGATCCCCTTCTCTCAAACTTCTCTGCGGCCTTTGGGGTCTTTGTCACTGGCCATTTGGCCCTTTGTGTGAAGGGAAAAGGCCACTGAGAGATAAAATAGCCCAAGCCTGTGCACGTTAAAGAAAGCGCTGGATGGCCTTGACGGGAGGCCACCATCTATCTCCTAACAATTGTTCACTGTGGATCGCCTTACCATAATCATTTCTACGCCCTTGGGGTCTTTGTGACCTGGCCATTTAGTCTATTGTGTGTGAAAACGTGCTGTTCAGAGGTACAGTCACTCAAAAAAGTATCCGAACATTATGGTTGATTACAGATTTCAGAAAAAACATCTGGCAACGGTTTTTTTTTAGAAATTAGTGATCTGACAACCTTCGTGTCACGTGATTACAGAATTCAGGAAAAATATCTGGAGCGTGTACAGCAACTGTACACGCTCCAGTTACCGTTCACAGCAAACTGGAGCGTGTGCAGTCACTGCACACGCTGCATTTGCTGTGAACGGTAACTGCACACGCTCAATATTTCCGTGAGTGAGCCCACAGGATCCAGGTCTTTGTGAGCTCACACGATCCAATGTGCTGTGAACATTAACCACAACCGCTCCAGTTTGCTGTGAACGGTAACTGCACACGCTCAATATTTCCGTGAGTGAGCCCACACGATCCAGGTCTTTGTGAGCTCACACCATCCAATGTGCTGTGAACATTAACCGCAACCGCTCCAGTTTGCTGTGAACGGTAACTGCACACGCTCCATATTCATTACACTATATATTCATACGCATTATATATATTAAAAAATATCCGAACACTATGGTTGATTACAGAATTCAGAAAAAACATCTGACAACGATTTTTTTTAGAAACGAGTGATCTGGCAACCTTCGTGTCACGTGACACGAAGGTTGCCAGATCACTAATTTTAAAAAAAAATCGTTGCCAGATGTTTTCTCTGAATTCTGTAATCAACCATAGTGTTCGGATACTTTTTTGAGCGACTGTATCACAATAGGCGGAAAAAGGCAACTTTTTTAAAACGTAAATGAAAATTTCTAGTTGGAAAGATAGAGATAAAATGTTATCTTTCGCAGTTTTCGAATCTTACATTAGTTTGAATTTCCAGCATTAAAGCATTCATTAAAGTTATAAAGAAGGTAATTTTTACTTTAAAACTCTCTTTCCGTGTTTGTTTGAAGTGATTAACATTTCTAATTAATATATAGAGGTAAACATTGATTGAGCCATCTTAGAAAAAATAAAATATTGAATGTTAACAAACATTTCTCAAATCATGTTGCCATCATAATTGGGTAGTTTAACTGTACACTGTTTTGCATGAAATGTTTATTATACATATAAAAAAATTAATTTACCATTAACAGTAAATATTTTCATTTGAACACAAAGGAATCACAAATATTTCTAACTCATCATAGAGGGGCGGGGGTGGCTCAGTCGGTAGCGCTCCAGGCTCGTAATCTGTAGTTCCCAGGTTCGAGTCCCAGCTGGGTCAGCCTTGAGTCAGCGTTGAGTCATGGAGCACATTCAGGGCGTTTTATCTCCGCAAAATTAAATAAGTCATGGAGCACATTAATTAAATACACATACATGGAGCACATTCAGGGCGTTTTATCTCCGCACATTAAATAAGTCATGGAGCACAGTAGTGAGTAAAGGAGAGTTCTGGAACAGTGGCGGATCAATGTTAATCCTATGGGATCCGCCACCCATGTGTTTTAAGCTGGTGGCGGATGATTATCAATCACATTAGTCATGCAGTGTCAAAAAGAATACCTCCCTCCAGTGATGTAATAATCTGAAATTATATTATTCAGTTAAATTGCAGATAATCCATTAGTAATTTCCACCGACGTCCATCTTGGTTTCCACAAAGTCCGATTTTTTTTTTTCAATTCCACCATTTTGGAATCTGACGTCACCGATTAGCAGTTCTACCTTTTAAAGTATTTTTACCCAATAGCATTGTTTCTTTCCGTTTCTGCAGGTCAATCTTTTATTCCAGTTTCTGCGGGATAGTCATTCTTCTAGTATAAATACGACATCCATCGGTCAGATTCCTCATTCTGTTGTCAGACATTGACAGTGACGGCTCTCTGCTGCTGCTTCTCCGTGATTTTTCCAACGGCAATAGTGATAGTTCTCGACGTCCTCGTGTAGTATCAGCTATTTTACAACTCTGCTACATAATGTATCCATGTGATATATGTGAGAAGGCTTTCACACTCAAGACAAATCTGATTCGTCATATGAGAAATCACGATGGAAATAGCCTGTTTAAGTGCTCTGAGTGCGAATCGACATTCTCAAGGAGAGATGATGTCCGACGTCATGAGTTATCCCACACCTCCAGGAAAACCTACAAATGTGAAGAATGTGCAATGGAGTTTGGGCGAAAAGACAGTCTTTTGCGCCATCAAAGAAAGCCCCACAATAATAAGCGAAAACGTTCTGAAGATGAAAGGATTCCGCAGAAGAAGCAAAAACCAGACCCTGAAGACCCCTGTCAGTTTACAGAAGAAATGAAAAGGACCCTATCAACACATAAACTGACGGCAACGGAAGAAACATCAGTTGACCTCACCTTTTTCCTCGAATCCTCGCGGGAGTCACTCCTAACTCATCTGAAAGAAGAATTGACCTCGAAAGGTAGCATTAAATGGTACCTTGTCGTGCAAGTGCGATTCAGGCGAAAAGTTTCCCCTTCTACCTTTGAACACTGTACCCCGTTTTTCCGAAGTAACTGTGTCACAAGCCTACCTACATCATCCCTAAACAGAGAATTGGATTCAGCGTATAAGAAGATTAAGACCTCATTTGAAGAATTTGAAGGAGCACATAGTGGATGGACACTGGACGCCGTACTCCACGCTGAAATGAACATTGGAAAATATATCCCTCTTGCAGGATCTAGTTATATCCCTACTCCAAGAGAATTACTGCTAAAACACGCTATTGTCAATGTATGTAATTCTGACCAAAAATGTTTTGTCTGGTCTGTTTTAGCCTCTTTGTATCCTGCCACAGATAATCCGCAGCGCCTTAACAACTATATACATTTAGAAGACAAATTAAACACATCGGGCTTAATTTTCCCTGTTACAATAAATCAAATATCTAAATTCGAAAAAATGAACAATATTTCTGTTAATGTTTTTGGATATGAGAAAGAGGTGTTCCCACTCTACATCACACCATTCAGATTTAAAGCGCATGCAAATCTCCTTCTGTTATCGGATGATGAAAAGCAGCATTATTGCTCCATTAAGAATATGAGTAGACTTCTCAGTCCTCTCACCAAACATAACGGTGTACGTTTCTACTGTGATTACTGCCTTCACCGTTTCGCAAATGAATCCCTCTTGAAGGATCATGTTCCCTATTGTCGAGAACATGGACCTCAGAGAGTAGAACTCCCAACTGAAGAAGAGAAATGGTTGAAATTCACAAATTTTAAGTTTCAGCAGCTCGTTCCATACGTGATTTATGCCGACTTTGAATCATTCCTAGTGAAAGTGGACACTTGTATGCCTAACCCTGAAAAATCTCACACCACTATCACGGCAAATCATGAACCCTGTGGATTTGCATATCTTGTTGTTGGACATGATGGCTGCAGCTATAAGCCTCCAGTAGTTTATAGAGGTCCTAATGTAGTAGAAGAATTTTTAGAATGTCTGCTTAAAGAAGAAGAAAACATTAAAAATTTACTGTCGATGATAAAGCCAATGCAGCTCTCGAATCATGAAGAGGAATCATTTCACAACGCTACTGACTGTCATATTTGTAAGCATGCCCTAGGAGCAGATCGTGTGAGAGATCACGATCATATAACAGGTAAATTCCGAGGAGCTGCCCATAATTCCTGTAATCTGAACTTTAAGTTAACCAATAGGATTCCAGTTATCTTTCACAACCTAAAGGGATATGACAGCCACCTTATTATGCAGGGAATCGGCAGAATCAAAAATAAGAAGATTAATTGCATTCCCAATAACATGGAAACATACATAACCTTCTCCTTAGGGACATTACATTTTATAGACTCCTATCAGTTTTTAAGCACATCCCTTGAGAAGCTAGTAAATAATTTATCACCAGATGAGTTCCATATTTTAAAGGAACATGTTGAAACTGAACGGTTACACCTGGTTTTGAGAAAAGGAGTTTACCCCTATGATTATATTGACAACAGTGAAAAGTTTGAACAAATAGTATTACCACCACGTGAAGCATTTTACAACCAACTCACAGAAGAAGCACTAGGGGAAGAAGACTATACCCATGCAATAAGAGTATGGAATACATTCAACATAAAAAATCTAGGCCAGTATCATGACTTGTACCTGAAGACAGACGTGCTCCTCTTAGCTGATGTTTTCGAAAGTTTCAGAAAACTATGCATCAGATACTATGAAATCGATCCCTGCCATGTTTACACAGCTCCTGGATTAGCCTGGCAAGCATGCTTAAAAATGACAAATGTAAATCTTGAGTTGATAACTGACCCTACAATGTACCTTTTCCTGGAAAAAGGCATACGAGGGGGAATTTCTGTGATATGCAATCGTCTTAGTACAGCAAACAACAAGTATTTGGACACCTATGATCCTCAGTTACCCTCTAAATACATTATGTACTATGATGCCAACAATCTTTATGGATGGGCAATGTCACAATGCCTCCCTCAAAGCGATTTTCGATGGCTTAATAAAGAAGAAATAGCAGATCTAAATATTACGACAATTGCTGACGATGCGAATAAAGGATACATATTGGAAGTTGATTTAGATTATCCAGTTTCTCTACACGACAAGCATAATGATTATCCACTAGCCCCTGAGAAACTTCAGATTACCAGCAGCATGCTATCCCCATATTGTCAAGAGGTTGCCCAAAGCCTTGGAATAAATACAAACCATTCAGTCGTGAAATTAGCCCCAAATCTAAATTCTAAGGAAAAATATGTCCTTCATTATCGAAATCTCAAACAATATTTAACCTTCGGTATGCAGCTGAAGAACATACATCGCGTTTTAGAATTTAATCAGTCTTGCTGGCTAAAACCATATATAGAATTTAATACAGATCAGCGGAAGAAAGCTAGAAACGACTTCGAGAAGGACTTCTTCAAACTGATGAATAATGCTGTGTTTGGAAAAACGATGGAAAATTTGAGAAATCGAGTGAAAATTGAATTGACTCAGAGCCCGAAGAGAGTATGCAAGCTCGTAGCATCCCCTGCTTTTCACGCTTTTCGTGTTTTTGACAACGACCTTGCATGTGTGCAATCAAAGCTAACTAAATTGAAACTCAACAGGCCTATTTATGCTGGTTTCAGTATTCTAGATATTAGTAAACTATTGATGTATAGCTTTCATTACGACTATATTAGTCCGAAATATGGAGAAAAAGCTAAATTATTTTTTACTGATACAGATTCACTGTGCTACGAGCTTCAAACCGAGGACGTGTATGCTGATATGAAAGACGATATAGATCATTTTGACACGTCCGACTATCACATTGATCATGTTTTGCATAGTACACATAATAAAAAGGTACTAGGTAAAATGAAAGATGAACTTTCGGGAGTACCTATCAAACAATTTGCAGGGCTTCGTTCTAAAATGTATTCCCTTCAGAGTTTACATGAGGAGAAGAAGACGGGGAAAGGAGTCCCCAAATACATCGTAAAAAGAACCCTTCGTCACAAGGATTACAGAGACTGCTTAATAAACAAATCACCTTGTCGAGTAGATTTGACAAGGATTCAAAGTAGCAGCCACCATCTTCATACAGTGAAAGGTGTAAAGCTTGGTTTGTCACCATTTGACGATAAAAGATATATTTTAGAAAATGGTTATGACACCCTTTCGTACGGTCACTACAAAACATTGAAAAAATAACATAGCAGAAAAAACGAATATTTCACTGTGATTTTTAATATGCTTGAGCTATTTATGTATAAAAAATATGATAATTTTATCCAAATGTGTGCATATAACCCCCTATATATGTAAAAATAATACATGTTATTATTATATGTAGATAGCTGTATGTAAAAACCATTTCCTCTGTTAACCTGCATTTTTTTTTTTTGTAAGCAGGCTGTAAAGTATAATCAATGTGAAAAAGCATCATTGTGAAATGTATAAAATTGTAAACCAATGGAAATCATTACATGTGCACGCATTGTCATTGTTTCACCTAATACTTTGAAATCAATAAAAATTTTTAAATGAAATATATGTGTCGTCTGAGTCTTATCCTTGGCAAGTGGAGTGATAAACAAGCGTTAGCCGCTTCTCACGTGACTTACTCCGCATGCACCTGTGATGCTGACTCACTTCCAACCGCTCATATCCTGTTGGAAGGTCAGACCTCACTCACTGCGAGAAAGCTCTTCTAGGATCCATTTCTGGGATTACACTTATAATGAAAGGTGAGTAATTCTCTAAATTTTCATGGTTTATCAAACATTACTTATAATTTCGTGATGTAGTGACGTTCTCAAGTATTAAGAAGTGATGAAAACATAAGATTTCCTTTCAAAGTTATCGTAACTCGCTTGCTTGCTTGTTACCGGAACAAGCCTCCTAGAAATCAACGTCTTTTTTTTTTAAAGCAATCACCTCTCAAAAGCACCGGGACTTCAATAAATGCTCTGAGTGCTGTGTTTATGAAAAATATATCAGTACGGGATGAAATTCTAATTTTTACTTTGCAGAGACGAGAACTTTACGTAGATTTTTACAGAGAAATAATCGAAATTATTGCATCAGCCATTTAGCGATAAAGTATTTTAGAGCAGATTTTTACTGAATATTAATACTTTAGAATAAAGGATAATTTCCTGTATATAATACAGAGGTGTACAGACGAATTTTATTTCCTACGAATAAAAAACAAAAATAGGATTTTCATACTGTTATTCGAATTACTCACTTACCACTTGTTTCAACTGTTTAGTAAAAAAAAAAATACATTTAATTCCCAGTTTTTTAACGACTGAGATAAAAAAAAATATGCTTACCTACATTAAATACAATGTAAAATAGCGAAATTCACCACTTATTTCAACTGTTTAGTAAAAAAAATACATTTAATTCCCAGATTTTTAACGACTGAGATAAAAAAAATATGCTTACCTACATTAAATACAATGTAAAATAGCGAAATTCACCACTAATTTCAGCTGCTTAATATCAAGAAATACAGGCGATTTCCTGTTTTTTTTTTTTTAGCATTGCACATAAGAGAAAAAAAAAGACTAGCGAACGTATTAACATGTATACCTCTGGTACTTAAATATGACATGCTCTGTGTTTCAATATTACACATTTTTTCAGTAGTTTACACATTAATTACTAATTTTTTTTTTCATTCAACAGTTAAGTATCACAATTGGAAGTAATGTGCGCAATATTTCCTGTTTAAATGCATCTCTCTACAAAAAAAGATTTCCTTTCAAAATTATCGTAACTCGCTTGCTTGCTAGTACATTACATGGCCCGAATCGAGCCACCTCGAAATCAACGTTTTTTTTTTTGAAGCGATCACTTCTCAGAAGTGGAAGACTTCAATAAATGCACCGAGTGCTGTGTTTATGAGAAAATTATCAGCACGGAATGAAAATCTAATTTTTTTTACTTGCAGAGACGAGAACTTTACGTAGATTTTTACAGAGAAATAATCGAAATTATTGCATCAGCCATTTAGCGATAAAGTGTTTTACTGAATATTAATACTTTAGAATAAAGCATAATTTCCGGTGTATAATACCGAGGTGTACAGACGAATTTTATTTCCTATGAATAAAAAAATAGGATTTTGATACCGTTATTCGAATTACTCAGTTAATTCACCACTTATTTCAACTGTAAAAAAAAAAATACATTTAATTCCCAGATTTTTTAACGACTGAGATAAAAAAAATAATATGCTTACCTACATTAAATACAATGTAAAATAGCGAAAATTCACCACTAATTTCAGCTGCTTAATATCAAGAAATACAAACGATTTCCTGTTTCTTTTTTTTTAGCATTGCACATAAGAAAAAAAGACTAGCGAACGTATCAACATGTACCTCTGAGACTTAAATATGACATGCTCTGTGTTTCAATATTACACATTTTTTTCAGTATTTTACACATTAATTACTTACTTTTTTTCATTCAACAGTTAAGTACCCAATTGGAAGTAATGTTAGCAATATTTCCTGTTTAAATACATCTCCAGAAATCCGCTTTAAAACATTTTCTTATAATTTAAGGGGAAAATAAAGAATTTTAATTGAATTTCTTTTAACACTATATACTTAATATATTGTAATCAACGTATTCTATATACAAAACGAATTAATACAGCCTAGTTACTGGAAATTAACATGATGTTGAAGTGCTTTCTACCTAAAGATTTAAAAAAAACCTGAAGACTTTAATTTTAATTACATTTTTAGCCACTAGATGGCGACACAGTTACTATTAGACCTTGGGACAGACGAGAGAAACTTGAAGCCTTTGCTCAGAGCGCCACCTAGCGGGATTTTCAGTAGTTTAGTCGCAACCGGACGGTCCCCCTTGGGTCAAAGTCCACGTGGTGACGTCAGAGGGGAAAGCACTGTGCAAAGGGGGAACCGTAGGTTGTGACTAAACTACTGAAAATCCCGCTAGGTGGCGCTCTGAGCAAAGGCTTCAAGTTTCTCTCGTCTGTCCCAAGGTCTAATAGTAACTGTGTCGCCATCTAGTGGCTAAAAATGTAATTAAAATTAAAGTCTTCAGGTTTTTTTTAAATCTTTAGGTAGAAAGCACTTCAACATCATGTTAATTTCCAGTAACTAGGCTGTATTAATTCGTTTTGTATATAGAATACGTTGATTACAATATATTAAGTATATAGTGTTAAAAGAAATTCAATTAAAATTCTTTATTTTCCCCTTAAATTATAAGAAAATGTTTTAAAGCGGATTTCTGGAGATGTATTTAAACAGGAAATATTGCTAACATTACTTCCAATTGGGTACTTAACTGTTGAATGAAAAAAAGTAAGTAATTAATGTGTAAAATACTGAAAAAAATGTGTAATATTGAAACACAGAGCATGTCATATTTAAGTCTCAGAGGTACATGTTGATACGTTCGCTAGTCTTTTTTTCTTATGTGCAATGCTAAAAAAAAAGAAACAGGAAATCGTTTGTATTTCTTGATATTAAGCAGCTGAAATTAGTGGTGAATTTTCGCTATTTTACATTGTATTTAATGTAGGTAAGCATATTATTTTTTTTATCTCAGTCGTTAAAAAATCTGGGAATTAAATGTATTTTTTTTTTTACAGTTGAAATAAGTGGTGAATTAACTGAGTAATTCGAATAACGGTATCAAAATCCTATTTTTTTATTCATAGGAAATAAAATTCGTCTGTACACCTCGGTATTATACACCGGAAATTATGCTTTATTCTAAAGTATTAATATTCAGTAAAACACTTTATCGCTAAATGGCTGATGCAATAATTTCGATTATTTCTCTGTAAAAATCTACGTAAAGTTCTCGTCTCTGCAAGTAAAAAAAATTAGATTTTCATTCCGTGCTGATAATTTTCTCATAAACACAGCACTCGGTGCATTTATTGAAGTCTTCCACTTCTGAGAAGTGATCGCTTCAAAAAAAAAAACGTTGATTTCGAGGTGGCTCGATTCGGGCCATGTAATGTACTAGCAAGCAAGCGAGTTACGATAATTTTGAAAGGAAATCTTTTTTTGTAGAGAGATGCATTTAAACAGGAAATATTGCGCACATTACTTCCAATTGTGATACTTAACTGTTGAATGAAAAAAAAAATTAGTAATTAATGTGTAAACTACTGAAAAAATGTGTAATATTGAAACACAGAGCATGTCATATTTAAGTACCAGAGGTATACATGTTAATACGTTCGCTAGTCTTTTTTTTTCTCTTATGTGCAATGCTAAAAAAAAAAAAACAGGAAATCGCCTGTATTTCTTGATATTAAGCAGCTGAAATTAGTGGTGAATTTCGCTATTTTACATTGTATTTAATGTAGGTAAGCATATTTTTTTTATCTCAGTCGTTAAAAATCTGGGAATTAAATGTATTTTTTTTACTAAACAGTTGAAATAAGTGGTGAATTTCGCTATTTTACATTGTATTTAATGTAGGTAAGCATATTTTTTTTTATCTCAGTCGTTAAAAAACTGGGAATTAAATGTATTTTTTTTTTTACTAAACAGTTGAAACAAGTGGTAAGTGAGTAATTCGAATAACAGTATGAAAATCCTATTTTTGTTTTTTATTCGTAGGAAATAAAATTCGTCTGTACACCTCTGTATTATATACAGGAAATTATCCTTTATTCTAAAGTATTAATATTCAGTAAAAATCTGCTCTAAAATACTTTATCGCTAAATGGCTGATGCAATAATTTCGATTATTTCTCTGTAAAAATCTACGTAAAGTTCTCGTCTCTGCAAAGTAAAAATTAGAATTTCATCCCGTACTGATATATTTTTCATAAACACAGCACTCAGAGCATTTATTGAAGTTGCGGTGCTTTTGAGAGGTGATTGCTTTAAAAAAAAAAGACGTTGATTTCTAGGAGGCTTGTTCCGGTAACAAGCAAGCAAGCGAGTTACGATAACTTTGAAAGGAAATCTTATGTTTTCATCACTTCTTAATACTTGAGAACGTCACTACATCACGAAATTATAAGTAATGTTTGATAAACCATGAAAATTTAGAGAATTACTCACCTTTCATTATAAGTGTAATCCCAGAAATGGATCCTAGAAGAGCTTTCTCGCAGTGAGTGAGGTCTGACCTTCCAACAGGATATGAGCGGTTGGAAGTGAGTCAGCATCACAGGTGCATGCGGAGTAAGTCACGTGAGAAGCGGCTAACGCTTGTTTATCACTCCACTTGCCAAGGATAAGACTCAGACGACACATATATTTCATTTAAAAATTTTTATTGATTTCAAAGTATTAGGTGAAACAATGACAATGCGTGCACATGTAATGATTTCCATTGGTTTACAATTTTATACATTTCACAATGATGCTTTTTCACATTGATTATACTTTACAGCCTGCTTACAAAAAAAAAAAATGCAGGTTAACAGAGGAAATGGTTTTTACATACAGCTATCTACATATAATAATAACATGTATTATTTTTACATATATAGGGGGTTATATGCACACATTTGGATAAAATTATCATATTTTTTATACATAAATAGCTCAAGCATATTAAAAATCACAGTGAAATATTCGTTTTTTCTGCTATGTTATTTTTTCAATGTTTTGTAGTGACCGTACGAAAGGGTGTCATAACCATTTTCTAAAATATATCTTTTATCGTCAAATGGTGACAAACCAAGCTTTACACCTTTCACTGTATGAAGATGGTGGCTGCTACTTTGAATCCTTGTCAAATCTACTCGACAAGGTGATTTGTTTATTAAGCAGTCTCTGTAATCCTTGTGACGAAGGGTTCTTTTTACGATGTATTTGGGGACTCCTTTCCCCGTCTTCTTCTCCTCATGTAAACTCTGAAGGGAATACATTTTAGAACGAAGCCCTGCAAATTGTTTGATAGGTACTCCCGAAAGTTCATCTTTCATTTTACCTAGTACCTTTTTATTATGTGTACTATGCAAAACATGATCAATGTGATAGTCGGACGTGTCAAAATGATCTATATCGTCTTTCATATCAGCATACACGTCCTCGGTTTGAAGCTCGTAGCACAGTGAATCTGTATCAGTAAAAAATAATTTAGCTTTTTCTCCATATTTCGGACTAATATAGTCATAATGAAAGCTATACATCAATAGTTTACTAATATCTAGAATACTGAAACCAGCATAAATAGGCCTGTTGAGTTTCAATTTAGTTAGCTTTGATTGCACACATGCAAGGTCGTTGTCAAAAACACGAAAAGCGTGAAAAGCAGGGGATGCTACGAGCTTGCATACTCTCTTCGGGCTCTGAGTCAATTCAATTTTCACTCGATTTCTCAAATTTTCCATCGTTTTTCCAAACACAGCATTATTCATCAGTTTGAAGAAGTCCTTCTCGAAGTCGTTTCTAGCTTTCTTCCGCTGATCTGTATTAAATTCTATATATGGTTTTAGCCAGCAAGACTGATTAAATTCTAAAACGCGATGTATGTTCTTCAGCTGCATACCGAAGGTTAAATATTGTTTGAGATTTCGATAATGAAGGACATATTTTTCCTTAGAATTTAGATTTGGGGCTAATTTCACGACTGAATGGTTTGTATTTATTCCAAGGCTTTGGGCAACCTCTTGACAATATGGGGATAGCATGCTGCTGGTAATCTGAAGTTTCTCAGGGGCTAGTGGATAATCATTATGCTTGTCGTGTAGAGAAACTGGATAATCTAAATCAACTTCCAATATGTATCCTTTATTCGCATCGTCAGCAATTGTCGTAATATTTAGATCTGCTATTTCTTCTTTATTAAGCCATCGAAAATCGCTTTGAGGGAGGCATTGTGACATTGCCCATCCATAAAGATTGTTGGCATCATAGTACATAATGTATTTAGAGGGTAACTGAGGATCATAGGTGTCCAAATACTTGTTGTTTGCTGTACTAAGACGATTGCATATCACAGAAATTCCCCCTCGTATGCCTTTTTCCAGGAAAAGGTACATTGTAGGGTCAGTTATCAACTCAAGATTTACATTTGTCATTTTTAAGCATGCTTGCCAGGCTAATCCAGGAGCTGTGTAAACATGGCAGGGATCGATTTCATAGTATCTGATGCATAGTTTTCTGAAACTTTCGAAAACATCAGCTAAGAGGAGCACGTCTGTCTTCAGGTACAAGTCATGATACTGGCCTAGATTTTTTATGTTGAATGTATTCCATACTCTTATTGCATGGGTATAGTCTTCTTCCCCTAGTGCTTCTTCTGTGAGTTGGTTGTAAAATGCTTCACGTGGTGGTAATACTATTTGTTCAAACTTTTCACTGTTGTCAATATAATCATAGGGGTAAACTCCTTTTCTCAAAACCAGGTGTAACCGTTCAGTTTCAACATGTTCCTTTAAAATATGGAACTCATCTGGTGATAAATTATTTACTAGCTTCTCAAGGGATGTGCTTAAAAACTGATAGGAGTCTATAAAATGTAATGTCCCTAAGGAGAAGGTTATGTATGTTTCCATGTTATTGGGAATGCAATTAATCTTCTTATTTTTGATTCTGCCGATTCCCTGCATAATAAGGTGGCTGTCATATCCCTTTAGGTTGTGAAAGATAACTGGAATCCTATTGGTTAACTTAAAGTTCAGATTACAGGAATTATGGGCAGCTCCTCGGAATTTACCTGTTATATGATCGTGATCTCTCACACGATCTGCTCCTAGGGCATGCTTACAAATATGACAGTCAGTAGCGTTGTGAAATGATTCCTCTTCATGATTCGAGAGCTGCATTGGCTTTATCATCGACAGTAAATTTTTAATGTTTTCTTCTTCTTTAAGCAGACATTCTAAAAATTCTTCTACTACATTAGGACCTCTATAAACTACTGGAGGCTTATAGCTGCAGCCATCATGTCCAACAACAAGATATGCAAATCCACAGGGTTCATGATTTGCCGTGATAGTGGTGTGAGATTTTTCAGGGTTAGGCATACAAGTGTCCACTTTCACTAGGAATGATTCAAAGTCGGCATAAATCACGTATGGAACGAGCTGCTGAAACTTAAAATTTGTGAATTTCAACCATTTCTCTTCTTCAGTTGGGAGTTCTACTCTCTGAGGTCCATGTTCTCGACAATAGGGAACATGATCCTTCAAGAGGGATTCATTTGCGAAACGGTGAAGGCAGTAATCACAGTAGAAACGTACACCGTTATGTTTGGTGAGAGGACTGAGAAGTCTACTCATATTCTTAATGGAGCAATAATGCTGCTTTTCATCATCCGATAACAGAAGGAGATTTGCATGCGCTTTAAATCTGAATGGTGTGATGTAGAGTGGGAACACCTCTTTCTCATATCCAAAAACATTAACAGAAATATTGTTCATTTTTTCGAATTTAGATATTTGATTTATTGTAACAGGGAAAATTAAGCCCGATGTGTTTAATTTGTCTTCTAAATGTATATAGTTGTTAAGGCGCTGCGGATTATCTGTGGCAGGATACAAAGAGGCTAAAACAGACCAGACAAAACATTTTTGGTCAGAATTACATACATTGACAATAGCGTGTTTTAGCAGTAATTCTCTTGGAGTAGGGATATAACTAGATCCTGCAAGAGGGATATATTTTCCAATGTTCATTTCAGCGTGGAGTACGGCGTCCAGTGTCCATCCACTATGTGCTCCTTCAAATTCTTCAAATGAGGTCTTAATCTTCTTATACGCTGAATCCAATTCTCTGTTTAGGGATGATGTAGGTAGGCTTGTGACACAGTTACTTCGGAAAAACGGGGTACAGTGTTCAAAGGTAGAAGGGGAAACTTTTCGCCTGAATCGCACTTGCACGACAAGGTACCATTTAATGCTACCTTTCGAGGTCAATTCTTCTTTCAGATGAGTTAGGAGTGACTCCCGCGAGGATTCGAGGAAAAAGGTGAGGTCAACTGATGTTTCTTCCGTTGCCGTCAGTTTATGTGTTGATAGGGTCCTTTTCATTTCTTCTGTAAACTGACAGGGGTCTTCAGGGTCTGGTTTTTGCTTCTTCTGCGGAATCCTTTCATCTTCAGAACGTTTTCGCTTATTATTGTGGGGCTTTCTTTGATGGCGCAAAAGACTGTCTTTTCGCCCAAACTCCATTGCACATTCTTCACATTTGTAGGTTTTCCTGGAGGTGTGGGATAACTCATGACGTCGGACATCATCTCTCCTTGAGAATGTCGATTCGCACTCAGAGCACTTAAACAGGCTATTTCCATCGTGATTTCTCATATGACGAATCAGATTTGTCTTGAGTGTGAAAGCCTTCTCACATATATCACATGGATACATTATGTAGCAGAGTTGTAAAATAGCTGATACTACACGAGGACGTCGAGAACTATCACTATTGCCGTTGGAAAAATCACGGAGAAGCAGCAGCAGAGAGCCGTCACTGTCAATGTCTGACAACAGAATGAGGAATCTGACCGATGGATGTCGTATTTATACTAGAAGAATGACTATCCCGCAGAAACTGGAATAAAAGATTGACCTGCAGAAACGGAAAGAAACAATGCTATTGGGTAAAAATACTTTAAAAGGTAGAACTGCTAATCGGTGACGTCAGATTCCAAAATGGTGGAATTGAAAAAAAAAAATCGGACTTTGTGGAAACCAAGATGGACGTCGGTGGAAATTACTAATGGATTATCTGCAATTTAACTGAATAATATAATTTCAGATTATTACATCACTGGAGGGAGGTATTCTTTTTGACACTGCATGACTAATGTGATTGATAATCATCCGCCACCAGCTTAAAACACATGGGTGGCGGATCCCATAGGATTAACATTGATCCGCCACTGTTCCAGAACTCTCCTTTACTCACTACTGAGCACATTCCAGGACGTTTTATCTCCGCAAAATTTCCCCGCCCTGCCCACGGTCAGTAGGGGCCACCGTCCGTCCGATGGGACGTTAAGCCGTGGCCCCGTGTGCGGGAGAGACATACCCTGTGCATGTTAAAGAACACGATGGATGGCCTTGACGGAAGGCTACCATCTGTCTCCCAACAGCTGTTCCAGTGGGTCCCCTCCCCCAACATTCTCTGAGCCTTCGAGTCCTTCTGACCTGTCCATTTAGCCCATGGTGTGCAAAAAAGTGCCGCTCAGAGGTAAAACAACCCAATCCAACTGAGTGCTCATCCATTTTAAATTTAATAACAATACAATCGGTGAACTAAATCAAATATTATTTACGAAAATAAATTATTCCGTACGAAATTCAACCAAAATCTTCTTCTTTCATCTTTGTGGAGAGATAAAAAGGAAAATAATATTCCTAAAGGGAAAACTTTTTTTTTTTTAATGGAGCGTCTGTTGAATAAGAGGAAGCTGTGGAGCAGAGCCCTGAATGTGCTCCATGACGTTAAAAATGATTGATAGGTAAATGGATGTAACGGATCAGCAAGATAAATGACAGCTTTCTAAAAAGAGGTTTTAGCTATCGCTTAGACGTATATGAAAATCTCAGTGGACGGGATCAGAACTTGAGCGTTAGAAGAAATACATCGAACGGAAAAAGAAAAGACTCCGAAAATGTTGATGGGAAAAATGTTCGCGGCTGAATACAAAATAGAAAACAGTAAAAAAATGCGTTGTGAAAAAAAAGAAATGGCGAATGATGCTTAAATGGAGCGAGAGATAAAGTCAGTTTGTTTCTTTTAGAGAACCTGAGACTTAATGAAGAAAGGATTAAAAAGCACAACAAAAGTTTAAAAAGATTCCTTTTTTTTTAGGTTCCTGTGATAAATAAACGTTAGTGATTAGCCACTGTTCTATCAAGGCCAACTTTGTGTGCTGTGTTAGCTCTTAACGGATGCAGTGGTCAGCAGTGACTTCGGTCTTAGTAGGGGAAGTCCTTGTATGAGAAGGCCTGTGAAAATATTTACTTTTTTTATGACCCATTTTTTTCGTATCGATCAGTTCTCCATATTTAATTTCAGCTTCTTATAATCATCTAACCTTCTTACAACCATCTTAGATTCTTCCAACATTTCAGCATCTTACAATGATCTCAGCTTTTTATAATCATCTCAGCTTCTTACAACCATTTCAACTTCCTACAATCATCTGAGCTTCTCGCAATCATTAAAGTTTCTTACAACTATTTAAGCGTTTTACAGTCATCTCAACTTCTCACACAGTGATCTCACGTTCTTACATCCATCTCAGCTTCTTCCAATCATCTCAGCTTCATAAAATACATTTCTTCAACCATCTCAGCTTCTTGCCATCATAGCTTCTTCCACATCATCTCAGCTTCTTACAGCCATAATAGCTTCTTGTAATCATCTCGGCTTCTTACAAACATTTCAGCTTTTTAAAATCATCTTTTGTTCTTACAATCATCGCAGCTTTTTACAGCCATTGATCTCCTTACAGTTATCTCAGCTCCTTTAAATCATCTCAGCTTCTTAAAACCATCCCAGCTCTCTATAACTGCGAAGAACATCAAAAATCAATTCTACATATTCCTCTGTAGTTCTATAGGAAATGTTCATTAGCAGAAAAAGCGCCAATGCTATCCTAGAAGCTAGGAGTAGCTTCTAGGATTCTTCTCTCTCCTACATGTCGCTGATGAAATAAAAAAAATGGGCAGTCGTAAGGATCAGACTGCCGAGTGGGAGTTCGTTATTGTCAACATAGCATTGGCGCTTTTTCTGCTAATGAACATTTCCTATAGAACTACAGAGGAATATGTAGAATTGATTCTTGATGTTCTTCGCAGTTATAGAGAGCTGGGATGGTTTTAAGAAGCTGAGATGATTGAAAGGAGCTGAAATGACTGTAAGGAGAGCAATGGCTGTAAAAAGCTGCGATGGTTGTAAGAACAAAAGATGATTTTAAAAAGCTGAAATGTTTGTAAGAAGCCGAGATGATTACAAGAATCTGTTATGGGTGTAAGAATCTGAGATGATTACAAGAAGCTATTATGGCTGTAAGAAGCTGAGATGATGTGGAAGAAGCTATGATGGCAAGAAGCTGAGATGGTTGAAGAAATGTATTTTATGAAGCTGAGGTGATTGGAAGAAGCTGAGATGGATGTAAGAACCTGAGATTACTGCGTGAGAAGCTGAGATGACTGTAAAATGCTTAAATAGTTGTAAGAAACTTTAATGATTGCGAGAAGCTCAGATGATTGTAGGAAGTTGAAATGGTTGTAAGAAGCTGAGATGATTATAAAAAGCTGAGATCATTGTAAGATGCTGAAATGTTGGAAGAATCTAAGGTGGTTGTAAAAAGGTGAGATGATTACAAGAAGCTTAGATGATTATAAGAAGCTGAGATTAAATATGGAGAACTGATCTATATGAAAAAAATGGGTCATAAATAAAGTAAATATTTTCTCTTGACTATGAACGTGTTTTTGTAATTAAAATAAATAAGAACTGTTCAATTTTTGATTCTTTTTCAAGTATTCTCTCTCTCTCTCAAGTAATGAAACATTACTTCGCATTTATAATGATGTTTCTTAAGAATTTTCAGTTTTTAAGGCTTATTTCTGGTATTTTTAGCTAAAAAATACCAGAATTTTAGCAGCCGATTTCTCTTTTTTCATATTTTTTTCGACATGCGTTATTTTTTTTTTACTTTTAAAATCCTGCACGATTCTTAAATTGTGGTTCTGAGAAACTACAATTTAAGAATCTCTGTTCTAAAATAAAGTATAAATCTCAGAATACTCTTCTTAGATTTAAAACTGAAGGAACATCTTTCACTGTTTCGTTTTATTCCAAATTATATATTGACGACCCCGTCTTGAATACGAAACGCGCGAAAACTTTAATATTAAAAAGAAAAATCGTTAAAAGAAAAATCACATTATTACATTCCTGAACGCTGAATTAATTTCTTTTCATTGCCCATCGTAACTACTTTTCCTTTTCGTGTTCATATTTCGCCCAGGATTCGCGTAAACAGAAATAGCTATGACATTGGTAAGTAAGTCTTGGAGCAATTAACTTAATTGGCTAATTAGATAAAACTAGAACGAAGAGGCCATTAGTTCTTGAAGCCCATAAAAACATTAAACCACAGTCGAAAAGTCTGACTTTAATGAATTAGGAGAAAAATTTCGTTCCCTTTCTAAATCTTATTAAGTTCAAGAAAAAAAAAATGAAAACCATTACGAACTATCATTTGTGGGCTGAAATATTTATCAATTGCTGGTCTTAACACTATTCGTGTGGAAATGTACTTTTAAACGTTTAGAAATGTGGTGCTGAATTATTGGTTATTGAATCAATCAAAATGTTTCTCCGTTATTAAAAAAGTAGAAAACTTAATAAAAATGATCTCGCAATATTTTCCTTGAGTAAGAAAGTGTGAGAAATTCAATCAATAGTGGTCTGGAATAGTTGTGATGTTTCTTAATTATGTGCGCGCCAGGCTCGTAATCTGTAGTTCCCAGGTTCGAGTCCCAGCTGGGTCAGCGTTGAGATTTATCTCCGCAAAACTACCCGCCCTGCCCACAGTCAGTAGAGGACACCGATGGGCTTGGAAAGGCCGCCGTCCGTCGGATGGGACGTTAAGCCGTGGCACCGTGTGCGGGAGAGTCATTCCCTGTGCACGTTAAAGAACACGCTGGATGGCTTTGACAGGAGACTACCGTCTGTCTCCCAACAGCTGTTCCAGTGTGTCCCCTACCCCAACCTTCTCTGAGCCTTCGGGGTCCTTGTGACCTGGCCATTTAGCCCATAGTGTGCAAAAAAGTGCCGTCCAGAGGTAAAACAACCCAACGTTAAAGAACACGCTGGATGGCCTTGACGGGAGGCTACCATCTGTCTCCCAACAGCTGTTCCAGTGGGTCCCCTCCCCCAAACTTCTCTGAGCCTTCGGGGTCCTTGTGACCTGGCCAGAAGTGCCGCTCAGAAGTAAAACAACCCAACTCTTAATAAATAATAATAATAATATCTTTATTAAGCCTTACTATGGTTATATACATAGATTACCCCGCTAAGCCTTATGGCTTGTCAACAGGATTCCTTTCAATTACGTTTATTAAAGAATATGACATGTATAATGGAAAATAAACACATAATTAAAAACAGAAACTAAAACAATAACAACAAAAAAAACACGTATTAAAACACAGACATGAAAAATTAAACACATTTATAAAATAAACCTATAAAATTTCGGATTACAGCACATATTGCACAAAATTATCACCTATGGTACAAGTCATCATTTCACATTAAAATTGCACTTGCTTAAAAGTACCAGATACGGGATATGACTTTTTAAACATTACTTTTCAAATATTTACATCTAATAACCATTACGAAACTTTAGTTTTAATTTCTGAATACGTGCTCAGGCATAACAGATCTCTCGGTAGAGAATTAAAAAATTTCGGTATTTGATAAGATATCCGCGCTTTTCCATAATTATTGTGAAAAACTGGTTCAACAAAATAATTTTCACACTTTCGTCTTGTATTGATCACATGCAAAATTTTCTCCTTGTGTTCATTTTTAAAGTATGTACCAGTTTCTCAACACGTTGAGCTCTTTTCTGGAAGAAGCACTGCGAATTTCTCAATGACCATAGATATCCTCTGGAAACATCCAGCACTTTTTCTTTTGTAGAAGTTGAGCTCTTCTCAGCGAGCGCTGACATTTTTATATAAATTCAACTGTTACAAGCTCAACAACGTTTCTAGAAATGCACTGGTTGAGCTCTATCCTAAGAATAAGCAGGCTATTATAAATTGAGCAATTTTCTGAATCCTTCGTGTAAATTGAGCAATTTTCTGAATCCTTCGTGTAAATTGAGCTCTCTGTAGGAATCATGCACGTTTCTATATAAACTGAACTCTTTTTTAGAAGCATGCACATTTCTCTATAAACTGGGATGATTTATAGAGACGTTCGCATTTCCTGTCAAGTTAAAAGTTCATCTAGAAGCATGTACCTTTCTCTGGAAGTTCAGTGTATTTCTACAGGCATGCATGTTTCTCTACAAGTAGAGCTCATTCCTAGAGACATGCTTGTTTCCAACACGTTGAGCGTTTTCTACAGGTACCGAGTGGTTAGCGCGCTTGGCTACTGATCTACGGGACCTGGGTTCGAGCCCCGGGTAAGGCATGGCTGTTTGTGTCGTTTTTCTGCTGAGGGCCTGCCATCCTCTCAGACCTTCTACTGTGGCATATAAACTGACAGGCTCCTGTCAGAGCTCTGTGGCAAGCAGCTGCTTGAGGGGGTATTTATTGCGCCGTCCTATGGCAGAGTGGTTAGCACGCTTGGCTACTGATCTAAGGGACCTGGGTTCGAGCCCCGGGTAAGGCATGGATGTGTGTGTTGTTTTTCTGATGAGGTCCTGCCATCCTCACAGATCTTCTACTATGGCATATAAACCTTTCAGACCTCTGTGGCAAGCAGCTGCTTGAGGGGGTATTTATTTTATTTATTTTATGTACGTTTCTCTACGATATCATCTCTTTTCTAGAACAAGTATATTTCTCTACAAGTTGTTCTTTTTTTACAAGCATGCACGTCCCTCTACATGATGAGCTTTGTTTTAGAAACATCTATATTTCTCTAGAAGATGAGCCCTTTTTCTACAGCCAAGCACACTTCTATACAAGTTGATTTCCTTTCTGAAAACATGTACACATCTCTACAATTTGAGCTGTTTTCAAGAAACTTGTACATTTTTCTACAAGATGAGCTCTTTTTCTACGAACATGCACATTTCTCAATAAGGTGAGCTCTTTTTCTATAGTCATACACGTTCCTCTATAATTTGAGCTCCTTTCTCAAAACACGCATATTTGTCTACCTGTTGTACCTCTACTATCTGTTGAGATTTTTTCTAGAAACGCGTACATTTTCATAAAAGTTGAGCTTTTTTATAAGAGCCTACATTGCTCTACAAGTTCGACTCTTTTTCTACAGATATGCACATTGCTGAACAAGGTGAGCACTTTTTTTTTACAGGCATACACGTTCCTCTACAAATGGAGCTGTCGTTCTACAGGCACGTTTCTCTAGAAGTTCAACTCATTTGTACAATTCTGAATCGATTGAGAACACTAGTTTGATTCTCAAGTAAAATATATATAACGAGCCAAAAAGAAACGATGACGATGAAAAATTATCGGCCAAGAGAGAGTTGGGTTGTTGGGTTGTTTTACCTCTGAGCGGCACTTTTTTGCACACCATGGGCTAAATGGCCAGGTCACATGGACCCCGAAGGCTCAGAGAAGGTTGGGGGAGGGGACCCACTGGAACAGCTGTTGGGAGACAGATGGTAGCCTCCCGTCAAGGCCACCCAGCGTGTTCTTTAACGTGCACAGGGTATGGCTTTCCCGCACACGGGTACACGGCTTAACGTCCCATCCGACGGACGGCGGCCTTTCTAAGACCATCGGTGTCCCCTACTGACCATGGGCAGGGCGGGGAATTTTGCAGAGATAAATCTCAACGCTGACCCAGCTGGGGCTCAAACCTGGGAACTACAGATTACGAGCCTGGCGCGCTACCGACTGAGCCACCCCCGCCCCACCCAAGAGAGAGAGATCGTACGCTTTCCTTTTTGGTCTTCGTCAAAACTCTTTTCACTCGAGGGTATTTTAAAATCATTTTAGTAATTGTCTCCGTAATGCCTTGTGACGTCGATGAAGCCACATGCGGGAATCGGAAATCGAGGAGACGACCGTTACGATTATGAAAGCAAACGAGGCTTCAGGGAAGTGATCGTTCTAATTAGTGGTTGTTCTGATGATCACGGAGAGACAGAATCGGAAAATAGGAGAAAAGGAAGGAAACAGAATGGCGATGAAGAACGGGAACCTGAGCAGAAATCCGATGCAACCGATAAAATAAGAATGAGGTAAGCTTCTTTTCCAAGTGGAAAAGGAAAATTCTTTTGTACACGAAAAACAAATGAAATAAAGGATTTTATTTGTTACTAGCTGAACTGTTGTACAGTCGCTCGAAAAAGTATCCGAACACTATGGTTGATTTCAGAATTCAGAAAAAATATCTGGAACTTGTACAGCAACTGTACACGCTCCAGTTACCGTTCACAGCAAACTGGAGCGTGTGCAGTTGCTGCACACGCTCCAGTTTGCCGTGAACGGTAACTGCACACGCTCAATATTTCCGTGAGTGAGCCCACACGATCTAATATCAAAATCATATGACCACCTACAGTCGCTCAAAAAAGTGTCCGAACACTATGGTTGATTTCAGAATTCAGAAAAAATAACTGGCAACGATTTTTTTTTTAGAAACTAGTGATCTGGCAACCTTGGTGTGTCACGTGACACGAAGGTTGCCAGATCACTAGTTTCTAAAAAAAATCGTTGTCAGTATTTTTTTCTGAATTCTGTAATCAACCATAGTGTTCGGATTTTTTTTTTTTTGAGCGACTGTACCCGACACTTCCCCCGGTTTCACTTTCAAGAGCATTTTTTAAGATCCAAAAATATCCAGTGGATCTTTTTGTTCAACTTTGTTTTTTGCCTTTGAGGTCCTCGTGACCTGGCTACTTAATCAATTGTGCAGCAGGCAGGTTGGATATTTTTAACTCTGAGCGGCACTTTTTTTGCACGCAATTGGCTGAATGACCAGGTCACAAAGACCCCGACGCCTTAGGGAAGGTTGGAGTAAGGGGACCCACTGGAACAACTGTTGGGAGACAGATGGTAGCCTCCCGTCAAGGCCATCCAGCGTGTTCATTAACGTTGGGTTGTTTTACCTCTGAGCGGAACTTTTTTGCACACTATAGGCTAAATGGCCAGGTCACAAGGACCCCGAAGGCTCAGAGAAGGTTGGGGGAGGGGACCAACTGGAACGGCTGTTGGGATACAGATGGTAGTCTCCCGTCAAGGCCATCCAGCATGTTCTTTAACGTGCACAGGTATGGCTCTCCCGCACACGGGGCCACGCCTTAACGTTCCATCCGACGGACGGTGGCCTTTCCAAGTCCATCGGTGTCCCCTACTGACTGAGAGAAGGGGTCGGGTTTTGCGGAGATAAATTACAACGCTGGTCAAGGTGAGACTCGAACCTGGGAACTGCAGATTAAGATTCTGGCGTACTATCGACTGATATAGCACCTGACCAGCAATAGCAAACAGCGCCATGGATGATTAAAACATCACAAAAGGATACGTCGTTAAACTAGGCTTCGGTGATTGGCTAAAGGATGTTTATTTCCTATTATGAGTCAGCCTGCAGTAGTAGGGGCGGGGGTGACTCAGTCAGTTAGTAGTGCGCCAGGCTCGTAATCTGTAGTTCACAGGTTCGAATCCCAGCTGGGTCAGCGTTGAGATTTATCTCCGCAAAACTCTCCGCCCTGCCCACGGTCAGTAGGGGACACCGATGGGCTTGGAAAGGCCGCCGTCCGTCGGATGGGATGTTAAGCCGTGGCCCCGTTTGCGGGAGAGCCATACCCTGTGCACGTTAAAGAACACGCTGGATGGCCTTAACGGGAGGCTACCATATGTCTCCCAACAGCTGTTCCAGTGGGACCCCTCCCCCAACCTTCTCTGAGCCTTCGTGGCCCTTGTGACCTGGCCATTTAGCCCATGGTGTGCAAAAAAGTGCCGGTCAGAGGTAAAATAACCCAACGTTAAAGAACATGTTGGATGGCCTTGATGGGAGGCTACCATCTGTCTCCCAACAGCTGTTCCAGTGGGTCCCCTCCCCCAACCTTCTCTGAGCCTTCGGGGTCCTTGTGACCTGGCCATTTAGCCCATGGTGTGCAAAAAAGTGTCGCTCAGAGGTAAAACAACCCAACGTTAAAGAACATGTTGGATGGCCTTGATGGGAGGCTACCATCTGTCTCCCAACAGCTGTTCCAGTGGGTCCCCTCCCCCAACCTTCTCTGAGCCTTCGGGGTCTTTGTGACCTGGTCATTTAGCCCATGGTGTGCAAAAAAGTGCCACTCAGAGGTAAAACAACCCAACCCTGCCTTCGGTGAGTTGGGGACACGGATGGGCTTGGAAATGCCACCGTCCGTCGGATGGGACTAAAGCCGTGGCCTCTTGTCCAGGAGAGTCATAACCTGTGCACGTTAAAGAACATGCTGGATCCTAGGGGTCCTTGTGACGTGATCGTTTATCCCATTATTTGCAAAAAAGTACCCTGAGAAGTAAAGCAGCCAAGCCTTGTCCGAGGCTTTTATCTATCTCCTAACAGCTGTAGATTCCTTCCTGTAATCTTCTCTGAATCCTTGGGTCCTTGTGACCTGGCCATTTGTGCACAAAAAAGCCACTCAGAGAAAAAACTGCCGAACCCAACTTCTCCCATGAAATCTAACTCCACCATCAGTTTACAGAGTACTGCCAGATGACTGGCTCAAAGGCAAATAATACCACTCCAAAGACTTCACAATTTAGCTATATTTACCTAAATAAACAAAGTCAGCTTTTTTTTATAAGATTTAACATGCAGGCCGCGTCTGAATACGACCTTCGCAAAACTCCTCTCCCCTTACAAGTCATTTAAGCTTCTCCCGGTTGGTTCCTGAAGAGTTAATATTTAAGCAAGAGGCCTCACAACTCCCACGTTTCCATATTTTGCCAACTCATCCAGTTGATTCCTTCAAGCAGATTATCATTTTGGGGATGCACGAGGAAGTTCCAATCTCCTAGTAATATATGAGAGGCCAGTTTCCTCCCTGGGTTCACTTAAAGCTTCCGAGTATCGATTCGTCCCCTATCTCGGCCTGTAACTGCGTCTACGCCCCATTAGCCCCACCAGTAGAGTGTGCAGGAAACGCTCACCGGCAATGTATCCATCCGCCATTTCGTGGCAATAGGCTAAGCAGAGGAAATACTTCCGAAAAATGCCCCTTCTGTTCTCTTAAGCGAAGGCTTTTGTGAAGAAGAAAATGGCGTTTCCTTCGTCGTATCACTGGGGAATAGTAAAAGCCCGAAAACAAAAAGAGATGGAGAATAGTTTGTAACCGAGAATCCGAGAATAGTTATTCTTTATTTTTGGTATTCACAGTGAAGAGGTTTCTAAACTAAATCTAAATGCAAGTTAGGAAAATCTAAATGGAATGGAATTAGGTGTTGAATTAATTGTGCAAATGTAAGGGAAGTCTTTGATTTATTTCTTCTGAATATTTTCGGATATCGTGTCGTTTCTGCATTTGTTTTTATTTTGTTCTGCAATTTGACTCTAGAGAAAATTACATTTTGAAGCGAAGGATAATTGTTCTTAATATTTGGTCTTTTCTATGGCTGGAAGTGAAAACAAAAAGTATAAGAGCCAGAGGTAAAGACAAAAAATATAAGGACCCGAGTTTAAGATTAAAAAATACAAAGGCCAGAGTTTATGATTAAAAAGTACAAAGGTCAGTTAAAAAGTACAAAGTTCAAGATTAAGAAGGGCAAAAGCCAGAGTTTAAGATTAAAAAATACAAAGGCCAGAGTTTAAGATTAAAAATTACAAAGGCCAGAGTTTAAGATTAAGAAGTACAAAGGCCAGAGTTTAAGATTAAGAAGTACAAAGGCCAGAGTTTAAGATTAAAAAGTACAAAGGCCAGAGTTTAAGATTAAAAAGTACAAAGGCCAGAGTTTAAGATTAAAAAATACAAAGGCCAGAGTTTAAGATTAAAAAATACAAAGGCCAGAGTTTAAGATTAAAAAATACAAAGGCCAGAGTTTAAGATTAAAAGTACAAAGGCCAGAGTTTAAGATTAAGAAGTACAAAGGCCAGAGTTTAAGATTAAAAAGTACAAAGGCCAGAGTTTAAGATTAAAAAATACAAAGGCCAGAGTTTAGATAAAAAATTACAAAGGCCAGAGTTTAAGATTAAAAGAGTGCAAATGTCAGAGTTTAAGATAAAAGTGCTAGGGCCATAGGTATAAAAGGAATACAATAAAAGAAATACAAAGATCAGATGCATAAACCAAAATATAGGACCAGAGTTTAAGGCAAAAGGTAACCAGAGGTAACCAAAAAAAAATGATCAGAGGTTAGTAGAAAAGGATCAGATTTTAAGGAAAAATTCTGAAGGCAAAAAAAGCAAATTCAGAAAGCAAAAATAAGAATTTAAAATAACGATTAAAAAATAGGGTCAGAAATGAAGACGGAAACTACAAGACGTCCAAAAGCGAAAAAAAATCAGAAAGGCAAAACGTTTTAGACGAAAAATAATATAAGTATCAGAGGGTGGATGAAATGGAAACAAAATGAAAATGGAAAACAGGGAAAGAGATCAAATTAATAAGTAGTTAGCAACAAAAATTTGCATATAGAGTCAGCTCTCGATTAATCAGTGTAATTGGGCAGAAGGAGATCGTGGACAATCGAAAAAAAAAAAGCTCGTTTGCTTCTTTTTCATATTTATTTGCGAATAGAAATATATATTCTTTTAATGTTTTTAACACCTTCTCCAATTTCCTGGGGCGGGGGTGGCTCAGTCGGTAGCGCGCCAGGCTCGTAATCTGTAGTTCCCAGGTTCGAGTCGCAGCTGGGTCAGCGTTGAGATTTATCTCCGTAAAATTCCCCGCCCTGCCCACGGTCAGTAGGGGACACCGATGGGCTTGGAAAGGCCGCCGTCCGTCAGATGGGACGTTAAGCCGTGGCCCCGTGTGCGGGAGAGCCATACCCTGTGCACGTTGAAGAACACGCTGGATGGCCTTGACGGGAGGCTACCATTTGTATCCCAACAGCTGTTCCAGTGGGTCCCCTCCCCCAACTTTCTCTGAGCCTTCGGGGTCCATGTGACCTGGCCATTTAGCCCATGGTGTGCAAAAAGGTGCCGCTCAGAGGTATAACAACCCAACGTAAAAGAACACGCTGGATGGTCTTGACGGGAGGCTACCATTTGTCTCCTAACAGCTATTCCAGTGGGTCCCCTCCCCCAACCTTCTCTGAGCCTTTGGGGTTCATGTGACCTGGCCATTTAGCCCATGGTGTGCAAAAAAGTGCCGCTCAGAGGTAAAACAACCCAACAACCCAAAGTAATTTCCTCTTTTCTGGCCAAATATAGCCCACAAATATAGATTTTCAGAGTCAAGTCCCTTACCCCAAAATTTTCTAAGCCCTTGGGATTTTTGTGACCTGACCAGTTAGCCCATTATGTGCAAAAATATGTGCTCAGAGGTAAAACAATCCAACAACTCCATTGCCTCAATTTCCTCTGAGTCCTTGTGACCTTGCCATTTAGACCATTATATGCAAAAAAAGTACCTCAAAGGTAGAATAAGCCAATTTTTTTCAAGTGCAAAAATTAAAACTTTCCAAACTTTCCTCCCACAATAAAAAAACAAGTAGCCACTTCTCGAGCTTCCTTTATGTTGGAATAAAACGAAGTAACCAAAAGATAAGTATGTGAAGTGGAAGGGCAAACAAGTCTGTCCCCAGAAGCGAATGAGATATCGAACCAAGGTGTACTTTTCTTCCTCTCTCCGTCGGTAAGGAGCCACAGGCTGCTGCTGCTCCTCTTCTTCTTTTGCTCTCCTTAGCCAGACAAAAGCTCTCACCGTTGATTGAGTCGAAGTGGGGGAAAACAGAATTTCTCCTTCGGTTTGCCAAAGTCAACACTCTCCGTCGTCGATCTGCCGTCTCCTGGGAGATTCGGAGAAGTGGAACATCACACGCCTCTGGATAAGCGAACCCGATGGGGTTGGCGGCGATCTTAGCACCGCTTATTGGCGGTGGAATTTTGCGCGTGGTTGGTGGAGGCGTTCATTCGTCGGTGATGACGAATCGGGAGGTAACGCCCGGTGGTCCACTTTGTTCACTTCCGTTTTGCTCGTTTGCAGCCGAAATCCGACTTTTGTGTTCAGACGAGAGCGTTTGCCAGGACTCTCTGCAGAGCACATATTGGCTCCGTGCGATGTTTTTAAAGTTCGTGGATGAAGTGCGAAATGTTCGATGTTTATATGGGAATAAGTTTCTCAGATGAGAAAAAAATTCCACCAATAATGAATCGTAAAACGGATCATTCAAAGAATTCGAAGTATGCTATTCAAACTGTTTTCAGAGATAATTTCATGAATATGTTTGATTTCGTTCTACGACGGATGTGCTATTTTCCACAGTATTGATCGAATAAAATCATTCAAAAACTTGAAAGTGAACCAGGATTAACCCTTAATCTCCCACGCAGACGATCCATCGTCACCGTTTAAAATCTCATATTACACTGAGGGGCGGGGGTGGCTCAGTCGGTAGCGCGCCAGGCTCATAATCTGTAGTTCCCAGGTTCGAGTCCCAGCTGGGTCAGCGTTGAGATTTATCTCCGTAAAATTCCCCCCCCCCCTGCCCACGGTCAGTAGGGGACACCGATGGGCTTGGAAAGGCCGCCGTCCGTCGCATGGGACGTTGAGCCGTGGCCCCGTGTGTGGGAGAGTCATACCCTGTGCACGTTAAAAACACGCTGGATGGCCTTGACGGGAGGCTACCATTTGTCTCCCAACAGTTGTTCCAGTGGGTCCTCTCCCCCAACCTTCTCTGAGCCTTCGGGGTCCATGTGACCTGGCCATTTAGCCCATGGTGTGTAAAAAAGTGCCGCTCAGAGGTAAAACAACTTAACCCATATTACACTGCCCTATCAAAATTTAAAGAATTTCAATGTTATGTCAATGGGAATCTAATTTCGAAGCTCTATAACTTCTAAAATATGCATTTAATGACAAAATATGACTGAGCATAAATTAAAGATCATAATAAAATCTATTTATATCTCGATTTTCAAAAATATTCGTTCGATATTTAAAGAGTTATGAAAGAGCGAATGTTTACCAGCAAATTATCTCGTTCTATAAAAATTTAAAAAAATTCTTAATTCTCTAATATTGAAATGATCATTACGAAAAATCCCAAAATGTATATTTACTTCATTTAATGGCTTGAAGAAATACTTATTATTTAAGTTTTAATTGATTTCAGAATTTCAGAGGTGGATTCTTGTGGCACATTACAATAAAAAACAATGAATGTAATAATAAAAACTATAAATTATCCTCAAGTAGCTGTTTGCAACAGAGGTCTGAGACCTCTGTGGTCCTCCCACTCCCCGATACGGAACCACCTTGTCGAGGTGGGGGGCTTGAGGACCTAAATGAAGTCGAAGTCTGTGCTGACCGGAGTGGGACCTGTTGGACAGGTTAAGATGGAAGATGGGCCGGACTGAGAGTTTCCGTCACGGGAGCCGAGGCAACTTGAATCTTTACAGTACTGTGCGAATTAGTTGGGACAAGCGAAGGAACGCCAAGTCCCTTCTGCTGCAGAGTCTAAACTGCTGCAAGTCTAAACTTGTTCCTAACCTTCTGCTGCAAGTAATTCCCCGCCCTGCCCACGGTCAGTAGGGGACACCGATGGGCTTGGAAAGGCCGCCGTCCGTCGGATGGGACGTTAAGCCGTGGTCCCGTGTGCGGGAGAGACATACCCTGTGCACGTTAAAGAACACGCTGGATGGCCTTGACGGGAGGCTACTATCTGTCTCCCAACAGCTGTTCCAGTGGGTCCCCTCCCCCAACCTTCTCTGAGCCTTCGGGGTCCATGTGACCTGGCCATTTAGCCCATGATGTGCAAAAAAGTGCCGCTCAGAGGTAAAACAACCCAACCCAACTCTGCTGCAAGTCTAAACTTGCGCGTGCAGCTTCCGGGCCACAGACGCTTCACCCCATTGAAGGAATGATGGACCGCTAAAAGTACATAGGCGTTCTGGAGGCGAAATTGGTCCCAACACTTCAGAAGCGAATGGGTATTTCAACAAATGGCGATGGAGTATTTCAACAGGATCTGGCTCCATGCCACAATTCTAAGCTTGCTAAGAGCTTCTTTACCCAGCAACATTCGAAGGTATTGGAGTGGCCAGGAAATTCACCCGATCTAAACCCCATTGAAAATTTGTGGGCCATTATTAAAGCGCGCATTCACTATTAACTACACCATTAAACAAATAAATATTTTAATTGTGTCTTTGTTATTGCATTTTCCTATTGTCCCAACTAATTTGCACAGTACTGTATATCCTTGTTTGTGGCGGTCCGGGACATAGATTAAATTTAGGTTTTCGCCGATGGATGAGCTTTACTCCTATTCTCCATTAGGTAGTCGGGGATGAGCTGTATCTTTATGGTACTGTCTTGCCCCTGACGGTAGAGAGTGGTAAACGTGGTACTGGTAGTGCTTTAGGCGGAACTAGTGGGTCTTGTCATCATATATATTTACCTGACCTCTGTGGCCAGAGTTTAATACGCCATAGAGAAAATCTGTGAGGGAAGCGAAACCTCGACAGGAACATAACACAGAAACATTCATACTTTACAGGGGGATCGAACCCAGGTTCCTTTGATTAGTAGCCAAAAACTCTAACCACTTGGCTATTACAGTTCTGAAATATTCCAGCTTCCATTACTCTTAAATACCAAACTCCTTCCTTTAAATCGCCCTGCCCACGGCCAGTAGGGGACACCGATGGGCTTCGAAAGGCCGCCGTCCATCGGATGGGACGTTAAGTCGTGGCCCCGTGTGCGGGAGAGCCATACCCTGTGCACGTCAAAGAACACGCTGGATGGCCTTGACGGGAGGCTACCATCTGTCTCCCAACAGCTGTTCCAGTGGGTCCCCTCCCCCAACCTTCTCTGAGCCTTCGGGGTCCTTGTGACCTGGCCATTTAGCCCATGGTGTGCAAAAAAGTGCCGCCCAGAGGTAAAACAACCCAACGTTAAAGAACACGCTGGAGAGCCTTGACGGGAGGCTACCATCTGTCTCCCAATAGCTGTTCCAGTGTGTCCCCTCCCCCAACTTTCTCTGAGCCTTCGGGGTCCTTGTGACCTGGCCATTTAGCCCATGGTGTGCAAAAAAGTGCCGCTCAGAGGTAAAACAACCCAACCCAACAGCTATTCCATTAGGTTTCCTCCCCCAACCTTCTCTGAACCTTCGGGGTTTATGTGACCAGGCCATTTAGCCCATGGTTGTGCAAAAACGTTCCGCTCAGAGGTAAAACAACCCAACCTATTGCTGATATAGACATTGGTTAAGAGTAGATGATAACTAAAGAGTTGAGATATCAGTTCTGGTTTCGATATCCATTTCCTTTCATTTGGATATATAGAGAACATTTCGAAATTTGCAATGAATATGTCCATCTACTTGAAACTATGTGTGTTTTGTCTCCCCTTTGGCACTCGGGTTCCTTCGCGAGCGACTCCATCAGAATGAACGAGCAGAGTCAATCAAGCGCTTCTAAGTGCTTCCTTCCTCTTCCAGGCCGCATAAAAGCCCGCTGTTCCATCGCTTCAGGAATCGTTACGAAATTATGTTAAAACGACAGGGGAAAGATGGCAGCAGTCACTTCGTTTAAGAGAATGGATCGCAGGAAATGTATTGGAATTTTGGCATCAAAAGAATTTTGAATGACAAGGATTCACTTCATTTGAGAGCACAGATCCATGAAAATGAGTCGAAAAATTTGGCATTAAAAGAATTTTGATTGGAAAGATTCACTTTAAGAGCGCAGATCCCAGATCCACTTCGTTTGGTAGCACAGTTCAACGGAAATGTTTCGGAATTTTGGCATCAAAATAATTTTTACTGGGTCACTTTCTCATCCTTCAGGATTATAGTTTCGGGAAATCTTTTACAGTTATTACATCGAAATATTTTGACTGATATTTTTTGTGAGAATGATAGATGATGCTAAGTAGCCAACAGAATGTTAAAAATCCTCTCACAAACCAAATGCCTTCGATTTTAAATTCAGATACTTCTTTTTTTCTTTCAAGAAGATGTCATATGATGTTTACACTTTAGTACTTCAATGACTGCTGTGAATCTCGATATACAGGGGCGGTCTCGAACTTTCCCAATATTTTATCTCGGTGTCACATAACTTTGCATATTTCTTTTTTTATTTCTATTAATAGCTGCTAATGGAGATTTCAATTGGCGAAATCATTCTTACGTAACGGTACTTTTATAGGCGTTTTTTAGTGATTTCTTTCATGTTTAAATGATTAGAATATTTTGTGTCATTTCTTTAAAAATTTTTGAGGTGTTTTCTTTTGTATGATGCTATTAAGTGATGAGAATATCTAGTTTAATTAAAAATAGATTATTTGTGGTAGAAAACCACAAGGTGAGTGTTTGGTTGTTTTACCTCTGAGCGGCACTTTTTTGCACTCAGTGGGCTAAATGGCCAAGTCACAAGGACTCCGGGGGCTCAGAAAGTTGGAGGGAGGGGACCCACTGGACAGCTGTTTTGAGACAGACGGTAACCTCCCGTCAAGGCCATCCAGCGTGTTCTTTTACGTGCACAGGGTATGGCTCTCCCGCACACGGGGCCACAGCTTAACGTCCCATCCGACGGACTGCGGCCTTTCCAAGCCCACTGGTAACCCTACTGTGGGGATTTTGCGGAGATAAATCTCAATACTGGCCCAGGTGGGACTCGAACCTGGAAACTGCAGATTACGAGCCTGGTGCGCTACCTACTGAGCCACCCCCGCCCTACAAGATGAGGTGTGAACCTGTAAGATTAATGGACGCAGCAACACCTGATAGTGATGTGGGGGGGGGAACTAGGAGAGTTTCAGTCGGTAATACGCCAGGCTCATAATCTGCAGTTCCCAGGTTCGAATCTCATTTGGGCCAGCGTTGAGATTTATCTCCGCAAAACTCCCTGTCCACGGTCAGCTTGGGGACACCGATAGGTTTGAAAAGTCCACCGTTCATCGGAGCTGACGTTAGGCCATGGCCACGCGTGCGGGAGAACCATACTTTGTGCACGTTGAAGAACACACTGAATGGTCTTGACGGAAGGCTTCCATCTGTCTCCCAACGGCTGTCCAAGTGGGTCTCTTTCCCCCATCATTTTCTGAGCTTTTTGGGTCCTTGTGATCTGGCCATATAGCCCATCCAGTGGGTCTCTTTCATCCAAAGGTCTCTGAATGCGTGCAACTCTTGGGGTCTTAGTGACTTGACCATTTTAGCCCACTGTGTGCGCAAAATTGTTAATCTCTGGGTTGAGTTATTTTACCTCTGAGAGGCTTTTTTGCACACAATGGGCTAAATGGCCAGGTCACAAGGATCCAAAGGGCTCAGAAAAGATTGGGAGTGTGGCGCCCACTGGATAACTGTTGGGAGACAGATGATAGCCTCCCGTCAAGGCCATCCAGCATATTTTTTAACGTGCATAGGGTATGGCTCTCCAGCATACGGGGCCACGGCTTAACGTCTCATCCGACGGACGACGGCCTTTCTAAACGCATCGGTGTCCCTTATTGATCTAGGACAGAGCAGGGAGTTTTGTAGGGATATATCTCAACGATGGGTTGGGTTGTTTAACCTCTGAGCGGCACTTTTTTGCACACCATGGGCTAAATGGCTAGGTCACATGGACCCCGAAGGCTCAGAGAAGGTTGGGGGAGGGGACCCACTGGAACAGATGTTGGGAAACAGATGGTGGCCTCCCGTCAAGGCCATCCAGCGTGTTCTTTAACATGCACAGGGTATGGCTCTCCCACACACGGAGCCACGGCTTAACGTCCCATCCAACGGACGGCGGCCTTTCCAAGCCCATCGGTGTCCCCTACTGACAGTGGGCAGGGCGAGGAATTTTGCGGAGATAAATCTCAACGCTGACCCAGCTGCTTCTCGACCCTGGGAACTACAGATTACGAGCCTGGCGCGCTACCGACTGAGCCATCCCCGTCCGTATCTATCTATGGTAAAACAACGCAACATCCACGATGTTTCCTCTAATGTTTTTCTTTTTTCATGCGGGATTGTTCTGAACGGCGATATTGCTGTCAGCCATCAGCTAAGAACTTCTCTAACCTGATTGATAAGTCAATAATCTCGTTTCACAGAACTCAAGGAAATAAATCCGTTTCCTCGTTATTCATTAGTCCTCTAATCACTACCTCATCGTGCATTATGAAATTAAAGAAGATCGGCAGTGAAGAATTCCAGTTCAGTTGGCCAAATGAACGAGCAAAGAGAGAGAAAAAAGAACTTTTCGGGTCAGAGTCTGAGTAACGAAAAGCCTTCAGCTCTGGACGGCCTCGAAGAGAACTAAATAATTCTACTTTGTCGTCGTGCGTAGAAAAGAAGTCTGAGAGAAACAAGTCTTGTTTCCTAAAGGAAGAAAAGAATCAATTTCCAACTTGTGTCAAGTCTGTCACCGTCTCCTTTTCATCAAGGCTCTTCTTTTCGGGCAGCAGATTTCCACCAGGCTCGGTCGTCGCCGCAACAGAAAGGAGAGGACGCTGTTTGCGAAGAGTCTGTTGAGTGCGGCTCGATCGCCACAGCGAGAAAACATCGCCACCAATGGAATCAATGAGGGGTGTGGAAGTCAGGGGGTGCTGAAGAGGGGGGGGGATGCTCGAATCTCGTCTCTTTGCCTCATGCATTGATGGCACGTTTTGATTGAGAATCTTTTTCTTCTCTTTTTTTTAATTGAATGAACGAGAAGAAAGTGGCGATAGGGAGACGATCGACTCTTTTTACTCATTTCACGATAAGCTGGTTCCTGCGATTCCAAAAAGAAAAAGGTTTCGCGGACCTTTAAATACAGTGAGGCTCTGAATGACTTAGTGAAGAATAAGATGGTGGTCTTTGGAAGTTGTCAGTTTGAAACTGCTTTTTTTTATGACTTTATTATATTCTACAGCAGAACTTTGGAGTTAATAAAGGGAGAGGAAAAGTGATCCGGGAGAAATTCAGCAGGAATGAATCGGAGCACGCTAGGGGCGGGGGTGGCTCAGTTGGTAGCGCGCCAGGCTCGTAATCTGTAGTTCCCAGGTTCAAGTCCCAGCTGGGTCAGCGTTGAGATTTATCTCCGCAAAATTCACCGCCCCTACCCACGGTCAGTAGGGGACACCGATGGGCTTGGAAAGGCCGCCGTCCGTCGGATGGGACGTTAAGACGTGGTTCTGTCCGTCGGTTAAGACGTGGCCGCCGTCCGTCGGATGGACGTTAAGACGTGGTGGAGAGCCATACCCTGTACAAGTTAAAGAACACGGATGGCCTTAACGGAAGGTTACCATCTGTCTCCTTACTAGCTGTTCCAGTAGGTCCCTTCCCCAACCTTCTCTGAGCCTTCGGGGTCCATGTGACCTGGCCATTTAGCCCATGGTGTGCAAAAAAGTGCCGCTCAGAGATAAAACAACCCAACGTTAAAGAACACGCTGAATGGCCTTGACGGGAGGCTACCATCTGTCTCCCAACAGCTGTTCCAGTGGGTCTCCTCCCCCAACCTTCCCTGAGCCTTCGGGGTCCTTTTGACCTGGCCATGGAGCGTGTGCAGTTACTGCACACGCTCAATATTTCCGTGAGTGAGCCCACACGATCTAGTATCAAAATAATATGACCACCTACAGTCGCTCAAAAAACTATCCGAACACCATGGTTGATCACAGAATTCAGAAAAAATATTTGGCAACGCCTTTTTTTAGAAATTAGTGATCTTGCAACCTTCGTGTCACGTGATTACAGAATGCAGCAAAAATATCTGGAGCGTGTGCAGTTACTGCACACGCTCCAGTTTGCTGTGAACGGTAACTGCACACGCTCAATATTTCCGTGACTTGAGTGCACACGATCTAGTATCAAAATAATATGACCACCTACAGTCGCTCAAAAAAGTATCCGAACACTATGGTTGATTACAGAATTCAGAAAAAATATCTGGCAACGATTTTTTTTTAGAAATGAGTGATCTGGCAACCTTCGTGTCACGTGATTACAGAATTCAGGAAAAATATCTGGAGCGTTTACAGCAACTGTACACGCTCCAGTTACCGTTCACAGCAAACTGGAGCGTGTGCAGTTACTGCACACGCTTCAGTTTGCTGTGAACGGTAACTGCACACGCTCATTATTTCCGTGAGTGAGCCCACACGATCTAGTATCAAAATAATATGACCACCTACAGTCGCTCAAAAAAGTATCCGAACACTATGGTTGATGACAGAATTCAGAAAAAATATCTGGCAACGATTTTTTTAGAAATAAGTGATCTGGCAACCTTCGTGTCACGTGACACGAAGGTTGCCAGAACACTAATTTCTAAAAAAATCGTTGCCAGATATTTTTTCTGAATTTTGTCATCAACCGTAGTGTTCGGATACTTTTTTGAACGACTGTACAGACGACAAAATATTATGATTTTTGTAGGATTTTTGGAGGCTGCCATAACCGAAACAATTGCAGGAGCAGTTTTCGACAATGACGACCACGCGCCTTTTTCTAACGCCACATAATTCACTCGTGATTTACATTTTAGAGCAATTTCTGAAAACTGTCTGATCATTTCAAACGAACGACATGTAAATATCAAATGATCTCGTTGCTTTGGAACATTTCCTCCTCTTTTGATGGCACAAAAACCATTTTTTTCTGGATATTTTTTATCATTCGTTTGCGCAGTAGTGGCGATAAAATTTTGATTTGACAAGTTACACATATTTTAAAAACGAAATATGTGAACCCACATGTTATGCCAATGGGAGGACGTTGAGCTCTAAGTTTTATAAATTTGGAAACAAGCTTTATGGGAATAAATATGGGTGATGATAAAGATGCCAATCCAATGACTTTATTTAAATCTTGTTTTTTTTTTTCTCTCCACAACATATATTTTAGTGTTTAAAGTTATGGCAGCTGAAATACTGAACAACAGTACTGTTTTTTCGAAACATTTTCCATAAAAAAGAGGAAAAAATTTAAGAATGATTATACAGGCTTAAAAAATGACATTTTAATGTAGTGTTTACCGGCAGTTGTGCCTAAAGGGTTCCTCAAGTTTTGCTTAAGAGATCCACGAATTTTGCTTAAGCTATCTGAGAGTTATTCCTAGGTAGTCCCCGAGTTGTGCCTAAGGTTTGGGTTGTTTTACCTCTGAGTGGCACTTTTTTTACACACCAAGGGCTAAATGGCCAGGTCACATCGACCCCGAAGGCTCAGAGAAGATTTGGGGAGGGGACCCACTCGAACAGATGTTAGGAGACAGATGGTAGCCTCCCGTCAAGGCCATCCAGTGTGTTCTTTAACGTTGGGTTGTTCTACCTATGACCGACACTTTTTTTGCACACCATGGGCTAAATAGCCAGGTCACCAGGACCCCGAAGGCTCAGATAAGGTTGTGGGAGGGGACCCACTGGAACAACTGTTGGGAGACAGATGGTAGCCTCCCGTCAAGACCATCCAGCGTGTTTTTTAACGTTGGGTTGTTTTACCTCTGAGCGGCACTATTCTGCACACCATGGGCTAAATGGCCAGGTCACAAGGATCCACAAGGCTCAGAGAAGGTTGGGGGAAGGGACCCACTGGAACATCTGTTGGGAGACAGATGGTAGCCTCCCGTCAAGGCCATCCAGCGTGTTCTTTAACGTGCACAAGGTATCACTCTCCCGGTCACGGAGCCACGGCTTAACGTCCCATCCGACGGACGGCGGCGTTTACAAGCCCATCGGTGTCCCCTTCTGACCCTGGTCAGGGTGGGGAGTTTTGCGGTGATAAATCTCAACGCTGACCCAGCTGGGACTCGAACCTGGGAACTATAGATTACGAGCCTGGCGCGTTACCGACTAAGCCACCTGCACCGACTGAGCCACCTGCTGAGGTCATGCACATTGACATTAATTTAATGAAAGAAATTAAAATGTTGAAACACTACACTGGAACCTTTCTTCGTGGACATCAGATTCCAGGCAATGATGACGATTAGCCTTTAATCTGCGGCTTCTCATCACGGAAGGAATTCTTCTCAGCCCAATGGCTGCTGGCCAATGACTGCTTCGGGTCGTGAAGAGGTGAAGTTGACGACACAACTCCCGGAAAGGTCATAAAAGAGTGTGACCCTTGTGAGCCATTCGAGCCAGCTGATGTCAAGCCGAGCAGAAGGAACTGTGGGGTGATAAAAGATGAAATGACCGATTCTGTCGTCTCAGCAATGAAGTGGGCGAAGTGAAGGTTCCGTGTCCTTTCTCTTCCTATCTGCATTTCTCGGCTGCACGGTTTTGTTATTCAGGATACACACTCCCGCTCAGAATTGTCACGAATCTTTACCAGCAAGTGAGAAAGAAAAATTTCTTCTCCTGGAGACGTCAAACGACGCCGAAAATCTCGTAATCCACGCCGTTAAATTTTTTGCCTTTGTTCAGTAAATATTTTGGAAGTTGTTCCACTTCTGAACAAGTTGGGTTGGGCTGTTTTATCTCTCAGCGGCACTTTTTTGCACACCATGGGCTAAATGGCCAGGTCACACGGACCCCGAAGGCTCAGAGAAGGTTGGGAGAGGGGACCCACTGGAACAGATGTTGGTAGACAGATGGTAGCTTCCCGTCAAGGCCATCCAGCGTGTTCTTTAACGTTGGGTTGTTTTACCTCTGAGCGGCACTTTTTTGCACACCATGGGCTAAATGGCCAGGTCACATGGACCCCGAAGGCTCAGAGAAAGTTGGGGGAGGGGTTGGGTTGTTTTACCTTTGAGCGGCACTTTTTTGCACACCATGGGTTAAATGGCCAGGTCACATGGACCCCGAAGGCTCAGAGAAAGTTGGGGGAGGGTTTGGGTTGGGTTGTTTTACCTCTGAGCGGCACTTTTTTGCACACCATGGGCTAAATGGCCAGGTCACATGGACCCCGAAGGCTCAGAGAAGGTTGGGGGAAGGGACCCGCTGGAACAGCTGTTGGGAGACAGATGGTAGCCTCCCGTCAAGGTCATCCAGCGTGTTCTTTAACGTTGGGTTGTTTTACCTCTGAGCGGCACTTTTTTGCACACCATTGGCTAAATGGCCAGGTCACATGGACCCCGAAGGCTCAGAGAAGGTTGGGGGAAGGGACCCACAGGAACAGCTGTTGGGAGACAGATGGTAGCCTCCCGTCAAGGCCATCCAGTGTGTTCTTTAACGTTGGGTTGTTTTACCTCTGAGTGGCACTTCTTTGAGATGGTAGCCTCCCGTCAAGGCCATCCAGTGTGTTCTTTAACGTGCACTGGGTATGGCTCTTTCCCTCACACGGGGTCACGGCTTAACGTCCATCTGACGGACGGCGGCCTTTCCAAGCCTATCGGTGTCCCCTACTGACCGTGGGCAGGGCGGGGAATTTTGCAGTGATAAATCTCAACGCCGACCAAGCTGGGACTCGAACCTGGGAATTACAGATTACGCGACTGGCGCGCTACCGACTGAGTCACCCCACCTGTCTTCTGAACGGGATTTTGTCAGTTGGTAGGGCGCCAGGCTCGTAATCTGCCTTTTCCAGTTCGAGTCCCGTATGGGCCAGTATTGAGATTTACCTCCGCAAAACCTATCGCCTTTCCCTCCGACAGTAGGGGACACCGATGGTCGTGGAAAGGACGCCGTCCGTCATATGGGATGTTAAGCCATAAGCTGTGTGCAGTAAGAGTCCTAATCCTGTGCACGTTAAAAACACAGTGAATGGCTTTGACGGGAAGCTTCCATCTGTCTCCTACAGTTGCCCTTGTCACTTGAATTCACTTGAAGTGAGGGATGATTAATAGTGGGTCCTATTCACACATTCTCTGAGTAATCGGGGTCCTCGTGAACTCGCCATTTAGTGTGTGCAAAAAAGTGTCGTTCAGAGATAATTGTATTCATGGTTCTCTTAAATAGGTACAGTCGCTCAAAAAAATATTCGAACACTATGGGTGATTACAGAATTCAGGACAAAAAATCTGGCAACGATTTTTTTAGAAATTAGTGATCTGGCAACCTTCGTGTCATGACACGAAGGTTGCCAGATCACTAATTTCTAAAAAACAATCGTTGCCAGATATTTTTTCTGAATTCTGTAATCAACCATAGTGTTCGGATAATTTTTTATATACATAATGCGTATGAATATATAATGCAATGAATATGGAGCGTGTGCAGTTACCGTTCACAGCAAACTGGAGCGGTTGCGGTTAATGTTCACAGCACATTGGATCGTGTGAGCTCACAAAGACCTAGATCGTGTGGGCTCACTCACGGAAATATTGAGCGTGTGCAGTTACCGTTCACAGCAAACTGGAGCGTGTGCAGTAACTGCACACGCTCCGGTTTGCTGTGAACGATAATCTGGAGCGATACAGTTGCTGTACACGCTCCAGATATTTTTCCTGAATTCTGTAATCACGTGACACACGAAGGTTGCCAGATCACTAATTTCTAAAAAAATCGTTGCCAGATATTTCTTCTGAATTCTGTAATCAACCATAGTGTTCGAATATTTTTTTGAGCGACTGTAGATTAATATACGTTGAAACTTAACAGAAATAGATTCACTTACTTGTGAGTCAATATCCTAATGTTTCGACCTCTGGCTGTGGTCGTCATCCGAGGAGGCTACAGCTTTGTTGAAACTTTCTTTGAAACGGCCCAACGGATTATGGGCGGGGGTGCTCAGTCTGTAGCGCGACTCAGGATTGTAGCAGACTCGTAATCTGTAGTTCCCAGGTTCAAGACCCAGCTGGGTCAGCGTTGAGATTTATCTCCGCAAAAATTCCCCGCCCTGCCCACGGTCAGTAGAGGACACCGATGGGCTTGGAAAGGCCGCCGTCCGTCGGATGGGACGTTAAGCCGTGGCCCGTGTGCGGGAGAGCCATACCCTGTGCACGTTAAAGAACACGCTGGATGGCCTTGACGGGAGGCTACCATCTGTCAAGCCCAACGGATTCTACCAACCCAACGAAGCTACAACCCAAGCCCAACGGATTCTGCTCACAGATCTTCTTCCCCAAAAATCTTTCTATGGCGTATTAAACTGACAGACTCCTGTCAAAACTCTATAGCAAGTAGCTGCTTGAGGGGAAATTTATTTTTCAATTCTTTCTAAGAAATGAAATATTCTAGAAAACCTCTAGGGAATGATATTAGGGAACAGATTAATAATAGAATAATCTTAAAAAATTGATGGATATTAATTCGAAAAATTTAATCGATGATAAATCTTAGGTAATGTATAAAGAATAATCCTATGAATCCAATAGGCAATAATTCCAATAGATCCGCAAAAAACATTTTGGAGAATAAAATAATTTTTACCAATTAATCTCTGATATATTTCCACAAACTGATTCCTAAATCGTCCCGCCCTGCCCACGGTCAGTAGAGGACACCGATTTGCTTGGAAAGGCCGCCGTCCGTCGAATGGGACGTTAAGCTGTGACTCCGTGTGTGGGAGAGCCATACCCTGTGCACGTTAAAGAACACGCTGGATGACCTTGACGAGAGGCTACCATCTGTCTCCCAACACTGTTCCAGTGGGTCCTCTCCCCCAACCTTCTCTGAGCCTTCGGGGTCCTTATGACCTGGCCATTTAGCCCGTGGTGTGCAAAAAAGTGCCGCTCAGAGGTAAAACAACCCAACGTTAAAGAACACGCTGGATGGCGTTGACGAGAGGCTACCATCTGTCTCCCAACAGCTGTTCCAGTGGTTCCTCTCCCCCAACCTTCTCTGAGCCTTCGGGGTCCTTATGACCTGGCCATTTAGCCCGTGGTGTGCAAAAAAGTGCCGCTCAGAGGTAAAACAGCCCAACGTTAAAGAACACGTTGGATGGAATTGACGGGAGGCTACCATCTGTCTCCCAACAGCTGTTCCAGTGGGTCCCTCCCACAACCTTCTCTGAGCCCTCTGGGTCCTTGTGACCTGGCCATTTAGCCCATGGTGTGCAAAAAAGTGTCGCTCAGAGGTAAAACAACTCAACGTTAAAGAACACGCTGGATGGCCTTGAAGGGAGGCTACCATCTGTCTCCCAACAGCTGTTCCAGTGGGTCCCCTCCCCCAACCTTCTCTGAGCCTTCGGAGTCCATGTGACCTGGCCATTTAGCCCATGGTGTGCAAAAAAGTGCCGCTCAGAGGTAAAACAACCCAACCCTGAATATCTCTAATAAGACTCGTCTTCCAGTCCTCATGTGATAGAAGTAAAATAGCAATTTCGGCATGCCTTTTATCCCCAAATCTTCTAGATCTGATGGCAAATGAGGCCTCAAGGAAGCTTCAGTTGAACAAGTGGATTCCCAATGAGTTGCACTAATTGCGTCTCCCTGCTCTTCAAAGACGCTCTTCAAGGCTTTGTTTCGGAAGAGTGGACGATGATGGATTCCCTTCGGTAGCAAACGCCGAAACAATTCGATCTCCTGTTGGACAGCCTCTCTTCCGAAGAGATGATTGTCTGATATCCGAATTCACTAAGAAGACGAACTGCACAGCAACTATTCGAACACTTAGCGAAAACAACACCCACGATGACGAAACACAGACACTGAAGGGGGGGGGGGACGCTTTATGTGCAACGTAGATACTGAAGGAAAAGAATTTAAAAATAAATATCAGCAATGAAGGAAAAACTCTTTATCTTTATCTTAAATGTTAGATGAAAAGCTTTCCTTTAATGGACATAAATACTGAAGGAAAAACGCCTTATCTTCAGCACAAATACTAAAGAAAAAACGCCTTATCTTCAGCATAAATACTAAAGGAAAAACGCCTTATCTTCAGCATAAATACTAAAGGAAAAACGCCCTATCTTCAGCATAAATACTAAAGGAAAAACGCGTTATCTTCAGCATAAATACTAAAGGGAAAAACGCGTTATCTTCAGCATAAATACTAAAGGGAAAATGTGTTATCTTCAGCATAAATACTAAAGGAAAAACGCCTTATCTTCAGCATAAATACTAAAGGAAAAACGCTTTATCTTCAGCGTAAATACTAAATGTAAAAAGGGCTTATCTTCAACATAAGTACTAAAGGAAAAACGCCTTATCTTCAGCATAAATACTAAAGGAAAAACGCTTTATCTTCAGCATAAATGCTAAATTAGAAACGCCTTATCTTCAGCATAAATGCTAAATGAAAAACGTTTTATCTTCCACATAAATACTAATTGACAAGCTTTCCATAAATACCGAAGGAAGGAGTAACGTTTTATCTTCAGCATAAATACTAAAGGTAGAGCTTTCCATAATCGATGCAAAGAAACGAAGGAATGTTTTACTCTTTAGAGAACGAACAAAGAACAGAAAATTACATCCCATCTGGCGTTAACACGATTTGTTTCAACTGCGGAATATTATCTTTAACATTGAATTCTGAACAGAAAAATTCTTTACATAGAGGATGAATAATGACCTGTTTTAAACTGTAATATTTTTACACTGTTGAATACTGAACAGATAAACGCTTCATATTGAGAATAAATATCGATAAATTTCAAACCAGGGAACAAATACTTGAGATCCAGAATGAAACAGAATAAATAATAAGAAGTCTTAACTTAAAAGTCTTAAGTGGCATGATGTTTGGTGAATCTTTTCACTTTATCACTATCACTTGGCAATTTAACACAAAACGAAGACGTACAGAATACACTCATCTTTTCTGCTTATAAACAAATACTGATTAATTTTAAACCAAGGCATATTTTCATCTATAATGAATACTAACATGAACCCTTTTAAAATGCGGAATATTTTGCCACTAGGTAAATATTTAGTCAATGCATATTTAAATAAAGAATGTTCAGTTTTGCGAACAAAACACTGAATATTGACTACATAAACTTGCTGGCAAATAAATTTCGAAACTGAGAAATAATCGAAATCCTAAATATTCAAACCACACAAAGGACATTTAATTATTTAGTGATACAGATTACGTAGTAAATATTATAGGTTGATACTAGTCGCTATTCTAATATTTTAAAATACCCTTTATGTTTAACGTTCATTGTTAACTAAAATATTCAGCAGTTAAAACAAATCGTTGTTTATACATGTCAGCACACTTCCATAAAGCGATACATATTTAATTTTATAAACAAATTCAAAAGCTCATTCAAAGCTCCGAAATAATCAGAATCGTAAATACACTCAAACCACAGAAAAGAGCATTTTACTGTCTTCATTTATAAGTGCCTGCTATCTAATTCATTCCACAAACAGATGCACTTTTGAACATACAGATATGACTTAGTTTAGAATACCTTTCTTTTGCGTCGTATCCTTTGGCTATCCGTTCAATTTTTAAACAGTTATGTTCTGCGAACGTAGATAAAACGAAAAAAAAAAGAGCAACATAGCTCTAGGTTACTGACGTCTTTGTTCGTGAGGAGCATTGAACCGCATCCAGATCTTCTTGAACACTACTTGTTTGCGACGACGCAAATCTGGAGTGAAGAGAAGCACTTGGCATCACCGCAAGGCAGATGTAAAAGATTCAAAGAGCGGAATTAAGAGTCGCTGCTCTTTCAACAGATCCACTTATCTGTCGGTATTCTATTGAAGCAACAGCAAAATGGACGAAGCTTTCAGATAGAGAATGTCTCGTGTGCAGAGGGACTTTCAGGAGAATAACTCTTTAACATGTCGGTGTATCTTTCATCAAAATATTGTAAGAAATGATGAATCCTTTCAGTCGTCTTCTCAGTGGAGTTGATGATGCAGATGCGAAGAAATAGTCAAAGCTAAGACTTGAAGTGAAGGATGATTAAAATATGTTGAAATGTTCAGCAGCATGAGAGTCCAACGACAAAATGTCAATTGTATAGAGAGGAATATTGAGAAGATAATTCTTTAAAATGTCGATATACTATATTCCATTGAAGTATGGTATAAAAAAAATACCCTCTCAAGCAGCTGCTTGCCACAGAGGTCTAACAGGAGCCTGTCAGTTTAATTCGCTAGAGTAGAAGGTCAATGAGGATGGCAAGACCGCAGCAAAGGAACGACACATATAAATCATTCATTTAATATGTAATGTTCTTTGTATTGCTTTAAATTACGATGAATTCTTCTACTTTAATTACCCCTGGTGTACATTACAGATGCACATTATTTTTTAGATTTTTAAAAAATAGGATTGGGTTGGGTTGTTTTACCTCTGAGACAGACTTTTTTGCACACCATGGGCTAAATGGCCAGATCACATGGACCCCGAAGGCTCAGAGAAGGTTGGGGGAGGGGACCCACTGGAACAGCTGTTGGGAGACAGATGGTAGCCTCCCGTCAAGCCCATCCAGCGTGTTCTTTAACGAGCACAGGGTATGGCTCTCCCGCACACGGGGCCACGGCTTAACGTCCCATCCGACGGACGGCGGTCTTTCCAAGCCCATCGGTGTCCCCTACTAACCGCGGGCAGGGCGGGGAATTTTGCGGAGATAAATCTCAACGCTGACCCAGCTGGGACTCGAACCTGGAACCTTAAAAATAGGAAGAGATGTCTGTGGTCTTGCAATATTTGCAAAGTGTAGACCAGCTTTTAGTATATACTGCCATACAATTCAAACTTAGTGAAGAGCCACAGGGAGAAAAAAACTATTCCTAAATATCCTCAGAAAAGATTCTCTACTTAAAAACGAAAACATACAATTCTAATGAGTAATGAATTGAAGAAAGAAAACTAGATTTTTAATGAATCTGGAAAATATCTTGATTAGAAAACAGCGACATACAGTGGCTTAAAAAAATATCCGAACACTATGGTTGATGACAGAATTCAGAAAAAATATCTGTCAACGTTTTTTTAGAAATTAGTGATCTGGCAACCTTCGTGTCACGTGACACGAAGGTTGCCAGATCACTAATTTCTGAAAAAAATCGTTGCCAGATATTTTTTCTGAATTCTGTCATCAACCATAGTGTTCGAATACTTTTTCGAGCGACTGTAGGTGGTCATATTATTTTGATACTAGATCGTGTGGGCTCACTCACGGAAATATTGAGCGTGTGCAGTTACCGTTCACAGCAAACTGACGCGGTTGCGGTTAATGTTCACAGCACATTGGATCGTGTGAGCTCACAAAGACCTGGATCGTGTGGGCTCACTCACGGAAACATTGAGCGTGTGCAGTTAACGTTCACAGCAAACTGGACCGTGTGCAGTAACTGCACACACTCCAGTTTGCTGTGAACGGTAACTGGAGGGTGTACAGTTGCTGTACACGCTCCAGATATTTTTTCTGAATTCTGTAATCAACCAGAGTGTTTGGATACTTTTTTGAGCGGCTGTACATTTTAATAAGTACTATGAATTGGCAAAATCGTTTGGTTATTCACCTAAAAACGTTTGGTTAAAAAATTGGACGAAATGAACTTGATTCTTAATACTGATTATTTGTTTTATGAGTGGTAAGTACTTTTGCAACGAACCACTGGTTCGAAGGGACTGAGGTAAACGATTTTTTTAATGTCATTTCCATCCTTTGTGTAAAGGACAGTCTTCCCTTTTTTAATTAAAAAATAAAATTAATTTAATGAAAAGAATGAGAATTTGAATTTTCCGTCAAACCATTTGAGAGTTATAGTGAAACAAATATAAAAAGCCAATAAATATGTAATGTTATATGTAAATGTAATAAATATGTAATATGTAAGTGGGAAAAAATCAGTTATATCGAGAACGCTTTCTCAGACGAATCAACGGCAGTTAACAGATCTGGATGAGGGGAGGGAATATAAAGTAAAGTGGGGGGAATGAGTAGCAGTAGTATCTATTTCCTCGGAACAAATATACATATTACAGAATAATAAGAAAGAATTGTGACAATATCGGAAGAAATATCCAATAATCTTCCACGAGATTAAGCAATCTCTTGTGGAAGAAATAATTTTAAAAAATGCAATTGCATTTTTCACATTAAGAGTAAAAGCGTTTAACACTAAATGAAACTTGACAGTATAAAGTTTTTACTTTCGTTTTAGTGGCCTTTAAAAATATTTTGGAAAAAAAAGTACATGATATTTATTATTATTATTATTATTATTATTTATTCCATCAAAGAGGGGGAAGGGGGAATAATCCCCTTGGACTCCCCATCTTTCTGGGGGCGGGGGGGCCCAGTCGGTAGCGTGCCAGGCTCGTAATCTGCAGTTCCCAGGTTCGAGTCCCAGTTGGGTCAGCGTTGAGATTTATCTCCGCAAAGCTCCCCGCCCTGCCCACGGTCAGTAGAGGACACCGATGGGCTTGGAAAGGTCGCCGTCCGTCGGATGGGACGTTCAGCCGTGACCCCGTGTGCCGGAGAGCCATACCTTGTGCACGTTAAAGAACGCACTGGATGGCCTTGACGGGAGGCTAACATCTGTCTCCCAATAGCTGTTCCAGTGGGTCCTCACCCCCCACCTTCTCTGAGCCTCCAGGGTCCTTGTGACCTGGCCATTTAGACGATTCTGTGCAGAAAAGCGCCGCTCAGAGGTAAAACAACCCAACGTTAAAGAACAAGCTGGATGGCCTTGACGGGAGGCTACCATCTGTCTCCCAACAGCTGTTGCAGTGGGTGCCCTCCCCCAACCTTCTCTGAGCCTTCGGGGTCCATGTGACGTGGCCATTTAGCCCATGGTGTGCAAAAAAGCGCCGCTCAGGGGTAAAACAACCCAACGTTAAAGAACAAGCTGGATGGCCTTGATGGGAGGCTACCATCTGTCTCCCAACAGCTTTTGCAGTGGGTCCCCTCCCACAACTTTCTCCGAGTCTTCGGGGTCCATGTGACCTGGCCATTTAGCCCATGGTGTGCAAAAAAGTGCCACTCAGAGGTAAAACAACCAAACTCAAATGATTGCTTCTTCAAGATACATTTAACAATATCCTGAATATAAAAATGTTCCGAAAGAAAGAATGTAGCTACTTTGAATGCAGCAGAAGAAACATATATTGCAGATAAAACTCGAAAACCATAAAAATGAAAAAGATCATTCTGTCTAGACATAATGCGAATTGCCTGGATTAGTGGATGCATAAATTTCTTGGCGTCTAGGGAGAAAATTATCATTGCTCTAAATGAGTGGTTTAAAGTGCTGACAGAAGGAAATGCAAAAATTAAAAATTTCGATAGGACACATTTCATTTTTTTAGAAAAATGTATGCTACTTTTATTTCATTTTTTCTTCAGATATCAGATCATTTTTTCTTCAGATATCAGAGCAATTTTGCTCTGATATGTGAAGTATTTGATAAAAAAAATGTGAATTAACAAAAAATTCGTATATCAATTTTTGTATTATCATTTTTTTTTCAAAAAAAGCATGGTACGATACAAAACCTTGACGGGAGGCTACCATCTGTCTCCCAGCAGCTGTCTATTAGGTCCCCTTCCCCCAACCTTCTCTGAGCCCATGGGGTCCTTGTGACCTGGCCATTGTGTGCAAAAAAAAAAGTCGCCCAGAGTTAACCCAATCCGCAAAAAAAATTTCCCAATACTCTTTCTAACATAGCGTAATCTGTAGTTCCCAGGTTCGAGTCCCAGCTGGGTCAGCGTTGAGATTTATCTCCGCAAAATTCCCCGCCCTGCCCACGGTCAGTAGGGGACACCGGTGGACTTGGAAAGGCCGCCGTCCGTCGGATGGGACGTTAAGCCGTGGCGCCGTGTGCGGGAGAGCCATACCCTGTGCACGTTAAAGAACACGCTGGATGGCCTTGACGGGAGAATACCATCTGTCTCCCAACAGCTGTTCCAGTGGGTCCCCTCCCCCAACCTTCTCTGAGCCTTCGGGATCCATGTGACCTGGCCATTTAGCCCATGGTGTGCAAAAAAGTGCAGCTCAGAGGTAAAACAACCCACCCAACTTTCTAACATAGTGTCATGACAACAGAAATTTAATCCGCAATAAACTGCGCATAAATTATCATGTCCGATTTTCCTACAACAATTACACTTCTGTCTTAATCACCGGATTTATTTCTTGTACGAAAAACAAAAAAATTTGACACCTTCTAATAAATTACTCATGTTCCTGTGATAGCCCCAGAGGCGTCTTTTCCAGATCAGCCCCATTTTCGGTGTATCGCAGCCCGCAAGAATGATGAATTGTGGTTCCCCGCATCTTTTCATCTGGGTGCTATGCGTCCTCACCGCAGCTGACAGAAAAGAACAAAGTCTCCTGTCTCCATTCCGCTTGGATCATTTTAGCCGCTGGAGTCTCGGCTCATCAATTATTTGTGCCAAACAGGCAGCAGGTCCTGAATTAGTTGCGAGCAGAAGTGGCTTTCCGACACGACACTGAAAAGAACAATTCATCAATATACAAAGATGGATCTCTTTCCCGATAAATCTCCAAAATGTTGCCCAACTAATAGCTACTTAGCCACTTTAAGAGGGATGTGAATTTTTCATAGGACCCGTAGCACTCCAGATGCATTTCCGTCTGGGCATAAATATTAGAGCAGCCAAAGCGTGGTGTTTGAAGGAGTGAAAATATTGCCCAGTCTCTGTTGGGAGTCTAAAATCTGGCTTGTTATCTTCACAAAAGATATCTAACAGAAATTTGGTTTCGGGAGATTAGAAATGAATTTTTGTTTGTTCACAAATATTGGAAGCATACAAGAATTGGGCTAGAATACTTTTTTTCTTTTAATCCATCTCACTTTATTGAATTTTTTAACAGATGTAATAGTAGAGTCGCTGAAAAAAAATATCCGAACACTATGGTTGATTACAGAATTTAGAAAAATATCTGGCAACGATTTTTTTTTTAGAAATTAGTGATCTGGCAACCTTCGTGTCACGTGACACGAAGGTTGCCAGATCACTAATTTCTAAAAAAAATCATCGCCACAATTTTTGTCCTTAATTCTGTAATCAACCATGGTGTTAGGATATTTTTTAATATATATAATGCAATGAATATGGAGCGTGTGCAGTTACCGTTCTCAGCTAATTGGAGCGGTTGCGGTTAATGTTCACAGCACATTGGATCTTGTGAGCTCACTCACGGAAATATTGAGCGTGTGCAGTTACCGTTCACAGCAAACTGGAGCGTGTACAGTAACTGCACACGCTCCAGTTTGCTGTGAACGGTAACTGGAGCATGTACAGTTGCTGTACACGCTCCAGATATTTTTCCTGAATTTTGTAATCACGTGACACGAAGGTTGCCAGATCACTAATTTCTAAAAAAAAAAATCGTTGCCAGATATTTTTTCTCAATTCTGTAATCAACCATAGTGTTCGGTTATTTTTTTAGCGACTGTACAATGTACTGTTGTAAATTGTTAAACAATATCTTAATAAATGATTTTTTAGAGTGTCTTTACGTTAATATATTGAAATTCAACGATCTGGAGGGTTTGTTTTTTGTTAATGTTTTTATTTAGGGGTTGTGTTGCTTTACCTCTAGACAGGGGGTGGGGGCGAGATTGGCTCATCCGCTAGCTCTCCAGCCTCTTCATCTGCAGTTCCCAGGTTCGAGTTTCACATGTGTCAGCGTTGAGATTTAACTCCATGAAACTGCCCACCCTACATTCGATCAGTGGGGCGAGGTTGGCTCAGTCGGTAACGCGCCAGATTCATAATCTTCAGTTCCCAGGTTCGAGTCCCAGCTGGGTCAGTGTTGTGATTTATCTCCGCAAAATTCTCCGCCCTGCCCACAGTCAGTAGGGGACACAGATGGGCTTGGAAAGGCCGCCGTCCGTCGGATGGGACGTTAATCCGTGGCCCCGTGTGCGGGAGAGCCATACCCTGTGCACGCTAAAGAACACGCTGGATGGCCTTGACGGGAGGCTACCATCTGTCTCCCAACAGCTGTTCCAGTGGGTCCCCTCCCCCAACCTTCTCTGATCCTTCGGGGTCCATGTGACCTGGCAATTTAGCCCCATGGTGTGCAAAAAAGTGCCGCTCAGAGGTAAAACAACCCAACTCTCTGAGCCTTCGGGGTTCTTGTGACCTGGAGATTTAGCCCATGGTGTGCAAAAAAGTGCCGTTCAGAGGTAAAACAACCGAACGTTAAAGAACACGCTGGATGGTCTTGACGGGAGGTTACCATGTCTCCCAACAGCTGTTCCAGTGGGTCCCCTCCCCCAACCTTCTCTGAGCCTTCGGGGTCCATGTGACCTGGCCATTTAGCCCATGGTGTGCAAAAAAGTGCCGCTCAGAGGTAAAACAACCCAACTCTCTGAGCCCTTCGGGGTTCTTGTGACCTGGCGATTTAGCCCATGGTGTGCAAAAAAGTGCCGCTCAGAGGTAAAACAACCCAACGTTAAAGAACACGCTGGATGGCCTTGACGGGGAGGCTACAATCTGTCTCCTAACAGCTGTTCCAGTGGGTCCTCTCCCCCAACCTTCTCTGAGCCTTCGGGGTCCATGTGACTTGGCCATTTATTCCATGGTGTGCAAAAAAGTGCCGCTCAGAGGTAAAACAACCCAACCCTCTAACTTAAAGAAATCAATAAGTTTTAAAACTCCGCGTATTCTAATTGTTCTTTTTAATTTTTGATTCATATTTTGATCTTTTCAATCTTCAGCTTCAGAAGAACACAAAAATCACTTTTGCGACCTATTTAAATCACTTTTATTACGCATTTTGAAGATCTGCCCGTTTCAATACATTCCAAAGCATCGCCTATCGAAAGGAAAAACCCTAAGCCATTGTTCTAAGGAAAAAAAAAACAGAAATGATCTTCGTATAGATTATTTTCTCTCAGATAGAAGCAGGAAACGAATCGCATTTTCCTTTCTGCCATTCGCCATTTCTCTCGCAGTGAAAAGCAGCCTCCATTTGGTTTCGGCTTAAATTACGATGCGTGCTTATTACTAACACTCGCAACCGGGAAGTGGTTGTGCTTGTTTCAGTAATCACAATCAATAAACACTTTGCATGGGAACGCGACCCCTGACTGGCAAAGGAAGGGGGGTGGGGGGTGGAGCAGCAACAGTAGTGCGACTCGCGCTCGCTCATTGCGCGTTGGGGGACCAGACCCAACGAATTTGCATCTCATTGTTGAACGGCTTGCGTTCGGTTTAGATTTTCCACCAATTGCATTTCGTGCCAGAGGTTGGGTGCCACTTGAAGGAAAGGAGACACCTGATGCCCTGAGGCAATTGGCTGGCTGGTTATTTACCCTGCGTTGTATTTTAGTCGATTCTTTAATGAATGCATTTCTTATGCATTGAAGTAGAAATCAACAGTTTCAGGATCTGTGCATCCGCTTAATGATCGAGGACGACCACTGGCGAATCATTTCGCTCCAGATAAAGTAACGGTAGATTACGCCCTCGGGATGTTCTTACGTGATGAAATGTGGACGTTTTATTTCGTTCTTAAACTGGTGCAACATGTTAAAAGAGTTCTGAGGTATTGGCCAAAAGCTTACGTTGCACAAAGGCACACTCATTTCAAACTCACGTTTTGTTTAGAGGGCGTTGGGTTGTTTTACCTCTGAGCGGCACTTTTTTGCACACCATGGGCTAAATGGCCAGGTCACAAGGACCACGAAGGCTCAGAGAAGATTGGGGGAGGGGACTCATTGGAACAGCTGATGGGAGACAAATGGTAGTCTCCCGTCAAGGCCATCCAGCATGTTCTTTAACGTTGGGCTGTTTTACCTCTGAGCGGCACTTTTTTGCACACCATGGGCTAAATGGCCAGGTCACAAGGATCCCGAAGGCTCAGAGAAGATTGGGGGAGGGGACTCATTGGAACAGCTATTGGGAGACAGATGGTAACCTCTCGTCAATGCCATCCAGCGTGTTCTTTAACGTTGGGTTGTTTTACCTCTGAGCGGCACATTTTTTGCACACCATGGGCTAAATGGCCAGGTCACATGGACCCCGAAGGCTCAGAGAAGGTTGAGGGAGGGGACCCACTGTAACAGCTGTTGGGAGACAGATGGTAGCCTCCCGTCAATGCCATCCAACGTGTTCTTTAACGTTGGGCTGTTTTACCTCTGAGCGGCACTTTTTTGCACACCATGGGCTAAATGGCTAGGTCACATGGACCCCGAAGGCTCAGAGAAGGTTGAGGGAAGGGAACCCACTGGAACAGCTGTTGGGAGACAGATGGTAACCTCTCGTCAATGCCATCCAGCGTGTTCTTTAACGTGCACAGGGTATGGTTCTCTCGCACATGGAGCCACGGCTTAACGTCCCATCAGACGAACGGCGGCCTTCCAAGCCCATCGGTGTCCCCTACTGACCGTGGGCAGGGCTGGGAGTTTTGCAGAGATAAATCTCAACTCTGACCCAGCTGGGACTCGAACCTGGAAAGTGCATATTACGAGCCTGGCGCGCTACCGATTGAGCCATCCCCGCCCCCCAAAAGGCTGAAGTAACTGACTGAAATTCCTTGCTTTATATGGTAGCCATTGTTCACACCTGGCTATCTATCGTCATTTGGAAGTAGAAAGTTCCGGATCAAATCATTCCTAGTCATTCTCCTCAAATAAACTGTCCGGCGGGACAATTTCATAATGCAACCGATAAACACCTTTAAGCATACGTTAAACCACTTTCTATAAACGCCTTTCCAAATTCAAAAAAAAAAAGATCCAATTCACCTTCAATTCAGCTGCATCTGCTTTACGACTGCAAAATCCACAAAGTGCCGATTCAAAATGCTAAAGATTCTCCCGAGTTTAAAAAGAAACGTTCTTTGATTGTTGATCGATGAACACTTCGAGACCTCACAGCAATTGCCACGGACGTTTCTTCTGATATCGCCTAGCAACCACGGTGTGTTATGCGTCAGATTAGGCAGCAGAGAAAGGCTTCAACACTGCAAAGAAGCGGTCAACCTTGTCTGAATTGATTCCCTGCGGATGACTGGCATCCCTTCCGTATTTTTGATCTCTGATCGTTCCTCATATCCGCCATAACGACCCCATCAAGAGAAAATAATAGTCCGCGTGGCGTTCCTTCTCAGATCTATACTTTTCTGGTCGTCGTTGTTCGATTTGTTAATAAATTGAGCATTTCAATGAAGCACTCGATTCGGACGATTAAGGAGCTCACGTGAAAGCTCTATGCAACCGATATTCATTCCGATCTGCAGTTGAATTCATTCCGGAATTTTTTTTTTTTTTTGTTTTGTTTTCCACACGAAAGTAGTGATTTAAAATTCGAATGTAATTATCTGTGAATTGTTTATGATCTTCGATTTTTTTTTGTATTACAGGGTGATGTGTGGTTTCGACTGTCAGTCGTAATTAGTTTTTGTGGAAATGCATTAATAAAATAATCATTCGGTTCAACAATTTTCTTTTGGCTGTTTCCAGTTCTTAACAGAACTTACTCATAAGTGTCAGCAGTGTATGTGTGTGTGTGTCAGGGAGGGGGTAAGTTCTCCCCCCTGGAAAAATTGATCGAAAGATTTATTTATGTTGAATAATGCAGGAATATCAAAAATGAATATTTTTTTCCTATAACGAAACGAAATCTTGAATGTTCACTTTTTTTTCTGTTATGGGAAGCATATTGCAGATTTGTATTTATTAGTACAAAAAAATTTTCTTATGTATGTTTTCCACTGGCCCCACCTGGGCTAGTGGTTAGCATACCTGACTGCTATTCCAGCCGGCATATCCTTAAGTGTTTCTATGTCGTATTCCTTGTTTAAGTGTTTGTATCGTGTACAGTTGCTCAAAAAATTATCCGAACACTATGGTTGATTACAGAATTCAGAAAAAATATCTGGCAACGATTTTTTTAGAAAATAGTGATCTGGCAACCTTCGTGTACGAACACTCTAGTTGATTTCAGAATTCAGAAAAAATATCTGGCAACAATTTTTTTGAGAAATTAGTGATCTGGCATCCTTCGTGTCACGTGACACGAAGATCTTTCTCTTAATAGCAATACCAGAGGAAACAAGTGCTCTCTTTCGTCCAAAGACAATTTTTTTACTTATATCTAGTTTACTTCCTTTCTTCAACCCTGAACAAATTTCTGCCGAAGAAACCTTTGTCGTTAAGGGTTGCTTGCAAAAGTTGCCCTTAACGACAAAAGTTTCTTTTAATGCCAGAGGGAAAAAGTGCTCTTCAGTCCAAAGTCAATTTTGTTACTTATATCGAGGGTCAAAAGTTTCCCTTAACGACAAAGGTTTCTCTTAATGCAGAGGAAAAAAGTACTCTTCAGTCCAAGGACAATTTTGTTACTTATATCAAGGGTAAAAAGTTTCCCTTAACGACAAAGGTTTCTCTTAATGCAGAGGAAAAAGTACTCTTCAGTCCAAGGACAATTTTGTTACTTATATCGAGGGTCAAAAGTTTCCCTTAACGACAAAGGTTTCTCTTAATGCAGAGGAAAAAAATACTCTTCAGTCCAAGGACAATTTTGTTACTTATATCGAGGGTCAAAAGTTTCTGTTAACGACAAAGGTTTCTCTTAATGCAGAGGAAAAAAGCACTCTTCAGTCCAAGGACAATTTTGTTACTTATATCGAGGGTCAAAAGTTTCCCTTAACGACAAAGGTGTCTCTTAATGCAGAGGAAAAAAGTACTCTTCAGTCCAAAGTCAATTTTGTTACTTATATCGAGGGTCAAAAGTTTCTGTTAACGACAAAGGTTTCTCTTAATGCAGAGGAAAAGAGTACTCTTCAGTCCAAGGACAATTTTGTTACTTATATCGAGGGTCAAAAGTTGCCCTTAACAACAAAGGTTTCTCTTAATGCAGAGGAAAAAAGTACTCTTTAGTCCAAGGACAATTTTGTTACTTATATCGAGGGTCAAAAGTTTCCCTTAACGACAAAGGTTTCTCTTAATGCAGAGGAGAAAAGTACTCTTCAGTCCAAGGACAATTTTGTTACTTATATCGAGAGTCAAAAGTTTCCCTTAACGACAAAGGTTTCTCTTAATGCAGAGGAAAAAAGCACTCTTCAGTCCAAGGACAATTTTGTTACTTATATCGAGGGTCAAAAGTTGCCCTTAACAACAAAGGTTTCTTTTAATGCAGAGGAAAAAAGTACTCTTCAGTCCAAGGACAATTTTGTTACTTATATCGAGGGTCAAAAGTTGCCCTTAACGACAAAGGTTTCTCTTAATGCAGAGAAAAAAAATGCTCTTCAGTCCAAAGACAATTTTTTTACATATATCGATAGTCAAAAGTTGCCCTAAAGGACAAGGATATTTTTTTCGGCACGAGGGCCAAAGTTGTCCTTTAGGACGGTATAAAAGCACTTTTTTAAGCACCGAGGCTTAAGAAAAGGAATTTAAAAATTGAAGCTCTTTGAAGGGAACAATCTTTGATTTCTCAAATTTTTTCCAATGAAAGGGATATTGTCATAGTCTCACTTTTTTAACAGATGACCTTATATATATGTGACCAAATCGGAATTGTGACCTTTTATTCGTTAACGGCCAGACACGAGCCCAAAATTTAGTTTTTCGGGAGGCGGGGGGGGGGGGCTTTTATTTCGAGAATAAGAGTTGAGCAGGGTTTACCTTTTACTAAAATATTCCATCGAACACGAAAGGCTAAAGTGATATTCTATATCGTATAAAATTTTGTAGTATCTTTTTTAATCTATTTTTAGCGTCGGGCACGTAATATGGGACTAAAATAAAATTATACGAAGACATATGTTTTGAATTTCAAATCATTTAGAGACAAGTTTGAGACTTCGTGTAAGAAGACCGGATTTTGAGGAGGTCCGGTCTCCACCCCCCCCCCCCCCCCCCCAAACACCACCATCACCTGAGTATGGCCTTGGTGACGACCCGTATTTTGCAAACCACTGAACTTCAAAAAGAGACATTTTTTGTGTTTTGTCGTGTTGTGTGTTTTATGTGTATTTTGTGGAACACATTTAAAAAAAATGAAAGCTATAACACTCTCTTATTTTCATTCGTTGTTTCGTGTTTTTTTATCTTTCGCATAGTGTTTGATGACAAAAAATGTCACGTGTGGAACTCGAAATTGAACTTTGGCTTTGTTTTTTTTCCAAGCTTAAACCAATTTTCGTAGACCAAAAAAAACGTTTAGATCCAATTAACCTCTGATTCTTTTTTTCTTTTTTAGCTAAATCAAGAAAGATCTTCCAAAGAAACAGTTGGTTTCATAAAGAGGGCATTTAGTGCTCATTTTTTTTGGAACATATCCAACATAAGATTGATTCCATATCACTTGAGGGAATATCGGAAGAGAGTGCTTGACCAGTATCATTTCTAATACAGCTTAGCAAAAATGATTTTAACCACCAAGAAATTGCAACTACTTCTCTGTTCATAAAATATTCAAATTTTTTAAATATTAGTTATAATATTAATTTCTTTTAATCTTAACTAAATCTTAATTTTGTAAGAACGTTCTATACAGTCGTAATTTTGAGACATGTGGGAAAAAAGCAGGATAAATATTTTTTTAAATTAATCATTTCTTTTATTTGCTAGAAGGATACTGAGGGGCTCGCAGAAAGTAGAGGTTGTTGTTGTTCGGTTACTTCTGCGCGACACTTTCTTGTACACATTGGTTGGGTTGTTTTACCTCTGAGCGGCACTTTTTTGCATACAATGGGCTAAATGGCCAGGTCACAAGGACCACGAAGGCTCAGAGAAGGTTGGGGGAGGGGATCCACTGGAACAGCTGTTGGGAGACAGATGGTAGCCTCCCGTCAAGGCCATCCAGTGTGTTCTTTAACGTTGGGTTGTTTTACCTCTGAGCGGCACTTTTTTGCACACCATGGGCTAAATGGCCAGGTCACATGGACCCCGAAGGCTTAGAGAAGGTTGGGGGAGGGGACCCACTGGAACAGCTGTTGGGAGACAGATGGTAGCCTCCCGTCAAGGCCATCCAGCGTGTTCTTTAACGTGCACAGGGTATGGCTCTCCCGCACATGGTGCCACGGCTTAACGTCCCATCCGACGGACGGCGGCCTTTTCAAGCCCATCGGTGTCCCCTACTGACCGTGGGCAGGCGGGGAATTTTTCGGAGATAAATCTCAATGCTGACCCAGCTGGGACTCGAACCTAGGAACTACAGATTACGAGTCTGACGCGCTACAGACTGAGCCACCCCCGCCCCTTGTACACATTGGACTAAATGGCCAGGTCAAACACAACCCAATAGTTCAGAAAAGGTTGCGTTGCTTTACTTCTAAACGATACTTTTTTTTGCACACAATGGGTTAAATGGCCAGGTCACAAGGACCCCGAATAGTGGACAAGGGACCCACTGCACACAGCTGTTAGGAAACAGATTGTAGCCTCCGGTCAAGTCCATCCAGGGTGTTCAGACGGTGGTCTTGTCCAAACCCATCGGTGACCCCTACTGACGAAGGGCAGGGCGTGTTGCGAAGATAAATCTCAAAGCTGGCCCAGGAAGGACTCGAATCTGGAACTGAAGATTGCGTGCCTGGCATGCTACCGACTGAGTAACCCCGCCCCATAAAATTCTAACTATTCAGTGACTTTTAATAACGTAATATATAACAGGACAGGATCTTGGGGAGAGGCATGCCCCCCTCCCCCTTCGAGAATACTAGTAAAGTTAATGGAGGCAAATATTTCACTCATTTTTCGAGAAAATTTAAGTACAGTCGCTTAAAAAAGTATCCGAACACTATGGTTGATAACAAAATTTAGAATAAATATCTGGCAACGTTTTTTTAGAAATTAGTGATCTGGCAATCTTCGTGTACAGTATACGAAGGTTGCCAGATCACTAATTTCTAAAAAAAAAATCGTTACCAGATATTTTTTCTGAATTCTGTAATCAACCATAGTGTTCGGATACTTTTTTGAGCGACTATACCTCTAAACCTGAGAGGGGGGGAAGGTTATATTAGAGTGAAAATCTCCACCCCGCATTTACTTTTTTCCCGGCTCGATTGCACCACTTGCAACTAACATTTATAACTCCGGTATTGCTATATAAGCATATTTTAAACAGTTTTCAGAAGTATTTATTTTAATTTTCAATAGTTTTGAATGATTTTTGCGGAAATTCGATTTTCAATTTGTCTTCAGTCACATTCCTAAAAACTTCATTTAAAAAAAATTACTAAGCTCTGAATTTCTCTTAACTTTGGGCGCGGGGGTGGCTCAGTCGGTAGCGTGCCAGGCTCGTAATCTGCTAGTAGTTCACAGGTTCGAGTCCCGGCTGGATCAGCGTTGAAATTTATCTCCGCAAAATTCCCGCCCTGCCCACGGTCAGTAGGAGACACCGATGGACTTGGAAAGGCCACCGTCCGTCGGATGGGACGTAAAGTCGTGGGCCCTGTGTGCGAGAGAGAGCCATACCCTGTGCACGTAAAAGAACACACTGGATGGCCTTGATGAGAGGCTACCATCTGTCTCCCAACAGCCGTTCCAGTGGGTATCCTTCTCCTAATCTTCTCTGAGCCTCCGGGGTCCTTGTGACTTGGCCATTTAGCCCATTGTGTGCAAATAAATGCCGCTCAGAGATAAATCAACCAATCTCTAACTTTGACGTCACCAAAAACGCATAGAACTTAAAAATTGATCGATCTGTTACTCCATTTTTTATTCCTTTGACTAAGGAAGCCATGTTTTTGAACAGAGAATTGTTCCTCTTGAAGAGAAGTTTACTGGTTCTTTTGTGTTTTTTTTTACTCTGGACAGGCAATTGAACCGACTTATTCCCTACCACGCCCTAGCTTCGTTGTTTAGTGATTTAAGAGAACTTGATGGCCTAGATCAGGGGTGGGCAAATATCGGCCCGCGTGTCACATTCGGCCCTCTAAGAGTTTTTTGTGGCCCGCCAAGACAGTCAGAAAAATCCGCCTTGAACCGAGATTTCCTTCCCATGCGCGACCGAAGATTCTTCTCGTATTTTCTATTAGGACGGCCACGTCAATACGCAAGCGCAGTGTAGATACGAAAACAATTGCCCACCCCTGGCCTAGATGATGTATTATTCCGATTCGTGGATGAAACAAGCGTAATCTTTTCCTCAGAAAATATTGCTTTTAGCCACGGCATTGGTCAATTTAGCTTACTATTGGTTGCTTAGAAAAATCATTGATTGAGAATCATTGACTTCCACTTTGCTCAATGGGGACCTGCTACATAAAGACTTCACTGTGGATTGAAAGGATGAAAATAAAATATCGGTATTTAGAAAATAGAGAGAAGATGATGAATATTTTGTCGAATGAATTAGTAGAAAGTGGTTTCAGAAAATATCAGTAGTTATAAAATAGGGAACAGATGTTGCATATCGTGCTGAATTGATTCAGAAGTAGAAAGAGATTTCCGAAGATAAAATATCGGTGGTTAGAAAATAGAGAGCAGATGTTGAATATTTTTTCGAATGACTTGGAAGTAGAAAGGGATTTCTGAAAGTCATTATACCCACTTCTTTCGAGGTGAGAAGTGTGAATTAAATTCTCTTAGACTTTTCAGTTCTTTTTCAAAAAAACGAGCTAATATTTTCGTTTTTCTTCGGTCTGTGTATCAGTCTGTAAACATTTTTTATATAGATAAAAATATCATCAGCAAAAATACTGCTCTCTAACGGTGGGAAAAACGGGTTGGGTTGTTTTACCTCTGAGCGGCACTTTTTTGCACACCATGGGCTAAATGGCCAGGTGGCTCAGAGAAGGTTGGGGGAGGAGACCCACTAGAACAGCTGTTGGGAGACAGATGGTAGCCTCCCATCAAGGCCATCCAGCATGTTCTTTAATGTAAACAGGGTATATCTCTCCCGCACACGGGGTCACGGCTCAACGTCCCATCCGACGGACGGCGGTCTTTCCAAGCCCATCGGTGTCCCCTACTGACCGTGGGCAGGGCGGGGAATTTTGCGGAGCTAAATCTCAACGCTGACCCAGCTAGGACTCGAATCTTGGAACTGCAGATTACGAGCCTGGCGCGCTACCGACTGAGCCACCCCCGCCCCGGGGAAAAACGGGGGAAATGCCAAAATTTTAAACAAATATTGCAAACGATCTATTTTGTTTGGTAGAGCCTGACAGTCAAGAGGTTTGTATTTGGCAACAGTGACTTTTCCACATATTTCCGGTGTGTTGTGAAATGTATCTTTCTTGTTTTACAAGGCAAATGAAGATTTCCTTTTTTTCTTGTATAAGTATTATCAAATGTTACTTATCTCCGCAAAATTCCCCGCCCTGCCCACTGTTAGTAGGGGACACCGATGGCTTGGAAAGGCCGCCGTCCGTTGAATGGGACGTTAAGCCGTGGCTCCGTGTGTGGGAGTCATACTCTGTGCACATTAAAGAACACGCTGGATGGCCTTGACGGGAGGCTACCATCTGTCTCTCAACAGCTGTTGCAGTGGGTCACCTCCCCCAACATTCTCTGAGCCTTCGGGGTCCTTGTGACCTGGCCATTTAGCCCATGGTGTGCAAAAGAGTGCCGCTCAGATGTAAAACAACCCAACGTTAAAGAACACGCTGGATGGCCTTGACGAGAGGCTACCATCTGTCTCCCAACAGCTGTTCCAGTGGGTCCCCTCCTCCAACCTTCTCTGAGACTTCGGGGTCCATGTGACCTGGCCATTTAGCCCATGGTGTGCAAAAAAGTGCCGCTCAGGGGTAAAACAATCCAAAGTTAAAGAACACGCTGGATGGCCTTGACGGGAGGATACCATCTGTCTCTCAACAGCTGTTGCAGTGGGTCACCTCCCCCAACCTTCTCTGAGCCTTCGGGGTCCATGTGACCTGGCCATTTAGCCCATGGTGCGCAAAATGTGCCGCTCAGAGGTAAAACAATCCAACGTTAAAGAACACTCTGGATGGCCTTGATGGGAGGCTACCATCTGTCTCCCAACAGCTGTTCCAATGGGTCACCTCCCCCAACCTCATCTGAGCCTCCGCGGTCCTTGTGACCTGACCATTTAGTTTATGGTGTGCAAAAGAGTGGCGCTCAGAGGTAAAACAACCCAACCTGTCATACCTCTGTGGCAAGCAGCTGCTTCAGGGGGTATTTATTATCTAATAAGTATTGTATCGAAGTATTTAATAAAATAAGTTTGTAATCTAGAAGTTTGTGTAAAGAATTCTTTCACTAATCTTCAGTTTGTTATAAGTTTCTTAAGACTGTCATTGATGTTTTTAAATATTCAAACTTCCATAACTCATTAAATACCTAACGAATATTGTTGAAAATCGAGATATTGACATATTTGATTCAGATCTTTATCTGCTATCACATTTTTCAAAAACAAGAAACTTTTTTAGGGTTGGGTTGTTTTACCTCTGAGCGGCACTTTTTTGCACCACGGGCTAAATGGCCAGGTCACAAGGACCCCAAAGGTTCAGAGAAGGTTGGGGGAGGGGACCCACTGGAACAGCTGTTGGGAGACAAATGGTTGCCTCCCGTCGTGTTGTTTAACGTGCACAGGGTATGGCTCTCCCACACACGGGGCCACGGCTTAACATCCCATACGACGGACGGCGGCCTTTCCAAGCCCATCAGTGTCCCCTACTGACCGTGGGCAAGGCGGGGAATTTTGCGGAGATAAATCTCAAAGCTGACCCAGCTAGGACTCGAACCTGGGAACTACAGATTACGAGCCTGGCGCGCTACCGACTGAGCCACCCCCGCCCCACTTTTTTTTAGGAGTTATAGAGCTTCGGTGTTAGCTTTCCATTAACATTACATAGGGTTGTAATTTAATTTATGGAAATCAGCGTAATATGCTCGACTCATCCATACTCTAAATATGAAACAAAATTTTGATATTTATATATTTAATTTAATAAATATGTTATCTAATATAATTAGATTTAATTTAATGAGGTAATCATAACGATGAGTGAACTGGTCAGTGAAATAAAAATTTATGGATTATAAAATTCGTAAAAAAAATTGGGTTTCTTTAAACTTTCATTAAATCGAGTTTTTTAAATACTCATTCATTTTTTATATAATGTTTTTCACAATTTTTTATTACTTATAGAAAGAAATTCAAAGTTCAAATTTAAATGTGCCGCGACCCTTAAAAAAGACTGGTTCAAATTTAAATGTACTGCGACCTTTAAAAAAGAGTAGTTCAAGTTTAAATGTGCTGCAGCCCTTAAAAAAAGACTGGTTCAAATTTAAATGTGTTGCGACCCTTAAAAAAGACTGGTTCAAATTTAAATATACTGCGACCCTTAAAAAAGATTGGTTCAAATTTAAATGTACTGCGGCCCTTAAAAAAGATTGGTTCAAATTTAAATGTGCCGCGACCTTTAAAAAAGACTGGTTCAAATTTAAATGTGCTGCGGCCCTTAAAAAAAGACTGGTTCAATTTTAAATGTACTGCGATCCTTAAAAAAGACTGGTTCAAATTTAAATCTGCTGCGACCTTTAAAAAAGACTAGTTCAAATTTAAATGTGCTGCGGTTCTTAAAAAAAAGACTGGTTCAAATTTAAATGTGCTGCGACCTTTAAAAAAGATTGGTTCAAATTTAAATGTGCTGCGACCTTTAAAAATGACTAGTTCAAATTTAAATGTGCTTCGGCCCTTAAAAAGACTGGTTCAAATTTAAATATATTACGACCCTCAAAAAGATTGGTTCAAATTTAAATGTGCTGCGGCCCTTAAAAAAGACTGGTTCAAATTTAAATGTACTGCGACCCTTAAAAAGACTGGTTCAAATTTAAATCTGCTGCGACCCTTAAAAAAGACTGGTTCAAATTTAAATGTGCTGCGACCCTTAAAAAAGACTGGTTCAAATTTAAATGTACTACGGCCTTTAAATAAAAGACTTTGCTACCCAATGGATTGCCGCTCCTGTACTTTGAAAAAACCTACTATAAAATCAGCCTTAATGAAAAATCTTCTACACAAACACAATCTTTCATATACATGTAAATAATTTCTTCTTCTAGAAAGTTATATTTAATATAAATCCAACTTTATGTATTTTTAAAGCACTTTCAAACTTATCTAACCGTGTACTATGTTAACGTTTTCACCGTTTACAAAGTTTGGAGTAAACATAGCATTTCATCAGAAGAGTTAAAAAATTCAGTTGAATTATGTCCAGCAAAAAAGAAAAAGAAAACATGTCTGGTCTTGGATTTGTCATTTATATTTAAAGAGCACCGCGGGCATGTTCACCAGGCAGGGTAGATGCTGCAGTCACTTCGTATGTTCGCTTCCTCGTACTGCAGTCACTTCGTATGTCCGCTTCCTTGTTGACTTTGGCTCCTAGCTGCATCCTCATCTGCAATCTTCATCTTCTTTTCAGCTGCTGAGGTCTCTTGTTTTTATTTCCCCGAGTAGTTATTTTTTTTTCAATTTTAATTCTTAAACTAATATTCTCTGAAATATGCTTTGCGATTTAAATCTCCTGCACTTTGTTGAGTTTTCGAATGTGGAATAACCATGAGCTCTGGGGGAGGAGGGGTGTGTGTGTGTGTGGGGGAGGGGTCAATTTCTCTCTCCACTGGAAATTTTGAAATGAAAAATTAATTTTTTTCTGAATAATATAAGGTGCACTAAGTAGTACTGATTCTATTTGTTTAATGAAATGGTTGGGGAGCTTAAATGGTAGCACGCCAGTTACGCAATCTGCAGTTCTCAAATTCAGTCCCACCGTTGCCATTTATCTCCGCTAAACTCTCTTCCTGCCCTCGGTCAGGAAGGGAACACCAATGCTGCTAGAAAGGCCGCCGTCCGTTGAATGGGACGTTAAGCTGCGGCTCTGTGTGCGGGAGAGCTTACCCTGTGCTCGTTAAAGAACACGCTGGGTGGCCTTGACGGGAGGCTGCCATCTGTCCCCCTCTCCTAACCTTCTCTGAGCCCTGGGGGTCCTTGTAACCTGGTCATTAGGCCCGAAAAAGTGCCGCTCAGATATAAAACAATCCAACCTTCCCACTGTCAGTAAGGGACACCGATGGGCTTGGAAAGGCCGCCGTCCGTCGGATGGGACGTTAAGCCGTTGCCCCGTGTGCGGGAGAGGCATACCCTGTGCACGTTAAAGAACACGCTGAATGGCCTTGACGGGAGACTACCATCTGTCTCCCAACAGCCGTTCCAGTGAGTATCCTTCTCCCAACCTTCTCTGAGCCTTCGGGGTCCTTGTGACCTGACTATTTAGCCCATGTTATACAAAAAAAAGTGCCGCTCAGTGGTAAAACAACCCAACCCAAGACTCGAACCTGAGAACTGCAGATTACGCGTCTGGTGCCCAGACGACTCAGCAACTCTCACCCTCTCTGAATTCAGTCTATTCTGAACTAAACAAAAAGATTGTCTCTCAGAGGTAAAACATCGACTCGTTTTCCTTGGAGATCGTTTGATTGCAAGATTTTCCTTTGAAATCTCCTACGAATCATTGATCGCTGGTCGCCTTCTGGGGAGAAAAAAAATCGTCAGTGAACTAAACCACAGAAGCTGCTGCTCTATTCAGTGAGGTAGGACGAAAAAAGAAAAGAAAGAAACCTCGCTTAGAGCTGTGATTAAGATTTTTATTTCGGAAAGACTGAATTGCCCAGACAGCGTTCACGTCGTCCTTTTTCTTTCTGCTCCATTGGTTTGCTCTGCAGGAGTCAAAGCGAGCAACGAAGTCCAGGAACCTCTTGCAATCAATATCCCCAGCGGTGACACTGATGGACAACCCAGCGGAGCAAGGGAGCGGTGAGGACTTGGCACCCCCGGGTAGTGGACGTCCCCTTCCATGTCCTGACCGTGTCGACCGGCGCTGGATTCGGTGACCCGAGCCACATTCACCCTGCGGAAACGAGGCCCACGTCACGATGGGCATTCCTTGGCACTACCGACACGCGAGGGATTTCAAAGAGCGATTTATTTCCGTAGATTGAAAGTAGGAACACTTTAACTTCAAATAAAGTAACTTCTCTCTTTCTCTCTGCCGCTTTGATGTACAGTCGCTCAAAAAAGTATCCGAACGCTATGGTTGGTGACAGAATTCAGAAAAAAATATCTGACAACGATTTTTTTTTTAGAAAATAGTGATCTGGCAACCTTCGTGTCACGTGATTACAGAATTCAGGAAAAATATCTGGAGCGTGTACAGCAACTGTACACGCTCCAGTTACCGTTCACAGGAAACTGGAGCGTGTGCAGTACTGCACACGCTCCAGTTTGCTGTGAACGGTAACTGCACACGCTCAATATTTCCGTGAGTGAGCCCACACGATCTAGTATCAAAATAATATGACCACCTACAGTCGCTCAAAAACGTATCCGAACACAATGGTTTATTACAGAATTCAGAAAAAATATCTGGCAACGTTTTTTTTAGAAATTAGTGATCTGGCAACCTTCGTCTCACGTGATTACAGAATTCAGGAAAAATATCTTGAGCGTGTACAGCAACTGTACACGCTCCAGGGCTAAATTGCACTGTCAATTTAGCCCATGGTGTGCAAAAAAGTGCCACTCAGAGGTAAAACAACCCAACGTTAAAGAACACGCTGGATGACCTTGACGGGAGGCTACCATCTGTCTCCCAACAGCTGTTCCAGTGGATCTCCTCCCCCAACCTTCTCTGAGCCTCCGGGGTCCTTGTGACCTGGCCATTTAGCCCATGGTATGCAAAAAAGTGCCGCTCAGAGGTAAAACAACTCAACGTTAAAGAACACGCTGGATGACCTTGACGGGAGGCTACCATCTGTCTCCCAACAGCTGTTCCAGTGGGTCCCCTCCCCCAACCTTCTCTGAGCCTACGGGGTCCACGTGACCTGGCCATTTAGCCCATGGTGTGCAAAAAAGTGCCGCTCAGAGGTAAAACAACCCACTCTGATCTCCAATAGGTGTTTATTTGTAACGAAATGTAATTTTTTTTTTCAATATTTCTTTTACACGAATGAGGAGTGAATATATTCTGATTTCGCTTCTACTTTGTCTCCAGCAGGTGTGAAGTTCCCGTTCTCCGTGGCCAGCTCTCCCATGGAAAAGACCGTCAACTTAGGAGACAGCATCAGCATCCCGTGTCCGTTATCTACTCCAGGGGGATCCGTCCAGTGGCTGCAGAACGGCGATCCCATCGTGCTCGACTTGAGCGCCAACAAGAGACGACATTGGAGCATCTCCCCCGACGGCTCGGCGGCCCTCACCATCAGTGATGCGAGGCGATCCGACGCCGGGGTCTGGGAGTGCCGGGAGCTCGGAAGCGATGGATCCGTCAGAAAAGTAGCTCACGTGCTGGAACTCGTCGTCGCCAGTAAGTTGCTCATACAGAGCATTTCACATTGGTTGCTCTCGTAGAGTGTTAAGCACAGGCTGCTCCCACATAGTGTTTAACATAGGTTCTCTCATAAACATAAGTTGCACTCACATAGAGTTTAACTTAGGTTGCTCTCGCATAGAGTTTAACATAGGTTGCTCTCGCATAGAGTTTAACATAGGTTGCTCTCGTGTAGCATTTAAAATAAATTGCTCTCACGTAGTATTTAACATAGGTTGCTCTCGTGTGGTATTTAAAATAAATTGCTCTCACTCTATAAAAAAAATATATTTTTTTCTATATCCATTCCTGTATATAAGAAATAATAATCTCATAAGCAGCTGTTTTGGTTTTGGCTGTGCACCCAACTTTTGCTCCTGGCCGCCATCTTGTCTATTTCAAGAATTGGTGGCTGTAGTTTCATCATGCTGTTCAAGTTTTCATAACTCTCGTCATTATTAGCATTGAGTGCTTAATCAAGATAGAGTGCATCAACTAGTAACCAAATAGAGATGATTAATTTTTTTTTTCAACTGACAATATTGCTTTGCTGAAATCAATAGATCAGAAAAATCTACACTTTCTTTTACTTAGAAAAGTACACTTATGAGTAGTGAGGAGGTTTTTTTTTAATAAGTTGGGTTGTTTCACCTCTCAGCGGCACTTTTTTGCACACCATGGGCTAAATGGCCAGGTCACAAGGACCAACCGAGACTCACAGAAGGTTGGGGGAGGGGACCCACTGGAACAGCTATTGGGAGACAGATGGTAGCCTCCCGTCAAGGCCATCCAGCGTGTTCTTTAATGTTGGGTTGTTTTACCTCTGAGCGGCACTTTTTTTGCACACCATGGGCTGAATGGCCAGGTCACAAGGACCCCGGAGGCTCAGAGAAGGTTGAGGAAGGGGACCCACTGGAACAGCTGTTGGGAGACAGATGGTAGCCTCCCGTCAAGGCCATCCAGCGAGTTCTTTAACGTTGGGTTGTTTTACCTCTAAACGGCACTTTTTTGCACACCATGGACTAAATGGCCAGGTCACATGGACCCCGAATGCTCAGAGAAGGTTGGGGAAGGGGACCCACTGGAACAGCTTTTGGGAGACAGATGGTAGCCTCCCGTCAAGGCCACCCAGCGTGTTCTTTAACGTTGGGTTGTTTTACCTCTGAGCGGCACTTTTTTGCACACTATGGGCTAAATGGCCAGGTCACATGGACCCCGAAGGCTCAGAGAAGGTTTGGGGAGGGTACCCACTGGAACAGCTTTTGGGAGACAGATGGTAACCTCCGATCATGGCCACCTAGCGTGTTCTTTAATCGTGCACAGGGTATGGCTCTCCCACACACGGGACCACGACAACGTCCCATCCGACGGACGGCGGCCTTTCCAATCCCATCTGTGTGATATACTACCTTAGGCAGGGCAGGGAGTTTTGCGGAGATAAATCAGAACGCTGACCCAGCTTGGACTCGAACCTGGGAACTACAGATTACGATCCTGGGCGCGCTACCGACTGAGCCACCCCCGCCCCTTTCCAATATTCGTAGAGATGTTCGTTTACATCGTCTGAACTTAGATGAAACGGAATAAAGATAACGGAGGCCAAAAATTATTAAACTTGTGCACATTTCACACATCTTTAAAGAAATGTTTTGAAAAAACTTTAATGCGGAGGGTTGGGTTGGGTTGTTTTACCTCTGAGCGGCACTTTCTTGCACACCATGGGGTAAATGGCACACCATGGGGTAAATCACATGGACCCCGAAGGCTCAGAGAAGGTTCGGGGAGGGGACCCAATGGAACAGCTGTTGGGAGACAGATGGTAGCCTCCCGTCAAGGCCATCCAGCGTGTTCTTTAACGTGCACAGGGTATGGCTCTCCCGCACACGGGGCGACGGCTTAACGTCCCATCCGATGGACGGCGGCCTTTCCAAGCCCATCGGTGTCCCCTACTGACCGTGGGCAGGGGTGGGGAATTTTGCGGAGATAAATCTCAACGCTGACCCAGCTGGGACTCGAATCTGGGACTACAGATTACGAGCCTGGCGCGTTACCGACTGAGCCACCCCCGCCCCAAAAGCGGAGGGTAAAACTGTTATACTGCAATGAAATCCCATACTTGCGCCCCCTTCTTTTTTCTTTGTAGCTCAGGGCGTGAAAATAAGCATAACTTTAGTATCTGTAATTTCTATAAAAAAAAAAGGTAAAAAAAATATTGTTAATAAATCTCTTATTTAGTGTCAAGTTAATGAATGTAGACTTTCCATCCTCAGGTGCTCCTGTGGACCCCTACCTTGAGTTGGAAGGAAGGCGCCTCATTCACCAGGCCACGCTGACCGTGCGGGAGCCTCAGCGACTGTCGGTGCAGTGCGTGGTGGCCGGAGCCGTGCCTCCAGTGAGACATGTCCACTGGCTTCTAGCCGAAAACAATCTCACCTCGATCAGCGAACTGTTTGTCGAGTTCTCAGCCGACGATGACGCCTACATCAGTCGCAGTGTTCTTGCACTCAATGTCACTAGAAGGTTGCACCGGAAGGAACTGGTCTGTCAGGTGCAACACGTGACGTGGCTGCAAGCGGCAGCTGTCAGTGTCGCCCTTAACGTCCTCTGTACGTATGAAGCTTAAGAAAAAGAATATAAGCTTCTTTTATGTGAAGTTATCTTTTTTCTGTTTTTCTCAGTAGTTAATGTACAGTCGCGCAAAAAAGTATCCGAACACTATGGTTGATGACAAAATTCAGAAAAAATATCTGGCAACGATTTTTTTTTAGAAATTAGTGATCTGGCAACCTTCGTGTCACGTGATTGCAGAATTCAGGAAAAATATCTGGAGCGTGTACAGCAACTGTTCTGAGCGTGTTAAATCACGTGATTCTGAATTCTGTAATCACGTTTTCCTGGAGCGTGAACACCATGGGCTCCAGTTTGCTGTGAACGGTAACTGCACACGCTCAATATTTCCGTGAGTGAGCCCACACGATCTAGTATCAAATAATATGACCACCTACAGTCGCTCGAAAAAGTATCCGAACACTATGGTTGATTACAGAATTTAGAAAAAATATCTGTCAACGATTTTTTTTTTTAGAAATTAGCGATCTGGCAACCTTCGTGTCAGGATACCATCGTTGACAGATATTTTTTCTAAATTCTGTAATCAACCATAGTGTTCGGATACTTTTTCGAGCGACTGTACTGTAAATGTTCGAATAGTAAAATTTACAATTTCTTGCTTTTATCCGGATACAATTTTGAAACTTTTGCCAGGTTTATTTGGAATCCATGAAACGTCAATCACATTGAAATAGGTAGATACTTGCCACTGATTCTGGTGCTGATGAGTTCCATCTACGTATCACAGTTTACCTGTGTGTAAAAATCCCTCAATCCATCACCCAGATATAAGGGTTGCCCACTCTTCACTTCCACACTACTTATAAACTGGATATTGTTCAGTTTTTAATTTAATAGTAATAAATGGAAGGTAAATACTATTTACATTGACTCCATTTGGGAGAATTAACAAACATAAAAAGAATTCAAAGATTATATGCAACATCAACACTTAAAACCTAAAGCATTTGAGAAGCATCTGGAAGATCATTCCATATTCTTCCCACTCTATAAACAAAGAAAGGGGCGGGGGTGGCTCAGTCGGTAGCGCGTCAGGCTCGTAATCTGCAGTTCCCAGGTTCGAGTCCCAGCTGGTTCAGCTTTAAGATTTATCTCCGCAAAATTCCCCGCCCTGCCTACGGTCAGTAGTGGACACCGATGGGCTTGGAAAGGTCGCCGTCCGTCGGATGGGACGTTAAGCCGTGGCCCCATGTGCGGGAGAGCCATACCCTGTGCACGTTAAAGAACACGCTGGATGGCCTTGACGAGAGGCTACCATCTGTCTCCCAACAACTGTTCCAGTGGGTGCCCTTCCCCAACCTTCTCTGAGCCTTCGGGGTCCATGTGACCTGGCCATTTAGCCCATGGTGTGCAAAAAAGTGCCACTCAGAGGTAAAACAACCCAACCCTATAAACGAAGAAGTGGTATTTGGAATCTCTTCTTGCAAATGGTATGTCAATACACAGTGAGTGTTGTCTAATCCTGCTACTGACTATGCGAAAGAAATGTTCTTCGGTATTAAAGTACAAAAGTCCATGGATGATTTTGCAGCATACAATCAAATCATATTCACGTCGTCTCCATTCCAGAGAATGCAGTGATAGTTCGTTTAATCTCTGTTGATACGGTTTGTTGCGAAATCCCAATAGCATTTTTTGTAAAAGATCTCTGGACTTTTTCTACAGTTTCAATGTCACACACACGGTAAGGAGACCATACCAGAGATGAGTATTCTAGAATGGCCAGAGCGTATGTGATGAATGCTTTTACAAGGCTGCTGTCTAATATCTTATCCTAGCGCTGTGACATCAGATGTTATTCTGTATCTCCCTGCACGCATTTTCCCTTTACACTTTTATTTAGCATTTTGTAATGCTTTCTATTAGGACTAGTAGGGATTATTAGGACTTGGGAGCACGAAAAGATATTTTTCCGGGGCCCAAGTTATTCTCTCGCAGTCGCTGCTTTCGTCTTACACCCATAGTTTATCTTAGCGAATGGAAAGTGGGTCCAACTTTTCATTATAGGGATCCCTTTTTCTTATTAGGTACCCCTTTTTCTTATTAGGGACCAATTTTTCTTATAAGGGACCCCTTTTTTCTTATTAGGGACCCTTTTTCTTATTAGGGACCCCTTTTTCTTATTAGGAACCCCTTTTTCTTATTAGGGACCCCTTTTTCTTATTAGGGACCAGTTTTTCTTATTAGGGACCCCTTTTTCTTATTACGGACCCCTTTTCTTATTAGGGACCCCTTTTTCTTTAGTCATATGGTAGGGAGGAAAATTTTATGGGACGATATGTTTCGATAATTGACAGAGAATTATTCAGGAACAGAAAATTACTTTGAATATATATTTAAAAATATATTTTTTTTCTGCAAATTTAAAAAATGTTAAAATAAATTCCTCCTCATGCAGCTGCCTGCCATAGAGCTCTGACAGGACCCTGCCAATTTAATAGATAGATAGATAATTTTTATTTCAGATAATGTTTTCCAGTATAAAAAGCTTCTAAGGTCTCCCAAGAATAGGCTCGTTTGGGAGATATCCATACAGAAACAATTTCAATTGAAAACATCAGTCGTCCCATTGAATATAATACACAAAAATCGAAAACAACTCAAAACAAAAAAATTCTAGTAATCCAGCCCAGTTTGAAAGTCAGAATGTTAAGTCCATGTTACATATAAACAGTTCTAGTAGTTTAATGCAAAAAAGTTTCCACATCATCCAGTTTCAAAATGTAGTTCTTGAGAACTTCAGGAAACAATCATAATTCCTTATATTTTTCATGCGTTGGGGTTGTTTTACCTCTGAGCGGCAATTTTTTGCACACCATGGGCTAAATGGCCAGGTCACATGGACCCCGAAGGCTCAGAGAAGGTTGGGGGAGGGGACCCACTGCAACAGCTGTTGGGAGACAGATGGTAGCCTCCCGTCAAGGCCATCCAGCGTGTTCTTTAACGTTGGGTTGTTTTACCTCTTGGCGGCACTTTTTTGCACACCATGTGCTAAATGGCCAGGTCACAAGGACCCCGAAGGCTCAGAGAAGGTTGGGGGAGGGGACCCACTGGAACAGCTGTTGGGAGACAGATGGTAGCCTCTCGTCAAGGCCATCCAGCGTGTTCTTTAACGTGCACAGGGTATGGCTCTCCCGCACATGGGGCCACGGCTTAACGTCCCATCCGACGGACGGCGGCTTTTCCAAGCCCATCGGTGTCCCCTACTGACCTTGGGCAGGGCGGGGAATTTTTGCGGAGATAAATCTCAACGCTGACCCAGCTGGGACTCGAACCTGGGAAACAGCTGTTGGGAGACAGATGGTAGCCTCCCGTCAAGGCCATCCAGCGTGTTCTTTAACGTTGGGTTGTTTTACCTCTTGGCGGCACTTTTTTGCACACCATGGGCTAAATGGCCAGGTCACATGGACCTCGAAGGCTCAGAGAAGGTTGGGGGAGGGGACCCACTGAAACAGCTGTTGGGAGATAGATGGTAGCCTCCCGTCAAGGCCATCCAGCGTGTTCTTTAACATTGGGTTGTTTTACCTCTGAGCGGCACTTTTTTACACACCATGGGCTAAATGGCCAGGTCACATGGACCCCGAAGGCTCAGAGAAGGTTGGGGGAGGGAACCCACTGGAACAGCTGTTGGGAGACAGATGGTAGCCTCCCGTCAAGGCCATCCAGCGAGTTCTTTTACGTGCACAGGGTATGGCTCTCCCGCACACGGGGCCACATCTTAACGTCCCATTCGACGGACGGCTGCCTATTCCAAGCCCATCGTTGTCCCCTACTGACCGTGGGCAGGGCGGGGAATTTTGCGGAGATAAATCTCAACGCTGACCCAGCTGGGACTCGAACCTGGGAACTACAGATTACGAGCCTGGCGCGCTAACGACTGAGCCATACCCGCCCCATTTTTCATGCTGATTTGTGATAAAATGAAGACCTCAGCAGAAGAAACCATCCATACCTTATCTGGGGTTCTTTCATCGGTAACCAAACGCAATAACCACTCGGCAATAAACATTATTCTACTCAAAGATTCAAAGTTTTATTTGAATTTTGGTTGATTTCTTTTCGATTTGTATGCTAGTTTTAAGATTTCTAAACTTGGTAAACTTATTTTTAAACTTATATTTTAATATTTGTGCTGTAGTGCATAGGGTTACTTTATAATGCTAAAAAAAATCTGTGTAATTTTACATTGATCTCACAATTTATGGGGCGGGGGTGGCTCAGTTGGTAGCGCGCCAGGTTCGTATTCTGCAGTTTCCAGGTTCGAGTCAGCGATAAGCTTGGAAAGGCCTCCGTCCGTCGGATGGGACGTTAAGCAGTGGCTCCGTGTGCGGGAGAGCCATACCCTTTGCACGTTAAAGAACACACTGGATGGCCTTGATGGAAGGCTACCATTTGTCTCCCAATAGCTGTTCCAGTGGGTCCCCTCCTCCAATCTTCTCTGATCCTTCGGGGTCCATGTGACCTGGCCATTTAGCCCATGGTGTGCAAAAAAGTGCCGCCCAGAGGTAAAACAACCCAACGTTAAAGAACACGTTGGATGGCCTTGAAGAGAGGCTACCATCTGTCTCCCAACAGCTGTTCCAGTGAGTCCCCTCCTCCAATCTTCTCTGATACTTCGGAGTCCATGTGACCTGGCCATTTCGCCCATGGTGTGCAAAAAAGTGCCACTCAGAGGTAAAACAACCCAACGTTAAAGAACACGCTGGATGGCCTTGAAGGGAGGCTACCATCTGTCTCCCAACAGCTGTTCCAGTGAGTCCCCTCCTCCAATCTTCTCTGATATTTCGGGGTCCATGTGACCTGGCCATTTAGCCCATGGTGTGCAAAAAAGTGCCGCCCAGAGGTAAAATAACCCAACGTTAAAGAACACGCTGGATGGCCTTGAAGGGAGGCTGCTGTCTGTCACCCAACAGCTGTTCCAGTGGGTTCCCTCCCCCAACCTTCTCTGAGCCTTCGGGGTCCTTGTGACCTGGCCATTTAGCCTATGATGTGCAAATAAGTGCCTCAGAGGTAAAACAACCAAACGTTAAAGAACACGCTGGATGGCCTTGAAGGGAGGCTGCCGTCTGTCACCCAACAGCTGTTCCAGTGGGTTCCCTCCCCCAACCTTCTCTGAGCCTTCGGGGTCCTTGTGACCTGGCCATTTAGCCTATGATGTGCAAATAAGTGCCTCAGAGGTAAAACAACCAAACGTTAAAGAACACACTGGATGGCCTTGATGGGAGGCTACCATTTGTCTCCCAAAAGCTGTTCCAGTGGGTCCCTCCTCCAATCTTCTCTGATCCTTCGGGGTCCATGTGACCTGGCCATTTAGCCCATGGTGTGCAAAAAAGTGCCGCCCAGAGGTAAAACAACTCAAAAAACACAATTTATACATTTAGTTAGCGAGATTTTTTCATGGATGATTTTAACATTAATTAAACAGTGGGAAAGGAACTGCAATTTTTTTTTTTGCCTACTGCTGCATGAACCTTTAAATTACCTTTGATGGCATTTTTTGTGCACGCGCAGTGATGGACTAAATGGACAATTACTAAAGCTTATTAGCAGAATAATTGAATTGGATAGTTTTACCTCGGAGCGGCACTTTTTTGCAAACCATGGGCTAAATGGCCAGGTCACAAGGACCCCGAAAGCTCAGATAAGGTTGGGGAGGGGACCCACTGAAACAGTTGTTGGGAAGCAGATGGTAGCCTCCCGTCAAGGCCATCCAGCGTGTTCTTTAACGTTGGGTTGTTTTACCTCTGAGCGGCACTATTTTGCACACCATGGGCTAAATGCCCAGGTCACAAGGACCCCGAAGACTCAGAGAAGGTTGGGGGAGGGGACCCACTGGAACAGCTGTTGGGAGACAGATGGTAGCCTCCCGTCAAGACCATCCAGCGTGTTCTTTAACGTTGGGTTGTTTTTCCTCTGAGCGGCACTTTTTTGCACATCATGGGCTAAATGGCCAGGTCACAAGGACCCCGAAGGCTCAGAGAAGGTTGGGGGAGGAGACCCACTGGAACAGCTGTTGGGAGACAGATGGTAGCCTCCCGTCAAGGCCATCCAACTTGTTCTTTAACGTTGGGTTGTTTTACCTCTGAGCGGCACTATTTTGCACACCATGGGCTAAATGGCCAGGTCACAAGGACCCCGAAGACTCAGAGAAGGTTGGGGGAGGGGACCCACTGGAACAGCTGTTGGGAGACAGATGGTAGCCTCCCGTCAAGACCATCCAGCGTGTTCTTTAACGTTGGGTTGTTTTTCCTCTGAGCGGCACTTTTTTGCAAACCATGGGCTAAATGGCCAGGTCACAAGGACCCCGAAAGCTCAGATAAGGTTGGGGAGGGGACCCACTGAAACAGTTGTTGGGAAGCAGATGGTAGCCTCCCGTCAAGGCCATCCAGCGTGTTCTTTAACGTTGGGTTGTTTTACCTCTGAGCGGCACTATTTTGCACAACATGGGCTAAATGCCCAGGTCACAAGGACCCCGAAGACTCAGAGAAGGTTGGGGGAGGGGACCCACTGGAACAGCTGTTGGGAGACAGATGGTAGCCTCCCGTCAAGACCATCCAGCGTGTTCTTTAACGTTGGGTTGTTTTACCTCTGAGCGGCACTTTTTTGCACATCATGGGCTAAATGGCCAGGTCACAAGGACCCCCAAGGCTCAGAGAAGGTTGGGGGTGGGGACCCACTGGAACAGCTGTTGGGAGACAGATGGTAGCCTCCCGTCAAGACCATCCAGTGTGTTCTTTAACGTTGGGTTGTTTTACCTCTGAGCGACACTTTTTTGCACATTATGAGATAAATGGCCAGGTGACAAGGACCCCGAAGCCTCAGAGAAGGTTGGAGGAGGGGATCCACAGGAATAGGTGTTGGGAGACAGATGGTAGCCTCCTGTCAAGGCCATCCAGCGTGTTCTTTAACGTTGGGTTGTTTTACCTCTGAGCAGCACTTTTTTGCACACCATGGGCTAAATGGCCAGGTCACAAGTACCCCGAAATTTCAGAAAAGGTTGGGGGAGGGAACCCACTGAAACAGTTGTTGGGAGACAGATGGTAGCTTCCCGTCAAGGCCATCCAGCGTGTTCTTTAACGTTGGATTGTTTTACCTCTGAGCGGCACTTTTTGGCACACAATTGGCTAAATGGCCAGGTCACAAGTACCCCGAACTTTCAGAGAAGGTTGGGGGAGGGGACCCACTGGAACAGCTGTTCGGAAACAGATGGTACCTCCCGTGAAGGCCATCCAGCGTGTTCTTTAACGTGCTGGATGGCCTTCGCGGATGAAAGAGACGAAATATTATATGGCTATTTCGCACACGGAGCCACGGCTTAATGTCCCTTCGGATGGACGACCCTCGTTCCAAGCCCATCAGTAACCCCTACTGACCGTGAGCAGGGCGGGAAGTTTTCATTAGCAGGATAAGTCAAGGGATGGGTTATTTTATCTCTGAGCAACACTTTTTTGCACACAATGGGCTAAATGGCCAGGTCACAAAGACCCCAAGGGCTCAGAGAAGGTTGAGGGAAGGCGACCCACTGGTCAGCTGTTAAGCGATGGATGGTAGCCTCCCGTCAAGACTATCGAGCTTTAACGTCAACAGAATATGTCTCTTCCACACAGGGAGCCACAGCTTAACGTCCCATTTGAAGGAGGGCATCGTCTCCGAACCCATCGGTGTCCGCTTTCTCATCGACGGCAGGGTGGGAGTTGTAGCGGAGATAATTTTTAACGCTAGCCCAGATTGTACTCGAACCTAGGAACTGCAATTTACGAGCCTGGCGCATTATCGACGGAACTAATCCCATCCCTAATTTCATCAAGAGTCTTCGACTGACAATTTAGCCCAGTGTGATCAAAAAAACGCCCTCAGAGATTACCCAACTGCTCACTCCACCCCAAGGGGCGGGTGTCGCTCAGTCGGTAGCGCGCCAGGCTCGTAATCTGCTAGTTCCCAGATTCGAGTCCCAGCTGGGTCAGCGTTGAGATTTATCTCCGCAAAACTCCCCGCCCTGCCCACGGTCAGTAGGGGACACCGATGGGCTTCAAAAGGCCGCCGTCCGTCGGATGTGACGTTAAACCGTGGATCCGTGTGCGGGAGAGCCATACTCTGTGCACGTTAAAGAACACACTGGATGGCCTTGATGGGAGTCTCCATCTGTCTCCCAACAGCTGTTTCAGTGGGTTCCCTCCCCCAACCTTCTCTGAACCTTCGAGGTCCTTGAGACCTGGCCATTTAGCACATGGTGTGCAAAAAAGTGCCGCACAGAGGTAAAACAACACAACCCTCCTCCCCAATTTTTTTTTTACAAAACCAAACCTGCAAATCTTCGTGTACTCTTAATATAATCATTATCAGTTATTTTTACCAGTTTTTCCTTTAATCTAATTCATGTCTTTTCTTGCAGACGATCCCTCCTTCTCCATTCGTGTACTCTTAATATAATCATTATCAGTTATTTTTACCAGTTTTTCCTTTAATCTAATTCATGTCTTTTCTTGCAGACGATCCCTCCTTCTCCATTTCCCGAGATCCCGGGTTCGGCTTCCCCATTGTGGAGGGAATGCGAGTCTCCCTCCATTGCGAAGTGGACGCTAACCCTTCCAGCTCCCCCGTCTGGGTGAAAGACGACGGGCCCCTCACCGTGCAGCAAGATCTGCAGGGATTCCTTAACTTCACGTCCATAGCTCGTAGCCATGCCGGATGGTACAGATGCACCACTAACCACGAGTTTGGTCTCTTCGCATCCTTTGGATACTTCCTCAACGTGCGTAGTGAGTATTATCACTGCGCTGCTAAAAATATAGTTCCATTTAGTGTTTCAATCTTTTTCCAGATGTATCATTTTTTTGACTGTGTGGGATTTGAAATAAAATTTAGTGAAGGGAGAAGATTAGTATTTCATAATGAGATGTGATAATGAAGAAGAAGAGAAATAACCTTAGATGAGGAACGAGGCGAAATAATGTTTGATGATGAAGGAAGTGAAATAATATGAGGAGGAGGAAGAAGTTAATTTTTGATGAGGAGCGAGAGAAGAGAAATGGTGTTTCATGATGAAATATTATTTGATGATGTACGAGGTTAAATAATATTAAGGGAAGGAAGGTTGGGTTGGGTTGTTTTACCTCTGAGCGACACTTTTTTGCACACCATGGGCTAAATGGCCAGGTCACAAGGACCCCGAAGGCTCAGAGAAGGTTGGGGGAGGGGACCCACTGGAACAGCTGTTGGGAGACAGATGGTAGCCTCCCGTCAAGGCCATCCAGCGTGTTCTTTAACGTGCACAGGGTATGTCTCTCCCGCACACGGGGCAACGTCTTAACGTCCCATCCGACGGACGGCGGCCTTTCCAAGCCCATCGGTGTCCCCTACTGACCGTGGACAGGGCGGGGAATTTTGCGGAGATAAATCTCAACGCTGACCCAGCTGGGACTCGAACCTGTGAACTACAGATTACGAGCCTGGCGCGCTACCGACTGAGCCACCCCCGCCCCGTTTTTATTGTTGATACAAATAACAGACCAAAAGCTGCCTAAATCTTGTCATTCTTATTACAAGAAAAATGATAATCTGAAGTTGACAAACTGGCCGGAGTGAAATAAAATCAAAAAACTCATTAATGCCGGTAATAAACATTCTGTTTCCTTCCTGCTTTAAATATTTTTGGGGTTAAAGTGTGAATTTTAAAATTTTTGGACGTGAAGTTGCGAAAATATACCTATATTAATACGCTTGATTGAAAAACGCATGATATTTTTGAACGGAGAAAAAATTGAGAATCAAGGTACAGTCGCTCAAAAAAATATCGAAACTATGGTTGATTACAGAATTCAGAAAAATATCTGGCAACGTTGTTTTTTTAGAAATTATCGATCTGACAACCTTCGTGTCACGTGGCACGAAGGTTGAAAGATCACTAATTTCTAAAAAAAAATCGTTGTCCGATATTTTTTCTGAATTCTCTAATCAACCGTAGTGTTCGGATATTTTTTTGAGCGACTGTACTAGAGGGCAATTCTGTTTTTTAGGAATTGGTTGGTGCGTAACTCAATAGATGGCAGCACCTCATTGGTCATATAATTCTTTTGTTACCAGTTATTTGTAATTGATGCAGTTTCTTGTTGAATAAGAAAATTAAATCTCCTTTTATATTTTAAACACTTGCAGTAGTTTTCAAATGAGATCTAAATTCCATCAGCAGAAGAATGCACTTAAAGATTCGACTTTTCCAGAGGAACGTTTAAGCGTTTGAAACGGCGCAATTTAATACAAACTGATTTTCTTTAGAAAGGCTTTTCCGACTTCTTCGAAGTATTCTCAGTTTATATTCCGATATTTGGACGATAAAATAAATGAATTTGCAACTCTTAAATACAAGATCACTAAAATAATATCCATATATTAAAGCGTTATGTTTTATTAAATAAAAAAGTAATTGTTATTTTGATGGTGGTGTTTTCAAAACATCAAGGAACTTGTTTCCAGTTAGTATCAGATGATAATGGTAGTATGATATGTAATGTAGCAAAAGCCAAATTTCCAAATCACTAGATTATTAGAGATAAATCGATCTTCTGACTCACTCAGTAGTGACATTCTCGGAGGGGGGTCACACACCCTCCCCCAAAGTCTAAAAGAAGGAGTCAGATAGAAAAAAATAAAAATAAATATCCCTTCAAGCAGCTGCTTGCGACAGAGGTCTGCCAGGAGCCTGTCAGTTTAATACGCCATAGTAGGTCTGTGAGGATGGCGGGACCTCAGCAGAAAAGCGACACAAACATCCATGCCTTACCCGGGCTCGAACCCAGGTCCCTTCAGATAGAACCATTGTACAATTCCAATGGTTTCGTTTAGAGGAGTTACTCACTGCTCTCCCCCCCCCCCCCCCTTAAACTTGTGGTTCCAGGGATCGGGACTGCCCTCGCCCGGGAAGTCCCGATTTGACACAATTGAAGATCTCTCTTTTTTTTAGGCGGGAAATGTAGTAAAAACATTTTTATTCGGAATCGTATCTTAATTTAAAGAGCTTAAAGAAAAAATCACTGCCATATTCCCCAACTCCAAGTCGGCAAAGGGGGCAGTTTCCGCTCTATTTGTTTAGGCACGGGGGTAAAAGAATATCCCCTCGTGTCATTTTATAATTTCAAAAACACAGATTTTATTATGTATCTTGTATCGCGCAGAACGAAATCCAAACCAGCATGCATACAGTAGAGAACTGTGAAAGGCGATAATTTTTTCTTCAAAGTACAGTCGCTCAAAAAAGTATGCGGGAGAGCCATACCCTGTGCACGTTAAAGAACACGCTGTGTGACCTTGACGGGAAGCTACCATCTGTCTCCTAACAGCTGTTCCAGTGGGTCCCCTCCCTTAACCTTCTCTGAGCCTTCGGGGTTCATGTGACCTGGCCATTTAGCCCATGGTGTGCTAAAAAGTGCCTCTCAGAGGTAAAACAACCTAACGTTAAAGAACACGCTGGATGGCCTTGACTGGAAGCTACCATCTGAGTCCCAACAGCTGTTCCAGTGGGTCCCCTCCCCCAAACTTCTCTAAGCCTTTGGGGTCCTTGTGACCTGGTCATTTAACTGTTGTGACCTGGCCATGGTGTGCTAAAAAGTGCCGCTCAGAAGTAAAACAACCTAACGTTAAAGAACACGCTGGATGGCCTTGACGGAAAGCTACCATCTGTGTCCCAACAGCTGTTCCAGTGGATCCCCTCCCCCAAACTTCTCTAAGCCTTTGGGGTCCTTGTGACCTGGTCATTTAACTGTTGTGACCTGGCCATGGTGTGCTAAAAAGTGCCGCTCAGAAGTAAAACAACCTAACGTTAAAGAACACGCTGGATGGCCTTGACGGAAAGCTACCATCTGTGTCCCAACAGCTGTTCCAGTGGGTCCCCTCCCCCAAACTTCTCTGAGCCTTTGGGGTCCTTGCGACCTGGTCATTTAACTGTTGTGACCTGGCCATGGTGTGCAAAAAAAAAATGCCGCTCAGAGGTAAAACAACCCAACTTTAATAAATTGTTATTGCTCTCTATATAATAACTAAATAAAAGTTTCAAATCTCTGCATTTTTTAATTCTCTAAAGTTTTTTGTTTTCTCTGATTCCTAGCTGCTGAGTTACCAGTCTCCAGGGCCCCTGGATCACAACTGCCAGCCACTCTGGGTCAGCCGATCGGATTTGGATGTCCAGATGAAGGTATTTCCTTTCTTGAAATGTAATGTTTCAACCGATAAATGTAAAAAACATTTGACAGATTTAGATTTATTTGCTTATATATGCAATTCTTAAGTTCTGAGCATGGCAGGGCGGGGGTGGCTCAGTCGGCAGCGCATCAGCCTAATCTGCAGTTCCCAGATTCGAGTCCCACCTGGACAGCTTTGAGATATGTCTCTACAAAAACTCCCCGTCCTACCCACAGACAGTAGGGCCATCATCACTTAGATTGGATGTTAAATCTTGTACAGGTTAAGTTGTTTTATTTCTGAGTGGCAGAGAATGGGCTAAATGGCCAGGTCACAAGGACACCGAGAGTTCAGAGAAGGTTGTGGGGGAGGGGATCCACTGGATAGTTGTTAGAAGTCATACTCCCTTCAAGACCATCTAGTGTGTTCTTTAACATGCACAGGAAATGTTTCTCCCACATACAGGGAAATGGTTTAATGTCCCCATTCGAAAGACGGTGGCCTTTCCAAGCACATCGGTTAACTGAACAAGCCTCCCTACTGACCAAGGGCAGGGTGTGTGTGTGGGGGGGGGGGGGGGGGTTCAGAGATAAATCTCATCGCTAGCCCAGCCAGGACTCGAACCTGGGAACTGCAGATTATGAACCTAGTGCACCCTTGTGTGGGAGAGTCTTATCTTGTGCACGTTAAAGAACACACTGGATGGCCTTGATGGCAGACTACCCTCTGTCTACTCCTAGGGGGAATTGGTTTTGATTAAGTTTTGTGAGCTACTACGTTTATAAGTGTTATATATTAAGTGCAAGGCTATAGGCCATATTTTGTCGTTAGGAAAATATCAGAACCAATTCTAAGGAGAGAGGACGTTGTCGTCGTCTAGGGGCTCCCTCCTTGGAGGAGAGTCTAACACTCTCTCCGAGTAGCAAGATATAACTGCCTGGTGTGAACCCCAGGGTACCAGGCAGCGATGGCAGATGAAGTGAGTGAAGTGAGTGCAACGGCCTCTCAAGTGGAGAGTGCCAGCACAAAGACAACTGATCTGTTCAATGAACTGGACTCTATTCTGAACAGCAGTGCCAAGTAAAATAACTAAGCAGCAAGGAGCTGAACTTAGAAACTTGTTCACAAGACTACAAGATGTAGTCCATGAACAGGAACTTAAAATCAGTAACCTCGAAGGAAGGTTAACTGAAAAAGGTGTCAAAAGTAAGGCACCAGGTGCTAAGAGCTATGCAGAAGTAGCCAAAAGATCTGTTACGCCAAGACCGAAGAAAACAGATCAACAGCATATAATGCTGATATATCCTCAAGACGAGGAACAGAGTTCAGATGAACTCAAAAAGGATCTTTTGAAAAACTTAGATCCAACGAAACTAAAGATCGGTATCAAAAACGTGAAAAAGATTGGTAAAGGAGGTGTGCTAATAGAATGCACAGATGAATTTGACAAGAAAATACTAAAGAATGAAATACAAAGAAATACGGCATTAAAAGATAAGTGCTCCGCAAGGGAGCCAAAGATGAAATTGCCGCAAATAATAATGTACGACGTGGATGGTGACATAGAGCAAGAGGTTCTAGTAGATAGAATAAAAGCACAAAATGTTGCTTTTAATGAAGCCTCGATGGAGGTAAAATTCTCAATAAAAGGCAAGAATGGCAAAAAGCACTGGATAGTGCAAGTGGACTCAGAAAGTTTTAAGGTGTTTATGAAAGAGAAAAAAAGTCAACGTAGGTTGGTCTCGACTTAATGTAAAAGAATACTTAAAGGTAGTAAGATGTTTTAAATGTAATAAATTTGGTCATTTTCAGACCAGGTGCACGGAAGAGCAGACATGTGGAAAATGTGGTCAAAAGGACCACAAACACTGGGAGTGTAAAGAAACAGAACTAAAATGCGTTAACTGTAAAGCAGCTAATGAAAAGTACAGATTGAAGTTAGATGTCCAGCACTCAAGTCTGGACACGGACTGTTCTTGTTACAGAAGAGAGCTCGAGTTATTGGTAAAGCGAATTCGATACTGAATCGAGCTTGTCTAAAACAGTACAAATAAACTTACATCATGCTAAAGCTGCTACAAATAGTCTAGTTTTGTATATTGAGGAAAAAGATTATGATATAGCATTGGTGCAAGAGCCTTATGTCTATAAAGACAAAATAAGAGGTTTCCCAACAGGCTGGAGAGTCTTTGGAGCATCTCACCCACAGCCAAGAAGTGCAATTGTTATCGGGAAAAGGAATATTAGTGCTACAGAGATTTACACATCAAGAGATGTGGTGATTGTTACAGCAGAAAAAGGTGGTCAGAAATGTGTGCTAATTTCTATGTACTGCCCACCAAAAGACTCGTTTGAGGAAAATTTTCAAGTTGTCAGTAATATAGTACAAGTCTATCCTAACTGGGACATAGTCCTAGGAGGGGACTTCAATGCAAGTAGTAACCTCTGGGGACCTCAAAGGGAGGACCAGAGAGGAAAGGAAGTTCTGGAGTTCATTAATCAAAACGGATTTACAACTGTTAACGATCCAAATAGTGATCCAACCTTTTCCAGCAGTCTAGGCACAAGCTGGATTGATGTTACTCTACACAAAGTTGTGAACCAGGACTTTGTATTACAATGGGCAGTGGAGGATGAAATTAGTTGCAGTGATCATGCATATATTAGCTTTTCCCTAAACTTTGGGAACATTAGCACAAATGCTAAGAAGAGATATTCTATCAAGAATTTGGACTGGATAGAATTTAGAAAGGAACTTTCAGAAAAGTTCTCGCTAAAGACCTCTGAAGAGGTAAAACAACAGGACAATTTAGATGAATATATAGTAAATACTACCAAAACACTACAAAAGATTTGTAGTGATAATCAGAGAGAGGAAAGCCGAAAAGAGGGTAAGGGTTATAGAAGGGTTCCTTGGTGGAATAGAGATTTGACCAGACTGAGAAAAGAAGTTAAAAACAGAAGACGAAAATATCAAAGATGTTACACAGATGAAAGACATAGAAAGAGCCTAAGAACTGAGTTTAAACTATGGGAAGCGAAATATAAGAAGGAGATAAATACAGCTAAAAATAATAGCTGGAAAAAATTATGTGATGAAGTATCACAAGAGAAACTCTTTGGGGTACATTTCAAAGTTGCGAAAGAAGCAACAAGAGGAACGTTTAAGCTCTCAATAATTGTGCAAGAAGACGGGTCTCTAACAAAGAACGTTAGGGAATCACTAAACTGTTTACTTGAATATCACTTCCCTGTAGATAACAGGGAAGAAGATAATGAATATCATAGGAATATCAGAAACAGATCAAGAAGACCGGTTTACACAGAAGATGATATTCCATTTACTATCGTAGAAGTTGAAGAGGTTATGGAATCAATGAATAAGGGGAAAGCACCAGGGCTTGATGGGCTTTCCCTAGAAATAATAATCGAACTCTTCGAAGTAAACAAGAGTTGGTTTGTGAGCATTTTGAATGAATGTCTCAATAGAGGAATCTTTCCAGACAGCTGGAAAGTAGCTGAACTGATATTATTCAACAAAGAAGGAAAAGACAGAAAAAGTCCTTCTGCTTACAGACCAATATGTCTGCTATCGTCATGGAGTAAGGTGCTAGACAAGCTTCTTACCAATAGATTAAGTTTCTATCTACAGAGTAATGGCAAGTTGAATCCAAATCAGTTTGGATTCATTCCAGGTAAAAGTACAACTATGGCGATATCAAAGTTAATGGCAACAATAGACGAGAACAAGGCTTTAAAGAAGCATACATGTGTGATATCATTAGATGTAAAAGGAGCTTTTAATAACGTGTGGTGGCCTTTTCTATTAGACGAGTTAAGAAGACATAGATGTCCAAAGAACTTATTCAAAGTTTTTAGTAACTACTTATCAAAAAGAAAGATAGTAGTTAAAGATGGAGAAACTGAAATTTCCAGACAATATTATAAAGGCTGTCCACAGGGGTCTAACTCAGGACCCCTGTTGTGGAACATAGTTGCAGACTCAGCATTAAATCTTAAAACAAAAGAAGATACACAAATTCAAGCCTATGCAGATGACATAATAGTTATAGTCTCTGCTTCAGGGAGACACATCTTGGAACAAGACTGTCAAAAAGTCTTAACAGACTTAGAGAAATGGGCAGAAAGTACAAGGTTGGAATTCAGCCCTGAGAAGACAAATATCATAGTATTTCCTAAAGAAGGAAATATGAAGAGGCTCCCAAGCCTAAGGTTTAAAGATAGACCAGTAAAAGCAGTTAAAGCTTTGAAATATCTGGGAGTATGGCTGGATGATAAGAGAAACTGGCTATGTCATCTGAACAAAGTTAAGGATAGATGTGCAAGGATCTTAAATGCCCTGCATAGAATGTCAACTAGGACATGGGGGCTGAAAGGTACAGTTAAAAAGAACTATATAAAAGGGGAATAGAAAGGATAGTAACTTACGCCTGCGGGGCCTGGTGGCCCCAAGGAGGGACAGTGAGAATGATAAATAAACTACAGCAGATTCAAAGACTAGCCCTTTTGGGCATCACAAGATGTTTTAAGACGACATCAACATCGGCACTTCAAGTTCTGGCTGGTACAATACCAATAGAACTAATAATCGAACAAGAAGCTGCGATATATAGGAGTTTTACTTCAAAACAAAGAGTAGAACTCTGGGATGAGTCTATAGAAGGAAATAACATAGAAAATCAAATTGTTAAATGGGCAAGACACCCAGCGAGGCAAATTCAAACAAGGTGGGATAAAGTCCCGCCAGAAGACTCGAACCATGACATAAAAATATACACAGATGGTTCTAGAATGGAAGAGCACACAGGTGCGTCCATGTGCATTTACAAAGGTACAAGTCCAATAAAGCAAAACGAATACAGACTTTCAAACACAGCTACAGTGTTTCAAGCTGAAGTCTACGCAATCCTGAAGGGAGTTGAATGGTTTGCTATAGAATGTATAGACCAAGAAGCGGACTTGTATTCGGACAGTCAATCAGCATTATATGCGTTGCAAAAGATTCAACACAAAAACCCAACAGTAGACATGATTAAGAATATAATAGCGGAGCTTGGGGAAGATAGAAAGATAAATTTCCATTGGGTGAAAAGCCATCAAGGCTGCCCAGGAAATGAATTGGCTGATAACCATGCTAAGAACGCATGTAAGAAACCACAAGTGGATATTGATACACCAATTTCCAAAGATAGTATAAAGACTAAATTAAGACAAAGAAGTATGGAAATTTGGCAAACAAGATGGGACCAAGAAGATGCAACTGGAAGACATACTTTTAAATTTTTCAAGAAAGTTTCTATCAAGAGGGTCTCAACAGACTTTTATTTGAACCAAATCCTGACAGACCATGGTAACTTTCCAAAATACCTCAGCAGATTTAACATTAAAAGATGTTCCTGTATCTGTGGCTCCCGAGAGGCGGGAGCGTATCATTGCATATTTGACTGTACCCATTTACGAAATATTAAAGGAAACAACTGAATGAGAGTTGATCGTAATAGAGTAAATCTGCTCTGGGAAAGCACAGAGCTGCGCTCCCAAATTAGAGATGTAATGAAATACATCTATGAAAATCAACAAGAAATGATAATTTTAGATTAGGGAGGGGACAGATTCCCCTCCTTCCGTGGGAGGAGACAGAGTCTTCTCCTACTGTTCTGGAGAAGGTCCTGAGAAGAAGATTACTAAAGGAGAAATAAAGAAGAAGAAGATGGAACGGGAGGAGATAAGTCTCCCCTCCTCGGCGAATGACAAGAAGATAAATTGTTAAAGTTAAGTTTCAAGAGTAAGAAGAACAGCAGAAGACTGAAAACTTCATCAGTCTTATGTAGTTGTATTTATTTTGAACATGTAATATAATGATGTTTATAACTATTAAAGGGCGCTAAGTCGCGCCCTATGTATATATTTTCTCTGTAAATATGTTATTGTTTTAATAAAGAAAGATGTAAAAGAAAAATGATGGTGTCCTTCCACCGGACGAGGGTTAGCTGGGGGGAAACAAAATTTTAGAGTAGCTCATTTTAGCCTGTAGTGCCGTTTTTGGCGGGGCAGGCATCGTTAAATCTAGAGAGTCTTACCCTCTGTCTAGTGGATATCGTTGACCAATCTTCTCTGAGTCCTTGTGATCTTCGAGGTGGCTCAGCCAGAATTGCACCGAGCTCGTTAGCTGCAGTTCCCTGGTTCGAGTCTCACAGAGGTCACATTGAGTTTTATCTATGTAAAACTCCCAGTTCTGCCCTTGGTCAGTAGGGCTTGTAAAGGTTACTGTCCATCGGAAGAGATGAAAAGCCATGGTCCCGTGTTCATGTTAATGAACATGCTAGGTGACCATGGCGGGAGTGCTGCTATCTGTCTCCTAACAACTGTCTAATGGGTCCCCCCCAACCCTCTTTGAACCCTTTGGGTACTTGTGGCCTGGCCGTTTGGCCCATTGTGTACCAAAAATGTGCTGCTCAGAAGTTAACCCAACTGTTGTGACCTGGTCATTTAGCCCATTGTGTGCACAGAAATATTGTTTGAAAATAATCCAAAAAATACTTAATACAATATTTAATTGAGTTGAAACCGCGGGGAATATTACTTGTTTTAAAAAAAGACATTCCGTTAAAAGACCATATAAGAGATTAAGAGTCTTTCTCCTGTAAGAAAGGGGCGGGGGTGGCTCAGTCGGTAGCGCGCCAGGCTCGTAATCTGTAGTTCCCAGGTTCGAGTCCCAGCTGGGTCAGCGTTGAGATTTATCTCCGCAAAATTTCCCCGCCCTGCCCGCGGTCAGTAGGGGACACCGATGGGCTTGAAAAGGCCGCCGTCCGTCGGATGGGACGTTAAGCCGTGGCCCCGTGTGCGGGTTTGGATTGTTGGATTGTTTTACCTCTGAGCGGCACTTTTTTGCACACCATGGGCTAAATGGCCAGGCCACAAGGACCCCGAAGGCTCAGAGAAGGTTGGGGAAGGGGACCCACTGGAACAGCTGTTGGGAGACAGATGGTAGCCTCCCGTCAAGGCCATCCAGCGTGTTCTTTAACGTGCACAGGGTATGGCTCTCCCGCACACGGGGCCACGGCTTAACGTCCCATCCGACGGACGGCGGCCTTTCCAAGCCCATCGGTGTCCCCTACTGACCGTGGGCAGGGCGGGGAATTTTGCGGAGATAAATCTCAACGCTGACCCAGCTGGGACTCGAACCTGGGAACTACAGATACGAGCCTGGCGCGCTACCGACTGAGCCACCCCCGCCCCGTGTGCGGGAGAGCCATACCCTGTGCACGTTAAAGAACACGCTGAATGGCCTTGACGGAGGCTACCATCTGTCTCCCAACAGCTGTTCCAGTGGGTCCCCTCCCCCAACCTTCTCTGAGCCTTCGGGGTCCTTGTGGCCTGGGGGGCGGGGGTGGCTCAGTCGGTAGCGCGCCAGGCTCGTAATCTGTAGTTCTCAGGTTCGAGTCCCAGCTGGGTCAGCGTTGAGATTTATCTCCGCAAAATTCCCCGCCCTGCCCACGGTCAGTAGGGGACACCGATGGGCTTGGAAAGGCCTCCGTCCGTCGGATGGGACGTTAAGCCGTGGCTCCGTGTGCGGGAGAGCCATACCCTGTACACGTTAAAGAATACGCTGGATGGCCTTGACGGGAGGCTACCATTTGTCTCCCAACAGCTGTTCCAGTGGGTCCCCTCCCCCAACCTTCTCTGAGCCTTCGGGGTCCATGTGACCTGGCCATTTAGCCCATAGTGTGCGAAAAAGTGCCGCTCAGCGGTAAAACAACCCAACCTTGTGGCCTGGCCATTTAGCCCATGGTGTGCAAAAAAGTGCCGCTCAGAGGTAAAACAATCCAATCCTGTAAGAAAAGTTTTGGAATGCTAAAATAAGAATTTTTGTAATTAGCTAGAAATTTCCAAAGTCTCATGATGTTAAAGTCCCTCTAATTCACATTATGTATTTGCGAATACCTGCCAGAGCAATTCCTTACCAGATCTTTTTGATTTCTTCCTATTTGTGTAGGTAGACCTGAAGTGACAGCAGTGAACAAATCTCTGATGGCTATAGCTGGCAAATCAGCTCTCTTAGCAGGTCAGCTCTGTTCCAGTCCTCGTCCTCTCAGGGTGCATTGGATTCTCCGCCATCTGGTGCTTAGTCCTGGAGATATTAAGCATCCTTATGTTGCCTATAATATGACGGTAACTATGTTCCTCTGGACTTCATTTTGTCTTTTCTTTGTTCTGATGAAAAGCGTTTCTCAACGAAAAAACTTAACTGTTGAAATGATGAGCTGAAAAAAATTTGGTTTTGCCATGAGTGGGATTCGAACCCACGTCTCCAGGAAACATCCCTGTTATGCTAGACCATTACACCATCAATTGCTGACCGTTTCTCAGCTTAGTGACCTTATAAGCTTTCCGGATTTTTATTTATTTGATTCGCACTGGCAAAAAAAATTTTTTTTAGCTCATCATTTCATGAATTTCATGTCTACAGGAGTTATCCTGTGATTATTTATTACGAACTTAACTGTGTTTCTTACTAAATTAATCCACGTGATAAACATATGTGAAGATTTAAAATTTGTTTAAATTTGTATTAAAAATTGTTTCAATTTATTTAATGACGTTTATTATATAAGTTATTAAAAACAATTACCTATTTTAATCATTTCATAGGGGCGGGGGTGGCTCAGTCGGTAGCGCGCAAGGCTCGTAATCTGTAGTTCCCAGGTTCGAGTCCCAGCTGGGTCAGCGTTGAGATTTATCTCCGCAAGATTCCCCGCCCTGCCACGGTCAGTAGGGGACACCGATGGGCTTGGAAAGGCCGCCGTCCGTCGGATGGGACGTTAAGCCGTGCCCCGTGTGCGGGAGAGCCATACCCTGTGCACGTTAAAGAACACGCTGGATGGCCTTGACGGGAGGCTACCATCTGTCTCCCAACAGCTGTTCCAGTGGGTCCCCTCCCCCAACCTTCTCTGAGCCTTCGGGGTCCATGTGACCTGGCCATTTAGCCCATTGTGTGCAAAAAAGTGCCGCTCAGAGGTAAAACAACCCAACCCTAATCGTTTCATAATTAATATAAAATAATGAAATAATATATCTAAATATAATGAAAAGAATTTTTTGTTAATTATAAAATTTTAATGTATTTGTTAAATAATTTATGAATAATAATTTGGCATTTTAATAATTACACAATTAATATAAAATAATATAATAATATCTGCAATATAACAAAAAGAAATGTTATATTCTTTTTATCAAAATATTATATTAATTTAAGGCTATTTATTAAATAATTTGTTTATATCATGGATATTATATTATTTTTCATTTATTATGCAATTATTAACAAATTATTTAATTGCCTGTATAAGTAAATTAGTATAGTAATTGTCGATAAAAAATAAAATAAATTTTTTTCTCTTTATATCATGGATATTATATTATTTTTTATTTATTATGTAATTATTAAAAAAAATTGCATATTATTTTTATCGAAAAATACTACACTAGTTTACTTTTAGGGCAATACCTCTCTTAATATATGAGTGGAGATGAGTGAGAGAGAGGGATTGAGATGAACCTCCTTCTTCCTCCTTCTCTGAGCCTTAGGGATCCTCGTGACCACTTAGTCCTTTGTGCAAAAACTGCAGCTTTCTCTTTAGAATGAAAATTTCCTCCCTTCGCGGAGGTTATAACCCTAGCGCGTGACCCGATTGGTCCCAATCGGCTTAAGGCCGTCCCTGGTCTTACAGAAAATCTCAATTTTCCTACCTGTTTTGAAATCCAAAACACTTACCTTTGTATAACTTTATTTTAGCCTCATATTTTATGTTCCACGATAAAAAATAAATTTAAAAATAACTGTAAAATTTCTTTCATATAGAATAACATTTTAACCTTTCATGTTTGGTGGAATATTTTAGTAATATTTTAATAGAATATTTTAATAAAAAAAAACCTACTCAAGTCTTATTCGCAGCTTATTTTAAGCTTTACCTCTCGAAACTAAATTCTCGGAACAACCCCTTCTTCCACAAAACAGAAATTAAATTCTCGGAACAACCCCTTCTCCCACAAAACAGAAATTAAATTCTCGAAACCATTTCTCCCACAAAACTGAGACATTCTCGGAACAACCGCTTCTCCCAAAAACTGAGAACGAAATTCTCGGAACAACCCCTTCTCCCACAAAACTGAGAAACAAAATTCTCCGAACAACCCCTTCTCCAACAAAACTGAGAAACGAAATTCTCGGAACTATCACTTCTCCCACAAAACTAAGAAAGTAAAATCTCCGAACAACCCCTTCTCCCACAAAACTGAGAAAATAAATTCTCCTAACAACAACTTCTCTCACAAAACTGAGAAACTAAATTCTCGGAACAACCCCTTCTCCCACAAAACTGAGAAAATAAATTCTCCTAACAACAACTTCTCTCACAAAACTGAGAAACTAAATTCTCGGAACAACCCCTTCTCCCACAAAACTGAGAAATTAAATTCTCGGAACAACCATTTCTCCCACAAAACTGAGAAAATTCTCGGAACAACCCTTCTCCCACAAAACTAAGAAACTAAATTCTCGGATCCACTCCCAGGAAATTAAATACTGGGTATGTTATTAATAACTGTGCAGGTTAAAGAACAGTCTGGATACCCTTGACCGAAGGTTACCATCTGTCTCCTAACAGCTGGTCAGTGGGTCCCCTCCCTCACTACCTCAACCTTCTCTTAGACCTCGGGTCCCTTGTTACCTGCCCATTCATGTGCATAAAAGTGCCGCTCAGAGGTAAATCAACCCGACCCTTCTAACTGGAGACTGATCTTTTGCAGGAGACCGAGATTCCGAATTGTTACATGAGCGCCTTTGAAATACGTCACGTGAAACTAGAGGATGCTGGAGAACTTCTGCTCATTGTGAAAAATGCCAAAGGCATCGCTGATGCCGACTTCCTTATTAATGTCACACAAGCAAGTTTTTCTGTATCCAAAGGTAAGTAGAAGAAAATGGAATTATTTTCAAATAATTTGTTATTCTTTTCACATCAACACCAGTTTTAAATTTCTGCGAAGCAATCAACAAAAATCCATACCTATATTCCGAGTGGTCTGCAAATGGTAGCTGGGCATATACTGAAAGGAGAACTGTGTAATCAATTCCCAGTGATGATGCACAGAATCGGCCACGCCTGGCACCTATAGTTCTGGGATGGCTAAGTCGGCAGCGCGCCAAGCTCGTAATCTGCAGTTCCCAGGTTCGAGTCACGGCTTGGTCAGTGTTGAGATTTATCTCCACAAAACTCCCCACCCTGCCCACGGTCAGTAGGGGACACCAATGGACTTGGAAAGGTCACTGTCCCTGAGATTTGGCATTAAACCATGGCTCCGCGTGTGGGAGAGCCATATTCTGTGCATGTTAAAGAACACGCTGGATGGCCTTAACAGGAATCTATCATCTGTCTCCTAACAGCTGTTCCGGTGGGTCCTCTCCTCCCAACCTTCTCTGAGCCCACGGGGTCCTTGTGACCTGGCCATTTAGCCCATGGTGTACAAAAAAGTGCCCCTCAGAGGTAAAACAACCCAACGTTAAAGAACACACTGGATGGCTTTGACGAGAGGCTACCATCTGTCTCCCAATAGCTGTTCCAGTGGGTCCTCTCCTCCCAACCTTCTCTGAGCCCTCGGGGTCCTTGTAACCTGGCCATTTAGCCCATGGTGTGCAAAAAGTCGCTCAGAGGTAAAGCAACCCAACGTTAAAAAAAACTACCATCTATTTCCCAATAGCTGTTCCAGTGCGTCCTCTCCCCTAACCTTCTCTGAGACTCCGGGGTCCTTGTGACCTGACCATTTAGCCCATGCTGTGCAAAAAAGTGCCCCTCAGAGGTAAAACAACCCAACCCAACTGATCAACGGACCTGTGTTCAAGCCCCAGATAAGGGATAATCGAAACTACTTAACGAAAATTACTTACACAAACTTTACCAAACTACAACAAAAACTTTTTTTCAGCAGCGGAAACTTTGTGTGTTTGTGTTAGCTCTAACTGAGGCAGTTGTCAGCAGTGACTTCCGTCTTAGTAGGGCAAGTCCTTGTATGAGAAGGCCTGTAAAAGCTAGGAGTAGCTTCTAGGATTCTTCTCTGTCCTAAATATTGAAAATAAAAAAAAAATACTTATTATAAGAGCAGTGATGGTTGACCTCCTTCGCTGACCTCATTTCTTGATGGTAGAAGACCTCCGGAGAAAGTAGATGTTCGAGAAAGTGAGAAGAATTATTTTGCTGACTGATCGTATGTGACGTAAGGATATGTATGATTGGGCCAATGGGTCACAAACTACATATACATATTAAGAATATAGTGATAAACATTCAACATTTCTGAATTTTAATGTGTGATAAAATAGCAATATCTCCAAGAAATTGGGAAAAAGCCCAACAGTAAACATTAAACCCTGAAAATTTAAATGGAGCAGTTTTTTGACGTGTTTCAATCCATTTTAGGAGGGATTTTGACACTTGCTTCCAAAAGTCAAAATTCGAATCCTTACCAGGTTTTTATTATATTTTTTCGACTTTTCAGAGTTTTTTTGGGGGTGGCGGATTTGAAGTGCTCGAGTGTGTGATTTCCGAGGATTGTCTTTAAAAAATATACGTTATTAAACCACTCAAGAGAAGGAGTTATAGCCCAAACCCTTTCTCGTTGTGTAAGCCCCTGCTACTACTAATTTTTAAAGTTCTATAAATCTTCGTAAATAACCCTGTACATTTCAATCGGTAGCTCCTAACAGGGGCGCCATTTCCCCCTAGGGGGCGTTTTAGATATTTGTTGGGGGGGGGGGGGTTGCTTTTCTTTCGAAATCAATTAAATAGAATATTGAATGCTTCTTAAAATAACATTTATGTACTTTTTTTGCCACAAAAATGTTTAAAATCCATGAATCAAGAACGTTTTAATTTTGAAAACATGAAAATATATTTTTTTTAATTTTATAGAGGAAGAATCCTTTAATTCGATTGGAAACCACAAGTTAGATTAGCGTGTTAATTAATTTTCTAAATAATATGAAAATCATGAATATGTTCATTAAAGACTATAAAGAATGTATTTTGTAATATTTAGATTTGTTATATGTGTTGATGGTCTATTGAAAGTTGTCTCTACACTTGTGGCAATGGGTGAATTTTTTTTTTTCCTGTTCGCAGGCTGCTCCTGTCAGAGGTGGCATTTGCCTCATGTCGCCTTCCTGTTGCCGCTGTGCCTTGCTTGGCTATGTTATCAGCTCCAAGCTGGAGCCAGTTGACCATCAACCATGAAGGTAAGTTTCGCGTTACCGGTGGCGGCTGAGGAATATAAGAGACTGAGCAGAGGTGGCATTTGCCTCATGTCGCCTTCCTGTTGCCGCTGTGCCTTGCTTGGTTATGTTATCAGCTCCAAGCTGGAGCCAGTTGACCATCAACCATGAAGGTAAGTTTCGCGTTACCGGTGGCGGCTGAGGAATATAAGAGACTGGGCAGAGGTGGCATTTGCCTCATGTCGCCTTCCTGTTGCCGCTGTGCCTTGCTTGGCTATGTTATCAGCTCCAAGCTGGAGCCAGTTGACCATCAACCATGAAGGTAAGTTTCGCGTTACCGGTGGCGGCTGAGGAATATAAGAGACTGAGCAGAGGTGGCATTTGCCTCATGTCGCCTTCCTGTTGCCGCTGTGCCTTGCTTGGCTATGTTATCAGCTCCAAGCTGGAGCCAGTTGACCATCAACCATGAAGGTAAGTTTCGCGTTACCGGTGGCGGCTGAGGAATATAAGAGACTGAGCAGAGGTGGCATTTGCCTCATGTCGCCTTCCTGTTGCCGCTGTGCCTTGCTTGGCTATGTTATCAGCTCCAAGCTGGAGCCAGTTGACCATCAACCATGAAGGTAAGTTTCGCGTTACCGGTGGCGGCTGAGGAATATAAGAGACTGAGCAGAGGTGGCATTTGCCTCATGTCGCCTTCCTGTTGCCGCTGTGCCTTGCTTGGCTATGTTATCAGTTCCAAGCTGGAGCCAGTTGACCATCAACCATGAAGGTAAGTTTCGCGTTACCGGTGGCGGCTGAGGAATATAGGAGACTGAGCAGAGGTGGCATTTGCCTCATGTCGCCTTCCTGTTGCCGCTGTGCCTTGCTTGGCTATGTTATCAGCTCCAAGCTGGAGCCAGTTGACCATCAACCACGAAGGTAAGTTTCGCGTTACCGGTGGCGGCTGAGGAATATAAGAGACTGAGCAGAGGTGGCATTTGCCTCATGTCGCCTTCCTGTTGCCGCTGTGCCTTGCTTGGCTATGTTATCAGCTCCAAGCTGGAGCCAGTTGACCATCAACCATGAAGGTAAGTTTCGCGTTACCGGTGGCGGCTGAGGAATATAAGAGACTGAGCAGAGGTGGCATTTGCCTCATGTCGCCTTCCTGTTGCCGCTGTGCCTTGCTTGGCTATGTTATCAGCTCCAAGCTGGAGCCAGTTGACCATCAACCATGAAGGTAAGTTTCGCGTTACCGGTGGCGGCTGAGGAATATAAGAGACTGAGCAGAGGTGGCATTTGCCTCATGTCGCCTTCCTGTTGCCGCTGTGCCTTGCTTGGCTATGTTATCAGCTCCAAGCTGGAGCCAGTTGACCATCAACCATGAAGGTAAGTTTCGCGTTACCGGTGGCGGCTGAGGAATATAAGAGACTGAGCAGAGGTGGCATTTGCCTCATGTCGCCTTCCTGTTGCCGCTGTGCCTTGCTTGGCTATGTTATCAGCTCCAAGCTGGAGCCAGTTGACCATCAACCATGAAGGTAAGTTTCGCGTTACCAGTGGCAGCTGAGGAATATGAGACTGAGCAGAGGTGGCATTTGCCTCATGTCGCCTTCCTGTTGCCGCTGTGCCTTGCTTGGCTATGTTATCAGCTCCAATCTGGAGCCAGTTGACCATCAACCATGAAGGTAAGTTTCGCGTTACCGGTGGCAGCTGAGGAATATAGGAGACTGAGCAGAGGTGGCATTTGCCTCATGTCGCCTTCCTGTTGCCGCTGTGCCTTGCTTGGCTATGTTATCAGCTCCAAACTGGAACCAGTTGACCATCAACCACGAAAGTAATTCTCGCGTTACCTGTGGCAACTAAGGAAAATTAAGAGACTGAGCAGTTTTTCACAGTTCTGATTCAATTGATGGCGGGGATTGGCTATCAGAGCATACAGGTTCATAATCTGCAGTTCTCGGTTTCGAGTCCCAATCGTGCCTGCTTTGAGATCTGTCTCTGCTAATCTTGCCCCCAATAAGAAAGGCAACACCGATCAGATTGTACAGGCCGCCGTCTGTCAGATGTGATGTTAAACCAGGATCACTTCCACACTGGATGGCTTTGAAGGGAAGTTTCCATCTGTCTCCTAGAACTGTCCAATGGATCCCCTTCTCCGAACCCTTGGGGGCCCTTGCGACCTGGTCATTTAACCCATCGTGTTCCAAAAACATGTCTCTCAGAGGTAAAACAACCCAATCTTGATTCGGTGACCTATTAGTTAAGGGTGACTCAGTTACTTAAAGAACCGTCAAGTGCATTAAAAAAATTCAAAATTTTTTAGAGAAATGTAAATCTTGGTTTTTGTTGCTTTTACGTTTTCTTTTGTAGTCCGAAGTATTTCATTTTCTTAGTTATTACTATAAAAAATTTCTTGTATTTTTACTAACAGGTTTTTTTTTTCAGACTTAGTTCCATAATAATTACGCTATGATGTTTGCTGATTTCTGATTTACAACTGTCTTCATTAAGGAGAGGCTCAACAAAAAATTCTGTCCTAAAATATTTTTTATTCCCCAGCTGAAATTATTTACCCGTTCCTGAAACAAATTCGGTCCCCTCTCCCCCTCCTGTATCTTACCCTTTACCAAGTTTATTAGGTTGGTTTGGGTTGTTTTACCTCTGAGCGACACTTTTTTGCACACCATTGGCTAAATGGCCAGGTCACATGGACCCCGAAGGCTCAGAGAAGGTTGGGGGAGGAGACCCACTGGAACAGCTGTTGGGAGACAGATGGTAGCCTCCCGTCAAGGCCATCCAGCGTGTTCTTTAACGTTGGGTTGTTTTATCTCTGAGCGGCACATTTTTGCACACCATGGGCTAAATGGCCAGGTCATATGGACCCCTAAGGCTCAGAGAAGGTTGGGGAGGAGACCCACTGGAACAGCTGTTGGGAGACAGATGGTAGCCTCCCGTCAAGGCCATCCAGCGTGTTCTTTAACGTGCACAGGGTATGGCTCTCCCGCACAAGGGCCACAGCTTAACGTCCCACCCAACGGACGGCAACCTTTCGAACCCCATCGGTGTCCCCTACTGACCGTGGGCAGCGCGGGGAATTTTGCGGAGATAAATCTCAACGCTGACCCAGCTGGGACTCGAACCTGGTAACTACAGATTACGAGCCTGACGCGCCACCGACTGAGCCACCCCCGTCCCAAGTTTATTACATACTATCAACATTAATTACATTATTGTTAAGACATGATAATGAATTTTACTGCATGAGTTAAGGTTCCACTCAAATATTTTGCAGCAGGATCCATGATGATCTAGTTTCGCCAGTACTCCGAACACCATCCTCAGAACTTATTTTGGCGGAAAAAATTGAATTGAATACGTTTATTTCACCCAAACATACATATATTGGTAGATAAAACACAGACAAGTTCACAGGTGAAAAAGGAGAACATAATAAGCCGTAGCTTTTGAATAAATGTTTCCTGAAATACACTTAAATTTAAAACATTGCAGGTGACCTTAATTTATACATTTATTTGAGCACACGAATTTTTGTGGTCTGACTCTATCATTGACTTGATAATAAGTGTTGTTTATATTTATATTTAAAAGTTCTATATTGTTCCATTGCAGCAGTATCCTCTGGTATCTCGTCATTCCAAATCTTAATGCCAATGTACCGTATTGATCTCTGGCCTATAGATTTCTTATAAAGGGGCAACATGATCTTGTTCTTAAGTCGAGTATTATAACTGAAAGTCTTCGTTCTATCTAAGCAGCAGTAAAGTTCCGAGTGCTCTGTCATTTTATTCTTCACTCTGTATACAAAATTCCCCATAACATGCTTGTAAATATTATATATATTTAGTATTCCATTTTCTGACATCAAGTGTTGTACCGGATTTCTGTAATTTAATCTTAGAATATATCTCATAATTCTCCAGTGCACCATCAAACCGACTCTATGACAAATTACAGCAAGGTTTGAAATAAGCCTTCGGTTATTCAGTATAACAATACCTGAAGATTCTAGTAAAAATAAAACGTCGAATTTGTTTGAGGACGTGAAACTGACCGCTGAATTCGATTCTCAGATTTCAGTTGGAGTATTATTCCTACCTTCAATCTCGCATTAATTGATAATACCAACCCTTTACTTGTTTACCGGAAGAGCTACTCGGACGACCGGATGTTACACACCTACTTCTTATGCATCACGATATATCCAGCCCACAGCATTCTTTCTGCATTGGGACAAAACAGTCAGTCCAATAAAAACTGGGGGCGGGGGTGGCTCAGTCGGTAGCGCGCCAGGCGGGTAATCTGTAGTTCCCAGGTTCGAGTCCCAGCTGGGTCAGCGTTGAGCCCACGGTCAGTAGGGGAACACCGATGGGTTTGGAAACGCCGCCGTCCGTCGGATGGGACGTTAAGCAGTAGCCCCGTGTGCGGGAGAGCCATACCCTGCTGGGACTCGAACCTTGGAATTGCAGATTACGAGCCTGGCATGCTACCGACTGAGCCAACGTCCATCCCGCATTGCAGAAGAATGCATAATAACGAATGTAAATAAAACATCGATATCGTTTTCAAAGGGTATTTTTATCATCTATTTAAACACGTACCACCGAAATAATTCAAATAATTGGCGACACATATTTCCTTATTCTCATAATGTTATGAATCGCCTGTTACAAGATGACAAACTTTTGAGAAATGAAGGTAACTGCGTTTTTTGCTTTCGGGCAAAATAATCTCAACTGTGTTGTTGCCAGAAGGTTTGACAATGAGCCAGTAGTTTCTAAGAAAGAAAATCGCACAATTTGGCATCAAACCAATATAGAAGAAAGGTTTATTAAAGATTAAGACTAAATCGAAATTCTCAGGCTGTCGCTAAGGCATGATACAAAACTCGAGATGTGAATTCTTTGCTAAACTTGATACTAAAGTCAAAACCTTGCAATTTACTGTTCATTGTTTAGTTTGGGTTGGGGTTGTTTTACCTCTGAGTGGCACTTTTTTGAACACCATGGGCTAAATGGCCAGGTCACATGGACACTGAAGGCTCAGTGAAGGTTGGGGGAGGGGACCCACTGGAACAGCTGTTGGGAGACACATGGTAGCCTCCTGTCAAGGCCATCCAGCGGTTCTTTAACGTTGGGTTGTTTTACCTCTGAGCGGCGCTTTTTTGCACATCATGGGCTAAATGGCCAGGTCACTTGGACCCAGAAGGCTCAGAGAAGGTTGGGGGAGGAGACCCACTGGAACAGCTGTTGAGAGACAGATGATAGCCTCCCGTCAAAGCCATCCAGCGTGTTCTTTAACGTTGGGTTGTTTTACCTCTAAGCGGCGCTTTTTTACACACCATGGGCTAAATAGCCAGGTCACAAGGACCCCGAAGGCTCATAGAAGGTTGGGGGAGGAGACCCACTGGAACAGCTGTTGGGAGACAGATGGTAGCCTCCAGTCAAGGGCATCCAGCGTGTTCTTTAACGTTGGGTTGTTTTACCTCTGAGCGGCGCTTTTTTGCACACCATGGGCTAAATGGTCAGGTCACAAGGACCCCGAAGGCTCAGAGAAGGTTGGGGGAGGAGACCCACTGTAACAGCTGTTGGGAGACAGATGGTAGCCTCCCGTCAAAGCCATCCAGCGTGTTCTTTAACGTTGGGTTGTTTTACCTCTAAGCGGCGCTTTTTTACACACCATGGGCTAAATAGCCAGGTCACAAGGACCCCGAAGGCTCATAGAAGGTTGGGGGAGGAGACCCACTGGAACAGCTGTTGGGAGACAGATGGTAGCCTCCAGTCAAGGGCATCCAGCGTGTTCTTTAACGTTGGGTTGTTTTACCTCTGAGCGGCACTTTTTTCCACATCTTGGGCTAAATGGCCAGGTCACAAGGACCCCGAAGGCTCAGAGAAGGTTGGGAGAGGGGATCCACTGGAACAGCTGTTAGGAGACAGATGGTAGCCTCCTGTCAAGGCCATCCAGCGTGTTCTTTATTGTACATGGGATATGGCTCTCCCGCACACTGAGCCACGGTTTAACGTCCCATACGACGGACGGCGGGCTTTCCAAGCCAATCGGTGACTCCTTACTGACCGTGGGCAGGGCGGGGAATTTTTGCGGAGATAAATCTCAACGCTGACCCAGCTGGGACTCGAACCTGGGAAGCACAGATTACGATCCTGGCGCGCTACCGACTGAGTCACCCCCGCCCTCTGTCTGACAACGAGACTAAATTATTTTCGAACGTTGCCAATAACAAAATCGAAATATACGCATTTCATTAGCAATAAGATTAAATTTTTTCGAACCAAATTTTACTGACCAGTTAATTTTTTCGAAGATAGCTGGTGCTCTTAAAGTGTTGCTTAATTCTGTATTTTGACAATAAAGTTGTTTTCCTTTTTTTCAAGTTAAAAAATTTTCAAGAACAAGAAAATAACATTTTACCAAATACTTGTCAATTATTTAACGAATTCCATTATCATTTCAGGTATAAGAACAAATGTGCCCACTGAAGAAGAGGCCATTAGATAAAAAAAAAAGAGCAGACGTGCCCTGTGCCAGCGGTTTTTGTGCAGGAGTATAGAAATGATCTTTTCCGGTACAAACCGGAAGAGGGCGTTTGTGTGGAGTCAGTAGAGTCAGTTTGTCATGTTGCCTCCTGGGAGATGATCATGGATGTTACTTTTGTGAAGCAGCAGAAGCAGAAAGCACTGGCTAGAAACCGATGTTTATTAATAAAAAAAAAAACCCTTTTTTATACGCAGGGCAAAAAGCAAAGTAATTGAACATATGGAAATGCCAACTGCCGCCCATTTAAACCAGTTTCAAGTGTTCTGATCGAAGAAACTGAATAAGTATTTTCTGGTGCCTGAACAAACACCTCTTCGTTTTGAAATAATGAACCAGGCAACAGATTCGCCAAAAAATAAGAAATAAATTTCTTGTATTGCCTAAAAGTTGTAATTTCTGTCTTTGGTTGCAAAGAATTTTTTTGTCACTACCTGTACTTCGGGATATGTACAGTCGCTCAAATAAATATCCGAACGCTATTTCTGATCACAGAATTCAGAAAAAATATCTGGCAACGATTATTTTAGAAGTTAATGATCTGGCAACCTTCGTGTCACGTGATTACAGAATTCAGGAAAAATATCTGGAACGTGTACAACAACTGTACACGCTCCAGTTACCGTTCACAGCAAACTGGAGCGTGTGCAGTAACTGCACACGCTCCAGTTTGCTGTGAACGGTAACTGCACACGCTCAATATTTCCGTGAGTGGGCCCACACGATCCAGGTCTTTGTGAGCTCACACGATCCAATGTGCTGTGAACATTAACCGCAACCGCTCCAGTTTGCTGTGAAAGGTAACTGCACACGCTCAATATTTCCGTGAGTGAGCCCACACGATCTAGTATCAAAATAATATGACCACCTACAGTCGCTCAAAAAAGTATCCGAACACTAAGGTTGATTGCAGAATTCAGAAAAAATATCTGGCAACGATTATTTTAGAAATTAATCGTTGCCAGATTTCTTATCCAAATTAATCGTTGCCAGATGTTTTTTCTAAATTCTGTAATCAACGATAGTGTTCGGATATTTTTTTGAGCGACTGTACCTTAGAATAGTTGAATAATTAAGAGTGCATTTAACATAAACATGTAAATTGACTTATCGACAAACGACAATTTTTAACTTAGCTCTTTTTAACGAAAAGGTCTGTAATAATCTGCAGTGTGCATAATAAATGGTTAATGAAATATTTAAACTAGAAAACCTCCGCTGCTCAGCGAACCTTTATCGTTTTGTAGAGTTAATTAAATCCATTATTTCTTTCTAAAAATTTTTTTGGTTGGGGGTGGCTCAGTCGGTATCGCGCCAGACTCGCAATCTGCAGTTTCCAGGTTCGAGTTCCATCTGAGCTGGCATCGAGATATATCTCTGCAAAATCGATCACAAAATGACACCGATGGGCTTGGAAATGACGCAGTCCGTCAGCTGGAACCTTAACCGCGGGTCTTTGTGCACGAGACTCATACCTTGTGCACATTAAAGAACACACTGAATGGCCTTGACGGGAGGCTACCATCTGTCTCCTAATCGGTGTTCCAGTGGGTCTCCTTCCCCAAGCTTCTCTGAACCCTCGGGGTCTTTGTGACCTGACCATTTAGTCCATTGAATGCAAAAAAATGCCTCGTTAAACAACCCAACCTATATTTTTCGTTAACGTATCATCGGACTTTTAAAAGGGAGGTTTTTCACTACTTAAAAAAAAAATCAAAAAAGTGAAAACAGACGGAAATCTAATAATATTTTTATTTAGAAAAAAGCAATATCAGAGTAGGTAGCAAGTTGACTAATTTGTGTTTTATGGTGCAAAAGTGACTAAGGATACATTACGCCATACACAGCGTTGCCAGATGCCAGTGTCCTAAAAGGAGGACAAAAAAACTAGAAAGAGAGGATAAAGGAGCACAATAAAGCGAAAATAAAGGACAAAGGATGACATGCTTTCAATATGTGAAATAAGTTTTTTCCTACTGAGTCAGCCGATGGGCTTGGAAAGGCCGCCGTCCGTCGGATGGGACGTTAAGCTGTGGCCCGTGTGCGGGAGAGCCATACCCTGTGCACGTTAAAGAACACGCTGGATGGCCTTGACGGGAGGCTACCATCTGTCTCCCAACAGCTGTTCCTGTGGGTCCCCAACCTTCTCTGAGCCTTCGGGGTCCATGTGACCTGGCCATTTAGCCCATGTTGTGGAAAAAAGTGCCGCTCAGAGGTAAAACAACCCAACGTTAAAGAACACGCTGGATGGCCTTGACGGGAGGCTACCATCTGTCTCCCAACATTAGTTCCAATAGGTCCCCTCCCCAAACCTTCTCTGAGCCTTCGGGCTCCTTGTGATCTGGCCATTTAGCCCATGGTGTGCAAAAAAGTGCCGCTCAGAGGTAAAACAACCCAACCTACTGAGTCAGAAAAAGGCATAATAAATATTAAATATAAATTAAAAAAACCCTCAAGCAGCTGCTTGCCACAGAGGTCTGACAGGAGCCTGTCAGTTTATATGCCACAGTAGAAGATCTGAGAGGATGGCAGGACCTCAACAGAAAAACAACACACACACATCCATGCCTTACCCGGGGCTCGAACCCAGGTCCCTTAGATCAGCAGCCAAGCGCGCTAACCACTCGGCCAACTTTAAAATAAACTTTCTGTTTCTATGAACTCTGACTGAGAGTTAGTGATCAGTAACAGTAAATGATTTCACGGTTAGCACAGTAAATTATATTATTGTCATGGGTTCAAGAAATTAAAAAAGGACAAAAAAATGTGCTTTAAGTTTGAAGCATGTTATGGATTTATACAAAAAGGACATTTCATGTTTTTTCAAAATTCTGGGAGGACATGTCCTCTTTTTAGAGGACGTGTGGTAAACCTAGCCATGCAACATATAGAGTAAAATGATAAAATTCACTGAAACCAGAACCAAAATTGAAAACACAAAAATAGTACATGCTGTAACCGTAAAAATGCATTTTAATTGACTTATCCACAAATGGCATTTTAAACTTAGCTCGTTTTAACGAAAGTGTCTGTAATAATTTTTAAACACAATGAAGTTTTTCATTTTTCGAAATTTTCACACTTTTACAGTAGTAATTCGAATTAATGGGTGATTAGGAAAATTGCAAATAATGATATTTTACTAATAATACCCACGCGAAACTCTTCGATAAGTTGAGGCGGGGGTGGCTCAGTCGGTAGCTCGCCAGGCTCCTAATCTGTAGTTCCCAGGTTCGAGTACTAGTTGGGTCAGCGTTGAGATTTATCTCCGCAAAATTCCCCGCCCTGCCCACGGTCAGTAGGGGACATCGATGGGTATGGTTGGGTCAGCGTTGAGATATATCTCCGCAAAATTCCCCGCCCTGCCCACGGTCAGTAGGGGACACCGATGGGCTTGGAAAGGCCGCCGTCCGTCGGATGGGACGTTAAGCCGGGTCCCCGTGTGTGGGAGAGCCATACGCTGTGCACGTTAAAGAACACGCTGGATGGCCTTCACGGGAGGCTACCATCTGTCTCCCAACAGCTGTTCCAGTGGGTCCCCAACCTTCGGGGTCCTTGTGACCTGGCTATTTAGCCCATGGTGTGCGAAAAAGTGCCGCTGAGAGGTAAAACAACCCAACCCTGAAAAGAGTTGAATAATTCTTGCAAAGAAAATCCGTAATTTAGCATTTTATATTAGAGTCCTTGATCTCTTGCTTAAAAGGATTAAACGTCATTAAGTTAAAAATGTTAAATTTCAGGCCTTAAGCAAATGTAGCGATCTCAAGTTTTCGATATACTGTTATTTCATAGATTCATTCATTCATTCATTCATCATCCTCAAGCAGCCATGGGCTACGGAGGTCCAACCAGACCGCTCAGTTTAATTCTCCAAGCAAGTCTGTCCTGAGCTGCATCTGGCCACTGCACACCAATTCTAACAAGGTCCTGTTTGACATTGTCTGCCCACCGCATCCTAGGTCTCCCCCTCCTTCTGAGGCCTCTAGGCACACTGTTCATAACCCTATTCGCCAATCTATAATTATCCATACGGGCAACATGGCCAAACCAGCGGAGTCTCTCTCTGCACAATATGCTGCTTAAAGGAGGTTGCAGACTCCTTTGCCTAACCTCATCATTAGTTACAAAGTTGAACCACCTAATGCCCAAGATACTGCGTAAGCATCTACAATCAAAAGCATCTAGTTTCCTGTTATCTTGTTTACACAGCGTCCAAGTTTCACTACCATAACTAACCCTAGAAAGAACCAAACTATTATACAGTCTAATTTTAGTCTTTAGGTGTATACGCCTATTTCTCCACAATCTCCATAGATTCTTAAAAGTCCCGGCAGCAATCCCTATTCGTCTGTTAATCTCATGCCGCACATCACCAGTATCAGTTACATAGCTCCCAAGGTAATTAAACTGTGACACCTGCTCAAGACTGCAACCATTCAGATTAACTGAATCACAACCTGCCTGACCAATTTTCATTAATTTATGTTTTCTCTCTGTTTATAACCAAACCTACTCTACTACCAGTCTCATCAACAGCTCGAATGAAAGAGTTCATCTCATCAACATCATTTGCCAAAAGGGCTAAATCATCAGCATAATCTAAATCAGAAATTTTCATATCTCCAGCCCATTTAAGGCCAAAAACTTTCCCTTGAAGTGAATTTCGCATAACATAATCAACAACCAAACTAAAGAGAAAAGGAGACAAAATACACCCTTGTCGAACACCAGAAGTAATGCTAAACCAATTGCTACAAGACTTACCAACTCTCACACATGACTCAGTGTTATTATAGAGAGCTTTCATTATGTTAACTAACTTGTCTGGTATACCATATGATCTCACAATCAACCACAAATTATGATGATCAACAGAGTCGAAAGCCTTTTTGAAATCAATAAAGCTAGCAACCAAAGGTTTCTGAAATTCTAAACATTTCTCAAGAATCTGCCTAAGTGAAAATATCTGATCCACACATCCCCTACCACTTCTGAATCCACATTGCTCATCACGCAATTGCCTGTCAACCAGATTCTTAATTCTATTAAGCACAATCATGGAAAGAACTTTACCTGGAACTGAGAGTAGGCTGATACCCCTATAGTTATCACAAGAACTGCGATCACCTTTTTTGAAAATAGGGATAACAATAGCTCTGGTAAAATCTTTAGGAACCATGCCTTTATCATAAAAGTCATTCAAAATTTCAGTCATCCAAGTGGTAACCAAAACATTCCCAGCTCTGAGCATTTCTGTAGTAATTTCATCTACCCCTGGGGATTTATGAAGTTTAAGTTTAGAGATAGCCAAACTAACTTCAGATTGTGTTATAGGGCCAACATTAAAGCTGCCAATGCATCTATCATCATTATAAACAGTGGGAGTAGAACTAACCACATGGTTTAGAACATCACTGAAATGCTCAGCCCACCTAGCCATGACAGAATCCTCACCTTCTATAACCTTACCTTGTTTATCCTTCAATCCCTGTATGCCTGTCCGTTTTCTACCACATAAAACATTAACTATCTGGTACAGCTCTCTGCTGTTGTGCTGCCTAAGTGCTTCCTCAGCTTTGTCAGCCAAGCCATCAAGCCAAAGATTCTTAGCAGCACCTAACTGATTTTTTACACGTTTATTAAGTTCTCTGTTATGCTTTCTATTAGAACTAGTAGGGTATTGATTAAGGACATTCCTGCAGTTCTTTCTTTCCGAAATAAGTTCAAGTGCCTTATCACTCAGATAATTCTGTCTCTTCTGCTCCTTTTTTCCTAAAAGAGTACTGTTAGTGTCCAAAAAAGCCTGTTTAAAATGATCCCATTCTTCCTCAACTTCAGTAGTAAGCATTCCATGACTGTCATAATGATTAAGTAACCTATCATGGTAAGCTTTGGTTATAACTGGGTCTTTCAGAGCTTCAGTATTAAAAGTAAATTTTTTAACCCTAAGCACAACACTTTTTAAGTTTAAGTTGCAAGACACTTTTAACAAGGTAATGGTCAGATCCAATTTCAGCTCCCCTATATGACCTGGTATTCCTAACAGAACTAGCCCATTTGCTGTTAATTAATATATAATCAATCATATTCCTATGCAGCCCATCAGGTGAAACCCATGTGTACTTATGTATGTCGCGGTGTTTGTAATATGTGTTAGTTTTTCTGAAACCATTGAGTTTACTTACCTGTAGGAGACGTTGCCCATTGCCATTGCAGCTACCAATACCAAAAGGGCCTCTCACCCCTCCCCAAAGATCAGAGTCAGTACCAACCTTGGCATTGAAGTCATCAAGAACAAGGGTAATATCTCCTTTCTTGACAGAATTCAAAATATCCTGAAGTTGTCTGTAAAACCTATCCTTCTCATCCTCATCAGAATCCTCAATGGGGGCATAACAGCAGATAACATTCAAGTCTTTAATGCTTGTCTGAAATTTTGCTGTAAGAAACCTTTCATTAATGCACTCATATCCTAGAAGAGCATCACTAGCATGTCTGCTGAGCAGCAGACCCACGCCTTGGTGATGCTTTCCATCCTCCCTCCCTGTAAAGAGAAATTTAAAGTTATTTTTAAGTATCTCACCTTTACCTGTCCATCTGGTCTCTTGCAAGCCTAGAATATCTAGGTTATAGCGCTGGAATTCCTGCATGAGGACATCAAGAGAATAATCTCTATGTAATGTCCTCACGTTCCACGTTCCTGCAGAGAGAAAATGATTAGTAGGATTTTTAAAGAAATTAGGTTTATTGAGATTGGTAGGGCCAACAATATCAAACAGCCCCCTGATCGCAGGCATGGGGCAAAAACCCGTTCCTCCTCCGCTAAAGGTTGAAGTCACCGATGCTGGTAGGAACTTCAGGCACCACCTTTTCAAGTGGACTTTTTCAAGAGCCACATGGCCTGCCTGAGACGCATTACTCCAGTTTAGGCTTGACGATGCCCAACTAGCTAAGTAAGGTTCAGGTACCTGCGATGGCCTCTGATTAGGATTATCCACCAGCTGATATAAGGTATCCCATGCCTCTGTTCACTTAGAGCTGGCAACCCAGAAGCAAACAGGAAACACAGCGGCAGACTCTCCCTCAACAGAGGCCCACCAGTGCAGCAAGTCCAGTATCAATAATCAAGCTCAAATCCATAAACAAATCTAGTAGGTGTAATGGTCAGCACCAGGACCCTGTAAAGTTCACCACTCCTCAGCAGGGTTGAAAAAAAAAGAAAAAAGTGGCCATAGATGACCAGATCAGTAGTCCATACTGAACTGGCAGCTCTCCGCTTCCGTTCCCTTCCAAAAGAGAATATCTCTTTTGAAAGGTACTAACGGCCTGCACCACAAGAAGGCGGGGTCGGACATTAGGGTGTTTAAATGAAGGTTTGAAATCAAAGGTAAAATAACTGAATAAAGTGGCTGTACTAAATCTGAGCGTTGGGTTGTTTTACCTCTGAGCGGCACTTTTTTGCACACCATGGGCTAAATGGCCAGGTCACATGGACCCCGAAGGCTCAGAGAAGGTTGGAGGAGGGGACCCACTGGAACAGCTGTTGGGAGACAAATGGTAGCCTCCCGTCAAGGCCATCCAGCGTGTTCTTTAACGTGCACAGGTATGGCTTTCCCGCACACGGGGCCACGGCTTAACGTCCCATCCGACGGAGGGCGGCCTTTCCAAGCCCATCGGTGTCCCCTGCTGACCGTGGACAGGGCGAGGAATTTTGCGGAGATAAATCTCAACGCTGACCCAGCTGGGACTCGAACCTGGGAACTACAGATTACGAGCCTGGCACGCTACCGACTGAGCCACCCCCGCCCCACAGTCATATAGGACCTAAACCCGTGGTCCCTTGTGTGGGAGAGCCATACTCTGCACGTTAAAGAACATCCTGGATGATGGGAATCCAATAGCTGTCTGGTGGGTCTTCTCTGAGCCCTCAGGGTCCTCGTGACTTTGCCCATTGTATGCAAAAATATACCACTCGGAGGTAAAACAATCGACTGATACGGTTAAGAAACAGCTCACTGTCGAAAGAGTGAAGTGGCAAAGGATAGCCAATCAGCCTTGTTTTTATTTGCATCTGACAATTCGTGTTAGTTAACCCTTTCACGACTAAGGTAAACATTTTTCCCATTTTAAAATTGGTGATTGTCATATTTAATTATAACCTTATCTGCATTTTTTATACAGCATGTCAAAATACAACATATGCCGAACGCAATTACGTAAACGGGAACGTTTAGAAAACAAAAACAGAACTGTCAGGACGCATAATATATGTACTATGTGCAATGTCCATCTTTGCCTCACTACCAAAAGAAATTGCTTCGCAGAATATCATAATTAGCACATCATTTTGTATAGTAATTTTATTTCATAATTTTGTATTATTTTAGTTAACATTTTGTTCTAATAAACCAATAAATAAAAGACATCGCATAATAAGCCTAACTATAATTTGTGTTACCTTTATAGTCCATTGGGAAAAATATTTCCTAGAAAATTCCAAAAAAAACTACACATTGTTATGTATTTTTCTTATGATTTTTATTTATTTTACGTCTAAACAAACTAAAATAAACAGTTACATACTAATATTTACTCTTAGAAACCTTGGGGGGCGGGGGTGGCTCAGTCGGTAGCGCGCCAGGCTCGTAATCTGTAGTTCCCAGGTTCGAGTCCCAGCTGGGTCAGCGTTGAGATTTATCTCCGCAAAATTCCCCGCCCTGCCCACGGTCAGTAGGGGACACCGATGGGCTTGGAAAGGCCGCCGTCCGTCGGATGGGACGTTAAGCCGTGGCCCCGTGTGCGGGAGAGCCATATCCTGTGCACGTTAAAGAACACGCTGGATGGCCTTGACGGGAGGCTACCATCTGTCTCCCAACAGCTGTTCCAGTGGGTCCCCTCCCCCAACCTTCTCTGAGCCTTCGGGGTCCATGTGACCTGGCCATTTAGCCCATGGTGTGCAAAAAAGTGCCGCTCAGAGGTAAAACAACCCAACCCAACAACTTAGAAACCTTATGGTCCTGAAAGGGTTAACGGACTACTCTAGTAACACGAAATTTGCAAAAGGCAGTTGGGAAGTTCAAATTTCTTTTCCCGATTCACAAGCGGATTTGCTTCATTCAATACATCATTATTAAGTTCTGAAACGCCAACAAGGACGCGGTTTGTCCTTAAGCGACGGATCTCCTGACTAAAACTTTGCAAACCAATTTCTGCCTCACCGTTTGGTGCAGGGGAAGGTCTAGAAATTTACTTGAGAGAGGCAGAGCTACAAAATGAAAAATTTCAAAGAAATGAAATTGTGATAATACCATTTATGCATAACACCTAATATAATTTTTCGATAAAAATTGCTCTCCATCCTATCCTAAATATGAACCTGAAAAGAAAGAGTAAAACGGCGAGTTCGAATATACGACTTTATATACTTAAGCACTCGTTCTATGAATGGGAAAGTTAAGTACCAAACTATAGTATAGTTGCAGAGGTGTGATGCAATTAGTGCTATGCTAACTTTGAATCGTACAGACACAAATGCAATAATAAAAACACCAACCTACAGAAATATCTCGTTACTTTATAGGCAACTGAAATATATCTATTAAATATTAAAATTAGTTATGCAGAATATTTCTTTTCCTAAGTCACCATTTCTAATAGAGCTTAAAAGAAAATTACCGCTTGCAAAGAAGTTAACATTACTGTAACAATAATAATCTGCATCACTTTTAATACTTCATTACATATATAACTTTCAACTATATTAACGGCAGCAAAATATTAACCAAGTAGGTAACAGACACAAAATTATTCGAATGGCTGACAGATTTCCATTATGTAATTAATGTACAATGATATCTTCAGACCCAAAAGCACAATGGAGATTTTACTCAGGAAAATTTTGAAATGCAATTACCGTTTGTGTTCAAGATGTTGTTGTAAGATGATTTCTCTAAAGTCTCCACCTACAGGGAGCACACTACACGTGTTCCCTGAAACTTAAGCATAGTTCTTGCTGAGCTCCATCAACGACAGCGTCTCGTGGTCAAATGGGCAGCCAGGTGTACATGTTGTGAGGGCGCCACCTTCACTCTTCGAGAGTCTCGCATCTGTTCTAACTAATCCGCGGCTTTCAGTCTACCAATAAAAAATAAATACCCCCTCAAGCAGCTGCTTGCCACAGAGGTCTGACAGGAGCCTGTCAGTTTATATGCCACGGTAGAAGGTCTGAGAGGATGGCAGGACCTCAGCAGACAAAAAGAAATTGGAAGGTGCGAGGTATGGGCTTTAAGATGGATCAGGAATTATACTCCTCCCTAGTTTTGCAAACTTTACCATAAGTCATTTGAGCTGTGTGGGCCTCGCATCATCTTGATGGAACTTGATGCCCTGCAAATTGTGATGTGATATTTTGGTTTTTAGAGCTCGATTAAGCTTTACCAGGCATACGCAGTATCTTTCTTTGTCGATGGTTGTTGCACGTTTCAAGAAATCGATAAAAATTATTCCACTATTTTCCCAGAAGAAAGTGTCCATGATTTGTTTGATGAAGAAAGTGTCCATGATTTGTTGATGATGATCAGGTGCTGATCGATGTTTCCATTGATTGATGTTTCGTTTGTGGGTCATAAGGAACAAGCCTTGTTTCATCACGTGATGACCCGGTTAAGCATTCAAGGCCAGCAGCAACAAACATCACCAGAAGATCATCACAGATAGGTTTCCCGCAGCCATCATCTCTGGTGTGAGCAGCTTAGGCATCCAGTGAACAAATTTTCTTGTAACCAAGTCTATGGATGATAGGAACAACATTGCCATTTGTACAGCCTCCATCAGTGGTCTCGTGGTTATGCACCTATCGTTTCAATGAGCTGGTCAATGAATTCTCTGTTTTCATTATTTGTGACAGGCGTTAGTCTTCTGGTTCTTGGTTTATCCTTAGTGGAAAGTACGAATAATTTGATGATGTTGAAAATCACCATTCTGGAACCATTGGAACTACCTCTAGACATCACTTTAAAGAATTGTCTGATCCCCACAGACTGCCAGGAGATTTCGATGGATTATTGTGGCTGACTTAACACCTGATTTGAACAGGAATTAAATCACCGACCATTGATGGATATGGCTGTTGCTTTAACCATCCATATCTTCCTACCTATGAACAAAAGAAAAATTGTTTTAAGTGTGGTATTAAGTATTTAGTAGTACAAGTAATAACCATTAATTCTCTCCTCTCCCTTATAAGGGCGTGTGTGACTAATTTTGCATTACTTATTGACCGTCCTTTGTGTGTATTGTATCAAATTGTTTAATAAAATAAGTGTATATTTTAAGAGTTTCTGTAAAGAATTCTTTCACTATTATTCAGTTTGTAGAAGTTTCTTAAGACTGGCATTGTTGTTGCTAATTTTTATAATTCATTAAATACTGAACAAATATTGTTGAAAATCTAGATTGATATACTTGATTGAGCCCTTTTCTATCACATTTTTCAAAACAAACAAAAAAACTTATTTTTGAAGTTAGAGAGCTTCGTCTTTAGCTTCCCATTGACAAAACACAGAGTTGTTCCTTAATTTTACGTTTTTTCTCGGTTCGATCGGAACATTTGCCTCCTCTCCCACCCACCTCAGCAGTGGCGGCTCGCGTATAGGCACTGTGGAACTTCAGCACCCCCAATTTCAACTTGATATTATCGATAACATTTAATATAATGAGTCCTTTTTTCTTTAATTCTTTCTTTACACTTGTACAATATATAATCCTTAAGCTTAATGTCAGTAGCCATCCCCCAGTTTATGAAAAAGATACAAAAATCTTTGTATGGAACTGTGCGCTTCACAGTGCTAGCGGCGAGGTGTTTGACTGTTGTGCGCATGCGCATATAGGACGTACATAGGACGCACATAGGACGCACATAGGTTGGGAGCATGCGCTACACGCGAGGCTGCAAGGGAGAGAGAGCATTGTCGTTCCCGCAGTGCCGACCCTGGCGTGCTGGTTGTGAAGGTAGTTTTTTATTACTCCGCGTGTGTTGTGCTTAAAAATCGTGTACCATATTCTTGAATGTGATAAAGTGTAGAATTAGATTATTATCCTGCTTCCAGCTATTCTATTTGATTCATTTTTTTTTCGGTTCTTTTATTTTTTCGTTTTTTTTTCCTTTTACACAAATTTAAAACAAAGGCTAAAAACTTTCTGGAGCAGCACCCCCACTAATTTTACCTACGAGCCGCCACTGCACCCCATACACACACACACACTATATTTTTATTTTTTTCAGAGCCAGGCCTGGAAATCAGTACAACACACCTCAAATAAATTGCATTTGTTCAACAAACGGTGATAACAAGAGGAAATATTGTTATGAATAAATACTATACATTAACCTTCTAGCCTCTTTTTAACTTCAGACTACGTTTCTCTTTTATCATTCAAATATACTTATTTGGAGCACAGCCAAAAACAACGTATATTATAATATACGACGTGGCGAAAGAAACATGTAACCACTGAGCTTTCAACTCTGACCAAATCAAAATTTTTACCAGGGCTATTCAAATAGAGCATTGTGCTCGTCACGGTCGACTGGTGGAAAAAATTTTGCCTTTCGTCGACGTATTTTGATTTCAGTACAAGGCCCCAACAAGTCTTAAAACTTTTGGCCTGTTTGAAATGCTAATTGCATTGATCATTCCTGATATTCCTTTAAAATTATGCATTTGGGTAGACCACCGAATTTAAACCTCTCGAGTTGATCCTATTCTTTTAAGTGTAAAAAGTGCACGAAGGTCGTAAAATTTTCTATAAGAAATAAATAAATATTGGGTGTTTCATTATTTAAATTCGTACGTATAAGATTAAAATAGTTATATTAAGATAATTTATAACGCGGAAATATTTCCCTAACTTGCTTGAGCAATGACTGTTGAGCATTATCAGGGAAGGATAGTAAGATAAGAGTTAACAGTTGTACTGTGTAGTATTAATGCTTCGTAGTGTTATGGGGTATACCGATATTATACTGCAAAACAGTTGATTTTGGTTCAGTGTAAAGGATTTGTCAAGGCACTGTGGGATATCAAAGTAACTTTTGAAAACTAAAAATACTATGGTTGACATCACAGCTAAGCTATTTTGGTACAGGACGAAGGAGTGGTACGCCAACATGGCGGACAGGCTGAGTGAGTTTATCTATACTGATGATTCAAAAGAAATGGTAGATGTAATTAACTTGTTATTATTAGGATGGATTTTGCTTGGACTTATAGTTTATATAGTTGGGAATATCGTAGCCACACAGCTTCGGAAAAAGAAGGAAACACTTCCTCATCCTGTAACAGAAACTTCGGAGCCGCCAACCATAGATAAGCCCACCTCAGAGCCACTCGAACATGTGTCAATGCCGAGTGAAATTGAATCTGAACTATACGATTTAAAAGTTAAGGAACAGCTCGATACGTTAATTCCACATTCGTTTGTGGTTCCTGTGTGTACAGGTGACGATCCTGAAATCGTGCAATGGATTAATGACGTTTTCTCCTGGATATATGTAAAGCGGGTAAAATCCCCAATTATAGATGCTTGGTTATCTGCCCTCAATAGCAGAGCAAGAATGGCTTCAACTGAGGTAAGTGGGTGTAATACAATCTGAAGAGTATGCAAATAAACTTCATGGTAGTTGATGTTTCAAGTCTGATAAAATATTCCGAAAATACGTAGTATACAAAAATATATATATTATTAACTAAACTTTTGAAGTAGAGATTCTTAGAAGAATGAAGATGCTTTATTAAATAAGTATGTATAAATATATTAAAAGGTGCTATATTAGTAGCAAAGCAGTTTTAATACTATAATAAATATCCACATCAACATTTCAAAACATTTTTGTATGGAGGCTACCTCAAACTGCATCATCTCTGCAGAGTTTCATGAAGCTTACAAAATGATATTTTAAATATTCTGTTCGCTGCTAAATAAAATAAAATTTTCGTTGTTGATTACCCTACACTTATTCCAGATACATCTGTGGAAATGTGAATAGAAATTCAGCTGACTTTATGTAACCTGCAGTCAGGCAAAGCCAGATTAAAAGCAGGCCAGGGCACCAATTTCCATGGGTACTGACTTGATTTTTGTTTACTTAATTCAAGGTACTCTTTATTTTTTAATTGTCTCATTCGATAAATTTTACATAAAGTAGAGCAATTTTCATTATATTCTCTTGCAAAAAAGAAATGTAACCATAGCGCTGTGCATCCCATGGGTCCCATTTTACTTCCAGGGCCCCAATTGCTTAATCTAGCCATAGTAATAGGACTCACTTGTTTTTTAGAAACAGTGGTGAAGTTTGATAATACACATTGATGTGCCCCCAGAAGTAGAATTTTAGGATGTAACACACTTCTTGAAGGTCTGAATTATTCGTATTTTCCATATGCTATGAGAGCTTTGAAAATCATTACACTGATAAAGATTAATTCTAGTAATTTTTAATCTGCACTGTAACTTAAACCATTTTTCCCCAGAATGTAATGCATTATTAAACTATAATCAGAAATTAATTAAAACATAAATAATAAGTGTAATGATTATTTCAATATTATACAATTATGAATAATTTTTATAAACAAGATAATTTATTGTTAAATATTCTAACTTCTCATAACTCCTTAAGTACTAAATAATTATTGTTGAAAATCAAGAATTAATTTATCTAGTTATATTTTTTCATTTGCATATTTTCAAAGTTATAAGAGTTTTGAAGTTAGATTCCCACATGAAAATTCTCTAATAGTTTGGTAGGGCACTATATATATACTAGCTCTTTCATACATAGAATTTAGAATGAAATATTTTATTGCACTCAAGAGAGTCAGAAGCAAATTCTGCTGTTGCGAGATCCCCCAGTCATAAAGCCATTCTAGGTTCTAAACTGTGTTTTTTCACATACACTTTTTTAGGTGGGTACTTGTTCTTTCAATGCAGTATGAGGTGGCACAGGCAAAACTTGTGTCAAATTGTGACTAATTATTCAAGTATTTAGGGAATCATAGGGGCTGAAATGTGTTAAACATCAAACTCAGCAGCTTGCACAATAATTAAGTCATCACCAGCACTGAATACCATGTACTGACATCAGCATACCATAGAAGAAACACACACACACATATACATATCGGTGCTTGGAATCAAATTATTTACATAGATATTTAGTATCCCCCCCCCCCAATGTTCAGGTTACTTATTTATCCAGCAGAGTGTTAGAGTTCCCTTGCCACCATCTTACCCCTAGGTTCAACTATTGTACATTTATTTTTTGGCTCTTGTGTAATTTAGTATTAAAAATCATAGTAGAGGTACACAGTGCAGTAATTAAAATTAAAGCTATTTAATTCTCTATGACACTGTTAAATGTTTTTAAGCACTTCAACACGGACTATGCTATCAAGTATCAACATTTATTAAGGAGAGATTTATGTACCATGCTGTAGATAATGGGTAGTAACAGGTTTTTTCCTGGGATGCTTTCAGTGACAACATCCCGGAAGTTCCTGTTACTACCCATCCTCTAAGCAGTGCTGCCCAACTAGCAGCCCACACAAGGAATTTTGTGACCTATGAACAAAATCAAGTATTCAATTGAAATTTTACATAAATATCTGTAATCCACCGTATAATTTTTTATCAGTTACCTATCTATCAATTACCTATCCTTTTTTTTTTGGCCCGCCAAATATTGGCAAAAGAAAAAATGGCCCATGTTCTTGGAGAAGTTGGACAACACTGCTCTACAGCATGGTACGAAAATCTCTCCTTAATAATTGTTGATACTTGATAGCATAGTCCATGTGTTGAAGTGCTGAAATGCATTTAACAGTATCATATAGAATTAAATAGCTTTAATTTTAGTATTAAAATTATAAATAACGAAGAGCTGGTTTAGGTAGTTGCATATGCTTTTTTAACAGTTCATATTAAGTGTGTATTTATACATATTTGTCTACTTAATGGAAAGAAATTGAAAAAAAAAACCACCATAAATGTATTTTCTCTGTTTTGAAATTTTTTTTTGTTTCAGCATGGAATACTTATAGACTTTGTAGATATCACACCTGATTGTCAGCCACCACTTCTTACAGATATAACTGCAAACATTGATTCCAGAAATAATGTGGTAAGCAATTTGATTTATGATATATAGTTTATTCATCATTGAAATTATTATAGCACATTAACCACTTTATTGTATTCTTATGTGTAATACTGCTATAGCTGTAATTTTAGATAGCATACTTTGAGTAAAACCCTTTCGAAATCACAAGAAAATGATTCTTGAAAAATGAGGGTCACTCAGAAAGTAATGCACAATAAATTTTCCACAGAGCAGATTTATTCTATGGTATTATAGAGTATATAGGTAGATCATCTAGGAAGATATCTAGATATTATAGCATGATTTTTGGCAGTAGTACAGCTCAAAAAAGCAGCCAAAGACCTAAAATCTTTGGTCTTTGGCTGCCTTTTTTTTTTTACACAACATAACAAAACGGCCATTTTGATGATTCTCACAACCCCCCCCCCCAGACTAACCCAAACAGGGGTTTCTACTGTTACCATGGTAATGGTACTTTGTGACATAAACAAATGAAACATAACAGAAACAAACAATTCCACTAAAAAAACCCTCACAACTACGAACTACTAAAAAAATAAAATCATAAAAAAAACAAAGAAACCAAAACAACACACTTGCCTTCCCACCTAATACAAATTCCTGCAATTTTACCCTCCCACCTTTTCCCAATATTTAAAAATACTCTATAAATATATTTTCACTAACTAAGCAAATAAATCGGGTCACACATACAAAAATTAAGCTAAATAAATCACCCAAATTAATGAAACTGAACACAAATATTAAAAATAAGAAAATTGTGAACAATGTACTGCTGTTACAAATTATAAAAAAAAAACTGAAACTAAATAATCGCATCGGAAACAACACATACCGAAACACAAGAAAATTGGAAACAGTGCACCGCTGATCGAATTATAAAAAAGCCCCTGAAACTAAGTAATGTCCTCCCAGAAAACACAAACCAAAAAACATGAAAATTGGAAACAGTGCACCACTGACCGAATTATAAAAAAGCCTCCCGAAACTAAATAATGTCCTCCCAGATGACACAACCTGAAAAACATGAAAATCAGAAATGGTGCACCACCAACCAAATTATAACAATCCCCTGAAATTAAATGTCCTCCCAGACAACGCAACCTGAAAACATGAAAATCAGAAACTACACTGTTGACCGAATTATAAAAAAAGCCCCCGAAACCAAATAATCTCATGAGTGGCAACAAAAAAAATACTCCCCTAAATTACTCATAAATCTTACTGATTCATTCAAAAACTGCCATTTTTCCATATTGACAATTCTACAACACTCAAAATTTCTATATAAAAAACGCTGCTAAACACTTCCAGATATTAACTTTAAAAGACTCCCAAATATGAAACAAAATTAATATATATCACTATAATACCCTAATAATTATTCTACTATACAAATCTACTAATCACTCAATTCATCTCAAACTACAGTAATGAAATACACGTGTTCATTACTACCTCCATTTTCAGTCCCACGCACAAAAACTTCCAACATACTCCACCACCACCACCCCCTTACTACATCACAATCCTCTAAAACTCTGCACACATTTCACCACAAGCTATTCTCTTAAAATCCTAACACCTCCATTAAACGTTCTCATTTTTACCACTTAATTTCTCCACATTCTAAATTTTTGCCATTTTCTTCCACGCTCACAACAAAACACATACTACATCATAATAAACACACACAAAAAAAGATTTCAAATATTTTTAAACTAGTTCTGACCACTCCTCCTCCTTCAAATTCCCCTCACCCCAAAGAACTTACGAAAAACATTCCTATCAGCCTCATCAACTTGATGATACTATCAGCCTCATCAACAGCTCAAATGAAAGAGTTCATCTCATCAACATCATTTGCCAAAAGGGCTAAATCATCAGCATAATCCAAATCAGAAATTTTCGTATCTCCAATCCATTTAAGGCCAAAAACTTTCCCTTGAAGTGAATTTCGCATAACATAATTAATATGTTATGCGATATTATAATTAATATTCATAACCAAGCTAAAGAGAAAAGGAGACAAAATGCACCCTTGTCGAACACCATAAGTAATGCTAAACCAATTGCTACAAGCCTTACCAACTCTCAAACACGACTCAGTGTTATTAGAGAGAGCTTTCATTATGTTAACTAACTTGTCTGGTATACCATATGATCTCACAATCAACCACAAATTATGACGATGAACAGAGTCGAAAGCCTTTTTGGAAATCAACAAAGCTAGCAACCAAAGGTTTCTGAAATTCTAAACATTTCTCAAGAATCTGCCTAAGTGAAAATATCTGATCCACACATCTCCTACCACTTCTGAATCCACATTGTTCATCACACAATTGACTGTCAACCAGATTCTTAATTCTATTAAGGACAATCATGGAAAGAAGTTTACCTGGAACAGAGAGTAGGCTGATACCCCTATAGTTATCACAAGAACTGCGATCACCTTTTTTGAAAATAGGGATAACAATAGCTCTGGTAAAATCCTTAGGAACCATGCCTTTATCATAAAAGATATTCAGAATTTCAATCATCCAAGTGGTAACCGAAACATTTCCAGCTCTAAGCATTTCTGTAGTAATTTCATCTACCCCTGGGGATTTATGAAGCTTAAGTTTAGAGATAGCCAAACTAACTTCAGATTGTGTTATAGGGCCAATATTAAAACCACCAATGCATCTATCACATTGCAAATAATGGGAGTAAAACTAACCACATTGTTTAGAACATCACTGAAATGCTCAGCCCACCTAGCCATGACAGAATCCTCACCTTCTATAGCCTTACCTTATTTATCCTTCAATCCCTGTATAGCTGTTCGTTTTCTACCACACAAAACATTAACTATCTGGTATAGCTCTCTGCTGTTGTGCTGCCTAACTGCTTCCTCGGCTTTGTCAGCCAAGCCATCAAGCCAAAGATTCTTAGCAGCAGCTAATTGATTTTTTACACGTTTATTCAGTTCTCTGTTATGCTTTCTATTAGGACTAGTAGGGTATTGATTAAGGACATTCCTGCAGTTCTTTCTTTCCGAAATAAGCTCAAGTGCCTTATCACTCAGATAATTCTGTCTCTTCTGCTCCTTTTTTCCTAAAAGAGTACTGTTAGTGTCCAAAAAAGCCTGTTTAAAATGATCCTATTCTTCCTCAACTTCAGTAGTAAGCATTCCATGACTGTCATAATGATTAAGTAACCTATCATGGTAAGCTTTGGTTATAACCGAGTCTTTCAGAGCTTCAGTATTAAAAGTAAATTTTTTAACCCTAGCACAACACTTTTTAAGTTTAAGTTGCAAGACACTTTTAACAAAGTAATGGTCAGATCCAATTTCAGCTCCCCTATATGACCTGGTATTCCTAACAGAACTAGCCCATTTGCTGTTAATTAATATATAACAAATCATATTCTTATGCAGCCCATCAGGTGAAACCCATGTGTATTTATGTATGTCGCGGTGTTTGTAATATGTGTTAGTTATTCTGAAACCATTGAGTTTACTTACCTGTAGGAGACATTGCCCATTGCCGCTGCAGCTACCAATACCAAAAGGGCCTATTTCTCCTCCCCAAAGGTCAGAGTCAGTACCAACTTTGGCATTGAAGTCACCAAGAACAAGGGTAATATCTCCTTTCTTGACAGAATTCAAAATATTCTGAAGTTGTCCGTAAAACCTATCCTTCTCATCCTCATCGGCATCCTCAGTGGGGGCATAACAGCAGATAACATTCAAGTCTTTAACGCTTGTCTGAAATTTTGCTGTAAGAAACCTTTCATTAATGCACTCATATCCTAGAAGAGCATCACTAGCGTGTCTGCTGAGAAGCAGACCCATGCCTTGGTGATGCTTATTGTCGTCCCTCCCTGAAAAGAGAAATTTAAGATTATTTTTAAGAATCTGACCTTTATCTGTCCATCTGGTCTCTTGCAAGCCGAGAATATCTAAATTATAATGGTGGAATTCTTGTATGAGGACATCAAGAGAAAAAGCTCTGTGCAGTGTCCTCACATTTCAACTACCTATGGAGAGAAAATGGTTAGTGGGATGTTTAAAGAAACTATGTTTATTGAGAGAGGGAATGCCGACAATATCAAACAGCCCCCTAATCGCAGACATGGGGCAAAGACCCGTTCCCCCACCACTAAAGGCTGAAGCCATCTACACTGGAAGACTTCCTCCAATGTAGAATTTGACGATGCCAGTAGAAGCAAAGAGTTCAGGTGCCTGCGATGACCTCTGCTCAGGATTATCCACCAGCTGATAAACATATCCTGTGAATCTATTCACTTGGGGTTGTCAACCCACAAACAAACAGAAAATGCAGCGCAAGGTTTTCCCTCCACAGAAGCCCACCAGTGCAACAAATTCAGGATCCATAATCAAGCTCAGAGCCATATATCTGTCCAGTGCAGTGGGTTTATATGGTCAGCACAAGGACCCTGTGTAGTTGACCACTCCTCAGCAGGGCAGAAAAAAAAAGAAAAGTAGCCATAGTTGTACAGATCAGTAGGTCACACTAATCTGGTAACCCTCCCCTTCACTTCCACAAGAGAGTATCTCTTTTGAAAGGTACTAACAGTCTGTACCACGAGGAGGCGGGGTCGGACATTAGGTGCTAGGCCTGGCCGGTTCTATGCATCATCACAGGGGATTGGTGCATAGCTCTCCTTCCAGTGACTACCTAACTACCATTTATAGACCGGACAAACAGTAGTCCTACTAATTTAAAGAAAAATACTTCTCAAACAACCACTTGGCACAGTGGTTAATTAATATTTTTAAAGCAATTGTACTCTTCTTTTTTCTTAAAGGAACAATTTTTAAAGTTGGAAAGTAAGTTGTAAATCAAATTAATTTTGATACTTTTTATCGTAATATGCTGCATGCTGGTATAATATTATGTATTTTATTTATTTAGTTTATTTTCATTTAGATTGTTTCCTGCCAAGCAGAAGCTCAGAAACTAGGATTTAAAGTAGTTATTACACAATTCAAGGAAAAAGACAAAAATTCAATGCAATATATTATAAATGCAGAGATGCTACTGGGCAAGGTATGAAATCAATATAAATATTTGTGAGATATTAATCAGCAGTATTAATCAGATCACTGTTTTATCAACTTTAATAGGAGAATTTTCTTTGTACGTAATTTCAGGTACTTTTTAAAGGCATTTAGAAATATTTAACTATATGCAGAGTCCTTATAATAATGCTTGGAAAAGAGATTCTTTTAATAATGATGCTTTGAGAAAATGATTTTTGTACCGAGAGTGAGTTAAGAGATTAAATATAGAAGTAATTAATTATACTCGCAACATTATTACTATATACTAGTGTTAATATTTGCTTAACATCTGTATACGTTCACAGAATTCGAAATGAGAGGCCAGGACGTATATATCTGTGTTTAGTACAATCAAAAGAAATCGATTTTTCGAAAGTAAAAATTGCCATTTTAAATTTTTTTTATACATAACATAAAAATATATAAATCAGGTTTGATAAATAATATTTTCTTTTTTTATTTGATGCATATTTTATTAAACTATGACATAAATAATTTGTTAAAGCCACCTGATTGCCACTTCTTAGAAGAAATGTAAAGTATTGCTAATTTGTTTGTTAACGTTACTCTATGCTGAAGCAATCCCCTAATTTAAGCTCAGAAATTTGATTTGAACTATTATCAACAAATTTTTTCCTGAAGTTTCTAAAATCTGATAATTAATAAAAAAAAAACTGCTATTTTTAAAAAAATGGAAGATTTTGGAATTAATTATAAAATATGTATCTATTTTTTGGTATACCACTATAAAACATCTTACACCAAAGAATTTCCACTTTTTAAATCAATTCAAATTTTTAGAAGAAAAATTGTCTTGAGCTGGGTGGGATAGGAACCCACGACCTCCTGATAACATGTTAGGTGCTCTGGACCACTGAGCTACCGGCTGCAGATCAAGATCTCATTGACGCTATGAACATTTCTATTATGTCTCATATAGGTGTATGTGTGATATATATAATAGATTGCCAGAACAGCACCTATATATGTGGCATAATAGAAATGTTCATAGCATCAATTAGAGGAGATCTTGATTGGCGGCCAGTAGCTCAGTGGTCCAGAGCATGTTATCAGGAGGCCATGGGTTCATATCCCACCCAGCTGAAGACAATTTTTCCTCTAAAAATTTGAATTCACTTACAAAGTGGAAATTGTGTACTGAATATGTCGAGTTTATTCAATATTTAAAACATCTTATTAAAATTAATATGTTTCTACAATAGTCAAAATTTTTACTTCAGTAAAATTCAGTATTAAATTCTCTTTAATTTGGTATATAACTTGACCTATTTTTGTTGATTTGTTATTTATTAAAAAATATTCTAAGATCGACTTGTTTATTGGATTCTGCAACAAGGCTGGACTTTTCTCAAAGTATGGTACAGAGAAAAAAAAGTTACAAAACAGGAGAAATGTATATTTTAAACAAGAAAATTATTATTTTTTTTTGTTATTCAAAAATAAGTAGCCTTTGTATTCACATGCATTATAATCTATTCTGTGTATTAGTTTTCTTTTTAATAAATTTTTATTTGCATTACCAGATGCATATTTTTTACTACATTACTCTATGTGTTTTATTTTAATAGAACTTTTTTGTCAAATATTATACTTTCAGAAAATCAAGAATTAAATGCTGATTAATTTGGCATATAATATGCCATAATTCCTTTCATTAGTTATTTGGCAAAAAAAAGTTCTAAATTAAAATTTTTTTTGGCTGAGCATAGGGAGAAAGTAGCTTGGCTTCTGGATAGAAACCAGAATTTCAGGCTGGACACTGGAAGGATTAATGATCATTTTTTGAGACATGATGATGATGTGTTAAACATGAATATACTTTTAGGTTTGGAAATTCCTTAATTTGCTGTATTGCACATGTTTGTTTAGAGAGATGAACTACTTTTCTTTTTGTGTTTGTTGTTAACTTGTTTGCAAGTTCATTATATTTCTGTTATTGAGATGGCTGTTCAGATTGGCTTTAGTGAATGTCTTTTGTAATTTTCATTAAGATTTTCCATTAACAAATTCTTATGCAGTCTGACAATGTAGAATAATATTTAAGAAAATTTATTTTATGTCAAGTGAGATATCAACTTATAGTAGTAATATATCAAGTGTTTTTTTTTCACTGAGTTACTGGCCACTTTGCAAATATACCATTGTATTTAAAAATATTTCTTTAATGGGAAAATATTTTGACCACATTAAACAGAATCATAAATCATTAAGGTAGAATTTTGAAAATTCTTCATAAAAAATTGTGGAAATAGCAAAATATTAAGTGAGTTGTGAATATCAAACAGTGCCATATTAAAATGTCCTCAGAGCAAGTAGTGTTAACTATACTTTCCAAGATTAGTTGTGCAATAAACCTTTTATTAATGTGGTCTTATTAATGATACTTTTTTTCATTGTACTAAAAGCCAGACACAGAAATATATCATAACTGTACTTCAAATGTATTTCATTGCTGAGCAGCCCCTTCATATCAGATAATATGGTTGAAGTTTAAATTTTACATATAGACATAACATTTCACAAATAGTTTTTGGAAATTATAATTGGATTGTGAAACTTATATTTGTTTTGTTTTACCATAGCTGAACATCGAATGTATACCAGAAGAATTAATATTCCTAGCCAAGTTTTCAGAAATTCAAAGTCTTAAACTTGAATTTAAACCATATAGCAGTACAATGGTAAGTTTTGTTGTTAAAAATAGCAATGATGCACTATTCTGTTCTTTGATGAAATAGTCTCTGTTGAAGTGCTTGTTTAATTCTGGCTATTTTTGCACAGATTATTTTTTTACACAATAATGCTTTTTTAAGCTCATTTTGAAAATAAACTAATGTTTTCGCTTTGCCATCTGCCTGTCCATCTGTAGACATTCAACTTTTCAATTTCTAGAAATAATTTAAAAGTTCTTTTTGAGTTGAATAGGTTTTGATGAAATAATGTAATTTGCATTTTCTGGCTCTTCCAAAAACTTTAGTAACACCTTCTAATGGCAAAAAAGGTTGGAATATGCCAAAATTTTAAGTGAATTTGCAAAAGATCTATTATGCTAGAAATTTTGATGTTAAATGTGAAGGTCAAAAGATTTACATTGGCAATAATAATTTTCCCCTTACCACCAGGGAGCCTGGGAAAAATACAACTTTTTTTTTATATTAAAGAAGAAATGAAATTTGTTTTATATTTTATAGATAATAATATTACTGTATATATTTTCCAATCATTCTTTCATTTGAACTTCCATGGTTAGAGGGTGCTAAATACAGAAAATGAAAAACTTTCAAAATGAGCTTCCATGGTTAGAGGGTGCTAAATACAGAAAATGAAAAACTTCATTGTCTTCCAAAATGAGCACCCCACATATGCCTGAGGATATTCTTGTAATTTAATAAATCACATTGTTTCTTCATTGATACTTTTCTTTCTTATGGCATTGTAAATACGTGCTGCACAATAGAACTATTGTCCAATAGAAGCTGCTAAACAGATAACTATGCCTGTTTTGTTAAAGATGTCAATAAAAAATATTAGTATAAAATCAGACTATGAAAGATAATATACTTACCTATTGTATACATAAGATATATATAAGCCCACCAGACAAAAAATTAGTCATCTCCCACCATAAGAGGGTTACATCCATTCAACAGCAACAGAAGGTGCACCAATAATAAATGTGTCCTACAAAAAGCTGTGCTGTGCGCTATGGGGTTCATAGATGACAAGAAGCGGTTCTGTGCCATATGTGTGTTAGTCGCTCCATGAAACATGAGTTTGCGCCAAAGATGTGAATGAGTGCAAAAAGATGTTATTGCGTTTGGCCGAGCCAAAGGGCATAGTGTACAAGAAGTTGCTGCCTTTTCATCATCATCATCCTCAAGCATCCATGGGCTACGGAGGTCCAACCAGACCACGCAGTTTAATTCTCCAAGCATATCTGTCCTGAGCTACATCTGCTGCATCCGGCCACTGCACACCAATTCCAACAAGGTCCCGTTTGACATTGTCTGCCCACCGCATCCTAGGTCTCCCCCTCCTTCTGAAGCCCCTAGGCACACTGTTCATAACCCTATTCGGCAATCTATAATTATCCATACGGGCAACATGGCCAAACCAGCGGAGTCTCTCTCTGCACAATATGCTGCTTAAAGGAGGTTGCAAACTCCTTTGCCTAACCTCATCATTAGTTACGAAGTTAAACCACCTAATGCCCAAGATACTGCGTAAGCATCTAGAATCAAAAGCATCTAGTTTCCTGTTATCTTGTTTACACAGCGTCCAAGTTTCACTACCATAACTAACCCTAGAAAGAACCAAACTATTATACAGTCTAATTTTAGTCTTTAGGTGTATACGCCTATTTCTCCACAATCTCCATAGATTCTGAAAAGTCCCGGCAGCAATACCTATTCGTCTGTTAATCTGATGCCACACATCACCAGTATCAGTTACATAGCTTCCAAGGTAATTAAACTGTGACACCTGCTCAAGACTGCAACCATTCAGATTAACTGAATCACAACCTGCCTGACCAATTTTCATCACTTTAGTTTTCTCTCTGTTTATAACCAAACCTACTCTACTACCAGTCTCATCAACAGCTCGAATGAAAGAGTTCATCTCATCAACATCATTTGCCAAAAGGGCTAAATCATCAGCATAATCTAAATCAGAAATTTTCGTATCTCCAGCCCATTTAAGGCCAAAATCTTTTCCTCGAAGTGAATTTCGCATAACATAATCAATAACCAAACTAAAGAGAAAAGGAGACAAAATGCACCCTTGTCGAACACCAGACGTAATGCTAAACCAATTGCTACAAGACTTACCAACTCTCACACATGACTCAGTGTTGTTATAGAGAGCTTTCATTATGTTAACTAACTTGTCAGGTATACCATATGATCTCACAATCAACCACAAATTATGACGATCAACAGAGTCGAAAGCCTTTTTGAAATCAACAAAGCTAGCAACCAAAGGTTTCTGAAACTCTAAACATTTCTCAAGAATCTGCCTAAGTGAAAATATCTGATCTACACATCCCCTACCACTTCTGAATCCACATTGCTCATCATGCAATTGCCTGTCAACCAGATTCTTAATTCTATTAAGCACAATCATGGAAAGAACTTTACCTGGAACAGAGAGTAGGCTGATACCCCTATAGTTATCACAAGAACTGCGATCACCTTTTTTGAAAATAGGGATAATAATAGCTCTGGTAAAATCTTTAGGAACCATGCCTTTATCATAAAAATTATTCAAAATTTCAGTCATCCAAGTGGTAACCAAAACATTCCCAGCTCTGAGCATTTCTGTAGTAATTTCATCTACCCCTGGGGATTTATGAAGTTTAAGTTTAGAGATAGCCAAACTAACTTCAGATTGTGTTATAGGGCCAACATTAAAGCTGCCAATGCATCTATCATCATTACAAACAATGGGAGTAGAACTAACCACATTGTTTAGAACATCACTGAAATGCTCAGCCCACCTAGCCATGACAGAATTCTCCCCTTCTATAACCTTACCTTGTTTATCCTTCAATCCCTGTATGCCTGTCCGTTTTCTACCACATAAAACATTAACTATCTGGTACAGCTCTCTGCTGTTGTGCTGCCTAACTGCTTCCTCAGCTTTGTCAGCCAAGCCATCAAGCCAAAGATTCTTAGCAGCAGCTAACTGATTTTTTACACGTTTATTAAGTTCTCTGTTATGCTTTCTATTAGGACTAGTAGGGTATTGATTAAGGACATTCCTGCAGTTCTTTCTTTCCGAAATAAGTTCAAGTGCCTTATCACTCAAATAATTCTGTCTCTTCTGCTCCTTTTTTCCTAAAAGAGTACTGTTAGTGTCCAAAAAAGTCTGTTTAAAATGATCCCATTCTTCCTCAACTTCAGTAGTAAGCATTCCATGAGTGTCATAATGATTAAGTAACCTATCATGGTAAGCTTTGGTTATAACTGGGTCTTTCAGAGCTTCAGTATTAAAAATAAATTTTTTAACCCTAAGCACAACACTTTTTAAGTTTAAGTTGCAAGACATTTTTAACAAGGTAATGGTCAGATCCAATTTCAGCTCCCCTATATGACCTGGTATTCCTAACAGAACTAGCCCATTTGCTGTTAATTAATATATAATCAATCATATTCCTATGCAGCCCATCAGGTGAAACCCATGTGTATTTATGTATGTCGCGGTGTTTGTAATATGTGTTAGTTATTCTGAAACCATTGAGTTTACTTACCTGTAGGAGACGTTGCCCATTGCCATTGCAGCTACCAATACCAAAAGGGCCTATCACCCCTCCCCAAAGATCAGAGTCAGTACCAACTTTGGCATTGAAGTCACCAAGAACAAGGGTAATATCTCCTTTCTTGACAGAATTCAAAATATCCTGAAGTTGTCCGTAAAACTTATCCTTCTCATCCTCATCAGCATCCTCAGTGGGGGCATAACAGCAGATAACATTCAAGTCTTTAATGCTTGTCTGAAATTTTGCTGTAAGAAACCTTTCATTAATGCACTCATATCCTAGAAGAGCATCACTAGCATGTCTGCTGAGCAGCAGACCCACGCCTTGGTGATGCTTTCCATCCTCCCTCCCTGTAAAGAGAAATTTAAAGTTATTTATAAGTATCTCACCTTTACCTGTCCATCTGGTCTCTTGCAAGCCTAGAATATCTAGGTTATAGCGCTGGAATTCCTGCAAGAGGACATCAAGAGAATAATCTCTATATAATGTCCTCACGTTCCACGTTCCTGCAGAGAGAAAATGATTAGTAGGATTTTTAAAGAAATTAGGTTTATTGAGATTGGTAGGGCCAACAATATCAAACAGCCCCCTGATCGCAGGCATGGGGCAAAGACCCGTTCCTCTTCCGCTAAAGGCTGAAGTCACCGATGCTGGTAGGAACTTCAGGCACCACCTTTTCAAGTGGACTTTTTCAAGAGCCACATGGCCTGCCTGAGACGAATTACTCCAGTTTAGGCTTGACGATGCCCAACTAGCAAAGTAAGGTTCAGGTACCTGCGATGGCCTCTGATTAGGATTATCCACCAGCTGATATAAGGTATCCCATGCCTCTGTTCACTTAGAGCTGGCAACCCAGAGGCAAACAGAAAACACAGCGGCAGACTCTCCCTCAACAGAGGCCCACCAGTGCAGCAAGCCCAGGATCCATAATCAAACTCAAACTCAAATCCATAAACAAGTCCAGTCTGGTAGGTATAAATGGTCAGCACCAGGACCCTGTGAAGTTGACCACTCCTCAGCAGGGTTGAAAAAAAAGAAAAAAGTGGCCATAGATGACCAGATCAGCAGGCCATACTGAACTGGCAGCCCTCCCCTTCTGTTCCCTTCCAAAAGAGAATATCTCTTTTGAAAGGTACTAACGGCCTGCACCAGGAGAAGGCGGGGTGGGACATTAGGTGCTAGACCTGGCCGGTTCTGTGCATCATCACTAGGGATTGGTACACAGCTCTCCTTCCAGTTTACACCTAGCTACCATTTACAGGCCCTGCCTTTTCAGTTGTGTTGAAATGTACTGTTCAAAGGGCCTTCCAGAAGTGGTGTGCATCGCAGTCCACTGCTAATCATTGCCAGAACTGTGGCAGAAAGACTGCTCACCAGTAGGGATCGTTGCAGTGTGTCATGCACTGTTAGGGCAAACTGCTTTGCAACGAGGCAGGAATTGCCCCAGTCAGTCAATGCAGACATACAACAAGTTGTTTCTGAATGAATGCTCTGAAGGGAACTGCATGCCATGGATATCTGGAACAGTACCGTGGAAGAGACCCATGTTAACTGCTCTGCACAAGGCTGCATGGCTGCAGTGGGTGCAAAGCCACAGACTGGACTGTTGACTCTTGGAAGCATGTGATCTGGTCAGATGAGTCGCATTTTTGCTTGTACTCGAATGATGCAAGGCAATAGGTTCATTGTAAGCTGCATGAAGCCTTCCATGAGGATTGTGTGCAAGGTTCTGTTCAAGCTGGAGGAAGCTCTGTTATGTTCTGAGGGTGTTTCATGTATGAGGAAATGGGTCCTTTGGTTTCAGTGGCATCACACTTGAACCAGAAGGACTATATGGATGCTACTTGTGCAGCATCTCCACAGTGAACACCAGAAGGATACCCCAGTCTTCCAAGATGACAATTGTTGCATGCATAGGGCTCAGAGTGTGTCGGATTGGCACAATGAACATTCTGAAGCCTTCGAACATCTTGACTGGCCCGTCAAATCTCAGATTTGAATCCCGTAGAAAATTTGTGGGACTATTTGGGGCAAGGAGTGAAGTATCGTCCCACCCATCCAGTCAATCTGGCTGAACTGCAGCATTTGCTGCTGGAATAGTGGATGAATATTAATATGTACTACATCCGCACACTGGTGGCATCCATGCCAGACAGGATTTCGGCTGTTCTTCTGTCTTACGGAGGCATTACGTGCTATTAGATGACATTCAGCCAGAGGTGACTAATTTTTTTGTCTGGTGAGCTTATATAAGTATTCTGTAGCATACATCTTTATATATAAAAGCCAAATCTTTATTTGTATGCAGCACTTGATGAAAATTTAAAATATATATATATAATGGTGGGCCAGTGTTTAGTGCGCTTGGCAATTAATCTAAAGCTTGAGTCTGAACCCTGTATAATGCATGGAAGTTTCTTTCCTTCTGCTGTCTTTCTGCTGAGGTCTCACCTTCATAGATATGGCATATTAAACTGACAGGCTGCTGTGAGACCTCTGTGGTACACAGCTGCTTCAGGTGCAAATTTAATTTTTGTGTTAGTCTTGTGACAATGCCACCATCTGGAAGTATGTTACAAGACACAACCAATTCATCTAAGTTTACAAGTCTAAGTTTACCAGAGGGGCGGGGGTGGCTCAGTCGGTAGCGCGCCAGGCTCGTAATCTGTAGTTCCCAGGTTCGAGTCCCAGCTGAGTCAGCATTGAGATTTATCTTCGCAAAATTCCCCGCCCTGCCCACGGTCAGTAGGGGACACCGATGGGCTTGGAAAGGCCGCCGTCCGTCGGATGGGACGTTAAGCCGTGGCCCCGTGTGCGGGAGAGCCATATCCTGTGCACGTTAAAGAACACACTGGATGGCCTTGACGGTAGGCTACCATCTGTCTCCCAACAGCTGTTCCAGTGGGTCCCCTCCCCCAACCTTCTCTGAACCTTCGGGGTCCATGTGACCTGGCCATTTAGCCCATGGTGTGCAAAAAAGTGCCGCTCAGAGGTAAAACAACCCAACTAAGTTTACCAGCTGTAAAAGTAGCAAGACTGTTGGGGTTGTGTCTGAATGCTAGCAGAGCTGTAGTGGAGGTTATTTGGTGGTATATATTATTTACCCAATAGTCAGCTAGATATTATTTGAGGCCTTAAAACATTTGTGGAACTTCAAAAAAATCCTCTGTTAAGCATTAAAAATTCAATCATTATCTTTAGTAGAATAGGTCCTTAGATGAACCATTTGTGGAGCTGTAATCTCTCCATTAAGTATTAAAAATTGTATTATCAGTAGTAGAACATGAGTTTGAACTCAATTTTGAATTGGAATTGCAATAATTGCTGCCAGAAACCAAGTTTACAAAGGTTTGTTTTATTAGTAAGAAGCTATGTATTTGAATATATTGAATGGAAGAATGCTGTATTCGATTTTTTTCCCCATTTATTTCAAAGGTTTTCTATTAGTAATATTTTTTAAATAACTGAGTTGTTTTATAATTGCTTTTGAAGTGCATTAAATGTCATAAAATACAAGCACCATATATTTTATGAATGAAAAAATTATTTATAAATGTAAAGGATATTGTTATTTATGGATTTTGAAGATTTTACAAGTTCGTTTTCTTTTTCAGTTGCCTGAAGCAGATCAGTGGGCCTTAGAAGATGTTATTAATGACATAATTTCTGAATCATTTAATCTGGCTGTAGTTAATCTTCGATTTTCATGCTTTTCTGAATGCCCACAACTTGCATTGTCTAATTTTCCATGTGATATAAAAATGGTATTTTTTTTATTCACATTAAATTTATTATTAGTGCAATCTTGTTACTATTTCTGAGTTATTGTATTTGTACAGTTAAAGAGTATAGTTCTTTTTTTTCCCTTTCATTAGTTCTAGAGAAGCTCTTTGTGTAGAGGTTTGCTCATACATAATGCACTGGTGCCATCTGTTTCACTGTTAAAAATTAACTAACATAAAATCGAAACTACTGGGGCACATTCATCTTATTTGTCTATATCAGCCCTGCAATTTTAATTTTTATAATTCACATTAACTTTACATAGTGATTTTTGAGTTGTTCTTTCAAACATTGCTTAGTTTAAGAACCTTTCTCAAACAGTGCTCCAAGAGTTAGGTGTTAAAGCCTAGAACAAGAATGCTGAACCTTTTAGAGTAAAATTCCAAAACATATGAAAAATAACATCCAGCATGTGAAAAAAAATTACATTTTAGCCATTACAAAACTGTTTATTATTATTAATATTCTCTTGGGCTTTACTTACAAGTTGGTGGGAAATTTGTTCTTGAATTGTTGTTGATTTATTTAACATTACATTGATAATAGTCCTGTTCAAAATCAGGCATCAGTACTTGTATATGTTTCTTTGTAAAATCTGACCACACAAATTTTAATTGGTTTAAATGAATGAAAAAAAAAAGGTTAGAATTGTTATCTGAAAATATTTTTAGAAATAAAATCTGAAAATGAAATTTTTAGAAAAATCATTTGAAATTATTCTTAGAAAATATATTTAGAGAAGAAACATTAACAAACTGTTCTAATGCTATCTACTTCACAATGATATTCACATCTAGAAAAAATATAGAGAGGATAATTTCAAGCAAAATATGACTGTAATTTCTACAAGAAATGGTAATGCAACAGTCCCAGATCAATATCATTGCATACTGAGTTAGATTAACTCAACTGCAGACTAGAGATGGTCTTTCATGTCTAGGTTTGGTTATTTTACTTATGCTTAGCTCTTTCATTACTCACAGTGAAGTAAATGATCAGTTCATAAGAACCCCAATAACAGTGCTGGATAAAAGAAGGAAGTAATATATAAGAAGGAATAATATGGAAGTAAAGTGAACTTTTTTCTTTTCGTGATTCCACTAGATAGTTCTTGGAAGACAGATGGAAACCTCTTCAAGGAGGTTCCATCTACCATCCATCCAGCAATTTCTTCTGTAATGTGCATGTGATATTGCTCTCCAGTGGATGTCACCACTGCTTAATGTTCCATTTAGCAGTCTTTCTGAGATTGTTAGTATCACTTTCTGGGTGAGGGCAGAGTTAGGTTAGCAAAAAAAAATTTTATGCAAGTACAATAGGAACTCAAACCTTGGATCAATAAGGTTTTGAGTTGTGTGTCATAAACTGAGCCAAACCAAGCTCCCCATGTTACTGATTTCTTCCATTCTTAATTTCAGCCTGCTTAATAGTAGATAATAAAAAAAAATGATGTTCATAAATTGTAGTTCTCTAATCTTGAAATGCTATTTTCTCTCCTTAAGAGATAAATGCTTTGTTATTATTAAAATTACTACTATATTATATTCAAAAAACTTTTGTTTATTTTTTTCCCCCTACAATTTATTTTTGTCCTTCTTTAAACATACAAACTTTGAAGTATTGAATTGATATTGATTACTGCACTCCATTATTGAACAGTAAAACTGTTCATGCAATTAATGCTTTTACGTGTTTTCATCTTTTTTGAAGATTTTACCCCCTTTGAAGATACATTATAGTCATAGTTGCCACAGTAACATTATAGCCACAGTTGTCCAAACTTCTCCTTCAGATAATATGTAGGAAGTACTAATTTGTTGTTTTCTCATTCTTAAATAAATAGAAACAAAGTTACTCATGACACTGTAAAATCAGAAAGTACAAAAGTTGAGAGTACCCTTTCCTTAGAATACTCTATTTGGAAACCAAATGTAACAAATGCAACTGATGTTTTTGGGAAGTGAGAGGATAAAAGAAGACGTTTTATGTGACCATGTTCAGTTGATGATCAAGTAACAAAGTTGGAGTAAAGGGTGTGCATGAAGGAATGTTAAAAATAAGTGGATTTATTATATCAAATAAGACTTTATTAGAATTGTTTCAATAAAATATGCAGTAACCCTTGTTCATAGGAGATATCTGTGGAGAGTAAAATTATGCACTTTTAGTTGAATAAGATTTGTGCATATCATTTCTAACATTAGCAATAGAATGTTAAGTCTAAGCTTAATTTTTATTATTAAAAGAAATTGGTGCTTTTAATGCATGTAGACAAGGTATAGTTTTTCATTGTATTAGACTTTATTTTATGCATTGTTTTGTTACAGAAACCATATTAAATAAATATTTAATCACAATCTACACTGTTAAAATTCAAATGCCCTTATTGCTCTAGAGCTCAAATACATTACATCATTGTATTTAACAACATGTACAAGCATGTTCGACAAGGGTGCATTTTGTCTCCTTTTCTCTTTAGTTTGGTTATTGATTATGTTATGCGAAATTCACTTCAAGGGAAAGATTTTGGCCTTAAATGGGCTGGAGATACGAAAATTTCTGATTTAGATTATGCTGATGATTTAGCCCTTTTGGCAAATGATGTTGATGAGATGAACTCTTTCATTCGAGCTGTTAATGAGACTGGTAGTAGATCTGGTAAGCTATCTTAGAGTAGGTTTGGTTATAAACAGAGAGAAAACTAAAGTGATGAAAATTGGTCAGGCAGGCTGTGATTCAGTTAATAAAACTAAATGGTTGCAGTCTTGAGCAGGTGTCACAGTTTAATTACCTTGGGAGCTATGTAACAGATAATTGTGATATGCGGCATGAGATTAACAGATGAATAGGGATTGCTGCCAGGACTTTTAAGAATCTATGGAGAGTGTGGAGAAATAGGCGTATACACCTAAAGACTAAAATTAGGCTGTATAATAGTTTGGTTCTTTCTAGAGTTAGTTATCGTAGTGAAACTTGGACACTTTGTAAACAAGATAACAGGAAACTAGATGCTTTTGATTCCAGATGCTTACGCAGTATCTTGGGCATTAGGTGGTTCAACTTTGTAACTAATGATGAGGTTAGGCAAAGGAGTTTGCAACCTCCTTTAAGCAGCATATTGTGCAGAGAGAGACTCCGTTGGTTTGGCCATGTTGCCCGTATGAATAATTATAGATTGGCGAATAGGGTTATGAACAGTGTGCCTTAAAGGCCTCAGAAAGAAGGGGAGACCTAGGATGCGGTGGGCAGACAATGTCAAACAGGACCTTGTTAGAATTGGTGTGCAGTGGCCAGATGCAGTAGATGTAGCTCAGGATAGACTTGTTTGTAGAACTAAATTGCACGGTCTGGTTGGACCTCCGTAGCTCATGGCTGCTTGAGGATGATGATGATGATGACAAGCATGTAGTTTATTGCTCTTATTACATACGATATTCCACTAGAGAAGATCTAAGTGCTATTTTCTGCCATTAGTTTGGAGTATTTAAATTTCTTATATACTCACAAGAAAGTTGCATTATGCTGACATACTGTGCAATAGTTGTTGTTGCAGAAGTAGGCTGGTACACTCAACATGTTTTGTGGAGAAACACAGTGAATTATATATATTCCCCCAAAGGGGTTGTTTTATTGTGATCATTTAATGTTAGGATTTTTATAGTATTACTAATAGTGTTAGGTACTGTTAAATTATATGGTCTTAATATTTTATTAATAGTATGTGAGAAACTTAATATGTGGAAAGCTTTTAGCTCATTGTCAATCCTTTGTGCAGGTGAAATATGAGTATTAAAAAATTTAAATTTATTTAGGTTTTGGATAGATCTTATAAAGTGATCAGAATATCCACTTTGATTATCTATATCATATATGAATTTCAATTCATTATCTAATAGTTGGGGTGTGGAACAGTATCGGTAGGCACGTAAAAAAATGTGTATTTAAAGCAGCTTTTTTATATTTTATAGGGTGAGCTGAATCTGCAGGAATAAGGTTAGGAATATATGTGAGTTTCCTATATACTGTGGTGTCACAGTGTTCCTTGTTGTGTATTAAATTTATATCTAAATATGGTAATTTTCCTTGTTTTTCAGATTTGTGCATAGATTAAATAGAGGGCATTATACTATTGAAAGTTGTGATGAGAGATTGCACTTCATTAATATCATAGTTCCAGAATAATAAAATGTCATGGATGTACTGAATATATAGTGCAGGTTTTAATAAACATTTTTCCAATGCTTATGTTTCAATGTGTCTCATGACTGCTTCTGCCATGAGACCAGAGAGAGGAAAGCCCATAGGGACCCCCTCTCTCTGAACCTATGCATTCTCTCTGAACCCATGCCCTGGACCTGGGGAGCGGGGGTGGCTCAGTTGGTAGCGTGCCAGGCTCGTAATCTGTAGTTCCCAGGTTCGAGTCCCAGCTGGGTCAGTGTTGAGATTATCTCCGCAAAATTCCCCGCCCTGCCCACGGTCAGTAGGGGACAGTGATGGGCTTGGAAAGGCCGCCATCCGTCGGATGGGACGTTAAGCCGTGGCCCCATGTGCGTGAGAGCCATACCCTGTGCACGTTAAAGAACACGCTGGATGGCCTTGACGGGAGGCTACCATCTGTCTCCCAACAGCTGTTCCAGTGAGTCCCCTCCCCCAACCTTCTCTGAGCCTTCGGGGTCCATGTGACCTGGCCATTTAGCCCATGGTGTGCAAAAAAGTGCCACTCAGAGGTAAAACAACCCAAACAACCCAACTCTGGACCTGGCCACCTCAACCAGTTGGCTGAGGTGGCCAGGTCCAGGGTCTTGTGTACACTAAAGTAGTACTCTTGGGCTGTGGGCCTGGCAACCTCTAATCATTTTGCCTTAGGTCTCATCGCTGCATCCAGCACTGGTGTGCTCGGATACAGCGACATGGTATCTGAAGAGTGAAAGGTTGTATGTTCATTTATTGATGCATTACATATTATTTGTAATAGATACATGTTAAATACAATGATGTAATGTAGATTAAGCTCTAGAGCAATAATTGCATTTGAGTTTTAACAGTGTAGATTGTGATTAAATATTGTATCACTGTGTATTTATTTTTTTTTTGAAACTATATTAATTTTAAATTTTGTTTTAGGTTCATTCTGAATCAACAAATGATGAAGAAAAGCTTCTTGTAAAAATAATTAAAGCAAGTGATATAGGTGGAAACAAAGGTTAGCTAGTTCAAAAGATGCATACTTTGTTTAATATTCTCTCTAATAATCTCATACTTTTGAACTTAATATAAAATAATTTGCTCACATGAATAATTTTTTTTTAATTCTAAGTAAAATGCAACTTTTACAGATACTGCTACACTATTTTTTAGATGATAAACTTGTTCCATTTAGTAGACTGCATAAACACAGAATAATCTCCATGGAGTTTTGCTTGAATGTTGTTCTGTTAAGCTTTAAAGGTTTTTCTTTTTGAACAAAAATCTCTTTGTTTTTTCACTCAAGTACGAAAATGTACACTTTTCACTTCATAATGATATTTCTTTAATTACTTCAGGATAATTTTTTTTAAAATTGCTTTGTGAAAACATTTCAAAATAAACCTGACCGTTGGAGTGAGTTTAGTTTTAAAAAACCAGCATTTTAAGGTTAAATTATATATTTTTTGCTAATTGTTAAAAAAATATTCTATTAAGTAGTAAATTTTTGAATAGGATGTATGAAGCCATACTGTGTTATTGAAATGGATGAGCCAGCCCAAAGGTTTGAGACATCTGAAGTTGAAGACAAAAGAAATCCATTTTGGGATGAATCATTTGTATTGTAAGTAAAATTTAGGATTTTTCTTAATGCACTTGTTTCATTTTCCCCAATTCAGTATGTATACCAAGTAGTAGTAGTTGTGCTTTAACCTTTTAAAATTTGCAACCCTTATATGTACTTGAAAAGAATTTACCCTTAATTTTATATGTATGTTTTCACTTCTGTTTTTAAAGTATGTTAAATAACTGTCCGGACAATCTCGTAAGTAGTAAGATTTTATAATTAACTATATTTATTACTGTTTTCAGTTACACACATTTTACACATTTAATGTATTTAACATACACACATTTCCTTAAAGGTTCTTATTTGCTGAATTGCAAAATAATTATTATATAGTTATATTTTACCATGCTACACAATTACATTTGTACTCAAAACTAATGGGCAAAAGTGTACTTAAAATGGTTTTCAACAAATGCAATTAAATGTCATAGTATTGTGATACATATATATAAATAGAAAGGTATATTCCTCTTGATTTAGTATTTAAATGCTTATTTTTAAGTTAAATCATTATTTAAATGACAATAACTTTGGAAATTAATAAATGAAAATGGAATTTGTGTATGTCTATTATTCTCTAGAGTTATCAAGGTTGGCTTATATGTGGGCAATGTAGTTTTTTCTTATTTTAAGTCTTTAACATTATTGTATGGCTTATCTGCAGACAAGATTGTTACACAAGTATATGCGGTAATTATGTTTCTAAAGTGTAAGAAATTAGTGATAAGTGATTTAAAATTATTTTTAACATGTAATTTTTATTTTTAGTATTATTAAAGATATATCTGCAGAACTTCTTTTTGAACTTTATGATAAAGGAAGTGAAACAGCTGGTAAGCAATTTTGTTTTTTGAATACAGTAAAAGGTGAAAGTTAATCAGTGTACATCATTGGTACTGTTGTTAATACTAATGACTTTTCAATAATGCCTTTCAATCTTTCTGTCCCATTTTCTCAATTAGTGTGCATGATAAATACATCGGTTTCTGGCATTATTTCATGTGTTCATTTTGAAAAATTATCATTTTTGAAATGTATCTGTTTATTCTCATTTTGAAAAATAAGAAGAAAAAAAAGTGAATGAGTTTTAAAAAACTACCCTACTCCCATTGGTCAATCTCCCATGGCCCACAATCAGTAGGGGACACCAATGGGATGGACTTCAAGATCCAACGTTAAGTAATCTGTTAGATGGGACATTAAGCCATAGCCCCATGTGCAGAGAGCCATACACTGTGCACATTAAAGAACATGCTGGATGGCCTTGACAGGTAGCTACTGTCTGTCTCACAACAGCTGTTTCAGTGGATCCCTTCCCCCAACTTCCTCTGATCTGGCCATTTAGCCCATTGTATGCAAAAAAGTGCCACTCAGAAGTAAAACAACCCAACCAAATCCTATTTGAAAGGATAAGTTTATAGTGTATGTATATGCATATTTTCATATGAAAGTATGTTTTTAATGCACATTCATTGGGTTTATTTTATTTGACTTGCTTCACTAAGTTTTAATTAATGAATGTATTTATTCAAGAAATGTATACCAAATAAAGTAATAAATGTATACCAAATAAAGTATGTTGTATATACTGTTTTTTAAATAATTGCTGTAATAACCAAATTATGTTAGGTTATTTATATTTTGCCATCCCATAGCTGAGTGGTTAGTGCACTTGGTTACTGATCTAAGGATAAGGCAGTAACAACAGGAATGGATGGAAGTCGATTTCCATTATGCAGCAACACCTCCTTGAGACTCAATTTTGAGGAGTCTATGAATAGTCACCATTCTTGAGGGTCATGTTTGATTCCGAGGGCATTCATCAGGCCATCTACATTGGTGCAGAACACAAGATCATCTTCTATTCTGAAGTAAGGTGCAAACTGCTCCTGACAAGTTTGTAATGAAGTCACTCAGACATTTTCCTTGAGAAGATTCCATTGTTTAAGTCTTGATCCAAGTAACTCTGCTTTGGCCTTGGACAAAGCACAGTTATGTTCATGATAAGTCTTGTCCATTGATCTGGAACTCCTTGGACAGCTCCAGATCATGAACAAGATCGTTCATTTCTTCAGTGAGAATGTGTGGTACAGATGATGCACCATGGCAGACTTATGGATCATTATTAGACACTGAAGTCTACAGAGAACACGATGTCGATTCGCCTCCCTCCTTGTAACGCTTCAAAGTAATGAAATACTTTTAAAGTTTGGACCCTTTGTCTGATCCAATTAATTTCATGTTCCGGATAGCTGAGTTGGGCACCAGGCAATAATTGACAAATTGCCAAAAATAAAGTTTAATTAGGATTTGAAATACCAGCGAGCGTTAATGAGTAAGAATTCAAAAATATTAAATGATTGTCAAAATTTTATGTTAATGCTAATCAAAACAAACTAACATTGCTCAAGAGAAAAAAATTAGTAAAGATTCAAAAGGTTTAAATAACAAATAATTTATTTCCAAAAAGCACTCACCAAAACTTCAATAAAGAAGATACTACATCATTTCTTACATCAAACATCTTCAACAAACTCCAAACTGAAACTGATCTCTAAACTGTGCTGTGCTCTACTACTCTCTCTACTCTACTATCTTCTGTGCTACTGTGACAACATGTCACCAGGTTATAACAAGAGGTACAAAGCCCACACGTGTCGTGTTGCATGCCGGGAAAGACATTTGCATAAATTGACAAACGGCGCAAGCTATGATGCAAGAGGGGGCGTGTCCTTGTTTACACGCTTTAGCGGGTGACAATCGAAAGTTCGGAGTTGTGCATGCACAGCTCCTAACTCTAGGAAACGAGTGCTGTGATGCCAAAAAGGAAATAAAAATTCCCAAAATGTAAATATAACGTAAATTAAGCAAAACTGGTTAAGGTAAAATAAAAGTGAACGAGGGGGCATCACATCTTCATTGTCTGAATCGATGGAAAATTCTTTTGGAGGTTCAGGAATGGGAAGCCTATGCTGTGCAGAACTGGTCAGAGAGCAGATTGTATATTCGGGTAAGCTATTGTCCACTTCTTTTTTCTTGTGATGCCTCCAGAAACAGGTGAACCATGCAGAAGTAGCAGTCATTTGCGTGATTGCTTGGCTCTCTCCAAATTATAGGAATAGCAAACGACATCACCACTTTTTCGCCTTTCACTCACTTCAGAAGATTTCTTTCACATGTACTGCAGCATATGTGTGAGGCCCAGACTTTTTCCTGGTCCCCAATCTTGCATTCAAAATAAAACTCATATGCTGCTTTCACTATTGGAGTGATGGCCCCTTTTCTGGCTTGCAAACATCACTTCCCCGCAAATGTAACAAAATATATCTGCACTATTAACACAGTTATGAGGCATCAATACTGCTGGATTAAAACTGCAAGGATCACTTGTGTTGTACTTATGACTCAGGGGTAAATGGGAGTTGCTCAAAAGACTTGCTCATCCTATGAGACGTCACCTTACAGCTAACGATTGCATTATCTTTTGTCCACGATCGTAAAGTTGCGATGTCATGACTCGATGATGTATGGTGGGCTGATAGAATACAAAGCAATATGCTGCAATCTGGAGTTTAAAATGCAGCGTTGCGAAATGGTTACCTATGTACTCAAGGCAGACTGAGTCATTTATACAGGGCCATCTCTGTCTCTCCTAAACAAGAGCCAATCAACAAATTTTATTGTCATTTTCGTGTTCAGACCTCGGAATTAGTAAAAATTGGCTATTTTCATTTCAAAGCCTTTTTGTGTGTTGCCCAGTATAATTAATGTTCAAACTGAGTCTCACCTGTAAAGAGCTGATTTTGCTACTCCAAATATGATGTCTGCACCACTTAAATGAGTTCTTCTATTGAAGGAAGTGAGGGAGTCATAAACCATTGGTTTTCATTCATACAACTTTGTTCATGCAGCTCCCTGCATATATTGTCTTCAAACTGTTGTCTGTGATTGCTGACAGTTCACAAAACTGTTACCAGTCCTCTAAAATAATTCATTAAAAATGCTTGCAAATATAAAACATTCAGAGCTTTGCGACCCTCTTCCAAGTTAATCGTGACCCAAAGTTTGAGAACTCCTCTGTTAATGAATACATCTGTGTTCCAAAAACACGAAAAAACTCATTCTCTGCCCACATTCATAAATCTTTGACCATTGTGCTCACGAAACGAGCCTCCTGCTGCAGACAATACTCTAGAGCAGGGAGATCCAAAAGCGAGAAGAAATTTCCCTAAGTTGTGTTTTGTTAAACACTGATAGCTTTGTTCTAAAAAGTTGTAACCCTAAGACAAATCATTTCCTTGTTTGCAACTAATCTCTACTGTGTCTTGAAATTGTTTCCAAAGTTTAGAAAGGATATTTTGTGGTACATATAAGGGCTTTTGATCTGGGATTGACCTGTTTCCTTCCTACTTTATGCTCTTCTTTATACACAATAATCCATGCATTGTCTTTGTGACATGGTGATCTCTAATTGTTGACTAAATGAGTGGTGAGTGCATCCTCTTTTATTGCAACCTTAATTTGTATGCTCATGTTTACATCATTATATGTACACACATTTTCTTCCAATTGCAAGATTTACATATACACATTTCATTGTCATTCCTTTATATACTCTTTGAGATACAACATCTTTTAACTTTGAGCACCAGCATAATTTAACTATTGTTTTCCATAAAAGCATATATTTTGTTTTTCAGAAAACTTCCTTGGTCTTGGCATTGTGAGCTTAGAAGAACTATTAAAAAATCCCAGTCAGAGACAGATTATTCCTTTGCAATCACGTCCACTTGAAAATGATGATGTCACAGGATCATTAACTGCTGAGGTATAGCTTTTATTAAGTCTATAATAATTGACAGCAATAATGATTCATTGTTCACTACAACAAATTATTATTAGTAGTAATTTGTCTTGCTTCTTGTCTGATTTTATCTTTTTTCCACTTTCAATTATGTTCTGAATAAAGTTCTTTTGATATGCAAATAATATGAATTGTAGAGTTAATCTTCAACTCATTTATAGCATTAAAATAATATTAAAAGTTCTTCACTTTTAAAGTTATCAACAAAAGTTCCATTTTCTATTGTATATTGCAGGAATGCATATATTTTTAAAAAAAAATATCATTCTCCTAAACCTATATAAAATTGTTCTACTTTCTTTCTGGTAATGATTATTACAAAATAATTTTGTCTATTACAATGAATTAATTTAAATTTTTCTAAACTGATCATTTTTATGAATAAAATTAAAAAAAAATTAAAAAAAGACATTGCAAAAAAAAATGCAAATTCATACAAGAAATATAAGTTTAAATAAAAATTAAATTATTCAGAAAGTTGCAAAGGGAAAGAGACTTAAAATGATCTCTCTTCAAAACTAAAACAAATTAATGAGAAAGAAATGCTTTTAGTTTTACTCTTGTATTTGATGGAACACGAACTGTCATTTAAATTGGTTTCTACTATTCTGTTATTTTATTTTTGGCCATATAAGATACTATCCCCCTGATAGCATTCAGGTACTCTAAAACAGTACTTCTTAGCCATTGCTCTATACTTTCTGCAGTAAACATTGAAAGAAAACAAAATTGATAAATACAAATAAAAAACCAAGGTAAACATTTTTTTTTTCAGTTTATTAATTATAATTCAAAGGAAATAACAAATTTTGAAGAATGCAAATCAAGGGAGGTAGTTTGCATTTGCAAATTTCTGCTCTTTTATGTTGGAAATATTCATTTGGCATTCTGCATGAAATGTTTAGTTGGACCAGATCATCTATGTATCATCCATAAAAAACGGTAAATATTTCTGAAAACTGTTGAGATACAGTTTGTTTTTAAATCTTTTGCTGACTGGTAAAGCAATATTTTCTTTTTAATTTTGTTAAAAAGTTATAGAATTTTTTTTAATTTTAAACACACTCTTATTTTAATAAGTAATGACTTTTCATATTCATTTACAGTTCTTATTTTTGGATCGGGAAATTTCAGCAGCTGATGTGACACAGTTAGGACCTCCACATGCTCTACATGATGGAACTTCACATTCAGGAAAAACAATAGAAACCAATAGCAGGATTACACCAGGTGGTACCATTATCACCACTACTACAATAAAAAGAACAAGAGAAGGCAAGTTTTACTGTTATTTCATTAAAATATGATTCCTTATAAATTTCTGCTAACTGTGCATTTCTAAGTTGGAAATATTCTAAGGTGCTAATTTTGGCCATTTACATGTATGCACAGATGCCAACATTTGGACTGCAAGAATTACTTATCTCATTTTTTTTTTTGTTTTCAATCATTTCAACCCTTATCACCATAGATTATTTAGTGAATATAGCATGTAACTATTTTCGTACTCTTAGTCAGTACTGTGTTTTTTTTCTATGCCTTACTGAAACAACTGATTTGAATTTGAAATTATTGTTCATAATATGCCAAACTTTTCTCTTCAAAGATACTTGCAACTTACATCAACCCTTGAATTAAAGGTTATTGCTTTGTAGTGCTTTATTTTTTGCATACTGCTTTGGGAAGAGGGCCTTACATCCACTTATTTAAATGGAGGGACAAGACCCTGTGCACTCCAAGATGAAATTGGAGGGATATATCTTTATACCCACTTTCCTCCATTTCTTCTAGGTTGGGTTGTTTACTTCTGAGTGTAATTTTTTTGTACACAATGGATAAATGATCAGCTCACAAGGACTCAGATTATGTTGAGGGAAAGGGTTGGATTGTTTTATCTCTTGAGTGGCACTTTTTTTGCACACAATGAGCTAAATAGCCAAGTTACAAAGACCTTAAGGTCTCAGATAAGGTTGAAGAAAGGGACCATTAGAAAGCTGTTGGGAGACAGACCTCCCATTAAGGCTATCCAGCATATTCTTTAACGTGCATTAGGTACGGCTCTACAGCATACAGGGCCACAGTTTGATATCCCATCCAATGAATGGTGGTCTTTCCAAGCCCATCAGTGTTCCACACTGACTGAGGGCAGGGTGGTGAGTTTTGCAGAGATAAATCTCAATGCTGTCCCAGCTAGAACTCAAACCTGGGAACTGCAGATTACGAGCCTGGTTTTTGTAGTATACATAGTTTATGGTTCTCCTGTACATGGGGCCATGACTTAAGGTCCCATGCAATGGATGGCAGCTTTTCCACACCCATCAGTGTCTTCTTTCACACTAAGAGTGGAGTGAGGTTAGAGATAAATTGCATAGTTGGGACTTATATCTGAAAATTGCAGATTACTATCCTTGTGTGCTACTGACTGAACCATTCCTATTCCCTAGTCAGTACCTAAGTTGCATGCTGGTGATACTTCTGATGGAACTATACATTTCTATCCTTGTGATGTAGTCCAAGAAATTTTGTTTTTATTTTTTATTTTGAAAGCTCCTGTTTGTCATAATGGGCCATTAGACTAATCTCTATAGCTGTTTTTAATGCTAAATGTAGTGATTGTATTGCTATCAGTACATAAGCATCTGTTTAATTATAATATTTCAAATGTGTATATAACAATTTCTTTCTTGGGAAATGTGTTTCTTGTGTAGAATTTCTTAGAATAAGGTTAAAGGTCATTTATCACAGAGTTGAATGTTAATTATCCGAAATGGCTTCTTCACTCTACTTTTCTTTACCATGACACCTTAGTCATTAACAGAATACCAAAGTAATATGTTTCGGATCATGGGCCCAGTCAATAGAATGCCACGCTCTTGATGTTCATAGGTTTTGATTCCCAACCAGTGTTGAACTAAAATGGAGATAGTCTCTGTTTACCATGCCTTGTCCTTGGTTAACAAAACCTATGCTATTGGACTGGAAAAAGTTACTGACATTCATTAGGTGTTAATATTTGGTCCAAGTGCAGAAGTGTCGTGACTTGTGACATTAAGGCCACCCTGGATTGACAAGATTTACATCCTGTCTATTCTTAATAGCTGTCCCATTGGTATCTTTAGTCATCATTTCCCTAAACCATGCAGTGCTTCAGACATTGGACTGTTAACCCTTCCAAGGCATAACCCGTATATATACGTTCAGAGAATCTGAATTGTGAGAGCCGATGGCGTATGCATACGATCTTAGTACAACACACCAAACTTTATTTTTTTTTAAATAGAAATATCGAATTTTAAAAATTTTAATATATGCCGAAAAACTTATATTGTAGAGGTGTTAAAAATACAATACCTTTTTTAATTTAGGATAAAAACCTGTTTTTCAGGCTGGGCCTTGGAAGGATTAATTCCATGTTACTGGCACAATCATGACTGCATAAGTTTGTACTTCTTGTGTCCAGAGAAACACAAGTTTCATAACTGTATTTTTATTTGAATTAGAATTTTAAACAGTTTTTTCTTTTATGTGTAAAGTATGTAGAAACATTAGATGTCTTGTTATTTTGAAATAGTTTCACCAAGTCATTTTAATTTATTAAACTAAAAGTGAAAAAAAGTTGTGTAGATTGGTTAATAAAAAATACTACTCAAAAATATTAGGAGAACTTAGCAAATGTTTCTTGTGAGAAACCATCATACTTTTAAGAGGTTTACCAGTGGCAGAAGTATTTTAATTGATATGAAGAGGAGCCTAGATTCAAATTTCAGGCAAAGGTTGATGTTGGCTTTGTGCTGTGTTCTTTGTGTTGATGTTGTGCTTTGTACTACCTGACAGAGCTCTGTGGCAATATATATGGAAGCTGTAGGACATCAGCTTTTGAGGTAAATGGCTCTGTTAATTTGAGCTTTGGTATTTGTATTTTGAAAGCTCTTAAAGCTTGAAAGCATTAAAATAGTGTAGCCTCTCATACAATCTGTAAGCTTTAAATGATTTATCTTCTATATCAGGGCAAATACTTGTCCAATGTGAAGGTTTTATTCTCAGTAGCACTTGTGTTGGGTGAATCTTCATATTGCAAATAATTAAATACATCAGTAAAATATGCCCCAGGTTCCTAAAAATATACCCAAGCATTCCTTTTTTGCCAATTACTCTGATATTTATTCCATTATGTTAATTAATAACAATATTGTACTCTATAAAAATGCTCTGTAGAAATGATAAAACCTTATGCTACCTTGCACAATTTAAAACCATATGGAAATAGATTCCAGATTATTTTTGTTTCTATGCTTTCCTTGCAATATATATAAAAATATATCTTGAACTGTGCATCAAATTTAAATCACATATAAAATTTTACTTGTGGCTAACAAATGGCATATATAGGTTTCAACAGATAAGCAAATTTGTGTTGCATAAATTAATACCAGAGGAGGATTTACTATATTATTATAAATTAACTATTTTAACTTGAAAGAAATAAATGTTTGAATTTTTATTACTCTTAGTTATTAAAAAATATTTTTACCTTTGATTAATGCGTAATTCCATTGTAATTAATTATTTTATTCTTGGGAATTGCTTCATACTATTGTATCAGTAGACTGATACTTGGTTTTTCATTTTACAATGTAGTGTCTGGAAAGTAACTCAAGAATGATGACTGGAGTTGAAATACTTCAAAATAATTGAATATGATAGAATGTATATAAACATGATCTTTGATTTTGTTGATTTACAAGATTGAATTTATATTATTCATAACGAATTTCAGGTGTGAAATTAAATGGGAACTTAGTGCACTGCATTTTATACAAAAAGTACTCTAATAATTTATTACTATTTAAAATATAATTTTTCATCTGTGATCAGTTTTATGATTTCTACTATTGCAGTATGCCTATTTACTGATTTGAGTGTCATAGCTGTCCCATTGGAAAGTAACTAATAAGTATCATTAAACTTATTTCAATGCTAAATAATTATTTAGAAGTTAGCACTAATATTGGAAATGACCTTATGCATTACTTTTTTTATTTTCTCTCTGTCATAGTAGTGGTTTATGTAATACATCATGTATAATCACAGGTAGAACAACAAATGCATTGTCTTAACTTCATGGATTTAAGTTTTTTTACCAAAAACATTTTTCCATAATAAAACCAGAAAGAATGAATTTTCTTTTTCTCCTGAACTTAAATTAGGAACACTTGCAATAGTTTGATAGTAAAAGGAATAGATAGCTGCATTACTGGTATTAGGATCTTTCTGTTGGGACATGTTACAGAAATAATAGCTAAGTGTGTGAGATTTTTTGATTAAGACAAGAAATTCTATGTTATTTGGGGAATTCAGACTAATCTTCATGTTTAGCAATTTACTTTTTTTCTGTTATATGTGCAGTAGTTAAGGAATAAGCAACTGCTGAGTTGAAGAAGTGAAATTGAGTGTTTTTTAATGTGCTGTAGAAAATGTTTATTTTTATTCTAATCTCTGCACTCATCAGGTTTTGTTTTTTGGTTTTTGTGATGTTTTTCAATTTTGCATACTTTGTTACTTTTTCCAATGAAAGTTTTTACAACTTTAATTTTTGTATTTTGTTTTGAATTTTGTTACTGGAGATTTTTTTTGTGTGAGTTCCATATGCTGACATTATAAATTTATTCCACAACAAATGGTTGTCATTTTATTTCTACTTCCTAAATGTGTTTTTAATGTGCATGTGAATGCTTAGTGACAGTCAGAGTTCTTTTCTCAAATAAATAACTTTATTTCATTTGAAACAGAATATGTTCATCAATATGTAATTGAAACAGATAAAGTTTAAGAATTGTTGTAGTAGTTAATTGTAAAATATTGTTCCCTTTCAATTTCATCAGTATCAGCAAATACTATATTGTTCCTCCATATGTTCCAGTGCTTGTAAACAAACCTCATTCTGTTTTGGAATACATTTTTGCAAATAATAGTTTCCACTTTCAAACCTAATAAATTGTTGCATGTAATATAAATATTTGGTGATTGAAGGAAACCAAATTGCTGAAATTTCTATGGATTTATTATCTCTTATGAAAAAAATAAAGTGGAGCAGGAGTGACTCGGTTGGTAGCCCATCAGGCTCATAATCTGCAGTTCCTGAGTTTTGAATCCCAGCTGGGCCAGTGTTGAGATTTATCTCCACAATACTCCCTGCCCTTGGTCAGTAGAGGTCGCAAATAACCTTGGAAAGGCCTCTGTCTGTCGGATGGAATGTTAAGCCCTAGCACTGTGTGGGGGAGAGCTATACCCTCTGCATGTTAAAGAACATTCTGGATGGCTTTGATGAGAAGCTACTATCTGTCTCCTATTCCATGGGTTCCCTTCCCCCAACCTTCTTTGAGCCCTCGTTTCCTTGTGACATGACCATTTAGCCCATTGTGTGCAAAAAAGGGCCACTCAGAGGTAAAACAATCCAACCCAGCAAAAAAAAAAAAGAATATCGAGTTGGCATAAAGTGTCTGATAAATTTAGGTTATTGAGCATGTTCTGTCATTGTTATTGGCCTTGTGAATCTACCTCTGAACATTTTTTTTATATTTTCTGTTTTGCTGTATAATTGGTCAGGTTACAAACACTCAGGGCAAGATTAGGGAAAAATGTTCACCAGACAGCTATTAGGAAACTTCTTATTAGAGTCATCCAGTATATTTTTTACCCACATAGGTATGGCTTTCCTGCATGCAGAAATATAGCATAACCCATCCATCAGATAGGGACATCACTGGACTGGAATAAGTTGCTATCTTATTAAGAACATGGTGTAAAACAAGCAGAGAAAATCTCATTGCTAGTTCATTCAGGACCATAATAAGGGAACCTTGGCTTTCCACCAGCTGCAGTGTCTTTCCCTTCTTGGCCATGTGATGAAATTTATTAACAGTATAAGAGTCAGCTAAAAATCAGCATAAAATTTATTAGCTTGTTTTGGATATTTAGAATGGAGAATATTTTTAATAATGGACAGTTTAAGTTTTTAGTTTCATGGTGTATTTAAATTGATTTCCCTTCTTTATTTTTCATTTCTGTAGTATGTAGTATTCATTTAACTGTTTGAACACCCAAGAAGATTGCATATCATAATTGTTTTAACTTATTGAAGAGTTTGAATATTTATTTCAAATATTTGGAAATATTTCTTTATTAAAACTTTTTATAAAAATACTTAATCTGCTATACACTTAAAATTTTCAGATTAGAAATTTTTAATATCTTAATTGCACTGTGATAACTTATCTTTTTATGTTGGCACACTAGTAAAAGCTTTTCATAATCTAAGGAAACTATTAATGATTTTATCAAATATATGCCATACATCTCTGTCAAAATATTTATAAATTGATATAAATATGAAGTTTTATAGCTTGCCAAAAAAAAAAAAAAAAAGTAGGGGGGGGGGGAATTCACTGTAGTGTGCTTCCAACAAATTTTTCCATTAAAAAAAACTGTTTCTTGCTTGTGAATTAACAGCCTAGGAAATAACAGTGTTGTAAGATGCAGTAAAATTTAATTGTAATATAATTCAAATGCAAACAAGTAATGAAACATGCATATGAAATTTAAAGAGGGACAATATTTTTTGTCATAAGTTGTGATAGAAGATAAATTATTTTGAGTAGTTTATGTGAAAAGTACAAATAAGCATCCTACTATTTTTTATGGATAAAAATTTAATTTATAAAATTAATTATGAAAATTATTTGGACTGATATAATTTTAATATATAATTGAAATAATGTTTAGATTGAAACATTGATATTTAGTACCAAACATATTGTAATAAAAACTGATAAAGGTGTCAAAACATTTGTGAGATGTGATTTAATATTAACATTACACCTTAGTTTTGACTGATATTATCAAAATGAAAGTTAATCTGTGTGATTAATGTTTATTTTATGCCATTCATTCAGACATGTGATTTAGATTCACTGATTCTGATTATTAATATAAGCACTTTGATGTGTATTGTTCTGAATATGTATAATGTAACAGACATATTTGTGTGCTAAATGTTTTTGTACCAATAATATTTTAATATAATTTATAATTTTATATCTTCAGGAATAATTGTTAACATTTGATAAGTAGTATACCATATTGCATGTTGATTAAAAATGCATAAGCAAGATGGAAACTGAAAACACCTCTTACACCATTCATATTTATCAGAAAATGAATCTCAGTCACTGGCTATCACTCACTCACCTACATTCTCTTGCTGCTGAGCAGGACTGGCCTTCTGCACTTGGTAAATTGCAGACTACGGGTTTTAACACACTAGCATACAAAAATAATTAGTGTTGCTAAGTAATGATGTGATCTGATTTTTCTGTTAATAGGATTAAAGCCTTTCAATATACACATATGTTGAAGTTAAATAAGACCAAAGACAGAATTTAAAATTTGTAGATGCCATGTGTAGAAACTGAAATATATAGATTTTTTTTTCTTGCTATATCAAATGATGCTTCATTTATGGGAAATATGAGATTAGGACTGACAGTAGTCTACCTGAATGTTTCTGAAGAACTAGCTAGGTAATACAGTGCCAGTGAAATTTAAAACCTAACCTCATCTGCTGCAGTGTAATCATTATTTGATATCTACCATTATGCCATGGGGCTGCTGCTGAAAATATCTAAATATGTGGAATATTGTAAAAGTTTGAAATAGCATATTTCATGCCATTATTATCAAAGATTTATCATTCATTTTTAATAATATGCAAAATAGTATATACTTATTAAGATAATCTTTCAGTTCTGAATATCTGAAGTACTTCTTTTGTTAAGTTTAACAAGTGCATATATTGCCATAGTTTGCAAATCCTTTTTTAAGCAATATAGTATAGAAATAAACATAAAAAAACCTGAGTTAACAGTAAAAATAATGAACATAGTTGCATTTAAAAAAATATAGATGAATTTGAATAGAGCAAAAGAATAGAAAAACAAAGGAAGTAGAAAGAGTCTAAGATTGAAGAAAAGAGTAAAGGTGTGTTTCTGTTGATGTGTAACATGTAAAAAACACACAAAAATAATTTTATCTGGATGGTGTTAGATTTAAAAATATAGAATGCCATTCTCTAAAAGAGAACCCTTTCAAATGAAAATCTTACAATAAAATAAAGTTACAGTTAAAGCAAAATAAGTTGTACTTATAAAATAGATATTTCTCTGACGAAGAACTTACAGCCTGTACCAGAATGCAAAGTTAGTATAGTCTACCTTGAACTATATATTATTAAATAGCAGCCAAAAAATTAAGTTATATGTATATAATACAGTAAATATTAAAATCTTCCTTCTAACTTCCAACTTTTTCTTCTTAGTCTCACACTTTGTTGTTTCCACTTGTCATGTTGTGATACCTATGGGGAAAATCAAATGAGCATCAGTAGTTATCAAAATATATAAATATGAAATATCTAAATATGTGGAATAGTCCATATATTTGGGCTTGTCAGATCTATTTAAAATTTCCAGTTCTCAGATATCAAGTATGTTTGATTTATTCTGTTTTTTTTTGTCTTGAAAATTTATGCCAGATTTAGGAATATGATGTACAACAATATCAGATCTAATTTAAATAATAAATCCTAATATTGATTAGGTGGAAAGCACTGAAGCAGTTTCCTCTTCAGCAACTGAGACATAACAAAGCATCAGAGGCACTCGGTATTCATAATCATTCCAGGAGTACCACATTATCATTCAAGTAGCACATGAAATTTACAACTTTTAAACTGTACTAATGAGAAAAAGCCATGGACTTCGCATCATTACACCAATTTCTTTTGGCAATTCTTGCCTTTGAATAAAAGTCTCTGTTCTGAAAAATACATTCTGAACTACTGAAATTTGAGATTATGCATTAGTTTGTTAATCATGACTTATTTTTTGCATGGGTGATTATATAATGAATTAATTAGATCTACCATTTTAAGAACAAGGACTCCTCTGACAAATCCCAGAAAAGCTGGTTTCTGCTGCCATTTATTTTTGATGATAATCTGAGCATGTTAGATCTGACATTTTTTTCTTTTGCTAAAGGAATTATAAAAACTCAGTTTTTCAATTAGCCCATTCTTTTGTAACTTTTTAAACTGCATAATTGAAGATAGCCATTGTGTTTTCTGAGATTTAATATCTATTTGAAGGAGATTGGAGAGCTAATGTCATATATGTATCATCGAGTTAGTTTTAATAATTTTCAGTAAGGTGCTGTGTGGTACAGAAATAAATTTAACAAAGCTACTAATAAACAGAAATGATAATTGTTCATCTTCTGTGTTATGTTTCTTGATCAAAAGGTTCTTGATGTGGCATACTAATATATTGTACATGTGTATGCATAAAAAAAACTGATTTTTTCTCCCTCTACTAATATGTGTTATGCAAATGCATGCAATGACCAAAAGAAATGTGTAAGATTGTATTCATAATATATTAGCATTTTTCTTAGTTCTCTTAGCTTGCCATCAATATATTTTGTAAACTGCAGATTTTAAAAACAAATTATGTTTCAATATATTCAAATTAATATATAATACTTACGTTGGTTTATTAAATGCATGGTTCAGTATACAGGGTGAATCTGAAAAAGTGGGCAAAACTTTACGGGGTGTTAGAACGCAGCTATACGAGCAATATTCATCATAGAAAGTATAGGTGGAATGCAAACGGCGAGCCGCTAGGTGGCGTTGGAAATGGTATAAAAGGGTCGGTCCTCGTACCAAACGGCATTTCTACCGTGGATTGCCGAGAGGATGGCTGGTTATACTAACCACGAAATGGCGGATATGCACTTGAAAAGCCTAATCTATGAGTGCCCCATTGAAACCGATATGGATCTAGTCGCCAGGATCGCCGTTGTTGCCGGCGATATTCGGGAAATGCCTGGTGTCTTCGCAAATGTGCGTCGTTCCCTATCCCCCAGGTGTGAAGCCTGCATTACAGCTGGCGGCAGCTCTTTTGAGCAATTTCTTTGAGCATGTACCTCAATTACATTCCTGTTAATAAAATGTTTTCTGAAGTATCTCCTCTCCTTCTTGTGTTCATTCTTTAAATGTGACAGTGGAAAACTACCTTTTAACTTCTCACCGCTTGCGTTCCGACCTTACATTCTATGATGAATATTGCTCGTATAGCTGCGTTCTACCACCCCGTAAAGTTTTGCCCACTTTTTCAGATTCACCCTGTATAACATTAATATGCCAATTTGTTAAATAATTTTCATCTTATGTTAATTGATAGCTATAATAATTTTGAAGCTCTATACTTCTAAAATAAGCTCTTTATAGAAAAATATGACTAAAGATAAATTAAAGAGCCAATCGAATCTATTTAATTTTTGATTTTTGATAAATGTTTTTTCAGTGTATAAAAATTATGGATGGTGCAATGATTAACAGTAAGTTGGTCTTTCTGCAAAAATAATAATAATGTTTAAATGAAATAATCATTGTAAAAACTTCTAAAACTTACACTTATTAAATGGTTTGAAATTATACTTATTATTTAGGTTTTAAACTTCTAAGGTAATCTTAGGACTGGCTTTACTGTTAAGTTTTTTTCTTCTTTGAAAATGAGCTATTTCACTTTATAATTTGTCTGGCTGTAGATATTGTACTTTTCATTTTAGAAATAAGTAAAATTATTTTGTGTTAGATAAATATTAATCAGAAAATACAATTCATATTTTTATATCTCGCACTACTTTTAATTTCCACTGTTAAAGGTTGCTAAAGTTTGGAAATGCACAACTTTTAATTATTATTAAAAATTTAAAATTTAGATGGCAGGATGTGATAGTAAAGGGGTTTGAATTTACAGCATAGCTCTTACTCCAAGTGTGTGTGTGTGGGGGGGGGGGGGGAGTGAGGAAATTCCACTGTTTCATTTAAGTGATAAATGGAAAATTATTTCTTAGTTGGATAGTAATAATGAAATAATACTATTTGCGTTTTCTGAATCTTCTTTATTTTGAATTTCCATAGCTAATGGGATCTACATTTTGAAACTTATGAAACATTTCTCATTGAAAATGAGCATTCCATATTCACAAGAGTTGATTGTACTTTCTCATTAAATATTCGAATTTTGATATCTTTGTAAACACTGAATGAATATTGTTGAAAATCAAAATTTAGATAACTAGGTTTGATTGAGTTCTTTAATTTACCTTCAGCCACATTTTTCTGTAAAAGTTTATTTTTATTTAAGTTATAGACTTTCAGAGTTAGCTTCCCATTGATATAACATGGGAATTCTGTAATAATTTGATGGAGCTCTAATATAAAGTAATAAATAAATTTTAGTCCTCTATCCCCATCATGGATTTTTGAGTGTACATATCGAAAAACATTTCAAATTAAGCAACATTTTGATTAGTTTATTTAGTAAATTGTATGCTATAAAATGCATTCTATATATTCACTTCTGTTAAACAGAAAAATGTTACAAAAATGTATAATGTTGTGGCTGAGTGGTTAGCATGCTGAGCTACTGATCAAGGGGACCTGGGTTTGACCTCAGGCATGGATGCTTATGTTGTCATTCTGCTGAGGTCTCACCTTCCTCACAGGTCTTCTCTATGCTGTATAAACTAACAGGCTCCTGTCAGACCTGTGTGGCAAGCAGCTCTTTAAGGGGATATTTATTTTATCTGACAAATTTTTTCTCCCAAAATTCTTCTAAGCATAGAGGGTTAAAAAATATGATTTTTGTTTTCAAATTTCTTTTTTTTTAATATAAATATATAATGTATTTCACATATATATGTGCTATAAATAGAAAATCTTTGTACAGATGGGTAAAAGAATGATCATATTAAATAGTATCCTATAAATACTAAAGACAGGAGCTGATAAATATATTTATTCATGAATTTTGGCCACATTCACACTACTATACCTACTGATGGAGACTGCTAAACTGTTATTTTTGTGTATTTTAATGCTTTATGAAAAATTAATATATTATGGAAGAATTGCTCAAAGATAACTAAATTTTATGTAAAGAATTTCTGTTTAAATTCTGAAATGAAATAATTGGATAGGTTCTGTTTTGTTATGATAAGTTGTGCACTCTGCCAATGAGCAAAGAAATTTCGAATTCCGTCTAATAGTTTTATAATATGTTGAACTTGATAAATGCGAATATTTTTAAACTAAGTATATATTTAGAATCAGTAAAATTCAATTTTCAGTCTCATCTATTTAGGTATAGTGTGATCATTGTCAATAAATCTCCCACTGGCTAACTGAAAGAATATTTTATTTTTAGATACAAACTAAACTTTGCTACAAAATTATAGTCTACACCCAGCAGTATTTAAAAATTTTTGAATTATTATTTACATTTTAAGGCCTTTTTAGTGTTTAAAACTTTTTGACATTATATTAAGCAACAAAATTATATTACAGATTACTCTTTTCAAGTTAATAATAAATATTTTATAATGCAGCAGATATTTTTATAATCTTCTGATATGTATAATTTAAATTGCCACATTAACATAAGTTTTATCTTTACTCTGGTGAAATTGAAGAGATTTTTCAACGTATTTGTTCAATTATGAAGGAAGTATCACTCTGAAAATGTCTATCAATTTTGGAGGAAAAATTGTTTTGAGCCTTGTGGGATATGAACACACATCGACATTTTCAGAGTGATATCTTCCTCCATAATTGAACAAATACGTCAAAAAATCTCTTCAGTTTATTAATCAATTGTATACTCAGAATGTACTTGTCATCTTCATGACATACTTGTCATTGTTTCTTGAGGCTGAGAGCAGCTGGGACAATGCCTTAATTAGAGACAGAGAATTGCTTACTGCAGGTAGAAAGTTCATAGCATCAGTTAGAGGAAAGCTTAATTGGCAGCTGGTAGCTCAGTGGTCCAGAGCACCTGACATGTTATCAGGAGGCCGTGAGTTCATGTCCCACCTGGCTCAAGACAATAAAAAAAGTATTTTTTTTTAAGTTTTTTAATTCTCTGGCTGTTAAGTACAACTGCAATTGCACAAGTAAAATTAATATTTCTGCAATTTTCACTTCATTCATTTAAAAACAAAAGTTGATAGACTGATTTGGAAGCGATTCTAATGAATCCAAGACTAAATAGAATCATGTAATATTGGTATATCATGCAAACTTACATAAGGAAATTGTTCCTATTTCTTTCTGCCTATAATAGCATCTAAATAGCTGATTTAGAAAAGGTTGCACAATGTTTTTATGTTCAAATGAAGCAAAAGACATTTAAATTGCTCTTGCTTTTGTTTTGCTGGTAATGTTTTATTTCATGTAATATTTTTGTTTTTCTTTTCAGTATACAATACAGAATTTCTTTTTAGTATATTTTGAAATAGTGTGTTTTAAGTTACGTTTTGAAATGCAGAATTTTTTTAATAGCATTTGTAATTGCAAGAAAATGGTATTTTTGGAGTTTTTTACTGTGATAAATGGTGCTACATTAAAATTCTTACAACTTCATTTAAAAAATTTTATCTTAAAATTGATTATTATTATTATTAAGTATTCATAAAAAAACTGCTTGATGAAATAGTTAATATTGTCTCATTAACTTCAGTGCAACATTACTGTTAAATGTTTCAGTTACTATAGTCGTAAAATATTGAATAAATATACGTATTTGTTAGTCAGGATTTATGTAAACTTGATCATTCATCAGTAATCTGTAGGAACTCTACTGTAGGTAAAAGTATATATTTTAAGTTACTGGAAAATGGTTTTTTGTTATCAGAAAACCATGAGTTCATATCCACCCAGCTAAAGACAATTTTCTCACTATCCTCAATAATAATAATATAAACAATAGGATTGATTGATATAATTATTTAGTTTTTCCTTTTCTAAGAGTTGCCCAAATTAACATACACTGTACGTATTAGAAATTAAGAGAATCCTTTTATTCCTTGTTAAGGATTAGTGAATAAGAATTATTATTTAATTAATATTTAGCAAAGATGTTAAATCTTAACAATATTTTTCTCATTACTGCATATTTAGTTCATTGCATGTATTGTTATTAACTGAATTACCTTACGCATTTATCAAACATTTTTGTGCAATTCATAGCATGATCTGTTTCTTCAGACTGTGAATAACTTTTTAAATCCCAGAATTAATATTTCTTGAATGGAATTTTGAAACTTACTAGCATCTGTTACATGTTTAGCTTTATTAACAAATGTTTTCTACTGTACCATCATTTGCTTAACAATGGAAAGTATTTAGTATGCTCTCTGACCAATTTTTTTGAAATTGCTTTGGTGGAAAATGAATAATCACAGGGTTTTCTTAATGCCCTTATTTGGCATTATTGTTGTAGGAAATTTTTGAAATTTTGCTGTACAATCCTGTATTTTTTTTTAATTCTGTTGTTTTTTAAAGTTTTTGATGACCTAATTTGGAAACTTGTAATTTATGGTCTTGCTACCACTAATTGCTAAATTTGTTAGCAGTGAGATATTCTCTTCTTCACCATGCCTTCAACTTGTGTAGATAAAAACAAGATCTGAAGATCACCACTCATTGATTGGAATTCTAAACTAAGCCATATGAATAGTAGATATCAAATAGTTCTTCCATATATTCTGAAATTTGCCTTTGTAATGATTGTTCAGCCTGTTAAGCATCAAAATAAACTGTTATCCCCCTGATTAAACAATCCACATTTATTATTATATTTTACTGTCTCTTGGTGTTATGCCATGTCCATAACCTGATGTTCCTGGATTCAAATTCCCACTGTGCTCTGTGTTGTGATTTTCTCTATGAAATCCATTCTGCCCTCAGTGAGATGGGGTCACTGATGGGTTTAGAAAGATATGTTAGATGGAACATTAAGCTCTACCTCATATGCAGGAGAGCTGTATACTGTGTATGTTAAAGATCATGCTTAATAATCTTTACAGGAGGCTTCCAGCTGTCTCCTAATGGCTATGTCCACACTTGTGTGCTTTCATCTTCAACTTCACTTTCAACTTTCAATTCCACTTTTCAACACCAAGTAGTCTAGTGCAGGCTTTAGATGGAATGCGTTGGACGCATGCCTTCAACTGTCTACACCTGTGCGTCAAATAGTTTTCAATTTTTCACCAGTGTAGACGTGGAGTTGCAATGGACATAACTGATGCTGCTATGCTAGCAGGTATAAGTGCTGCAATTTTAGCGCTGAAAAAAGTGAGAAAATGACGTGAAAAATACCGGCAATCGATAGGAATGAAAGATTATTTTAAAACACTGAATTTTGAAATAATGAGGGAATTGGAATTAAATGAAAACGTTCTTTTTATTAACTTTACGTGAATGTTTAGAACAAACTTCGACTGCTTTTGGGAATGGTGGAGCATAAGATCTAAAAAAAAATATTTGTTTCAGAGAAGCAATACCAGCTGAAGTGAAATTAGCGATCACACTCGGCTACGGTGATTCATTCATGTCTCTGATGAATATTTAAACCTATAATCTGATGAATTATTTAATTAATGTTTTATTTATTTAAATTAATTTAATAATTTACATCTCTGATGAATTATTTCAATTCAAATTTATTTCACACTTTTGATACTTTACAAACATGTAATTTAAAACTTATAATAACAAAAGGGATAAATGTTTTTCTTTTCCAAAGTAAATAGACAATTTTGAAAGTGTAAAATTCAAAACTCCACATGAGCCAAAGCTCGTTTGTGGAGATATTAGATTAAGAAAACATAAAATATTGTAAACCAACACTATCAACTTATTTAACACTGACATATAATAAACCCGCTAACATTACAACTCAAAATGTGTATTTAGATACTATAATCATGAAAGACATAACCTCAATTTTCGGACTTGTAATCATGCAAGGCATAATTACTATAACAGATTTTCTACCTTTTGCTCGAGTATCCATTAATCCTATAATCTTCAATAAAGCCAATATTTGTTCTGATGACACGGTGAACAAAAAACACAAGATCAATAATTACAAAAACCGAACGAAACCTTCCAGACAAACTACGAAGTTGCACGGAATGTTGAACAAAAATTCACTACTGGTGGAAGTACATGTGCTACTGCATGCGTCACTGAAAACGGCACTGTTCAACTGACTTGAGGCATGCCTTTGGGCATGCGTCATGTGCTAGACGCATGCGCCACAGTGCCTGTGTATAGCGCACGTAAAGCGCACAAGTGTGGACATAGCTAATAGTTGTCTAGTGAATCCCCTTTCTCTATGAGGTGGGGGTTGGTTCAGTCAGTAGCATGCCAAACTTGTAATCTGCAGTTCCCAGGTTCAAGTTCCGACTGTGCCAGCATTGAGGTTTATCCCCACTAAACCCCTTCCCTGCCCTTGGTCAGAAAGGGGACACAAATGGGCTTGGAAAAGACATCCATCAGATGGGACATAAAACCCTGGTCTCATATGCAGGAGAGCCATACCCTGTGTATGTTAAATAGCACATTGGATGGTCTTAATGGGAGGCTTCTATCTCTCTCCTAACAGCTGTCCAGTGGATCCCCTTCCCCCAACTTTATCTGAGCTCATGGGGATCCTTCTGACTTGGCCATTTAGTCCAATGTGTCAAAGAGGCACTGCTCAGAGGTAAAAAACCCAACCCTTTCCCTACTCAGCTTTGAGTCCTTATGATCTAGCTCTAGAGTTATGATAAAAAAACAGTGCCACTTAGTGGTAAATCAACTGAACTTTTATTATCACACTTAAAATTTTCAAGATCAAGTAATCTTGTTTTCTTATATTCAACACTGATATTCCATAAGGAAATATATTTTTATACTTCCAGATGATGATATTCAGAATAAGGCAGCAAAAGTAATGGAAAATAATAATAAAGTAATAGAACTGTACAAAAAGTTAAAACTAAGGGGCAGTATAACTGTATTAATAATAAAATGATACATTCTAGATTCTACTATCAAAGCAAGTCATGATTATGGTTTTACAGGCAATCTTGGTGCATAATATAAAAATAAAGCAAATATTTATTTCAGAATTTCTACCATAGCAAAGCATTACCATAGCATTTAAAATAGCATAGCCATACATTTTTACATTTAATTTATAATTCACAAAATAAAATAGTGTAATAAATAATATTAGCTATAAAATATCTATTCATCATTGATTATTATGTTGGCATTTTGCCATTTACAAAATAATATATTGTTAGTATTTTTGCATCCGCTACCCATATCTTTTTTCAGTTTTGCATAATATTGTTTTACTTAGGTACTTAAAGCTTTCTCTTAATTTCATCAGTTGAATCTCTTGTTTTTCACTCTTAATTAATACATGGCCCAAAGAATAAATGATATAATTCATATTTCAATACATTTAGCTGTGTTACATAGGCAGGGGGGGGGGGGAATACATAAAATAGTTTTGAGGGAAAATTGCAAACTTTATATTGGCAATATATTATAAAAAAATTATTAGTTTCTATAATATTTTTAAAAGTTAAGTTACTTTATTACTATAATTTTGTATTTGTTGGCTTTTTATTTTTTAAGTTGGTGACTTCTGTTTGCTGCTGTTAAGATGTTCAGAAAGCTTTTGACATGCAATATTAAATATATATATTACAAAAACTACATTTACTCATGTGTTACTTTATTTGTTTTTACAGACTTATTTAAAAGAATCAGTTTATATAGATGTATATATTTTTTCATATGGCTGTGATCAGCAACATTTGAAGGTTTTAATTTTATTTACAGGTGAAAAATTTAACATGTTATGTTTTGTTTGTGTAATTTGAAGGAAATGGAAAGAAGGATATTATTTTTAGTGGACTAGAGTAAACTTGGGACTGTTTGTAATTTATATTGACTGTTGGCTTAATTTTTTTAAATACCCAAAGTTTAATTCATGTCATAATCATGTGTTAATTTAAACTAATTTATCACATTGATTCAGAGGCTTCACAGTATTTCTCCCAAATTCCTGAATGGATTTGAATGAACTGGAGCTGTTGGAAAGATAGACATACAAAATTTCCTGCCACTTATGACAATTAAGTCTTTGTGACTGGAAATGAGTCACTGTCATAATAATGATAATGGTTTTCTTTGAACCTCATGCAATTAATTTTGGAGTAATGTTATTAAAGAAATTTCTGTAAAATATGAAGTAAAAAAATTTTTTTTTTCATTAAGTAATTAGAAAAAAAAAATAGAATCCATATAAGTGGCATTTTTTATTGCATCACTCAAGGTTTAGGTATTTCTAGTCATAGTATCAGTGCTTTCATGCAGTTCTAACGTAGTATGTGAATGCTCTGGTACTAATTTCTTTGCCATACTTTTTCTAAAGCTCTTGGATTGAGTTCATTGTAATATTTGCAGCTCCTGTTGCTTTTCAACAAGAGCTTTTCAACAAGAGCAACAATTAGCAATGTATAGGAATAGTCAAATGAGTTAAATTACATATATACATGTGTTGTGTCCAAATTGACCATTACTACTAGATTATGACATGGTCTTGTAGTAGAACTATTGGTAACATTCTTGTCACCTATGAATTCTTTTGTTAAAAATTGTGCAGATTATTCTAAATAGATAATGTCACTATGCACAGTATACAAACAGCTTTTATATTATCTTCATTGTGTAAGTTTTTTTTTTGTATTGGGATTCATTAGAAATTATGTAAAAAAAAAACATGAATAGAATGTTTATATTTTAACTACTGGAAAATGCAGTTTTAATTGGGCCTTAGTTTATATCCTAGGATAGTATAATAGAAGCTGATTCTTGTCATATGTAAAGCATGTCAACAGTTTCATGAACATCTTGAACATCCTTTGTGACTCCACATTAATAGATTTTATTTTAATGTAAATGTTTTCAAATTGCCATGTTTCTTCATGTAATAGCCACAATCTCTAAATTTGAGCTGAAATTTTATGCATTTGCCACAACCCAAGTTTTAACTCCAATACAGCTGTAATTTGAGTTACAAAATCCAGAGCTATGAACGGGATTGTTAAATTTTCTTTTGAGGCAGCTGAATCATACTAGTATTATATTTTGTTAAATGGTAATATAAATGAAATTTAGAAGAAAATAATTAATAAAAGAATTTTAATCTTTTATTAATTAATGAAAGATTAAAAATATTAATATAAAATATATATTTATTTTTTTGAATATATAGTTTTTGTGTAAAGAAAGGAATTAGCATTCAAACTGTGAGAATGACTTGTGGCTTCTATGTGAATAAATATGGCAAACAACACATAGTTTTTAGTTATTCTTGCTGCATTTTGGCAATGTTTTGTACAAAAACAGCAATAAAGAAATATGCAAATAACTTATTGATGGTTTGTGCTTATTTATTGTTTACTGACACTTTTGGCCTTATACATTTCAGATACAATAACATGAATGTTTTATCAAATATTTTGCTAAAACATACATTATAAAACTTTTCTGTAAAATTTCTTATATTCAGTATTCGCAAAATGAATTTAATTGCTTCAAATAACCCACAGTAAGAATAACCCAATTGCATATGCTACAAGAATTAAAGTGATCAATGGACATTATCCATTCTGTAATAAAGTATCACAAGAAAATGCCCTGTACACTAGAATCACTTGAAATAATTAGCTAAAATAAATTTGGTTGCCCTGAATGGGATTTTTTTTAGCTAATTATTTCAAGGACTATTATCCATTATGCTGTCTATTTCTAGGCTAGTAATAATATCTGTTCCTTCTTTATTCAAGTGAAAAGTCCATTCCATTGAAATTACAGTATAACTGAAGTGCTATACTCATAATTAAGTAAAAATGACATGTTAGATATTTGTTTCTATAATTATAGAAATCAAAATTTATTAGCAATATATTTTAAATTTAATCCATCCACACCTTTAAAATGATTCATTTCCCTAAGAGTGTGAGACAATGTGTAGATTTAAGTTATTTTGCATACATTATTTTTAACTTCAAAACATTATATATATATAGATTTCATAAAGGGGTTTTACATATGATCTTTATAATTTGTAATATGTATAAAACTCTTTTAAGATACCTAAAATAATTCATCTGTCTTTTAAGATACCTAAAATAATTCATCTGTCTTTTATATGCTATCTCTTTCACTGCAAGGTTGAAATATACTGGCATTATACTCTGACTTTTTAATCCCATCTTTTTGTTTTAAGTTTATTGTTCTTAATGAAAAATACTACTTCAGAATATAATAATTGAATGACAAAATGCTAGTAGTTTAAAACAAACTAAAGGCATCAGTAGCAGCAATGGAAAGTAATGACTCAAGCAATAATAATTTTTAAGATTGAAAAGATTAAGAGCAAAAGCAGATTTACATACATGTGTGCTGTATACTTATATACAGCCATAGTTATTACTTTCTATATGCAATTGCATTGGTAGTAGTGAGCTAGGAAATTAGTAGAAAATGTACCACTATATTACCAAAAGTGTTTGAACTCTCCTATATTAATGAAAAATGATATTCAAAGCTTTTACAAGAAAATGGCACTGTGGATAAATTTTTCTCACTCAGATGTCTCAAACTCTCAATTTTCAATAATATTCAATTTAATATTTGAAGAGTTACCAAAGTTGGAACATGTAACAGTGCATGTTCATCCTAAACACGTTTGATTAAAATGGATGAAAACTGAAAAAATCCTAACATAAACCCACTAAAGTTACCTTTAAACAAATAAAATACTATAATTTGAAAAAACTTCTTTACTTTAAACAAGTAAAATACTTAAAATTGAATACTGTAATTGCAAAATACTGTAATTTGAAAAGTTAATTGTGTTTTAACTAACGTTTGAAGTAATTTTTTTGACCAGCTGTCATCATTTATTCATGATAGGGAGGGTTCTTGCATAGTTAAAAGACAGGCCTAAATTTAGAAAATAATTTAGGGGTTGGAGATGACTAGATTGGACTGGAATGAATCTGGTTATCATTCTGACATATTTACATTAATTCATCAATGTAATTTATTAATAATGCTTTAATCTGTATGACTATCCAATTTACACCACTTCTGAGCAATATTGAAAGGTTGCCATTTTCAATCATAGCTGGTAGCACAAGTGACGAGGTCAGGAAGATTTAAAGTCTCAATTAAGCTGAGAAATGAACTAAGAAAAGTTGTTGATAGTTAAGTGGTCAGAATACCTGGCATATAACTGGGAGATGTGGGTTTGTGCCCCACTCAACGAAACTGTCTTTTTTTAAGCTAAATCGTTTCTTTTAGAAATTATTCTTTCCAAATCGTGCAATATATTTTTTTTCCTCTGTTCTAACAACTTAAAAATTTAAAAGTCTTTCAAGTTCTCCAGCCTCCAATAGAAGATTTAAATTTAATTAATAGAAAATACCAGGATATTTTAAATTCACAGGAAATGGAATTCTGATGGCATTCTTTCTCATGTTACTCCACTTTGTCACTGATCTACAGTTAAAGAGATCTAACAAGATTGTATAATTTCAAATCACAGTTTGCATTTTTGAGCCATAATAAGAGCCTTGTATGAGAAGGTCTGTACAAACTAGGAGAGTAGTTTCTAGGATCCTTCTCCATACTATATATTGCAAAAAAAAAAAGTCAGCAAACTATCAAGTTTCTTGATATGATGGTGCTAGTATTACATGTGATGTTGTCTCGAGTTGGCATCATATGCCAGTGCTAGTATAATGTGAGAATTCGGAAGAAAGCTAGGTGTGTGCTGTAATATGCTGAAATCAAATCATTTGGGGCAGTGCAACATAAGAAAGCAAGTAAAAATATACAGCATTTAAAAGAAAGAATCACTACAACTGTTCCAAGTGTTATACCAGACATGCTGATCGAGTATGAATGGAAGTTTAATATTGCATAGATATTTGCCATGCCACCAGTGGCATCCACATTGAAGTCTGTTGAATACAAAATGAAACTCAGAGTTTCTGGACATTTTGTATGCACAGTTATTTTTGTTACTTAATTATGTACTAAAATATAGTACTTTACAATATAGGTATGTAAAATTTACATTTTCAATTACAAGAATTATACTTTTAACCACACATTCATATACATTTATAGTATTAGAGTTATCATTATGCACAGATTATAACGGATTTAATGTTTGGCCTTTTTTCATTGATAGTCTAACCAGTAACCCTCATATTTTTGTGCTTTTATAATTTTCATTTGCTTATTAACCTTTTATATATATATATATTTGCCTGGCATGACCTATTTTCCCATTCATTACATTTTAACTTTTTTTGTCATAATATTTAACCAGTAGCATGTTTTTGGTGAAGGATTTTTGTTTTTATGTTCCCATTTTGTTTAATAACTATTTCAGAAAGCCAGAAGACAATGGAAACTGACATTAAATACAAAACATCAAATTTGAATAATGTGCATGAATTCAAGGATTTGAATTCTGTATCACAACTTCAGTTTAAAGGCATGTATTTAGACAAATTTTAAGAAAGCATTAAATTTATCTTGTATTAAGAGTAGAATGCAGCAGTCCAGAAAAATTATTTAATTTTATATTTGTATAATGACTATCTGTAAGGCATTTGCAATTATAAAAAAAAAAATTGAAAATTAGTGGCATCAGGATTCATAAGATAATGAATGTTTTAAATGCACAAAAAGAAAGATGTCAATACATCACTGTAATTAGATATTGTTTTATGTTTTTTTTTAAACAAAAATATATTTAAGCAAGTGTTTTGACTAAAAGACCAAAAAAATTATATTCTCAAGAAAAATACACACTAAAATGAAACACTGTATCTTAATATCTTATTTTGAAGAGAGAAAGAAATATCTTAATATTAGAATTCAAGATATTTCCATTTAGCAGCTTTCTGAATTCAAACATGGGTGGTGTTTTCAAATCATGGGAGTAGATAGGTGGTGTTTTCAAATCATGGGAGTAGATGGATGGTGTTTTTCTGTACATATCTAGAGTTAAATCCTAATATCTCTCTCTCTGAACTAACACTTACTGTGATTTCTGTTACTTCAAGAAAAAGTTCATTATGCTTTTGAACTGTATTAAAAATAGTACACACTATCATCAAAGTATGAAATTTTCCATTTGCCATCTTAAAGCATAATACATGCAATACTTGCCCTTTGTCTGTGAATACTTGCATTCTTAATTAATTATACCATATTGGCCCATCTCTAAGCCTTTAGAAATAAGCTTAGAAAATGGCTCTGAATAAACAAATGTAGTTAAAGTTATGTTAGTTGTTACTGAATTAAATGTTGTCTGTTTTTATATATATGAGAACAACACTCAGCATTGCCAAGTTGAATCAATATTGCAATATAGAAGATACAGAAAAATGGAAAGAAAGTAATCAATGCTGTTTGAAATGGAACATCATCCAGTCTACAGCTTGCCAACTGGACTGTATCTGTTGCTAACAGTTTTGATTTACCATTACAAAAACTAGTTAGAATAAGTTTAATGATAAATTATGAAAAGCGAAACTTAGAACTGAAAATTTGCAATTAAATACTAAGTAAGGGGTAATTATTATATTTCTGTTTAATCACTAATATCAGACTTATTTATTTCTGTTCATTAATCAAGAATAAAGTTCTTATCAGAGTTCTTGCAATGCTCTCACCAGGGGAAATATTTAAGAGCATAAAACATCAAATTCAGCATGGTCAGGAAAATTCTTTCACGTTCACATTTGAATACTACAGTACTAATTTGAATACTAAAGTTAATGGAACTGCTGTTTTCTTTTTTATTATTATTCTAACCCTGTATTATTTTTATTTTGAATATTTGCTTGTTAATTTTTTTGTATTTGCTTGGCATTATTTAATTTATGTTTTAACGTTTTTGTATTATTTAAACTAATAGCATGTTTAGGTGAAGGGTTTTTCTTTTTTCATATTTCATTGCAATTTAATAGGTTTCAGAAGACAATCACTTCTTTCAAGCATAAGATATAAACTATTTTTTTTTTCAGTTTCCAATGCATGAGTTTCAGCTTAGAGGGAACACTGATTAGGTGTACTCCTGAATAATTGTTTTGTTCATAGTCATTTCAGAGTCCCTCATAATTACAGTAACATTTGTGACAAAGTTGATACTATTATTGAATGCAAAAGTACAAACCATTCATTAATTTATTTTATAAAATTTTGCCTGTTTTTGAAAATATGCTGTCAGTATTATTATTTAAATTTGTATAATAGTTGCTTATATTCAAGAATTATCATTTCAAAACTATTAGCCTTATATTTTCAGCTAAATATTTTTATTTTGTTTTGCTTATTAATTGCATGTGGCTAGCGCATTGACTTCTTTTTATTCCTAATTCTGCTTGCATGAACTTCTCACACCAATTTCAGACAGCGAAAATTCAGTGGAGACTGAAATTAAAGAAAGAATACCAGATATCATTATACATGAAATTCAAGACTTGCCTTCAGTTTCAGAGTTTGACATAGTTGAAGGCATGTATTCCATTCATTGCTTTAGGAGGAACATTATTTTTGTATACATTTTAATACTAAATTAATATCTCTTGAAATTCTCTGGATCTATGCAAAACTGGATGTTTTTCATTTGCTAATATATATATACATTGCCTGGCCAAATTATTATGAGCACCTACCTAATAATTTGTCATATGTATTATGGTACAGCCGTTCCATGGCCGAGTGGTTAGCGCACTTGGCTACTAATCTAAGGGGCCTTGGTTCGAGCCCCGGGTAAGGCATGGATGTGTGTGTTATTTTTCTGCTGAGGTCCTGCCATCCTCACAGACCTTCTACTCTGGCATATAAACTGACAGGCTCCTATCAGACCTCTGTGGCAAGCAGCTGTTTGAGGGGGTATTTATTTATATTATGGTACAGTCCCCAGATTCCAGAGTTTTCAGTTTTCTACATATAGTTCTCATTGAAAAGGTTTTGAAGTACTGCTAGTGGTCATCTCTCTCAGCTGATGAACTGTAGCAGCTATGTTTTGCCATACAGTTAGTGCCAACAAATGCCTGTCCCTGTCTGTCAGAGCCTTTTTCCTCCCACATTTGCCACTGATTGGCAGACATTTTTCAAGACTGTTGCCATTCTCCATACACTTGGGATATTGCATCTCATGATTTTCTGCTGAGTTGCATCACCTCCATTATGAATGCTCCTGCTCATCGTGTCCCAATGTGAGCCCCATTTCAAAGTCAGATCACCTTTTTTTACCCATGTGACACTTTGCTTTTCACCAATGCCTTTATAGCTTTTGTAAGACCTCATGATGACATAGAATACTTATGTCAGTAAGAAATTTTGCACACATTGACATATGTTTCAGGGACATTGTGCACAATACAGTGTGAATAATAATTTGACCAGAGAGTGTATATTAATTTTTCCTTTTTTAATTTCAAATACAAATGGATCCCATTTGTTAAAGAGCTTTTAAAAATTTATATAATTTATAACTTTGTATTTAGGCACTTTTTCACTATAAATGTGATTAAAATACTTTTATAAAATTTCTTGTAAAATTTAGTTGTAGTCTGTTTTTTAAAATAACTAATTAAAAGAATGCTGCTTTACTTAAATTAGACTGCATCAATTTCATCATACATTTACTACTGTATCTTTTACAAAAATTTGTCGGGGCGGGGGTGGCTCAGTCGGTAGTGCGCCAGGCTCATAATCTGTAGTTCCCAGGTTCAAGTCCCAGCTGGGTCAGCATTGAGATTTATCTCCGCAAAACTCCCTGTCCTGCCTACGGTCAGTAGGAGACACCGATGGGCTTGGAAAGGCCGCCGTCTGTCGGATGGGACGTTAAGCCGTGGCCCCGTGTGCGGGAGAGACATACCCTGTGCACGTTAAAGAACACGCTGGATGGCCTTGACGAGAGGCTACCATCTGTCTCCCAACAGCTGTTCCAGTGGGTCCCCTCCCCCAACCTTCTCTGAGCCTTTGGGGTCCATGTGACCTGGCCATTAAACCCATGGTGTGCAAAAAAGTGCCGCTCAGAGGTAAAACAACACAACCCAACAAAAATTTGTCAGATCCCATAAAATCTTTCTATGTTCTAAATGAACAAATGTACAAAGAGATAATTAGAATAAACACATGCATATGTTATTCCAATTATAAAGGTTCTCAAATGGTGTTTGTGTCACTGAAAATTGTAGTTTTATTGTTTAATTGAAATTAATATTAGTAGTATATCTTTGCAAGCAACTGTCATCATCATAAAAAAAAAATCATATTTTTAAAGTAAACCATTGCTCTGAACTGCATAGTTTCAGTTGAGTAAACATGCAATTTAGTTGGTTCTTGTGAGGATTGTCTTTTCACTGCAAACTGAATGCTGCTGGTGTGAAAAATTAAGTTACTGAACATAAAGATGGAACATCCCATATCTCAATGGAGAGTCAAATCTAAAAAGTTAGAGAGTTTTGAATAAGTTTTAATGAAAACTGTTGCTGAAGATTTGAAGATCTCAAATTTACCCAAATCTCAATTTCCAATAATGGTCTTTGAATAGTTTTAAAGACTTACGGAAGTTTGAATATTTAACAACAGCAATTCCAATTGTAAGAATCACCTAAGAAACTAATTAAAATTCAGATGTTTAATAAGAGAAGTGTTTATTTTTATCATTGAGTAAATAATTCAATATTCATCAATGTAGTGTAATTTTTTAGGACTGACATTGCTGCTGTTAAATATTGCAGCTTCTCTAACTTTACCAAAATGTATAGAAAATTCCCAACTTAAATGAAATTAAAAAAGCAATACTAATACCATATATGACATTAAATGCTGGGGCCTAAGTAGTAGTCTGTGCTTAGAATTGTAGCTAAGTAACACTGTAGAATTTGTATATAGTGACTGGATCTCAGGCATGCATGCCAGATATCCCACAAAACTTCAATTTGTCTTATGTCACCCACCAGCCTTCAAATGTTCCATGAAATTCATTTCTATTGAATCAGTATTATCTCTTATATAATGAACTAAAACATCTCTGTGTGTGTGTGTCTTTGCTGTACAAATTTTCACTGTTCAATCTAATTCATATAACTTGGTTATTCTGATAGAAAAAGTGTCTGGCCATTCCAGGAAGATTTTAAAATTAAGGTTGGCTCATTGAAAGTATTTTTAAATACCATATATGACATACTAAACATCAGAACCAAAATAGTAGCCTGGGCTCAAATTGCAACTGGATACAAGCAAGAAATTGTAAATTGTAACCCAAGCCACTATTCAAATATTAATGATATATATTTAGAATTTGGAACATAGCATAATTTTTTAAGCTTCTGATAAATATTTCCAGAAGGTACAGTGGTAAATGTATAATGAAATGCATGCAGTGAAATTAAAGTAAAATAGTATTCTTCTAAATTTTATTAACAATAGTATTTACTATAGAAATATGTTAAGTCAGATTTTTTCACTAATGTGCAATGGGATGAAATAGTAACAGAGTGAAGCAAGGCCTGAAATTTCTATTGTAATTTAATTTTTGGGGGGCTGTGCATGAATTGCAGGTAGAATTTTAGGTATTCCTTATTTTAGAAACTTCAGCACCTGAATTACTACATTAGCAGTTATCAGTTAGAAATTAATTATTTTACAAATGTTTGTACTATATTTCACTATTTAGTTATGAAGGAATAAGCAATCATAAACTGATGTAATGATGTCAAAGAGTAGACTTTGCTAGTTCTTGAAATTTGCCACTAGGGTGTCTGAAGTTTGTAACTAGCATAGCAGCTAAAGTACGTAAAGGTTGTAATTGAGTCTCTGCCCCTCTTCTACAGTTATAGAAGCTGTTTGATATTGTTGAACCTAACCTCTCTCCCAGTTATAATTTTTTTTTCAATTGCTTATTAATTTTATTTTTTTATATCCATACATGAAACACTAGATCAGTATTGCTTTGTTGATGTTCCCATATAAGAATTCGAGATTTTATCACTAGACATTTTAGGCGTGCAAGACACCAGGTACACAAGTAAATGTGAAGTAGTGGAAACTAATCTTAGTTTTCTGTTTTGGATTGTGATGTTTTTAGGATCACAGTGCTGTTTTAGGATATACACTCAGTGGCCACTTCATTAGATACAGTTCCATATTATGTCAATAGTAACTCAGATGGAGAACTCAGTAACACTTCTTAAATAGGCTTTTTTATGAAAAATTGTGATTGAAGATAATTTAAGTATATCAATCAAATCTATTAAAATCTTGATTTCTGACAATATGCATTCAGTATTTAGAGTTATGGTAGCTGAAACATTTAACAAGTTCTTCAAAGAAAAAAAAATCAAAATTGGCAAAAATTAGGATAATTATTTGACTACTGCTAAAAATATTCTTACATTTATTAATTAAGTTTAGTGTAATGGTTATTGCTTTTGTTTTAACTTATTTCATTGACTTTTCAGAGCAATTATTTAAGCTGGCATTATTGCTGTTAAATAATCCAATTTCCATAACTCTCTAAATACCAAACAAATGCTGTTGAAAAATCAGATTGAAATGCATTTGATTGAGGTCTTCAAATTATCTTCAGTCACACTTTGTCATAAAAAGCTAATTTAATAAGTTACTGAATTCTGTATCTGAGTTACTATTAATATAACATGGAACTGTACCTAATAAAGTGTATTAATTTTTTATAGCTGAATTTAAGACAGACTAAGAATCTAGAGTGTCATATACTGTTGACCTCCTCTCCCTTCTAGTTAGAATTCAGATGAGAGCAATGAAGCTTTATGGACAACTGTGGGATATTTTGAGTTCTCTTAGAAAAGAAGTTGTTTTACTTCTCAATGAGTTCATTGCCAAAGTTTTACATTCTGAGATCCTCAGATGGAAATCATAGGCATTTTTGTCAATAGATTTGATAAAATCTCTCCTACCCTGCATATAATTAAAATGTTGCACGATAAGGCAGGACAATCCAAGACAAGTGATAAACTAGAGTATCTGCTTATTAGTTGACAGACAATTTCAAGATGAATGCCTACAGTACATAAGTCTTATTAGTTGACAGACAAATTCAAGATGAATGCCTACAGGGACAATATTGTCTTCAGTATCTATACTGCTCAATTCTATATATCTCTATAGATTACGATTGTTAACAGAAGACAAGTTAACATTAAATGCTCTTGACAGGTAAGGATTTGCCATGCAAGGTGAAGTGTTATATATTCATTGTTTTGTGTTGGTACCTCAAGGTGTACTAACCATGATGTTATACAATGAAAACTCAAACTGCTTTAAATGGAAGGCAAGTTTGCCATGCAAGGCGAATTACTATATAAGTGATGTTGCATTACAGTTCAAGAATTATTCCAAATGCAAATACATCGTCAACCAATGAGGTCATTGGCACTGATATTACTGTCCAAATATGTTAACTGTTCAAGTGGACTGGTATAACCTGGCCAAATACCTTACCAAGGTCAATATACCTGACCTGTACTGATGCAGAAGTCTGCTTACCTGACCTATTACCTTACCTTATCAATTTACTTGCACTATTAATTGTAAAGGACTAGCTAATTATCCACCCAATAAAGCCTTTAGACTTTAGGCAATGTGTAAGAGGTAATATTATTTTATCATTTGTCAGATGATTAAATTTAGAAATTATATGACACTATAAGACTTGATTTTAAATAAGGTATCAAGAATTACCATTCCTGCTGGATGTCTCTGCTTGGCTGCAAGCTGACTCATTTCATAATCCTGCTGCATTTTAATGATATACAGTGTCATAGAAATTTATTAAATTTGTGATATACACACTTTAATTTTTTAATTTGTCAATAGATTTGCATGGCAATAGGGATTGTCTCCTACAGTTAAATGAATGTAATTTTGTGAAAATAACAAATATTCTTTTTGTAGACAGAAATATATACTAATTGGGTGTCACCAGTTGAGTGATATAGAAATATGATTAGTTACATTATAAGTTACCAGTAATTGTGCTAGTCTTGTAAACACCAGGGAGATGAGAATGTTCTGATCATCACTTTAACATCAGTCTGATGATGAGAATAAAATGTTCAGGATTTGTTAAATGTATATTGATATATGGTAACAACTATGAGTTGACAAAAAGTTAACTATTCTCTTATGACAACAAGAAGTACAAAAAAATATTCTGTACATTTATATATATATTATTACAGAAACTATATGGCCAATTTCATTATTTTAATGAATAATTTAACACTTTTTTTTAAGAAACCAATTCAACAATGCTTTATTTTTCTATAAAATGCATCTTTCCTCTTTTATTGCTTTATTTTATACTTGCATATTTGCACTTGGGCTTCCTCACTATTCCTAATCTTATTTGCATGATCTTTTGAAACCTGTTTCAGAAAAAAATTCAGTGGAAATTGAAACTGAAAGGACATCTGATATTGAAATAATGCATGAAATTCCTGATTTACCTTCTGTTTTACAGTTTCCTGTTTTTGAAGGCATGTATTTCATTTATTACACAGAACTTGGTAATAATTTTATATTTGCATAACATAATCAGGTAAAGTGAATACCAGATTATCTCTAAGCATCTCTTAAATCTTTTCTAAAACATGTTGCAATAAAAAAAAGTCCTATCATTAAAGACTACTCAAAACTAAATTACAATGAGGAGCTAACTTTTTTACATTTGCATGTTTCAAAGGGCTTTCTTTTATATATATATGCATTTCTTAACTAATTAGGTGTAATTCTAAACTATAAGTTGTGTAGAAAAATACTATAAATAGATATAAATGAAACAAGACTAGTTAACATTTATGTTTAAACATATGGTACCGTACTTTGCAATGGCAAGTTGCTTTATACTTTTCATTTACAGAATTGCATGAAATTATTTGCATTGAAAATTGCAAATATGTTAGTTTCATTTTGTTAATACTCAGTAACTAAAAACCATATTCCCTCTACTTGAAGCCACTGTGTAGCCATTTTATAAAGATTTAAATTTTACTAAACATTTGAATCTCTTTAAAATGCATTTATGATTGCACTTAGATTAAATCTAGTGTATACAAAATGGCACATAGATTTGTCACAAAAGCTAACTGAAAGTCTCATTTTTACTCTGATACTAAATTTATATTCAATGTTGTTATTATCTTCCATTTGTGTTTGCCTGTCTAAGTATGACACCGTTCCATGAATACCACACTAAATGGAACTCCACTTGATGTCACACAACACAGAAGACACTATAAAGACACTAAGTTGCTTAAAAAGATTTAAAAACTTACAATATAAGGTATTACCTTAAAGATGTTTTAATATAAAGTCCTTTATCTTTTAACATTTAACCCTTATAGTGTCAAGTTTTTTTTTTCTTCAAAAAAGCAACTCAACTTCTGAACTTATTATATAGAAACTAATAAATGAAATAGCTTACATTACACACAAAGAAAAAGCATTTAATTCTGAACAAAAATTATAAAAATTAAAAGGGAAAAAAAAGATAAGATAAAAGACTTGTTGCAAGTTCATTTGTAAGGATTTTTGAAAACTGATTAATTAGCTTTTGACACTGTAAGGGCAATGATGCAAGTTAAATCTTCAAAAGGAAATTTACATTTAAAACTGATTATTTCTCTGTTTAAAATAGTCTTGTTTGGTAAAAATAGAGACTGCTCTCATGAAGACTTTGAAAGCTTAACTTTTTTATGACCAAGATAAGCATGAATGATTTTAATAATTGAGAGAATGTAAGCAGTTTTCTTATAGACCAATGCACTTAGTGTTCCTGTAAACCTCTGCCTTTCTTTTTGTGTATGTATAGAGAGACAATGGTATTTTTGTTTTCTTCTTCCTCGTAAATCTGTTGTGGGATAAATTGATTGGCATTGTTGTTGAAGCCATCTAATTTGTCATCACTTCCATTCCAAATCATCAAGGGGGCATCCTCAATAGGAATTGAAACACTGTCAATAATTTTTAAATATATTTAAACAATTTGCACGATCAACCTTTTTTCTTTTTTTTCGGGGGGGGGGGGGGGGGGGGGGGGGGTTAGTTTTTAATAATATTCTCAAAAGGATAATCCTATGGTAACTCCTAAGGCTTTGTCTGTAAATTTTATTGTTGAACTGAAAATTTTTAAGTGTAAAGTTCTCTTTTAATGTTATTTATTGCTGAATCAACTTGCACTTGTTATTACTCACAGACAGAGAACTTCTTTAATATTATTGATGAAGAAAGTTTAGATAAGGGCCAGTAAATAATACCATTGGACTTTTTTACTAAATTTAGTGTCAGTGTAGAATAAGAGATTATTATAGGTTCAGCATCTTCATGCTGATATATATTTTTTCGTTGTTTCTTAAATGATACCAGTCAATATATTTAACATTTTCAAAGAATAATATGTTTTTGCACTATTTTTATGTTGATATTATACACTGTGTTCGTAAAGATAAAGCCATTTGATAATTTTTGCAGAAAAGTGGCAACTACCATACAAGCTAAGAATTTAATGCATCTATGCACTTAATACCCACATGTTTTGGTGATAGCACATGGCAAAAGCAAAATCATTGCAAAAAAATAGCTTACAATAACAAAATGTGAAAAAAACATAAAACACCATTTCTATTGAATGTAAAGCCAGCTGATTTAGTGAAACTTACTTGTGAGTTTTTGTGATTGTCAATAAGGCAACGAGTAGTTAATTATAAAGTAGTTTAGTAGCTTGCTCATAGGCAAAATCTTATATTAGCAGCATTATCGTGGTAATTAAACTAACTAAATAGCATTTATGAGATTTTATGTTCTGTTTATTGCACAACACTAGCGTAGGGTAATATACCCATAGTATATAAATAGCTAGGAGAAATCAAGGGCAATCAGATTACTATGGGTCAAAGTGAACTGTAGTCCAATTTTGAGAATGAACAGATCATTGTAGTAAAAGTTGGAGATATCAGGGTTGAGAAATTGCTAAACAATTAAAATATTCATACAATGTAATTGGCTTTAGAAAATGGGTGGGACAAAAAATTATTTCAGATGATTGTTACAAATTGCGATCTTATGAGAAGTGGACAGTTATATGAGGAGTACAGCATTCAGTTCTGTACATCAAACAGTTAGGAGAAATAATGTTATGATGGCCAAATTTAGTCAGCAGAGTTGTAGCACATTGTTTAAAGAAGTTAAGATTTCTATTAAAGCCATCATATGATGCACATTAGTTGCATTTGGCCAGAGAAAAGACATGAATACTGGAAAAGAATCGTCTGGACAGCTTTGATATATGGCAATATTATAGATATCTGTGCAAGAAGACATCTCTGTTTTTGAAACGCCAGCAAGAGAGGTATCAGTAATTGTATGACTTTAGTTGGTTTGGCAAGATTCCCTAGATTCATTGATGGATGAATGAATGCCACAGATTATCAACATATTAGAAAGAACCTTTCAGTGGCTGAAAATATTGCGAACAATTGCATATTTTTCTATTATAATAATGCACCCATGAACACTGCAAACTACAGCATACAAGCGATATTTTTATGAAGTGCCCATCATTGGTTGTCTCCATGTTCCCCAACTTTTGAGAGAAGTGACAATGATATTCAGGTCTTTACATTAAACAAGAAGAAAAGACAATGCTATGATTTCTAAAGCTACATTGAGCATAGTCATAGCATCTTGCAAATACCTTAGTTTTTGAAAAGAACTTAAATTCCATGGAACATTTGGGAGAATGCACAAGTAATATATATGCAGTTGAAAATACAGTGCTTAAATATTGAATAAACTCGACTTTCTTGGTATATGCTAAGTATTCACCACTTTTGTAAGTCGATTTAATTTTAGAGAAAAAAATTGTCTTGAGCCAGGTGGGATACGAACCCATGACCTCCTGATAACATGTCAGGTGCTCTGGACCACTGAGCTACCGGCTGCTGATCAAGATCTCTATTTGATGATATGAACATTCTCAACCTACAGTACATATTCCATTATGCCTATATGTGACATAATGGAATATGTACTGTAGGTTGAGAATGTTCATATCATGAAACAGAGGAGATCTTGATTGGTGACCAGTAGCTCAGTGGTCCAGAGCACCTGACATGTTATCAGGAGGTCATGGGTTCGTATCCCACCTGGGTCAAGACAATTTTTCCTCTAAAATTGAATCGACTTACAAAGTGGTGAATATTTAGTAAATACAGTGCTTCAATATAGCTGACCAGAATTGTGTATTATACAGTGAGTTGGAGAAAATGACAGTTGATGTACTTCAAGATTAAATTCAATTTGTCATCAATTATCAGCAGCAAAGATACTCAATTATACATTGCCTAAACTATACAGGGTGATTCAGAATTCATCATCAATATTTAGTGGGGAGGAAGGGAATAAGAAAAGAAAGAGATTTCACATAGGAAAGTATGGGGGCAGACGAACGCATGGTGGTGTAGAGGGCGCTGTGTGTACACACCTCTCATACAGAAGCACAGCTGTTTGACGCGTACAGTCAGTTGTCATTCGACAAGGTGAATTTGCAGAAGTAACATGAACCGGTATACGTGGAATGAATGTGCAGATATGCATGTAACTTACGGTGCGGCAGGAGAAAGATGTGTTCGAGCCAGGCAATTGTATGCAGCGCGCTTCCCAAACCGCCGTGTGCCACAGCATCAAATGTTTTCACGTATTCATCGCCAACTGCGTGAAACAGGATCGTTTGCTGCTAGTAATGTTAATCGAGGGAGGCGCAGATCGGCACGGACAGTAGCAGTAGAGGAAGCTGTCCTACAGGAAATCGAACAACCTGGTGCTAGCACACGAGGTATGGCTAGGCAGTTTGGAATTTCGCAAGCAACAGCGTGGTGGATATTACACGATGAAGGGTTACATCCGTTTCATCTGCAAAGAGTGCAATTATTGGCAGCAGACGACCATCCCAAGCGTGTTATTTTTTGTCAGTGGTTCATGCAGAGAACAGCCGTTGATCCCAATTTCCCAACGTATGTTCTTTTCACCGATGAGGCGTTGTTCACTCGAGAGGGTGTCTTCAACACACACAATTGGCATGTATGGGCTCATCAGAACCCACACGGTACAAGACCTGGAGCTGCGCAACAACGTTTTGCTGTCAATGTGTGGACTGGGATTGTCGGTGACTGTTTGTTGGGCCCGTATTTACTACCATCCCGTTTGGACGGTGCCAAGTACCTAACATTTCTTCAGACTGTGTTACCGGATCTTCTGAACGAGGTTCCTGATGGTAGTCTCCGGCGAATGTGGTTCCAGCATGACGGCGCTCCTGCACATTTCGCAAATGCTGTGCGTGCTTACCTACGCAGACAGTTTGGTGGTCAATGGATTGGCCACGGTGGACCGGTTTCTTGGCCAGCACGTTCACCGGATTTATCTCCAATCGATATCTTTGTATGGGGTGCTATGAAAAACATGGTGTACGAGACCCCTGTTGATAGTGCTATGGATCTTGTAGCACGCATATCAGTTGCTGCCTCAAACATCCGGGAAATGCTAGGCATCTTCCACAGGGTCCGGCTGTCCATGCAACGCCGTTGTGAGTCATGCATTCTAGCACATGGTCGGCAGTTCGAGCACCTCTTGTAAGTCTGTACAACCAATGCAAAGAACTGTTACATGTAAGATAATAAATGTTTTTTCCTTACCACTTCCTTATTATGTGTTCTTTCCATCATTGAACTGGGGTCATTTTGCCCTACTACATGGCATATGCGCCCATGCTTTCCTATGTGAAATCTCCTTCGTTTCTTATTACCTACCTCCCCACCAAATATTGATGATGAATTCTGAATCACCCTGTATGTCTGCTGAGTCAGTGTTCACTTATTCTACGGACAACTGAAAAGAACTATCAGAGCTATCACAGGGAAAGAATGTTAATCTAAAGATATCTGTCTGACCTGTAATGGTAAAGGTTTTTTTAATTTGACTAAAGCCAGACAATTAACCCTTACTTGATAGTGTCTAGGGATTATTTTATAGCAGGCATACCCTTGTTAAGTATCTGTAGCTGAAATGGTGGTCAGAGAACTTGATTTCAGTCTCAGTGAAAATGTCATGATATAAAAAAATCTTATGCTATAAGTAGCTTCTAGGTTTCTCTGTCTTGTTTGTAGTATATATCCCTCCAAAAATGACAATGTTATTAATCAAGCATAAATATACTAACTAAACTTGTAACCTCACTTATAAACGAAAAATGCCTAACAATATTTTTTTAAATGTCCCAAAGCTTACATTGGGTGATACTTGTTTCAGTACCATTCTAATTGCTTCTTCAAAGCATGCTGGCAGCCTCATCTTCTTGTTTCATCAATTTAAGTTATGCTATTGGAATGAATATTTTATCAAAATGCTCTTGCTTATGATATCTGCATTTCATCTTTAAGATTCACCATTAAACAATTGATTTGTCTTTTCTTTTTTTTTTTTGTTTGTTTTTGCTTAATATTTTTTTAATTGCATGTGTTTTGCATTTGGGCTCTTTTGTTATGCTTAATTTTAGTTGCATAATTTTTTCAAATTTCAGAAAGCAAAAATACTGTGGACGTTGAAACCAAAGAATTTGCACCAACGGATATCAACATTATGCATGAAACTGGAAACTTGACTCCTATTTTAGAGTTTCCCAATCTTGAAGGCATGTATTTCAAGAAAGTAAAAGTATCAATGCTTTATTAATTGCATAGTTGGTATTGGATTCATTATAAAAAGTTTTATATCTCTTTGAAAGAGGTAACTCATCAAAGAACTAGATGTTATTATAGCATTTCCAACAAAAGAGGAAACATTCAGAATCATAATAAATGATGGTAGTATCCAGATGAACAAACCAAGCCAACAGGTGGGCATTGAATGAATGGGTGGGCAGACACCAATAGAGAATACATATATTTTATTTCTCTCTAATATGGTGACTCAGTCCATACACCAGCTTAATTGTTACACAAACTGTTAAAACTTTTATTGATATTACATTTTGTACAAATTGGCAACTTACATAGGATTCATTACCCTTAATGAGGTACTGCAGTGGTCCTATTGCAAACTGTCAGTCTCCTAAGAGTAGAATGTTCCAGGCTTTGCTGAGGTGTGGATTACTAAAATATGTATTAAAAATTTTGTGCTCATTGATATTTCTTTGACTTTGCCTTCACGAAATGAGAACAAAGGCAACAGACTGTTATATAATCAAAGCAAAAATGGGAAGTTTGATATTTTTCTTGTGGTGGTGCCACTGGTAGTTTTCACAGTTGGTTATCTGTACAAAGTCAGTCTCTGGCATAGCAGTAATCAACATCCTGCACAGATGCACAACAGTTCTCAACATCCCAATACCAAATCTCTACATGCACCAACTTTACAATTGCATTATATCCAGAGATGATGTGTTGCAGGAAGAATAGCCCACATTTTAAGCAACATCTCTGTGGGAAGCAAGTGAACATGTGAAGAAAACTGACTTTAATAAGGAATAATCAGAGGGTCACACATAGATCTGTCCCCCATAATTAATTGTATTTGAATATATTGCAGTTATACAGCAATTTAGTTTTTGCTTTCACTTATGTCTGATGATATGGGATGGTAGACTGCCATGTGAAATCTGTTATGTTCAAAAGTCATATCTAACCACTGTGCTAACTCTGTTCCACATATTTTCACTATGCATATATATTTTGTTAATTTTGACTTGTATTAAGTACTATTTTGATATAAAGCTTTCCCATAAATGTGGATTATCACAGGGAAAGAATTATGGAAGCATCTTCTCTTTAAAAAATGCAACAACATTGCTTCCACAGATGTTTCAGTGACTTGGATAAACTATAGACTCCCACCCACCCTTATTACCAATAAAGAATTTCAGGGAACATCCCTGTCTACATGATGTTAATGTAAATGCAGTATGCATCAAATCTAAAACCACAAATTTATGCTATCTACTAACATAATGGGATAGCAGACACAGATGACCTTGAGCTTGTTATCAAAATGTGAAATCTACATTTTCAACACCTGTTATGATAACAAGCCCAAGGTCATCTTATCGGTAGGTTGAGAATTGACAGAGAAAATATCAATGCAATCACAATTGTGATCTAAACCTTGTGCACTACTGACTGAGGCAATACTTTCACCCTGAAACCAGAGGAATATACTGCTCCAGAAAGCATAAATCTGACAATGGGGTACCATAGCTCCAATCCACATTCAGTAGTCATTACATTAGCAATGAACCCAGTTGTATAACTTGTATAAAGCACTAAGGTTTTATTCCATCAAGACTTGTTCACCTTAAAAATGCAGCATGTGTTTTGGGAAGACATCATTAGCATTGCAGCCACTGTTCACTCAAAATATTTCCTACAAAATCATTGGCATATTATGATCTTACAAAAAGGTGAAGTAATTTCTAAAAGCAATGCTGATAATTATTTAGAATGCTGTTAAAATATCTATTAGTTATACAAATACCATGACTTTAATGTCAGTATGTGTGTGTGTGTGTGTGTTTCACGTCATTATGAATAAATTCAAGTTTTTTTTAATTAACAGAATTACAAGGGAAACTTTGCTGTTTCTGTGGCACAATGATTATTGCATTGGCTTGTGGTGACACAGCAACTGCTAGGGGTCTGGGTTAAGATCCCAGGATGTCACAGTTGTGTGTTTGTATGTTGTATAAGAAACCAGGACAAGCCTGATTGAGCTTTAGGTATCTTTGTCCATTGTGTAGGGGAGTGTATTCTTCCCTTTAAAACAGATTTCACAGATGTTCCATCACTGCCCAAAATGCACAAAAAGCTTTGTTAAAAAATATGAGGACAGATGTAGGAACATTACTGAAAAAAAATGCCAAAATGATACCTCACCTAAAGCTTCTAATATTATAACTTCTCTTCTTTATTCTTCACTGTCATGGTGACTAATTAAATTCACACTGAAATTATTTCTTCCTTTTAGTTGTATAAAATGCTATATACAATGGCCTTATTTTTTTTTTTCAAGTGTGACCTGTGTTACATAGCACTTTTGGAATTATATTTTTCCTAAACTCTAGACTTAACATGGTTGCTCCTTAAAAAGTTTATAAAGGAAAATAACCATTATATTTTAACTCTGAAATAAAATATAATGATTTTAGTATGGCTAACTTGATTTTTTCTTTCAGAGGAAATTAATACATTAAATAATTAACTCTATGGGGTACTTAATAGTCATACTCCATAGGGAAAATATACCTTTGTGATAATTACTCTGGTTCATCACTCCAATAACATTAACAGACTTTCAAGAGTCATAGAAAAAAGAACTCAAACTTTTTATTGTTCACGATTTCATGTTAAATACATTTTGTTATTAAAAATTGCCTGCAAATTTTTTTACACCTTCAAATTTGTTATTTTAAAACACAGATTATGGTGTATTACTTCTGAGATTACCTTATATTATAATGGAATAATTTTTCATTCTTCTTATAATAAAGTCTTGAGAAATTTTCTTTTTTTTTTCAGCTAAATAAGTCGATTAAGAAATTTTTTAGTTTTTTTTTAGCAATCTTGCTTTAGCTATTTTGGTTTTTATTTTCTGATAAAAAATTTATCAGTGTACAAACAGTGAATTTCACTACATAAATATTTTTTGTTCTTATAAAAGTCTTGGAAGTTGCTTTTTTCTTAATGAAATTTTTTTTATTCCTGCCATTTGCATGCAAAATTCTTATTTATAATGTAGTAACAGTATGACTTTCATGTTCAAAATTCTTATTAAACATATATTAACAGCATGTCTTTTTTGCACAAAATTTTCATTTAGCATGATTATTTTAAATTAGAATGTAGTAACAGCATGACTTTTATGTTCAAAATTCTCCTTAAAAATATGTTAGCATATCTTTTTGTATAAAATTTTCATTTAGCATGTATTAACAGCATGACTTTTATGTTCAAAATTCTCCTTAAAAATATGTTAGCATGTCTTTTTGTATAAAATTTTCATTTAGCATGTATTAACAGCATGTCTTTTGTTCTTATACTTTTCTGTTATGCACTTTTTTTTTTAATTTTGCTTGCATAATCCTATTAACATATTTCAGAAAACAAAAGTGTAATGGAGACTGTTATTAAAGAAAATGAAACAAATATTGAAAATTTGCATGAAAATCAAGACTTAGCTTCTGTTTCTGAACCCCCAGTTACCAAAGGCATGTATCACATTTTGTCCAAAAGAAATCAGCGATAAAATAGTTGAATTTTAGTGTCACAGTTTTAGACTATTAAAATATGGAAAAAGAAGGGTTACTTGCATTATTGATTTTTCCATCATAAAATATAGATTTGGGGAGTGGAGGGAACTGATGACCCATCAATAAAATGTCAGGCTCATAATCTGAGATTCCCAAAGTGGAAAGGAAGACATCATTATGACCATTATGAATAAATTCAAAATATTTTTAGATAGGCTTGTAAAAGTCATCATCTATTATTACAAGGATGTCAACTTTTGTATACTTGAGGGCTAAGTGTTGAGTCCTTGCATTAGTCATGGGCTGCAGAATATTAATTATTAATGCATGTAAGCTAGTGAATTTTAATTAAAAGAGGAAATTAATATAATTAAAATATATAAATGAGATAAGGTGAAATATAACAGTTAACTCAATAAATAGATATAAAAAATTTTTGAAATGTCAACCGAAAAAGGTTTCAGAATATCTTCTGCTGGCTGCACAAAAAAGATGTCAAGGGTCAGATGTGGTCTTCTGATAACCAGTTGGCCATCACTGATCTTTTGGATGGATTGGCTTGAGTTGTTTTACGGCTAAGTGTTTTTTTTTTCATGCAATGGGTTGAATAGGCAGGTCACAAGGACCCCAAAGCTCAGAGGTAAATAGGGGAAGGGGGCCCACTGGACAACTGTTAGGAGATAGAAGCTTCTAATCAATTCCATCCATCATGTTTTTTAATGTGCACCTGATATGGCTCTTCTGGACATGGTGCCATAGTTTAACCTTCTGTCTGATAGAAGCTTTTCCAATCTCTTCAGTATCCTTTTTTACCTCTTTGAGGGAAGAGTGAGAGTTAGGGGAGAAAATCTCAATGCAAACATAATGGTGACTAGAATCTGGGAATGTGTGATCTATATCTGACAGTCTGATTATAGGCTTAAACTCTACTAAGGCAAACCATCCTTTATTAGATGGGATATTAAACTCACTTTACATGGCAGTCATATCCTAAAGGCTCTTCTGGAATTCTTTTCCCTGCCTTTACTCACACAATTACATGAGATGCTAAGGCATAGTTGCATCACTGTAGGGTAGTAAGAACAAATTTTTTTGCTAATTTTTAAAGATAAACTATTGTTTCACTTTGTTGTTTGTCTATCTGTAAACATAAATTTTTCTGGTTTTAATAGGTATATGATTTTTTTAAGTTGTGTAGTAATAATAAAATTTTATGTTTTTAAATGACATATTAATGGATGAAAATATTAATTAATTATATATTTTAAATGACATATAAAATAGTATTAATTTTTACCTCTAGAGAATGCTAAAGTTGAAAAATAGCAAAATTTGAATATTGTAAACAATCTGTTCATGCTAGAAATGTGAAATTTAGGGGAATTCTTTTTAGTTTGGGTATAGCTACTTGTAAAATATTACTCTTTGCATTTTCCAAATCTTCCATTTGAATTTTCACTGTCAGAACCCATGCAACCACAATATCCAGAAAATATCTAAGAAGATTAAAGCACTTATTTTTCTATTATTTAATGATGCATTTCAGTTGCTTTTCTGCTAAGAAGAGGGAAAGGTAGACTGGATAGCTGATAGACAAATTTTTTGGGCAGTAACTACTGCTTAATAGCCTAACAGCCATTAACTAGTAGTTAACCACTTAATGGCCTAACAGTCATTAACAAGTAGTTATTATTATATCAGTTAAGGATGATAACACTGTTCATTTGAACAGAAATATAAGAAAATATATTTTTAACCATAATATTTTTATGCATCCTAGAAATCTATGAATCTTAATAAACTAAGGCTTGGCATATAATTTCTAATTAACTAACTCATATTTCTTCAGGTATAATTGTTAACAAAAATATTGGTATATGTGCAAAACATGATATTTGTTAAATTTAGATAATCTAAGGTTATCAGTGAAAAAACATTTTTTTAAAAATAAACTGAAATGTGAGAATTCCAGTTTGTTACAGCAAACCAAAGAATAATAGTCTTAAACTGTTTGAGACAGCCATTTATTTTTCCAAGGATAAAAATTCTTTGAGTTTAACATCATAAGCATGTAATATTTATCCATATATGCATAAATTTCCCAGAATTCAAGCCCAAAATTCCAAAACTTATGACTGGAGGCATTCACTATTTGATTACAGAATTTAACTTTGATGCATGAAAATCTTATTATACTGTTCATTAGAGGTTTCCAAACTTTATATGGTAAAATGCTGTTTTGAAAATTATAATGCAAGGGATTAACAATTTAGCATTATAACAATTATAGAAAAATCCTACAAGTTTTCAAAATATTTTGGTATTGTATTTTGTAGGTATCAAATATTCCAATTTATTATATGCAGTAAATTTGGACAACTTATTCTGAATTTTCAGAATTTTCCTTTGTTATGTAACTTTTGTGTATTTGTTACTTTTGCCATTCTATCTTTTATTAAAATCTGTGGACATGTAATTAACATTTTCATCTGATATAAAATAATTTAACTGTAGGATGAATATAAGACAAGGATTCTGTATACAAAGATTTCTGTAGGATGAATTTAAGACAAGTGACTCTCTTTTCAAGTTCATCATACAGTTTAATTACCTATTCTAAAACAGCCATGAATCCAATTGTTACTAATCTCTTGTATTGATTTCACACCAAATCCCCATCCCATCCCCACCTCCCAAACAACTATATCCCAGATTTACATTTAAATATATATATATATTGCATCCCTTACTCCTACCACATATGTGGTGGGGGTGGCTCAGTCAGTAGTGTGTCAGGCTCGTAATCTGTAGTTCCCAGGTTCGAGTCCCAGCTGGGTCAGCGTTGAGATTTATCTCTGCAAAATTTCCCACTCTGCCCACGGTCAGTAAGGGACACCGATGTGCTTGGAAAGGCTGCCGTCCATCGGATGGGGCGTTAAGCCATGGCCCTGTGTGTGGGAGAGCCATACCCTGTGCATGTTAAAGAACACGCTGGATGGCCGTGACGGGAGGCTACCATCTGTCTCCCAACAGCTATTCCAGTAGGTCCCCTCCCCCAACCTTCTCTGAGCCTTCGGGATCCATGTGACCTGGCCATTTAGCCCATTGTGTGCAAAAAAGTGCCGCTCAGAGGTAAAACAACCCAACCCAATCCTACCACATATCAAAGAAATGTGTTTCACAATAATTTTTCCTGTTTTCCCTAATGGATTCTTCTTATGTTGCACCACTTTTTTATTGTAATGTTAAAATGCAATAAATAGAGGAGATTTCACTAACAAAGTCTAAAAATTGCAATTTGCAGCAGACTCACTCTCATCTGTTTTATTACATGAGGAAGACTGCTTGATAGTTGTTACATTGGATCAATTTAAATTATTAAACTTCTTCAGAATTGTCTCTCTGTGTCTTCAGCCACATGCAGTATTTCCACATCATCTGTTCTCAGCCTATACATAGGTAGCTTTCTTTATTGATGGTTAAAGAAATTTTAAGGTTAAAATGTGTGTATTAATTTTGAGGTATCAAAATATATTTTGATGTCAATTTTATCAAGTATATAATTTATACTATTGACATTGAGTATGCTATTTTTTTTGTAACATTGAATATTTAAATTTGAAATCAGTAAATAAAAACACAATGTGTAATTTTTACTTCAAAAATGCTTCTTATTGCCTTTAAAGATTTTAAATTATAGTATTAAACTGGTATATGGGAGTTAGTTCAACACTCGTTTTATACACTGAGATGCCACTTTATTAGGTACACCTATATAGTAGCATGTTGTGCTTCCTTTGGCCTTCAGAATAGCCTGAATTCATTGAGGCATAGAACTTACAAGATGCTGAATGTATTGTGCAGGAATGTTGTACCATGCGGAAATGATTGTGTCATGCAGTTGCTGCAAATTGGATGGCAGCAGTTTTGCTGCAAACAGCCCTTACCCAAAGATGCTTGATAGAGTGTAGATCTGGGGACTGAGCAGGCCATTGAAGCAAAAAAAAAAAACTCATTGGCATGTTCCTGGAACCATTCAGTGATGATAAGTGCCTTGTGAGCAGGTGTATTATTGTGCTGAACATGTTCATTCAAATGAGGATAAACTGTAGCCATGAAGGGATAAACTTGGTCAGCAACAGTGTTCAAATACACCATGGCATTCAGATGTCCTTTGATGGGTTCAAGGGGCCTAATGTGCTCCAGGAAAACATTTTTCTACATCATCACACTAACACCACCAGCCTGTACTCTTGACACTAGACAAGATGGTTCCATGGCTTTATATTATACCAAATTCTGATCCTTCGATCAGCATGATGCAAAAGGAACCTTGATTTGCCCAACTAGGTTACCCTTTTGTAGTCCTCAACAGTCCATTGTCAATGCTTCTGCTTCCACTGGTGACCAGTTTTAATGCTCTTCACTGACATCATCACCACTTGACATGGTTGGCAGCCCTTTCATAACAAGGTTTAATATGTGGTGCATTCCGAGGTGACCTTCTGCACACCAATATTTAATTCTTCTGTGATTTGCTTGGTTGTGGACCATCTATTCACTTGCATGATTCTCTCTTGTCTCCTTTGACCCCTCTGATCCACAAGCTGTTTTTGCCCACAGGATTGCTGATCACTGGTATTTTTATTCTTTTCACACTATTCTTGGTAAACCCTTCAAGTGATTGTGTGTGAAAGCTCAGGATGGCCATTTGGGAGATGCTAGAACTGGCACACCTAGCACAAACTATCATGCCACATTCAGAGTTGCTTGTTTTGCCCATTCTAACACTCAAGCTAACTCTATTGCTTGAAATGCTGGTCTTGCTGATTTATACCTCACACCACAGTCACATAACATAGTAAGTGTTGGAACCATTTATGTGTCAAATGGTGATGTACCTAATAAACTGTCATCTCGGTGTATATTAAAATTTTTTCTATTGCTGAAACACCAATAGAAATATTTGCCAATATTTTGTTTTTAGTTTTAAAATTTATTTTAAAATTAGTAATGTATAAGTGGGCTTTTTCATATAATGTTCTCATTATAGAACCTTGGTAACACCTACTGAGAATGCACCCAATTAGGTTAAAGATGTAAACACATGCCAAGGGTATGAAGTGAGAAAAATCATAAATATAATGGTTTATTTCAAATAATAGCATTTTAAACAAAACATTATCAAAGAATAAAAAATATATATTTTTACTATTCCATAGTTTTATTTTCATTTTGCTTTTCACAATCTTTTTCCATGCATTGAATAATGCACAGAGAGTTGTTTGAGTACTGCAATACATAATTTTTTTCTTTGACATTAGAGTTAAAAAAAAAGAATTAAACTCTGTGATGCAGTTAAAAGTTGGCATCAAACCGGTTAAATAAAAAAGTTGGTCAAGCAAATGTCAAAAAGTTTTATATATTATTTCATATTCTAACCAAGCTTTCAAAATTATATTGACAAAATGCAGTCTACTTTTTGCTCTTAGATATGATTGATGGGTATCCATCAAGAATATATCTATCATTATTGAATTGCTTTTAAATAAAAAAAAAATAGAGCTTATGCTGAAGAACCATTGATTAAAATTTAATGTTCCTAAATAATAACGGCCGTCCCATGACCAAGTGGTTAGTGTGCTTGGCTACTCATCCAAGGGATCTGGGTTTGAGCCCCGGGCAAGGTATGGTTGTATGTGTCGTTTTTCTGCTGAGGTCCTGCCATCCTCACAGAACTTCTACTATGGCATATAAACTGACAGACTCCTGTCAGACCTCTGTGACAAGCAGCTGCTTGAAGTGGTATTTATTATTTTTTTTTAAATAATAGCTGAGATATGGAAATTATAATATAGAACAAGTAAGGAGTTAGCAAAAAAAAATGGCGCAGACTAGATTGGTAACTGAACCTACAACTTCACGATAACATATCAGGCAGTCTTGAACCCTTCTATTACATTTAAATTTTCTAGCTAACAGTGATCAGAAAGAGACTCTAACAGTCAGACATTGTATGTATAAGAAAAAAAATTAAGTAGTCAACCACACATATTCTTCTCAGTTATGGACATCTTCATAGTTACTATTAGCTAAGGAGTTCAATGTGATGGAATAGTTCAGTAGGAAGAAATCTAACAAATTATGAAAAGGAAAGGATCTGGTAAAATGTGGAACTTTTGTCTTAGATTGATACTGCTGCCAAAAATTAATTTTTCAATAACTTCCAATTTGTTTATTGTTATAAGGGACATTTGCCTTTGAGTTATTATTGAAGTATAACATGTAGTGGTAAAAAATATATGTATATTAAATAATCTTGATGAGATGTAAATAACAAATTTTTTTCTTAATGCACTTTAATATCATAATGATGCTTTAAAATAATAGTGCAATTAAAAAAAACATTGTTTTAGAAATATAAGTAGATTAAATTAATATGGTTATCAAAATGGTCCAGAAATGATACTTTAGAAGAAACAAACACGAATGCACCACCATAACAATATGTAAGTACAAAAAAAATTGTAAAATAATTTTAAAAAACTGATTAAAATTTGTTTTAAAAGTTTTATTCCTTTTTTTGGTGTGTCTTTTAGGTTGCACATTGAATGTGAAATAAATGTATAATTTAGTTAAATAATGTTAGAAAGATAACATAAGATGGAAACAATGAACAAGTGCATATAGAAGTTGTGTGTTGTAGTTTTTATTTTAACTGCACACTAAAAATTTAGATCTAACTCAGTAGCAAAATATATTAGTCAACACTGTAAGGAATCTTATTTTTAACTTTAAAATTTAATTTAATTATTTTTACAATTTGGTAATTTCTAAGTGTTATTTATTATAAAGCAATATATGAAAAAGTGATATATGCAACAATTGTTAAAATGCATTGTACCTATCCCTCAATTTACATGGTGAAGAAACTGTAACCAGTTTTATATGTTTGGATATTTTATTTACGTGTTATAAATATAGTTCAGTTTATTAAGGGTAGAAAGCAACCCATCATGGAGAGCTGAAAACACTAATAGTTGCCTTAAGATTTTTATTTGCTCAATTTTAACAATAAATTACTGTAATTTTGAACAATACTGATACCTATTTCATTGTTTATTATTACTGATTGACATAATATGTCCTCTTTGGAACTAAATCTATTAAGTTGCTAAATTTGATATATATTCTGTTTGGAACTAATCTATTAAATTGCTAATTTATATTTATCATTCAAAAACTATATAAGGAGTGATGATGCAAACAATAAAGTTTTAATGAATGATAAAAATGCCTATATTCATTCTGAAACTTTATTCATTCACTTCAGCAGACACTAATATATAAACCTCTGGAGGGCAGGGGTGTGTCTATCAATAGTGTGCCAAGCTCATTTGCATTTTCCAGATTCTAGTCCCTCCTGGGCCAGCATTAAGATTTATTTCTGCAAAGCTCTCTGCCCTGCCCACCATCAGTAGGTGGTACTGGTGGACTTGGAAAGGCTGCCATCTGTCGGATGGGGTGTTAATCCATGGTCGTGTGTGTGTGAGAGCCATACCTGTACATGTTAAAGAGCACACTGAATGGGCTTGATGGGAGGCTACCATCTGTCTCCTAACATCTGGCCAGTGGATCTCCATCCCCCAACCTTCCAAGCCCTTAGCCCACTGTGTGCAAAAAAGTGCTGCTCAGAGGCAAAGCAAATCCAACCCATAAACTTCTGGTGATAAAGATATGCAAAACTTTGTACTATATGTAATGTATATATATATATCAATACAACATATAAGAGAGGGAAATTTTTTTGGAACCTAACACCTTAGTTTCCACAAGTTCTTTGTTTTGATTAACACAGTGTTTTTCTGGAACCATATTACTGTGTGAATTGAAGGGTAGGTGTATTTAAATTATCTTAATTCAATCTAGTGAAGCAATAAATTTTTTATTAGCATAGATCTGTAGTTCTAAATAAGGAAAATTTTGTCATTTATTATATTGAAATAATACAAGCTTAGAATTTCATATCAGTTTCAAAATTATTTTAAGGAAATTAATATTTAATTATAAATATTGTATGCACATGTAGATGGTATGACAGATCTAGCAGACACAGCATTAAAAGAGTTAGAAAAGCAGGATAAATCTGGAGCCCCAAGCAAAAGTACTCTTATTATTCACAGTGTGCAAAGAGTAAGTTTCTTTTGCCTGAAATAAAAACCATTGGTTTAAACGAAAAAAATATATACCAACTTACATTATAATAAACTGAAGTGCCATTGAATTAGGGATAGCAACCTAGTAACGTGTTGAACCCCCTCTGGCCCTGATAACCGCCTTCACATGATGAGGCAAGGACTCCACAAGCTTGCATAAATGTTCCACAGGTATGGCGACCCATGCATCCTCCAGAGCTGTCCACAATTCTCTCAAGATCATCACTGATGGGACATGGGCCTGAACACTCTGCTCAACAGTATCCCGAAGATTTTCGATGGAATTTAAATCTGTGCTTCTAGGAGGCCAATTCATTATTTCAAAGTCAACAGAATGCTCCTGCAACCATGCAGTAACCAACCTGGACCTATGAGATGAACAGTTGTCTTGCTGGTAGACGCCATCTCCATTGGGATGCATGATGAACATAAATGAGTGTAAATGGTCAGCCATGAGTTCTACGTACCGGGATGCATTGAGAGTCGTCGGTACACATACCAAAGGTCTCACAGATGTCCAACTGAAGACACCCCAGGCCATCATTGAGCCACCACCAGCTTGTACTGTTACAACCTGACATGATGGATCCATGGCTTCATTGGGTTAGCACCATACCCTGTCTCCCAGTCTCTGGTGTGATGAAGTTTAAATTGGTATTCATCACTCCAGTCTATCCATTGCCATTTTCAATGGTCCAGTTTTATGTTCTTTAGCAGGCAAGGTATTGAGCCCGGTGTCGTGCCATTAGAAGTGAGACTCTTGTAGGTCGGCAGCTCCCAAAGCCAAGATGAAGTGAGCAATTCACTGTCCATGCATTGACTTCCCGGCTGTAACCCACATTCAGATGGGAGGTGATTTCAGATAATGTCTGGTCTCTATCGTTCCATACGATGTGGGCTAGACAGTGAAGCTCATGATCATCAAGGCTGGTTTCCTTTGCAGTTTGTCCGGGTGCTTGTTTTTGTTTTTTTTTGCCGGAATTTTCATATTCCCGGAACACTCCTGAAACTGTCATACGAGAAAATCCAAGTTTGTTGACAATTTCAGAGATCGAGTGTCCCATCTGTCAGGCACCTATGATCTGCCCGCTGTCAAATGCATCTAAATCCTGCTCCTTTCCCATTACGCTTCCGACAAATGCTTGGGGAAGCCAAAGCTGACTGCTATATATGACCAGTTTCAGCCATGCATGCATGCAAATGCGGGACTTGCGGTAGTGAATTTGGATGAGATCTCCTATCCCTAATTCAATGCACTTCAGTATATATATATATACTGTTTGTTATATATAATTTTAAATAAAATATAATCAATTTACTCTTTAGGCATAGTTAGATTTATGCATCCATTAAATTCTGCCCCATCATTGGGACTACTTCAGGAGCAATGTTCACTTGAGCTCTAATAGTTATTCCTTGTGAATGTTATTCTTGAAAAAGTTTTCAATGATAAGGCAGGAAATAATAGGATTATAATGTATCATTTTCATTTTCCTTAAAAACAACACATGGCAACTTTTGTGTAAAATTATCAGTACATAGATGATTAAGTACAGTAAAATTCAGAAGTTTGGACAACTGACAAAGCATATTGCAGTCAGAACATACTTGGGGACTTATGTAAAATGATATACAAAACAAAAAGTCAATGGTTTTTAAGTGCCACAAATGACATTTCATTGATTAGAAAGCAAATGTTTAACATTGGCACCTGTGAGTTCATAGCACACTTGTGTGCACTTTTGCCATGCTCTATTTTTTGCTGTAAGTCTAAAGGTATCATTTTGGGCAAGCATGATGGTCATTCATTGGTATCTTTCCATCCACTCCATTTTCTATGCACCAAAAAATTTGTTACATATGGCTGCACAATCATGTAAAAAACAGGTCCTTAGAATAGATAGGGGCGGATCATCGAGATAAGACACGCAACTCTAATTCAACTGTCTCAACACTACACTCTGCACTGTCTCTGAGCTACTATTAACTCTCTAACTCTTCTGTGACCTAACATCACTTGCTATAAATCTGATGTGCAAGGGGTAGGGGTGGCTCAGTTGTTAGTATGCCAGGCTTGTAATCTGCAGTTCCCAGGTTCAAGTCCCAGCTGAGTCAGCATTGAGATTTATCTCCGCAAAACTCCCCGCCCTGCCCACTGTCAGTAGGGGACACTGATGGGCTTGGAAAGGCTGCCATCTGTCGGATGGGACATTAAGCTGTGGCTCTTGTGCATGTTAAAGAACATGTTGGTTGCTGTTCCAGTAGGTCCCCTCCCCCAACCTACTCTGAGCCTTCAGGGTCCCTGTGACCTGGCCATTTAGCCCATTGTGTGCAAAAAAAGTGTCGCTCAGAGGTAAAACAACCCAACCCTGGCATGCAAACTTGCACATGTATAGCATGCTGGCAGAAGTCACATTTGCATAAAACGATGATCGAGTTTTTGCACTAGCTATGATGCAAGAGGCAGCATGTCCTTCTGCACAGAGTAGTGGCTGTCAATCAAAAATTGGAGTATTGCATGAACAACTCCTCTAATCATATGGGTGAGGAGAAATGATGATTCAACTGAAATATAAGCCCCAAAATGATAATTGTAACATAAATAAAGCGAAACTGATTAAAGAAAAGTAAAAGTGAATGGATGAACCATCACAACCTGCTTCTCTTGGAACTTAAATTCGAATCTAAGTATTCTACCATAAACTTATGAGAGGTAATAAAATAGCAAGAACACAAATAATACCTCTGACACTGGAGATTGTTGGATTTCCAAAAGAAAACAAAAGATTGTTTTAGTACTCTGTTACTTTAATGTCATAGTAGCAATTAGTTATTTCTACATTTAATCTTAATGATAATTTTAATACAACAGATTTATTGTCACATAAACCGAATAACATCAGCTTTGTGGATGATTTACTAATTGTTAAAATGCTTCAAATTTTAGTCTTAAAAAATTTCATTACACTTTTAAATATCTTATTCTATGCAAATACATTACATTATTATTATACCTAATGTAGCAAACAATTAATTGTTATGTATCCTTTTGCATCCTATGTCTTTGTCTATTCAGGAAGTTGTTCAGCCTACGATGAAGGTATGTTTTTGCTATAATTTATAAGTCATTATTTTATTGTTTTTGTAATTTGAGATATTTGATTTAAAGAGTTAAGTTTTAAATTTTGTGTATTCATAAAAGAAAACTGAATATATATATATTTCTTTCAGTATTTATGGTATTTTTTAGAATTTTACAAAATCTTTTTAAATTAAAATATTAAACACTACATGATTAAAAAAAAATATTTGATTTGTTCTTCACTGAAAACAGAGATTGTGGCTTTAGTGAGGCATTAATGTTTTTTTAGCCTATCTTTAGCATTTCTCAATCTTGGTTGCTGGTAGTGTCCTACTAGTTTAGTAAATTTTGTGATAACCATAAAATAAAAAAGAATTTGCTTGCATTTACCAAACTGTGATTAGAACACAAGCTAATGATTCATTATTTTGTGAACAGGTAAAGATGGACAAGAGTGGAAGGTGGCAGGAAGTTGAAGAGGTAAGTCATTATTTTTACTTAGTATTTTTTATTTTGTTAAGAATCTAGTATGGTGGTGCACAATAAATAACAACTGAGAAAGTATGATAGTGGATACTCATTAATAGATGCCCTCTACACAAGAAAATACTTAAAATCAGAAAAAAAGAGTTAAAAGATTGCATCATGTAATCTTTTAACTGTCTGATTTTAAGTACTTTAAAATGTTTAAAGCTTTATATTGATATGTGAACTTTTCCAGGAACAAAAAGTAGGCTGATACCCCTATAGTTATCACAAGAACTGCAATCACCTTTTTTTAAAATAGTGATAAATAATAGCTCTGGTAAAATCCTTAGGAACACTGCTTTTATTATAAAAGATATTCAAAATTTCTATCAGCCATGTGTTAACTAAAACATTATTATGATGTATACTACATCATTTATGTAGTAATTTCACCTACCCTTGGGGATTTATGTAGTTTAAGTTTATAAATAGCCAAAATAACTTCAGATTGTGTTATAGGGCCAACATTAAAGCCAGTAATGCATCTGTCATCATCATTACAAACAATGGGAGTAGAACTAACCACATTGTTTAGAACATCACTGAAATGTTCAGCTCACCTAACCATGACAGAATCCTCACCTTCATTATTAACCTTACCATGTTTATGCTTTGATAACCTTTTATATATGTGATTAATAATGGAATTACAGCAGTAAATTTTACCTCCTGCCATAAGAATGTTAAGCAGGCTGATATCTTGTGTAGCAGAAGCAATGGAAATATATTCCATCTTTCCTCAGTGTCCTAGGAATATACATAATGAGTCACAACCATCGGGGGACAATTTTTTACTATGCCATGTTAAGTAACAGTGTTCAACATGGGTGTTCTACTATAATAGTGAAAACAGCAAATGTTTTCTGACACTGATGTTTCCTCACAAATGCACCAGCCAAACCTTTCAGCAATAAAATGTGGAGTAAAAATATTTCTTTGTTGGTACTAACTATACATTGGCACTATACTCTTCCTCATGAGTTTCAACATGTAATTGATGACAGATGCACCAACTTAAGTGAATAGTACTCCATTTACATGAGCAATGGTTTGTGTGTTATTTTAAAGGTTCCCTATTAGTTATAAGACTTAAACATTTGCCTTCAGTGTCATGATAAGTTTTTAAAATCATGAGTTTTTTTATGCAGTGAAATTGTAGACATTAAATAATTTTAAATAATTTGAAATTGGTGAAAAGGGCAAGTTCTAAACCCAAATGATTTGCACAAATTCATGTCTTATAGATCATCAGTAGTTTATGAGATCATGCCTCATTAGTTGTATGTTAATAAATGAAAATAAAGAAGATTAATACAATGAATTATGTTTTACACACATACACTGAAAGGACAATTTATTATACATGCCCACCTAATAATGTCTGGGTGGGGCGGGGGTGGCTCAGTCGGTAGCGCGTCAGGCTCGTAATCTGTAGTTCCCAGGTATGAGTCCCAGCTGGGTCAGCGTTGAGATTTATCTCCGCAAAATTCCCCGCCCTGCCCACGGTCAGTAGGGGACACCGATGGGCTTGGAAAGGCCGCCGTCCGTCGGATGGGACGTTAAGCCGTGGCCCCGTGTGCGGGAGAGCCATATCCTGTGCACGTTAAAGAACACGCTGGATGGCCTTGACGGGAGGCTACCATCTGTCTCCCAACAGCTGTTCCAGTGGGTCCCCTCCCCCAACCTTCTCTGAGCCTTCGGGGTCCATGTGACCTGGCCATTTAGCCCATGGTGTGCAAAAAAGTGCCGCTCAGAGGTAAAACAACATAACCCAACCCAATAATGTCTGGGTCCACCTTTCACCTCACAACAGCAGCAACACATTGTGGCATAGACTATACTAGGTGTTGGAAACATTTGGGTGATATTACAGCCCATGATTCCAGGGCAGCCATCTGTAAAGCATAAGAGTTTCTGCCAGTGGTGGGTTTCTGGTTTGAATTTATCTCTCCACTTCATCCCACAGATCCTCAATAAGGTTCAAATCTGGAGAGTGAAATGGTCATTTAAGGGTTGTGAACTCACTGGAATGCTCCTCCAACCAGTTCTTCACCAACTTAAGTGATGAGATGGGGCATTGTTTTGTTGAACAAAGGCATCCTGCTGTGTAAAATGGATATCCATGAACAGATGTAGGTGATCAGTGAGTACTTCAACATTACCAGCAGATCCTTTAACTCTTGTAAGTTACATGGTTGAGCTGCCACAGATTGGATATGCTGTTCCAACACAAACCACAGATGCTGGATTGGATTGATGTCTGGGGAATTTGGAGGCCAGGACAATACCTGGAAGTCTTTCTCGTGTTCTGCGAACCATTCTCGAACAATCTGGACAATGTTGCATGGCACATTATCCTGCTGAAAGAAGACACTACTAGAGTGGAATATTATTGACATGAAAGGATGTACCTGGTCTGTAATGATGTTTAGGTTTAGTCTCGGAAATGCTCTGACCCAGTTGTCTGGCCATTACAATTTGGCCTTTGTCAAACTCACTTAAGTCTGCTGCCTTTCCCATCTGAAGAACAAGAATAACACTAATTAACAGAATTCAGTATCAGGTGTTATTTATACTGTTGCATGATCACACACCATTGTCTACCTACAGTTGCTTCGATTTGCATAAAGATGTGCTGATCATAATGTTTTGGCTTTTCGGTGCATACACTGGTTTCCATAAATTAAGGAACGCATGTAAAAATATCATTAAAGATACCATAAAAACTATGATGATAGAAATGCACAAAGTCATTCATGTCTAGTATGTAAAATATGATGCAATATTAGTTATGGTAGCCGTCCCATGGCCGAGTGGTTAGCACGCTTGGCTACTGATCTAAGGGACCTTAGTTCGAGCCCCGGTATTAGGCATGGATGTGTGTGTCATTTTTCTGCTGAGGTCCTGCCATCCTCTCAGATCTCCTACTGTGGCATATAAACTGACAGACTCCTGTCAGACCTCTGTGGCAAGCAGCTGCTTGAGGGGATATTTATTTATTTTTATTTTATACAAATGAATTGCAGTGGTATATGTAAATACATCAGGCTTGAAAGCTTTTCTCCAGTTATCCTGCAAACTGGAGTTGTCGAGATAGCAGATTTATTGATATGTTTACCAGACATCATTTATCAGAAGTGCAATGGCAAGATATAGGTTGGCTTGAGAGAAGCCAGAGTCAGATGTTGCCAGATGACTTAATGTAGGTTGTTCAGTGGTGTATAAACTTTGGCAGAGATTCAAATGAGGGTTGAGTGCATCCAGATGATTCAATAATGGATAACAATGTCAACAATCCCAGGGGAGGACTGCTATCTGATTTTTGCCCCTAAAGTAGCAGGGTCTTCAATTGCAATCAGACCTTTCAGCAGTGAGTGCAATAGTGATTTTTGCTACCACCATACACCAAAGCCTTCATGAGGTGTGCCTTTATGGTAGGCAGCCAGTGATATGTGTGTCCCTGACCCAATGTCACAGGAGGGGCCATCTAAATCAGTGTAGACATCATATCATCTGGGCCCAGGAGCAATGGTGGCCCATGTTCTTCATGGATGAATCAAGAGATTTTCCCTCTGCAGTGACTTGTGGCATCGGTGGAAATGGAAGGAACCAGGAATATGCTATTATGCCACAAATATCTGTGAATGAGACACCTACAGTGGTGGTAGTGTCGAGGTTTGGGAAGGGATATCTTTGGGCTGCCGCATAGATCTGTATATGATTTCCAAAAGTCTACATCATGTGACCATATGCTGGTGCAATAGGTGATACCTTCCTGCTACAAGATGTTAATGCTCACCTGTGCCATTGTTGATTGTTGTTTAGAGATTAGTGCTATTAAATATATGTAATAATAAGCCTAGTCTCCTGACATAAATCAGATAGAACATGAATAAGATGTCTTCGGAGATTTCAGGCAGGATTCAGGGTTGTTTCCCTGAATCCTGCAAGCTTACGGAACTTCAATGTACTCTGGAGGAGCAATAGCAATTACTACCCACAGCACTACTGGAAAGTATATCTATCACAGTATATGACATTGCCGTGAGGCCTGTGTAGTGATAAGAGGTGACCACACTTCATATTGAACCATTTGGGCTATCTCAGTTGACCGTCACCTTTTTGCCATGTGCTGGTATTCATATATAATTTTGGGGATAAAAAGTATTATTCCATTTTGCAACTGTTATTCTTATACACAGTGTTTATAACAGAGTGTACACACAGTGATTCACATGCAGCAGATCCAAAGGTGTTTGAGAAAAACTTGGCTTTTAGGTTGTTCCTTAATTTATAGAAACCAGTTATATGTTAATGTATTATATATGATTGTATAGAATTATAAGCATTTGCTGTTTGAAAAGGTTTTCTTTTATTTAAATATACATATGCAATATTTTTTATGTTATTCAGCCTGCAAGTCCAGCTAAAGAAAGTTTAGAAGCTTCTCCTTCCAGTCAGCAGTCCAAGGAATCACGTAACTCTCATCAAGAAAGTCTGCCTTCCACATCATCAGGAGATAAAAGCGAATGTAACTTTCTTGGAGTTTTTATAAATTTTTGTGTTTTATGTTTGCTGTGTTAAAAACATTCTTTAAAACCAGTTTTATTTTTTTTTCTTATTATTTCCATGACATAATGACAATACATACTAACTCTGTATACATAAATTGCATCTGTTATGCTAGTGCAGGTGTTCTCAACGTGGGGTACATGGTAAAATTTTTTGGGGTACGCCGCGAGAACTCAAAAGTTGCTAGATCTAATAACAAAGTCGCTAAGTTAACAATGCTGCTGTGCAAAAATGCCATTTTTTTATGTTTATCGATATATGTAATTTATGAATGCAAAATTTAATGTGTATTTATATGTGTGTGTGTGTTTTATTTTATTCCCATTGTTATAATAACTATTTTTATCTATCAGTACAAGAGGTATGCCAGTTACATACACATTTCCAACAGGTACATGATGCATAAAAGGTTGAGAATCACTGCGCTAGTGTATTCAATTAAGACTTTCACAAATTGACTGTGTATGATCACTGTTTTGCTGTACAAGTATTATGAATACAAATGGGAAAATTGCCTTGATCCAGCCAGGATCCAAACCCACAACCTCCTAATGACCACTGAGCTACCAGTTGCTGATAAAGTTCTTCTATTGGTGATGTTATTCCCTTCACCAGAGTCAGCCATTAGCAGCTATTTTTTTAACTGTACTTGAATACTCCATTGCCAGGACACTTCCCAGTAATGTGCACAAGACTAGTAACACTCCAAGGGTGACCCAACTGGCAGGGCTTTTTTTTAAGCAAGTCTCATTATAACATGCACTGTATGGGATGTATTACAAACACATGGTATAAATTATTAGTACCCATAGTTTACTTTTTATCCAAAACACTTTACAAGTTGACTGTGGGTTGGATTCTTTTACCTCTGAGTGACATTTTTTTGCACACAACGGGCTAAATGGCCAGGTCACAGGGACCCTCGTGGCTCTGAGAAGGTGGTTGTGGTGGTGGTGGGAGATAGTCGATAGCCTGTCATTAAGGCCATCTAACGTATTCTTTAATGTTCACAGGGTATGGCTCTCCCACACACAGGGCCACGGCCTTACATCCCATCGGACAGAGGGCAGCCTTTCCAAGTCCATCAATGTCCCCTACTGACCGAGAGCATGGTGGGGAGTTTTACAGAAATAAATCTCAATGCTGGCCCAGGCAGGACTCAAATCTGGGAACTGCAAATGATGAGTCTGGCATGCTATCAACTGAGCCACCCACACCCAAAGTTGACTATGTATTGGACCACTGTTATACTGTATAAGTATCACAAGTACAGAGGAGAAATTGTCATAGTCCTTGGATGTATGTGTCGTTTTTCTGCTGAGGTCCTGCCATCCTCTCAGACCTTCTACTATGGCATATAAACTGACAGGCTCCTGTCAGACCTCTGTGGCAAGCAGCTGCTTGAGGGGGTATTTATTTATTTTTATTTGATGCCTAGCATCAGGGACTCTGACAACTCTGATAGTCCCTGATGCCTAGCATCAGGGGCTCTGACAAATTAGGAAGTCATGGGTTTGGATCCCACCCAGCTGAAGTCAGTTTTTCCTCTGTACTCATGATCCTTGTACAGCATAATAGTAGTCCAATGTATAATCAAGTTGTGAAGCTTTGTGGATAAAAAGTAAGCTAATATGCGGTTTTGCCCTTTTATAGAAGGTTATTAACTGTGCAAGACAAAAATGGGTAAAAAGTAGCTCAGTGGTAGAATTACACAATTAAATTGATTATTGTGTTTTAAAAATATAATTTTTTGCCATATGATACATCTTTTATATTTTACTAAGGTATAGAAAGCTATGGCTTTTCCTTGTCATGCTGGTAGTTTTTGATCTTTTTATCAGTGGTAGAAGTCTGATTCCATTGAAGTCACTAGTCATTTTATATCAGGCATATCATTCAACACAAAACACATCAATAAATATCCATTTGTTTTATTTTGGCATTAATTAGTGGTGTGTTTTGCTCTTGTGCTGGCAGTTAAAAGTCACAGGACAATCATTTGAACTGATTCATATTTTGTTATGTAAGCCAACAGTTTATGCATGAATAATTATATGCTGTTCTGTCTAAAGCTCTTGGCTCTTGACAATTTGGAAGTAGCACATAAACTGTAATAGATATTATTTAAAATAAATTCTGAATTAAAAGTAACTCTAATACCAAGTATCTATATTCATATATATGTTCATGAGCATTTTTTGTTATGTTTTGGGCTTCTGCATTTAACATTGAACTACGTTCACAATATGTCACTAGTAATTTAATAAAAATAATATTGCAATATTTAGGAATACATTGGAAGTAAATATTTTGTATCAGCTGACATTGTTTAAATAAAGAATCAATATACTAAATTCATCATAAAAGTATGCAAAAAGATTTAAAAAAATTATTTTGTATCAAGTTTGCAGAAATCTTTTTTCTGTCCTTTAATATTCTGGGTATCTGAGGACAATTTATCATTTTCAACTTTAGAATTTTAGTGACCTAGAAAAGATTACTCGTTGAATAATGTTAGGTTGTAAAAAATTTTTTAATCTAATGATCATTTTTTGGGGGCAGGTGGGGTATGAAAGTTAAGATTGGAGCTGACACTACTTCAGTATGAGAAAGTACTTATAGGTAATGACAGAAGCTCCAAGGATTGTATTTTGAAGTTTAGAATTATTTATTGATAGAATCGACATATATAAGTCGAATAGTGGAATCAACACAAGGTAAAAACAAGGTAAAAAATGATATTATTTTAAAACTGTGTTTTAAAAACTGAATTTTTGATCCAATTTTTGTTAAGAAAGAATAAAAATCTACACTCTTGCACTGTGGAACACTAAACATTTAATGCACCAATAAAATCAAAAAGATGAAAACTTTAAACTGAACTTTAGATACACAGAGGATTAAAGAAGCAGTCAATTAAACAGTTTGAAACTTGCAAAATCTGATACTTAAAAAATATAGCTACAAAATGAGGTAGTCAGGAAATGTCATTATATATATGTGTGTTGTGATAGTCAAAGGTAGTAACAAGTTACAACAAAATTAATTACTTGCCTACTTTGTTAGTTTCTGTAGAAATATGTATGAATCAAGAAAATATATTTATTTCATTAGTGAATGTGAAATAAGTTATAAGAAATATAAAAAAAAAACTGATGTAGGAAAAGTGTTCATTTTTCTCACAGATGATAGGTCTCGTCCTAAAGACAAAAAGTCATTTATTGGAACATTACGTAAAAGGCTTAGCTTTCGGAAAACTCGCTCAAGATCTGTAGAGCAACAGCGTTTGGAATCAGAATCTGTATATAGTCAAGGAAGTAACAGAAGTATATCTACTGATCGTTCGAAATCTGCTCCTGGATCTCGAGAAACATCATCACTTAGATCTGGCAAGTATTTCTCCTTAATTGACCAAGATTGAATGAGGTCTCTGATTCTGTTCAGTCTTCTGCATTTCTGTTTCTTTGCAGGTTTGTGTGTTTGTTTTGTAATAATTCTTGAAAGTTTGTTTCAATCATTTTGGTTTTTGATGGACAGATTCTTTATCTAAAAGTAAATCTCAGTTTCACAGATTAACTAGATTTGCCAATTTGAAAAAGAATGGTGTCAACTAGTGTCAACTAGTGGATACATTCATAATGAAATTTTCTTAGTCTTAAATTTGAGCTTATCTTACACTAGTAGAGATGGGTGAAAAAGATTTTCAGTATCTCCTTGTTCTTTTGTGGTTATTTCATGTGTTGACAGTATTGGGCTATCCTCTCAAATAAGTGGCTTATCAACAGGTTGAAAATTTCTATCTATTGATTTGTATCAATATTATTGAATTGTTCAGTTTTGCAATTGGTTTTATAAGTACTACCAGTAGACTCTTTAGGCATAATATCTTGAAATAAGGCATTTAATTGATTAATGTGTGAGGTTTATTAATCTGTGACCCTTTAGTTTTTAATATTATTTATAATGTGTGTTAAACATGAAATAAATTATATTTTAATAGGTTTTGCAAGTTGTGATACACAAACTAAGAATTATCATTGTTAAATATGCACTTTTTTTATTTATCTGTTGCAAACAGTATCTTAAGTTTTGCTAATCAGAATTAATGACCCAAAATATCCATTAAAGTTTTTTTTACAAAATAAAAACTAAAGCAATAATTGTAATTAAAAGAGTTTAGGTAGGAAATATTTCTGTGCAAAGAACATTATGTCATCTTAAAGACATAGAGAGCAAAAGTGATATAAACCTTTCAATAGGCTTTAAAAAAATTTAATTTTTGTTAATCTTCATTACGATTATTACATAAATTATTAGACAAGACCTTATTTCTTGCTCAAATAAACGTTTTATACTTGTGTCCCATATTTTAAATGCATTCTAGATAGATTGTCTGTTTTACTCATTAGTTGATGAATCTTATTATAAAATGACATCAGAAACATTTGCAGCAAAGCTCAAATATCTCCATGTGATGATAGGGATGTGTAATTTGTGAAGTCAGAAATCACCTTCATATTTGAAACTGTACATGTTCTATTACCCTAATGTGAAATATTAGTAATTTCTTATTATTTCATAGTTGTTTGCCTTTAGAATAGGTTTTTTAATTGGTTAACAAATACAAATTATGCTATTGATGACTTAATTTTGTAATGCGCAATGTTAGTTAGTGTTCACTGTTTTAGCATAATTGTTAATTGCACTTTTGTAGCTACCAATATTTCATTGCATGAAAATTTTTAAAAAATTATGATATATGTGAAATTATGTCAATTTGTATTGTGTATTTTTTCTCCTTTATTGTTCATGTAATGAAAATATTACTTTTGTTGCATGCTCTAACAAATGAGTATTAAAAGGTAAGATTATAATATTAATGTAAATAAGTGAAGGGTTATATTAAAATAATTTGCATGATATCAGCATATAGAATTATGTATTATGTCTAAATTTTATTTGTTTAATTGAGAGTTATTTCATACAATTTATGGGGGCAAAAATTGAGAGTAAGGTTATTTAATTTCATCTTGATAGAAAATTATATTTAAAATGTTGTTCAGCTTTCTCCTAGACTTGAACTTGGGATCTTTTAGTGACAATTGAGTTGCTATATTTAATTATTCAGATCAAATGGCTTTTTACAAGAAAGAGATCTGAGTTAACTCTGGGAGGTAGCTAATTTCTTGATTGTTGGTCACCTTAAATAGCAATTGGATTTTTTTACATGTAAGATTAGCCCTTCCAGGATCCCTGTCATTTGCAGATGCTGATAAATTAAGAGACCACAGATCTTTTTAATCTATTATAAAATACACACACCGGCCATTGAATTAGAAACCTTTATTCAATACCGAGTTGGACCTCCTTTATCCCGAATTACAGCATGTATGTGGTTTGGCATAGATTCCACAAGGTATTGGAGTGCCTTTAATCTCCAGCATACCAGGCATTCACCCAATAGTCCTGGCTCAGATTTGATGGAAGAGGACTTTAGATGGTGGAAGTCGCTGTCATGCTCACTGAACTGCTGCTGAACACATCTTGCGCGATGGACAGTCGCATTGTTGTCCATGAAACAGCCATCACCTGCTGGATAAAAAGTCAACATTGCAGGGTGGACTTGATTGGGAACAATGTTCAGATAATCCTTGGAGGACACCCAACCTTCTAGCAATATCAGGGGACCCATTCCATACCAACAGAACGTGCCCAACAGAACACCATGACACTGCCTCCAGAACCTTCAGTTGTGTTTACAAGGCAAGCTGGGTCCATTGCTTCGTGGGACTCCTGCCAAACTCTCTGCTTACCATCGGTACAGAACTAGGTGTACCGCAACTCATTGGACCACATGACTTTTTTCCGTTGTCCAGTCACAATGTTTCGAACATTGCTGTAGAAAACTTTCTGGTTCTTCGCAGAAATCAGTGATTTCCATATAGGCATGTGACTGCTAATACCAATCCTCTTCAATTCCCTGTGCATAGTTCACTGAGATATGGGTTAGGAACAGCTTTCATTGAATGCTTCAGTCAACTGCTGCACACGGGAAGTCCTGTTTCTCTGTACACACCTTCTCAGACGATGGCAATCTCATTCCTGCCAGATTGTAATCGTGCCACACTTATGCCTCTTAGACTAGCAACATGGGTTATTTTTCCACTGATTAAAAACCCAAGATATCTTGCCTTTTGAGAAACCAGTCAGCTCTGCTGTTTTTAAAATCGTTGCTTCAGCCACATGGACACCCACTATAAGCCCTTTATTGAACCCAAAAGATCCTTTGTTTTTCCCATTGTGATCAACACTACTGAAGATTACTGATGAGCAGCAGTCTTAAATAGTTGCCTAGATCACGTGGTGATGCATGTGACCACATATTTTGCATATACGCTGTGCAAGTCACGTTTATGTATATCTGCATAAAAGTTTCTAATTCAGTGGCCAGTGTGTGTATGATTGGTAGTGACTTTTGTTTTTGGTGAACAAATAAAAAAAAATAGCTGAGCCTTCAGATTCATCCCAGTTTTTCTGTCATAATCAGTGGAAGGGTTATTCAATTAATTCTTTTCCTTTAGTATTTAAAAACTAGGTGTTAGATTATAAAAGTCAAATATCTAGTGGATAAGAATTGACCCACTGTTAGTAGGCATTGCTAAGGTTACTTTATAGCCAATACCACACATTTTTTGCTGGAAATAAATCATGCATTTATGTATTTTTCCTTTGAATTGATATGCCTGTTTGTGAATAACAGCATAACTAAAATCTAATTACTAGTGTGTTAAAGGTAGTAGTGTCTTCTTCAGTAATAGAAATGAAGGAGTGCAATATTTTGGTAAAAATCCATATGTTAAGAAATTTAAATGAAGATTAGTGTATGTGTGTGTGCATGGGTGGGGGGGGGGGTAGTTGATTAAATTGGCAACATTGTAGCTAACTAGTTGGTAATTGGAGGTAGATGTAGGGAAACACTTGGAAGGTACTGTAACTGAAGCATATGGGGGGGAAAGTAACTTCTTGTTTAGAATCTTAATAGCACCTCATCGTTAAAAAGCAGTGGGCCATTTTGAATAGCACAATAGAAAGTAGTATAAGCTGAGAAATGTGTATTTTATTTATAGTATATGTTATGTGAATTTTTCTAACAGAGATCCAGTCTTTTTAAATTTGGATAATAATTTTGAGTACAGCTTAAGTAATGGATTCATTGTTTTGATTAAATAGTATGCAATTGAAACACTATTTAATCACTGCTCTCAAAGAGTGGAATAATATTCTAAGAATACATTTGGTAGTTTGCAGGCATTCCATGTATCAAAAATGATCTGAGATTATCATATGTGAATGAAGGAAAAAGGAAGCAGTACATGTGGGGGCACTACCCAATAGATAGGGCACTATGTAATCTTAGATATTCCATATATTTTGTGCAAATTGTAGCAGGGTGAATTGCCTTTGTTGGAAAAGTATGGATAAACATTATACCTCAAATCGAAAAAGCTAAACAATGCCTTCATGGTTTCCTTTCAGTGTGTGTAAAGAACAGCAAATGATTGTGATAGCAGAGTAAATGGATAGAAATTGAGGTGCCACCATCTGGTGGAAGAAAGGGGAAGTAAAGTGGAGTAATTCATTTTATTTCCTTTACTTCAGATGGATTGTAATGAGTAACTATGCACAGCATGATGATAAGCATTTTCCCTTGCATTGAAAAGCTGCAACCTTCACTGAAATTTGAAGAATCAAGTGTTGCAGTCCCTGTTTTGTCCCAAATCATGCATCGAGATTTAAATTTTTTAACAATTGAGTTCAACTTCAGTGCTCAACCTGGTTTGAGTCCCAGCTGGACCAGCATTGAGATTTATCTCTGCAAAACTCCTCAACCTGCCCACAGTCAGCAGGGAACACTGATGGGCTTGGAAAGGTCCATCGGATGGGACATTAAGCTGTGACCCCATGTGTGAGAGAGCCGTGCCCCATGCACATTAAAGAACATGCTGGATGGCCTTGATAGAAGGTTGCCATCTGTCTCCCAACAGTTATTCCAGTGGGTCCCCTCCCACAACCTTCTCTGAGCTCTAAAGGTTCTTGTGATCTGGCCATTTAGCCCACTTTGTGTAAAAAAAGTACTGTTCAGAGGTAAAACAACCAATGACCTATCAATGTTCAACCAAACAATTTTTTTCAAGCAGCAAAAACATCCAAATCAATTCATTGTTGATGTAGTTAAATATGGTACAGTCTATCATCAGAGTACAAAAGACTAAAATTTATTCTAAACTTTTAGTTTTGAAACCAGAACGCTTCTTTCTCCTTCATTTTTGATTTTTGAAATGTAGTTGTTGATTCAGTCTTTATTTTAGTTATCCATTTTGGCATCTTGTTTTGATGAAGCAGATATAGTTTCTAAATCCCAGTACTGATTTCTGCATTTTTTTTTTTGTAATTTGAAGATTTTTTTAGAAGTATGAATTTTGAATACTCACTCAGCATAAACAGAGATGCACAAAACTATCATTATCTGAGAAAGACAGCATTCTTTAAATGTGATTTCATCTCAGCTCTTTATATACTTTTGCCAAAGAATGGCTGCTGAACTATTTAGATGGCTATTGTTTAGAACAGCGCTGTCCAACTAGCGAGCCATATACGACCCACACAAGGATATTTGTGGCCCCCGAACAAAATCAGATTTTTACTTGAAAGTTCAAATAAATATTTGTAATCCACCTTATAATTTTTTGTCAACTTATATTACTTTACTTGATATGCAATCTTCAACTTACTCATTCTATAAAGTTTACAAAACATTCTTAAGCCGATCGGCAAACTTCTGAAACCTTTTAAGAGCTGTGCAACATCATTAAACAAATGTTTTTATGAAGCTGCAGTAATAAGCATCTAACAACAGCACAAATCGCTCTCATTGCGCATGCATATGGCATGCATTGATGAATGTTGCACTGTATTTTGCACCAGGAGACATTGTGTGGCATTTCGCTGAGACTAAACAACGTAATGGAAAAGGTTGTCAAAATTACCTATTTAATTCATGGCGGAAATCGTTCTTACACACACAGAAAATTTAAAGCTTTTTTGGATGAACTGCATGATGAGTAGGGCGATCTACTTTTACATAGTAATATTCGCTGGGTAAGTGCTGTAAAATGCCTCAAGAGATTTTTTACACTTTGAAAAGAAATTCGTCTTTTTCTCACAGAAGTGAGCACCGGTGAAGATTTAATAGCAAGTTTTGTTGATGGAAATTTTCTATGTTCACTTGCTTTCCTAACAGACATTACAGATTATTTAAATGTCTTGAATAAATCCTTACAAGGAAAAGATCAAAACGTGTGCTGTCTTTATAATCATGTTACTGGGTATAGAAACAAACTACAATTGTTGAAGTCAAATTTGCAGGAAAACAATTTAATTCATTTTGAAACTTGTAAAGAGTTCTACGAAGAAATGAAACAACTTAGTAAAACAGTTAATTTTGAAAAATTTGTTCCTAAATTAAATATCCTAATTGAAGCTTTTAATAGAAGATTTTCTCAATTTGATGACATTAAGCAAAGTTTAAATTTATTCAGTAATCCATTAAATATTGATATTAGCACTGTAGATCCTAAATATCAAATGGAATTATGTGACCTTCAGGCTGACCCAATTATTGCATCTAATAGAGAAACTGGAATAGAATTGTTTAAACTTTTGCCTAAAGAAAAATATTCAAAAATGAAAGATTTTGGACTCCAAATAATTTCTATGTTTGGAAGTACATATATCTGCGAGTGCACATTTTCTGATATGAAATATATAAAATCAAGATACAGAAACTGCTTGAAAGACTACACATGAACACATACTTCGGCTCACAACAACAAATATCTATATGGACATAAAACAAATTATTGCCCAACAACTACAGCCACAATGCTCCCATTAAATTTATTAAATATTTGATAAGGTTAAGAAAATTTATATTAGTTTATTATTAGGTACTTTTTATTTTTTGTATAAATAAAATAGTTTTTTTTAGGTTTATTATTACGTACTTATTATTTTTCGTATAAAGAAAATAATTTTTTGAGGTGACATGAACTGGGTTGGGTTGTTTTACCTCTGAGCGGCACTTTTTTGCACACCATGGGCTAAATGGCCAGGTCACAAGGACCCCGAAGGCTCAGAGAAGGTTGGGAGAGGGGACCCACTGAAACAGCTGTTGGGAGACAGATGGTAGCCTCCCGTCAAGGCCATCCAACGTGTTCTTTAACGTGCACAGGGTATGACTCTCCCGCACACGGGGCCACGGCTTAACGTCCCATCCAACGGACGGCGGCCTTTCCAAGCCCATCGGTGTCCCCTACTGACCGTGGGCAGGGCGGGGAATTTTGCGGAGATAAATCTCAACGCTGACCCAGCTGGGACTCGAACCTGGGAACTACAGATTACTAGCCTGGCGCACTACCGACTGAGCCACCCCCGCCCCTGACATGAACTGACTTTCAATTTCCTATCCTATACTATTCTTTTTTTTAACCTGCAAAATATTGGCAAAGGAAACAATGGCCCCGTGATCTTAGAGCAGTTGGACAGCACTGGTTTAGAATATCTTTTTAATGAGGAAATTTATTAAGTACATCTCTTTCATTATGGGATATATTCTTTGTTCATATAAGAATTTTTTAGTACATCAAGTATTAGTATTCATATCTGTGTTGAATTAAATTTTACAATAGAAAGCTTTTTGATGTATGTAAAGTGGCTGATATAAAACTATTTTTAAAATTTTTATTCTGTATTATAGGTAACCGGTTCTTAGCTGTTCCAGGTAAAGAATTTTTTTATTGTTAATTGTTCCAATAATGTTTTTATCTTAAATAATGCTGTTATGAAGTGGAATCACTGTTAGTTTTTTAAAAGTAATGTTTGTCCATTTGAGTTGAATATAAATGTAAAAATAATTTACAGAGCTTATTTATCAAAAATGCAAAGATAAAAAATACAAATAGGAAAGCTTTTGATAACTATACAGTTATAGTTAATTAACACTACCAATGACTGAACAATTAACGCTGATACAGCTGAACTGAAATGGAAACAAAAATGACTTTATACAGATACATATTTTAACCACACAACAGAAAACAATCATTGGAGAGAAATATCTGTGCTGAATAATAAAGGTATACATCATTGCTTTACACTAAGATGTTTTGGAATAATTTAAAATATTGGTATATTTTTATACAGACAAAGGAACATTACTAATAAAATGTAAATAAAAATGTTAACTGTTGCTCTATATTGACTATTTTTTAATCCTTGCTGTAAAGTGGTCAATATAATAGGGCTTTGCCTATATATAGTGTTAAAACATTCTCAAAAAGATAGCACATAAAGTTACTGCAAACTTTATTTTTTATACACCGTTAATGTTAATTTTTGAATAACATGTATATTAATGTCTATATAGTTATTTTGGTGATTTATTTTCAGAACTAAATCTACTTTCACACTACTATACTTAAGTAATACACATATTGATCCTGTACCATCTCTTTACCAGTCTTTATTAGATGACATATAGTCGTGGGTCCTGTGAACTCATAAGACTTTATTAGAGGGTTCATTTACCATCATTTGTATAAATATCAAAATAAGTTAATAAAATTATATTTAAGGGTATGTCACATTATTTTAAAACTGAACAATTTATTACAGGTGACAGTACACGTAGCAGCATTAGTGAAGCATCTGGTATAAGTGGGTCTTCTAGCCGCACATACATCAATGAGAATTCTACACTTGTAGTGGAGACAAATGAAAATGGGATAATTAAGTAAATATAAAATCGCTTTTGTTTATTCATTTTATGCAGGTATATAAGAATTTTACTTGTTTTTTCATTGAGTTTATTTTTTTCAGTATAGAATTTGGAGGTGTATTTCATTAAATGGTTTTTCTTTACACACAAAACAGACTAGAATTTTACAGAAAACAATGATAGCATCTGATAAACACAGAAAGAATTTTATCATAAATTATCAGACTTTTTTTTTTCTTTACAACTGAGCTACTTCAGCACACAACAATTATTACCTCTGGCCAGTAGCTACTTTGGTCATTTTCTCTGTTCAGGTCTCAAGATATTACCTGAAGTGCTTAGATACTTTCATATTAATAGAAAGACATGTTTAAAGTTCCCTAACTTTGAAAAATATCTTCTTTTTTTTTATGGAAAAATAATAAATAAAAAAAAAATACCCCCTCAAGCAGCTGCTTGCCACAGAGGTCTGACAGGAGCCTGTCAGTTTATATGCCATAGTAGAAGGTCTGAGAGGATGGCAGAACCTCAGCAGAAAAACAACACATACATCCATGCCTTACCCGGGGTTCGAACCCAGGTCCCTTAGATCAGTAGCCCAGCGCGCTAACCACTCAGCCATGGGACGGCTTTTTAAAAATAACTGAATCTAATTTATGCAGACCTCATTTTCCAACAATATTTGCTTAACCCTTTCAGGGTCCCCAACGAATATAGATGTTGACAGAATTTGAAATGACAGCCCCAAGAAATCTATGTTCGTTTTTAGTACAACAAAAAAACATGTGAAAATTTGCTTACAATATAGCTTATAAAAATAAGTAATACAAGCTTGAAAAATATTTTTTTCCTCTGATGCATATTTTATTAAATTACAATACGAATAATTTGTTAAAGCAAACTGATTGCTATTTCTGAGAAGTGCTACATGGTATTGCCAATTTGTTTGTTAACATTTTGCTGAAGCAACACCCTGATTTAAGCTCACAAGTTTGATTTGAACTATTTTCAACAAATTTTTTCTTAAAGTTTTGAAAATCTCTCCAAAATTAACAAAAACTTCTATTTTTAAAAACGGAAGGTTTTGGAAGTAATTTCAAAGTATATACCTCTGTTTTTTTCTGCTACACACTCTTTTCTGCTTTAAACCTTTTTCAGTATTCCTAGATTTATTTTTATCATTTATATCATTTATCCCAGCATTCTACATGTCATTCCCACTCTTCACATCAAAACTATAAGTACCAAGGGCATTGTTGAGAGAGACTTGAGCTTGTTGTTGTGGAGACTGCCTGCAGCATCACAGCAGAGCATGTACCATGACCTAGTTAATTACTGGCACATGGTGCAGTCAAGTGGCTATATAGTGAAATGTTTACAGCTAGTGTGATGTTCTCACACATTGGATAACATCACCATATATTCAATTAGTATTTATACCTTTATAATTAAACCTTTACTTTCATTTTTGTAGATTCATTTTACTTCCATAAATTATCGATCTTTCAGAATTATGCTACATCAGATGGCTTTCTTACAAGTTGTTGTGGATATTTTATTTAACATTGCATTAGGTTTTACAATAATTTTTCTTTATTTCTTACTTTTTCAGTAAGAAAACTTTGAACTTTTATCGTTTCCTGATAATGAATGAGGTCTTTGTTACTGAAGCAAAAAAAGACTTACTTGCATGGAAATCAGTCCTCTTGTGAGAGGACAATTTCAGCAACATTTAATGTTTATTTAAACTATTTTGCCATTGGTGTAGAGAATCTAGTATGGAATCATTCAGATAATCTGAGAAGTATATTCTACAGAAATAAAATGATCCAGAGTTCTAGAAACTAAATTTTGCCATTTTTCATTCATTTTATGTGAATTAAAAAGTGACATGTTATAAAGTTTTAGCACCTCCCTTAGACACTATGATTGCACTAAAAATGACAAGATCTTGTACCATTTTTTTTTTTAGAATTAATGCTTTAGAATTAATAGTTTTCAGAAATGGGTAATCTTAAATCAACATTAGATTTACGTGGGTAGAATTGTAAATAGCATTCGCTATTAGTCAGAGTAATCACAATCTGTAGTTTTCAGGTTTTCTTTGAAAACAGAGTCAGTTTGAGTATATTTTCCATCAAGTATCTGGTGTAAATTTAACCATTGCTTTTTACAGTTTTTACACACAAAAAAAACTTTTAAAACACTCTTTATAGTTTTTTATGTATTAGCCATAAATGAACTATATTTATTTTTTAGGAGATACCTTATTCCTGCTGCACTAGTTAATCGAAGCAAGTGGAAGAAAAGAGGAATTAAACTTCATATATACAATGATCACATATTTGTTGCAAAGCATCTTTCAGGGTATGTATTTTGACAGTGAAAATCTCTCAGCAATAAGGTTGGTATTCTTAGGATTAAAATTGCCTTTTATTACCTCCTGATAAAATAAAAATATTTAATTTAAGCCATTATTTGTCAGAAATGCTATAGGTTAAAAAGGTTTGGCTGAAAGTTAGGATGTACAATATTTTGCTTTTGCTAAATTACAATATTGTCATGTTATGTAAATAAAAGTACATTATGAATATATTTTCTCATAATTTTCATCAAATAATCAAGATTATTTCCTAAATATTGCTTTAGTTATGGCAATTCAATCATTGTGCTATTTCAGATGGCTGGCTTACAAGTTATTGTGGATATTTTATTTAACATTGCATTAGGTACATTGCCACTCAGTAGTATCAATGTACTGTGGAGCTTCATTTTGAAATGTTGTATATTGCCAATGAGTTGGAAGCTAGATTAATTAGATGATAGATTCTGTGACATTTTTGTCATCCAATATACTTATTTCAGACAAATTATCACTGTAATTAATTCTTAGCATGCCAAATTTGTGACAGTGAACTCTGGTGGCCAAATAAATCTTAAGTTGTTTTCTGCATAAAAAAATACTTTAGAATCTTATCCTGAAATTGTTAACAAAGAGAAATAGGTCATATTTTATATTTGAAAAGAAAGGTAAATTCTGAGTGATAGAATAATAGAAATACGAAGGATGTAAAAGATAACTTTTCATTAAAAAAATGTATATTTTTATCAATTGTTTTCTTGAAAAATGCATTTTTCTTCCAAAGTTTTTTTTTTTTTAATTTTTTACTTCAGTAAAAAAAAAGATATTTTTTCTGATATATTTTGTTATTTTATTATATAAATCTTCCATTTGATATTTTCTGTAATTTTATTCACATACACATCAGTATGGCATATATTCATTAAATATCACCAAAATTGGAGATGAGGTTTTCTCAGTTGTCTGGGAACATCAGAGCACTATCAAGTCCCAACTATGCTTACATTTAAATTTTCCCTTTTAACTCCCACTCTGCCTTTAGTAAAAAGACATTGATAGACTTGGAAAGGCCATTATATGTCAGATGAGATGTAAAGCCATGGACTTGTGTGCAAGAGAGCCATACCCTATGTACCTTTAAGAACACTCTGGAGGATGCTTTGATGGGAGGCTTTCCATCTACCTCCTAATAGTTGACCAGTGGGAGTCCATTTACTAAACACTACCAACTAAATGGCCAGGTCACAAGGTCCTTTTGGGGAGCTTGTGATCTCTCCATTTAGCCCATTTTATATGCAGAAGTGCTGCTCAGATGTAAAACACCACCAAAAATAGGTTTTGCTGAATTGTTCTATAAAACTTATCAAATTTCAAACTAAGATAAATTTGGAAGACAAAACAAAAAATTCCATTTTCCTATCAATTCGAGTAAGATGAATTTGAATATTTGCTTGGCAATTCAATAATTGTACTAGTAACACTCAGTAGTGTCAATGTACTGTGGAGTTGCATTTCAAAATATTGTATGTTGCCAATGAGTTGGAAGATCTAATGAATGCTAAAGAGCATCTCAGTTGTCAAAACTTTTAATAATGCATTAAAAAATTGTGAAAAATACTTTGTTGAAAATATGTGGAGAACCAGTTTGATGAAAATGCATTTATTATTTATTTTGCTTCCCTTACCAGGTCAATACCTTGTGAAGTATGTAATAAGTTCCTGTCACGAAGGCCTGGAAAGCAAGGTTATGTGTGTAGAGGTTAGTTTTATATATCTGTTTTTCCTTTTTTTAATGCATTTCCACATATAAAATATTCTTGAAACAAAAATGCTGTTCGAGAACATAATCAAAAAGGTAAAAGACACTAACAGAAGAGAGTGCGATACCAAACTTTTTAACCTTCAGGTTTTTATGCTCCTACATGTATGATATTTTTGTAAGTTACTTTTCTAAAGAGAACTTTGTATATTTGTAACATTTATCAGAGAATGCAAAGAACTAGATGGATCACTAAAATCACACATAAAATTTATTGGAATGCTAGAAATTTAACAGTGTATGTGGTTGAAAATTTCCCAAGCAATCTGATATGGAGGCTACATGACACAAAAGATGAAAAATTTGTAAATATGCTGGTTAACCCTTCCAGTATCCAGCTCGAAAAACTGGTTTCCATCCAGAGCCCAAGCTATTTTCTCACTATACTCAGCCAAAAAAATTAGCTTTAGAACTTTTTTGCCAAATAACTAATGAAAGGAATTATGGCATATTATATGCCAAATTAATCAGCATTTAATTCTGGACTTTCTGAAAATAAAATATTTAACAAAAAAACGACCATTTTTAGAGTCGTGTAGTAAAAATATGCATCAGACAACACAAAAATTTATTTAAAAAAAACTAATAGAAATGAGCATAATGTACATGAATAGAAAGGCTATTTATTTCTGAATAATGAAAAAAAATTTTTTGGTTTCAAGTAAATATTTTTCTCATTTAGTAATTTTTTTCTCGGTACCATACTTTGAGAAAATTCCAGGCTTTTTAGCCAATTGTGCTAAGCCATATAAACAAATCAACTTTAGAATGTTTTTTTTAAATCAGTGGAAATAGGTCATATTATATACCAAATTAAACAGAATTTAATTATGAATTTTATGAAAATAAATAATATAAACAAATTTGTAAGCATATTGATTTTAATAAGCATTTTTTAATGTGATATGGTGAAAAAAAGAGATTGTACTGTATAATTAAGGCTTCATTTTGGAAAACCCGAATAATTAAAATAGTTAAATTATAATCAAAAGGAAAATTCCTCCAAAATAATATAATATTCAACCTGAAATATGATTTTTATTTCTTTTAATGATTCTTTTCAGTATCGTATATATTTTAAACATAGCCAGTGTTATACAAAGTTACTTGGACTTCTCACATTCACGGGATTTTCTGAACTGGTTATGAAATAGGAAAAAACATCCTTTCCTGCTTTTTTTTTTTACTAAACATTATGATTTTTTCCTTTGGGTATTGAAGTTTGGTGATCTTGGCTAAGTGCAGAAAGGTTTGTGTACCAAAGCAAAAAAAAAAACAGCATTATATCGTCTGTGTGGCACAGCCAAGATTTTGGGGGTGGGGGTGGGAGTTGCCTTTAAAATCATTCAATATAAACATAAAAACTCATAATTTAAAAAAAAATTATTTTTCTGGGGAAATTTCACAGTGAGTTTAGCAGAGGGGACACCTTCCTGAAATTGCTCTCCCACGTGACTGCTGATTTCCATAGCAAGGAAGTCTATTTTGCTTTCATATCAAGACATTCCTTTTTTAGAAAGTGGTACAGGCTCAAAAGTTTTTTTACTAAAAAAAAGAAATAATAAAAGAAAAATTGCATATAACCTAATGGGATGTTAAATAAAATATCCACAACAACTTTTAGGTTGGCCTCCGATATAGCATAACTCAGAAAGATTGATAAATCAGCCGATCGAAGATCGCTAACTAACGACTTCTACAGAAATGAATTTGCTTCTATATCCAAGACTTCGTATATTTTCAGAAAATGATACTTTTCCAGTAAAACTTGATCTAGTAATAAATAATAAAATAAAAATTATCATATAGTGTAAAGCGATATTAAAATATCCACAGCAACAAGTTGCAGGCTGCCCATCTGATGTAGCATAACTATGAAAAAGCAATGCTTATCGACCAGCCAAAAGATCACAAATTTATGAAAATAAATCTACTGAAATGAAAAGTAAGGTTTAAATATAAAAAGTAAATACTGACTTTACAAAGGTTATCCAATATGCAGGTCCAAAACATTATGTAACACACGGAATGGAGATGGCATGTGTCAGCCACCTGTGTCTTGTTTGCCTCAGTGAAGTCTAACTAATTAAATGCAGCTGCAACCAGAATTTCTAAGTAGGATGTGTTTACTTCCAGCTTCGATTTTAAGAGTGGGAAAGATGCATAGAATGCTGGAAAAAATGATAAGAATAACTTGGGAATACTGAAATCGGTTTATGACAGAAAAGATTGTGAAATGGGGAAAAAAATGATGGTATGTATTTTGTAATTACTTCCAAAATCTATCATTTTTAAAAAGCAGTTTTCTTTGGGGGTGGGGTGGGGTGGGGTGGGGGGGGGTTAAATTTTAGGAGATTTTCAAAAATTTAAGGAAAATATTGTTGATAATGGTTTAAATTAAACTTGTGAGCTTAAATCAGAAAGTTGCTTCAGCAAATAGGAATGTTAACAAACAAATTGGCAATACTGTTTAGTGCTTCTAAGAAATGGCAATCAGATGGCTTCATAAAATTATTTATATTGTAATTTAAAAAATATGCATCAAATTAAAAAACAAAATATTATCCTCTTAACCTTAAGCAACAATCTTAACTCCTCTTAACCTTAAGCAACAATTGTTTATGTTCTGATGTTGAATAATTAAAGAATGCTTCTAGAAATTTAATGAGAATTTAAGTGATCAGGAATATCTGGATTGTCATGTATTACAATAATGATAAGTGAATTGAACTAGTTAGGAATTTTAGCTCTGTATCATACTGTTATTAGTGGTCTTAATGGAAAATGCTTACAATATCAAATATATGTATTTCACTACTACCTTTCAAGATAATAAATAATGAAATAAGCTCGATGTATTCCATATTGGCTAATAAATCAGTACTCTAGCTTCGATTTAATTTTTTAGAGGAAAAATTGTCTTGAGCCGGGTGGGATACGAACCCACGACCTCTTGATAACATGTCAGGTGCTCTGGGCCACTAAGCTGCCGGTTGCCGATCAAGATCTCTAATTAGCGCTATGAACATTCCTTTTATGTTTCATATGGGCACTATTCAGAGGAATATGAATAATATTCAGAGGATAATGTTTCATATAGGCGCTATACACTAATTAGAGGAGATCTTGATCGGCGGCTGGTAGCTCAGTGGCCAAGAGCACCTGACATGTTATCAGGAGGTCGTGGGTTCATATCCCACCCGGCTCAAGAAAAGTTTTCCTCTAAAAATTTAAATCGACGCTAGAGTGCTGATTTATTAGCCGATATGGAATACATCGAGCTTATTTCATTATTTATTATCTGCATACTCGTAATACATGCTTCCATCTATTGGCAAATATAAATGCCGCTTGTGGCTAAAATTGCCTGAATAGCGCCTATATGAAACATAAAAGGAATGTTAATAGCGCTAATTAGAGGAGATCTTGATCGGCGGCCGGTAGCTCAGTGGCCCAGAGCACCCGACATGTTATCAGGAGGTCGTGGGTTCGTATCCCACCCGGCTCGAGACAATTTTTCCTCTAAAAATTTAAATCGACGCTAGAGTGCTGATTTATTACCTTTCAAGAACTTTAAAAAGACAATTAAAAAGGCCTTCTTGCTCAGAAAATAATTAAAACAACTTAAAGTTTTGTGTTATTGAGCAGTAAAAATTTGTGGTTAATCCTTTAAACTATTTCCATATTAAAAAGTGTTTTGGAGCAAACTCAGATTTTTTCTGAGTTTGTTCCTAAAAACTTTTTAATATGCAAATAGTTTGAAGGATAAACTTCAAAATTTTGTTGCTTGACAACACAGAACTTTAAGTTACTTTAATTTAAAAAATTTCTTTTTTTTTTCAGCATTGCTTCTTATACTTTTGTGCAAATTTGTAATTTCTCTAATATTTCTTTGCTAGTTTGTGGTCTTAAAAAATTATTACTATTTTTAGATTGTAACTTATTGTGCCATAAAAGATGCCATGTGAAAGTAGCAGATTTTTGCCCAAAAAGTACTATTAACACTATGGAAGTGTAAGTTTTCATTTTTGAAATTATGATATGAATAGAAATATATGTTTGCAAGATTCAATTATGAAATTTCTAAACATAATTCTGTAGTCTCTCTTTACTTTCTTAGAAAATATGTTAATCAGTTTGCCAGGGTGAATGAAATGATTTTATTTAATTTTGAAAGAACTATTTAATACAACATTTAAGTGTGTATACACTAAAATTTACTTCTCGTTTTATGTTTAACCCTTAGCAAATCATTCATGAATGCATCTTTTGACAAGTGTCAAAAAATGGTGCACATGCAGATGTGTTTGTTCTTAATAAAATAAAATCCTTTTAAAATGCAAATTTAATTTGTATATATATCTATGGTATGTCACAAAAAATGTAGTTTGAAACTCAGATGTTGTTAGTGTGACTGTGTGTGGATTACCTACAAGTTAAACTGTAATGTGTTGTACAGTAGAAAGCCAACTACACTCCAAGAACTTAGCCATGAAATTGAACAATCATATGTGTATTTATCCCAGTAGAAACTTTTGTGTAAGTTTGTTACTTAGTTGTTCACCATTCTCAACAGTGTCTTGACATTAATGGTTATTACTTTGAATATCTGACTAATGAATCGTATAACCAAGTTACACTAAATAAATAAAAAATTATCCCTCAAGCAGCTGCTTGCTGCAGATGTCTGACAGGATCCTGTCAGTATAATGTGGCACCAAAGTAACATAAATTTATTTAACCAAAATAACAAAAAATGTCCACCTCAAGCAGCTCTTCAGAGAGGTCTGACAGGAGCTTGTTTAGAGAATTTTCGAGTTAAGAGTGTCAGTTTAATATACCATGAAGACATGTGAGGTAGGCAAAACCTCAGCAGAAAAGCAACACAAGCAAGCAAATATCTAGGGCTTGAACTAAGGTGCTTTTGATCAGTAGCCAAGCAAGCTAACCATTCATCCACCAGTGTTTTTAATGTGCAAAATATTCTTTTATGAAATGCATATACGTTTTGAGACATCCTGTGTATTTGAAAAAACAATATGTTCTAATGGGGCGGGGGTGGCTCAGTCGGTAGTGCTCTAGGCTCGTAATCTGTAGTTCCCAGGTTCGAGTCCCAGCTGGGTCAGTGTTGAGATTTTTCTCCGCAAAATTCCCCATCCTGCCCATGTTCAGTAGGGGATACTGATGTGCTTGGAAAGGCTGCCGTCCATTGGATGGGACATTAAGCCATGGCCCCATGTGCGGAAGACCTGTGCACGTTAAAGAACACGCTAGATGGCCTTGACAGGAGGCTACCATCTGTCTCCCAATAGCTGTTCCAGTGGGTCCCCTCCCCCAACATTCTCTGAGCCTTTGGGGTCCATGTGACCTGGCCATTTAGCCCATGGTGTGCAAAAAAGTGCCGCTCAGAGGTAAAATAACACAACCCAAAATATGTTCTAAAGTTTAATAATAATATTTTCTTTTTTAAATTTCTTGGAAATTACATTGTGTGGTGGCAGAAATATAATCTGCTAAGCACATGCCATTATTCTGACCTCCATTAGAACTGTCCACTGTACACAATGTCCATTCACTTTTGTTTAATAATTTTAAAAATTTTGTTTAATAAAATAAATGCTTTTTACGATTGATTAAAATTACATCATTGAACTTTTTGCATAAATGTTTGTCAGATGTTTCATATTAATAATTTTGACCATTGAATTTTATTATTGTCTAAGCTAAAAATTGCTAATAAACCAACAGAGTATTATTTTATATTCAAAATTTTTAAAAGAAAATGATAATAAATTGTCAAGACAAAAATCAAACAATTTTTTTCTAAATGATTGCCATTTCTTCAAATCCTAATTTGAAGAATATATTTCTCCAGTTGATTAACATGTTTTTGAAAAAAGTCAATCATAATAATTCAGTACACATTTCTACTGAATAGTTTCATTATGAAATATTTGCCTTCTGATTAAAATGCATTGTATCATAAACTTGCCACATCAGCTCACTAAAATGTCCATGCCAAATTAAAATTTGATTGTTGCATTGTTTAATATATTTCATCAGCTTATTTACAAAAATAAATCAGCAGGAATTTTTTTTCATTTTATTTGTTAATTTATTCTGAATGGATTATTCCAATCAGAAATTATTGTTAACATAGCACTAAATGCTAATATTTTCCTCTGTCAGCCAATATAGCAATTCTAGTCACAGCAAAAAATTGGTTTCCAGAACCATGAGTATTAAAGGTATACATAAAGCCTCAAATGTTTGCAATGCAGATTTTGATACATAATAAAATATTTTTTACACAGATGAAATTACTCTTATTTTTATTAAAATTGATATATATATATATTTTACTACATTGGCTGGCTGCTAGCCAGAATATGAAAATCAGATTTTTGGACTAAGCAGATTAAATAAAAATAAAAATAAATACCCCCTCAAGCAGCTGCTTGCCACAGAGGTCTGACAGGAGCCTGCCAGTTTATATGCCATAGCAGAAGGTCTGAGAGGATGGCAGGACCTCAGCAGAAAAACGACACATACATCCATGCCTTATCCGGGGCTCGAACCCAGGTCCCTTAGATCAGTAGCCAAGCGTGCTAACCACTAACAACTGGAATTTCATTTTTACAGTTTCATTTAAGGCCAAATGTGTTAAAATGTGAAAAAATATGTTTTTAGTTTTTTGTTAACTTTATACCAAATGTATACCAATTTTAAACAATTATTTTTAAATAATATTAATTTCTTTTCTTATATTTTAGGGAATATATACAAGATCCAAGAGTTAAACCAAAATCAAGTTAAGGCACTCAGCAAACTAATATACCTCATTGAAAATGAATACGTTGCAGTAAAGTCTTTCAGAAATATTCTGCTTCATTAAAACTATAGAGATGCATTTTTCACAATAAATACTAATAACAAAAGAAAGCTAACTGCAGCTTTATAGAAAATTTATTCTGTCTAAACTCAGAAGTAATATAAAAAAAAAAAAGCATAGAAAAGCAGTGCTTATAATATTGTATTATAAATTTTTTGTTGTTGATAAAACCATTTTAATTATTCAAAGTAATTAAATGCCAAATCTTATTTTGTGTCTGTGTATGTATATTTACATATATGTATAAGTATGTTGTTATTGTTTATTTTGAAGTATTTACTGGTTTGATTTAATCTGTTTTGAGGTTTAGGAAAGAGTATTGTTGACAATCGCTAAGTACTGTTGATGTCTTAAAAATATTTAAATATGTTTATGTATTTTTTTTTAAATGGAACTGATATCGCAAAATCTTTAAATGTACTTATTTACATTGCAATAGAGAAGTATAAGTTAATCTTGATGTATACATTTTTAAGTTTAATGGGATTTTTTTACAATCATGAAAATCACAGGGTTTGTGCAAAACGGCTGTTTCAGTAAACTTCATGAATTTAGTGTATTCATTCCTAACTGTTTGCTACTGAAATAGATTTATACCAACTAAACTGATTTTTACTCTCTTTTAGGATCTAACAAGATCTGAAGTCAGATGGTTAATCAGTTTTTTATTTGAGATATTACAAACAAATATTAAACATTTGTATTTTGGTAATATGTTGGCAGGTAGATTCTGCCTCAGTGTTTTCTATTTTTTTTTACTTTGTAGCTAGAGAAATTATTGTTTTAATTTTTTTTAAATTTTAAACTCACTTTCACTCATGTTTTACTATTTGTAGCAAATGTTTTTATTTAAATATGAGTACTTAATATTACAACTATAGAGTTTAAGTTTGAAGTGGTATTTTTTTATATCAAGAAACCTAAACAATGCATTTTAATAAAAATTCAACTTAGCAGTTAGATATTTTAGCATTTGTTTGCTACATTTGTATATATTAAAATAAACAGCCATTGACTGCACATATTGCATAAATTCTTATAGTATTGAAGATATATAAATACTATATTTATGTACATTCAAATTAAGAATTCTACTTCAAGTAGAAGTACAGTGAAAAAAAAACGAAATAAAATGTCATTAATGTATTCTGCATATGTACATTAAAAATTAGTGATTTTTTTTCTTTGTTAGAGAGGAAACTCTCATGCTATATATTTCTTAATTAAATCATAATTTTAGCCATCCATTTAAAAGTATAAGTATTACACTTAGAAATGTAGAGCTTCAGATATGATGAACAGTTTGTTAAGATATCACTTCACATGGCACAACAGAAGTTGAATTGTAGAGTGATAAAGCATATTTTTCTGCTATAATACAAACCAAAAGTAGAAGAAAAAGCTCACGTTTATGTGGGTTATTTTTTAATCAAGCATTTTAGATTAATGCACATAATACTCAAGTCAAAATCTCCTATTCCACCTGCCAATTAAATCAATCATGCAAAGCTGTAGCTGAACCATACTGTATGAGCTTTGATCCAGACTAAGAACTGTTATATTTGCTTGCTGAATATCAAGTACTCTGGTGCATCATCTACATAACTAAAGTTATGTAGATGATGCACCAGAATATACTATGAATATAATATGAATTATAGGTTTCTATAATTTATATGAACACTATGAATTATAGGTTTCTATAATTTATTTAATTTTTCTGTCTACCAATATTTTAACTTAGGTTTCATTTCTTTTGCTTTGATTCTGGTATATAGTTAGGTATTGAGCAAAATATACTTTACTTTTCAGTCACTTAAAAGAACTGCAGTAGCTAACCAATGAATGAAAATTTACAACTAGGGAAAGGGTAATTGAACAAAATGGTTAAGCAGTGACTTAAGAGTAGACTATGAAATGAATATGGTATCCTCATTTTTACTTTTAATATGCATTCTCTCCAATCTATATTGAGAGCAGAAGTTTGGTAGAGAAATTAAAACATATTATTGATTTGATTTCAGTTCTCTATTAACTACCACATACCTATCAAACTGAATTATGAACTCGTAATTCTTTTGATGGTGAAAGATGCTTTTGGTTTTTTGACTGATAAGCCAACATGCTTTATTTTCAGATGCAGTGCTAAATGTTACTCATTGCTTAAAATAGTGCAGTAATTTCTTTCAAATATGCTTTTTACTTTTTTTTCTTTGCTCTTCCACATGCAATCATTTGTATTAAGATATTTGTTTTCAAGGTATACACTCATCTTTTAGGTTTAGTATCGTTTGTGATACTTTTAAAATGGATAATTAGGTTTATACAGTTTAAAAAAAAATATTCACAGCAGTTCAGTGATTTATTATAATCTCAAGGTGATCAATAGATTTTTCTGTGTCAAAATTTGTGTAATACCTAAAAAGACACTGTTTTATTATGAAAGTTAAAATATGGCAAACATCTAGCTGCATATCATTTTATGGTAAAAGGGTCAATTATCATTTTATTCTTTACCCTTATATGGCGTAAGAATTCAAATAAAGATTCCATCACGTGAAAAAAAAATGTTGATTTTTCTCTTCATACTTCGTTTGTAGGTAATACTCCTATATGTCTCTGATGTTGTAGTATGGTTGCTTGTAAACACATAAACACATTAATAATATTATACAATTAGTTGCACCAAGATTTCATTGTATCTGACAGTATGATTTGTTACTCCTTGTTATTTGCTTTCTCTGGTGCCTTTGTTTGCAAACCAGATTAGTCCAGAATGTCATGGGCTGTGTAGACAGAAATGCTGAACAAGCATTCCCATTCTTACCAGCATTTGCTCAAAACAGTATTTTATCATCACATAAAATGCAGTGTTACATATGCATCAACTTGGAAGGCCATTCTTGGGCTTTAATAGTTTCCCATTTGTCTTTAGGTTAAATATCTTATTTTCAATAATACAAAACTATGAATGCAAAGCTTTCTGTTTATTATTGTCTCAGTGCAAAAAATACATGTTATAAATTATATGCCAGTTATCTTTTATGCGACCACTATTTTAAAATTAAGGCTGATATTATTTTTCATGTTTAATATAATAATCAATTTAGCCTTAGTAGTACTTGTACCTTTCAGGTTATCACTAGGTCAAAAAGCAAAAATCCTTCTGCATTTTAATATATGAGTATTATTGCCTCTGAATTATGCCATTTTTAATAGCAGTCATTCTTGAAGTAACCATGGGGGCGGGGGTGGCTCAGTCGGTAGCGCGCCAGGCTCGTAATCTGTAGTTCCCAGGTTCGAGTCCCAGCTGAGTCAGCGTTGAGATTTATCTCCGCAAAAATTGCCCGCCCTGCCCACGGTCAGTAGGGGACACCGATGGGCTTGGAAAGGCCGCCGTCCGTCGGATGGGACGTTAAGCCGTGGCCCCGTGTGTGGGAGAGCCATACCCTGTGCACGTTAAAGAACACGCTGGATGGCCTTGACGGGAGGCTACCATCTGTCTCCCAACAGCTGTTCCAGTGGGTCCCCTCCCCCAACCTTCTCTGAGCCTTCGGGGTCCATGTGACCTGGCCATTTAGCCCATGGTGTGCAAAAAAGTGCCGCTCAGAGGTAAAACAACCCAACCCAACCCTTGAAGTAACCATGGGCTAAAGAGGTCCAACCAGACTATATAATTTAGTCTTTTAGTGTTTAATAACTCTTTTTTTGCTCTTTTACAAAATATTTATTCTTTGCAGAGTTGTAAATAAAAATAAATAAATACCCCCTCAAGCAGCTGCTTGCCACAGAGGTCTGACAGGAGCCTGCCAGTTTATGTTGTAAATTCAGATAAAAAAAATCTATTAATATTGTCATCTTCACATCTGCTCTGAGCAGTTGCACTGTATGCATTGGGGCGGGGGTGGCTCAGTCGGTAGCGCGCCAGGCTCGTAATCTGTAGTTCCCAGGTTCGAGTCCCAGCTGGGTCAGTCGTTGAGATTTATCTCCGCAAAATTCACCGCCCTGCCCACGGTCAGTAGGGGACACCGATGGGCTTGGAAAGGCCACCGTCCATCGGATGGGACGTTAAGCCGTGGTCCCGTGTGCGGGAGAGCCATACCCTGTGCACGTTAAAGAACACACTGGATGGCCTTGACGGGAGTCTACCATCTGTCTCCCAACAGCTGTTCCAGTGGGTCCCCTCCCCCAACCTTCTCTGAGCCTTCGGGGTCCATGTGACCTGGCAATTTAGCCCATGGTGTGCAAAAAAGTGCCGCTCAGAGGTAAAACAACCCAACTGTATGCATTCACATTTCAATGTTTACTTTGCTCCAATTGTCACTCCAGAATATCCGTCCACACCTGATGTTCTGGAACATCCATCCATAAGTTAGTTTTCTCCAGAGCATTTGTCAGCAAGTCCAGCAACTGCATTGGCACTTGTTATTTCCACTGCTAAACTTGAATGACTATCAGCATCTGCTTTTTCAAAACATCCATTCATGCCTTAACCTGCTTTAAGTGGTGATATTTATGCCATCCGTCCATCAGTTAGCATTATTGCCCCACCTGTTACACTTGAAATTCTTTTGCTCCTTTAATTGTGTGCCCTCAAAAACTCTTGATGTTCAGTATCAAAACAAGCAATTTGTGGAATATTAGCTTTGTTTCTAAAATCTATGCAACATCTTTTAAAATTTATTTATACGTAAATATAGATTTCTAAAATATTTGCTTTTTTCTTCATTCAGTTTTTTTTTTATCATAAGAGGCAAAGATATATTAGCAATGGTATATCCTCCGTGAATGTAAGGCCTTTACTGCATACATTATTCAAGTTATGTTTATTATTAATTGCAATGAATGATTCATTTAAAAAAGTAAATAACATTAATTTTTAATTAAAATTTTAATTATTCTCTGATGTTTTATTAATAAAGCCCATCTGAAATTTGCTTTTAGGTATATGTAGTATCCTGCTATTTTTATGCCTTGTTGCTTTAATATATCAAATCTTATTATTCCTAAATCTCCTTTTCAGGGGATGAGAGGTATACATTTTCTCAGAAAATTTTAATATTGAAGTCGGATTATAACCAATGATGCCAGTTAAACTGCATTTTTTCCCCAGTTTCTGTCATTTTCACTGTTTCTAGAAAATGTGTTTAATTAGTCATAATTTTATCATTAACTAAATTCTTCATATACAAAAGTGGTTTTGGTAAATTTCTCCCATTTGTAGCATAACATTTATACAATAGTTAAAATGTAGGCACCCTTTAGGTTGCCCCCTGGCTACATGCTTGTTTTGTATTATGTTCAGAAATCAGATTTTAGGCTTAACTCATAGTTATGAATATAATTATTATTTAATAATTATATTCATTTAATAATTAATATCATTCATTGCAATTAATAATTTAATGCACTAAAGTGAGATGATCATTCTTTTGATTTTTTGCTTATAATACTCTGAACATATATTAATTTTTTTGTCCTTTCAAAATCAGATGTATTCCCAAAGTTTTTTGTACTTAAGAAGTGTTATAGGCTTTTTATCAGGATATCATCTTGGAGACATGATATTTGAAAAGAAAATCTGTGTATACTACTCTTTTTACTAATTTTGAATTTATTGACTACAAAAGTGTTGAGTTAGTTTGAGAAATATATATGCTTAGAGTTTTTAAAGCAACATTTTTATCTATAACATTTTAACTCAATGGATAAATTTATTGAAATGCTGAATTACAAATTAGTTTGATATATTCAATATATTATCCCAATCATCTGAACTAAAGTACTTGTACTTCTGAGTCGGAAGACTCTTCTTGAGACACTTCTTGTCTTTCAGGTCTCAGAGTAATGCAAATAATCTAAAAAAGACTATTAAAAAATTTTCAAACATTTTAATAGACTTTAAAAGTTAAAGTACTTTATGTAAAATAGGCATGATAATAATAATAATTATTATTTTTGTTTTATCAGATAACATTAAAATCATGGAAATCCTCTTTCCACTGAAACATTTCAATAAAGTGATTGGTACTTAATCCACATACAACTCTGTCTTACGTTTTCATACCTTTAATGTAAAATTCCTCACCCTGCCCACGGTCAGTAGGGGACACCGATGGGCTTGGAAAGGCCGCCGTCCGTCGGATGGGACGTTAAGCCGTGGCCCCGTGTGCGGGAGAGACATACCCTGTGCACGTTAAAGAACACGCTGGATGGCCTTGACGGGGGGCTACCATCTGTCTCCCAACAGCTGTTTCAGTGGGTCCCCTCCCCCAACCTTCTCTGAGCCTTCGGGGTCCATGTGACCTGGCCATTTAGCCCATGGTGTGCAAAAAAGTGCCGCTCAGAGGTAAAACAACCCAACGTTAAAGAACACACTGGATGGCCTTGACGGGAGGCTACCATCTGTCTCCCAACAGCTGTTCCAGTGGGTTCCCTCCCCCAACCTTCTCTGAGCCTTCGGGGTCCATGTGACCTGGCCATTTAGCACATGGTGTGCAAAAAAGTGCCGCTCAGAGGTAAAACAACCCAACGTTAAAGAACACACTGGATGGCCTTGACGGGAGGCTATCATCTGCCTCCCAACAGCTGTTCCAGTGGATCCCCTCCCCCAACCTTCTCTGAGCCTTCGGGGTCCATGTGACCTGGCCATTTAGCCCATGGTGTGCAAAAAAGTGCCGCTCAGAGGTAAAACAACCCAACGTTAAAGAACACACTGGATGGCCTTGACGGGAGGCTACCATCTGTCTCCCAACAGCTGTTCCAGTGGGTTCCCTCCCCCAACCTTCTCTGAGCCTTCGGGGTCCATGTGACCTGGTCATTTAGCCCATGGTGTGCAAAAAAGTGCCGCTCAGAGGTAAAACAACCTAACGTTAAAGAACACACTGGATGGCCTTGACGGGAGGCTACCATCTGTCTCCCAACAGCTGTTCCAGTGGGTCCCCTCCCCCAACCTTCTCTGAGCCTTTGGGGTCCATATGATCTGGCCATTTAGCCCATGGTGTGCAAAAAAGTGCCACTCAGAGGTAAAACAACCCAACCTTTAATGTACGTTTTTTTTATGCAAACATGCCTCAGCTTCTAATCTTGCCATGCAATGCAAATATTTTGTCTAATCAAGAGCCCACTCTATGCTCATAATTTAGAATGTTTAGACTTCAAAATGTATAAATACAAAAGCCAACTAAAACTTGATAAATTAAATAGCCGTTTGTTTAATTTATGAATGTTGGAGATTTTGATATCATTATTCCTATCATGGAAATCATTCCTAACGAAGCAGATTTCTCAAATGCTCATTTCATCGGCAAATAAGAATAAAAAGACTTTTTAGGCTATCCTGCCTGGATATTACATTTTCAGATATCGGAAGTAAAATATCAATTTCAAGTACCAAGCATACATTTCATCAAATTCTTCATTAAACAAACCAAATCAACACATTAGCAGTAAAAAAAAGTTCTGTTTTTAATCATTGAATCCATAACCACAGCATCTAGTGTCAATAGTAGAATTAGTTATGGAGGCTAAAATATAGTCTATAAATAGAAAAGTAGGCTTTTAAATAGAAAAAAAAATATTAATAGGGATGGATATAGAGGAAAGGAGGATTCAAGGCCTTAGTGAACATAGAGCTTAAAAGTGACGGGCTATTATCTGGTACTGTTTACCTTAAACTTATAATCACAATAAGTCTAAAAAATCTAATCCCCATCAATCCCTAATTACTCCTATTAAAAGGTTTTTATCCCTAGATGTATTCTGGCCTATTTTTTGTGATAGGTGATCCTACAGCTCCACCAGTGCCTGCTTTAATACACCACAGAAGAGGTTTCTTCAGTTTAGTAGGTAGCTCTCTGAATAGAAAGTGTAATAGGAGATACAATAATTGCAACACATATGCACAACTGCATGTAAAATTTTTGCAACATGTAAGCATAAGGATTTATTTCCTGACATTAGCAGATGTTGGCTTCAGCTTAAGTATAGCAGTTAAATAAGAAGCTATAGCAACTAATACTTCAAGTGTAATTTTTCTTCTAGAATATCATGCATAAATTCTGGAGTAACAATTGAAACATCATTCACAACTAAATGTGTATAAACCTTATAGAGAATAAGAACATGGATTATTTGAAAAGCAAACATATTAATGGAGCACCCCCCTTTTTTTTTGCAGGGGGGACTTTTTTTAACTTTTACATTTGCTATTAATAATATACAAATTTTCTAAAATATTATTTACAAAATATGTGGAATAATAGTGAAGACATAAGCAATTCTGAACAAAAATTAATATGGCTAATACAACATGTGACAGATAGTATTGGAAGTGGAAATTAAAATACTAATAGACAATTTAAACTAATAGTATGAAACACATTGAAGCTTAAAATTAATTCTCTCAGATATACATTCAAATATGGATTGTTTGACACATTCAGTGTGTAAAAAATGCTTTGAGTGTAGTGAAATATATATATTTTATATATATATTTACTGAAATGGAAATAAAATCTTGTCACAAAGGAAAGCTCTTGAATAGTTTTCTCAACTACTGAATTGTGCCATGGAGGAAGAAATATTTTAATAATCTTTAAACTGATTGCTAATATGTATTGTTTTTAAATTTTTTCATTTACAAAGAATATGTCTTGTGTTTTCATGATTTTTAAGTGGCATAATTTTCTGTTGATGCAAGTGATACTTTTAAATTCATATTTCATTCTGTGCATCATGACAGAAGTTTAGTCCAATATGTTCTTGATATATCAGTTCATTATTCAGCAGATCATTGATCATTTCTATAATGCATTTTTCCAGCTAATGCAAAGTTGTGTATTAAACTGAATATAGCTTTTAGATTAATCATTTGTTCTAAAATTGACTTTAATATATTATGGAAATTGTAAAAGTGTGAATTTGTTAGAATCTAGATGATATTCTTGTCACCACTGTGTAAGAGAAATTAATCTAAATTTTTTCAGTTCTTACTCTTAGACTCTAAATACTTGTTTAGAAGTATATTGCAGTTGCATATCTAATAAAACGTGATGCAATAAATTTTCATTAATACCATTCTCTTATTCATTGTTTCTTTCTTTAAAATATAGATGCTTAAGTCACGGTGTTGATCAAAAATTATTGAATTTTCTCTATATCACTGTAATTAGGGAAAAGTTGAGACAATTGAATGGAATTATCATATAGATATTTACCTAGGCTTCTTCCTTGCAATGATTTCTGATGGGTAAAGGAGTCTATTGTCATGTGGTGGGTAGTATAATCCAGATATGCGTTCACTGATATTCTTTATTTTTTGTTCTCTGAGAGAATGCTGGTGCCAGTTTGACTTCAGTTTGGTGCACACGTCAGCCAATGTATTTTTAGATTCACAGCTTATGTCTCAACTTTTCCAGGAGTGAAAATATTAATGCTATTGCATACTCGGTATGCATTTTGCATTGTTGCTCCAATGCATCATCAGAAAAAGTAGTTATTTTGTGGCAGGCACAGATGTTAATGTGCTGCGATCCGTGCAGCACATTAGGCTTAACAAACAATTTCTATTAAACTGCAAAAAACATAATTCTGTGCATGAATATAATTTGTAATGTTCACAAATTGGGGTCAGTGAAACATTGATTGTCATAAAGGAAAAAAAAAAAGCAATTTTTGGTGCATGAATTTTTAGCTTTCTACTTAACTGGATTCATACAGCACCATAACTGTTCTTGATACTTCTGGAACAGAGGAATGAGCAGGAATTCACCCGCATGTTGAAAAAATTCCAAAATGGTAATGCCACTAATATTTATAAATAGGGTCCCTGGTATTTAAATCATAGTGATTTTTATCATTTTAATAAATATCTCATTCTATGGTTTTTGTATTTTATATTTTTGGAAGCATAAGTCACAAATAAAGGAGCTTAGGAGATATTTACACCCTCTACACCCCTGCTGATCTGTCACTGCTTTTATACAGTGCACCCTTGCTTCCTATACACCCTAACCCAGATTTCTCACCTACTGACCACTACCATTTTTGAAGTATTTTCAAATATACTAATAAGAATATGGCTGGAAAAATTCCATTCATTTGTAATTAGGAAAAAATATGGTGAATGTGTACCTTGTCAGCATATATATGTGGTACTGTAGTATATTTTGTCTTTCTGGACTTGAGATTACACATTTTTTTAACTGATGGTTAATATCTTTTTACTTTTGGTAATTTATTTTTCTTGGTTAATGTTATTTTGAACCTACTAATAGATAAAATGGAAATTGAGTAAAATCAAACTGAAAATGTAAAAAAAAATAATTTACAGGCATATAAAGAAACATAAATATAATATTCAGTTAAAAAGAAAGTTTGTGAAAATCAATTACATATGTTTAAATGTGTATGATTGCAGATGTAGTTATTTTGCTGTGAGGAATTAGAACTTTCTTTGTGATGATATCCAAAAAACATTAAATTCCGGTATACTTCAGATGCCATTTCTGGTAAATCAAGGAGTTGTAGATAAAAGAAATGCATTAAAGCATCAAAATAAATCATAGTTGAAATGACTGATGAATTTTTTTATGATGGCAATAATATTCCATTTAATACCCTAATTGGAAAATTTGAATTTTGTCTTATGTATCGGCTGAATTATAATTTATGTTAGATGATAATCAGAGATAGAACCATAGATGCACTTTAGGGATGCACAACCATTTTTAATCTGATGAATATCAGAGATATGTAGTGATATGGACTTTCTGCAGGCTACACTGAAGATACAAGGACTTCTCTGAAAGGTGGCAAAATATTATCAGGTTCTCTTTTTATTCCAAGCACATATCTCTTTTATTTTTATAATTAATAGACAAAAATCTATTGATCCACATACAATAGCTTCCTCAATTCATAAGATGACAATGACAGAACATCAATCAATAAAGTTTTCAAGCTGCAATATACAGTTGGTAACTTTTCTGTCATTCAGTATGATAACTAAAAACTGTTTTCCAAAAAAAAATTTATTTATAAATTTCCCAGCTGTAACTATTCCAACTAATTTGCTTAGTTGCTGAATCATTATTATATATTTGGCAGCGAAGTGTGATGGTGTGAACAGCACTAATCCTAGCCTGATGATAACAGTCCAATATTTCCATTTAGTCTTTTCAATACCTCCCTTCTTCCCATGTCATTCCAGTGTCCCATGTTGTCATGAACCATAAACAACTTTAGGATTGTGCATCCCTAGTTTTGTCTTCTCATGATTTGGTTAATTAACATATGAGGTATTCTTCACTTTCATTTTTTTTTTTTCATTATTTAAATTTGTTATTAATTCGTATTTTCTGAATAGTTGTATAGAAATAATATTCCTACTTAAGAAGTTGTTAAGTTTCTCTGAATGTTTATATATATATAATTATATGTTACGAAACAGTTATATCGAAATATATTGTGCCATAATAATCGTTGGTTTATGTGAGCTTTCAAATGTACTGAGCAGTGATTCTAATTTACTGCAATTATGCAATCAGTTTCTGTATTAAATATTTAAAAAAATATTAAAAATGCCATTCCATAAGGAGACAAATATTTTGAATAGTTTAAAAAATATTTAGAAAACATAACTAATAAATGATAAATATGGATAACAATAGAAAATTATGTCTCACGAAAATTTCTTTTATCGTCAATTTTTTTTCTGTACAGAATAACCATTTTGATGTGTGAAAAAACTAAGTTTCCCTATTTTGAACATTTCAAACGATAGGCATCTATTTTGAATCCTTCAAATGCAGTTCTAGATTTCTTTAATATTGAGTCTGTCTGAAAACAGTTGAGATATTAGTTGATATTCTCAGAAGTCTATTCAGAATTCATTGCTCAGACTTACTAAAGTTTTTCTTCATTAATTCTGGTACCTGGTATAGAATTAGATATTAATGTCCATTCAGTAGTCCTCAAGCAGTTGAATAATTATGCAATAAGTAACAGTTCACTTTCATTGGTGCATAACTTGAACATGAGAACTGTTGGCAATAGCAGGTTTAAAAGGTAAAACCCAAATTATCTCCTGTGTGAAGACTCCTACTATTCTCTTAGCATTTATTGAAATAAAATACATATAACTTTAAAAGTAAGTGGTGTGTGTTAAATAGATTGCATTGTTTTATAATATTTATCTTATTCAATATAAGGTTTATATTTATTTTAGGTGAGGGCATAAGAGTCCCACAGAATAAGTTTTGAAGAAAAGCGTTTTATAGCCCAAAATTTAGCAGAATGTATCTAGAAATATTTTCAGGAACCAAACCCTTGTGCTGCTTTCTTAAACTGCGGTTATACTTTGTTCTGCATTTGTTATTAGATAACATCATGCTCTGGAATGCTCTTTTTAATTAGATATTTGTTCACACCATGTTATATTTTACATAGCTTAAAAAAATATCCAATTGGCTTGGAAATATAAACAAATTTCTCATATTTTCAAAATATAAAAAATGATTTTGGGAAATAAATTTTTAATTTAAAAAGAACATAGCTAAAAACATTTTGCAATGCTTCTGTCTTGTTGGTGAAAGTAATAAAGTTTTTTAATGTGGTTGAAAGGAAAAGTTGTTTCAGTCAGTGCTTTCTGACAACAATATGTCGTTGAGACCCGTTTCTGCCCCTCATTTTGAAAGCTCTTTCAGCTCATTTCATTGTGATAACCTCTGCGTCTTTGCTCAGCATTGAATACTAAGAGACCATTAGTAACAAAACCGTTTTACCCGTCAACATGAGCAAATATTAATCTTTACATTCAGGCATTCTGAAAGGATATCAACTTAGCATGAACGACGCAACGTAAATTAATTTATCGAAGTTTATTAATTTATCGAAGTTTTCGGAATTGTAATTGCTTTTTACCATGTTTTATTCATAAACCAGGGGCTTTAAACAATTCAATAGATATCCCAAAGTTGGAAACCACTGGTTTAAGTTACACTGCCACCACTTTCTTTTCCATCAGATTATTAGACATTATGAATCTATGATTGCTGGACCTTAAGCCATATTCTTGGCCATTATCTCCAAAATAAAAGTGAGCCATTTCTGAATTCAACACTTCATCAAAATAAGGATTATTTTCCACCGATTTAGTTTTGCTCTATGTATTGCAGAATCCCCAATTGAGTTAACTTTAATAATCTAGTCGTTAAATTATAATCCACATCAGCATTTTTACGAAAAGCCTTATAGTGATTTGTGTACATCGAGTATTCTTCGTTTCATGTTTTTAATCACAAATAAGATAAAAGAAGTATCTAATTCAAGTAACGAAGCTATTTGTGTCATAAAGTTATTTATATACTGCATGCATTTCAAATGTAGCTGATGGTTTGAGCATTTCCAAAAGATTATTTTTTGTTTTAATAGGTATGAGTTTTCATGAGCAATAGTATGCATAACATTTTTTTTTTCTTCCAAAACTTATGTTATCTCTGTCTCCCTCCCTAATAACTTGGGTTTTTCTGTGAGTTTCTTAGATCAGAATGGACTAAATACTTCTGCTATCATATTCATCCGTAGGGAAGCAAAATTTTTAGACATCCCCCATTTTTTACTTTTTTGCTTAACTGAAATGCTAATTATATGCAATTGAAATTAAGGAAATGGTTTGCATTCTGAAAAGGTTGTCTTCCTGTAATTTTAATCTTTTTTGTTTAAATTATTAGTGCTATATTTAGTCTATTAAAATGAAGTTCGCTGTCTTTTATTATCAACGTATTTCATAATGTAACGTCTTTATGTTTCAAACATTGTTACCTGTTTCTTGCATACAAAACTATAAAAGTTTACCTTGATGAGACCATTTTTTATAAGCTTAATGCTGTAGGGTAAGAGTGTTAATTCACTTGTGCATTTCAGTTATAGTTTGTCACATGGACGAAATCTGGAATTTTCATCAAAATCTAATGCAGCATTCTCTTATACCTTTTACAGTCGTCACAATTTTTTGATTGAAATATTCTAGAAATCTAGGTCATAGGGAAATATTTGATATCTACTGCTACTGCATTTTGCATTGCTGTTTATGTCTTTCATTGATGTTTAAGCGGTTTGTATTAAAGCTTTAATTATTTGTAAAAATCATGTGGTCTGTTGGCTTATTCTATCCTTTGTTTCAATCATTGCGAAATGTTTTTTTGTAAGAAAAACCAGTACTTATCCATATGCATCGTTTTATGTACCAATCAAATGTTACCTAACAGTACACATTGAAAAATCGAATCTTCCAGAAAGTGAACGTAACATATGAAAATTATAATTGTTTCCTGATCATTATAATGCACAATAAAATTTCATTCGAAACCACAGAACCGAGTTATTTTGTGTTAATTTGTTTTGGGTTTGAACGTGGGTTGGGTTCTACAACGACACTGCACAGTCAACACCTGGGGTGCTTGCACAGTAGGCCTTTGAGTGTTGACTATTCAGATCCTTTAGCTTTTCAGTATTCATGTGATACCCATCCCTTGAATTTCATAATAATCACATGGTGTCCATCCCCTGAGCTGTTTAGTATTCACATGACACCCATCCATCTAGTTCTCCAGATTCATGTTGACACCCATGAGTGTTGGCAGAAATTTTTTTTAAACAAATGAATGCTTCAAGACAGAAATATTTAGGTTAAGCGCCGTTCATTAATGATTACAGTTGCGAAACTTTCGTAATTGGTTGGGCTTGCTCTAATTGCAGTTCAAAAGTGCCATGAATACAAAGTCTGCAGTCCACAATTTTGTGAGCATAGTATTTTCGAACCCTCTTATTAATGATTTAGCTTAACTTTATTTCAAATGTGGAGGCAGTAAAGTATACTCAGAGCTAAGAAAATGGTAAGATCGGTTTGAGATGACAAAATTGATTCGATACTTGAGGCAGCGAAAAATCGGTTGTAACAACAAAGAGAGAAAGCTCACCTGAGGTGCAAAGGTAAGTTTATTTGGAGCAATGATTTCTCTTGGGCGGCAAAATATCTTGGGTCATTGTTGGCTCCGTCCCATAGATATAGGAGAACTACATAGTGCATTGGCAACAAAACACTCCTACCTGGTGTGGAGGTGGATTGGTAGCATGCCAGGCTCATAATTTGCAGGTCTAGGCCAAAAGTGCAGCATAGTTCGAAAATCTAGGCGAGCGTTGAGATTTTTCTCATGGACTTCGAAACCCATGGATTCACCCATGGACTTCGAAAGGCCGCCATCTGTGGAATGGGATGTTAAGCTATGGACCCCTACTCTGGCAGCACTTGTAAGAAGTCGCGTTACTCTAATAAATTTCCAGTTACCTATCTCTCTATTATACATTTGAATTTATCTGCATAAATCTTTTTATTTGCACTAAATGGTTCTTTTGGTGCAGTGGTCTGATAGGTCCCTGGATACGCAGCTGCTGAATAAAAAATATTTCGTTGGCAGAATCGATAAATATCTATCTGATGATCCCAGAACGAATGCAAGGGGAAAACAATTTTTCTCTACGATTCTTTTATATATATATCTTACATTCGGTAAATAAAATGACCTATAGATTCTGCTAAGGACAAAAAAAAACGGCTTTATACTGGAACCCTAAATTGGCAATGCATTTGGAACACATTCCCGGTACTCTTTTGTGATATTATCGGGCTAATTTTAAACTTACTTATCTCCTTACTGCCGTCCCGTGGCCGAGTGGTTAGCGCGCTTGGCTACTGATCTAAGGGACCTGGGTTCGAGCCCCGGGTTAAGGCATGGATGTTGGTGTTGTTTTCTGCTGAGGTCCTGCCATCCTCACAGACCTTCTACTGTGGCATATAAACTGACAGGCTCCTGTCAGACCTCTGTGGCAAACAGCTGCTTGAGGGGGTATTTTTATTTTTTTTTTTTATCTCCTTAAAAAAACAATATTAAATGTATTTGCAATAATACATTCTTTGGAGTGAGGATACGATTCTAGGTGTGGTGATACAATCCTAACCTCTAACAAAGAATATATAAGGAGAAGAATGAAAGGCTTCTTGTATCCGGAGCTGGGTCACTACTACTGCTCTGAGCTCCAGATACACACTGCTGTGAAATGTGCTTACAGGGGCAATGTAGCAAAACGGTTGTTGGTAGTCTATGATTGAATAATCTCTGCGCATGCGTGATCTGTGGCTTTTTAGCACGTTGCTTCTGAACGACATCGGATATGATCTCGAATTTCAGGTACGTTGAGCGTTTTTTTTTTCTCCTTCAGCACTTTGATATATTTGCTACTCCAAACAAATTGTTAATAAAAACTTGATTTGTAACAATATAGATGTAGTTTTCCAAATGCAAGCATTACCAGAAGCATGTGGTTTACTTTAAGCCGTGCCACGATGTCAAGCAGTACTTGTTGCCATTCCCTCTATAATTATATAATTAATTCCAGAATCATATGCAGGATTAATAAGCGACTGATGCTTACAGATTGATTATCAGTTTTACATAATTAGCGATTAAGTAAACTTTCGTTATGATAAAGCTAAGCTTGTGGCGGACTTCGGTCTTGTTCGTACCGCGTACTCTGGTCCTACTCTTGCCGCAGAAAAGTGCTTGCCATGCAGCATAGTTATTGAGCGCCGACATGTGATTCCATAATCGCAAAGCAACAAGGAATATGGATTTCATTTTCAGCATATTTGTAATTCACTTGAAAAGGCATGATTTTACTATCTTATCATTTATAATTTCAAAATCTAAAAGAGGGGTTTTACATTTTGCAAACGTTTGCAGCTTCCCTGCAGCACAGCATGTGTATATGGAAGCCTTCATTTTTCTCCTTATATATTCTTTGCCTGTAAGCGGTTATTTTTCAGTTCAGAATTTAATAAAGATTTTTACTGAATTTGATTTCGGATTTTTTTCTTCTTGACCCCTCCCTTACCTGTGGAACCTACAACCCTATTTTTGGCATTAAGTTTATTATAAGTTTATTGCTTGGCACCCGAAATTTAAGCAATCCAGCTTTTGATTTGTGATTGGGAACGTTACATAGAGTGCATTGTGGTGATTAGACGAGAAAATCATATTTCAGGTCCATTTGAGGACTCGAATTTGAAAACCACAACCCCTGGATAGTTGATTTCATTCCATATATATATATTTGTTGTTTGGGTTGTTTTACCTCTGGGCGGCAATTTTTTGCACACAATGGGCTAAATGGTCAGACCACATGGACCCCGAAGGCTCAGAGAAGGTTGGGGGAGGGGACCCACTGGAACAGCTGTTGGGAGACAGATGGTAGCCTCCCATCAAGGCCATCCAGCGTGTTCTTAAACGTGCACAGATTATGGCTCTCCCACACACGGAGCCACTGCTTAATGTCCCATCCGACGGACGGCGGTCTTTCCAAGCCCATCGGTGTCCCCTACTGACCGTGGGCAGGGCGGGGGATTTTGCGGAGATAAATCTCAACGCTGACCCAGCTGGGACTCGAACCTGGGAACTGCAGATTACAAGCCTGACGCGCTACCGACTGAGCCACCCCCGTCCCCTATATATATATTATATATATATACTGGCCACGTGTTTAAAAGCTTATGAGCTGCTGCCACCAGCAATTACTAACACAAACGCAAATTTCATCCTCATAGTAGGTTAATTTTTCTGCGAACTAGATATATCTAGTAAAAGATGATCTATCAGACACCATCTGGATACAATCTACAGGGTGAATCTGAAAAAGTGGGCAAAACTTTACGGGGTGGTAGAACGCAGCTATACGAGCAATATTCGTCATAGAATGTATGGTCGCAACGCAGCGGTGAGAAGTTAAAAGGTAGTTTTCCACTGTCACATTTAAAGAATGAACACAAGAAGGAGAGGAGATACTTCAGAAAACATTTTATTAACAGGAATGTAATTGAGGTACATGCTCAAAGAAATTGCTCAAAAGAGCTGCCGGGAGCTGTAATGCAGGCTTCACACCTGCGGGATAGGGACCGACGCACATTTGCGAAGACACCAGGCATTTCCCGAATATCGCCGGCAACAACGGCGATCCTGCGACTAGATCCATATCGGTTTCAATGGGGCACTCGTAGATTAGGCTTTTCATATGGCCCCACAGGAAAAAGTCCAAACACGAGAGATCCAGCGATCTTGGTGGCCAAGCTATGGGACCACCTCGACCAATCCATCGCCCTGGGAACGTTGCATGTAAAGTGTTCCGCACATCTAAGCTGAAGTGTGCAGGCGCACCGTTGTGCTGGAACAACATTCTCGACCTGCTGGGGGTTGGAATCGGACGCAGCAGCTCCGGCAACACCTCTCGTAGGAATATGTTATACGATTTGCCATCCAGACGGTGTGGCAGGAGGTATGGGCCAACCAAATGGTCATGGAGGATACCTGCCCAAACATTTACAGAGAACCGCTGCTGGAACGAATGAGGATGTGTGGCATGCGGGTTCGTAGATGCCCACGTGTGTGAATTGTGGGTATTCAAAACGCCCTCACGGGTGAAAGTGCACTCGTCCGTAAACAGAACATGTGTACCAAAATCCGGCTGCGCTGCATTCTGCTGGAGGTACCAACGTGCGAAATCGACACGTGGCTGATAGTCCGCCGGTGACAACGCTTGTACCTTCTGCGTACGATAGGGGTGCATTCCTTCCTCCTGTAGCACACGGCAAACCGACATTTGGGACACGTGTACTGCACGGGAAACCGCTCGCGTGCTACATCCCGGTCGCTCTTCCACCCTACGCAGAATGTCCTCTGCAAGTTGCGGCGTCCTGACACTCCTTTCACGCCCTGCGTCTTGCTTGGCCGCGGCGAAGGATCCCGTTTCACACAGCCGCCGATGCAAACGCTCGAAGGATTTCCGAGTGCATCTCATTGGAAACCGGTCGCGGTAAAGTCTCTGTGCCTCACTTGCATTCCCGTCCGCCGCACCGTACACAAAGTGCATATCCGCCATTTCGTGGTTAGCATAACCAGTCATCCTCTCGGCAATTCACGGTAGAAATGCCGTTGGGTGCGAGGACCGAGCTTTTATACCATTTCCAACGCCACCTAGCGGCTCGCCGTTTGCTAGATACTTTCTATGACTAGATACTTTCTATGACGCCCATACTTTCTATGACGAATATTGCTCGTATAGCTGCGTTCTACCACCCCGTAAAGTTTTGCCCACTTTTTCAGATTCACCCTGTATATTGGATATGCCCTGCTATCGTTCTTTCCTATTTTTGATATCTTCACTATCTCTCTCATCAATTAGGCTCTACAACGTTGCTACAAACAATGAACAAATTTCAATCAGCGGATATAATCTGAATCGTTTTTCAGAAACGTACTAACAAAATGCAAACGTCAAGAATTTTTGGTTTGAAGGAAACAAATAGGAATAAGTTATTTGCATTCTTACCAATGAGATAGATTCTTACCACTGTGGTTATTTGGCTAGTAGAGTTTAACAGCGCCTATTAATACCGCCAAGCCAACCAACATGGATTTAATTAAAATACTGTGTACACCTTCTCCAACTCCATCTTCAAAGCCTTTCCTACCTACATATCAACACTAAACTTTTTCTCTGCCATTTTTTTAAACAGTTTGTTTTAGAGAATCAAACTGAAGTTTCATTTTTTAACAAACTAAAGTTATTTAGCATTAATTTCATATTATTCCTGCTCCAATTTAGTTTTCAGCCTTTATAATCCTACTTTTTGATTTTCAGAGTTATATGCTTATTATTGGTTTATTGCTACTGAAGACTAATTTTAAGCTTTTAATGGTGAAGAAAGATGAAATAATCGTTGCAACCCGGTTATTACATCCGATGTCGATAACCCAGTGAGTGTTCCGACTAATAAATATGTTACTTCCATAGTTACCTCACACTATTAGGGTCATTAATGATTTAATCAATAAATAATATCCACAGAGTTAAATCCACGTCGTAGAAACTTTTTTCACAGAACTATATATTGATTTTTTGACTTCAAAGTCAACATTGACTCTCTGGATATTATTTATTACTTAATTTTTTTTTAAATTGACCATTATCTGACCACATGGTCTCAATGTTCTCTAGTGTTTCGTTAATTGTTTAAAATCAACGATGAAAATTTTTTTTACAATTCCGAATTTTGAGTAATTTGTTTCAAGTGCCAATAAAATAATTAAATTTTATATTTAAGCAGGATATCGAATATGGAGAACGATTGTATGATTATATTAGCATAACAATATCTCAACATCTCAACTATGGTCCCGAACCCTAACTGAAACCGTAGCTGTGTTATATGCATACATCTTGTTTACATTTTGGTTTGCATTGAGGGTTGTTTGTGATCCTTTTTATTTTTTGCATAATACTGTCATCTTTGAATCAAACTGTGTATTTCATATAGATAAAGGTTAGTAAATTTACCCCGTGTCATCTCGCAATTTTTTTATTTTGGTGTATAAATTGTGTATAAATTATGTATAATTTTGTTTGACTTTGTCATGGTTCTTGATTATTAAGTATTGCATTATATTGGCAATTGTGAAATAAAACAATGTTTGCAGGTAATGTTATAAATCAGTGGCTCTCAACCTTTTATGCTTCACGTAGCCCCTGGAAATGTTTATGTAACTGGCGTACCCCTTGCATAAATAGATAAACTATAGTTATAGTATAACAATGGGAATAAAATAAAACTTATATATATATAACATATATCTAGCGACTTTTGAGCTCTCATGGCGTACCCCAAAACATTTTACCACATACCCCACATTGAAAATCCCTATTATAAATAATTGCTTTCAAATATCTGTCCGGCAGCAGTTTTTGGTGTCACAAGTGGTAACACGTAACGTGTATTAATTAAAAAATGTAAGTGAATAACGTAAAGTATGGTAGCGATGATTTGGCCTCATAAGTAAGTACTGAATGTTGTAGACGAATTTTCATAGTTCATGCATAATATCTCTTATTGTATTAAGCCAAAAATGTGGGATGATGTTTTGGACACTTTAAGGGTAAATATTTAATATAATTTTTTCCTACACTTTTTGGGGCTTTCATTATGTACATTATTAAAACTATCCTGAAATTATAGGTTTAAGTTGTTGTAAATGTTTGTAAAATTAGCCTCCAATAAGGGGCTCCCTACACCAGAAAATGTATATCGTCAGAGACATTAAATTTAACAGGCCAAAGCACATAAGTTTTGACTAGAGAGTTTTCACTAAAGAGCAAATTTAATTCCACATTCAAAAAAATAATTTTAATCTGAGCATATTGCTGAACAAAGATTTTTTTACCCTGCATGTATAAAAATATATTAAAAAAAATGGGCTGGGATGGCTCAGTCAATAGCATGCCAGGCTCATAATCTGCATTTCCCAGGTTTAAGTCCCAGCTGGGTCATCATTGAGATTTATCTCTGCAAAACTTTGTTCTCTGCCCATAGTCAGTAGGGGACACCGATGAGCTTGGAAAAGCTACCGTCTGTCAAATGGGATGTTAAGCTGTAGCCCTGTTTGCAGGAGAGCCATACCCTGTGCATGTTAGAGAACACACTGGATGGTCTTGACGGAAGGCTACCATCTGTCTCCCAACAGCTGTTTCAGTAGGTCCTCTCTCCCAACTTTCTCACAGCTTTTGGGGTACTTGTAATCTGGCCATTGTGTACAAAAAAGTACATTTGTGTACAAAAAACACTTGGAGGTAAAACAACCCCCTCCCCCCAAAAAATAAAAAAAATCACATCGGAGGTAACTATTTCAACCAGACAATTTATTTTCACACTTGAAAAAAGCCCTAATACGTAACACTGTAAACTCTTTTAGGTTACTAAATGAAACAGAATTACCGAAGTGTATACAGATTAAGTGCTTCTGTGAGAGGGCATAAAGCTTCAGAACCTACTATCCTCTAGTGGTTGTTGTTCAGAGCTACAAAACAAATTGGCTCCAAACTGAGACCCCCCCCCCATACATACATTTAATGCTCACTTTTTTAGGTACAGATTTAAGTTAGATATGATGATATTTTTTAATTATCTTTGGTCACATTTAAACTTGTTTAAGAAGTGACTGAGCTACTATTGACATAAAATAAAACTACTTATTCAAATGGTTACTCTGTACTGGAGTCTTGTTTTAAACAAAGATTTAGTATGCATAGCTGTTAGAATACTTGAATTAATAATTTAAAGATATATGTTACAATACCCGACAATCAAGTGATTGCAAGTCTCCTGATTAAAAATTCTTTTGTTGAAAACCTGCATGGGACACTCCTATTTATATTTTTGCCACCACAGTTAGGAGTCTTCTTCCTGGTCTCCTGCACAGATGGCTTGTGGATGTTTCTGTTCTTGGCCATCATCTATTGTTTCCTGGCACAACTCTGTGGCATCAAACATTAATTAATAGATTCTGAAAAAAAATTCATTGCCGCCACAGCGGGAATCGAACCTGCATCTCTCCAGATTCATGCCAGTGCGCGCTACCATTGCACCACGTGTCGGACAACGAATATTTTCAGAATATGTTCTTCCTTCTTATATTCTTCAGAATATGTTCAGAAATCTTCTTCCTGAGATGTGACTGAGACAGCGCCATCTATACTCAAGGAGATGCAACATTTTCAGTTGTTGCTATTGATTATCAGATGTTAATGAGAAGGTCACTAACGCTACCGCATTAAATATATGATTAAAAATCAATCCAAAGTCTTATACACCACAGACTCAAGAAAGTAAGACTTTTACTTTATAGTAAGATATTTTACATATGCATTTTAGATCAATCTTTATCTGTGATCACTATAAAGACAATACTGTTACGGTACCCACAGGCTACTGGCTGCCCTTTAGCAAGGTAGGAGTCACTCACAGAATGTGTGTACATATACCCTTATGTCATAAATCCCTACCCAACCACTCGTGGCATTGTAAGGAGAATAGTTTTTAAGAGGTAGGGTTTTTTTTTCTACAAAAAAGCTTTGATTCATTTACTGCAAAAATAGAGATGTGTTTCTAGCACATTAAGCTTCAGTTTATTTATTTTTATTTGCTTACTACTGATAGCACCTCCTTTATTGCTTTATATTCAAAGGTAAATAAAAATTTAGTAGCCCTCGAATAATTAAAAAAAAGTAGCTAATTAAAAGTAGTTAACCCCTAAATTAAAAGTAGCCCCCAGTGTGAAAAAGTTTTGGCACTCCAGGTTGTAGGTGCTGCTTTGTGCACATATGCAAAATCCATTTTGGTAGTCATGCCCAACTGAACCATTCAGCAATAGCCATATTCCCCCTTGCTCCAATGGCACCCAGATTGAGGTTAAAGTTCTCTGTATTCAAGGCCTTTCCTAGTGCCAGTGGCTTTCCAATGAGGTGTATTAAGGTGGCAGTGAACATTTTGATTAGAAAGGTCCAAGGATCTTTACACTGTTTAATAAAATGGTCCACAGCTACAAAAAAATAAAAATTACTGGAGGACAGCCCATGTAAACTTTAGGAACGACTTTTTTAGAGTTTATAGTATTGTGTCTGTATTAAAAGCTACTGAACTAAGGTTTTTTTAAAGTGTAGATTGTTGTCTAGTAATACCAGTCATATTTACCTGCAGGTGTGGCAAGGCACAAGATTACAACACTCTTGCAGAGGCAAAAATTTCTTGCCTCATTTGCAGTCTATTAGCCACTTTCAGGTAAACACTCTTTAAAATATTTTGATGTAAACTGGGATGTTTGATATCTATTCACTAGATGGACCACCCTGTTCTTTTTACTGTCTGAATTGCTTCCATGTATTCTCATTAAACTACCTACCAATTATCACAGCACTATCTCTGTTTGTCACAGATCCACAGACTTTGAAATAGGGTAACATTATAACCACCCTGTGTGTGTATAAATATATTTTGGCAGAGGTAGGAAGAAAAAGTATTAAAAAATATTACTGTTTTTTTTTCTTCATATTTTTGTTTTTAATTTTAAATGTATTTGTACAACTTTTGGATCTATAATTTATCAAAACATACCTTGAATGCAAGATGCAAGGGGGGGAAAAGTAAACCAAAATGTGGCAAAAAATGACTAAAGTTAGTGGGCCTACACTTTAAGTCTTTTAGATTACCCATGATTTTTCTACACCACCATGAGGGAAATCCATTATTCAAATGGTGAAGTCTTTTTATGTCTATATGGTAGGAACATTAAAGGATTATGCTGGATAATTAATTTGTGGTTATCAAAATTTCATTTTTATATCATTTGAAAAGTTGTGTTTTGGTTGCTATCTCCTGAATATGAAATTAGAATCATTTCTTCTCATAAGTTGCTCTGTACTATTTGCCAGCTGAACTAATCTACCTTTCCAAGATATTTTCATAAAGTATTGATTGCAACATCATATGATAGAAGCAGCAGACCATAAAACAATTTTCCACTACCCATAATATGTTAGTCTTGTAAAGGAAGTTCTTCAGATCTTACTAAGAACCGTCGAATAAAATCTTTTGCAATGAAGTAATTAGTTGAAAAATTGGTCTGAATCAGGATGTAATATAAAATTAGTGAGTAATTCAGCTCCACTAAAAAAATATATTTTTTTTAGTGGACTGACTATGATTCATGCAGTACCCTATAAAGAGAAATAATAACTATAACCAAAAGCTGTGACTAAATCTGTTTGTAACATCTTTAAATGTATTAAAGTCTATTCAAGACCAAATAAATACTGCTTCAAGCATCTGCCTGATCTGCAGGAGCCTGTCAGTTTAATATGCCATTGAGAAAATTTGTGAGGAAGGCGAGATCTTGGCAGAAAGACGGCACAAAGACTTACTGGGGATAGAACCCAGCTCCCTTTGATCAGTAGCAAAGCGTGTTAACCATTTGGCCACCCAGGATTAAAAGAGTTCAATACAATTTTTTGAGATGAGAAATTGAAAGGTAAATAATGCCAACTTCACAATGACCCTTTGAATTGCAATAGCAGAACTGAAAATACGTATCCAGAATACACAGAGGAATGTGTAACAGGAATTGAAAATTCTAACCTATTATCATCATTTAGCAGAAACAGCCATAAATAAAATGTAAAACCAGTGCTCAGTATGTTTTATCATTGATTATACTGAATTTTTTAACTTTTGCAATACTTTGGAAATATCTGTGTGCAGTAGTATAATTTAAAAAAAAAAAAGCCCACTGCCTTAGTAAATACTTTTTAATAGCCTCATCATGGCTATTTTTTACCATAAAAAAACTAGCAGTAACTCCCACACAACAGTATTTTGTGGAAGTGTGGCAGGCAGATAAGAATAAAGTCACCAGACCTTTGTATGAGCAAAAACTTGAGATTCTGTAGTTTCTCAAGTAATGGGATTCTAAGTGTGGAGGTATGTTTATCACCACAAAAATGTTAATTCATTGGTGCTGGTTAGTGGGAATTTCAGATGGGAGAAAGGGAGCATTTGTTCCCCTAGGAAACATTGAAATCTTGCTTATTGACATTTGTGCATCTTTAAAATAATAGTTTTAATTTTAATAAGTTGTTTTATACTATGCTAGAATTGATAAATATTTGAAATTTTGATGTTTGTGCTTCATTTAAAATCTAAGTAATTTCAGAATAAATTAAAAAAGATATCTTTCTAAAATTGTGTATATTAAAACTAAAGATGATAGCTTAAATATTTAGTAAAACCAATGACACTGTGGATATATACAGGGGTTTATCAAAATAATGGAAACACTGATGGTGACTGGAGTACATGCAATGCGCTGTATGCATATCACAAGGACAACATCATGTGTGATGTGAGGTATATAAAGGAGAGAAGTACGGTGTCAGCTATCACGTAGTGCCACAGATGCAGGTGAAGCAGCTGTTGTGTAATCATCAACATTGTCAGATCTCAGTGACTTCTAAAAAGGCATGATCATTGGTGCATGTCTTGAAGGAATTTCAGTAACCAGAATGGCAGAAATAGTAGGTGTAACATGAGGAACTGTATCAAAGATTATGCTACCTGTCAAAAGGGATGGTGTTGCCTCCAAACGTGGAAATTGTGGATGTCATACGAAGTTGTCAGATAGAGATTTGCAAACGTTGACACAGATTGTACAACAGAACAGAACCACTGCACCACAAATAGCAGCAAAGTTAAACACCAGTCGGAATGCAATTTCTGTCATAACAGTTCTTCGGGAACTTCATCATGCTGGTATTTATGGTGATGCTGCAATCCACAAACATCTGATTACCAACATCAATGCAACCAAACATTTAAGGTGGTGCAAAAGGCATAAAAACGGATGCTAAAGACAAGCAACGTGTCATCTGGTCTGATGAATTGCGTGTCACATTGATTCCCACCACTGGTAGAGTGCACATCTGACAAAAACCTGCAGATGCGTGCCACCCTGACTGTTTGGTTCCAACTGTGAAGCATGGAGGTGGATCCCTGATGCTGTGGGATTGTCATGGCATTCCTTAGGGCCATTAGTTATTCTGCAGGGACTGTTATCTGTCACATCTGCAACATATGAATCCATTCTCGGGAACCACCTGCACCCAATGTTGCTGGCATTGTTCCCTAATGACCGTTCCTGGTTTCAAGTGAATAATGCACCCATGCATTGTGCAAAATGTGTCTAGTTGTGGTTTGCAGAGCATGAAGATGAGGTACAGCAGCTATCCTGGCCACCTCAATATTTTTGAACATTTGTGGGAATATCTGGAGTGCAAGGTCAGATCACACTTTTTACCTCGATCATCACTGGCACAGTTGGGCCATATTTTACTGGAAGAATGGTTCCACATTCCATTACCATATGTGCATGACTTGTATAAGTCTATTCCACATTGAATTGCATCTGTTCTGAATGGCCAAGGTGGGCCTACAGCTTATTAATAAAATGTTCTCCACAAACAGTACGTTCATTATTTTGATAAACCCCTGTATATTGCATGTACTAAAACTATTTGGATTTCAACTTGTATAAAACAATTAAATTATGGCCACTTATACAACAATTTATTGCTGAACTCGAATATTTACAAAATTCGGATGAGGTAATTTTACGCATTTTTTTAATGCTAATAAAGTAAAATTATGTACCTATAAATATCAGCGAGATTAGATATGCAGTTATGCACAATATTAAGTCGCACCATGCGTGATTCAACTTCAGACTTTTAAACCTTTGTGTTTCCATTTCTATAGGTGTTGTATTAAGAATAAAATGCAGATAGCAAATGTCCTATCTGCATCCGCAAAACTTTATCAGTATTTGCGTATGTTGGCCACTTCATAACCGTCAAATTTTTACCAGTGCTCAAGTCCGAGTTAAAGAAATCAGTCTAATGGTTTATTAATGACTGAAAAAAATATGCTGTGAAAAATAAAGTTTTTTGTTCGAAAAAAAACATGCTTTACTAGATTTAGACAAAAATTTACTTAATTTTAATTTTGCTAATTCAGAATAAATTTTACTCCTTTAAATGCAGTTATCGGCGATTATGGAAAGACACCTTTTTATTACCAAGTAATTCATTCCTAAAACGTCGTGATCTTCCCAACTAAAATTTTCATTCGACTGGTTGGGTTGTTTTACCTCTGAGCGGCACTTTTTTGCACACCATGGGGCTAAATGGCCAGGTCTCATGGACCCCGAAGGCTCAGAGAAGGTTGAGGGAGGAGACCCACTGGAACAACTGTTGGGAGACAGATGGTAGCCTCCCATCAAGGCCATCCAGCGTGTTCTTTAACGTGCACAGGGTATGGCTCTCCCGCACACGGGGCCACGGCTTAACGTCCCATCCGACGGACGGCGGCCTTTCCAAGCCCATCGGTGTCCCCTACTGACCGTGGGCAGGGTGGGGGAATTTTGCGGAGATAAATCTCAATGCTGACCCAGCTGGGACTCGAACCTGGGAACTACAGATTACGAGCCTGGTGCGCTACGGACTGAGCCCCCCCCCCCATTCGACTGGTATTCCCGTTTTCTACATAACACCTCAGTAATTTTTTTGAATTTATATTCTGCTTTGGCAGCAAAAAGATCGCTCCTTTCACATAAGAAAAGTTATTTGACTTGTGAGTTTATTCCAATGGGCCCTTTTTTTTTAAAGCAAATATCACCATTGAATTTTCAAATCAGCTTTCATTTAATTTTCTCAGTTTTTTCCACTTGTGTCAGCCATCTATAATGCGGTAATGTTTGCTCTTGTTTCTGCATATCTTATCAAATATGATACTTTATCTGCCATCCATGTTAATATAATTTTTTTTTATCCGCTAGGGTTAAGCTTTTATCTGCCGAGAGCTTTTAAATACGGATATCTGCGGATAAAACCCTCTGCGCAGGGCTATATATACATAAACACATATGTATATTATTAAAATATATTTTCACTCTAGGATGGATAGCAATGTATTGAGAGATGGCCGACTCATTGATATAACAGATAGTAGGTGGAGAGAAGAACAATTACCAGATGAAGTTATTGCTGTTCCAGTAATGGAATTACCAGATCCAGAGCCTGACAATGGAAACCCTCAAGAAACTCTTCGAGAACAAGAACAGAAATGGACAGATTTAGCATTAAACAGAATCCATGGACAACCACCTACTACCTCTGCAACATAAGAAGCATTTATAATGTATATAATACTAAATAATGTTAGATATGTTGCTAGTCTTAACTTTAATGAAAAGTGATCAAAGTTCTAAAATAACCTAATTTCTTGAATTCTGCGTTAATATTTCAAACTGTGTCTTGGTTTTTCCTTAAAAAAACTTTTTATTATTGTAAAAGCATTTTATTGAAATATGCATTTTGTATACCTGCCATTCTCACAGACCTACTATGGCAAACAACTGCTTGAGGGGGGGGGGGATTTTTTTTCGAAACCTCAACCATTTTTTTATGTTAATATATATATACACTATTTTGCAAAAAGTGTTTGGACACTTCCATGTTATTAAACCATAAGCCACATTCAGAGTTCCCTAATGTGAAAATATGCTTTTTACAGAAAAATGTTAATGGAGGTAACAAGTCCACTTAAATGCTAAATGTAGATTTAACATTGAAAGAATTACTGAAGGAGTTGAGTGAATAGTGCACAAAATTCATGGGGTGGGAGTGACTCGTTAACTGCAATTCCCAGTTTCGGGTTCCAGCTGGGCCAGAATTGAGATTTATCTATGCAAAACTCCCTGCTCTTCATAGTAGGGAGCTTGAAAAAGCTGATGTCCATCGGGTGGGATGTTAAGCTGAGGCTCTGTGTGCTGGAGAGCCATACCACGTGCACATTAAAGAACACTTGATGAGAGGCTACCATCTGTTTCCCAACAGCTGTTCCAGTGGCTCAGAGAAGGTTGGGGGAGCCCAACCTTCTCTGAGTCCTGGTCCTTGTGACCTGGCCACTTAGCTCATGTTAAAAAAATGTGCTGCAGAAAGCTAAAACAACCCAACACACAATAGGCAAATGGTCAGGTCACAACGACCCTGAAGGTTCAGAAAGCTGGGGGAGAGGACCACCGAACAGCTGTTGGGGAATGGTTGTAGCCTTCCGTCAAGGCCATCCAGCAGGTTCTTTAATGTGAAGAGGGTATGGGTCTCCCACAATAAGGCTATAGCTTAACATCCCATACTGGTGGCAACCTTTCAAAGCCCATTGGTGTTGTCTACTGACTGTGGGTAGGGCAGGAAGTTTTGCAGAGATGAATCTGGGAATTGCAGTTACACATAGCGAGTAATATAAGGAAATGATTTTTGAATAACGTTAACATAATTTCAAAATGTTTATAACGTTAAAATGTAAGGAAATATTTTTTCCGTTATTTGTTTTCACTGCTTTTGTGTTGATACGTTTCCAATTTTTCCTTTGTAAGATACTTGGAGAATTGTGTGAAATTTATGGTTGACGAAAAAAGTCCTTTATTGACTGCTCAATTACATATTCCAAAAGAATTTGGGGAGCACCAGTCTTTTCCACTTTCCTCGTAATTGGCGCTCAAAGAAATGGATTTCTGATAGCCAGTTAAGAGCTGCAATCGAAAAGAAAGAAGGAAAGAAGGAAAAACTTGTAGAAAGAACTATGTAGGTGGAGAAATTTGGGTACAGGATAGAGAATTAGTGGAAAGGACCATTAATGACAGTCGAAAATTTCGGTTTTGGCCTTCCCACCACAACTTCCACTCTCTTCATTATCTCCAGAAATATATCCAATTGTGTATGTTTGCAAATTCTTTAACGGTCTGCCTCGCCCTGTATATATACACAGTCGTATGAGAATAATATGACCACCTACCTAATGGCAATAACCACCCTTGGCCCGGATGACAGCGGCAAGACAACGAGGCATGGATGCAATGAGGCCCTGGAAGTTTGCCAGAGGTGCATGTGCCCATTCGGACTCTAGCAGAGCATGGAGGTTCTGTGGGTCAGCATGCCAAACCTGTCGATCCAAATGTTCCCACAAGTGCTCTGTGGTATTGAGGTTGATCGATTTTGCTGGCCAAGGGAGAACGGGGACATGGATATGTTCCTGGAACCAGTCACACACCACCTTAGCGACATGGCAGGGCACATTGGGCTGTTGGGTTGTTTTACCTCTGAGCGGCACTTTTTTACACACAAATGGGCTAATTGGCCAGGTCACATGGACCCCTAAGGCTCAGAGAAGGTTGGGGACCCACTGGAACAGCTGTTTGAAGACGGATGGTAGCCTCCTGGCAAGGCCATCCAACTTGTTCTTTAACGTGCACAGGGTATGGCTCTCCCGCACATAACTTGACGTCCCATCCGACGGATGGCGGCCTTTCCAAGCCCACCGGTGTCCCCTATTGACCGTGTGCAGGGCGGGAAATTTTGCTGAGATAAATCTCAATGCTGACCCGCTGGGACTCGAACCTGGGAACTACAGATTACGAGCCTGGCACGTTACTGACAGCCACCCCCCGACCCTCATTGGGCTGTTGGTAGACGCCAGGGTAAACGTCCAACATGAAGGGATGCATGTGGTCAGTGAGGATGGACAAGTAGCCATTGATGTTCGGGAACCATCCAGTGGTAACAGCGGTCTCAGCTCATACCAGGAAAACATCCCCCACACATGCGCATTGCCACCGCTGGTCTCGACTGACAGGCGTGTCCGAGTGTTGGTTCTCGTGTGTCTGATGCCATACCCACCACCAACCGTCACTTCCATGGAGTAGAATCCTCGAGTCATCGGAGAAGACAACCTTTTTCCTTCCACTATCCAATGACGGTAGTCCCGTGTCAACTGCAGATAGACCTTGGTTAACATGGGTGCCTTTATGCAGGGTTCACTCTACTGTTATCTGGGATACGTACCTGGGTGACCCAGCGTTCATTTGGTCAATTGCTGCACTGTTGTGCGTCAATTGACCTTTACCAGGCGTTGTCCTCTGGGATCAATAGCCTTTGGGGCTCCATTGTTATGAAGTTTGGAGGTACTCAATGTGCCAGCGGTCTATTCTTGGTACATCCTTACTACACCTCGCTAACAGTCGATTAAGTCTGCTGTTTTCGAGATGCTTCCACCCTTGGTGCAGTAGCTGATGATCATTCCTTTTTGAATGTCTGTCAAATCAGTACCTCTGCCCATTGTTCTCACGTTACACACTGTGGTCATCTGTCCTGGCCAGCTGCTTATGTCTCCGTGTGGTCGACCTTGTCGTGCATTCTGTGACGCACCTGGGTGGGTACACTGTGATTCCTTGGGTGGTCATATTATTTTGATACGACTGTGTATGTTAAGAGAAGGTAGTTCTCATGTTTCATTCGAGCAGTGACGGAGCAGTGACGATGCGTGTCTTGACTTTCACTGTCATCAAATGATTCAACTTCTGCTGGAAATTTACCTTGATTAACCAAAAATTTAGCGGTGAAGGAAAATAATACTAAAATTTTATTGAATAAATTGGAGAGAGTAAAGAGAATTTATACAAAAATATTTTTCGCTACTGAAAAAATCGTGACAAAACGCTGAAAAGACTTGCTAGAATTCTAACAGTGCGATAAGGGTGCCCATTGTTTATTAGATACGAATTAAAAATCTGTATACTGTAGTGGGCAAGCAGGGTCGGATTTCCCTTAAGACATGCCTAGGGGAGCCATCTTGCCTAGGGGAGCACACTTGCCTAGGGGAGCCATCATTATGAGTAAGAGAGCAGTTGCAAGTAATGTAGACTCCGCTTTACGACCCCTCATGTGACCGTTCCACATACATAAATACTCATCAGAAGCCTCAACCAGTGAATCATATGCAGAAAAGCTCTAAAGTAGCAACAGTTTCAAGTAAGCCATCCCAATAAATATTTTAAAGGAAATGTTACAAGAAATTTTTGGTGATTTTTGTACATGTTTAGAATGTGCAGTAATGCACATATTTGCTTTTTTCTGTATTATTTGTTTTTTCATAATAAATGTTTAGAAATGCATATATTTGTGATTCATTTTATTTTTATTCATTTTGATGCTCAAATCTTATGATGTGAAAAGGGTTTCCGAGAACGGAAACCCAATTTATATCATTGCCTCTATGGGAAATGAGGATTCGCCTTATGACAGCTTTCTTAATGCCCGTCTTTCAGAAACCAATTAGGCTGTAAGTGTGGGAGATCTGCTGTACATCGATACTTAGTATAGTAGATTGACAGGCTGCTCCTGTCAGACCTCTGTTACAATTGGTTGCGAGTAGAGGCCCTGTATAGTTAGAAGCTGGCTTCTTCTTACACATCCGTCATTTTTTCTGGACCTCTTTGTAAAGAGGGCCTCGGCCCTCTTATCATCAGGTCCACCGGCAAGGTGGGCAGTGGTTGATGATGTACAACTTTGAAAGGACTGGCACAGTGATAGGCCAGCAATCTTACAATTTGGCTTTCTGCCGCAGGCCGCCCTGTGTCTGGGATGCATTAGGGGGGGGATCCAGTTACATGGGGGGAGAGGAGTTATGTGGGTAGGAGAGAGCAGATGTGATGGATGATTTTGTGTAATATATGCTGAGGTTTTGATTTCGATAATAGGAAATCGCTAATTCCATAAATGGAATTGAACAGGAGGATTGCCATGTTTTATGATTACTTTTTTTTGGGGAATATTTTACAGCCAGATAAATTTTAATTTTCGGTCCCCCCCACCCCTAGAAGCTGGCTTTTTTCTTCTTATACATCCTTCTTTCTAAGCTGGACCTATTTGTAAAGGGGGCCTCGGCCCCCTTATCATCAGGTCCATACGCATAAAGGGCAGTGGGTGCGGATGAAAACAGCAAAGACTGGCCAGCACAGTGAAGGCTGGCAATCTTACATATTGGCAATTGGGCTTTAGGCCGCAGGCCGCCCAGTGGTGGCGAGGCAGATGTTGAAGGGTGAAGGAGAATAAATACCAGTTGCATGTCATGTGAAGCGGGGAGGGGGAAGGGGGGGAGAGAGAGAGAGGAAGAAGTAGTGTATATATTTTTTTTATAAATTTCCGAGTGGCGAATGTTATGTTATTGTATGAAGTTGTGGCCATGGTTGGTTGCCAGTATGGTAGATTTGAGTCAATCAAAGGGGGATGAAATATTTGGTGGGGGAGCAGAGACGGTGGGATAGGTAAAACTCCTGTGTCAGGAAGATGGAGAAGGAAATATTTATGGATGCTTATCTAGCACCAGAGGTTAGCATTGGGTTGCTCTGCCATGCAGTGAAATGTTGCGCAGGGGTGGATCTGGGAAAAGTCATAGATCAGTTACAGCCATATATATGGGAAGGAGTATGATAAAGATAATCTTTTATTTTAGGAGGAGAAGGGAGGAGAATGATATAGCAACGTTATATGAGTTGCAAATCAAATTTATGTGTTCAGTGTGTGGTGTTCAGTGTTTAAATATTATAGAGCCAGTAGAAGGTCAGCCATGAGCTTGGGGTGTGTGGCAGGAGAGCAGTTTAAGGTTCCCATCAAAGGGTAGTGGGAGATGTGGTGAGATTCCATATGTATATTAGGTATGATAATGTGTATAGAGATGTTATGTTCTGGGAGAGGTTCCATATAAGTTATTGGGTTAAAGAGAAATATAAAAGTTTCCAATATAGAAATAAAATTTTCCTTTATGTGACTTTATTTATGATAGATTGATTTTTTTTTTGATGAATATATACTATATATTTTTTTTTTATTTAGTTTCTATGGAATAAGTTGTCCAAAATGCGTCTTTTGATGTCCTATGGGGATCATTTATTGGCATCTGGATCTTTTAGTGTCCCAAGGATCTTTTAAAAGAGAGGTAGAGGCCTTTGGAGAGGTAGAGGGGCTTTAGGGGAATCTCCCAGTGCTGTTGATATATTGGGCCAAGGCCCTATAGTGGCTTTTTATATTATTATGAGTAGGACCAAGAATTGTTTGGGCTGAGAAATAAGTGGTTCCCAGTGTGGTGAGTGTCTGGAAGAGGGTAATTCTATGTATTGTGTATTTGGTGCAGTGTAGAAGGTAGTGTGGAATGTCTTCTATCACATGGCATGTAGTGCAAAGAGCAGATGGTACCTTTTGTATCATGAAAAGGTCCTTGTTGAGATTTGTTCTGCCAGTACGTAGTTGATGAATTGCTGTTTGGGCTCTTCTTGATAGGTAGTTGAGATGTAGTGTGTGTGGGATGGCAGCAATGGTGGCTCTGAATGTATTTTTAATTGTGGCCTGTTGGATCCAGTTTTGTGTCCATGTGGAGTGGAAGAATTTGTTGATTTCAATTAGGTGATGATTATATGTCTCAGGGGTGTGATAATTTGGTGTAGGGATATTGTGTCCTTGTTTAGCAAGATGGTCAGCAGTGTCATTATGGGTTATGTTACAATGAGAGGGTATCCAGTGGAATGTTAGTGTTTTGTGAGTGGCAATTATATTGTGTGAAATTCTGTGAATATGGAAAAGAGAGTAATTTTGTGATAGGTTGTATGTATGTTTGTTGATGCTGTGCAAGGCAGATTTTGAGTCAGTGATAATATGTATGCTGTGTGTATTTTGTGTGGAGGACCATTCCAAAGCCATATGTATTGCAGCTAGCTCTGTAGCAGTACTGTTTTCTGCATGGTTCATTTTGATTATATGTGAGAAAATTGGTTGGATAGAGTGGAAGGCAGCAGAGCCATTTGTTGTGTGTGGGATGTGGGAGCCATCCGTGAATATAATGAGGTCTGTGGTAGGAATGTTTGTGATGAGTTGTTCTGCTGCAAATTTTAGTTCATGTGGGAGGTGTTTATATTTTTGGGTGATGTGTGGTAGTGTGAGATTTATGGAGGGTTTTTTAATAGTCCAATAGGGGATTGTGTATCTAGGGTTGAAAGGTTTGATTTTTCTCCATGTTGAATATAGTGGGTGCTGCTTTATGATATGTGCAGTGGGGGATGTGTTGGTAGGAGACTCAATTCTATTTATAGTGGGGTGGTTGGGGTTTAGATGTTTTAATTTGACATAGTGTTTGCAAGTGAGTTTGTGTCTGATGTTGTCGAGGGGGGGGGGGGGGGGGCATGTTGGCTTCTGCCCATGTGGCCAAGTTTGGGCAGCCAGTTTTAAGACCTAGTGCAAGTCTGATGGCTCTGGTTTGTATGGTTTCAAGTTTGTTAAAAAATGTGGGTGAGGTAGTGTTTAGAGCTAGCAAGCCATACTCCAGTCTGCTGTTGATAAATGTTTTAATAAGGGTGATCATAGATCTGTCACTTGCACCCCAGCTAGCTCTTGTGATTGATTTGAGAATGTTGAGAGCTCCATTACATGTGGATTGTGTATTTGTGATGTGTTGTTTCCAGTTAAGCTGTCGGTCTATAGTTAGCCCTAAATATTTGTAGTGTTTAACTAGGGGGATGGCGTGGTTGTTTATAGTTATGCTGAGTGAGTTGGCAGGGGGTTGTTTATGTGTTATGGGTAAGACCGCAGATTTAGGTGCAGAGATGGCTAGTCCCCATTTGTTTGTAAAGTCAAGGACCTGGTTGACTGCTGTTTGTAGGGCTGTTTGTATAATGAGGGTATCATTTCCTTTGGTCCAAAGCACTATGTCATCAGCAAAGATGGAGCAATTAATGTCCTTTTTAAATACTGTTGGTAGATCATGTAGAAGAATGTTGAAAAGTGTAGGTGATACCACACTGCCCTGTGGCAATCCCCTAGTTAAATTGTGGGGGTCAGAGAGAGTAGTCCCCAGTTTGACTTTAACCTTTCTCTGCGTGAGGAAATTTTTGATAAAATGCAAGATGTTTCCTGTGATTCCTAGTTGGTGTAATTTGAAGAGTATACTGGTGTGTGAGGCAGTATCAAAAGCAGAGGTTAGGTCTAGAAAGACACAGCAAAAGATTTCTTTGTTTTGAAGAGCAATTTCTGCTGAAGTGACAAGGTCAAAGAAATTGTCTGTGGTGGACATGTGCTAGAAGCTGGCTATCTCGGTGATTCACTGCCATTGGTGATTGAGTCACGTGGTTTATGGAGGTTCCCGAGAAACTCTATCAGAAGACGGCAATCAGCTGCAAAAGTGAAACGAGCTAACTGAAAAACAATAAATAATTTCTTTTAAGGTTCGTTTGAAAAACGAGCTAATGTTTTCACTTTGTCGTCTGCCTATGCTAGTATGTTCGCCTGTCTGTCCGTCTATAGACAATCAATATTTTTACTTTTAGAGATAAATGAAAAATTTTATTTGGGTTGTATAGGTGTCGAACAAATATTGTGATTAGCAATTTTGAAAAATTTTAATAGCGCCCTCTAGCGGTGGGAAAAGATGGAAAATACTAAAATTTCAAACGAATATTACAAGCAAACTATTTACACTGGAAATCTAAAATTTTGGTAGTAGAGTGGTCAGAAGGTTTACAACGGCAACAAGGTTTTGCCATCTTAGCCAAAAGGGTGTGCGCGCGAAAATGAAACTTTTTTAAGAGAGAAACGAAACAATGTTTTTTTTGTTGTTGCTTTACAGACACTAACAAGATATTAATGATTTAAACAATATTTGATAATTTCAGCATTACCTGTAGACGTTTAAACGGCTGTAAATCAATAAATGTTTTTTGTGAAAAAAGCCGGCGTTAGTTCAACAGGTTAGAATGCTCTGACATATTTCTGGAGAGATGCGGGTTCGAATCCTGTATGTCAGCGAAATTTTTTTCCACAAAAAAATTAGACTTTACGTTTTTCAAATACCCATCAATTGCAATTTCCAGTGTTAGAGAGTGCTAAAGGCGGTAAATAAAAACTCGAAAGGCGACCTCAAGCGGTGGAAAAAAGCTGGAAAATACCAAATCTTTGAATAAATATTGCAAATGATCTATTTTTACTAGAAACTTAAATTTTTGGTCATAGAGTGTAATGATAAAGTGGTTTACATTAATAGTAATGATTTGTCCCATTGGTAAAATGCAACTTTTCTGCTTGAAGAGATAAATGAAAAATTTTTTTGCACATTACAGGCACTAATAAAATATTAATAGTTTATTTTCTCATTTATACAGTAGTTCGAATTTCCACTGTCAGAGGGTACTGAAAGTGTAAAATAACTAGAAGAACGCATATCGCCTCTGGTGCATAAGGTAATCTTATTTTCAAAGAGAATGAAGTTCTTCTTTTGCCTATTTTTTCACTCTTTAAAAGTTTTAATTATGGATGTTCTTGTTTTTCTGCCGAGGTCCCGCCATCTTCATGGACCTTCTACTACGGCGATTAAGCGGACAGGCTCCTGTCAGACCTCTGTACAAGCAGTTGCTTGAGGGTTTATTTATTTATTATTTAATGTATGATGGGGGAAATGCACATAGTAGTATTTTATTTGTAATTATAAAACATAAAAGGTATGTATTTTAGTTCTTAAGTTTAAAAAGTTGCTTTTCTCTCACTCCTCTGAAAATAGTGGGCAGATAATTGCTGTCAGTGTTATTTCTACCATAACAGAACTCTACACGCCGAAATTTCTACCACAAACATATCACTTGAAACATTCGTTAAAAGTTTTACAGTTTCAATATTTAGTGATCTCTAATGATATAAATTAAAACCTTTGAAAATGCGAATTACAGTTCATTAGTAACCAACTAAAAAAGATATTTCCATTGTCACTTAAAACACCGTTCCGTTTCTTACCTACCTTGGGCTTAGGGTCAACTCATTGGTGTCAATGGAATTTTCAAGACTGTCACATTCCACGACCAAAATTTTTGCAATATTTTTTTGAATTTTTGGTATTTTTGGATGCTTTTCTACCGTTAGAGGACATAGTTATAAATAAATAAAAAAATAAATAAATACCCCCTCAAGCAACTGCTTGCCACAGAGGTCTGACAGGAGCCTGTCAGTATATATGCCAAAGTAGAAGGTCTGTGAGGATGGCAGGACCTCAGCAGAAAAACGACACACACATCCATGCCTTACCCGGGGCTCGAACCCAGGTCCCTAAGATCAAGTAGCTAAGCGCGCTAACCACTCGGCCACAGGACGGACTTATAGCTATTGGGAAATTCGCAAAATGCAAAGTGTAATATTTCATCAATACCTGTCCAACCCAAAAAGAATTTTTTATTTATCTCTAAAAACATACACTTTTCTGTTAAAAGAAAAATAAATTGCTTTCACCCCCCCCGCCCTGGATTTAAAGGGTAAAGTGATTGTTGACAATGGTGACTTCGTAATCTTCACATTTCAACACCAAAATTTTAAACTTCTAACATAACTATATCGTTTGGAATATTCGTTTGATATTTTGGAATTTTCAACTTTTTCCACCGTTAGATGGCGCAGTTATAACTTTTTAAAGATTCTAAAAATGCAAATCATAATATATCATTAAATCCTATCTAACACAAAAAGAATTTTTTTATTTAACTCTATAAACCAAAAAGTTCGATGTTTAGAGACGGACTAGACAACAAAGCGAAATTATATCTTTTTAAAAAAAAAGTCCTAAAATTTCCTTTTCCTTTTTTTTTAGCCGTTTTTTAAAGTGTTTCCAAGCATGAACCCTGAAATCTGTATCAAATATTACCCTACCTTTTTCCGGAATCCATAAGTACCGTGCAATACCATTCATCTATGCACCCTTAACTATCCGAGCGATGACCAACCTCTACCTATATAGGGCCTCCAGTTGCGAGCAGTTGGCCTAGAAACTAGAAACCGTAACCACATGACTGATGCGCTCAAAGAGGGAAACGTATTTAAAATTGTATTAAAATTTAAATTTTATGAAATGAATGCCCCGTGTTTTGCAGCACTTTCCTTACATCTGTTAATAGTTGTTATCTTTGTTTCATCAGGTAAGTCCAAAAATAACCAGACGTTTACGTTGGTACACTTTTTGTCAATAAGGTGTGGCTCTACAGTTGGAAACGTATACAGAAGCATAACGTGTCATAGTTATTGGTGTAGTTCTATTGCTATAATATGAGATAGTCGTTTGATGAGCAATATTATAGAACTTATCGTGCTTTCATTTTATTATAGGTGCCACATAAGTATTGTTCGAAATAGTTTTTTAAAGAATTGTTTTCTCGTTCTAAAACATATGATCCCTGAAGCGTCCTATCTTGCTATCCCCTGTTCAAGCAATTCTTCGGGCTGTCATCAATTTTATATATCAGTTATAATTTTAAAATATTTTTAACATTTACCACTTTGATAATGTAAGTGTTGGGCTTTTACAAGTAAATTTAAATAATTAAAAAGATCTGTGGGTTGGGTTGGGTTGTTTTACCTCTGAGCGGCACTTTTTTGCACACCATGGGCTAAATGGCCAGGTCACAAGGACCCCGAAGGCTCAGAGAAGGTTGGGGGAGGGGACCCACTGGAACAGCTGTTGGGAGACAGATGGTAGCCTCCCGTCAAGGCCATCCAGCGTGTTGTTTAACGTGCACAGGGTATGACTCTCCCGCACACGGGGCCACGGCTTAACGTCCCATCCGACGGACGGCGGTCTTTACAAGCCCATCGGTGTCCCCTACTGACTGCGGGCAGGGTGGAGAATTTTGCGGAGATAAATCTCAACGCTGACCCAGCTGGGACTCGAACCTGGAAACTGCAGATTACGAGCCTGGCGCGCTACCGACTGAGCCACCCCCGCCCCATCTGTGGATAAAACCCTTTTGATCCCTACACAGAATGTATATATTGAGAGAATTTACCTCATAATGGGTAATGCAAAGTATGATAAAAATCAAATGATAGTAATTAGTAAAGATTGAATAGTAAAATGAAATTTTATATTTATAATAAAATAGTTAAATAACATAATTAAAATTTTTTTCATTGATGTAAGAAATATCCCTTTGAAAAATAATGAGAGTATTTGCACTGTTCTGTTGTGGGGGGGGGGGGGGGTAGCTCAGTTGGTAGCATGCCAGGCATGTAATCTGCAGTTCCTAGATTTGAGTCCCACCCAGGTCATCATTAAGATTTATCTCTGCTAAACTCCCTGCCCAGCCCTCAGTCACTAGGGAATACTGATGGGCTTGAAAAAGCTGCTGTCTGTCAGATGGGATGTAAAGCTCTGGTTCTGTTTGTATGAGAGCCATACACTGTACACATTGAAAAACACTGGATGGCTTTCACTACCATTCGTCTCCAAACAGCTCTCCAAAGGGTCTCTCCCCCGTCTTCTCCGAGTACTGGATGTCCTTGTAACCTGGCCATTTTGCACACTGTGTGCAAAATGTAGCTCATATTTAAGCATGGAAATACCCAAAAATCAATGGGGAGATGTTTGGACTCTAGGGTTTGTATTCTATAATAGGGTGACCATATTTAAAGAAAAAGGTTTTTTTAGGGACTTTTGAAAGTTCAGTTTCAAAGATTGATCAGATTAAAACTACCTTTGAAAATGCAAATTATATTTCATTAGTAACCAACTAAAAACTGTGCCCTCTAACGGTGGAAAAAATCGAAAAATACCAAAAATTCAAAACGAATATTGCAAAAATTTTTGTCGTGGAATGTGACAATCATGAAAATTCCATTGACAACAATGAGTTGACCCTAAGCCCCAGGTAGGTAAGAAACGGAATGGTTTTGGTTTGTTTTAAATGATAATGGAGAGGTAAAACAACTCAACTACTCTGTATTTGAAGATTCCCAAGGCTTGAGCACTGTTTCTTTTTTGAAGTAATGCTCTTTACACACCATACAATCTTTGCATCTTCTCACCCTTGTGCTACACCATTTTAAAATGTCTTTAGGGTAGTGGTGGTGCCACACACTTTTATGTCAGTGCTGAATTTCTGTCCTTGTAGCTCATGTTTAAGCATGGAAATACCCAAAAATCAATGGGGCAATGTCTGGACTCTAGGGTTTGTATTCTATAATAGGGTGACCATATTTGAAGAAAAAGGTTTTTTTAGGGACTTTTGAAAGTTCGGTTTCGAAGATTGATCAGAAGTACCAGAAAACAGAGATGTCTAAACACCATAGTTTGGCAGCTTACAATTGATGTCTTTCATTGTAAAATTCTATTAATCTTTCAATCACTTGCATTACTGATCAAAAATTTTTTATAACCATTTTGCTGTTACTATTAGTAAAAGATCTGCTTATGCTGTACATTTAATTACAATTTAAAAGTAAGTATTGGGATAGAGCTTTTCTTCCAGGGACTGGCCTCCAAAAAATGGATGCCTGGTCACCCTTGCAGTTTCCACTGATGTCTGCTAATGCTTCCCATCACCACATCAAATATATGAATGTGTATTGCCTTGAAACAAAAATAATTTTTGTCAAGAACTTCAATTTCTTTTTTTTATTAAATAACATTCATTAAATGAGTTTTAAGTGTATTTGCATAGTAGTCACGATTCAGTTTGCTTCTGAGAGTACCCATTACTGAAGGTTGGGTTGGGTTGTTTTGCCTCTGAGCGGCACTTTTTTGCACACCATGGGCTAAATGGCCAGGTCACATGGACCCCGAAGGCTCAGAGAAGGTTGGGGGAGGGGACCCACTGGAACAGCTGTTGGGAGACAGATGGTAGCCTCCGGTCAAGGCCATCCAGCGTGTTCTTTAACGTGCACAGGGTATTGCTCTCCCACACACGGGGTCACGGCTTAACGTCCCATCCGACGGACGGCGGCCTTTCCAAGCCCATCGGTGTCCCCTACTGACCGTGAGCAGGGCGGGGAATTTTGCGGAGATAAATCTCAACGCTGACCCAGCTGGGACTCGAACCTGGGAACTACAGATTACGAGCCTGGCGCGCTACCGACTGAGCCCCCCCCCCCCCATTACTGAAGAATATGGCTTTTGAGTCAAAAAAACAAAAGCATTACTTTTCTTGATGATGGTTATGAGGATTTCCCATGTGAAATTTCTTTGATGGAAGCAAGTCTTCTGTTTCCAAATACTTGGGTTGTTGTTTCAATTCTGATCAAGTTAAATAATGATGGCTCCTTTCAAGTGTTGTATCCAGTGTGTGTTTTCCACCCCACATTTGTGTTATTCCTAATCATGGGAAAGAAAGGCAATAGTTTGATATCTCACATAGGACTTTGACTCTCACCTTCTGTTTCATCAATTCCCTTATACACCACTAAAGCAAAGTGATTACACCATTTTCTTAAAACTAGCTATGTAATAATTTGTTTTAAAAACACGTTCAAAATAATTTTTGTATATAATTATAAAATTTTATAGTTTTGTTTTAAAATAACATTTATTCAACTTTATATTAGAGCTAAAACTACAGTATGTTGTATCTTTTTTTTTTAAATTTATTTTAAATTTTAGTTTAGTATGAAAAAAATTTGCCTTTATGTTTATTGTAATATCACAATTTGATTACAAAAGTGACATAAGTAGAATAGATTATTATATTTTGAATTTTATTTATGTTGTTTAAATAGGTTTAAGAATATAAAGAATTTGTTTTTTCTTTTCAGTATGTGGACAACAAAATCCAGCCATATCTTACATCACAAAAGAGAAATATGCAAGCATTGGTGACACTGTTGATCTTCATTGCTCAGTTCATTATAAATCAGATTACCCAGTAGGTATTTTAAACATACATTTACATTGGGTATTATTGCATAGATGTGATGTATGCAAATTATTATCACATCTATACGATTGTGATCAGTTTTGAAGCAGGAAGAATTTGCATATTTAGTACTCAAAACAGCTGTCATGTAACAGAGATGTATAGTTAATAATCTTGCCATACAAAGATTAATTTTATATGAGTGTTAAATTTTTAAAGTGATGGTGTTAATCTTCAATTGTGTTTCAATTGCTGATTGCTTATCTTTATCAATGAACACAATAATGCTAATATTAGTGTCAATAATATAAGTAATTGTGAAAATATCAACAACTTTTTACAAATTGCAATCATTAAATCATTGCTATACTGATAGATATAGTTTATTTGTGCTTCACTGAATGATTTTGTTTTTAAATAATCTGTTAATGAGTTTTCTTCTGTAAAGTACATTTCACACATACTACTCCATTCACAAGGTACGCAATAGCAGCACCCCAGAAATCTCGGATGCTTTTTGAGGGATCACTCCTGATTCACCGTAACTAAGAACCCCATCTGTTACTCCAAGAGTGTTAGAACTAAATAGAACCCCACCACCAAATTTGGGACCAATCACTCAAATAGCTGTAGAGCCATGAAACTGCCAATTTCTGTCGCTGATGTCACATGTGCCAGCCCTCTCGGAATTACACCTGCTATTTTAGCACGCTTGGCTACTGATCTAAGGGACCTGGGTTCGAGCCCAGACAAGGCATGGACATTTGTGTTGTTTTTCTGCTGAGGTCCTGCCATCCTTACAGACCTACTTTGGCATATAAGCTGACAGGCTCCTGTCAGACCTCTGTGGCAAACAGCTGCTTGAGGGGGTATTTATTATTTTTTTTATTTATATAATATGATAATTATATATGTATTTTAGTTGAGGGTTTGTGAAATGGAAAAGGATTAAAAGTTGAGATGAAATAGATAGATAAATTATATTACAAGTAGAAAGAAACAGAGTTAAAGAAACTCACACCTGTAATTGGTTATGGCATCAGAACACAGATAGCGATAGTGTTTAATAGGAGTCATTTATTCTACCCTTAGAAATAAAAATAGCATTAAAGCATGTCCATTCATTCCTCTTTTCCCTGGAAATGCAGAGAATAGCATTTTTCTCATTTGGAAATTCTAAAGTGGCATTTCTTCCTTAACCTTAGTGAAGGGATATGCCTATATATTATGAAGGGAATTAACCTTAGTGAAGGGATATGCGTGTTGCGCATTACAGCATGACAGCTTTCTCACAGTATTGATATTTTAGGTGCAGTTCATAAGTTACAGAAGTTTAAAGTCAATTTTTATCATGCAAAAGGGAAAAATGTAATTGCACAAACATTTTCTTATTAAAAATCTAATCAGGTTAAGTTAGGGCTAGATAATTTCATTTTTCACACATTGCCAGTTTTTCTTTTCTTAGAAGTTTGAGTCCTGTTGGATGTTACAGGTAATGAAAAAGAACACATACGTTTTAGGTAAAGATAAACACACTTGCATTTACGTAGTTGTTTCATATCTTTTAGTTTTGCATTTTTTAGATATTCTCGTCACCATAAAATGTGTTTTGCTTACTAGATGTGGCCTAAGTGTGCCCCTAGAACTACTTTACAACTTGTTATATATTTTTTATTGCCAAGAATCAATACATTGCATTATTCATATAATTTTAATGAGAATTGTTATCTGTGCACAGTTGACTGCATATGTATTTTTGCACAGTTATATTTTTACAGTTATATTAATAATAATCATTCCAGTAATCAGATGATTAGTATGTTCAACTGCAGTCAGAAATGTAATTTGTTGTGATGTTAACATCACCTTTCTACTGATAGGTTTTCTCTTGAGCTCTTTTTGATGATTGGTGATTGTTATGATTTTTGATGATTGGTGTTTATTTTGATTATGGTGATTGTTGTAATGACTTACAGGAAAATGTTCCATTGAATGAAAAAAATATTGTTTAGTTAGTAGAAAAAAAAATTATTGAACAGTGAGATGAATCCATTTACCATTTGAGCTTCAACCACTAATTAACTTTGTGCTTTCATTATGAAAATTCCCAGTAATAAAGAGTGTTGCACATCTGACGTGTTTATAATTAATTGTAACCCTTCTAATATCCTCAAAAGAATAATTTTAGAGCCAGACATGCAAAATCTAGAAAATTAATTTTCAAAACTGAAAATGGACAAAAATGTTGTTATACATTATGAAAAATGAACTTTAGTTTTCAGATTTCTTAAAATTCTATCACAGAATATTGTTGCTTTGCATTGAAAACAGTTATTTTATCAAATATTTGTTTGTTTTAGGTGTTGTGGGTAAAGATTAACCAAGAAGAACCATCTCAAAATTTAATCATTTCATCTGATAGCACACAGATTGTTCCAGATCAGCGATATTCAATTAGACATGATGAAGCCAGTACTACCTATACCTTACAGGTAGAAATATTGACACCAAAATTTTAGCATAAAGTTGAAAACATTTACTATTAAGATTTGATATTTTTCTGTAAAAAAAACGGGAAGATGCTAAAATTAGAAATAAACTTTAAATATTTAAGTGATTGATAATTGTGAATGCAATTAAATATATTAAAATGTTTTAAATATATGGACCCATTATTTGTGAATGAACATAAGAAACCTTTTTGTTATGTAATTTTTATTTGTATAGTTTTTTTTATATGTAACAAAATTATAGGATGTTTTTATTTGTGACATGAATGCTTGATTAAATTAAAATTTTATAGTTATGCTCATTTTATTTACATTCAAGTTAAAGTTTTGAAATTTGTTTAAGCTTATAAAATACATTATGCAGCATGGAAATTGTAACAGCATGAAGGAGGAGAGCTACACCTGGTCAAATTGCACCAAACATTGTGTTGATATATGCAAATTATTATAATTCTTCAGCAACTGGTTATATGGGTGGAAAGAATGCTGATAAAGCTGTTGGATTAGGAGATATTTTGCAGTTCATTCTTATCTGTGAAAAATGACAAGACACCTAGAGTATAGCAATGTACAAATTGCTAAGTGATAAACGCTTAACTTGAAAGAATAATTGAATTGCAGCAGGTGGGGATTGTCCATGAGTGTTGTTGCCTAATGGGTTGGTTGTGATGTCAGAATTATAAAATGCTGTTGGTGTTGGGATAGAATGCACCAAAGCATACAGTGACCAGGGACAGTCACAATGCAGAATCACAACACATGAAGATTGACATTTGTGGTGAATGGATTGGACTGCTTTGCTAAAGTGAGCCAACTCAAGGGTAAACTTCAGTAGGGTAGCATAATGTACAACAGATGTTCACCCAAGTACACATTCCAGGCACTTAAACCACATGCAGTGTATCTGCTTCCTTTTGCAGCCAGTATTACCATTTCTTTGGAATATTCTGGACAATTGCTGCAAGAGGATAATGTCTGTCCACACACTTCATGTGTGCATTAGTGTTACCATAGACAACCTGTGTAATGGGGCGGGGGTGGCTCAGTCAGTATAATATCAGTCAGCGTAATCTGTAGTTCCCAGGTTCGAGTCCCAGCTGGGTCAGCGTTGAGATTTATCTCCGCAAAATTCCCCTGCCCTGCCCATGGTCAGTAGGGGACACCGATGGGCTTGGAAAGGCCGCCGTCTGTCGGATGGGACGTTAAGCCGTGGTCTCGTGTGCGGGAGAGCCATACCCTGTGCACGTTAAAGAACACGCTGGATGGCCTTGATGGGAGGCTACGATCTGTCTCCCAACAGCTGTTCCAGTGGGTCCCCTCCCCCAACCTTCTCTGAGCCTTCGGGGTCCATGTGACCTGGCCATTTAGCCCATGGTGTGCAAAAAGGTGCCGCTCAGAGGTAAAACAACAACAACAACCTGTGTAATGTGGACATCTGCCATGTCGTTCATGAAACTGACCTGTCCTCTATTGATCATATCCAGGACCATGTTGAATAACTACAGGAATGGTGTGGTGGTATCTGAAGGACAACTGAACAGAGTAAAAGTGCAAATATTGTTAGTGCTAGATTGACAAATTATGCATCACAGCAATTAAATTTAAATTTATTCAGGTCCACAGGATTGGTTCTTGTTATAGATTAATTCAGTGTTTATTACACATAATATGATACTGTAAAATTTGAAGTAAATTGAAAAAGAAAAAATAGCTTATAGGAGTTGGAAGCACATTCCAATGCTGCATGGAAGAACATCCTCTATGTCATGATTAATAGTCTGACTGATTTTAAGTCTACCATCTCAATGCATGTAAATGCACATATCTTTGTGTCACTAAAAATGGGCATACTACTCATTAAATAAAAACTAGCGTTTTGCACATTTCTGTTCTTCACTCCCTTAACCCTTTCACGACTAAGGGAAACATTTTTCCCATTTTAAAATTGGTGATTGTCGTATTTAATTATAACCTTATCTGCATTTTTTATACAGAATGTCAAAATAGAACGTTATGCCGAACACAATTACGTAAACGGGAACATTTAGAAAACAAAAACAGAACTGTCAGGACGCATAATATATGTACTATGTGCAATGTCCATCTTTGCCTCACTACCAAAAGAAATTGCTTCGCAGAATATCATAATTAGCACATCATTTTGTATAGTAATTTTATTTCATAATTTTGTATTATTTTAGTTAACATTTTGTTCTAATAAACCAATAAATAAAAGACATTGCATAATAAGCCTAACTATAATTTGTGTTACCTTTATAGTCCATTGACAAAAATATTTCCCATAAAATTCCAAAAAAACTACACATTGTTATGTATTTTTCTTATGATTTTTATTTATTTACGTCTAAACAAACTAAAATAAACAGTTACATACTAATATTTACTCTTAGAAACCTTATGGTCCTGAAAGGGTTAAGTGTTAGTAAGGGTTCTTGTAATGTCCCTCATATGTATTCCTTCATTAACTTGTAGTGTTGCAGTTTTCATGTTGCATTGTATATTCAAACTCACATCTTATGCTGAACTGGTTAAGTTTTAAAATAGTCAAAAAAAAGAAGCAATTGTTATGAATTGTTTTCTACTTTGTGATTTTGTTCCTTTCAATTCTAGACATCATTATGGAGAAACTAATGCAAAAACAAAAAATGGCTTGAATTATACCTTTGAGTACAGTTCATATGTACAAAAGTAATTTTAACTATCAAAACTTCAAATATAAACTATTTTAATTGATGATGATGATGATGATGATGATGATGATGATGATGATGATGATGTTGTTGTTGTTTAATATTGAATATTTACTTTCATCTAGATTACAAAAATACAAGAAACTGATACAGGGCTTTACCAGTGCCAGGTTTTAATTGGTACTTCAAGTAAATTAACCAGTGATGCATGGATTCATGTTAGAAGTAAGTAGACAATAAATTCTTCCATCACTGTATAAAGTGTGCTAGGTAATATGATCAAGTGTTGATTAAAATGTCACTTGATTACATATAACTTGTTGAGATCTGGTTCATGTGACACAAGTTGGGCATCTCTTTTTTAAGGGGTTATAATTAGCTGCAGGATGCTCATATCTCTAACACATTCCTTCATTTTCTGTCAAGCAACCCAATGATCCTACACAACCCGTCTCTGAGTAGGTAGATCACACCATTTCCTACCACTACTGCCATAGCACAGGACCAGTCACCTGGAATGGTGTCAAGCACAAGAGAAAATCAATTCACTAATTGATAATTTAATATTATACATCAGAAAGCACTCTTAAGCAATGCACACTTCAGTTGCTCGAATATTTCAATTTATGGCCTCCATTACCATTTATGAGAGTTTTTCTTGAACCCCCCTTATTAATGGAATTTTTGTGCCTCCCCACAATTATCATTGACAGAATTTGTCACACTCCTTTACCATTGACAAAAGAATATTCCCATGACAACTGCTGGTCTCATTCACACTGACTTGAAGAAACCAACTTCCACACTGAGTTACACTGCAAACTCTGTTAAGATCTTCTAGACCTTAAGTGAACCATATGTCTTTTATTTAAGATTTATTAAAATTAAATTGTATTGAAGCAAAGTTATAGATTAAATTAGTATACTTAGAGTTAGATTGGGGTTTTACCTCTTAGTGGCACTTTTTTGCACACAATGGACTCAATGGCGAGGTCACAAGGACCCTGAGGTCTCAGAGAATATGGGGGGAAAGGGACCCACTGGAGAGCTGTTAGGAAACAGATGGTAGCCTCCTTTTAAGGCCATCCAGTGTGTTCCTTAAAATGAACAGGGTATGGCTCTCCAATACTCGGGGCCATTGCTTAACATCCCATCTGACAGATGGCGGCCTTTCCAAGCCCATTGCTGTCTTCTGCTGACTGTGGGCAGGGTAGGGAGTTTTGTGGAGATAAATCTCAATGCTGACCCAGCTGGGGCACAAACTTGGGAGTGCTACCAACTGAGCCACTTCCACCCTACTTGCTTAGAGAATCCCCAAGCAATACATATTCGTTTTCATTATTATCATGATCACTAATTTCTTATTTTGTAAAATTTTATCATCAGAATCACTCATAGTGTAAACTGAATCTCATCATATGTGAAATTCTTCCTCTTAGCAGCTATGTCTGTTCAAAAACTATCTCAGAAAAATTATTCATGAGAATTCTTACAGTAATGAGACACCTGCCCTATTTCATTGATGCATGTTATTGATATGGTGTAGTGCTGTCTGAAGGACAACTGAACAGTGTAAAAATGTAAATATTGTTGATGCAAGATTGCTAAATTATGCATCATGGCAATTATAGTTTTTTCAGGTCCTCAAGGCCAGTTCTTGTTACAGATTAATTCAGTGTTTATTACATATATACTGCTGGCCATTAAAAGTGCAACACCAGGAAAGACAAGAGATATCAAAGCCATATTTAGTGAATACATAGCTTATGTTACAAGGATCAAATGATTACAAATACAACTCAGTTAGACTTGTGGAATGCAAAGAAATCAGTATGTTGTATAGCCACCATGAGTGACAATAACCTCTGCTATATGGTCCAGCATTGAGAGGATGAGCTGTCGGATGTGTGTTTGGGGAATGTCAGTCCATACAGTTTTGATATGTAGCCAAAGTTCATCTGTTGTAACAACTGCTTGTGTCTGGTGTGCTAGTTGTCATGAGATCATGGATCAGACATGTTCAATTGGGGACAGATCCGGTGAACGTGCAGGCCAAAGTAGAAGTGTCACATGGTGGCTATTCAGGAATTGCTGGATGATGCATGCCACATGTAGTCGGGCATTGTCCTGTTGGTAAATGGCACTAGAGAGCCCCTGAAAGACCACAGGCTCTAACACCTCAGTGATGTAACGTTGGTTGTTCAAAGTACCAGTAATGCATACAAGGTGCATGCGTGAGTGAAGTCCAATGGTACCTCGTACCATAACACTAGGAGCCAGACTTTATGCTGCTGCATCATGCATGTCTCACTGAGCCAGTTATTGTGATATTGCCAGATATGGATTTGTCCATCATGGTGCTGCATACTGAAGCGGGATTCATCTTAAAAGATGATACGATGCCATTCGCACATCCATGCACAATGTTCTTGGCACCATTGCATCGCATACACCTGTGTTGTAGGGTCAATGGTAGCTGAAGTAATGGCCGCCTAGCAAAGATGCCCCGATGCTGCAGACAATGGTTGATGTGTAACACACCCTAACTGTTGAGCTAAGGTGTTTGATGTGGCTGTACAATCATTCACAGCCTTGTGCACAAGTTGTCTGTCCTCTCGTTCATTTGTGTGACAGGGCCATTGAGATCCCTCACATCGGTGAGTTTGTTTCTTCTCTACACTGATGCCATATATTCATCACTGTGGCAGCATTCCATTCAATGCAAGCACCAATGTTTCGGTACGATAATCCACCTTCCTGTAATCCCACAATTCTCCCTCGATCAAAGTCAGAAACCTGGTTGTATGGATGCCGTGTTCTTTGACGGGGCATACTTGATGTAGTGCACAAGAACTGTGAGCAAACACAATTCCAGTGCTTTACACCGGCTCTTTGTAATCTCCTCTTATACCACTTCCAGGGGGTGTTACTGTCACACATGATGTGCCTATGTGCTATGCTTTGAATCATTTGCATGTTCTCCCATGGGCTACCCATCTTGCATGTTTCAGAACAATCTGACGAGTTCTTCCTGGTGTTGCACTGTTAATGGCCACCAGTGTAGTATAATACTGTAAATACGAAATAAAATCTTGATTTTACATTTCTCCAGGCACCAAAATTTTGAACCTTAAATTGAAGAAAATGTTAAATACAGTAAATGTAGATTTGAAAGATAAAATATTTTGTTGCAGGAGAAATTACTTAATAACAGTATTAATATCCTTATAAAAGATATATGCCATCATTTGGTGTGTTGCATAGTTCTAGTGGGAGCAGTATTCTCATTATTGGAAAATAACCAATCAACATTTAATTGAAAGTTATTCATATAAGAACTGAAAACATGGTGTATGAAATATAGATGTATTTCTAATTTAAGGAAATGATGATTGTGGTATGAGGATTGTAAAAACACTTAAATTATTCTTTAACCTTTAAAGTGCTGGAAGACACTGCAGCCAGCAAATCTTGTTGCAAATTTTTAATTTTCCCTCCCAAAATAAATCATTGTTTTAAATTTTTTTATTAAAAGTAGTGAAAAGGAAAATTAAGGAATTGCATTTAGTGGAGTCACATCATATACACTTTTAACTTATGCAAATTGAACTATATGCATTCAGCAAAGAAAAAGAGAAAAATATAATTTTTAGTAGTGCGAGCGACTCACTCTCCATTCCACTCAATCAGTTATCTTGGAATTAATGTGAGATGACAGACATGAATCTACTGTTCCCTCAGTCAGTCTCAGTTCCCATGTGCCTTTCATATTGTGAACATCTTGCTGTACACAGCATTTAAAGAATCTGTTTTTTGTACAACATGGCCCCTAAATGCAAGCCAACTGCTTCATCTGGTGCTCAACTGAGGAAATAGAGATACGTTGTAATTATAGAGAAAAAACTGTCTGTGATGGACTTATTAAGTGATGGTATGCCAGTCTCCAATGGGATGAATAAGTATAGTCATAACGAATCTAGTATTCATACCATCAAATTTGAGAGAGAAATTTTCCAAGCCAAGTCAAGTGCTCCAATAACTGCTAATGTGATGAGCCAAGCACTTCATAAGACTTAAATGAAAACTGAAAAGGTATTAAACATACGGCTGGAAGACAAACCTTAAATGTATGCCTATCGATGGCAACCATCTGAGAAAAAAAACTCTTGGACTCTCTGTGCTGTTCAAACCAATCTCCATGGTTTAAACTTCCAGCGGAAGAGGGACAGACTGCTGATGGGAAGGAATTCAAAGCCATCCAAGGTTAGCGTAACAGTTTAGGAACTGCTTCAAAATTAAAAACGTCCTTATTTATTATTTCATTCTTCTGTCCTCCTATTTCTTATGCAATCATGTGTTTTATATTATTATAATTAACAATTTGCAAATGTACACAAGTGTAATTATAAATTATAATTTGCAAATGTACTCTTTACTGCACAATGTAAATTACTGTATGCATTATATTATTGTATACAATAATAGTGTTAGTTCCTGGCATCAATTATCAACGACCCCTTGATTTTTATGTACTTTATATATATATTATTCTGTAGGATTGTTTACACAAAGTCATGTATATTATGCTTTGTGAGCATTTTAAAGTATTTCAAAGGGTAATTTTGATTATATGCGATTTTTGCCTTGTGCACCAACTTTAGAACCTAACCCTGTCTAGGATGTGATCCACCGCTTTGTATGATAACACCATCTAGTTCTAGTATTTATATACTCCTTGATATAAGGTTCTACACTTCTTTTAGTTAATTATGAAAATACTTCAAAATTAACCTTTCAATTTTAGGGATTAATAATTTCTCTGTTATGAGCTCATGAACATAAGTGATTTTGAAATTTTGCAGTTCCACCTATAATAGAAGACAACAGCACTCAGTCTGTGGCTGTATCTTCCGGAGCAACAGTGTCTTTACGATGCTATGCTAAGGGCTATCCTACTCCCAAAATATCATGGAGACGTGAAAATAATGATATTCTTCCAACTGGTGGTGCAGTGTATCGTGGAAATATTTTGACCATTCACAATATAACGAAATACGATAGAGGTACATATTACTGCATTGCTGATAATGGTGTTGGCAATAAAGCTCAACGACATGTTGGAGTTGAAGTAGAATGTAAGTAAAGGCAATATATCTGTATTTAATGTGTTTATGAAGTATATTTTAAATATTTAAAAATTTAAGTTGTAAAATGATGTATGAAATAAATTATTTTTGAATTTAAAAATGCTTTTGCAGAGATATTTCATAAAATTTTGATTTTATATAATGTATGACAGATTGTAAAATAAAAATATTTTAAAAAGCCCACTTTTTTGTATTTTTGCTGTAGGAAAAAAAGTTTTTAGGGAAACTTATAATATTGAGTGTAACACAATCTAAAGTGTTTGTGATAATAGAATGCATTGAAATATTTTGTGAATTTCTAATTTCCAGCTAGTATTAAATTCTATAAAATTTTGTTATCAAACCCTCATTGAAAATGTGTTTTCCCAAACTAGGATTATTTTAAAGGTATTTGAGGAAATTTAGCAAAATTACCAAAAAGGCAAGATACTAGCTAGGATTTTCCCACAGACTACATGTTCAGATGGGGGAGTTATATTCCTGACCCTTAATTTTGCCTATACATTTCTGTAAGCAATTTGTCTTAATATAAGATTACTTACATATGCAAGTATTAAAGAAGTATATAAAATAATAAAGAAACATGAAAAGATGACCATATGTAAATCGCAAAAAACAAACAAGCAGCTACTTTCCACAAAGGTGTGACAGAAGCCTGTCAGTATAATGCATAATGGAGAAGATCTATAAGTAAGGTGAGACCTCAGCAGAATGGGAAGACAGAATAAAGATGGTGCGGGGGTGGCTCAGTCGGTAGCGCGCCAGGCTCGTAATCTGTAGTTCCCAGGTTCGAGTCCCCGCTGGGTCAGCGTTGAGATTTATCTTCGCAAAATTCCTCGCCCTGCCCACAGTCAGTAGGGGACACCGATGGGCTTGGAAAGGCCGCCGTCCGTCGGATGTGCCGTGGCCCCGTGTACGGGAGAGACATACCCTGTGCACGTTAAAGAACATGCTGGATGGCCTTGACAGGGGGCTACCATCTGTCTCCCAACAGCTGTTCCAGTGGGTCCCCTCCCCCAACCTTCTCTGAGCCTTTGGGGTCCATGTGACCTGGCCATTTAGCCCATGGTGTGCAAAAAAGTGCCGCTCAGAGGTAACCCAACCCAACAGAATAAAGATGTCTGTCATATCTAGGGCTGAAATCCAAGTCTCTTTGAATAGCCAAGTGCATTAACCACATGTCCACAATAATTAAAATTAACATTCATAATTGAAACACCTTATATTTACAAATAGAAAATTCATTTCTGAAAAAAATAATAGATTTGCTTTTCATTAAAATTGTCCCTTTGGAACAATTTACTTTTATGTTTAAATGAATATTTATTTAAACAGTATATTAATGTCTTATTAAATTTGTGATATTATTTAAAATTTTTATGGATAAATGCTATTGTTTACAAAGGTTGTAAGTTGAGACATCTATTTTTAACTATTAAAATCTGCATTCTCAGAGAATGAAGCACAGTTTGAAACACAGTTTGAAAACTGTGCTAAAGTGAAATTGGTTACCATACAAAAAGAGCAAAATAGTTCCCAAAACATAAACCATGTTAGATTGAAATATATATATGGAGGACCATACAAAGTGAGAGCTAGGTGTACTCAACTAAAATTAAATTTTGTTGCATTTAAATTCATTTTCAAGTGCCACATTTATTTTGCTGTGGAAGACTACAATAACTCTGGAATGTTCGGATTTAATTCGCTGTCTTTGATGGTATTTGTGTATTTAAGATTTCATCTTTTCCACAAATGTTAATGGTTATTTACTGTAGAGTAACAGATATAAATCTGTATGATACATTGGCATATTTCACTTAATATCAGATGTCAATTTTATATCCTTAGTAAGTATATCAATGGTGGATAATGGTTAAGAGCAAAATAAATTTGTGTTCTATATTCATATGTACTGAAATATCTACACAAATATCAACAGGATAATTTAACAGTAAAAGTCTCTACAGTAAATTGTCATTAGGTAGGTGGGATCCAAACCCATGACCTCCTGATGGTGTCTGGTGCTCTGACCACAGCTACCTGCCACTGATCAAGATCACCTCTTTTGGTGGCTTTAAGCATTAAATGTTTGTGGAAAATGTTTTGACAACATACAGGACTTGAACCCACATCTCTCCATAAACATGCCAGATTATTCATGCCAGATTATTCTCTCCATAAACATGCCAGAATAATCTGGCATGTTTATGGAGAGATGAATACCATTGAACTAAATATACCATACTACCAAACCTAACTGGGGCGGGGGTGGCACAGTCGGTAGCGTGCCAGGCTCGTAATCTGCAGTTCCCAAGTTCGAGTCCCAGCTGGGTCAGCGTTGAGATTTATCTCCGCAAAATTCCCCGTCCTGCCCACGGTCAGTAGGGGACACCAATGGGCTTGGAAAGGCCGCCGTCCGTCGGATGGGACGTTAAGCCATGGCCCCGTGTGCGGGAGAGCCATACCCTGTGCACGTTAAAGAACATGCTGGATGGCCTTGATGGGAGGCTACCATCTGTCTCCCAACAGCTGTTCCAGTGGGTCCCCTCCCCCAACCTTCTCTGAGCCTTCGGGGTCCATGTGACCTGGCCATTTAGCCCATGGTGTGCAAAAAAGTGCCGCTCAGAGGTAAAACAACCCAACCCAACAACCAAACCTAACCAAACCTAAACTAAACTTTGAACTAAATATACCATAGAATCAGTGATTGGAATCTACTTGACTTTAACTGAAGACTCTGGCTTAGAAGACAGTTTCCAGGTCAATATCACCAGCAACACCAAGGAGCATGGTATTTTTTTCTCTACATTCTCTACATCTTTCTTTTTTGGCACTATTAATTATTGTATTTAATGATCATTTCCTGAATATAGATTTCTATTTAACTGGGCAAAACTGAGAAGCCAAAATTTGGAAAAGTACTAATTTACTGTTTTTAAGTAATTTTTCTTGTGAAAAAATGTGTAATTTTAGATGCATGGCAGGATTCTTATGCATTGTTGTCTAAACTATAATGCATCTATAATTTGTTAACTGTTAAGATTATTAATTGCTTTTGCATTAAGAGCATTGTTTTTGCATTATTTTCTCTGCATATAAAGCTGTTTTAAGGCATGGTATTCTTTTATTAGTTGCACCTGTAGTAACCGTACCAAGACTGCAATATAAACAAGCACAAGGCCATCCTATGGATCTTCATTGCCAGATTGAAGCATATCCAGCTCCCTCAATACTATGGTTAAAAAACCACCATCAACTGTTTGATAATCAGCGTAAATATTACGTAACAACTTTTCATTCAACATCGGGTTTTACGGAAACTAGACTTCGTGTTACAGACATAGAGCCAGAAGATTATGGAATGTATGATTGCAAAGCTATAAACAGACAAGGTTCTGCTCAAGTTGCTATCAAACTTTATGGTAAGTTGCTGACTTCATTTTTTGAAATAGGTAGACTTGACCCACTATGTATGTGAGGGTTCTGTTCTCCAGAAACCTCGCACAGATTAAATTCGGGGGCGGGGGTGGCTCAGTCGGTAGCGCGCCAGGCTCGTAATCTGTAGTTCCCAGGTTCGAGTCCCAGCTGGGTCAGCGTTGAGATTTATCTCCGCAAAATTCCCCGCCCTGCCCACGGTCAGTAGGGGACACCGATGGGCTTGGAAAGGTCGCCGTCCGTCGGATGGGACGTTAAGCCGTGGCCCCGTGTGCGGGAGAGACATACCCTGTGCACGTTAAAGAACACACTGGATGGCCTTGACGGGAGGCTACCATCTGTCTCCCAACAACTGTTCCAGTGGGTCCCCTCTCCCAACCTTCTCTGAGCCTTCAGGGTCCATGTGACCTGGCCATTTAGCCCATGGTGTGCAAAAAAGTGCCGCTCAGAGGTAAAAAACAAAACAACAGATTAAATTCGCACAAATGTAGTTTAAGAAACAGTAGGTAATAAGAGTTTAGGTTATGAGATAACTTACAATTATATCTATAATTTTTAGTAAAGTAATTATTTATGTAAATAATGTAAAGTGATATAAATGAGAAGTGATAAAAAAAAATAAATGAGTTTATTACATTTTTGTAAAAGGTACATACAATAGAAATTGAAAATTTTACAAAACAATCACATAGACATTCATAATCTGAGTCAGATTTGATGCCATCCATCTCTGAAGGGCAGGCTGTGCCTGAAGTTCCTGTCTGGGAAACATTGCTCGATCACTAAAGAACTCCATAAGTGTTGGTTGTCAAGCATTTTTCCTCATCTCAGCCAACATAAGGCTATATATGGTTGCTGCATCATTGACAACCCTCAATCTTCAAAAAGAAAAATGAACTGTATTACAAATTTTTGACTTTTTTACAGAAGCAAATTGGAATCTAATATAATAAAAGTGGTAATTCCTTCTGGATAGGTGGATTTCAACAATGTATGGCAGTTTTCAAAAAGAACATGATCAGTTATAGGTGTGTGCTTCTTGATTCACAATGCTCAAACCTCAGAACATCAGATTATAAGTCATGGCTTATAATCTGATTAAATTTTTACTTTTGTGGTTAGCACGCTTGGCTACTGATCTAAGGGACCTGGGTTCGAGCCCTGGATAAGGCATGGTTGTGTGTGTTGTTTTTCTGCTGAGGTCCTGCCATCCTCACAGACCTACTACTTTGGCATATAAACTGACAGGCTCCTGTCAGACCTCTGTGGCAAGCAGCTGCTTGAGGGGGTATTTATTTTTTATTTTTTTATTTTTATAGAAACAAATTTTAAATTTAATATAAATGAATGTGATAATTCTTTCTGGATAGGTGAATTTTAATAATGTATGGCAGTTTTCTAACAGGGTGTGACCAGTAGAGGCATGTCTTTCTTGATTCGCTGTTGAAGAGGTTTCTGATTTTTCTGCTCCCTCCTCCACAGTATACCAAATACTTCATTGCCAGTCCCAAATTATGCACGTGTTTTCCCCATAACCCCCCCCCCCCATAATTCAAGTTCCTTAAACTTTATTTCCAACTTCGAACCACTTTTTATCCCATTTTGTATAGTTTATCATTTGTAATTTTAATTGAACATTCTGATTATTGTAACATTCATGATGCCTTATAAATGTATTTTAGAAAGTTGGAATTTGGATTTGATAAAGAGTACTTAAGCTTCATGAAATTAAGTTTTCAAATTTATTCAAAATTCTCGATTAATAAACATCAGTTGTATTTTACTGATATAAAAATTGTCACAGGTCATATAAAATGCATAATCTGCAGCTCCCAGGTTCGAGTTCTGCATGGGCTAGCATTGAGATTTATCTCCGCAGAACTCCCCATGCTGCCCTTGCTTGGCTTGGAAACACTGCTGTCTGTCGGATGGGATGTTAAGCTGTGCCTCGTGTGCAGTAGAGCCATACCTTGTGCATGTTAAAGAACATGCTAACCTTGATGGGAGGCTACCATCTGTCTCCCAACAGCTGTGTAGTGAGCCTCCTCCCCCCAACTTTCTCTTCCTTGTGACTTGGCCCATTTCACCCATTATATGCAAAAAAGTGCTGCTCAGAGGTAAAACAACCCAACCCATATAAATGTCTCATGGACATAGGTTTGACACTCCAGTATTAAAGCTTCGTTCGTAAAGCAAAACAGATAAGGTAATTATTACTGTATTCTTAGCTAATTTTGGTAAATCTGTTACAAAAATTTACATTAATTTTGAGATGAAGATGCCAGGTGGATAGTCTTTCATTGAGGAACTTTCACAGTGACATAAGTTGCAGTTTATGTTATGTAATTATGATAATAATAGCAAAGAGAGAAAGAAATATGAATGGCAGAATTACATTTTTTAAAATTTTGTATGTCATATCCAGTGTAACTGTAATTTTGATGTTGCAGAATTAAAGAATATTCATATATATAATTTTGTAAATATATATTTCTTCATTTTCAGAATCATCCCAAGTGGAATGCCCTCCATGTGGCTTATCTGGAGCTGTTAGAACACACATTTCCATTCTTGTTGGAATAGTGTTTGTGCTTGGAATGTTTGCACAATTTTTGAATATTTCCACTTGATTAAATAATGTTTACATACACATGTAAAATTCAGGTTGTGTTAGACTATATTTACAATGTATTTTAAATATAGTTAAATATCATTGTCTATCATGTAGTACAGAGTAGTCATCATCATATTGACTACTCTGTACATCACTGAAGGATGGGTAAACCAGACTTTACTGCATTTGTGATCATGATTTGACATGGACAGGTGTTGCTAATAGGGTAAAGTTCACATGCATTAAATACAATAATAGACATATATAGCTGTTTTTTTGATATTTTTAATAGGTAATGGTAGTTTGAGAGATATTCAAGTGCCTTCCCATTTGTGTTCCTTCCAGGCAACTAAAATTTTTTTCTTGGATGTTTTTGATTATCAAATGGCTTGGTTATAGCATTATAACAATTTTCAGTGCAACAAAGTGTTAATAAAAATGCAACCTAACACCGAATAATTAAGTAACCTTATTATTAACTGCTAAAATTACACATGAATGTGCTTTAAATCAGTTGTACATGTTAATTAACAAGAGAGATCATAAGTGTGGGCTGTAGGATAGATGATGTAGCACCTTCCACCTCATTAATTACAAAGCATGTTTTGCAGAATTCTCAGTGGGAAGACTCATTGTGCAAAAGAATGATTCATTTTGATATCCAATGCCATTCATTCTTCACGACAGTTTATACTTTGCTGTTTAGGACATCACTGTATATAATGCTGCAAGTTAATACTCTCACTGTGTAACAGAGCTCCACTTACATAAAAGAATGTGTTCAGCATAAACTTTCCAGAATATAGTTATGTTTTGAAAATTTTCTAGAGTGTCTAATTATGTGTCCACTATTTAACAGTGTGCTTTAATTCTATCTGACACATACTGGAACCGCTAAGAAAGCTATTGCCTTCAGCATGTACCATTTGAGATGTGACAAGATCTTCATAAGTTTCCATAGTTGATATTTTAGCAGAGTGAAAAGAAATAGAGAACAAAGAATTTCTTTTACAGTAGGAAGTAATTAAGAAATTTCAGCATAATCATGCAAGAGAATAAAGTTAACAGTGTGGGACCAATTTTTAAATTGTGTTAAATTGTTGACAGATTCTGTCCAGTTTTTATATAGTAATCGTGTTATCAAATGTATTTTAAAAGTTTGTGCTTAAATTATTTGAAATAATAAAAAACCTTTAAATAATAATATTTATTTAGCAGTGACTATTTGCCTCCAGTTTCAAAACTTAAGGATGTGTTTTCATATTTTTTTCTTTTGTGTTTGGAGAATCTCAAAAACCAACTTTACCTTGGAATTTGGTCTTATCCTTCATTATACATAAAGAAAAGATTTCAGAAACCAGTTTCTTCCCGTACAATGGAGAAAATGGAAAAATAGTACATTCTATCAGAACTTGAGTTTATCTTTTAGGTTTAGCAATTTTGCATCCCTTGTTAGCCATTATTAAATGATATATATACAATTGGGTTGGGTTTTTTACCTCTGAGCGGCACTTTTTTGCACACCATGGGCTAAATGGCCAGGTCACATGGACCCCGAAGGCTCAGAGAAGGTTGGGGGAGGGGACCCACTGGAACAGCTGTTGGGAGACAGATGGTAGCCTCCCGTCAAGGCCATCCAGCGTGTTCTTTAACGTGCAGAGGGTATGGCTCTCCCGAACACGGGGCCACGGCTTAACGCCCCATCTGACGGACGGCGGTCTTTTCAAGCACATCGGTGTCCCCTACTGACCGTGGGTAGGGCGGGGAATTTTGTGGAGATAAATCTCAATGCTGACCCAGCTGGGATTCGAACCTGAGAACTACAGATTACGAGCCTGACGCGCTACCGACTGAGCCACCCCCGCCCCTATATATACAATGATAATACTTTTGTTTCAGTTATAAAATCCAATGTTTTTTTTTAAAATGGATTTAAAATTGCAAGTATTTAAGCAAGTCAATTTGAATCTCAGGAACTTTAGTTCTTCGTATTTTGAAATTGGGCAGACTTCTGTGTGATAATGCAGTTCTGACTTGTGATGTTTCCTGATCTTTTGTACAAAATATTTTGATACTGGTAATTTTTAATTTATTAATATAGTGTTGGATAGTGATATTTGCTGTATTTTTGAAAAGGGGAACCAAGAAATAGTTTCTTGTCCTGTGTGTAGCATTTAAAAAATTACATGTGATATGTGTTTCGAGTCCCCTAAGTGACTTTTGGTAAATATATATATATAGTTTAAAATTTTATATATTTGTGCTACTTTACCTCTGATTGTTTGAGGATCTTAAATGTATATATTCATGTCATAAAAAGCAATTTTCATTCACATTCCGTCCATAAATGCACTATAATGTTGAACTTTTTTTTAAAGGAATTTTGTAAACTGTTAGAATAAAAAGTTTATTATAAAATTCTTATTTATTGCTATGAAATCTTATTTGAAATTCATTAGTGCAAAAACACAAGTACAACAATTTTGTATGCTTAAAAACTTTAAAGCAATACTAGTGGTATTTCGAATTTATAAAGAATTATGCGAGTTGTTGGGTTGGGTTGTTTTACCTCTGAGCGGCACTTTTTTGCACACCATGGGCTAAATGGCCAGGTCACATGGACCCCGAAGGCTCAGAGAAGGTTGGGGGAGGGGACCCACTGGAACAGCTGTTGGGAGACAGGTGGTAATCTCCCGTCAAGGCCATCCAGCGTGTTCTTTAACGTTGGGTTGTTTTACCTCTGAGCGGCACTTTTTTGCACACCATGGGCTAAATGTCCAGGTCACATGGACCCCGAAGGCTCAGAGAAGGTTGGGAGAGGGGACCCACTGGAACAGCTGTTGGGAGACAGGTGGTAATCTCCCGTCAAGGCCATCCAGCGTGTTCTTTAACGTTGGGTTGTTTTACCTCTGAGCGGCACTTTTTTGCACACCATGGGCTAAATGGCCAGGTCACATGGACCCCGAAGGCTCAGAGAAGGTTGGGGGAGGGGACCCACTGGAACAGCTGTTGGGAGACAGGTGGTAATCTCCCGTCAAGGCCATCCAGCGTGTTCTTTAACGTTGGGTTGTTTTACCTCTGAGCGGCACTTTTTTGCACACCATGGGCTAAATGTCCAGGTCACATGGACCCCGAAGGCTCAGAGAAGGTTGGGAGAGGGGACCCACTGGAACAGCTGTTGGGAGACAGATGGTAGTCTCCCGTCAAGGCCATCCAGCGTGTTCTTTAACGTGCACAGGCGGCCTTTCAAAGCCCATCGGTGTCCCTTACTGACCGTGGGCAGGGCGGGGAAATTTTGCGGAGATAAATCTCAACGCTGACCCAGCTGGGACTCGAACCTGGGAACTACAGATTACGAGCCTGGCGCGCTACCGACTGAGCCACCCCCGCCCCAATTATGCGAGACATTACTACTAGTTTAGAAGTAAAAGTTGAACTACATGATTGGTGAATGGAAGTAATACTCTCCTTAAAGTTCTGATTAGAAAAAAATATACACCAAAGATGTAATAAATATATGTAAGCAACTGTAATAAACGACATTTTTTATATCATCATTCAGAAACAACTTCGTAGAATGACTTTGCCCTTCTTTCCTCCATTGTTACACACGTGCTTAAGCAATCTTTGATGTGAATATTTTAGTCCACTAAACAATTGGGTTTTAGCCCCACCTGTGCTGCGTTGTAAAGCCACGGCCTGTGCTCGTTAAAGAATACGCTTTGCCGGATGCTGCCATCTGTCTCCTAATAGCTGCCCAGTGGGTCCCATTTACGCAACCTTTTCCGAGTCCTGGTGAGCCATTGTATGACAAAAAAAAAATTCCGCCCAGAGGTAAAACCAACCCAACTAATCAATCTGCACTTGTTTGCGCAGATGTAACGTTAATAGCCATCTTCCTATGGCGGATATTGGCAAATGAAATTATTGGCGTTATACCTACGGTGACCATTTTTCTTCGAGAAATATGTATTTTTTTTTTCAATTTTTGTTAGCCAATTTTTGTCATGTAAGTATTATGATAATTTTATGCTACATCTAGCAAAGTCATCCTTGAAAAGTGGTAAATATCTTAAAAGTTCTGAAAACAAATGATACAAATAGATTAATTTTATTTAAAGAGCAAAAATTATTCAACAATAAAGAATAAACATTTATAAATTGACCTTTAAATTGTCAGCGGATCAAACTAATAAAGAATTGTTAAATAATACAATTAAATAACTACGATATTTTTAATTCGGAATTATGTGTTAACCTTTCAATGCCATCAACAATAATAAGAAAAATTTACCAAAATTATGGGCAGTACAGATCGATTTTCATTTGGTATAAAAAAAAAGTAGCACTTTTAAAGGACAAAAATGTTTTTCAAAAATATAGGACTAAGGTCACCATAGTTATACAGATTGCTTCGTTCTGAATTTGGTCTTGGAACCCATCCGACTAATGACAATATTTATTGGTCTGTAAATTACTCTATTTTTCGCCTATATTTTGTTTTATGTCGCAAATTTTATAACTCAAATTCTCCGGAAAATTCCCCGCCCTGCCCATGGTCAGTAGGGGACACCGATGGGCTTGGAAAGGCCGCCGTCCGTCGGATGGGACGTTAAGCCGTGGCCCCGTGTGCGGGAGAGCCATACCCTGTGCACGTTAAAGAACACGCTGGATGGCCTTGACGGGAGGCTACCATCTGTCTCCCAACAGCTGTTCCAGTGGGTCCCCTCCCCAACCTTCTCTGAGCCTTCGGGGTCCATGTGACCTGGCCATTTAGCCCATGGTGTGCAAAAAAGTGCCGCTCAGAGGTAAAACAACCCAACCCAAAATTATAACTCAAATTTGAATTCGGACAAAGGGTGTTTGGAATAAGCTGGAATGCCATTCCATCATGTATATATATAACGTTCATATACACTGGAGAGTTGGGTTGGGTTGTTTTACCTCTGAGCGGCACTTTTTTGCACACCATGGGCTAAATGGCCAGGTCACATAGACCCCGAAGGCTCAGAGAAGGTTGGGGGAGGGGACCCACTGGAACAGCTGTTGGGAAACAGATGGTAGCCTCCCGTCAAGGCCATCCAGCGTGTTCTTTAACGTGCACAGGGTATGGCTCTCCCACACACGGGGCCACGGCTTAACGTCCCATCCGACGGACGGCGGCCTTTCCAAGCCCATCGGTGTCCCCTACTGACCGTGGGCAGGGCGGGGAATTTTGCGGAGATAAATCTCAACGCTGACCCAGCTGGGACTCGAACCTGGGAACTACAGATTACGAGCCTGGCGCGCTACCGACTGAGCCACCCCCACCCCATACACTGGAGAGAATTTATTATACGCATTCACTCTCGCAACGGTAGCAACACGTCATGGCATGAACTCTGCAAAACTCCCCGCCCTGCCCACGGTCAGTAGGGGACACTGATGGGCTTGGAAAGGCCGCCATCCGTCGGATGGTACGTTAAGCTGTGGCCCCGTGTGCGGGAGAATCGTACACTGTGCACGTTAACACGCTTGATGGCCTTGGTGGGAGGTTACTATCTGTCTCCCAATAGCTGTTCCAGTGGGTCCCTCTCCCAACCTCTGAGCCTTTGGGATCTATGTGACCTGGCCATTTAGCCCATGGTGTGCAAAAAATTTGCCGCTCAGAGGTAAAACAACCCAACCCATGGTATGAACTATCTACCAGGTGTTGGAAAAGTTCGTGTGCTGTTGCAGCCCACGATTTCATTACTATCTGTAAAGCACAGAGTTAACCAGTGGTAAGTTTTGGGCTCAACTGCATTGTTCCATTTCATGCCACAGATGTTCAATAGGGTTCAAAATCCAGAGAGTGAGAGGGCCATTCGACGGTTATGAACTTGCTGGAATGCTCCTCAACCAGTCTGCCAAATAGGAGTGATAAGACAGGTCCCTAGTCTAGTTGAAAGAAGGCATTTTGCTGTGGGAAATGGATGACCATGAATGGGTAAGGTGGTTGGTGAGTACGTCAACATAGCTTTGTGAGATGGTGGTCTCAAAAGATACAAGGGACCCTCAAGATGGCTCATGTAAATAACCAGAACATTAGTAACATGCAACCTCCTATAGATATGTTGTAATTGGAACCTTGATTCGTCAGATCAAGCTATCCATTTCCAGTCTTTTGCAGTCCATTGGCATTGATCCTTTGTCCACTACAGCATCACGGCTTAGTTACACGCTGTTAACAAGGATACTCAATGTGGACATCGGCTGTCATAGTCCAGTCGTGCCATCATATGTCAAATGGTCTTTGCACAAACTTTTGTATCTGCTCCACTGTTGAATGCTGACGTTATATGTATTGTGGCCTCTGTTCCAATACAGGAAAGGTAGGACTCGCCTCAAACATCAACGGCCTTGTTACAGCCACATTTTCCCCAGCAGATGTAGGTTTTTGCCGATTTCGATGTAGTTCTGTTACACACGTGCAACAATCTCGGGGAAATTCCAGACATTTGCAGGCAGAAATATGGAACATCCCATCTTCCTCACACCCAACTATGCCAAACTTGCTCAGGTTGCAGTGTTTACCGATCATAACATTCGCAGGTAGGTATCTGACCTATTTAGAGCCTGCAAGGTTGGGTTGTTTTACCTCTGAGCGGCACTTTTTTGCACACCATGGGCTAAATGGCCAGGTCACATGGACCCCGAAGGCTCAGAGAAGGTTGGGGGAGGGGACCCACTGGAACAGCTGTTGGGAGACAGATGGTAACCTCCCGTCAAGGCCATCCAACGTGTTCTTTAACGTTGGTTTGTTTTACCTCTGAGCGGCACTTTTTTGCACACCATGGGCTAAATGGCCAGGTCACATGGACCCCGAAGGCTCAGAGAAGGTTGGGGGAGGGGACCCACTGGAACAGCTGTTGGGAGACAGATGGTAGCCTCCCGTCAAGGCCATCCAGCGTGTTCTTTAATGTGCACAGGGTATGGCTCTCCCGCACACGGGGCCACTGCTTAACGTCCCATCCGACGGACGGCGGCCTTTCCAAGCCCATTAGTGTCCCATACTGATTGTGGGCAGGGCGGGGAATTAGCATGCAAGGAGTTTCACTGGTCTCACTGTTGTGGCAGAGGAAGGCAGGTTGTGGATGAGGGTGATATGTATAATGTGCTTTCAGTGTATAATATATATATGACATCATAGGATTTTTCCTCTCCGCTGTCTTTAAAACGTATCACCAAGCCCTGATCTAGAAAAGGGGGCAGGGGTGGCTCAGTAAGTATCGTACCAGGCTTGTAATCTGTAGTTCCCAGGTTCAAGTCAGCTGGGTCAGCGTCGAGATTTATCTCCGCAAAATTCCCTGCCCTGCCCACAGTAAGTAGGGGACACTGCTGGACTTGGAAAGGTCGCCGTCAATCGGACGGGACGTTAAGCTGTGGCCCGTGTATGGGAGAGACATACTATGTGCACGTTAAAGAAACGATGCGAGACTATCATGTTTCCTAACAGCTGTTCTAGTGAGTCCCCTCCCCCAACCTTCTCTGAGCCTTTGGGGTCCATGTGACCTATCCATTTAGCCCATGGTGTGTAAAAAAGTGCAGCTCAGAGGTAAAACAACCCAACCTGATCTGGAAAAAAATCGAGGTGGGGGCAAAGACACGATCAAGAAAAACGCAACTGAAACCCCCATTCACATTCCTGCTTGGACTGAATGGTTGGATTGACGCACCTGACTTTGCTCCAAACCTCATCGTGTATGGCTAACTACATATAAGTTTAAAAAAGTAACCATTATTAAGGCTTCCTCAAATTAATTTTCCATTTTATTCCGAATTTGTGGTTAAGAAATTTCATGCCGTATTGTAAAAATATATCATGGGACGGTAAAATGGTGTAGTCAGCCGTATATTTAAAGACTAGTTGTGTGTCAGGCCTGATAAATCCGCAGATCATTGCAAATGAACTTGAACACAAATCATCAGTATACCGAATCTGGTAATAAAATTGGAAGAAAGAATTTAAACTTTTTGGGTACGTAACTAAATGTTTTTGCGTAACTAAAATGATTTCATAACTAAATGTACATAAATAAATAAAAAAAATAAATACCCCCTCAAGCAGCTGCTTGCCACAGAGGTCTGACAGGAGCCCGTCAGTTTATATGCCACAGTAAGAGATCTGAGAGGATGGCAGGACCTCAGCAGAAAAACGACACACATCCATGCCTAAATCCGGGGCTCGAACCCAGGTCCTTTAGATCAGTAGCCAAGCGTGCTAACCACTCGGCCACGGGACGGCTAAAATGTACATAGTAGGTATTAATTAAAAATATATACATATATATTTAAAAAAGTTTTCGATTTCTTAAGAATATTTTTTTCTAAATTCGTTAGTCATTATTAATACATGTTTTCGCTTTCAGAGAAACAGTTTTTCCTAATGGACGTTAAGAGAATAGTTTTTCATGTAAGCTATTCGCTAAGTTTGGTTGGCCACTCCTGTTCTATATCTTTCGTATTTATCATAAATATTTAAAAAAATTATTAGTCAATTCGTAGTGGCAACAACAATTATGATTTATAGTGTACTGGCAATCTCTTAGAAAGGGTTAATACATTGTTTGCGAAACAGTTATATGGAATATTAATGGATGTGATTTCTGCTTCCGTTAGAAATGGATTTAAGCATATTAAAACACTTGATTTTTCTGTTTAACTAGCAGAAATGAATAAATCTATTGGGAATATTCTGCTCATCAGTTTATGGTCGTGTGCAATATGCATGTCAGTTTCAAAACCAAACGCTTTTTTTGCCATCGAGAATTCTTCAGCTAACAACTACAAAATCTTCCGGAGCCCTTTGGGCAGTTTTCATGCAGATAAAGTTGGTTTAAAGTCCAGCAGAAGTAAAAGGATGACAGATGCAAAAAAACGACGTAAGCTCTTTGTTTATGGAAAGTTCCTAATCGTTTTAATTGAAATCTAAGTTGTCATTATACAAAATCAATATCAAATTCAAATAACCACTCGAATTAGTTGTAAACGATGGCAACTGTTCCTTTAGGAGGTGTGGAACATGTCTTCTACCTGGGCTCCAAAGCAGAGCTTCCCTGTTTTCCCGAAAAGATGGCATCCACTTCAACGTTTACCTGGCAACATCACCGAGGCCAACAGCTGAAGGACAAGAGATACAAAGTCAGTCCTCAGGGGAAGCTGACCATCAGCCGCGTAGAACCGAGGGATTTCGGAGAGTTCCTCTGCACTGCATATGACACTATAGAGGAGAAGAGTAAGGAAGCATTGCATAAGGTTACAGGTAAGTGGTCGCTCTGTGGCTTAGTCATTAACGTCAAAGACTCGACTAGTTTTCCTAGGTTCGAAATTGGGTTATCTTAATCATGGATGACAGGATGGTCCAACGGAGAAAGTATTTCTCGTGAACTTCGTAGGGTTGCATACTATATGCTAGTTGCCAGGACACAACACTTACCAGTCCGCAAGAAATCACGGAGAAAAGAAATTTAAGTTATTTTTTAAAAAACGTGTTTGATTTCACACTAAAAGTTAAAATTTCGTAAAGAAATGTGCTTAATGATTTATTCTATCTACTTCACTGCCCTTAAACACAGAAAGAGCATGGGAAAGGGGGATACAGTTCTTATCTAAACACTGAGAAGTAGCACGGGAAAGAAGGTACACAGTTGCCCGAACACTTAGAATTATTACGGGAAAGGAGATATATCGTTCTTGCCTGAACACTTGGAAGTAGCACGGGGAAGGAAGTATATAGTTCTTGCCTGAACACTTAGAAGTAGCAGGGAAAGGAGGTACACAGTTCTTGTCTGAACACTAGAAGTAGCATGGGGAAAGAGGTATATAGTTCTTGTCTGAATACTTAGAAGTGGCATGGGGAAAGAGGTACACAGTCTTGCCTGAACACCTAGAAGTAGCACGGGAAAGGTGGTACACAGTTCTTGCCTGAACTTCTAGAAGTAGAACAGGGAAGGTGGTACACAGTTCTTGTCTGAACACTTAGAAGTAGGACAGGGACGGAGGTACACAGTTCTTGCCTGAACATTTAGAAGTAGCACGGGGAAGGAGGTATATAGTTCTTGCCTGAACACTTATAAGTAGCATGGGGAAAGAGGTATACAGTTTTGCCTGAACACCTAGAAGCACGGGAAAGGAGGCACACAGTTCTTGCCTGAACTTCTAGAAATAGAACAGGGAAGGAGGTACACAGTTCTTGCCTGAACACTTAGAAGTAGCACGGGGAAGGAGGTACACAGTTCTTGCCTGAACACTTGGAAGTAGCACGGGGAAGGAGGTTCACAGTTCTTGCCTGAACACTTGGAAGTAGCACGGGGAAGGAGGTTCACAGTTCTTGCCTGAACACTTGGAAGTAGCACGGGGAAGGAGGTTCACAGTTCTTGCCTGAACACTTAGAAGTAGCACGGGGAAGGAGGTTCACAGTTCTTGCCTGAACACTTGGAAGTAGCACGGGGAAGGAGGTTCACAGTTCTTGCCTGAACACTTGGAAGTAGCACGGGGAAGGAGGTTCACAGTTCTTGCCTGAACACTTAGAAGTAGCACGGGGAAGGAGGTACACAGTTCTTGCCTGAACACTTAGAAGTAGCACGTTGAAGGAGGTTCAAAGTTCTTGCCTGAACACTTGGAAGTAGCACGGGGAAGGAGGTTCACAGTTCTTGCCTGAATACTTGGAAGTAACACGGGGAAGGAGGTTCACAGTTCTTGCCTGAACACTTAGAAGTAGCACGGGGAAGGAGGTACACAGTTCTTGCCTGAACACTTAGAAGTAGCACGGGGAAGGAGGTTCACAGTTTTTGCCTAGACACTTAGAAGTAGCATGGGAAAGGAGTACACAGTTCTTGCCTGAACACCTAGAAGTAGCATGGGGAAAGGAGGTACACAGTCCTTGCCTGAACACTTAGAAGTAGCATGGGGAAGGAGGTACACAGTTCTTGCCCGAACAACAAGAAGTAGCATGGGGAACGAGGTACACAGTTCTTGCCTGAACTTCTAGAAGTAGAACAGGGAAGGAGGTACACATTTCTTGCCAGAACACTTAGAAGTAGCCCCGGAAAGGAGGTACACAGTTCTCTGAACACCTAGAAGTAGCACAGGAGAAGGAGGTACACAATTCTCGTCTGAACACTTAGAAGTAGAACAGGGAAGGAGGTACACTGTCCTTGCCTGAACACTTAAAAGTGGCACGGGAAAGGAGGTACACAGTTCTTGCCTAAGAAAGAACACAAGGAATTGGGTACACAATTGATTAATCCTGGGTTATTTTACCTCTTATCGGCACTTTTGTGCACGCAATAGGGTAAATTGCCAGGTCAGAAGGACTCGGAGAAGATTGGGGAAGTGACTTGCTGAACAGTTATCAAGAAACGGAAGCCTCCCGTCAAGGTCATCCAGTGTGTTATTTAACATGCACAGGGTATGGCTCTCTGTAAACGGTGTCACGGCTTAATTTCCCGTACAACGTATGGTGGGCTTTTGAAGCATGTCTATTCCTTGCCAAGAATAGGGTATGTGTTAACAACAGGAATAAATCTCGATTCTGTTACAGTTGGGACTCAAACTTGCGCGCTATGGACAGAGCCAACTCCAACCTGATAGATTTGGGAATATAGTGCACCTTCTTGTGCAGGAAATATTACCCTCATAAAATATGAATTTCCTGCAAGAAAACCACGATCTCTTTGGCTTTTCGGGAAAAAGAACATTGCAACTTTGAGAAAAAATTTCAAAAGTATTTAGACCTGCAATACTGAAGTTTGGTAGCACTGATTGGGTTATCGAAGGCCCTGTAATTTCGGACTGCGATTCATTTAATAATGATTCTTCTCTTCATCAACAGTGGTTCAGCTTCCAACGGTTGGAATTCACGCGATAGTCCGCTATGACATAGAACACTGTGACAAGACCAGCGAAGAAATGGCCTCGGAGCACGTGACCAAAGTGATTAAGGACAAGGTGTGCCTCGAGAAAGAATGTAAACTAGGATCTGTCCACGGGGCTTGTCATCAGAAAGCAGTAAGAATTTTTCTCCTTTCAATCTGAATTATCAGTATTTTTCAACAGTTAAGTTGGCTCTTTACTTCTGAGTTGCGTATTTTGCACACAACGGACTAAATGGCAGGTCACGAGGACTCAGAGAAGATTGGGTAAGGGTTGGGTTGTTTTACCTCTGAGCAGCACTTTTTTGCACACCATGGGCTAAATGACCAGGTCACATTGACCCCGAAGGTTGGGGGAGGGGACCCACTGGAGCAGCTGTGGGAGACAGATGGTAGTCTTCCGTCAAGGCCATCCAGCAGTTCTTTAACGTGCACAGGATATGGCTGTCCCACACACGGGGCCACGGTTTAACGTCCCATCCGACGGAACGGTGGCCTTTCAAAGCCTGTCGGTGTCCCGTACTGATCGTGGGCAGGGTGGGGAATTTTGAGGAGGTAAATCTCAACGCTGACCCAGCTGGGACTCGAACCTGGGAACTGCAGATTATAAGCTTGGCCCGCTACCGACTGAGCCACCCCCGTCCCCTGGGTAAGGGGATCCACTGGGCAATGTTAGGGACACATGAAAATTTGTCTGTCAAGGTTATCCAAGGGGCTTTTAATGTGCTAAGGATGTGGCTCTCTGTCACATGGGGCAAAGGCTTTGCGTTCCAACGGATGGATGGGAACGCAACAACTGGGTGGAAAACATTTCGATGACAACGTCTGGGACGAAGACAAATGAGTGGATGGCGTCTGGGAGGAAGACAATTCAATTCCATTTATTTGTACAATATTTAAATGCATAGCTAATATGTAGTCAAGTTACACAAGAGTTAGTATTTAACTCGCAAGTGGATATTTACAAAACATATATTCTGCAGTCCTGAGTACATCAATATATGTAAAATAATAATAAATACCCCCTCAAGCAGCTGCTTGCCACAGAGGTCTGACAGGAGCTTGTCAGTTTATATGCCATAGTAGAAGGTCTGAGAGGATGGCAGGACCTCAGCAGAAAAACAGCACACACATACATGCCTTACCCAGGGCTCGAACCCAGGTCCCGTAGATCAGTAGCCAAGCGTGCTAACCACTCGGCCACGGGACGGCTAATATATATATAAATATAAAAATAATAAATACCCCCTTGAATCAACTGCTTGCCACAGAGGTCTGACAGGAGCCTGTCAGTTTATGCCATAGTAGAAAGTCTGAGGATGGCAGGACCTCAGCAGAAAAACGACACATACATCGATGCCTTACCGGGGATCGAACCCACCTCCCTTAGATCAGTAGCCAAGCGTGCTAACCACTCTGCTACGGGACGGTACTAAATATATAAACATGAAAAATAGCAATTTCAGCCTCTTTAATATAAAAATTTATCTCCTAAAACTATATCACATTTCAACGTAATCAATTAATAGAGTAAATAAAACAGTCATAATCTTCACCGTTCAACAACCATTTTTTTAGTTCTTTAGAGAAATGTATTTTATTATTTATAATTTTCATGTTATCTGGCAGTGAGTTGAGTAGTTGTAAGCCACTATATCCATAATATTTTTTGAATAACTCTTTGTTGGTGGGAGTGGCTCAGTCAGTAGCGCACCAGGCTCGTAATCTGTAGTTCCCAGGTTCGAGTCCCAGCTGGGTCAGCGTTGAGATTTATCTCCGCAAAACTCCTTGCCCTGCCCATGGTCAGTAGGGAATACCGATGGGCTTGGAAAAGCTGCCATATGTCGGATGGACGTTACGCCATGACCCCGTGTTCGGGAGAGCCATACCCTATGCACGTTAAAGAACACAGTGGATGGCCTTGATGGAAGGCTACCATATGTCTCCCAACAGCTGTCCAGTGTGTCCACTCCCCCAACCTTCTTTGAGCCTTCGGGATCCTTGTGACCAGGCCATTTAGCCCATGGTTGTGCAAAAAAGTGCCGCTCAGAGGTAAAACAACCCAACCCAACTTTGGTTTTGGAATGCAAAAATCCTGATCCACTACCGCCCTTATAAAATATTTATTAACCGCTACATCAAATTTGTCCTTATTATTAGATACATGCTTTGCTAAAGGCATTTGGTGTATTTGTTTAACTTGAGTATTTCAAGTTTTTTGAAACTTTGTTCAGACGAGTGGTACTTTCTTTTAAATGACATAATCTTTACTATATATTTTTTGCAATTGCTGCAATTGATTTAAACAACATGAAGATGCTCCTCCCCAAATTAGAATTGCATACTGTATTCTGGAATAGATTAATTGGGTGGACGACATCTGGGAGGACCCTCCCCCCAGCAGGATTCTAGCTCCTCACCATCCTCTAAGAGGCAACTTTACAGCAGGATTCTAGCTCCTCACCACCCTCTAAGAGGAAACTTAACAGCAGGATTCTAGTTCTAACCATCCTCTAAGAGGCAACTTTACAGCAGGATTCTAGCTCCTCACCACCCTCTAAGAGGAAACTTAACAGCAGGATTCTAGTTCTCACCACCCTCTAAGAGGCAACTTAATAGCAGGATTCTGGCTCCTCACCACCCTCTAAGAGAACTTAATAGCAGGATTCTAGCTCACCACCCTCTAAGAGGCAACTTAACAGCAGGATTCTAGCTCCTCACCACCCTCTAAGAGGCAAACTTAACAGCAGGATTCTAGTTCCTCACCACCCTCTAAGAGGCAACTTAATAGCAGGATTCTAGCTCCTCACCACCCTCTAAGAGGCAAACTTAGCAGGAATCTAGTTCCTCACCACCCTCTAAGAGGCAACTTAATAGCAGGATTCTAGCTCCTCACCACCCTCTAAGAGGCAAACTTAACAGCAGGATTCTAGCTCCTCACCATCCTCTAAGAGGCAACTTTACAGCAGGATTCTAGCTCCTCACCACCCTCTAAGAGGAAACTTAACAGCAGGATTCTAGTTCTCACCATCCTCTAAGAGGCAACTTTACAGCAGGATTCTAGCTCCTCACCACCCTCTAAGAGGCAACTTAATAGCAGGATTCTGTCTCCTCACCACCCTCTAAGAGAACTTAATAGCAGGATTCTAGCTCACCACCCTCTAAGAGGCAACTTAACAGCAGGATTCTAGCTCCTCACCACCCTCTAAGAGGCAAACTTAACAGCAGGATTCTAGTTCCTCACCACCCTCTAAGAGGCAACTTAATAGCAGGATTCTAGCTCCTCACCACCCTCTAAGAGGCAAACTTAGCAGGATTCTAGTTCCTCACCACCCTCTAAGAGGCAACTTAATAGCAGGATTCTAGCTCCTCACCACCCTCTAAGAGGCAAACTTAACAGCAGGATTCTAGTTCCTCACCACCCTCTAAGAGGCAACTAAATCAAACATTTGGGTGGATGACGTCTTGGAGGATGAAAACTGGTGGAAGACAGTTGGGAGGAAAAGGAAATAGTTAGAGACAATTTCGATTACTAGCACTAATTCTAATATATTTGTAGAACGGCAAAAAACAGTCAACACTTTTGGAAAGTCTATGCAATCAGAGAATCTACCAAACGAAGTTGTGTAGAAATCAGCGGAGTCAATGTTTATATAAATTCTCTTTAATCTGACCTGGAACAAAACGATTTGCTAAACAAATCTATTTCTTCCAAGCGATTACTAAACAATACAATAGGAAAATTAAAAGTGTTATTTCTGGACTACAAAATCCTTTATACGTCCCTAAATGGCCTCCTGCAGACTTGAGACCTTCCCTGCGCCTGCTTTGAGTCCTTGAGAGTCTTTGTAACCTGGCCATTGAGTCCATTTTGTGCGCAGAAATTTCTCTTTGGAATCCTTCCAGTGGTAAAACAACCCAACCGTATGGGTTGGGTTGGGTTATTTTACCTCTGAGCGGCACTTTTTTGCACACCATGGGCTAAATGGCCAGGTCACATGGACCCCGAAGGCTCAGAGAAGGTTGGGGGAGGGGATCCACTGGAACAGCTGTTGGGAGACAGATGGTAGCCTCCCGTCAAGGCCATCCAGCGTGCTCTTTAACGTTGGGTTGTTTTACCTCTGAGCGGCACTTTTTTGCACACCATGGGCTAAATGGCCAGGTCACATGGACCCCGAAGGCTCAGAGAAAGTTGGGGGAGGGGATCCACTGGAACAGCTGTTGGGAGATAGATGGTAGCCTCTCGTCAAGGCCATCCAGCGTGCTCTTTAACGTTGGGTTGTTTTACCTCTGAGCGGCACTTTTTTTGCACACCATGGGCTAAATGGCCAGGTCACATGGACCCCGAAGGCTCAGAGAAAGTTGGGGGAGGGGATCCACTGGAACAGCTGTTGGGAGACAGATGGTAGCCTCCCGTCAAGGCCATCCAGCGTGTCCTTTAACGTTGGGTTGTTTTACCTCTGAGCGGCACTTTTTTGCACACCATGGGCTAAATGGCCAGGTCACATGGACCCCGAAGGCTCAGAGAAAGTTGGGGGAGGGGATCCACTGGAACAGCGTTGGGAGACAGATGGTAGCCTCCCGTCAAGGCCATCCAGCGTGCTCTTTAACGTTGGGTTGTTTTACCTCTGAGCGGTACTTTTTTGCACACCATGGGCTAAATGGCCAGGTCACATGGACCCTGAAGGCTCAGAGAAAGTTGGGGGAGGGGATCCACTGGAACAGCTGTTGGGAGACAGATGGTAGCCTCCCGTCAAGGCCATCCAGCGTGCTCTTTAACGTTGGGTTGTTTTACCTCTGAGCGGCACTTTTTTGCACACCATGGGCTAAATGGCCAGGTCACATAGACCCCGAAGGCTCAGAGATGGTTTGGGGAGGGGACCCACTGGAACAGCTGTTGGAAGACAGATCGTAGCCTCCCGTCAAGGACATCCAGCGTGTTCTTTAACGTGCACAGGGTATGGCTCTCCCGCACATGGTGCCACGGCTTAACGTCCATTCCGACGGGCGGCGTCCTTTCCAAATCCATCGGTGTCCCCTACTGACCGTGGGCAGGGTGGGGAATTTTGCGGAGATAAATCTCAAGGCTGACCCAGCTGGGACTCGAACCTGGGAAGTACAGATTACGAGCCTGGCGCGCTACCGACTGAGCCACCCCCGCCCCTTATGATTTATGGTAACTGTCGAAACGTTCCAAGTGAGTATACGCCTAATCTTTCCTTTGTCTCTCCGAATACAATTTCACTACTTTTCATTTATATGCAATTGTTATTTTGTATTCATTCGGATGTTTGCAGGTGCGATTCGAAAGAGATTTCCGAGTGCACTCGGTGCTTACGGTTACGGTTCCAATCACAGTGCCTGAAGTGCCAACCGATACTTGCGATGGGAAGTGCGTCAAGAACAAACTGGACGACATCGAGAAAAAGGTAAAGGTTCCTCTTAGGATTTTAAGATATCGTACGTTAAAATACACCGCCGTACAGTCGCTCAACAAAAATATCCGAACACCATGGTTGATTACAGAATTCAGAAAAAATATCTGGCAACGATTTTTTTTAGAAATTAGTGATCTGGCAACCTTCGTGTCACGTGACACGAAGGTTGCCAGATCACTAATTTCTCTAGAATATTTGGCAGCAGTAACACGTCATAACATTTTACGCAGAGATTAATTTAAGCTTAAAATGGTTTGAAAAAATAATTACCATTTAATAAAATAAATATACTTTTAGAAGTTTGCGTAAGGATTATTTTAATATCAGATATGAGTGATTTTTATAAAATAAGATTAATATTTCAGATTCCACAATTTTTAAGTCCTGAACTAATATTAATAGAAATCAAGATTAAATTAGATTTAGTTATGATCTGTAATTTATCTTGCGTCATATTTTATTATTGAATGCATATTTTAGAACTTACTGAGCTTCGAAATTAGACAAATTCCATGTTATGTCAATGGGAGTCGAATATTTTGGTAGGACAATGTATATTAATTACGTTAGAATAGTGGTTCCCACCATTTCTACCTCCTCACCACAATACTCTTAGAGGTAACAGCAGAATTCTAGCTCCTCATCACCCTCTAAGAGGCAACAGCAGAATTCTAGCTCCTCACCACCCTCTAAGAGACAACAGCAGAATTCTAGCTCCTCACCACCCTCTAAGAGGCAACAGCAGGATTCTAGCTCCTCACCACCCTCTCAGAGTTAAACAGCAGGATTCCAGCTCCTTACCATCCTCTAAGGGTTAACGGTAGGATTCTATCTGCCTATCACAACCCTCTAAGGGGCAATAAAATGATCACAGCTCCTTACCACAACCCCCTAAGGGGCAATAAAATGATCACAGCTTCTTACCACAACCCCCTAAGGGGCAATGAAACGATTCCAGCTCCTTACCACAACCCCCTAAGGGGCAACGAAACGATTCCAGCTCCTTACCACAACCCCCTAAGGGGCAACGAAACGATCCCAGCTCCTTACCACAACCCCCTAAGGGGCAACGAAACGATCCCAGCTCCTTACCACAACCCCCTAAGGGGCAACGAAACGATCCCAGCTCCTTACCACAACCCTCTAAGGGGCAACGAAACGATCCCAGCTCCTTACCACAACCCCCTAAGGGGCAACGAAACGATCCCAGCTCCTTACCACAACCCCCTAAGGGGCAACGAAACGATCCCAGCTCCTTACCACAACCCCCTAAGGGGCAACGAAACGATCCCAGCTCCTTACCACAACCCCCTAAGGGGCAACGAAACGATCCCAGCTCCTTACCACAACCCCCTAAGAGGCAACGAAACGATCCCAGCTCCTTACCACAACCCCCCAAGAGGCAACAAAACGATCTCAGCTCCTTACCACAACCCCCAAGAGGCAACAAAACGATCCCAGCTCCTTACCACAACCCCCCAAGAGGCAATAAAACGATCCCAGCTCCTTACCACAACCCCCCAAGAGGCAATAAAATGATTCCAGCTCCGCACCACAATCCTCTAAGAAGTAGCAGGAGGATTTTGGCTCCTCACCACAACGCTCTAAGAAGCAACAGCAGGATTCTATCTGCCTACCACAGCCATCTAAGGGGCAATAGAGTGATTCCAGCTCACCACAATCCTCTAAGAGGTAACAGGAGGATTCTAGCTCCTCACCACCCTCTAAGAGACAACAACAGAATTATAGCTCCTCACCACCCTCTAAGAGGCAACAGCAGGATTCTAGCTCCTCACCACAATCATCTAAGAAGTAGGAGGATTCTAGCTCCTCACTACTCTCTAAGGGCCAACCGCAGGATTCTAGCTCCTCACCACAACCCTCTAAGAGGAAACAGGAGGATTCTAGCTCCTCACCACAATCTTATACTAGTAAGAGGCCAAAGCAGCGTGATAGCTCCTCAGATTCAGAATAGATGTTTTTCTGTTTGCAATATTGTTTATTTTAGTGTTTTTATTTCTAATACACATAGTAATTTTTTTAACAGTGCTCCTAATGTACTGCATGAATCATTTCTGAGATTTGATCATATACTCTGTTGATCTTTATAAAATCAACGGACATCCGTTTCTCCGTACTCCGTGAAATCGAAGATTCACTATAATTCGAATTAGAATCGTCTCTGCTTCGTATTTTTATTCATAAAGTAGAACTGGTCAAATTGGCGTTTCTATTTTTCGATTGAAACGGGATTTGTGTCTGCAATTTTCTTTTCTTTCAGATTAAAGAAACGGTGGAAAAAGCCATCACGGAAGCAACAGAGGAGCTGGAACTTCCTCACACCAAAGGAAAACTGAAGCCTACGTCGTTTCTGACGAAAACAGACATGAAACTCTGCGATCCCGGATTTCAGTTGATCAAGGAACAGTGTAGTAAGTGCAAAAGTGTCCCGTTTCTTTCTCGTGTAAATGACAGAGTCGGGTTGAGTTGTTTTACCTCTGAGCGGCACTTTTTTTGCACACCATGGGCTAAATGGCCAGGTCACATGGACCCCGAAGGCTCGGAGAAGGTTTGGGGGAGGGAACTCACTGGAACAGCTGTTGGGAGACAGATGGTAGTTTCCCGTCAAGGCCATCCAGCGTGTTCTTTAACGTTGGGTTGTTTTACCTCTGAGCTGCACTTTTTTGCACACCATGGGCTAAATGGCCAGGTCACATTGACCCCGAAGGCTCGGAGAAGGTTTGGGGGAGGGGACTCACTGGAACAGCTGTTGGGAGACAGATGGTAGTTTCCCGTCAAGGCCATCCAGCGTGTTCTTTAACGTTGGGTTGTTTTACCTCTGAGTGGCACTTTTTTTGCACATAATGGGCTAAATGCTCAGGTCACATGGACCCCGAAGGCTCAGAGAAGGTTGGGGGAGGGGACACACTGCAACAGCTGTTGGGAGACAGATGGTAGCTTCCCGTCAAGGCCATCCAACGTGTTCTTTAACATGCATAGGGTATGGCTCTCCCGCACATGGGGCCACGGCTTAACGTCCCATCCGACGGACGGCGCACTTTCCAAGCTCATCGATGTCCCCTACTGACCGTGGGCAGGGCGGGGAATTTTGCGGAGATAAATCTCAACGCTGAGCCAACTGGGACTCGAACCTGGAAACTACAGATTACGAGCCTGGTGCACTACCGACTGAGCCATCCCCGACCCGAACCTGCAAGGAGTTTTGCCTGGCTGCTTATTGTAGCACAGTAGGGCAGGTTTGTATAATAAATTGTGCTTTCAGTGTATATAAGTAAAATGGAAACAGAAAATGGTGATTATTAGCTCTTTTCTTCGTTTGCAGTTCCATGCACTCCGGGTCACTTCTTAAGCGACGACAAGTGTGAGCGTTGCCCCAAGGATCAGTATGTGGCCAAATTCGCAGCGACCAGTTGCCATCATTGTGAAAACGACGAGAAGACGATCATCTCCGGAGCCACTTCGGTCACCGAATGTAGAGGTAATTGAAATTTTTGATTCAGAGACTTCGAACGATTCGGGTTGTTTTATCTCTAAGTTATATTCTTCTGCACAGAATGGGCTAAGGGAGCAGGCCAGAAAGAATTGTTTAATAAAAAAGGAACTAAAAATGTCGCTTATAAAGAAACGATTCGATATTTATTTTTCATGCTTCGGTGTCATTCGACAACGAAAATTGAATCAGGGTTTGAATCATAATCTGCAGTTCTCGGGTTCGAGTCCCAATTTTGCCTGCATCGAGATTTATCTCCATTAACTGCACCCCCGCACTCTGTCAGAAAGAGGACACCGATAGACTTGGGGATGGCTCAGTTGGTAGCGTGCCAGGCTCGTAATCTGCAGTTCCCAGGTTCGAGTCCCAGCTGAGTCAGCGTTGAGATTTATCTCCGCAAAACTCCCCGCCCTGCCCATGGTCAGTAGGGGACACCGATGGGCTTGGAAGTCCGTCGGATGTGACGTTAAGTTGTGGCCCCGTGTGCGGGAGAGCCATACCCTGTGCACGTTAAAGAACACTGGGTGGCCTTGACGGGAGGCTACCATCTGTCTCCCAACAGCCGTTCCAGTGAGTCTCCTCCCCCAACCTTCTATGAGCCTTCGGTGTCCATGTGACCTGGCCATTTAGCCCATTGTGTGCAAAAACGTGCCGCTCAGAGGTAAAACTACTCAATTAACGACGTTAAAGAACACGCTGGATGGCCTTGACGGGAGGCTACCATCTGTCTCCCAACAGCTGTTCCAGTGGGTCTCCTCCCCCAACTTTCTCTGAGGCTTCGGGGTCCATGTGACCTGGCCATTTAGCCCATGGTGTGCAAAAAAGTGCCGCTCAGAGGTAAAACAACCCAATCCGATAGGCATGGAATGGCCGCCGTCCGTCGGATGGGATGTTAAGCCGCGGTCAGTTGTTTCAGTAGAAAAATATCCTTAAAAATTCATTGATCAAGCATCAGTAAATGTCACCGAATCATACATTATCTGTGCCCTAAATTTGTTTATAATTTTTTTTAAATATTAAATATACAGTAAGAGTATAAAATTCAGGTAAGTAATATAGGTGACTAAAAATTGGATTGTTTTACCTCTGAGCTGTAGATTTTTGCACGCAATGGCCAGGTCACAAGGACTCCGAAGGCTCGGAGAAGGTTGGGGGAAGGGGACCCACTGGTCAGCGGTTAGGAGACAGATGGTAGCCTCCCGTCAAGGCCATCCAGCGTGTTCTTTAACGTGCACAGGGTATGGGCACGGCTTTAATGCGCTATCTGACCGCACATGGGGCCACGGCTTTAATGCGCTATCTGACCGAAGGCGTCCTTTCCAAGCCCATCGGTGTCCCCTACTGATTGTGGGCAGGGCGGGGATTTTTGCAGAGATAAATCTCAATGTTGACCCAGCTGGGACTCGAACCTGGGAACTGCAGATTACGATCGCATGTGCTACCGACTGAGCAGCCCACCTGAAGAATTTATGCTAAAATTTTATAACGAAAGTCGTGAATTGCGATTTGTCAAACTAAGGTGACCATAAAAGTTCCTTCAAATTGAATTCTCAAAAGCGCCTCGATCTTTTTCTTCAAATCTGAAAAACACTAAAATTAACAGTCTTGTTGTCTGATGAAGTGGCAACTGGTATTTTTCTTTTTTTTATTTGCAACTGTTCTCAGCAGATGGCGCTGTATGCTCGGAAAGTGTGAAATAGAGATATAAAGCATGTCAACAGAAATGGAATACGAACATATTAAGCGAAATATTGACTTTTGCTTTCCTCGGATATTTGAAGGTAAATTTCCTGCGTATAACATTTCTTTATTTCTGTTCGGCGACTTTAGCTCAAAATTTGTTATGACAAGATCTGGTGGTGTATTGAAAGTGACACAACTCTACCTGATTTAAATAGTGCGTTTTCGAAAAACGAACTTTTCTCACTTTGAGGTCTGTCTAGTCGAGTGGTTTCTTAAAATAAAAAATAAATAAATACCCCCTCAAGCAGCTGCTTGCCACAGAGGTCTGACAGGAGCCTGTCAGTTTATATGCCATAGTAGAAGGTCTGAGAGGATGGCAGGACCTCAGCAGAAAAACGACACATACATATCCATGCCTTACCCGGGGCTTGAACCCAGGTCCCTTAGATCAGTAGTCGAGCGCGCTAACCACTCGGCCATGGACTTACGGGGGATTAAAAATTAGGGGGGCGGGCGATTTCTTGATTTTTTTTTGGTAGAAATAAATTTATATAGGATATTGAGCAGTTCTTAGATTAACTTAGCAATGTATGTTTTGCTTCTAAGGAAATTTTTAATTTTAGTTTTATTAGGAAAAATTATTTTGAATACGTGGAGGGCTTAAAATTTTTGGTAACCAATTGGCTAGTCCGTTTGTACATATTCAACTTTTTTAGTTTTGGAGATAAGTGAAAGATTGTTTTTAGATGGCATTTTTTGGGCGGGAGTGGCTCAGTCGGTAACGGCCAGGCTCGTAATCTGCAGTTCCCAGGTTCGAGTCACAGCTGGGTCTAAGCTTTGAGATTTATCTCTGCAAAACTTCCCGCCCTGCCTGACCTTACGGTCAGTAAGGGACACCGATGGGCTTGGAAAGATCATCATCCGTTGGGTGGGATGTTAAACTGTGGCCCCGTGTGCAGAAATAGAGCCATATCCTTTGCACGTTAAACACGCTGGATGGCCTTGACGGGACTATTTTATACATGATGGGTTAAAGGGCCAGGTCACAAGGACCCCAGACAGATGGCCACCATCTGTCTCTCAACAGCTGTTCCTGTGGATCCCCTTATCTGAGCCTTTGGGGTCCTTGTGACCTGGCCCTTTAACCCATCATGTACAAAATAGTGCCTCTCAAAGGTAAAACAACTTAAGCCGATGATTTGCCTGCGTTGATTGCCTGCGTTAGGATGATTCAGGGTGAGGATTAGCGGAGTTGAATTTGCCTGCGTTAAGCCGATGATTTGCCTGCGTTGATTGCCTGCGTTAGGATGATTCAGGGTGAGGATTAGCGGAGTTGAATTTGCCTGCGTTAAGCCGATGATTTGCCTGCGTTGATTGCCTGCGTTAGGATGATTCAGGGTGAGGATTAGCGGAGTTGAATTTGCCTGCGTTAAGCCGATGATTTGCCTGCGTTGATTGCCTGCGTTAGGATGATTCAGGGTGAGGATTAGCGGAGTTGAATTTGCCTGCGTTAAGCCGATGATTTGCCTGCACGGTCAGTAGTTGGAAGGCCTTAAGCCGATGATTGTGAGGAAAACTGACAGCTGATCATATTCTTTTCAATTTCTCCCACTCCTGAAGTACAGTCGCTCAAAAAAATAGCCGAACGTTATGGTTGATTTCGGAATTCAGAAAACAAATTTGGCAACGATTTGTTTAGAAATTACGTATGTAATTATGTGTGCGTATACAAAATTACGTGTGCGTATACAAAAATCGTTGCCAGATTTTTTTCTGAATTCTGAAATCAACCATAGTGTTCCGATATTTTTTTTGAGCGACTGTACATAAAAAAAAATAAATACCCCCTCGAGCAGCTGCTTGCCACAGAGGTCTGACAGGAGCCTGTCAGTTTATGTGCCATAGTAGAAGGTCTGAGAGGATGGCAGGACCTCAGCAGAAAAACAACACATACATCCATGCCTTAACCCGGGGCTCGAACCCAGGTCCCGTAGATCAAGGGAACAAAAAAATGCTGTTTTTTAAAAAAATAATTATATTGCCAGACCGATCCAGAATGTATATTCAGAGAAATTTATTGCTAAGTTAAGGTTTTCGCTGAAAAAATTAGCGAAATCTCTTTTTTCTTTGATCAAGCTGATTTTTATCCAATTTAAAGAATCAAAATATATAGTAACTGTTTCTGCCACAGATAGATGGCGCTACCTCCAAAAGTAAACACGAGGAGATATCCATGTAAAACATTTGTTCAAATATAAATAGCCCGCGAATTTTATAATTTAAAATTTTAAATAAAAAGAAAAGTTGTTAATCATGTCATAAGTAATATAAAATAACAATAATTAAATTGTAGTTGTGAATCTCTAGGAATATTTTATACAGAATGGGTAATGTTACAGAATTAACAAGATAAAGCTTTAGTATAAATTAAGAAAAGCCACAGATAAGATTTGGAAGAAGTCCTTCTTACTAATTATGACGATATGAAGAGAATGGTTCTCATTTCACATAAAATAAACGAGAGCTTGATTTAACAGCCGCTGAAAAATAGCTCTCACAATTTAAATCAAATTGAAATCAATGTTATCGATTGTAAATCAGCGGTAGAATTTGAACCTGAATCGCATTTCGTTCCAATGTCTGAGCTCATTATTTTCGGTAAAATTCATCCATTCTAGGATGCAATACTTCACTTCAAAGTGCCAAGTGAAGTCATCATCTATACGGCTATGTAGTGGCAACTCTGCTATCTGAATGTATTCCCCATCAATATAGATGGGCAGGGTGGCTCAGTCGGTCAGCACGCCAGGCTCGTAATCTGCAGTTCCCAGGTTCGAGTTCCAGCTGGGTCAGCGTTGAGATTTATCTCCGCAAAACTCTACGCCATGCCCACCGTCAGTAGGGGAAAGGCCGTCGTCCGTCGGGTGGGACATTTAAGCCGTGGCCCCTGTGCGAGAGAGCCATACCCTCTGCACGTTAAAGAACACGCTGGATGGCCTTGACGGGAGGCTGCCATCTGTCTTCCAACAGCTGTTCCAGTGGGTTCTCTCAACCAACCGTCTCTGAGCCTTCGGGGTCCTTGTGACCTGGCCATTTAGCCCATTGTGTGCAAAAAAGTGCTGCTCATAGCTAAAACTACTCAATAACGTTAAAGAACACGCTGCATGGCCTTGACGATAGGCTACCATCTGTCTCCCAACAGCTGTTCCAGTGGGTGTCCTCCCCCAAACATCTATGCGAAAAAAGTGCCGCTCAGAGGTAAAACAACCCAACTCAAATGTCTGCTCATTATTTTCGGTAAAGTTCATCCATTTTAGGATGCAATACTTCACTTCAAAGGGCCAAGTGAAGTCATTATCTCTGCGGCTATGTAGTGGCAACTATGCTACCTGAATGTATTCCCCAGCAATATACAGGGTGATTCAAAACTTATCGTTCAAATTTCGTGGGGAGGTAGGGAATACGTCAGGAAACCGATTTCACATAGGAAAGTATGTCCGCAAACGTCATCTACATGAACAAAATGGACAAGTAAAGTGAACACAAGGAAACAGTACAGTTAAGTGGTAACGAATGTGACTTTTATTCCAGATATTAAAGATGCATATCCGCTAGCTCTTGATGCGTAAAACGATTCATCTTATCACTAGTAAGTCAGCTCGTACACTGATGACAGCGGGAGTGGTCGGGCGAGCTGTACACTGGTTGGGTACACACAGCGCCCTCTACATACGCATGAGTACATTTGCGGACATACTTTCCTATGTGAAATCGGTTTCCTGACGTATTCCCTACCTCCCCACGAAATTTGAACGATAAGTTTTGAATCACCCTGTAGAACTCGGGAAATTTTGATTTAAACGTTATATTACAAAAAATAACCTAATCCTTCTATGCCACATTCAAAGCTCCCTAACTTTGAATTGGGGCGGAGGTGGCTCAGTCGGTAGCGCGCCAGGCTCGTAATCTGTAGTTCCCAGGTTCGAGTCCCAGCTGGGTCAGCGTTGAGATTTATCTCCGGAAAATTCCCCGTCCTGCCCACGGTCAGTAGGGGACACCGATGGGCTTGGAAAGTCCGCCGTCCGTCGGATGGGACGTTAAGCCGTGGCCCTGCATGCAAGAGCCATCGTATCCTGTGCACGTTAAAGATCACGCTGGATGGCCATGACGGGAGGCTACCATCTGTCTCCCAACAGCCATTCCAGTGGGTCCCCTCCCCCAACCTTCTCTGAGCCTTCGGGGTCCATGTGACCTGGCCATTTAGCCCATGGTGTGCAAAAAAGTACCGCTCAGAGGTAAAACAACCCAACCCAACCCTAACTTTGAAAATAATCTTTTCACGTAAAAATATTCGCTACAGATAAATCGAAGATCTCACTCAGATCTCTATAAATATTTATTTGCGGCAATATTCGTTTAATATTTAAAGATTTATGGAAGCTGAAAAATTAAACTGTAACTTTTGCCACTACATGAAAATTTACTTCAATAGATGAAACACAACTGTTCTAATAAATCATTCAATAGCATATAATCAATATTAGAAAATTATTTAACGATTTTTTTTTTAGTTTTCATCAATTTGGGGAGAAACGTGTAGGAAGAGTGTGACGGCCACACGAAGCAATGGCTTAACGTCAAATCCGACGGACGGTGGCCTTTCTCTGGCCGACGAGTGGGTGCAAGGTTAACGGAGATAAATATGAACTATAGCAAAGTCGTGACTCGAATCTGGGAAGTGCAGATTACGAACCTGGCGCGCTACCGACTGAGCCACTCCCGTCCTGTTTAAGGAGTTGAAAAATTTCGCTGAACTTCTGCCTAGCTAAATTATTATGAACATCTACCTAATACCTGGGTTGGGTTGTTTTACCTTTGAGCGACACTTTTTTGCACACTATGGGCTAAATGGCCAGGTCACATGGATCCCGAAGGCTCAGAGAAGGTTGGGGGAGGAGACCCACTGGAACAGCTGTTAGGAGACAGATGGTAGCCATCCAGCGTGTTCTTTAACGTGCACAGGGTATGGCTCTCCCACACATGGGGCCACGGCTTAACGTTCCATCCGACGGACGGCGCTCTTTCGAAGCCCATCGGTGTCCTCTACTGACAGTGGGCAGGGACGGAAATTTTGCGGAGATAAATCTCGACGCTGACCCAGCTGGGACTCGAACCTTGGAACTACAGATTACGAGCCTGGCGCGCTACCGACTGAGCCCCCCCCCGCCCCCCCTAATACCTGGATTTGTTGTTTTACCTATGAGCAGCTCTCTTTTTGCACACATCGGGCTAAATGAGCAGGTCATAAGGACCCCGAAGGCTCACAGAAGGTTGGGAAAAGGGGACCCATTGAACAGCTGTTAGGAGACAGATGGTAGCCTCGGCCTTTTACCTCTGAGTGACACCTTTTTGCATACAATGGGCTAAATGGCCAGGTCACATGGACCCCGAAGGCTCAGAGAAGGTTGGGGGAGGAGACCCACTGGAACAGCTGTTAGGAGACAGATGGTAGCCATCCAGCGTGTTCTTTAACGTGCACAGGGTATGGCTCTCCCACACACGGGGCCACGGCTTAACGTTCCATCCGACGGACGGCGCTCTTTCGAAGCCCATCGGTGTCGTCTACTGACAGTGGGCAGGGAGGGAAATTTTGCGGAGATAAATCTCGACGCTGACCCAGCTGGGACTCGAACCTGGGAACTACAGATTACGAGCCTGGCGCGCCACCGACTGAGCTCCCCCCCCCCCCGCCCTCCCTAATACCTGGATGGGTTGTTTTACCTATGAGCAGCTCTCTTTTTTCACACATCGGGTTAAATGAGCAGGTCATAAGGACCCCGAAGGCTCACAGAAGGTTGGGAAAAGGGGACCCATTGAACAGCTGTTAGGAGACAGATGGTAGCCTCGGCCTTTTACCTCTGAGTGACACCTTTTTGCATACAATGGGCTAAATGCCAGGTCATAAGGACTCAGAAGATTGGGGAGTAAGGCTCACTGAACAGCTGTTAGGGGACAGATGGTAGCCTCCCATCAAGGCCATCCAGCGTGTTCTTTAACGTGTACAGGGTATGGCTCTCCCGCACACGGTGCCACGGCTTAACGTTCCATCCGACGGACGGCTGCCTTTCCAAGCCCATCGGTGTCCCCTACTGACCGTGGGCAGGGGGGGGGGGGGAATTTTGCGGAGATAAATCTCAACGCTGACCCAGCTGGGGCTCGAACCTGGGAACTACAGATTACGAGCCTGGCGCGCTACCGACTGGGACACCCCGCCCCTCATTTGTTATTACCCCACAAATTGTTATTTAACATGCAGAGGGTATGGCTCTTCTGCACCCGGAACCACGGTGTTCCATCCCATCTGATGAACGCTGGCCTTTCCAAGCCCGTCGATGTCCCATTTATTACCAAAAGATTGGTGAGGTGTAGCGGAGACAACGCTTGCATAGAGTGGGTTGTTTACCTCTTAAGAGGAGCTTTTTTTTTGCATACCATGGGGTAAATGTCCAGGTCACGAGGACCCCGAAGGTTCAGAGGAGATTGAGGGAGGGGACCCACTGGAACAGCTGTTGGGAGACAGAGGATGGCCTCCCGTCAAGGCCATCCAGCGTGTTCGTTAGCGTGCGCAGGGTATGGCTGTTCCACACACGGGGCCACGGCTTAACGTTTCATCCGACGGACGGCGGTCTTTCCAAGCCCATCGGTGTCCTCTACATACCGTGGGCAGGGCGGGCAGTTTTGCGAAGATAAATCTCAACGCTGACCCAGCTGGGACTCGAACCTGAATTGCAGATTACGCATAGATTGGGACTCGAACTTGTGATTACAGATTACGAGCCTGACGCGCTACCGACTGAGGCAACCGCCACCCCGATATGATAATAGAATAATGATTGTTATTAAGAAACAAGTTAGAAAAAGACTGTGAGCCATATGAACTTCACACTCTTGAGGAAGTGACAAATAATGCTGAGCACATTAGAAACACAAATTGTCATTGGCCATAAACACAAAATGTCGAAAGATCCGGGTAGATTTGGGACGGGGGTGGCTCAGTCGGTAGCGCGCCAGTCTCGAGCCCCAGCTGGGTCAGCGTTGAGATTTATCTCCGCAAAACTCTCCGCCCTGCCCGCGGTCAGTAGGGGACACTGATGGGCTTGGAAAGTCCGCCGTCCGTCGGATGCGACGTTAAGCCGTGGCTCCGTGTGTGGGAGAAAGCCATACACTGTACACGTTAAAGAACACGCTGGATGGCCTTGATGGGAGGCTACCATCTGTCTCCTAACAGCTGTTCCAGTGGGTTGGGTTGGGTTGTTTTACTTCTGAGCGGCACTTTTTTGCACACCATGGGCTAAATGGCCAAGTCACATGGACCCCGAAGGCTCAGAGAAGGTTGGGGGAGGGGACCCACTGGAACAGCTGTTGGAAGACAGATGGTAGCCTCCCGTCAAGGCCATCCAGCGTGTTCTTTAACGTGCACAGGGTATCTCTCCCGCATATGGGGCCATGGCTTAAAGTCCCATCCGACGGACGGCGGTCTTTCCAAGCCCATCGGTGTCCCCTACTGACCGTGGGCAGGGCGGGGAATTTTGCGGAGATAAGTCTCAACGCTGATCCAGCTGGGACTCGAACCTGGGAACTACAGATTACGAGCCTGGCGCGCTACTGACTGAGCCACCCCCGCCCCTTTTCCAGTGGGTCTCCTCCCCCAACCTTCTCTGAACCTTCGGGGTTCTTGTGACCTGGCGACTTAGGCCATGGTATGCAAAAAAATGCCGCTAAGAGGTAGAACAACCCAGCCCTTGTAGATTTATAAATATTTTCATCTCTTTGATGAAATGAAAGGTTTTTGATGATTCCGAGACTTCAGGATTTTTGAGGCCGGAAGCCTTCCCCCCCCCACGTAAACTGCGTCATAACCTCAGAAACGACTGAATTGATTCCTGCATCATTGATAAAAAGTACACACTTCCTTTGTTTATTTATTTTTTTTCTAAAAAGGGAGTTATTTAAAATGACCACTTCTGATCGTTTTATGACTGTTTCCCAGGTTAGCCGCTAATGCTGATGAAAAGATTAAAGATAAAATCGAGAATAAAAAACCGCTAAACAATTAAAACTTAATGTGTAAAGGGGTACTTAAGAAGATTGTCGTTATTTGCATTTAGTCGATCTCAACTGGCAGTAAAGTTTCATTAAGATCGTCCCATAACTGAGTCTAATGACAATTCTTTTAAGTGCTGCTTTAGATTTTAATTGAGTGTTGAGGGTTTTTTTTTTTTTTGGGGGGGGGGGAGGTCTTTTCTTCAAAGCTTTTGTGTTGATCTGTCTTTATCTGTAGAGTGATAATCATAAAAGTGTGAAAGGTGGCAGCTGAAGGAATTTTTTGTAAATTCATTGTTCGAAGCTAATGGAGCCAGTTGAAGGGCATTGTAAATCGAGCCAGAAGACATGCTTTGATTTTGAGGTGGGGGGGGGGGCGGAATGAGTTGGGTTGTTTTACCTATGAGCGGCACTTTTTTGCACACCATGGGCTAAATGGCCAGGTCACATGGACCCCGAAGGCTCAGAGAAGGTTGGGGGAGGGGACCCACTGGAACAACTGTTGGGAGACAGATGGTAGCCTCCCGTCAAGGCCATCCAGCGGGTTCTTTAACGTGCACAGGGTATGGCTCTCCCGCACACGGGGCCACGGCTTAACGTCTCATCCGACGGACGGCGGCCTTTCCAAGCCCATCGGTGTCCCCTACTGACCGTGGGCAGGGCAGGGAATTTTGCGGAGATAAATCTCAACGCTGACCCAGCTGGGACTCGAACCTGGGAACTGCAGATTACGAGCCTGGCGCGCTACCGACTGAGCCACCCCCTCCCGGGGGGGGGGGGAATGAGGCAAGAGCGATATGTGCTCCTGTAGAATTTATTAACTAGGATAAAGGCGAAACAATCTTCATACAAATTATACATATTTACACTACAAAACTTCCCGCCCTGACCACGGTCAGTAGGGGAACCGAAGAGTTTGGAAAGGTCACCGTCCGTCGGATGGGTTCCTAACAGCTGTTCCAGTGGGTTCCCTCTACCAACTTTTCTGAGCCTTCGGGGTCCTTGTGACCTGGACAATTAGCCCATAGTGTGCAAAAAAAGTACCGCTCAGAGGCAAAACAACACAAATATACACATTTACGTGACTTTTTTTAATAATAAAAATAATTTATTATGTTCTTGGGAATTAAAATATTGCTGAACTATTATACAAGGTAAGGACGGATCTAGGGAGGGGGGGGGGGTTAGTTAAGTCGTGGTTCTGTTTGCAGGAGAGCCGTGTCATGTCATGTTAAAGAACAGGCTAGATGGCCTTCACGGGAGGCTACCATCTGTTTCCCAAAAGCTCTTCCAGTGGGTTCCCTCCCCCAACTTTCTCTGAACCTTTGGGGTCCTTGTGACCTGGCCATTTAGCCCATGGTGTGCAAAAAAGTCGCTCAGAGAGTAAAACAACCCAACGTTAAGAACACCCTGGATGGCTTTGACGGAGGCTACTATCTGTCTCCCAAAAGCTCTTCCAGTGGGTTCCCTCCCCCAACTTTCTCTGAGCCTTCGGGGTCCTTGTGACCTGGCTATTTAGCCCATGGTGTGCAAAAAAGTCGCTCAGAGGTAAAACAACCCAACGTTAAAGAACACGCTGGATGGCCTTGACGGGAGGCTACCATCTATCTCCTAACAGCTGTTCCAGTGGGTCCCCTCCCCCAACCTTCTCTGAGCCTTTGGGGTCCTTGTGACCTGGCCATTTAGCCCATGGTGTGCAAAAAAGTGCCGCTCAGGGGTGAAACAACCCAACGTTAAAGAACACGTTGGATGGCCTTGACGGGAGGGTACCATTTGTCTCCCAACAGCTGTTTCAGTGGGTCTCCTCCCCCAACCTTCTCTGAGCCTTTGGGGTCCTTGTGACCTGGCAATTATGTCGGCCATGTATTGGTCGAGATTTATTTCCGCAAAATTTCCCGCCCTGCCCATGGTCAGTAAAGGACACCAATGGACTTGGAAAGGCCACCGTCCGTCGTATGGGATGTTAAGCCGTTGCCTCGTGTGTGGGAGAGCCATACCCTGTGCACGTTAAAGAACACGCTGGATGGCCTTGATGGGAGACTACCATCTGTTCATGATGTGAAAAAAAGTGTCGCTCAAAGGTAAATCAACCCAAATATACACATTTACGTGATTTTTTTTTAATAATAAAAATAATTTATTATGTTCTTGGGAATTAAAATATTGCTGAACTTTTATACAGGGTAGGGACGGATCTAGGGAGGGGGTGGGGGAGAATTAAGTCGTGATTCCGTTTCCAGGAGAGCCGTGCTATATCATGTTAAGGAATATACTGGATGGACTTGACGGGAGGCCATCACCTGTCTCTTAAAGCTGTCCAGTGAGTCTCCTAAGATCTGTCCAATCTTCGCCGAGTGGAACGAGAGTGGCCCAGTAGGTAGCGCACCAGGTTTGCATTTGAAAGTTGTTTCGAGTCCCATTTTTGCCAGCGTGGAGATTTGTCATCGCAAAACTCTCCGTCCTGCCTGCGGTCAACAGGGGACACCGATGAGCTTGGAAATGTCGTCCTCCATCGGATGGGACGTTGAGTCGTGGTTTGTATGGGGGGTCATATTCTCTGCACGTTAAAGAACACACTGGATGGCCTTGATGGGATACTACATCTGTCTCCCAATAGCTGTTCCAGTGGGTATCTTCCCCAATCTTCTCTGAGACTTTGGGGTCCTTGTTACCTGTTCTTCAGCCCATTGTGTGCAAAAAGTGCCACTAAGAGTTAAAACAACCCAATCTTCTCTGAGCTTTAGGGGTCCTTGTGACCTGTCATTCAGGCCATTGTGTGAAAAAAGTGTCGCTCAGAGATTAAAACAACCCAATCTTCTCTGATACCTCGGGATCCTTGTGACCTGTTATTCAGGCCATTATGTGCAAAATGTGCCGCTCAGAGGTTAAAATAATCCAATATTCTCTGAGACATCGGGGTCCTTGTGACCTGTTATTCAGGCCATTGTGTGCAAAAAGTGCCACTCAGAGGTTGAAATAATCCAATATTCTCTCAGACATCGGGGTCCTTGTGACCTGTTCTTCAGGCCATTGTGTGCAAAAAGTGCCGCTCAGAGGTTAAAACAACCCAATCTTCTCTGAGGCATCGGGGTCCTTGTGACCTGTTATTCAGGCCATTGTGTGCAAAAAGTGCAGCTCAGAGGTTGAAATAATCCAATTATTCTCTGAGAGATCGTGGTCCTTGTGACCTGTTATTCAGCCCATTGTGTGCAAAAAGTGCCGCTAAGAAGTTAAAACAACCCAATCTTCTCTGAGCTTTTGGGGTCCTTGTGACCTGTCATTCAGGCCATTGTGTGAAAAAAGTGTCGCTCAGAGGTTAAAATAACCCAATATTCTTTGAGACATCGGGGTCCTTGTGACCTGTTATTCAGGCCATTGTGTGCAAAAAGTGCCGCTAAGAAGTTAAAACAACCCAATCTTCTCTGAGCTTTTGGGGTCCTTGTGACCTGTCATTCAGGCCATTGTGTGAAAAAAGTGTCACTCAGAGGTTAAAATAACCCAATATTCTTTGAGACATCGGGGTCCTTGTGACCTGTTATTCAGGCCATTGTGTGCAAAAAGTGCCGCTCAGAGGTTGAAATAACCCAATTATTCTCTGAGACATCGTGGTCCTTGTTAGCTGTCATTCAGCCCATTGTGTGCAAACAGTGCCGCTCAGAGGTTAAATCAACCCAATCTTCTCTGAGACCTCGGGGTCCTTGTGACCTGTTATTCACGCCATTGTGTGCAAAAAGTGCTGCTCAGAGGTTAAAACAACCCAATCTTTTCTGAGACCTCGGGGTCCTTGTGACCTATTATTCAGCCCATTGTGTGCAAAAAGTGCCGCTAAGAGGTTAAAACAACCCAATCTTCTCTGAGCTTTTGGGGTCCTTGTGACCTGTTCTTCAGGCCATTGTGTGCAAAATGTGCCGCTCAGAGGTTAAAATAATCCAATATTCTCTGAGACATCGGGGTCCTTGTGACCTGTTATTCAGGCCATTGTGTGCAAAAAGTGCCGCTCAGAGGTTGAAATAACCCAATATTCTCTGAGACATCGGGGTCCTTGTGACCTGTTCTTCAGGCCATTGTGTGCAAAAAGTGCCGCTCAGAGGTTAAAATAACCCAATATTCTCTGAGACATCGGGGTCCTTGTGACCTGTTATTCAGGCCATTGTGTGCAAAAAGTGCCGCTCAGAGGTTGAAATAACCCAATTATTCTCTGAGACATCGTGGTCCTTGTGACCTGTTATTCAGCCCATTGTGTGCAAAAAGTGCCGCTAAGAGGTTAAAACAACCCAATCTTCTCTGAGCTTTTGGGGTCCTTGTGACCTGTCATTCAGGCCATTGTGTGAAAAAAGTGTCGCTCAGAGGTTAAAATAACCCAATATTCTCTGAGACATCGGGGTCCTTGTGACCTGTTATTCAGGCCATTGTGTGCAAAAAGTGCTGCTCAGAGGTTGAAATAACCCAATTATTCTCTGAGACATCGTGGTCCTTGTTAGCTGTCATTCAGCCCATTGTGTGCAAACAGTGCCGCTCAGAGGTTAAAACAACCCAATCTCTGAGACCTCGGGGTCCTTGTGACCTGTTATTCACGCCATTGTGTGCAAAAAGTGCTGCTCAGAGGTTAAAACAACCCAATCTTTTCTGAGACCTCGGGGTCCTTGTGACCTATTATTCAGCCCATTGTGTGCAAAATGTGCCGCTAAGAGATTAAAACAACCCAATCTTCTCTGAGCTTTTGGGGTCCTTGTGACCTGTCATTCAGGCCATTGTGTGAAAAAAGTGTCGCTCAGAGGTTAAAACAACCCAATATTCTCTGAGACATCGGGGTCCTTGTTAGCTGTCATTCAGCCCATTGTGTGCAAACAGTGCCGCTAAGAGGTTAAAACAATCCAACCTTCTCTGAGCCTTTGGGGTCCTTGTGACTTGGCATTTGTCCATTCTAGTGTTTTATTCTGCAACGGCTTTTTCTCGTAATTGAAGCATTGTCTTTAAATGAAAAAACTAATATATTGAACGATTTAGGAAAAAGACATTTCAATCAAAAACATTTTTTACAATACGTTAATTTTATGTTGGAAGATACATTTGCTGTTAACAATATAGATACTATAGTTTTGTACAATTTTTTTTTTTCAGAAAAAAAAATTCTCTTGAAGTTTTTCTTTCTCCGAATTCGTAGTCGTTAAAGTGAAGGTTGTTCTGATTAAGCAAATGGCAGAAATGAATGCAAAATAAGTGCACCGTTTAGGATAAAAAAGAAATTACATTTCAATGCACAGTTTGCAGTACCTTGAAACAGTCCCAGATCATTTTTCGTTTTCCAACTTGCTCAATAAAGAATGCAATTTGAGCAAGCGGAAATAAAAGACTTCATTTAAAGAAGAAGAAGTAAACAACATTTGGCGACAGGGTTGCTGAGTTTGTTTTCTTCTACCGGTTGCTTACGTTTCGATGAAAGAATAATTTTGAAATCATTCGCAGCAATCTCCATGGCAACGGACGCTATAAAATTTCCAATTCCCTCTAAGCCTTGTCCCCATGGCAAAGACTGCCCAAATTAAAAATATTGCTACGGAGACTTATTTATTTCGAAGGAAAATAAACGGAAATAATAAGTGGTGCATTTATCGTGTAGATGGTGATCAGAATATTCTTGAAGATGCTCCGTAGCCAAATCCTGCATCAGCTGTGTTCTTGAATCTATTTTAGTGGGTTGTTGGGTTGTTTTACCTCTGAGAGGCACCTTTTTTGCACACCATGGGCTAAATGGCCAGGTCATAAGGACCCCGAAGGCTCAGAGGAGGTTGGGGGAGGGGACCCACTGGAACAGCTGTTGGGAGACAGATGGTAGCCTCCCGTCAAGGCCATCCAGCGTGTTCTTTAACGTTGGGTTGTTTTTACCTCTGAGCGGCACTTTTTTGCACACAATGGGCTAAATGGCGAGGTCACAAGGACCCCGAAGGCTCAGAGAAGGTTGGGGGAGGGGACTCACTGGAACAGCTGTTGGGAGACAGATGATAACTTCCCGTCAAGGCCATCCAGCGTGTTCTTTAACGTTGGGTTGTTTTTACCTCTGAGCGGCACTTTTTTGCACACAATGGGCTAAATGGCCAGGTCACAAGGACCCCGAAGTCTCAGAGAAGGTTGGGGGAGGGGACCCACTGGAACAGCTGTTGGGAGACAGATGATAACTTCCCGTCAAGGCCATCCAGCGTGTTCTTTAACGTTGGGTTGTTTTTACCTCTGAGCGGCACTTTTTTGCATACAATGGGCTAAATGGCCAGGTCACAAGGACCCCGAAGGCTCAGAGAAGGTTGGGGGAGGGGACCCACTGGAACAGCTGTTGGGAGACAGATGATAACTTCCCGTCAAGGCCATCCAGCGTGTTCTTTAACGTGCACAGGGTATGGCTCTCCCGCACACGGAGCCACGGCTTAACGTCCCATCCGACGGACGGCGGGTTTTCCAAGCCCATTGGTTCCCCTACTGACCGTGGGCAGGGTGGGGAGTTTTGCGGAAATAAATCTCAACGCTGACCCAGCTGGGACTCGAACCTGACTATAGATTACGAGCCTGGAGCGCTACCGACTGAGCCACCCCACCCCTGGGGCGAAGGGGATCCACTGGACAGCTATTAGGAGACATATGGTAGCTTCTCATGAAGACCATCTGGCGTGTTCTTTAATGTGCACAACGTATGTCTGTCCCGTACACAGGGGTGCTTAGTCGGTAGCACGCCAGATTCGTAACCTGCAGTTCCCAGGTTCGTCTCATCTGGGTCAGCGTCGAGATTTATTTCCGCAAAATTCCCCGCCCTGCCCATGGTCAGTAAAGGACACCGATGGACTTGAAAAGGCCGCCGTCCGTTGTATGGGATGTTAAGCCGTGGCCCGTATGCGGGATAGAGCCATACCCTGTGCACTTATAGAACACGCTGGATAGCCTTGACAGAAGGCTAACATCTGTCTTCCAACAGCTGTTCCAGTAGGTCCTCTCCCCCAACCTTCTCTGAGCCTTCGGAGTCCTTGTGACCTTGCATTTAGCCCATGGTGTGCAAAAAAGTGCCGCTGAGAGGTAAAACAACCCAAATCTCGTACAAGGAGCCACAGCTTAACGTCCGGCCCGACGGACGGCGGCCTTTCCTAACCCATCAGTGTCCTCTACTGATTTACGGCAGGGCTGGCAGTTTTGGGGAGGTAAATATCAAAGCTGACCAATTGGCTTGAGTCAGGTAATATGGACAGTATAAATGTGGTTTTTACCTCTGAACCGTACTTCTCTACATAAAATGAGCTGAATGTGCAGGTCACAAAAACCCCAAAGGATCAGAACTGGGTAGGAAACACGAATGAATAGTATAAATGCATGGGGATATTATATAAAATTTTAAATGATATAGGTTGTTTTACTTCTAAGCGACATTTTTTCTCTCACAATGGGCTAAATGGCCAAGTCACAAGGACCCCGAGGGTTCAGAGAAGGGGACCTACTGGACAATTGTTGGGAGACAGATGGTAGCATCCCGTCAAGGCCATCCAGCGTGTCCTTTAACGTATACAGAGTAGGGCTATTCTGCACATGGGGCCACGGCCTGAAGTCTCATCCGTGTGCGCTATCTGACAGTAAGTTTTAGGGTAGGTAAATTTAAACTCTGAAACAGTTAGGGCCATTGGGAACTACACTTACGACCCTAGCATGCTACCTTTTGGTGCAAGGTCCTTAAAAAATAGGGGCGGGGGTGGCTCAGTCGGTAGCGCGCCAGGCTCGTAATCTGTAGTTCCCAGGTTCGAGTCCCAGCTGGGTCAGCGTTGAGATTTATCTCCGCAAAATTTCCCGCCTTGCCCACGGTCAATAGGGGACACCGATGGGCTTGAAAAGGTCGTCGTCCGTCGGATGGGACGTTAAGCCGTGGCCCCGTGTGCAGGAGAGCCATACCCTGTGCACGTTAAAGAACACGCTGGATGGCCTTGACGGGAGGCTACGATCTGTCTCCCAACAGCTGTTCCAGTGGGTCCCCTCCCCCAACCTTCTCTGAGCCTTCGGGGTCCTTGTGGCCTGGTCATTTAGCCCATGGTGTGCAAAAAAGTGCCGCTCAGAGGTAAAACAACCCAACCCAACCCTTAAAAAATAATATATTGCATATAACACATATTAATTCTACGACGAATTCTACATGTATGCATATAATTTTGTCTGCATTTATTCAGAAATAGGTGGAGATTTTTGGATGGTGATTTTTGTGCTCGTGCTATTTCTTTTCCTATTTGGTCTTCTCTTCTGCTATTGGACCTATTGGTAAGTAAAACGTTTTATTTTTTTGCATATTTTATCTCTATCGTTGCATATTTATCTTACTTTATATACTAGTTGGGTTGTTGTACCTTTGAGCGGCACTTTTTTGCACATCATGGGCTAAATGGCCAGGTCACATGGACCCCGAAGGCTCAGAGAAGGTTGGAGGAGGGGACCCACTGGAACAGCTGTTAGGAGACAGATGGTAGCCTCCCATCAAGGTCATCCAGCCTGTTCTTTAACGTGCACAGGGTATGACTCTCCCACACACGGGGCCACGTCTTAATTTCTCATCCGACGGACGACGACCTTTCCAAGCCCATCGGCGTCCCCTACTGACCGTGGGCAGGGCGGGGAGTTTTGCGGAGATAAATCTCAACCCTGACCCAGCTGGGACTCGAACTTGGGAACTAGCAGATTACGAGCCTGGTGTGCTACCAACTGAGCCACCTCCGCCCCTGACGGGCTCCTGTCAGACCTGTGTGACAAGCACCTGCTTCAGGAGTATTTATTTTCTTATTTTCTACCGGTTAGTGAAAGTATAATTTTTTTTTTCTTTTTGGTCTTTTGCCACTGGACATGGGACGGGGGTGGCTCAGTCGGTAGCGCGCCAGGCTCGTAATTGTACTTCCCAGATTCGAGTCCCAGCTGGGTCAGCGTTGAGATTTATCTCCGCAAAATTCCCCGCCCTGCCCACGGTCAGTAGGGGTCACCGATGGGCTTGGAAAGGCCGCCGTCCGTCGGATGGGACGTTAAGCCGTGGCCCCGTGTGCGGGAGAGCCATACCCTATGCACGTTAAAGAACCCGCTGGATGGCCTTGACGGGAGGCTACCATCTGTCTCCCAACAGCTGTTCCAGTGGGTCCCCTCCCCCAACCTTCTCTGAGCCTTCGAGGTTCATGTGACCTGGCCATTTAGCCCATGGTGTGCAAAAAAGTGCCGTTCAGAGGTAAAACAACCCAACCCAAGCCACTGGACATACAGGTAGGAGAAATGTTTCCTATTTTTCGTTGTCTGATCTTTTATCACTGATCTACTGGTAAGGTAAACATTTTATTTTCCCCTTTTCGAATGAATCTTTCGGTAAGAAAAACTTTTCGCTTCGTCCATTATTTGATCTCTCGATATTCCACTTCGTCTTCCGCTACTGCTAAGCATATTATTTGCGTTACAAAAAAAAACTCGAAACCTGCTCTATACACTGACACAACTCTGTTACAATCCCATTCAATCCGTGCACCAAAGCAGAACTTAATATAAGAATCCTTCTCAAACTGTCACTAAATGCTTTCGTCTTCTTAGTGCAACTGATGTTGTTTATCTTGGTTGAACTGTTGCTCTTCATAAAAAAGCAATTTTCAATCCATTTCTAATCCACTTCATTCTCAGTAAATGATCCTTCTTCCTTTCAAAGCAGAGCTCATATACTTTGCTCTTATTGCCTGGGAGACTTCCTCCTCCTCATCTTTCTCCTCCAATCTCTCTCCATCCGTCTCCCTAATTTATTCTCCTCGTATCTCGTACGCATTCCATCAAATCTTTCTTTCTTTCCCTTTCTTTCTTTCTCATCCTTTTCTACTTCTTTCTCTCCATATCACATTCTCATATGCTCACGGTTCCCCCCTCCTCCTCTTCCTCCTCTTCCTCCTCCTCCTCCTCTGTTGGCTCTTTGCTTGTCAGATGAACATTTCGCCCAAAGCATCTTTTCTTCTTTTTTTTTATCATCGTCAGCTTTATGGGTTTGGGATTATGGCAGACCGGTCTTCGGTAAGTACGCCAGGCAAATAACTCGAGTTTCTGGGGTTTAATATTCTCGAACTTACCAGTATGGAGTTGGGTTGGATTGTTTTTTCCCTGAGCGGTATTTTTTTTTTGCACACAACGGTCTAAATGACTAGGCCACAAGAACCCCAAGGGCCAAGGGAAGGTTGGGGGGAGGGGACCCATCGGACAGCTTTTAGCCTACCATCTAGACCATCAAGAATATTCTTTAACGTGCACGAGGTATGGGATCCGGGACTGAATTTAAAACTTTTTTGTTTCTATAATAACCTCTAGATGTGGCGGGATGGTGGTAGGCTTAGTGGGTAAAGCGGCAGGTTTGTAATCTGCAGTTCTTAAGTTCGAGTCTCATTTGTCCAACTTTGAGATTTATCTCCGCTATCCCCCATCCTTACCTTGGTCAGTAGAGGGCATTGATGGGCCTAGAAAGGCCGCCGTCCTTGGATGTGACGTAAAGCTGTGGCCAGTGTGCAGGAGTTTGGTTGGGTTGTTTTACCTCTAAGCGGCACTTTTTTGCACACAATGGGCTAAATGGCCAGGTCACATGGACCCCGAAGGCTCAGAGAAGGTTGAGGGAGGGGACCCACTGGAACAGCTGTTGGGAGACAGATGGTAGCCTCCCGTTAAGATCATCCAGCGTGTTCTGTAACGTGCACAGGATATGGCTCTCCCGCACACGGGGCCAAGGCTTAACGTCCCATCCGACGGACGATGGTCTTTCCAAGCCCATCGGTGTACCCTACTGACCGTGGGCAGGGCGGGGAATTTTGCGGAGATAAATCTCAACGCTGACCCAGCTGGGACTCGAACCTGGGAACTGTAGATTACGAGCCTGGCACGCTACCGACTGAGCCACAACCGCCCCATGCAGGCGAAGGCCATACGCTGTGTACGTTACTGAACACTCTGTATGGCCTTGAAGGGAGACGAGGTTTTCTTAACTGCTATCCAGTGGGTCTCCAACCTCCTCTGAGCCTTTGGGGTCCTTGTGACTTGGCCTCTAACCCGTTATATGCAAAAAAAAAAAGTGCCGCTAAGAGGTAAAACAACCTAACCCTTCCAATGAATAAAATATATTTAAGTTCCTTCAAAACCTTGGATTTAAGCACAGTTATTAGAAAGATATACGGATAAAGACGACAGAGAAATCTCTCTCTTGCAGGTTAGTCAGACTATCCGCTGGAGACTCAGCATTCGGTCGTACACTGGACACGATCTGCAAATGCGCGACTTGCACTTTCGACGGCGCAGCGACCGAAAAAAATAGCGTGACCTTTAACACGACTCCCAATGTGTCAAAGTCAGAAGAATTAGTTGACGACGCCGACAAGGAGTCGTCTGAAGAGCAGGAGTCACCTTCTGGCGGACCGCCCCCTCCTCCACCACCCCCACCGCTGCCATCAATAAGGAAGAACCCTAATCAACACACTGTCGCTTTTTTCACCTTGATGGAGTCCGACGCGAATGCCACGGGTGACAACCGCGTGTGGCGTTCCCAGAGTGTTAAGTCACCCGACCAGTATTTGATCAGCTGGCGGCCGGAGGCTGGACATGTCCGCAGATCAGGGGTCAGAAGTCCGAAAGGACAATATCGGCACAAGTCAGCTGGCATCACTGTCAGCGAGTCTGCCATTTTGTCTCGGGCTCGCGCCGGCAGCTCGCACCCATCGTCTCGTCGCCTGCTTCCGTCAGTGGTGAGGAGTTCGAGAATGTCGTCACTTCCGGGCTCGAGTCAGCCTGATGTTTCTGCTCCTCGTGAGGTGTGATGTTTTTTTGAGAATCTTCGCGTTCACTTGGCGGGAAAGCTTATAAACGTGTTTCTAAAATCTAAGAGAAAAATAAAAGAATGTTTTGTTATGTTTGTGAATATCTGCGAGTTTTTTTTTTCCGTTTTCGTCGAAGACAGAAATAGAAATCTAATAGGGTTGGGTTGTTTTACCTCTGAGCAGCACTTTTTTGCACACCATGGGCTAAATGGCCAGGTCACATGGACCCCGAAGGCTCAGAGAAGGTTGGGGGAGGGGACCCACTGGAACAGCTGTTGGGAGACAGATGGTAGTCTCCCGTCAAGGCCATCCAGCGTGTTCTTTAACGTTGGGTTGTTTTACATCTGAGCGGCACATTTTTGCACACCATGGGCTAAATGGCCAGGTCACATGGACCCCGAAGGCTCAGAGAAGGTTGGGGGAGGGGACCCACTGGAACAGCTGTTGGGAGACAGATGTTAGCCTCCCGTCAAGGCCATCCAGCGTGTTCTTTAACGTTGGGTTGTTTTACATCTGAGCGGCACTTTTTTGCACGCCATGAGCTAAATGGCCAGGTCACAAGCACCCCAAAGGCTCAGAGAAGGTTCGGGGAGGGAACCCACTGGAACAGCTGTTGGGAGACAGATGGTAGTCTCCCGTCAAGGCCATCTAGCGTGTTCTTTAACGTGCACAGGGTATGGCTATCCCACACACTGGACCACGGCTTAACGTCCCATCCGATGGACGGCGGCCTTTCCAAGTCCATCGGTGTCCCCTACTGACCGTGGGCAGGGAATTTTGCGGAGATAAATCTCAACGCTGACCCAGCTGGGACTCGAACCTGGGAACTACAGATTACGAGCCTGGCGCGCTACCGACTGAGCCACCCCCGCCCCTAATCTAATAGGGAAAACGGTGACTTGTGTATTAGAACTGATTATATTACATTTAATCGAAATTAAAAACTGGAATGGCCAAGTGGATGGGGCGGGGGTGGCTCAGTCGGTAGCGCGCCAGACTCTATACTAACTATAACTATAAACTACGATATCGAACTCTAGTCTATCGCACTCCACAAACAGTTTAGTGGATGAGGAGATAGGTAAATGGAGATTGTTTGGCTTGACTCTTAAGAGAGTCATTTCATTCGAGGAGCACAGAAATCAAGCCGTTACTTTATCCCCAACTCGTAATCTGTTGTTCCTAGGTTCGAGTCGCAGCAGGATTAGCGTTGAGATTTATCTCCGCAAAATTCCCCGCCCTGCCCACGGTCAGTATGGGACACCGATGGGCTTGGAAAGGCCGCCGTCCGTCGGATGGGACGTTAAGCCGTGGCCCCATGTGCGGGAGACCCATACCCTGTGCACGTTAAAGAACACGCTGGATGGCCTTGACGGGAGGTTACCATCTGTCACCCAACAGCTGTTCCAGTGGGTCCCCTCCCCCAATTCTTCTCTGAGCCTTCGGAGTCCTTGTGACCTGGCCATTTAGCCCATGGTCTGCTAAAAAGTGCCGCTCATAGGTAAAACAACCCAACGTTAAAGAACACGCTGGATGGCCTTGACGGGAGGCTGCCATCTGTCTCCTAACAGCTGTTCTAGTAGGTCCCCTCCTCCAACTTCCTCTGAACCTTCGGGGTCCTTGTGACCTGTCCATTTAGCCCATGGTGTGCAAAAAAGTGCCGCTCAGAGGTAAAACAACCCAACGTTAAAGAACACGCTGGATGGCCTTGACGGGAGGCTACCATCTGTCTCCCAACAGCTGTTCCAGTGGGTCCCCTTCCCCAACCATCTCTGAGCCTTCGGGGTCCATGTGACCTGGCCATTTATCTGGCCATTTAGCCCATGGTGTGCAAAAAAGTGCTGCTCAGAGGTAAAAGAATCCAACAATAACCCGTCAAGGCCATCCAGCATGTTCTTTAACCTGCATACGTTATGCTTCTTCTGTACACTGGGCTGCGGCTTAAATGGAGGCCTTTCCAAGCCCATCGGTATCCCCTACTGACAGAGGGCAGGGTAGGGGGTTAGCCCTCCCTACCCTTGGTCCCCCTCTGTTTTACAAGTCTTTAAAAATATCTTAAAAAATGCATGAAATAATTAATAAATAACAGGTAACGCTAACCTCGTGACCTTTACACTCTATCATCAAAATTTCTGGGGCGGGGTGGCTCAGTCGCTAGCGGTCAAAGCTTATAATCTGCAGTTTCCACGTTCGAGTCCCATCCTGGCCAGCGATGAGATTATCTTCGCAAAACCTCCTGCTCCGTCCTCAATCAGTAGGAGACACCGATGGGCTTGGAAATGTCGTTGTCCGTCGGATGTTACGTTGAGCCATAGCTTCCGTGTGCTGGACAGCCATATCCTGTGAACGTTAAAGAACATGCCTGATGGCTTTGACGGAAGGCTATCATCTGTCTCCCAAAAGCTATATAATGGGTCTCCTCCCTCAACATTCTCTGAGCCCTCGTGGTCATTGTGACCTTTGCACTTAGCCCATTGTGTGCGTTGGGTTGGGATGTTTTAGCTCTGAGCGGCACTTTTTTGCACACCATGGTCTAAATGGCCAGGTCACAAGGACCCCGAAGGCTCAGAGAAGGTAGGAGGTAGGGGACCCACTGGAACAGCTGTTAGGAGACAGATGGTAGTCTCCCGTCAAGGCCATCCAGCGTGTTCTTTAACGTTCGGTTGTTTTACCTCTGAGTGGCACTGTTTTGCACACCATGGGCTAAATGGCAAGGTCACAAGGACCCGGAAGACAGAGAAGGTTGGGGGGAGGGGACCCACTGGAATAGCTGTTGGGAGACAGATGGTAGCCTACCATCAAAGCCATCCAGCGTGTTCTTTAACGTTCTCCCGCACACGGAACCACGGCTTAAAGTTCCATCCGACGGAGGCGGCCTTTCCAAGCCCATCGGTGTCCTGTACTGACCGTGGGCAGGGCGGGGAATTTTACGGAGATAAATCTCAACGCTGGTCTAACTGGGACTCGAATTTGGGAACTGCAGATTACGAGCCTGGCACGCTACCGACTGATCCCACCCCCATTCCGTGCGAAAAAAAAGTTCCGTTCAGAGGTAAAACAACCCAACAAAGCGGAAAAGAGAAACCAAGACAGGATACAACATAAGTAGCATTATTAACCTAAAGCAATAACGAGACCAGTTGGCGATAGAATCAGCAAAAAGACGTTCCAACACAGTTGAGAAGAGGAAGAAGTTCCATCAGTTCCATTCACTGTTCCTGTTCGATGTTTGATTTGCTTTCCTATCGGACAGAGCCATTTCCAGGCTATCGCCATCTGATAGAGTGGCCGCGCCCCGGGCTCAGCTCATTCCATTTAAGGTTAATGATATTACTAGACCGTAGGGGGTTCGGTTCTAGTCATTATGTCCAAGCTAATGAGGTTAGCAGACTCCTGATCTGTGTTCCACGCCATTTCAGCTTCCGCCAGCTGCAGTGGGTTCTCAGATAAAGACAAGAATAGCAAAAGGCTTGATAACGACATCCCTTTCTCGAAACACTTGAACAAGCAAAACCTCTTAAACGGCATCCTTTTCCCCAACAATTCAATTAGCGTTGTTTTTTGGTGTGTAAAAAAAAAAATCATATTTTCGGTATGGAATCGAATGAATAATTTTATACTTTTGTGGCACATTCAGTCCTCAACTAACGTGAAAGGTGCGTTCTTTAAAAAGATTCGCGTAAAGTGAAATCGTGTTAATTGGAGACAAATTTATCATTAAAGAAATGTAGATAGATTTATTTTTGTTGATTAGTCTCAACTACAATATAACTCATTGGGTTGGGTTGTTTTACCTCTGAGCGGCATTTTTTTTGCACACCATGGGCTAAATGACCAGGTCACAAGGACCCCGAAGGCTCAGAGAAGGTTGGTGGAGGGGATCCACTGGAACAGCTGTTGGGAGACAGATGGTAGCCTCCCGTCAAGGCCATCCAGCGTGTTCTTTAACGTTGGGTTGTTTTACTTCTGAGCGGCACTTTTTTGCACACCATGGGCTAAATGGCCAGGTCACAAGGACCCCGAAAGCTCAGAGAAGGTTGGTGGAGGGGACCCACTGGAACAGCTGTTGGGAGACAGATGGTAGCCTCCCGTCAAGGCAATCCAGCGTGTTCTTTAACGTGCACAGGGTATGGCTCTCCCACACACGGGGCCACGGCTTAACGTCCCATCCGACGGGCGGCGGCCTTTCCAATCCCATCGGTGTCCCCTACTGACCGTGGGCAGGGCGGGGAATTTTGCGGAGATATATCAACGCTGACCCAGCTGGGACTCGAACCTGGGAACTACAGATTGGAGCCTGGCGCGCTACCGACTGAGCCACCCCCGTCCCAGGGTGCAATTGGGAGGCGGTGGAAACATAAAGAAGGGAAGATAAGAAAATTTTGAAAAACCGTTCGTATATGTTTCATCTGTTGTGTAACATAAAGTCGAATGTTACTAGGGTTGATTTTAATAAATAATTTTATAATTTCAAGCTTCAAGGTGTCTTATTTACAACAACATCTTTCTTAACTATGTTGTAGGACGTAGGTAGAAATATAGATACATAAAAGAACGCAAAAATTGTCACTGCATCTTTCTGTTTGTTGGCTTAAAGAAGGTAGATTTCAAGGGGGGCGCTGAGTAATTTTTGTTTCTGAAAAGGAGGCGGTGGGACAAATAAGTTGGTGAACCTCTGATTTAAAGTATAAATTAAAATTATAAAGTTATTTATTAAATTAAAACAATATGAAAACAGCAAAGAAATAAGTGTACTCCCCTTTCGTCTAAACTCGAACGTGGAGAAGTTCAACAGTATTTGCAAAATTAATGACATTGACAGGAGGGTACCAACTGTACAGTCTCTCAAAAAAAGTATCATTCCCTACTAGTGTTTGTCTCTATCTCCATGCTTGAATAGGGCGGGGGTGGCTCAGTCGGTAGCGCGCCAGGCTCGTAATCTGTAGTTCCCAGGTTCGAGTCCCAGCTGGGTCAGCGTTGAGATTTATCTCCGCAAAATTCCCCGCCCTGCCCACGGTCAGTAGGAGGACACCGATGGGCTTGGAAAGGCCGCCGTCCGTCGGATGGGACGTTAAGCCGTGGCACCGTGTGCGGGAGAGCCATACCCTGTGCACGTTAAAGAACACGCTGGATGGCCTTGACGGGAGGCTACCATCTGTCTCCCAACAGCTGTTCCAGTGGGTCCCCTCCCCCCAACCTTCTCTGAGCCTTCGGGGTCCATGTGACCTGGCCATTTAGCCCATGGTGTGCAAAAAAGTGCCGCTCAGAGGTAAAACAACCCAACGTTAAAGAACACGCTGGATGGCCTTGACGGGAGGCTACCATCTGTCTCCCAACAGCTGTTCCAGTGGGTCCCCTCCCCCCCAACCTTCTCTGAGCCTTCGGGGTCCATGTGACCTGGCCATTTAGCCCATGGTATGCAAAAAAGTGCCGCTCAGAGGTAAAACAACCCAACCCATGCTTGAATTCTGATAGGTTTTATTATGTTTTATTATGATATGGAATATGTTACTAATCCCAACTTTGTTTCCGTTGCAGATGCTTTAAAGAGTCAAAATATATACTTTCCAAAATATTAAAGTTTCCTAGGAAACTAGATGCTTTTGATTCCAGATGCTTACGCAGTATCTTGGGTATTAGGTGGTTTAACTTTGTAACTAATGATGAGGTTAAGCAAAGGAGTCTGCAACCTCCTTTAAGCAGCATATTGTGCAGAGAGAGACTCCGTTGGTTTGGCCATGTTGCCCGTATGGATAATTATAGATTGGCGAATAGGGTTATGAACAGTGTGCCTAAAGGCCTCAGAAAGAGGGGGAGACCTAGGATGCGGTGGACAGACAATGTCAAACAGGACCTTGTTAGAATTGGTGTGCAGTAGCTGGATGCAGCAGATGTAGCTCAGGACAGATATGCTTGGAGAATTAAACTGCGCGGTCTGGTTGGACCTCCGTAGCCCATGGCTGCTTGAGGATGATGATGAAAATATTAAAACCTCTTTTTAAAATAAAGCGATGAACTGCGCAGAGACCCAGGGAAAATATTTAGGATACAATTTCTAGTAAAAGATTTTCAGAAACAGAACCTACCTACGCAATATACAGAATGAAAATTGAAAAAAGAAATACGTCGGTTTCAGATCGAAGATAGTTTTTTTATTGAAGGAAACTTCATCAGCCTAGACGTAAAAGTAACGATTGCTTACTGGCTGGTAACAATCTATCTCCTAACAACTGTGCAGTCGCTCGAAAAAGATCCGAACACTATGGTTGTTTACAGAATTCATAAAAAATATCTCGCAACGATTTTTTTTCTGAATTCTCTAATCAACCAGAGTGTTCGGATATTTTTTTGAGCAACTGTATATCTCTGTTTTCTAATCAAGATATTTTCCAGATTCATTAAAATGTAGTTTTCTTTCTTCAATTCATTACTCATTAGAATTGTATGTTTTCCTTTTTAAGTAGAGAATCCTTTCTGCGGATCTTTAGGAATATTTCTTTTCGCCTATGGTTCTTCACTAAGTTTGAATTGTATGGATTTTCGGTATATGCTAATAAAGGCAGCTCTACATTTTGCAAGACACAGACTTTTCTTTCTGTGTTTAAAAACCCCCCTAAAAAAGGTAATGTGTATTGTAATATAGTGCTATCTTCCTGGAATTTTCCAAATAATATTTGCCATCTTCCTGGAATTTTCGAAATAATATGTGCCATCTTTCTCGAAATCTTAAAACAATATTTGCCATCTTCTTGGAATTTCCGAAATAATATTTGCCATCTTCCTGGAATTTTCGAAATAATATTTGCCATCTTCCTCGAAATCTTAAAACAATATTTGCCATCTTTCTGGAATTTTCGAAATAATATTTGCCACCTTCCTCGAAATCTTAAAACAATATTTGCCATCTTCCTGGAATTTTTGAAATAATATTTGCCATCATCCTCGAAATCTTAAAACAGTATTTGCCATCTTCCTGGAATTTTCGAAGTAATATTTGACATCTTCCTCGAAATCGGAAAACAATATTTGCCATCTTCTTGGAATTTTCGAAATAATATTTGCCATCTTCCTGGAATTTTCGAAATAATATTTGCCATCTTCCTGGAATTTTCGAAATAATATTTGCCATCTTCCTCGAAATCGGAAAACAATATTTGCCATCTTCTTGGAATTTTCGAAATAATATTTGCCATCTTCCTGGAATTTTCGAAATAATATTTGCCATCTTCCTGGAATTTTCGAAATAATATTTGCCATCTTCCTCGAAATCGGAAAACAATATTTGCCATCTTCCTGGAATTTTCGAAATAATATTTGCCATCTTCCTGGAATTTTCGAAATAATATTTGCCATCTTCCTGGAATTTTCGAAATAATATTTGCCATCTTCCTCGAAATCGGAAAACAATATTTGCCATCTTCTTGGAATTTTCGAAATAATATTTGCCATCTTCCTGGAATTTTCGAAATAATATTTGCCATCTTCCTCGAAATCTCGAAACAATCTTTGCCATCTTCCTGGAATTTTCGAAATATTTGCCATCTTCCTGGAATTTTCGAAATAATATTTGCCATCTTCCTGGAATTTTCGAAATAATATTTGCCATCTTCCTGGAATTTTCGAAATAATATTTGCCATCTTCCTGGAATTTTCGAAATAATATTTGCCATCTTCCTGGAATTTTCGAAATTTTCGTTTTTAAGTAGAGAATCTTTTCTGCGGATCTTTAGGAATAGTTTTTTTCCCCCTATGGCTCTTCACTAAGTTTGAATTGTATGGATTTTCAGCATATGCTAATAAAGGCAGCTCTATATTTTGCAAGACCACAGACTCTTCTTTCTGTGTTTAAAAAAAAAACCCAAAAAAGTAACGTGCATTGTAATGTACACCAGGGGTTAATTAGCGTAGAAGAATCCGTCGTCATTTAAAGCGATACGAATAACATTTTACGTCCCACATTGCATTCTAGTCGAAATACCACTCAGGGCACCTGAAAGAATCTTCCATGGAATCGATGCATCGATTTAAAATTCGTTTTTTACTCTGAATCGGGATTTGGAACGGCAATTCATCGTGATCTGGCATTACTTTGCTTTGTTAAACTGATCGATGCTGGCGTTGATGGATATTATTTCACAAGCACGTCTCCCGGAATGGATTTCTTACCCTCCTTCTCTGTTTCTTCTTCTTCAAACTCCCAGCAGAAGAGAGACAGTTTAGAAATGCAACCTTGGATACGTTTCTCTGGGTTAGCCTAAAAGGATTTGCTGTTGCCGGCTGTGGCAATTCTTTAGATAACGCAGGTTCATTTATATCAGAGCGAAATCAAGAAAAAAAAAAAGAATTGAGGGAGGAGGGGGGTTCGGGATAAGCGATCCCAGGGAACTTCCACGGGAAATCCTAACTTGACATAGATTTCCTTGCGAAGGCCCATCCTTTCCCAAGACGTATATTTCCTTGGGAACTAAAGGAACGCAAACCACTTATCCATTTGGGCTTTGAAGGCCGATTTATATCAACTGGGTTATAAAACTTGAGAATACCCATGTGCATTCGAAAGAGATATTGCTGTGGGTACAATCTTTTACTTCTCAATAGTGGGGGGGGGGGGGGGGTATACTATTTTACGACACCCAGTGGTAGGGGATATATAGGAGGATATGCTACTTTATGATATCCAGTAGGGGATATACTATTCTATGATATTCAGTAGTCGAGATCTGCAATTTTTATGATATCTAATTGTATGGGGGGGGGGGGGGCTCAGTCAGTAGCGCGGCCAGGCTCGTAATCTGTAGTTTCCAGGTTCGAGTCCCAGCCGGGTCAGCGTTGAGATTTATCTCTGAAAAATTACCTGCCCTGCCCACGGTCAGTAGGGGACACCGATGGGCTTGGAAAGGCCGCCGTCCGTCGGATGGGACGTTAAGCCGTGGCCCCGTGTGCGGGAGAGACATACCCTGTGCACGTTAAAGAATACGTCTGGATAGCTTTGTCGGAAGGCTACCATTTGTCTCCCAACAGCTGTTCCAGTGGGTCCCCTCTCCCAACCATCTCTGAACCCTCGGGGTCCTTATGACTGATCCTTTAGCCCATTGTGTGCAAAAAAGTGCCGCTCAGAGGTAAAACAACCCAACAACTCCTAACAGCTGTTCCAATGGGTCCCCTCCCCCAACCTTCTCTGAGCCTTCGGGGTCCATGTGATCTGGCCATTTAGCCCATGGTGTGCAAAAAAGTGCCGCTCAGAGGTAAAACAACCCAACGTTAAAGAACACGCTGGATGGCCTTGACGGGAGGCTACCATCTGTCTCCCAACAGCTGTTCCAGTGGGTCAACTCCCTCAACCTTCTCTGAGCCTTCGGGGTCCTTGTGACCTTGCCATTTAGTCCATTGTGTGCAAAAAAGTGCCGCTCAGAGATAAAACAACCCAACGTTAAAGAACACGATGGATGGCCTTGACGGGAGGCTACCATCTGTCTCCCAACAGCTATTCCAGTGGGTCCCCTCCCTCAACCTTCTCGAGCCTTCGGGGTCCTTGTAACCATGCCATTTAGTCCATTGTGTGCAAAAAAGTGCCGCTCAGAGCTAAAACAACCAACCAACCAACCCAAACACTAATAGTAGACTAGTTGTTAAAGTAGCAACAACATCCAAACAATCAAAAATTAGAATATTGCAGTAAGTAAGTTGAATAGCGCAATATCTGCCGATCTGCAATTCAAAAATGTATAGGTTTAGGTTACATTTAAGTTCCCTACTTCCCAATTTAAAAGAATATTTTCCTTCATTGTATACGAACTAGACTGTGCGTCAGCCTGTAAAAGGCGCTTCCCCGTAACTCTACTGACGTAGACAGAATGTCGAATTGCCAGTTCCCGAAGGCGACGCTTTGTCGCTTACTATGGATCACTAAGTTCTTTCTTTTTTTTTTTGGGGGGGGGGAGGAGGGTTGGATAGAGTCTGTCGTTCCCTTGACAGACATCGGGCATCGCCGGGACATTTGGTGAAATTCAAGAAGCCATCACTTGTGCCTAATTCTCTCTAGAGACTTCTGTTAGCAGAACGACGGATGTTTTCATAACACATCATACTTCGCTAAGTGATATTGCCTTTCAGCGACTGCAGCGATCCAATAGGCTTTTAATATGAAGTTATCCGTCGGTTACGTTAGTAGAAGCGAAACACGTCGGACAAGTCGAATTAGATAGTTTTAGTTAGAAAAGAATGAAATTTTTATTACGTTTCTGTTTTCAGTCTGAAAGAGCGAAATGCTTTTTAACTTATTTAAGTTTCTAACGTTGGATAAATAGTTTCTTTTTTGTTTGTAATTGCAGTATTTGTACGAAGAACGAGTTGTGGGTTGTTTTACCTCTGAGAGGCATTTTTTTGCACACAATGGGCTAAATGGCCAGGTCACAAGGATGCCGAAAGCTCGAAGAAGGTTGGGGGAGGAGACCCACTTGACAGCTGTTGGGAGACAGATGGTAGCCTCCCGTCAAGACCATCCAGCGCGTTCTTTAACGTTGGGTTGTTTTACCACTGAGCGGCACTTTTTTTGCACACAATGGGCTAAATGGCCAGGTCACATGGATCTCGAAAGCTCAAAGAAGGTTGGGGGAGGAGACCCACTTGACAGCTGTTGGGAGACAGATGGTAGCCTCCCGTCAAGACCATCCAGCGCGTTCTTTAACGTTGGGTTGTTTTACCACTGAGCGGCACTTTTTTGCACACAATGGGCTAAATGGCCAGGTCACAAGGATCCCGAAAGCTCAAAGAAGGTTGGGGGAGGAGACCCACTGGACAGCTGTTGGGAGACAGATGGTAGCCTCCCGTCAAGACCATCCAGCGCGTTCTTTAACGTTGGGTTGTTTTACCACTGAGCGGCACTTTTTTCCACACAATGGGCTAAATGGCCAGGTCACAAGGATCCCGAAAGCTCAAAGAAGGTTGGGGGAGGAGACCCACTGGACAGCTGTTGGGAGACAGATGGTAGCCTCCCGTCAAGACCATCCAGCGCGTTCTTTAACGTTGGGTTGTTTTACCACTGAGCGGCACTTTTTTTGCACACAATGGGCTAAATGGCCAGGTCACAAGGATCCCGAAAGCTCAAAGAAGGTTGGGGGAGGAGACCCACTTGACAGCTGTTGGGAGACAGATGGTAGCCTCCCGTCAAGACCATCCAGCGCGTTCTTTAACGTTGGGTTGTTTTACCACTGAGCGGCACTTTTTTTGCACACAATGGGCTAAATGGCCAGGTCACAAGGATCCCGAAAGCTCAAAGAAGGTTGGGGGAGGAGACCCACTTGACAGCTGTTGGGAGACAGATGGTAGCCTCCCGTCAAGGCCATCCAGCGCGTTCTTTAACGTTGGGTTGTTTTACCACTGAGCGGCACTTTTTTTGCACACAATGGGCTAAATGGCCAGGTCACAAGGATCCCGAAAGCTCAAAGAAGGTTAGGGGAGGAGACCCACTTGACAGCTGTTGGGAGACAGATGGTAGCCTCCCGTCAAGACCATCCAGCGCGTTCTTTAACGTTGGGTTGTTTTACCACTGAGCGGCACTTTTTTTGCACACAATGGGCTAAATGGCCAGGTCACAAGGATCCCGAAAGCTCAAAGAAGGTTGGGGGAGGAGACCCACTTGACAGCTGTTGGGAGACAGATGGTAGCCTCCCGTCAAGGCCATCCAGCGCGTTCTTTAACGTTGGGTTGTTTTACCACTGAGCGGCACTTTTTTTGCACACAATGGGCTAAATGGCCAGGTCACAAGGATCCCGAAAGCTCAAAGAAGGTTAGGGGAGGAGACCCACTTGACAGCTGTTGGGAGACAGATGGTAGCCTCCCGTCAAGGCCATCCAGCGCGTTCTTTAACGTTGGGTTGTTTTACCACTGAGCGGCACTTTTTTTGCACACAATGGGCTAAATGGCCAGGTCACAAGGATCCCGAAATCTCAAAGAAGGTTAGGGGAGGAGACCCACTTGACAGCTGTTGGGAGACAGATGGTAGCCTCCCGTCAAGGCCATCCAGCGCGTTCTTTAACGTTGGGTTGTTTTACCTCTGAGCGGCACTTTTTTGCATACAATGGGCTAAATGGCCAGGTCACAAGGATCCCGAAAGCTCAAAGAAGGTTGGGGGAGGAGACTCACTTGACAGCTGTTGGGAGACAGATGGTAGCCTCCCGTCAAGGCCATCCAGCGCGTTCTTTAACGTTGGGTTGTTTTACCACTGAGCGGCACTTTTTTTGCAAACAATGTGCTAAATGGCCAGGTCACAAGGATCCCGAAAGCTCAAAGAAGGTTGGGGGAGGAGACCCACTTGACAGCTGTTGGGAGACAGATGGTAGCCTCCCGTCAAGGCCATCCAGCGCGTTCTTTAACGTTGGGTTGTTTTATTTCTGAGCGGCACTTTTTTGCATACAATGGGCTAAATGGCCAGGTCACAAGGATCCCGAAAGCTCAAAGAAGGTTGGGGAGGAGACCCACTGGACAGCTGTTGGGAGACAGATGGTAGCCTCCCGTCAAGGCCATCCAGCGCGTTCTTTAACGTTGGGTTGTTTTACCTCTGAGCGGCACTTTTTTGCATACAATGGGCTAAATGGCCAGGTCACTAGGATCCCGAAAGCTCGAAGAAGGTTGGGGGAGGAGACCCACTGGACAGCTGTTGGGAGACAGATGGTAGCCTCCCGTCAAGGCCATCCAGCGCGTTCTTTAACGTTGGGTTGTTTTACCTCTGAGCGGCACTTTTTTGCATACAATGGGCTAAATGGCCAGGTCACTAGGATCCCGAAAGCTCAAAGAAGGTTGGGGGAGGAGACCCACTGGACAGCTGTTGGGAGACAGATGATAGCCTCCCGTCAAGGCCATCCAGCGCGTTCTTTAACGTTGGGTTGTTTTACCTCTGAGCGGCACTTTTTTGCATACAATGGGCTAAATGGCCAGGTCACAAGGATCCCGAAAGCTCAAAGAAGGTTGGGGGAGGAGACCCACTGGACAGCTGTTGGGAGACAGATGGTAGCCTCCCGTCAAGGCCATCCAGCGCGTTCTTTAACGTTGGGTTGTTTTACCTCTGAGCGGCACTTTTTTGCATACAATGGGCTAAATGGCCAGGTCACTAGGATCCCGAAAGCTCAAAGAAGGTTGGGGGAGGAGACCCACTGCACAGCTGTTGGGAGACAGATGGTAGCCTCCCGTCAAGGCCATCCAGCGCGTTCTTTAACGTTGGGTTGTTTTACCTCTGAGCGGCACTTTTTTGCATACAATGGGCTAAATGGCCAGGTCACTAGGATCCCAAAAGCTCAAAGAAGGTTGGGGGAGGAGACCCACTGCACAGCTGTTGGGAGACAGATGGTAGCCTCCCGTCAAGGCCATCCAGCGCGTTCTTTAACGTTGGGTTGTTTTACCTCTGAGCGGCACTTTTTTGCATACAATGGGCTAAATGGCCAGGTCACAAGGATCCCGAAAGCTCAAAGAAGGTTGGGGGAGGAGACCCACTGGACAGCTGTTGGGAGACAGATGGTAGCCTCCCGTCAAGGCCATCCAGCGCGTTCTTTAACGTTGGGTTGTTTTACCTCTGAGCGACACTTTTTTTGCATACAATGGGCTAAATGGCCAGGTCACAAAGATCCCGAAAGCTCAAAGAAGGTTGGGAGAGGAGACCCACTGGACAGCTGTTGGGAGACATATGGTAGCCTCCCGTCAAGGCCATCCAGCGCGTTCTTTAACGTTGGGTTGTTTTACCACTGAGCGGCACTTTTTTTGCACACAATGGGCTAAATGGCCAGGTTACAAGGATCCCGAAAGCTCAAAGAAGGTTGGGGGAGGAGACCCACTTGACAGCTGTTGGGAGACAGATGGTAGCCTCCCGTCAAGGCCATCCAGCGCGTTCTTTAACGTTGGGTTGTTTTACCTCTGAGCGGCACTTTTTTCCATACAATGGGCTAAATGGCCAGGTCACAAGGATCCCGAAAGCTCAAAGAAGGTTGGGGGAGGAGACCCACTGGACAGCTGTTGGGAGACAGATGGTAGCCTCCCGTCAAGGCCATCCAGCGCGTTCTTTAACGTTGGGTTGTTTTACCTCTGAGCGGCACTTTTTTTGCATACAATGGGCTAAATGGCCAGGTCACAAGGATCCCGAAAGCTCAAAGAAGGTTGGGGGAGGAGACCCACTGGACAGCTGTTGGGAGACAGATGGTAGCCTCCCGTCAAGGCCATCCAGCGCGTTCTTTAACGTTGGGTTGTTTTACCACTGAGCGGCACTTTTTTTGCACACAATGTGCTAAATGGCCAGGTCACAAGGATCCCGAAAGCTCAAAGAAGGTTGGGGGAGGAGACCCACTTGACAGCTGTTGGGAGACAGATGGTAGCCTCCCGTCAAGGCCATCCAGCGCGTTCTTTAACGTTGGGTTGTTTTACCTCTGAGCGGCACTTTTTTGCATACAATGGGCTAAATGGCAAGGTCACAAGGATCCCGAAAGCCCAAAGAAGGTTGGGGGAGGAGACCCACTGGACAGCTGTTGGGAGACAGATGGTAGCCTCCCGTCAAGGCCATCCAGCGCGTTCTTTAACGTTGGGTTGTTTTACCTCTGAGCGGCACTTTTTTGCATACAATGGGCTAAATGGCCAGGTCACTAGGATCCCGAAAGCTCAAAGAAGGTTGGGGGAGGAGACCCACTGGACAGCTGTTGGGAGACAGATGGTAGCCTCCCGTCAAGGCCATCCAGCGCGTTCTTTAACGTTGGGTTGTTTTACCTCTGAGCGGCACTTTTTTGCATACAATGGGCTAAATGGCCAGGTCACTAGGATCCCGAAAGCTCAAAGAAGGTTGGGGGAGGAGACCCACTGGACAGCTGTTGGGAGACAGATGGTAGCCTCCCGTCAAGGCCATCCAGCGCGTTCTTTAACGTTGGGTTGTTTTACCTCTGAGCGGCACTTTTTTGCATACAATGGGCTAAATGGCCAGGTCACTAGGATCCCGAAAGCTCAAAGAAGGTTGGGGGAGGAGACCCACTGGACAGCTGTTGGGAGACAGATGGTAGCCTCCCGTCAAGGCCATCCAGCGCGTTCTTTAACGTTGGGTTGTTTTACCTCTTAGCGGCACTTTTTTGCATACAATGGGCTAAATGGCCAGGTCACAAGGATCCCGAAAGCTCAAAGAAGGTTGGGGGAGGAGACCCACTGGACAGCTGTTGGGAGACAGATGGTAGCCTCCCGTCAAGGCCATCCAGCGCGTTCTTTAACGTTGGGTTGTTTTACCTCTGAGCGGCACTTTTTTTGCATACAATGGGCTAAATGGCCAGGTCACAAGGATCCCGAAAGCTCAAAGAAGGTTGGGGGAGGAGACCCACTGGACAGCTGTTGGGAGACAGATGGTAGCCTCCCGTCAAGGCCATCCAGCGCGTTCTTTAACGTTGGGTTGTTTTACCTCTGAGCGGTACTTTTTTTGCATACAATGGGCTAAATGGCCAGGTCACAAGGATCCCGAAAGCTCAAAGAAGGTTGGGGGAGGAGACCCACTGGACAGCTGTTGGGAGACAGATGGTAGCCTCCCGTCAAGGCCATCCAGCGCGTTCTTTAACGTTGGGTTGTTTTACCTCTGAGCGGCACTTTTTTTGCATACAATGGGCTAAATGGCCAGGTCACAAGGATCCCGAAAGATCAGAGAAGGTTGGGGGAGGGGACCCACTGGACAGTTTTTTTTTTTTTAAAGAATATAATTTTTATTCATAAGAGTACAGAATACAAATACATTTACACTTTGACCCGCAAAGCCAAATAACTTATCTGCAGGAAAATGAATAAATTATTTTAAACATAGGTCATTCAGCCACAAAAATGGTGTACATCAAATAAATCCACAAAACACAACACATAAAAAACAGCTAACTATAAAATACCAAATAATTTTTTAATTCCATTTTAAGTCTTCTAAAAGAATCTATATTTAGTAATTCTTTTGGAATAGCATTAAATATAAGTGGTACTTGCTATTCGGAGGTATGTTTCCCGTAATTATTTCGAAAATTTGGCAATTTGTAATAACCTTGGTTTTTGAAGTCTTGTATTTTTATTATGTTGAATTTTTAGTTTGTAAGTTTCGTCAAAAAATTTTTTCATTATTACATTATATTTATATAAATTGCTGTAGGATAAAAGATTTAAAAATTTTAATCTATCGGTAGAAGTTTTATAAATTTTTTGCAAATGAAATGGAATAATATTTTTAGCTATTATAGACTGCAGTTTTTCTATTTTATTTATGTTAGTTAAGTTAGTTGTTCCATGCACAATTATTCCATAATTTAAAATAGATTCGCATATTGCTTTATAAAATAGTACACATGTTTCCATATTTAATACGTATTTCAATTTTTGAATTTTTATCGCCGATATTCTCAAGCTTTCACATATGTGGGATATATTGGCATTCCACTTAAAATATTCATCAAAAATGATTCCTAAGTAATTTATTTTATTTACTTGCTCAACAAGTTGTTGGGAGACAGATGGTAACCTCCCGTCAAGGCCATCTAAAGTGTTTAACATGCACAGGGTATGGCTTTCCCGCACCTAGGACCACGGCTTAACGTCCCATTCCGCGGACGACGGCCTTTCTAAGTCCATCGGTGTTCCCTACTGAACTTGGGCAGGGCGGGGAGTTTTGCGGAGATAAATCTCAAAGCTGACCCAGTGGGACTCGAACTGGGAAATGCAGATTACGAACCTGGCGCGCTACCACCCCCGAAGAACGGGTCATTTAGTATTTTGTTAAGTAGAGAATTCAGTTTAGTGAGTATTTACTGATGTGTTATTATTGCTAAGTCCTTTTTTTTTTGTGGGATGGGAGTTGGCTTAGTAGGTAACGCATCAAGCTCGTAATCTGCAATTCCCATGTTGGAGTCTCAGCGTTGAGATTTATCTCCGCAAAATTCCCCGCCCTACCCACGGTCAATAGGGGACACCGATGGGCTTGGAAAGGCCGCCGTCCGTCGGATGGGATGTTAAACCGTGGCACCGTGTGTGGGAGAGCCATACTCTGTGCACGTTAAAGAACACGCTGGATGGCCTTGACGGGAGGCTATCATCTGTCTCCCAACAGCTGTTCCAATGGGTCCCCTCCCCCAGCCTTCTCTAAGCCTTCGGGGTCCATGTGACCTGGCCATTTAGCCCACGGTGTGCAAAAAAGTGCCGCTCAGAGGTAAAACAACCCAACGTTAAAGAACACGCTGGATGGCTTTGACGGGAAATCCCATCTGTCTCCCAACAGCTGTTCCAGTGGGTCCCCCTCCCCCAACCTTCTCTTAGTCTTCGGGGTCCTTGTGACCTGGCCATTTAGCCCATTGTGTGCAAAAAAGTGCCGCTCAGAGGTAAAACAACCCAACGTTAAAGAACACGCTGGATGGCCTTGACGGGAGGCTAAGATCTGTCTCCCAACAACTGTTCCAGTGGGTCCCCTCCCCCAACCTTCTCTGAGTCTTCGAGGTCCTTGTGACCTGGCCATTTAGCCCATTGTGTGCAAAAAAGTGCCGCTCAGAGGTAAAACAACTCAACGTTAAAGAACACGCTGGATGGCCTTGACGGGAGGCTACCATCTGTCTCCCAACAGCTGTTCCAGTGGGTCCCCCTCCCCCAACCTTCTCTGAGCCTTCGGGGTCCATGTGACCTAGCCATTTAGCCCATGGTGTGCAAAAAAGTGCCGCTCAGAGGTAAAACAATCCAATCCAATCCAAGTTCGAGTCTCACCTGAGCCACAGTTGAGATTTATCTACGCAAAACGCCCACTATGCCCTCACTCAGTAAAGGTCACCGATAGGCTTGGAAAGACAGCCGTCCTTCGGATTGGACGTTAAGCCATGGCTCCGTATACGGAAGAGCCATACCTTGTGCCAGTGGCGCACTCAGGACTTAATCTTGGGGAGGGGGCGAGGGGCCCGCTGGCCGGCTGGAGCAAACGAAGTAGCGCCCCGGTCCGCCCGATTCATTCGCCTTGTGTTCACAGCGGCCGTGATTCCAGAGTGCTATCGGGTATTCCCACCTTATGTGTTATGTGACCGCTAATTCATAAGTAGTATAAACATAAAAGACACGACACAACATAAATATAAAAAATGAATTTTAATTAGGAAAATATTTTTGTAAAATTTTTTAGTGTTTTTTTTTTCTTTTTCTTTGGGGGGTGCCAGGGTCCCTTGCCTCCTTGTAGGTGCGCCACTGCCCTGTGCAAGGGTATGGCTCTTCCGTATAGGTTACTTCTGGTTAGGGGACTTACCATATGTCCCCTAACAACTGTCCAGTGGGTCCCTTTCCCCTAATCTTCTCTGAGCCCTTGGGTTGGGTTGTTTTAACTCTGAGCGGCACTTTTTTGCACACCATGGGCTAAATGACCAGGTCACAAGGATCCCGAAGGCTCAGAGAAGGTTGGGGGAAGGGACCCACTGGAACAGCTGTTGGGAGACAGATGGTAGTCTCCCGTCAAGGTCATCCAGCGTGTTCTTTAACGTGCACAGGGTATGGCTCTCCCGCACACGGGGCCATGGCTTAACGTCCCATCCCACGGACGGCGTTTCCAAGCCCATCGGTGTCCCCTACTGACCGTGGGCAGGGCGGGGAAATTTTGCGGAGATAAATCACAACGCTGACCCAGCTGGGACTCGAACCTGGGAACTACAGATTACGAGCCTGGCGCGCTACCGACTGAGCCACCCTCGCTCCCTGAGCCCTTGGAGTCGTTGTGATCTGGCTCTTTAGCCCACTGTGTGCCGAAACACAGTGCAGCTTAAAGGTAAAGCAACCCAACCGCTATTCAATGATGGTAAAATTTCACTTAATCGTGATAGAAATCGAAGACTAAAATCCAATCATGGAAACGGAAGGAGATCGAGTAAAAGACTACCAGTAGCAGCCCCTTTTTAAAACACTCGGTTAATGGGACGGGCTCGCTATAAACTTAATTAAACCCATCTAAAGCACTCAATCCTTATCCTGAAAGAACTTCTAGCTCCTGCCTGGAGCCTAGTGGCTCTGTAATGGCGAAACCTTCTCTTTACCTTCAAATCCACTGGGAACTTGAGTTGTTATGGAAAAAAATAAATCTAAAAACCAAAGCTAGAGGATACAAGCATTTAAAGAATGGATTGTAGGCTCAGGAACTTATAAATAGACGTCACAGAGTTCTGGGTGAACGCTAAGAAAAGGATGCGTAATTTGTGGAGGGAAAAATTGAGAAGTACGGTGGAATTTGTAATCCTGATGTTTCTAGCAGGAAAAGGAATGGACCGTAAGAACGGTGAAGTACTCGATTCTTATTTCTACTCCTCAGCCGGTCCAGTCCAGCTAGCTTATCGAAACAGATTGGGGTTTAGAGCGCTCCATTTAGTTGCCAGTTTCAGTGACAGGACTGATCAGTTACATGCTGCACATTGCGATTGTTTGGCAAGTAAGGCATTTGTTTCTTGTTCGAGACTCTTTGCCTCCCTTTCCAAGAATCTGCTCTATTTGCTAATTTATGAAACCTAACTTAACCTCTACTTTTCCTATATATTAAATTTTTGCTTTTATTTTTATTCTGTACTCTTTTAAGAGTCTTTTTTTTGACTCTAACAAATATAAAGATAGTTGAAAAATGTAGTTTTCAACCACTTTTTTTTTCGGATTTGTATCAAAGTTCGAGCTCAAATTTTCGAGTCCGAATCATTTCGATAATTATTGAGCCGGGATCCGATTAGGGTTGGGTTGTTTTACCTCTGAGCTGTTGGCAGAATTTTAAAACTTAACCGGGGGTGGCTCAGTCGGTAGCGCGCCAGGCTCGTAATCTGTAGTTCCCAGGTTCGAGTCCCAGCTGGGTCAGCGTTGAGATTTATCTCCGCAAAATTCCCCGCCCTGCCCACGGTCAGTAGGGGACACCGATGGGCTTGGAAAGGCCGCCGTCCGTCGGATGGGACGTTAAGCCGTGGCCCCGTGTACGGGAGAACCTTACCCTGTGCACGTTAAAGAACACGCTGGATGGCCTTGACCCGAGGCTACCATCTGTCTTTCAACAGCTGTTCCAGTGGGTCCCCTCCCCCAACCTTCTCTGAGCCTTCGGGGTCCATGTGACCTGGCCATTTAGCCCATGGTGTGCAAAAAAGTGCCGCTCGGAGGTAAAACAACCCAACGTACTTAATAAAATACAGCAGTTTAAAACATGAAAACTGTTGCATAAAGACCCTATATTTTTCATATTTTTCTTCAAAAACGGAAAAGAAACTTTGCCGTTTTCCCAAATAACAAAGAGAATAACACATTTTAAATTCCAATCCATTGATATTCCTTCCTTTACATAAAAAACCCATTTACATCAGTTTCCGAAGAATATTGCTTGTCTGAACGATTATGGGCGATATCACAGCTTGTGTGCAAAGCTCCAAAACAGTTGGAAATTGCAGAGGTGTACATTAATTGTCGGTAAGATATGATTTATCGCCCGCTGGCTCGACACTTGGAGTTTCGTGCTTTAGCGCGCACCGTTAACAGAAAACTGAACCATATGGGTCAGGGTCGATAGTATTGGAGAAAATGCTCACAATGTGTTCTTCAGATTAGGGGTGTCATTAACAGGCAGTTAAGTGAGGCAACATATGGCGGGTGTTGTCGCACTCGTAGTGGCATCGAAATTTCGTTTCAGTGTCAAGGGAAATTTATTTTACCCCTCCGAACACTATAATCAAGAAACACCGAAGTATCTTTGGAATTGTTAAAGCTTGTTATTTATTAAAGTCGATGTCAGAAATGGAGGAAGCCAATTACCGCGCTGAAGTTTAAACCGGTTAAAATTTCCAAAAATTTGTGGCAGATTTGGGATGTGAAGGATTTATGGCGTGATTCGTATCAATCACTTTTTTCGGCGCTGGCTGTTGAAGTATTGTGTTCGGTTTCGACCGGGGCGGGGGTGGCTCAGTCGGTAGCGCGCCAGGCTCGTAATCTGTAGTTCCCAGGTTCGAGTCCCAGCTGGGTCAGCGTTGAGATTTATCTCCGCAAAATTCCCCGCCCTGCCCATGGTCAGTAGGGGACACCGATGGGCTTGGAAAGGCCGCCGTCCGTCGGATGGGACGTTAAGCCGTGGCCCCGTGTGCGGGAGAGACATACCCTATGCACGTTAAAGAACACGCTGGATGGCCTTGACGGGAGGCTATCATCTGTCTCCCAACAGCTGTTCCAGTGGGTCCCCTCCCCCAACCTTCTCTGAGCCTTCGGGGTCCATGTGACCTGGCCATTTAGTCCATGGTGTGCAAAAAAGTGCCGCTCAGAGGTAAAACAACCCAACCCAATCGGTTTCGACCAAAATGGCGCGAATAGGTTTTAATTGGTTAATGGTTCAATTAGCGGAGAAAATGAATATCCCAGTGATAGCCAACAGAACTTTGCAAATGAACATCAGGCTCGTATAACTGTCTCTTCAAACATTCAGATTTTATTTTTTGTTTGTAGAAGAAGAAAAAAAAGATTCTATTTAAATATGCTTTTGTTTTTATGACCAAAAGGAATAAGAATATACAATTTTTTTAATATCATTTCATTGTATTTCTAAATGTATATACGTTATATGTAGTAACTGGATATGAGTTCTGGCGCGGTCTCAGAATAATTTAAATTTCAAATATTTTTTGTAATTGCGAAAACAAAATAAATAAACAATGTAAAATATTTTTGATTTATAATTTCACCCTTTAAATCAGTCTTTAGTAATTAAAAATGAGCACCATGTGGCTTTTTGGCTCAGTCGGTAGCGCGCCAGGTTCGTAATCTGTAGTTTCTAGGTTCGAGTTCCAGCTGGGTCAGCAGCGCTGACCCAGCTGGAGAGTTTTGCGGCCCCAAAACTCTCCGCCCTGCCTACGGTCAGTAGGGGACACCGATGGGTTTGGAAAGGCCGCCGTCCGTCGGATGGGACGTTAAGCCATGGCCACGTGTGCGGGAGAGCCATACCCTGTGCAAGTTAAAGAACACGCTTGATGGCCTTGACTGGAGGATACCATGTCTCCTAACAGCTGTTCCAGTGAGTCCCCTCCCCCAACCTTCTCTGAGCCTTTGGGGTCCTTGTGACCTGGCCATTTAGCCCATGATGTGCAAAAAAGTGTGGTTCAGAGGTAAAACAACCCAACGTTAAAGAACACGCTGGATGGCCTTGACGGGAGGCTACCATCTGTCTCCCAACAGCTGTTGCAGTGGGTCCCCTCACCCAACCTTCTCTGAGCCTTCGGGGTCCATGTGACCTGGCCATTTAGCCCATGATGTGCAAAAAAGTGCCGCTCAGAGGTAAAACAGCCCAACAAAACAACAACTTACTTAATTACTTAATAAAATATATCACTTTCAGATATGAGTATTCTTTTATAAATGACCCTGTATTGAAATCAAATCGCTCTAGAATCTTGAATTTTAAAAGCATCCATCGAGTCGTGACTTTCACCGGCAGTTTTGAGCTGTATCAATGGCTTTCCAAGGAAGCTTGAAGTTGGATTACAAATTGCTGCTGGTTAGCAAGCATGTCCCAACGAGCATGTGTTGCCGAATGAAGATTGTGCTTTGAACGTTAAAATTACGACTGGGAAAGGAACAATGATAGGTAATATTCCACACACTCGGATCTTCGAAATGTGTACAAAGTGACTAAGAGTTTGTTTATGTAAGCGGCAAGACCGAAGCGATGAACGCTAATGAGGACTTGGAACCTCCACAGCAAGCCTATCTGCTTCAGATATATATTCAGAGACGAAACCAATATTTCAGATGGGAACTTACAACATCAATGAGTACGACTTTCGCTAGTGCAGCAAGTCTAATTCCGAATCTCTATGGAATGATGCACCTTTGATTAGAATGATGTGAATGTAAATTTAAAGATTGAAGAGGCAGATAACTCAAGAGCAGTGGAAGTTTCTGACTTGTAAAGATGTGTAATTCTCGATCTTCCACATATGACAGAATATTTCGCGTGGGAGTAACGTCAGTTTACATTTGCGTTTACTCTGAATTTACAGGAACTATCTGTAAGTTTTAGATCAATTATTTAGTTGGGTTGTTTACCTCTGAGCGACACTTTTTTGCACACCATGGGCTAAATGGCCATGTCACAAGGACCCCGACGGCTCAGAGAAGGTTGGGGGAGGGAACCCACTGGAACAGCTGTTGGGTTGTTTTACCTCTGAGCGGCACTTTTTTGCACACCATGGGCTAAATGGCCAGGTCACAAGGACCCCGAAGGCTCAGAGAAGATTGGGGGAGGGGACCCACTGGAACAGCTGTTGGGAGACAGATGGTAGCCTCCCGTCAAGGCCATCCAGCGTGTTCTTTAACGTTGGGTTGTTTTACCTCTGAGCGGCACTTTTTTTGCACACAATGGGCTAAATGGCCAGGTCACAAGGACCCCGAAGGCTCAGAGAAGGTTGGGGGAGGGAACCCACTGGAACAGCTGTTGGGATACAAATGGTAGCATCCCGTCAAGGCCATCCAGCGTGTTCTTTAACGTTGGGTTGTTTTACCTCGGAGCGGCACTTTTTTTGTACACCATGGACTAAATGGCCAGGTCACATGGATCCCGAAGGCTCAGAGAAGGTTAGGGGAGGGGACTCACTGGAACAGCTGTTGGGAGACAGAAGGTAGCTTCCCGTCAAGGCCATCCAGCGTGTTCTTTAACGTGCACAGAATATGGCTCTCCCGCACACGGGGCCACGGATTAACGTTCCATCCGACGGACGGCGGCCTACCAAGCCCATCAGTGTCCCCTGCTGACCGTGGACAGGACGGGGTAATTTGCGGAGATAAATCTGAATGTTGACCCAGTTGGGACTCGAATCTGGGAACTACAGATTACGAGCCTGACGCGTAACAGATTGAGCCACCCCCGCCCCTTTTTAATTGGTAATTGCTTGCTTTGATCTTCAGAATTTGCCGCTCCATTGTTTGTTCAAGTTCTATTTTATATTATTTTTTCGAAAACTTCGGTTATTTTTTGTGATTACATAATTAATTCTGAAACGGAGTATAGGTAGAAAAATAATTAAAGCACACAGTTCTAGTTGTTGCCACAAACAGATACGAAAACAATTTTGAATTAAAGAAAACGCTATAAATGTCTGAGTCAAACCTCAGAAATTAATTATTTTTGAATTACCTCAGAAATTAATAAAAATTTAAAAAATAAGAATTTTTTCCAGAACTTTAATAACATTGCGTTTTAAAAGTTTCCAAAATGATTAATTATCAAAGGATTAAGACTTTTCATAAAACGGAAAAATTTACTATTAAATATTCCCGCTCTTGTAACTCTTTAAATGCTGAACTAATATTATTGAAAATTGAGATTTAAATAGATTTGATTATGATCTTTATCTTCAGTCACATTTTTCCGTTAATGCGTATTTTAGATAGCTTCAAAGTTAGATTCCCACTGACATAAAATAAAAATCCTCGAATATTTCATATCTCCGAAAAATTCCCCGCCCTGCCCACGGTCAGTAGGGGACACCAATGGGCTCGGAAAGGCCGCCGTCCGTCGGATGGGACGTTAAACCGCGGCACCGTGTACGGGAAGCCATACCCTGTGCACGTTAAAGAACACGCTGGATGGCCTTGACGGGAGGCTACCATCTGTCTCCCATCAGCTGTTCCAGTGGGTCCCCTCCCCCAACCTTCTCTGAGCCTTCGGGGTCCATGTGACCTGGCCATTTAGCCCATGGTGTGAAAAAAAGTGCCGCTCAGAGGTAAAACAATCCAACGTTAAAGAACACGCTGGATGGCCTTGACGGGAGGCTACCATCTATTTCCCAACAGCTGTTCCAGTGGGTCCCCTCCCCCAACTTTCTCTGAGCCTTCGGGGTCCATGTGACCTGACCATTTAGCCCATGGTGTGCAAAAAAAGTGTCGCTCAGAGGTAAAACAACCCAACGTTAAAGAACACGCTGGATAGCCTTGACGGGAGGCTACCATCTGTCTCTCAACAACTGTTCCAGTGGGTCCCCTCCCCCAACCTTCTCTGAGCCTTCGGGTTCCATGTGACCTGGCCATTTAGCCCATGGTGTGCAAAAAAGTGCCGCTCAGAGGTAAAACAACCCAACCCAAAAAATTGGATACACAGTGGCTTGGATGAGTAGGTAGCGAATCACGCAGTTAATCTGGAGTTTCCAGGTTAGAGTCCCAATTAGCCATGCATTGAGAATTGTCTCCGCCGATTCTCGTTCTACCCTGGATGAGAAAAGGGACATCGTTAGACCTGGAAAGAGCACCGTCCGTAAAATGGGACATTAAGCTATGGGTCTTTTTTTGTGCAGGAAAGTCGTGCTCTGTGTACATCAAAATACAGTCGTTCAAAAAAGTATCCAAACGCTATGGTTGACGACAGAATTGAAAAAAATATCTGGCAACGATTTTTTTACAAATTAGTGACCTGGCAACCTTCGTGTCACGTGACAGGAAAGTTCTCAGGTCACTAATTTCTCAAAAAATCGAAAAAGATGATTCCCTACTAGTATTTGTCTCTACCTCCATGCTTGAATTCTGATAGGTTTTATTATGTTTTATTATGATATGGAATATGTTACTAATCCCAACTTTGTTTCCGTTGCAGATGCTTTAAAGAGACAAAATATATACTTTCCAAAATATTAAAATCTCTTTTTAAAATAAAGTGGGGCGGGGATGGCTCAGTCGGTAGCGCGTCAGGCTCGTAATCTGTAGTTCCCAGGTTCGAGTCCCAGCTGGGTCAGCGTTGAGATTTATCTCCGCAAAATTCCCCGCCCTGCCCACGGTCAGTAGGGGACACCGATGGGCTTGGAAAGGTCGCCGTCCGTCGGATGGGATGTTAAGCCGTGGCCCGTGTGCGGGAGAGCCATACCCTGTGCACGTTAAAGAACACGCTGGATGGCCTTGACGGGAGGCTACCATCTGCCTCCAAACAGCTGTTTCAGTGGGTCCCCTCCCCCATCCTTCTCTGAGCCTTCGGGGTCCATGTGACCTGGCCATTTAGCCCATGGTGTGCAAAAAAGTGCCGCTCAGAGGTAAAACAACCCAACGTTAAAGAACACGCTGGATGGCCTTGACGGGAGGCTACCATCTGTCTCCCAACAGCTGTTCCAGTGGGTCCCCTCCCCCAACCTTCTCTGAGCCTTCGGGGTCCATGTGACCTGGCCATTTAGCCCATGGTGTGCAAAAAAGTGCCGCTCAGAGGTAAAACAACCCAACGTTAAAGAACACGCTGGATGGCCTTGACGGGAGGCTACCATCTGTCTCCCAACAGCTGTTCCAGTGGGTCCCCTCCCCCAACCTACTCTGAGCCTTCGGGGTCCAAGTGACCTGGCCATTTAGCCCATGGTGTGCAAAAAAGCACCGCTCAGAGGTAAAACAACCCAATGTTAAAGAACACGCTGGATGGCCTTGACGGGAGGCTACCATCTGTCTCCCAACCGTTGTTCCAGTGGGTCCCCTCCCCCAACCTTCTCTGAGCCTTCGGGGTCCATGTGACCTGGCCATTTAGCCCATGGTGTGCAAAAAAGTGCCGCTCAGAGGTAAAACAACCCAAACCAACTCTTTTTAAAATTAAGCGAAGAACTGCGCAGAGAAACAGACCCAGGGAAAAATATTTAGGATACAACTTTTAGTAAAAGGTTTTCAGAAACAGAATCTACCTACACAATATACAGAATGAAAATTGGAAAAAAAAATGTCGGTTTCGGATCGAAGATAGTTTTTTTATTGAAGGAAACTTCATCAGCCTAGACGTAAAAGTAACGATTGCTTACTGGCTAGTATCATCGCAAACAAAGTGAACAGTGGAACGGAATTCAGTTGGAACGGTAGCAGACATTGGGCTTCGAATATATATGGCGGTGCTGAAGACTGGCGACGCTTCTTAGGCCATCAAGCAAATTGCAAACCGCAGTAGAGGTTCTCCCGCTGCTGCCTCGAGTCCGCCAATCGGCTTGCTTTAATGCAGACAGCGGCATGAATGGATACTTCCTACCCTTGGAGATGGATATGCATAGTCTGACGGGGGAATGAAAGCTTGCTTTGTTGGAAGCACTAAGAACCGTCTGTGCACTTCAAAGGATACCTGCTACAGTTGGAAAAGATGTGTAGAGTGATGCAAACCAATGCTTTGGAAGTACTGAGAGCCCAGTGTGTAGGTGAGAGTTGGTTCAGCCGGTGGAGCGTCAGGCTCGTAATCTGCACTTCTCAAGTTCAAGGGGGCGGGGGTGGCTCAGTCGGTAGCGCGCCAGACTCCTAATCTGCAGTTCCCAGGTTCGAGTCCCAGATGGGTCAGGGTTCAGACTTATCTCCGAAAAACTCTCTGCCCTGCCCACGGTCAGTATGGGATACCGATGGGCTTGGAAAGGCTGCCGTCCGTCGGATGGGACGTTAAGCCGTGTTTCCAGTGTGCGGGAGAGCCATACCCTGTGCACGTTACAGAACGCGCTGGATGGCCTTGACGGGAGGCTACCACCTGTTTCCCAACAGCTGTTCCAGTGGGTCCCCTCCCCCAACCTTCGGGATCCATGTGACCTGGCCATTTAGCCCATGGTGTGCAAAAAATACCGCTCAGAGGAAAAACAATCCAAAGTTAATAACACGCTACATGGCCTTGACGGGAGGCTACCATCTGTCTCCCAACAGCTGTTCTAGTGGGTTCCTTACCCCAAACTTCTCTGAGCCTTCGGAGTCCTTGTGACCTGGACATTTAGCCCATGGTGTGCAAAAAAGTGCCGCTCAGAGGTAAAACAACCCAACGTTAAAGAACACTCTGGATTGCCTTGACGGGAGGCTACCATCTGTCTCCCAACAGCTGTTCCAGTGGGTTCCCTCCCCCAACCTTCGGGATCCATGTGACCTGGCCATTTAGCCCATGGTGTGCAAAAAATGCCGCTCAGAGGAAAAACAATCCAAAGTTAATAACACGCTACATGGTCTTGACGGGAGGCTACCATCTGTCTCCCAACAGCTGTTCTAGTGGGTTCCTTACCCCAAACTTCTCTGAGCCTTCGGAGTCCTTGTGACCTGGCCATTTAGCCCATGGTGTGCAAAAAATGCCGCTCAGAGGAAAAACAATCCAAAGTTAATAACACGCTACATGGCCTTGACGGGAGGCTACCATCTTTCTCCTAACAGCTGTTCCAGTGGGTCCCCTCCCCCAACCTTCTCTGAGCCTTCGGGGTCCTTGTGACCTAGCCATTTAGCCCATGGTGTGCAAAAAATGCCGCTCAGAAGTAAAACAACCCAACCTAAGTTCAAGTTTATCTGCCCTAAACCCAATCTAATCGCTCGAGAAGAACAGGGACACCGATGGGCTTGGAAAGGCCATCGGTGTCCCTGTTCCATCGGATAGGATAGAAATACATGTTTTTAGTTGCATGAGAGTCATATATTATGTACCTTAAAAGAACTGACAAGAGACTTACTTCTTTTAATAGCTGTCCAGTGGGTTCCCTTCCCCTAATTGAGCCCTTGTGACCTGGCCATTTAGATCATTGTGAGAACAAAAGTACAGCTCAGAGGTGAAATAACCTAACCCAGTCTGTAGACTTAGTAGGATATCTGCAAAAGTTGGAAAGGATGTGTACAGTGTGGGTTGGGTTGTTTTACCTCTGAGCGGCACAATGGGATAAATGGCCAGGCTACAAGGACCCCGAAGGCTCAGAGAAGGTTGGGGGAGGGAACCCACTGGAATAGCTGTTGGGAGACAGATGGTAGCCTACCGTCAAGGCCATCCAGTGTGTTGTTTAACGTGCACAGGGTATGGCTCTCCCGCACATGGGGCCACGGCTTAACGTCTCATCCAACGGACGGCGGCCTTTACAAGCCCTTCGGTGTCCCCTACTGACCGTGGGCAGTGCGGGGAATTTTGCGGAGATAAATTTCAACGCTTACCCAGCTGGGACTCGAACCTGGGTACTACAGATTACGAGCCTGGATCGGTAGCGCACCAGGCTCGTAAAAATAAAATTCCCCGCCCTGCCCACGGTCAGTAGGGCGGGGAATTTTCCGGAGATAAATTTCAATGCTTACCCAGCTGGGACTGGAACCTGGGTACTACAGGTTACGAGCCTGGCGAGCTACCGACTGAGTCCCCCCGCCCCCTGAAGGTCAGAGGTGAAACAACCTAACCCCGTCTGTAGACTTGGTAGGATACCTGCAAAAGTTGGAAAGGATGTGTACAGTGTGGTGAAAAACCAAATGCTTTCTTGGAAATATTGAGAGAGGTGTCTGTATTCTTATAAGGATACATGCTACAGTTAGAAAGGATGTTGCATATTGCAATGTAAAAGTAAAACCAATACTTTGTTGTAGATACTGAGAGCCCAGTCTATATATAGACTTGGGAGGATAGCACCTACAACTGGAAAAGATATGTACAGCGTAGTGCAAATTAATGCTTCTCTTGGACCACACTAAGGGTCGAGTCTGTAAATTTGGAAGGATACTTGCTGCAAATGAAAAGTGTGCAAGGTTTTACAGCCTAATACTTTCTTAGAAGTACTGAGAGCCTAGTATGCAGACTTCGAAGGATATCTGCTGCAATTGAAAGGGATATGCACAGGGTCTCACAACTGAATGCTTTCTTGGGATTACTGAGAGCCCAGTGTGTAGAGATGGAAAGGGTAGGCATAGTGCAATGCGAGAGTAAACCAATCCTTTGCTGGAAGGTGTGAGAGCCAATTTCCATCAGTGACGGTTTCTGAAGATACTGCGTAAGCATCTGGAATCAAAAGCATCTAGTTTCCTGTTATCTTGTTTACAAAGTGTCCAAGTTTCACTACCATAACTAACCCTAGAAAGAACCAAACTATTATAGAGTCTAATTTTAGTCTTTAGGTGTATACGCCTATTTCTCCACACTCTCCATAGATTCTTAAAAGTCCCGGCAGCAATCCCTATTCGTCTGTTAATCTCATGCCGCACATCACCATTATCTGTTACATAGCTCCCAAGATAATTAAACTGTGACACCTGCTCAGGACTGCAACCATTCAGATTAACTGAATCACAGCCTGCCTGACCAATTTTCATCGCTCAAATAGCCCATGGAAATGGCCAATTTCTGTCCGTCCGCTCAAGAGTTACAGGTATTATATAACAAATATTTTGAAAAATATTTAAATTATGAAATTCAACAGAAACAACTATGTATAGTTAATAAACACCATTTTATGCAACTTCCAAAAAAATGTACTGAAAAATAAAATCGCCGAATTACGAATTTCTTATTTTAAACGTTCATAGACTTTTACGACAACGTTTTCGCAAGTATTGTTGTTTTCCGTATTGTAGAGGGGCGGGGATGGCTCAGTCGGTAGCGCGCCATGCTCATAATCTGCAGTTCCCAGGTTCGAGTCCCAGCTGGGTCAGTGGTGAGATTTATCTCCACAAAACTTCCCGCCCTGCCCACGGTCAGTAGGGGACACCGATTTTCTTGGAAAGACCGCCGTCCGTCGGATGGGACGTTAAGCCGTGGTTCCATTGTGCGGTAAGCCATATCCTGTGAACGTTAAAGAACACGCTGGATGGCCTTGACTGGAGGCTACCATCTGTCTCCCAACAGCTGTTTCAGTGGATCCCCTCCCCCAACCTTCTCTGAGGCTCGGGGTCCTTGTGACCTGGCCAATTTAGCCCGTGGTGTGCAAAAAAGTGCCGCTCAGAGGTAAAACAACCCAAATCCGCAGATACTTTTTTTTAGTGATCGGTCCGAAATTTGGTGTTGTGGCCCCACTTAGTTCTAATCCTGTTGGGTTAACACAGTGTCTCGCAAACTGTGTGCCGCGAGAGATTTTCAAATTGACACTAGATATTGGAAAGATTTCATTTTGACTTGACTTGTGTTATCGACGTGCTTTAATAAAATCTTTCAGGTTTTATCAACTGGGATCTTGTAAGTATTTATCAAACTTTTTCCAAATTTTGGTATTAATTTTTGAATATTTTAAGCCATAGAATGGACAAATATTTAAAACAAACACCGAGTTATGAATTAAAGAACGAGAGTAAATCTTCAAGTAAAACCAGGCTGATGACTTCAACAGAGCGCAAATATAATGATGATTATATAGAGTTTGTTTTTTTTCTTTTTTTAGGTGTGCCGCGGGAAAAAACTAGATTCAGTGTGCCGCGGAAAAAAAACTAGATTCAGTGTGCCGCGGAAAAAAAACTAGATTCAGTGTGCCGCAGAGTAAAAAAGTTTGCGAGACACTGGGTTAACAGATCGGGTTTCAGCTGCCGTGGATCGCGACTAATCCCTCGAAAAGTGTTTAAAATTCCTGAGGGCGCTGCCTTCGCCTTCATTGTGAATAGTGTCATACGTTGCATGTAGTACGCTAACGGTGGAAAGCTGTGAATAAAGTTATCGATGCGAAGAATTATCAATATAATTTCGTGCCAAAGATGTTTTTCCATAAAAAACTTATTTTCAAAGTTAAGGAGCTCTGAATATGTTGGTCGTTTTACCTCAGTGCGGCACATTTTTGCACACCATTGGCTAAATGGTCAGGTTACAAGGATCCCGAATCTCAGAGAAGGTTGGGGGAGGCGGACCACTGGAACAACTGTTGAGAGACAGATGGTAGCTTCCCGTCAAGGCCATCGAGCGTGTTCGTAAACGTGCACAGCGTATGGCTCTCATGCGCACGGGACAACCTCTTAATGCCCCATCTGACGGACGGCAGTCTTTTCAAATCCATTGGTGTCCCCCTACTGACCGGGAAGTTTTGAGGAGATCGAGCGTGTTCGTAAACGTGCACAGCGTATGGCTCTCATGCGCACGGGACAACCTCTTAATGCCCCATCTGACGGACGGCAGTCTTTTCAAATCCATTGGTGTCCCCCTACTGACCGGGAAGTTTTGAGGAGATAAATCTCAACACTGACCCAGCTCTGCGACTTTCCCTTCACCTAACACGTAAGTGTCTGGTTAATTTCTGTAATATAGTGTATGTGATACTGAGGTCAAGGAGATCCAATAGGCGTTTAATGAAATATGACTCGCATGCATAACACTAAATGTTCTAGCGATGAGCAACATTTGCCATGTTGCTTTAATTTTTATTAAGATAAAGTGAATGTAAGCGTAGTCAGACAAGATGGGTTAAAGATTTAATTTGAGAGCATTAGTTACCATGTTGGCATTCTACCAAATAAGCAGAGTCTAAAGCAATTAGTGAAATAGGGATGTGTCAAGAAATTTTTCCGGTGGTGAAGGCTGAGAACAGAAGCTCAAAATAGTTATTTTAAATGCTCTGAAACAATCTGGAATTCCTCCAGTGTTCCAACAAACCATAGCACATTTATGTACACTGTTTTCTGAATGTGGTGACTAAGTTTTTTTTTTCTAAATATAAACGAATCAGATAATTTGTAAGATTTTGAACAACTTTAGTTTTTTGCATAAAAAAAATATTTGCATAAGAACGATCGTGACTTATCATTGAGTAGATACTGCAACTGTTATGGTGAAATTAAAAAAAAAGCCGAAACTTCGCTTCGTTTTCTACTTAAAATTCTTGTTATGCAAGAACGTAAAATGTATTTGGTGAAGATATAAATCTAACAAATAGTTAGAGTTCTTGTAAAAAGTTAGAGTTTTGTTCACTGCCATAAGATGTTTAGAACGCGAAATTTGGGCGCTAATATAACCACAGTGAAAAAAATACTCGATTAGTACCCTTCAGTGGGGGGCGGGGGTGGCTCAGTCGGTAGCGCGCCAGGCTTGTAATCTGTAGTTCCCAGGTTAGAGTCCCAGCTGGGTCAGCGTTAAGATTTATCTCCGCAAAATTCCCCGCCCTGCCCACGGTCAGTAGGGGATACCGATGGGCTTGGAAAGGCCGCCGTCCGTCGGATGGGACGTTAAGCCGTGGCTCCATATGCAGGAGAGACATACCCTGTGCACACGTTAAAGAACACGCTGGATGGCCTTGACGGGAGGCTACCATCTGTCTCCCAACAGCTGTTCCAGTGAGTCCCCTCCCCCTTCTCTGAGCCTTCGGGGTCCATGTGACCTGGCCATTTAGCCCATGGTGTGCAAAAAAGTGCCGCTCAGAGGTAAAACAACCCAACGTTAAAGAACACGCTGGATGGCCTTGACGGGAGACTACCATCTGTCTCCCAACAGCTGTTCCAGTAGGTCCCCTCCCCTAACCTTCTCTGAGCCTTCGGGGTCCATGTGACCTGGCCATTTAGCCCATGGTGTGCAAAAAAGTGCCACTCAGAGGTAAAACAACCCAACTCAACCTGTATAAAAAACTTTACATTCCTTATTGCATGTTAAAATTTTGAATATTTTCAGCTTTCTACAGAGCAATAATAATAATTAACACACGATCGCTTAAGATGTTCTGGGTGCCTCCACTTAGTTGGATGTCTCATCACATTTAAGAGCTTAAGGCATTTCCTCTAATTCCTTCCTCCATTTTAAAAAGACAAAAAACGTAAGTAGTGTATTGCTAATGCACTTTAAAAAAAAAGTGCCCCCAAATAATTGAATAAGAGAGAACTAGTCAAAAGTAAAATTCATTTATATTTTTAGGCTAATTTCTGTTAAGAATTTTCAATTTTGGGTGCTTTTTTAAAAAGTGGACGGTGATGTATTTTTAACTTTTTAGCTTAAAACAAAATGAACATTATAGTTGATTTTTTTATTTACAACGTTACATGCATCTGTGATGGCCAATGCATTAAAAGTTTACATTTGATACCTTCGTTAATAACATTTCGCAGCAATGGCCTCCCTGTTGGATTTATTAAGTTTTAATGTTTAAAAATATTAAGGAGTTATACAGGAAACCTGTGCTTTCGTAAGCTTATTGATAACAATGTACAGAAACATTTAATTGATTCTGAATAAACATTTTACAGCCTATTTTGTACGTTAGGCTTAAGATTATTAGAATATTCGAAGCATAGTTTAACAGAAAATATAATTTACAAAATAACAGTATTCATATAACACAACTTAAATATGAATGAAAATAAGCTTCAAATAAAAAGATTATTAAATGTACAAAAATAACTAAAATATTAAAATCAAATCACCTCGAATATTTTATCACACCTGGGAACATTTGATGTTTTTAATCAAAATTAGGTTGGTAGACAATGATTGCCAGATTTTTATCAGAATAAGTTTGGTAGAAAATCAAAGAATATTAGAATTGGTCTGCAATGGCCAAATACGTAGATCGTATAATCATATTCGATGTACCGGGTAATAATTTTGCTCCTAACCATCTGCGTCATAAAGTATTGCCTATTTGGCATGAGTAAGAACAAAATATATAAGTAAACCACCCTTAGGTGGGTCCCTAAGGGCAAACATAAGAAAAGCTAAAAAAAGCAGTTAAATTGTGTAAGAAACCTAAAACGGGTAGATCTCAGAGAACGCTACCGTTTTAGGCCTCTTGTACAAAACAGTATGATCGTAAAGAATCGGAGAAGAAATAATCTCATTGGGATTATTGCTTACAGCCTCAAAAAATCTTTTTGAGGTGTGTTTTATATGTGTATATATATATATGGTCAATGCCCAGGTCTTTATAGAGTTGTCTGTTAGTGACAAACCATGGGGCATCGACCGCAGTTCTCAAAATCTTGTTCTGCAAGACCTGAATCTTACGAATATTGGTGGGTGTAGTATTCGTCCATATGGGTGAAGCATAGAGAATCACCGGTCTGATGATCACATCATAGAGTAAAAGCTCATGATCAATCATTAAATATGGCCAAATACTGCAGTTGTTACTCGTTATATACATGTATGAAGAATTAAATTATCCAATGTGTTTCGACCTCCGTAGTCTTAGCTCCTTCTGAATTTTATATTAGTGTATCAGGATTCAATAAATGAAAAGATTACTGAGTGAAAAATATTTAATACTGAATTAGATTTTGTATTATGAATTTTTAAAGAATATAAATTGTACAACATTTTGTATCCACGGTTACCTGTCTGTTCGTATTCCTTAATCATCAGAGCAGTGTTCTTAATGCTTCAGAGGCAGCTTTACTTACTAGTGGGCTTGAGAAATAAAAGTTCTTTACCGAATACCAGGTATATTTCAAGCTCCATTTTCTCATAAGGAGAATTTCTTCATCACCAAAACTACAACACACTGAAGCGTACAGGAGCACATAAAGAGAGAATAATTAAGTCCTAAGAGACGACAGATCACAGAGTCAGAAGGAGATAATGAAAATTTCGGCGGGCGCAAACGTAGAGAAGTAAAGGCCGTAAGATTTAACTTTTCCTTACCAGAAAGATTCGAGAACATAAGGAGATCGGAGTTGTAAGATTTAATTAAGAAAAATCGCTGCTCAATAAATTGCTTTTCTCGTCTCTCTTTTGCTGATAGCTGGGAAATGGTGATAGCTGCGTCCTGATGACTTCTAAATGGCGACTGAAGTTAGCAGCAGACAAAGTTGAGCAACACTTTCCATGAAATGATGCATCGAGCTGTCTAGGCTTAGCAGTGTAATGTTCAAACACTCGTCGTTAGGTCTTTTGAAAGAAAATAAGGGCAAAAAAAGAGATTTTTTTTTGTCCTTAGTGAAGTTTAGAGATATTAGTGAAACGTGAAGATATTCTAACGCTTGAGTTCTTGTACACTACCTAGATAAAAAGTTATAGAAAATTCCCTGCTGGTAGAAAGTTGAAGTCAATGGTTTTTTAACTGCCAAAATGAGCTAACAAACTTCATACCTACAATATATTACTAAATTAGTGAAGTCAAACATATGGCGTAATTGCACACACACTAAACATACTGGGGTTGCTCAGTCGGTAGTGCCCCAAGGTCGTAATCTGTAGTTCCCAGGTTCGAGTCCCAGATGGGTCAGCGTTGAGATTTATCTCCGCAAAACTCCCCGCTCTGCCCACTGTCAGTAGGGGACACTGATGGGCTTGTAAAGACCTCCGTCCGTCAGATGAGACGTTAAGCCGTGGCCTCGTGTCCGGGAGAGCCATACCCTATGTACGTTAAAGAACACGCTGGATGGCCTTGGCGGGAGGCTACCATCTGTCTCCCAACAGCTGATCCAGTGGGTCTCCTCCCCCCAACCTTCTCTGAGCCTTCGGGGTCCATGTGACCTGGCATTTAGCCCATGGTGTGCAAAAAAGTGCCGTTCGGAGGTAAAACAACCCAACCCAAACATACTGAGATGATTAAATTGATTTTATGATACCCTTTGCTCTAACAAAAACCACGGTAAGCATACTAGAATGAGATAAAATTTCAAGGTATTTTTATTTAAAGACGCTTCGATTGCTCCAGATCTGAGTGGCGTTTTTGTGTAGACATTGGGTTGAATGACCAGGTCACAAGGACTGACAGAAATTTGGGAAGGGGACTCAATGGAAGCCTCCCGTCAAGGCCATCCAGCGTGTTCTTTAACTTACACTGGATATGCTCTCCCTTGAACGCAGCCACGGCTTTATGGGGCAGGATACTCAGTCGGTAGAGCACCAGGCTCGTAATCTGCGGGGCGGGGGTGGCTCAGTCGGTAGCGCGCCAGGCTCGTATCTGTAGTTCCCCGTTTCGAGTCCCAGCTGGGTCAGCGTTGAGATTTATCTCCGCAAAATCCCCGCCTTGCCCACGGTCAGTAGGGGACACCGATGGCTTGGAAAGGCCGCCGTCCGGTCGGATGGGACGTTAAGCCCATACCCTGTGCAAGATAAACACGCTGGATGGCCTTGACGGGAGGCTACCTCTGTCTCCCAACAGCTGTTCCAGTGGGTCTCCTCCCCCAACCTTCTCTGAGCCTTCGGGGTCCATGTGACCTGGCCATTTAGCCCATGTGTGTGCAAAAAAGTGCCGCTCAGAGGTAAAACAACCCAACCCAACTCGTAATCTGCAGTGACTCTGTTCGAGTCTCGCCTGGCCCAGCGACTGAGTTTCGAGTCTCACCTTGTCCAGAATTGAGATTTATTCTGTGCAAAACTCCCTGCTCAGTCAGTAGGGGACACCGATGGGCCTGGAAAAGACCGCCGCTCTTTGGATGGGACGTTAAACCGTTTCCCCGTGTGCGGAAGAGTCATACCCTGTGCATCTTAAAGAACATGTTGAATGGCCTTTACTGAAGGCTACCATCTGTTTCCCAACAGCTGTTCTAGTGGATCTCTCTCCCCAACCTTCTTTGAACCCTCAGGATCTTTGCGACCTGGCTATTTAGTCATAAGAGTCGTTCATAGGTGAACCATCAACCCAACATGCCCTTAAAATGCCATTATTGTTTTAAATGGTACTGATGTATTTTGTACCAGTTAAAAGGTATGATGGAAATTGAAATATACACGAAGCACAACAAAACAATATGACAGAAAGTGTTATTGAAAGGAAAAAAAAGTTATTTGAAATTGAGTGTTCTCTCCTTGGCAACTGTCGCTGCCGTTGTACAATTGGACACCTTCCTTCCAATTATCCTGGGGTGGGGGGTGGCTCAGTCGGTAGGCGCGCCAGGCTCGTATTCTACAGTTCCCAGGTTTGAGTCCCAGCTGGGTCAGCGTTGAGATTTATCTCCGAAAAACTCCCCCGCCCTGCCCACGGTCAGTATGGGACACCGATGGGCTTGGAAAGGTCGTCGTCCGTCGGATGGGACGTTAAGCCGTGTTCCCCGTATGCGGGAGAGCCATACCCTACACGTTAAGAGCACGCTGAATGGCCTTGACATGAGGAACAGTTGTTCCAGTGGGTTCCCCCCCAACCTTCTCTGAGCCTCGGGGTCCTTGTGACCTGGCCATTTAGCCCATGGTGTGCAAAAACGTGTCGCTCAGAGGTAAAACAACCCAACACAAATCCATTTCCCCAATAGAAAATAAAATAATAATTTATCCCTCAACAGACGTTTGCCACAGAAGTCTGATTGGAATCTTTCGGTTTAATTCGCCCGAGTAAGAGGGGCGGGGGTGGCTCAGTCGGTAGCGCGCCAGGCTCGTAATCTGTAGTTCCCAGGTTCGAGTCCCAGCTGGGTCAGCGTTGAGATTATCTCCGCAAAACTCCCCGCCCTGCCCACGGTCAGTAGGGGACACCGATGGGCTTGGAAAGGTTGTCGTCCGTCGGATGGAAACGTTAAGCCGTGTTCCCGTATGCGGGAGAGCCATACCCTGGGCACGTTAAAGAGCACGCTGAATGGCCTTGACGTGAGGCTACCATCTGTCTCCCAACAGCTGTTTCAGTGGGTCCCCTTCCCCAACCTTCCCTGAGCCTTCGGGGTCCATGTGACCCCGGCCATTTAGCCCATGGTGTGCAAAAAAAGTGCCGTTCAGAGGTAAAACAACCCAACGTTAAAGAACACGCTGAATGGCCTTGACGTGAGGCTACCATCTGTCTCCCAACAGTTGTTCCAAGTGGGTTCCCTCCCCCAACCTTCTCTGAGCCTCGGGGTCCTTTGACCTGGCCATTTAGCCCATGGTGTGCAAAAAAGTGCCGCTCAGAGGTAAAAATAACCCAATGTTAAAGAACACGCTGGATGCCTGGACGGGAGGCTACCATCTGTCTCCCAACAGCTGTTCCAGTGGGTCCCCTCCCCCAACCTTCTCTGAGCATTCGGGGTCCTTGTGACCTGGCCATTTAACCCATTGTGTGAAAAAAGTGCCGCTCAGAGGTAAAACAACCCAACGTTAAAGAACACGCTGGATGGCCTTGACGTGAGGCTACCATCTGTCCCCCAACCTACTCTGAGCCTTCGGGGTCCTTGTGACCTGTCATTTAGCCCATGGTGTGCAAAAACGTGTCGCTCAGAGGTAAAACAACCCAACACAAATCCAATTTCCCAATAAGAAATAAAATAATAAATTATCCCTCAACAGACGTTTGCCACAGAAGTCTGGTAGGAGTCTTTCGGTTTAATTCGCCCGAGAGAGACTAATTGGGAAGAAAGCGAGGACTCAGCTAAAAGACAACATCAAATAATCGTTCCGTCACACCTAAAAATACACCAAACTCCTTGCACTTTTTCCTTTGAATGCTTTCCTTTAACGAAATCAATTTTAATTAGAAAGATCACAGACTTCTTTCTGGTGCAGCTTCAACGACAGATGTTGACCTTTAATATTCCTTATTTTGGTAGAGTGCTAGTCCCCTCTCCCCCTCATTTCCTCCATTAAATACTCTCGTCCTCTCCAGTAAATTAGATTAACGCCACTTAAGAGTTCACAGTTTCAAATAATCATTAATACTGCCATCCCCCCCCCCCCCCCCCCCCCCCCCCCCTTTACAGCGGCAAAACAACGTCTCGGCTTACTTTTAATTTTTACTATCTCCCAAATCACATTTTCCATCAAAAACCGAGACACACAATATCCAATTCCAGTATCAATTTTCCATTTAATTTTATTGCTATTTCCATCCTCTCTGGTGAAGACGTAAACCAATGTTCAGTGCTTCCGCTGGCGACCATCCCACAGGTGTCTGGGAGGTTCGCTGTCTCCCTGCTGCAGAGCCATTATTTTCTTCTTTGATGCGATTACTGAGCTTGATCCTCAGGAAAAGGCAATGAAAATTAATTATACCAACGACGGTGTAGGAGGCCTGCGCCGCTAATGCACTTTGTTGCAAGGGAACTGAAGTAACGCTTCAGACTTAGCAACCCTTTTAACGGAACTCGAGTTTCGTAAGAAAATATTCCACGCTTTGTTGGAAGAATTTAGTTTCATTCTCGAAAAGCTGCTTGATGACCACTTGCTGATTTGATTATGGTCTCGTTGTAGAGAATCGAAACTAAGAGGCACAGAAAACAATTAATATGTAGTGGATTACGATATTTGTGGTAATAAAGTTCTTTCAGATTGTCTCTTTTTCGAAGCGTTCCATCTGACTGCTGACAATAGATAGATCACATAACTTTAAAGAACTGTCAGAAAAATATGGACTAAAGAATTTCACTTTTTCTTTTCAACACTTTTTGGCAAGAGTCCATCGTTTTTTTTTTTTAAATAGCTTGTTTGGTTTAGAAACATCACAGGTTTATACTCTCATTCGTTAAAGAGATTTTGGATTCGGTGTCACAAATCGGACAAAGGAAATGGAGACAATTTCAACAACAGCAAAACTATCTATAAATAATAACAGTGTTGCAGACAGATTTTATAAAAGATTCTTCAAATTTAATTGGGAGGCGAAATGAAAGGTCCAACAGCAAAATCAATTGCAAGATTTCTTTATGAAGATTTTAAGTGGATTTTTTTTGGATGATGGTTGTTTTACCACTGAGCGGCATTTTTTTGCACACCATGGGTTAAATAGCCAGGTCACAAGGACCCCGAAAGCTCAGAGAAGGTTGAGAGAGGGGACCCACTGGAATAGCTGTTGGGAGACAGATGGTAGCCTCCCGTCAAGGCCATCCAGCGTATTCTTTAACGTTGTGTTGTTTTACCTCTGAGCGGCACTTTTTTGCACACCATGGGCTAAACGGCCATGTCACATGGACCCCGAAATCTCGGAGAAGGTTGGGGGAGGGGACCCACTGGAATAGCTGTTGGGAGACAGATGGTAGCCTCCTGTCAAGACCATCCAGCGTTTTCTTTAAAGTTGGGTTGTTTTACTTCTGAGCGGCACTTTTTTGCACGCAATGGGCTAAACGGCCATGTCACATGGACCCCGAAGTCTCGGAGAAGGTTGGGAGAGGGGACCCACTGGAACAGCTGTTAGGAGACAGATGGTAGCCTCCCGTCAAGGCCATCCAGCGTGTTCTTTAACGTGCACATCGTATGGCTCTCCCGCACGGAGTCACGGCTTAACGTCCCATCCGATGGACGCGGCCTTTCCAAGCACATCGGTGTCCCCTACTGACCGTGGGCAGGGCGGGGAATTTTACGGAGATAAATCTCAACGCTGACCCAGCTGGGACTCGAACCTGTGAACTACAGATTACGAGCCTGACGCGTTACCGACTGAGCCACCCCCGCCCCAGAAGATTGAAAGAGACCCATTGGATAGCTACTAGGAGACAGATGGTAGCTCCCTATCAAAACCATCCAGCGTGTCTGTAAGGGCACATTGTTTTGCACGCGATGGTCTAAATGGCAGGTCACAAAGACCCCAAGGGCTCTGAGAAAGTTGGGGAAGGAGACCCACAGGATAACTGTTAGGAGATATATGGGAGTCTCTGTCAAGACCATCCAGACTTAGCTTTCACAAGGTATGGCTCTCCTACACACAAACCTTAGTTTAATATCCCATCCGACGGGGGGGGGGGGGCTCAGTCGGTAGCGCGCCAGGCTCGTAATCTGTAGTTCCCAGGTTCGAGTCCCAGCTGGGTCAGCGTTGAGATTTATCTCCGCAAAATTCCCCGCCCTGCCCACGGTCAGTAGGAGACCCCGATGGGCTTGGAAAGGTTGCCGTCCGTCGGATGGGACGTTAAGCCGTGGCCCGTATGCGGGAGAGCCATACCCTGTGCACGTTAAAGAACAGGCTGGATGGCCTTGACGGGAGGCTACCATCTGTCTCCCAACAGCTGTTCCAGTGGGTCCCCTCCCCCAACCTTCTCTGAGCCTTCGGGGTCCATGTGACCTGGCCATTTAGCCCATGGTGTGCAAAAAAGTGCCGCTCAGAGGTAAAACAACCCAACCCAACCCATCCGACGGACTGGGGCCTCTCTAAACCCATCGGTGTCAATCCCTTCCTTACTGAGGGCAGGGTGCGAGTTTCAGTGAAGATAAAGTTTGGAGTTTGGACAAGTGGGAATCGAACATGGGAACTGCAGATTACGAGCCTGGTATTACAGTTCCCAGGTTCGAGTCCCGCCTGGGCCAGCGTTGAGATTTATCTCCACAAAACTCCCTGCCCACGGTCAGTAGGGGACACCGATGGGCTTGGAAAGACCGCTATCCGTCGGATGGGACGTTAAGCCGTGGTCCCGTGTGCGGGAGAGCCATATCCTATGCACGTTAGAAAACACGCTGTATGGCCTTGACGGGAGGCTACCATCTGTCTCCCAACAGTTGTTGCAGTGGGTCCCCTCCCCCAACCTTCTCTGAGCCTTCGGGGTCCATGTGACCTGGCCATTTAGCCCATGGTGTGCAAAAAAGTGCCGCTCAGAGGTAAAACAACCCAATGTTAAAAAACACGCTGGATGGCCTTGACGGGAGGCTACCATCTGTCTCCCAACAGCTGTTCCAGTGGGTCCCCTCCCCCAACCATCTCCGAGAGGTCATCTGGTCTCCCAACAGCTGATCATCTTCCCCCAATCTTTTCTGAGCCTTTGGGGTCCTTTTGACCTGGCCATTTAGCCAATTGTGTGCAAAAAAAAAATGCCGCTCAGAGGTAAAACAACTCAACTTACGTATTGCTGTTCGCAACAATGACTATGCGTGTATAACGCGAACGAAATTTCGCATATCTGACAACTCGTTGCAATTTAAGAAAAACTCAAAAGAGCAACCAAAAAAAAAAAAGAAATAAATTGGTCAATTTAAATCTGCGTTTTTATTTCCTGGCTATCGCTTCTTCAAAGTTAATGATGATTATTATGAACACATAGGTGTTCCAAACATTTGATAACAACATTGCAGGTAATATGTCTTCTGTACTGAGAGAGAACATCAAGACCTAATTTCAAGTTTACGTTCCGTTATAGATAACGTAACGCAAAAAAAGAAAATCGTAAAATTTGCCTCAGGTATTTTATAGCTCTTGGATACTTTCATTAACTTTTTTTTTTCGACATTTATTCCCTTATAATTTGCCTCTGCTTCTGAGCCCTTTGGGTTTTTTTTTATGTTAGTATTCTTATCTTGAAAATTTTAGCCATTTTTTTCCCCTCTACTTTAGTTTCGAGCTTTACCACTCTAAATGGAAAAATCGATGCACGACGTGAAGATTCCGGTTTCATAATTTCAGTAGGAGCTGGAGATTCTCGAGAGAATGAACGGAGATCAGGCTTTTCTTTACGATTGAGCTGAGGGGGGGGGGGGAGAAGGAGGAAGAGGGTGACTAAATCGGTAAGGCGCCACGCTCATAATGTGCATTTCCCAGGTTCGAGTCCCAGCTGAGACAGCGTTAAGATTTGTTTGCAAAACTTATTATGATAGCTATCAATATAAACTTATATTGATAGCTCCCTAGGTTGGAAAATGCACTTTGGAAAACTAACAAACACACTTAGACAGATGTTATATAAATTTTATTATTTAAAACAATATGGACCCAATATTTGTGTAAAAATTATTTAAAATTATTTATACAAATCTTGGGTCCAGTCTGCTATACAGTATGGTATTACAAGTTGGGGAGGAACATACATTTCATCATTAAGGAGTCTAATCTCAATGCAAAATAAATTTATATTTCAAATTTTACCAAATAAATATAAAACTGTTACTATCTTTTGTAAGTATATCATTCCAGGTGTATTTCCACTGAGACATTTATTTGTTTATAGAACATTAAATTTCTTCTTTTAAAAACAATAATGCAATGCTGCATTATACAAATTATTCCATGCGAGATAATGGGAAAAAGGTTTCTGTTACCACTTGCAAATAAAGGTATTGTGCACAAACACTTTGATTATTTGGCCTCTAAAATTTTTAATTCTTTACCGATTATAATTCGAAATGAAACTAATTATTATTAACTATTTCAGATCTCTCACTGCTAATTATCTAATGACCATTACAAATGCAGACAGCCTGTTTTCAGTGTTAAAGTAAAAAAAAATAATTCGTTTTTATAAATTCTGTGTTGTTTTTGTATATATATATATTTTTTTCTTTATGTAAAGTTGAGTGTCAATGTTGCCAAAATTATGTATTTAAATAATTTGTAAATTAACCTACATGAGCTTAGATGCTCTTGGGTTAATAAGAGTATTACAAAAATATATGTTGTTTGTAACCTTATTATTATAATAAAACTGAACTGAAACTCACCGCCCTGCCCACGGTCAGTAGGGGACACCGATGGGCTTTGAAACGTCACATCTGTCGTCCGTCGGATGGGACGTTAAGACGTGGCCCCGTGTGCGGGAGAGCCATACCATGTGCACGTTAAAGAACACGCTGGATGGCCTTGACGGGAGGCTACCATCTGTCTCCCAACAGCTGTTCCAGTGGGTCCCCTCCCACAACCTTCTCTGAGCCTTCGGAGTCCTTGTGACCGGGCCATTAGCCCATTATGTGCAAAAAAGTGCCGCTCAAAGGTAAAACATCCCAACGTTAAAAAACACGCTGGATGGCCTTGACGGGAGGCTACCATCTCTCCCAACAGCTCTCCCAGTTTGTCCCCTCCCCCAACTTTCTCTGAGCCTTCGGGGTCCTTGTGGCCTGGCCATTTAGCCCATTGTGCGCAAAAAAGTGCCGCTCAGAGGTAAAACAACCCAACGTTAAAGAACACGCTGGATGGCCTTGACGGGAGGCTACTATATGTCTCCCAACAGCTGTTCCAGTGGGTCTCCATCCCTAACCTTCTCTGAGCCTTTGGGGTCCATGTGACCTGGCCATTTAGCCCATGGTGTGCAAAAAAAAGTGCCGCTCAGCGATAAAACTACTCAATAACGTTAAAGAACACGCTGGATGGCCTTGACGGGAGCCTATCTTCTGTCTCCCAACAGCTGTTCCAGTGGGTCCCCTCCCCCAACCTTCTCTGAGCATTCGGGGTCTTGTGACCTGGCCATTTAGCCCATGGTGTGCAAAAAAGTGCCGCTCAGAGGTAAAACAACCCAAAAGCCATTTTATTGCAAAAAAAGTGCCACTCTAAACCAACCGATTGAGGTGATTTTTTAAGGCTTTGGAGATCAGCGTTGCTTTGTTTTACGCCATTTTTGTGCGCACAATGGGGTAAAACTTCCAGGGCACAAGGACCCAAGGGATCAAAGAAGGATACATACTCCTACTAGTCAGCTGTTGGAAGACATATGGTAGCCTCCCGTCAAGGCCATCCACTGTGTTCTTTAACGTTGGGTTGTTTTACCTCTGAGCGGCGCTTTTTTGCACACAATCGGCAAAATGGCCATGTCATAAGGACCCCGGTCTCAGAGAAGGTTGGGGGAGGGGGCCCACTGGAACAGCTGTTGGGAGACAGATGGTAGCCTCCTGTCAAGGCCATCCAGCGTGTTCTTTAACGTGCACAGAGTATGACTCTCCCGTACACGGAGCCACGGCTTAACGTCCCATACGACTGACGGCAGCCTTTCCAAGCCCATCGGTGTCCCCTAGTGACCGTGGGCAGGGCGGGGATTTTTGCAGAGATAAATCTCAACGTTGACCCAGCTGGGACTCGAACCTGGGAACTACAGATTACGAGTCTGGAGCTCTACCGACTGAGCCCCTCCCCCGCCCCCTAGACTAAATAGACATGTCATAAGGATCCCAAGGGGTCAGAGTAAGTTGAAGAAGGCGGATCCACTGGACAGCTGCTAATCAAAACTTGCTGGATGATTTTGATTGGAAACTTCCATCTGTATAATAAAGACTGTCCTGTTCTGAACCCTTAGGGCCTTTATGACTTGGCCATTAAATCAATGTATACTGAAGATAAATCGTGAAATTAAATCCTTTTCGGATGGAAAAAAATTTCACGGAACACCTCAAAATTCGCAGAAAATTATTGGTTGAGGAGTTGTGTTACGTCTTAGCGATGGGGCGGGGGTGGCTCAGTCGGTACAGAGCTAGGCCCGAAATCTGATCTTACCAGGTTCAAGTGGCAACTGTGGCAACGTTAAGATTTATATTAGCTAACAGCCACCCTGCCCTCGGTGAGAAAGGGTACAACGATGGGCTTGGAAAGTCAGCCGTCCGTCAGTCAGCCATAGCATGTTATTGCATCAGGGTTGGGTTGTTTTACCTCTGAGCAGCACTTTTTTGCACACCATGGGCTAAATGGCCAGGTCACATGAACCCCGAAGGCTCAGAGAAGGTTGGGGGAGGGGACCCACTGGAACAGCTGTTGGGAGACAGATGGTAGTCTCCCGTCAAGGCCATCCAGCGTGTTCTTTAACGTGCACAGGGTACGGCTCTTCCGCACACGGGGCCACGGTTTAACGTCCCATCCGACGGACGGCGGCCTTTCCAAGCCCATCGGTGTCCCATACTGACCGTGGGCAGGGCGGGGAATTTTGCGGAGATAAATCTGAACGCTGACCCAGCTGGGACTCGAACCTGGTAACTACAGATTACGAGCCTGGCGCGCTACCGACTAAGCCACCCCCGCCCCCTATAGATATCGGAAGGTGAGACCTCGGCAGAAAGACAAAAGGCATCAAAAAGTGAGATCTCAAGAGAAAGGCGAGAGATATCGAAAAGTGAGATAAGTGGGACCGCAGCAGAAAGACAATAGACTTCGGAAGGTAAGACTTAACAGAAAGACAAGAGGTATCAGAAAGTGAGGTGGATGTGACCTCATCAGAAAGAGAATAGACGTCTGAAAGTGGAGAAGGTGAAACCGCTGCAGAAGGACAATAGACATCGGAAGGTGAGACCTCAGCAGAAAGAGAATAGACATCAGAAAGTGAGACCTCAGCAGAAAGGAAATAGACATCAGAAAGTGAGACCTCAGCAGAAAGAGAATAGGCATCAGAAAGTGAGACCTCAGCAGAAAGAGAATAGGCATCAGAAAGTGAGACCTCAGCAGAAAGAGAATAGGCATCAGAAAGTGAGACCTCAGCAGAAAGAGAATAGGCATCAGAAAGTGAGTCCTCAGCAGAAAGAGAATAGACATCAGAAAGTGAGACCTCAGCAGAAAGAGAATAGACATCGGAAGGTGAGACCTCAGCAGAAAGAGAATAGACATCGGAAGGTGAGACCTCAGCAGAAAGAGAATAGACATCAGAAAGTGAGACCTCAGCAGAAAGAGAATAGACATCAGAAAGTGAGACCTCAGCAGAAAGACAAAAGGCATCAAAAAGTGAGGTAGGTGAGATCTCAACAGAAAGACGAGAGATATCAAAAAGTGAGATAGGTGGGACCTCAGCAGAAAGACAATAGACACCGGAAGGTAAGACCTTAACAGAAAGACAAGAGATATCAGAAAGTGAGGCACGTAAGACCTCAACAGAAAGACAAGAGATATCAAAAAGTGAGGAAGGCGAGACCTCAGCAGATAACCAGCACACATTAATAAGTGAGGAAGGTAGACTTCAACAGAAAGATAATAAACATAAAACTGTGTGACTAGATCTGAAATCATCAGAAAGTGCATCAAACGAGACCGCAGCAAAATTCTGTCTTATCGAGGATTCGAACCCAAATTCTTTTGCATCCAACACGCGCGAACCATTTAGCAACCGACAGCATCAAAACTGATATCAATACTTAAACTTCATCAACTCGTAAAATAAAAAAAAATTCACTTTCAACCCTATAACATATATTTTTCTGCTTGCCTACGAATTGTCACCTCCCCCCCTCTAAATTTTCCAGATTTGAGCAGAAAACATTTCAAATTCGAGCTTCATTGCCTCTCGTGCCCGAGTTGTTCTGATTGCGTTAGTTCCGCCAGAAAAGTAACTTTTTTTTTTTCTCATTTTCACATTATCTTTTTTCCCCTTCGTACCATTCCAAGCGAAGTTTGCCCCCAACTGCTGATGATAATGCTAAAACCACAGAAAAAAAAAACTCCCAGCTTCCGTACATCAGTCAGCCACAAATGGACATCAAGTTCTCTTCCTCAACACCTGTGTCTTTCTTTTCTCTGATGGTTTGGGAAGAGAATATTTTATCTCCCGCTCCAAAACTAAATCCTTGTTAGTCTTCTCTTCCCCCCCTCCTAAAGCCCCCCCAGATGAAATGAGATGAAAGTCATACCTTCCACTCTTTTCGCGGCAAAAGCAACAACGCCATACCGACCCTTCATTGTTTCTGCCGTTGAATTGCAGTGGCCTTCACCAAGGCTGTTCCATTTATCACTTGCTGTCGCTTCCTTTTTTTTCCTACTTTCAGGTCAGCAATCGCACTAGTGCAAGCGGAAAATTAGTTTCATGCACGGCCAACTATAAAGGGGAATGGGAATGCTTTTGAGGGTATAAAACACGTGCTTTGTTGGGAATGAGAAATAAAGAAATGTTTGCCAATTGTAGCTTTCCTGTAATAAAAAATCTAAGCTCCATTGACAGAAGTCTTTAAGTATGTTCCTAATGAGTTAAGTTGAAATGCTCGCAGAAGTTAGTAGCTGATGGATGGATTTTTAAAGTTTGAAGTCGTTTGTATTAATCTCTTGACTTTATCGAAAGTTTGGAGAATACTTTTGAAGAATGTGTTTCAGTTTAATAGCATTTGGTATAACACAGTCGTTTTTTTTTTAGTCCATTTGGTCGGGAATATTATGCACATGCAAGTGAAATTATTATTTTTATCCAGGTTTCTAGTATTTACAGATCACATATTTACATTATGATGTTGACCAAATACTCGACTTCTACTTTGGTCAACAGAAATTCAAATTCGGAACATTGTAACGGCTGAAATAACCTTCATTACAGCGAAACTGACGAATACCGACAAAGCAAATACCTGAATCAAAAGCTTCATTCACAAAACTATTATTTACTCTTCAAATATATGGAATGGCTTTAATATTTAATAGCAACATCACTGATCTCAAAAGAGAGGAATGGCAACACCCGCAGAAGGGGCTAAAGGCGTGACCTCAGTAGCCTCTTAATTTTACGTTGGGTTGTGTTGGGTTGTTTTACCTCTGAGCGGCACTTTTTTGCACACAATGGGCTAAATTGCCAGGTCACAAGTACCCCGAAGGCTCAGAGAAAGTAGGGGGAGGGGACCCACTGGAACAGCTGTTGGGAGACAGATGGTAGCCTCCCATCAAGGCCATCCAGCGTGTTCTTTAACGTTGGATTGTTTTACCTCTGAGCGGCACTTTTCTGCACACCATGGGCTAAATGGCCAGGTTACATGGTCCCGAAGGCTCAGAGAAGGTTGTGGGAGGTGACCCACTGGAACAGCTGTTGGGAGACAGATGGTAGCCTCCCCGTCAAAGCCATCCAGCGTGTTCTTTAACGTTGGGTTGTTTTACCTCTGAGCGGCACTTTTTTGCACACCATGGGCTAAATGGGCAGGTCACATGGACCCCGAAGGCTCAGAGAAGGTTGGGGGAGGTGACCCACTGGAACAGCTGTTGGGAGCCAGATGGTAGCCTCCCGTCAAGGCCATCCAGCGTGTTCTTTAACGTTGGGTTGTTTTACCTCTGAGCGGCACTTTTTTGCACAACATGGGCTAAATGGGCAGGTCACATGGACCCCGAAGGCTCAGAGAAGGTTGGGGGAGGTGACCCACTGGAACAGCTGTTGGGAGCCAGATGGTAGCCTCCCGTCAAGGCCATCCAGCGTGTTCTTTAACGTGCACAGGGTATGGCTCTTCCGCACACGGGTCAACGGGTTAACGCCCCATCCGACGGACGGCGACCTTTCCAAGCCCATCGGTATCCCCTACTGACAGTGGGCAGGGCGGGGAGTTTTGCGGAGATAAATCTCAACGCTGACCCAGCTGGGACTCGAACCTGGGAACTACAGATTACGAGCCTGGTGCGCTACCGAGCCACCCCCGCCCCACACTTTTTTTTAAGAGATAAAAAAAACCACGTAGAAATCTAACCTAGAGCAGAATTAAACAAATAAGAAAAAAAATAAGTGCCAAATTTAACCGAATCACATGCACCAGAAAAAAAAAAAACTTGCATGAAAATAAATTTCGATTCAAAATCCTCGACAGAAACTCTTGTTTCTTCCCTTGCACCTTCTCGTGCAACGTAAAGAGTGCCAAGGGCGATGCGTGCGCAAGTGCCCGGATGTGCGTGGCATTCATGTTTCATTGCTTTGGCGCTTGCCGTGGCAGAGTGCCAAGCGGGCTATGTTCTAAAACTGCAATTACCAGAGAGGATAGAAAACAGACCATTTCAACTCTGATTCTACTGGCATTATAAATTTGCGCCGTATGTTTTGTGGCGTGATACATCTGAACTTTAAATTAGAAACTCTTTTGATTGCTTCTGAGTGATGAGTTCTTCTTCGAGGTCGTCAGCTCACACAAAACCCTCCACCGTAATGCACCCCACGCTTGCAATAGCTTCTATCGAATGCGCCGTTATCTTGTCCCCCAGCGTTAGGCCTAAATAAAAAGAAAGAGGCCTCTTGAAAAGGTGTGGGGGCTGCTACTGCAGACACTAATATCGAAAAGCATCTTTGATTGAAATGGTATCGTTTTGTGTGAAGAGCACAGATATTTTCAATGATTTTCCTCTTCTTTTTTCGGCAGTTGTCTCGGTTTATGCATTCCTGCCAGAGGTTTCGTTTTTGCAATGAAAAGGATATAGAAGTAGTTCTCGAAAATCGCCGGTGATTTTTATCTGCGATGTTTTCAAAGAAAGCGATTTTCGATATTAGTGCCCGGCGTGCAGTTTTCCTTGCATTACACTTTATCAGACCGAAATAAAAACATCATGGTGGCCGTCTTTCATTTTTATTTTTTGGAATAAAAACTGCAGAATGAAACCGGCATTAAATGTTTTTGTTATAAATGAATCAAAACTTTGTGGATAAGTATCGAGGTGATTAATACGTTTTATAGTAATTAGGTAAGTGGTTTGGTTTACCTCTGTGTGGCACTTTTTTTGCACACCATGGGCTAAATGGCCAGGTCACATGGACCCAGAAGGTTCACAGAAGGTTGGGGGAGGGACCCACTGGAACGGCTGTTGGGAGACAGATGGTAGCCTCTCGTCAAGGCCATCCAGCGTGTTCTTTAACGTTGGGTTGTTTTACCTCTGTGCGGCACTTTTTTTGCACACCATGGGCTAAATGGCCAAGTCACATGGACCCAGAAGGTTCAGAGAAGGTTGGGGGAGGGACCCACTGGAACGGCTGTTGGGAGACAGATGGTAGCCTCTCGTCAAGGCCATCCAGCGTGTTCTTTAACGTTGGGTAGTTTTATCTCTGAGCGGCACTTTTTTTGCACACCATGGACTAATGGCCAGGTCACATGGACCCAGAAGGTTCAGAGAAGGTTGGGGGAGGGGCCCACTGGAACGGCTGTTGGGAAACAGATGATAGCCTCTCGTCAAAGCCATACAGTGTGTTCTTTAACGTGCACAAGGTATGTATCTCCCGCACACGGAGCCACGGCTTAACGTCCCATCAGACGCACGGTGGCCTTTCCAGGCCCATCGGTGTCCTCTACTGACTGTGGGCAGGGCGGGGGGTTTTGCGGAAATAAATCTCAATGCTGACCCAGCTGGGACTCGAACCTGGGAACTGCAGATTACGAGCCTGGCGCGATACCGACTGAACCACCCCCGCCCCAATTAGGTAAGTGTGAAAACAATCCACCTTTCAGCCTCCCGCATTGCTGAATGGCGGAGGCGGCTCAGTCGGTAGCGTGCCAGACTCGTATTCTGCAGTTCCCAGGTTTGAGTCCCAGCTGGGTCAGCGCTGAGATTTATCTCCGCAAAATTCTCCGCCCTGCCCACGGTCAGTAGGGGACACCGATGGGCTTGGAAAGACCGCCGTCCGTCGGATGGGACGTTAAGATGTGGCCCCGTGTGCGGGAGATCCATACCTTGTGCACGTTAAAGAATACGCTGGATGGCCTTGATGAGAGACTATCATCTGTCTCCCAACAGTTGTTCCAGTGGGTCCCCTCCAACCTTCTCTGAGCCTTCGGGGTTCTTGTGACCTGGCCATTTAGCCGATTGTGTGGAAAAAAGCGCCGCTCAGAGGTAAAACAACCCAACGTTAAAGAACACACTGGATGGCTTGACGGGAGCTACCATCCGTCTCCCAACAGTTGTTCCAGTGGGTCCCCTCCCCAACCTTCTCTTAGCTTTCGTGGCCCTTGTAACCTGGCCTTTTAGTACCCAATATGTGCCAAAAAAATGTGCCGCTCAGAGGTAAAATAATGCGCCTTAGCTCAAATGGTAGAGCACCTGGTGCGTAACCAGATCCCGAGTTCGAGTCCGGAAGGCGGATGTGGTTTTTTTCACTCTTGCCTAATTACTAAAAATGCAAATGAATATCACTGTAGTGAGTTCATTCTTTCCTAGTACGATATATGGAATTTTTGGAGATATTACTTATATATTTATCATCAATTTAATTATCTGCCTTACTGAGAAAGTAAGTACAGTCGCTGAAAAAAATATCTGAACACTATGGTTGATTGCAGAATTTAGAAAAAATATCTGGCAACGATTTTTTCTGAATTCTGTAATCAACCAGTGTTCGTACACGAAAGTTGCCAGATCGCTAATTTCTAAAAAAAAAATCGCTGCCAGATATTTTTTTCTGAATTCTGTAATCAACCATAGTGTTCGGAACACGAAGGTTGCCAGATCACTAATTTCTAAAAAAAATCGCTGCCAGATATTTTTTCTGAATTCTGTAATCAACCAGTGTTCGTACACGGTTGCCAGATCACTAATTTCTAAAAAAAATCGTTGCCAGATATTTTTTCTGAATTCTGTAATCAACCAGTGTTCGTTCACGAAGGTTGCCAGATCACTGATTTCTAAAAAAAATCGTTGGCAGATAATTCTGTAATCAACCACAGTGTTTGGATATTATTTTGAGCGACTGTACCTATAAAAATAACCTTGCCTTCCAATATACCTTCGAAATAGTGTATAATATTTTTATTGTCTCTGTCTATCTGCTCAGTAAACCCCGCTATTGACAAAACGCGATCTGTATTATTATATTATTATCCGTATATTCTAAATTAGTAAACAGACAACATTTTGTGACAGTCATGTACAGAATTTATACTTCTGCATACTTTCATTAATCTAGTTTCGCATCCATCAAAGTTTAACATTATTAAACATCTTAAAGTTAATATTTTATGTCTTGGAGATTTGTAAAAACGAAATACCCCTTTGTTGTAAACAGTCGTCACAATAATGTTATTTTTATAGCTCTTCGTAACTGCATTATATCTAGCCCCATTTGGTGTTCTCTCCGTGGACTTCAACCCTTAATCTTTCAAACGGACTTTTATGCGAGTAAATAAATCCTTCTTTTATCAAAACATTTCTCTCTCTTTCCATTCCATGAGAATTGAAGTCACGTACAGGCGAGCTTTAAACGCATTTATCTCCACAACACTAAAATATTCTTCGGGAATATCCTGAAATCGAATCCTTAACTTTTCTAGTCTTATCACTTCTTCCGACTTAATATTTCCGCCAAGTTCCTTTCCAGTCAGTCGTTATAGTCTGACAAGGTTCCCTTTAGATAGATGCGGTCTTTTTGTCAGCCTTTACTCGTAACGACCGACGATTGAAAGGTAACTAGAACGTTGTACGTCTCTTCTGGTCTTTGTTGCTCTCGGCTGATGCTTCATCATAAGCAAAGCAACAACAAAATGTCGTCGTTTCAGACTCTGAATGCAGACCTGATTTATCGCTATTTTACGGAACCTTACGAATGAATTTATACAACTAGTTTATCTGCATACGCCAGCAAATTTCTCGAAGTTTATGGAGCGGTCCTGTGTTTATTTTGGAAGAGAGTGAGGAAGTTAATGTCAGAGATGAAATTCTTTTAAAATTTACACCCGTTACGCTGATTGTGAATCTGGACAAGAATCGCGTGCTGTTTCCTTTTTTTTTACTTTTCTGAAAGAGTTAATGACGTGTGCGTGTGTGACTGGGAGGGCGGAATGTTAGCGCATTTTTTTTTCAGTGTAAAAACTTTACAAATGGACATGAAGATAATGGATTTTGATATATACATGAGGTTGGGGAGCGAATTCTGTACGTGATTTTCATATCTGTCTTTAATGCGCACAAATATATTACCAAAAGTATTTGGACTCTTGTATATCATTTCAATGGGAAGACACATTCAGAGCTTTTTAGCTAAAAAAAGCTTTTTACGATAAAATCTTAACGAAAGTAAACTCAACATCTCATCCAATTCTTTCAAAATTTCAAGTTTGAGTATTCGTTTCATTTTTTACAGAACTATTCAAGCTACACATTAAACAAAGGTCATTACTATTGTTATAATAAATAAAAAATAAATAAATGCAACCTCAAGCAGCTGCTTGCCAAAGGGGTCTGACAGAAGCCCATTACTAGAACGTCTGTGGAGTCCACACCTCAGCAGAAAGGGAACCCAAATATACATTGCAACTCATTCAGCAAGAAACTCATCTCAAGCAACTCATCTCAGCAGAAAGAAAACCCAAACATACAATTGCAACTCAATGAGTATGCAATACATTGCATACTCAATGAAAAAGAACCCAAACATACATGCTTTACCTGGGGCTCGAACCCAAGTTCCTTTGATCAGAGCCAAACGTGCTAACCACTCAACCACTGACCCTATCAAAGTATTAGAGTTGGGTTGTTATACAACTGAGCTGCATTCTTTTGCACACAATGGGCTAAATGGGCAGGTCACATGGACCTAGAAGGCTAAGAGAAGGTTGGGGGAGGGGACCCACTGGAACAGCTATTGGGAGACAGATGGTAGCCTCCCGTCAAGGCCATCCAGCGTGTTCTTTAACGTTGGGTTGTTTTACCTCTGAGCGGCACTTTTTTGCACACCATGGGCTAAATGGCCAGTTCACATGGACCCAGAAGGCTCAGAGAAGGTTGGGAGAGGGGACCCACTGGAATAGCTGTTGGGAGACAGATGGTAGCCTCCAGTCAAGGCCATCCAGCGTGTTCTTTAACGTTGGGTTCTTTTACCACTGAGCTACTTTTTTGCACACCATGGGCTAAATGGCCAGGTCACAAGGACCCCGAAGGCTCAGAGAACGTTGGGGGAGAGGACCCACTGGAACAGCTGTTGGGGGACAGATGGTAGCCTCCCGTCAGGACCATCCAGCGTGTTCTTTAACCTGCACAGGTATGGCCCTCTCCCGTACACAGAACCACGGCTTAACGTCCCATCCGACGGGCGGCGGCCTTTCCAAGCACATCGGTGTCCCCTACTGACCGCGGGCAGGGCGGGAAATTTTGCGGAGATAAATCTCAACGCTGACCCAGCTGGGACTCGAACCTGGGAACTGCAGATTACGAGTCTGACCCGCTACCGAATGAACGACCCCCGCCCCCAAAATATTAGAGAATTTCCATATTAGGTCAATGGGAATTTAACTTCGAAGCTCTTTAACTTTTAAAATATTCATTTAATGGGAAAATGTGACTGAAGATAAAATCTATTTAAATATCCATTTCAGCAATATTCCTTCAATATTTAAAGAGTTATGGGAGCTGGAATATTCAACAATAAATTATATTTTTTTACACAAGTCATTCATAATTATCAATATTGAAACCAATCATTACTCAAACTACTAAAATTTATATATTAGAGTAAATAATTTGAATCAATACTTATTATTTAAGTTTTAAATAATTTCTCAGTACAATTATCGTGATCAATTAGTGTTGTGAAATAATTTACGTACAATAACTCTTTAAATACTGAATTAATATTTGTTCGATTTCTACTTCAAATTTACACAACCCGAAGTTTTTTTCCGAAGCCCTACAGAAAAATATTAATATATCGAAATCTTTTTCCCACAAAACACCAAATGACATACAAAGAAATCAAAGCGAGGTTAAATTTATTCAATGTAACACCATTATACATGCAACTCATTTATCAAAAGCCCGACCATTTTCTAGCCGGGAAACAATCTTTCCGAAGATTTAAATATTTCTTCTGGAGGATACAACTTGAGTCAGTTACTTTTTTTCCACTGCCAAGACAACATTAATTTTTTCCAAGACTTCAACACTGCCAGTGGCAACCATATGTCATTGCACGTGCACCCTCCGTGACCGTGACCGCACATAACTGCGTTTTGCGAGATAATAAGCTCGAAAACCTCGCGCGTGGGTCGATTTCTCTCTGATGTTGGAAGTCGTCCGTTCCAAGTTTTTGTTCTAAATCTTAAGATTGAAATTTATGTTGTATAAAAAACGATTTGTTTTCCCTTGCTACTCTTGATTTTTTTTTTGTAATGCTGCTAAAGGTTGTTGGATTAATTGTTTATGAGTGGAACTATGAAGAAATGTAACTGAAGTATTCAACGTATTTTTTTTAAAATAATAATCATAAGGAGAGTTTTCAGAATTGTGCATTTGAAATACTGTGGGGCATTGCATTGATTCTCAACCTTTTATGCTTCACGTACCCCCTGGAAATGTGTATGTAACTGGCGTACCCCTTGTATAGATAGATAAAACTATAGTTATAGTATAACAATGGGAATAAAATAAAACATATATATCAGTGGTTCTCAAACTTTGATGTTTCACGTACCCCCTGGAAATGTGTATGTAACTGGCGTACCCCTTGTATAGATAGATAAAACTATAGTTATAGTATAAAAATGGGAATAAAATAAAACATATATATCAGTGGTTCTCAACCTTTGATGCTTCACGTACCCCCTGGAAATGTGTATGTAACTGGCGTACCCCTTGTATAGAAAGATAAAACTATAGTTATAGTATAACAATGGGAATAAAATAAAACATATATATCAGTGGTTCTCAACCTTTTATGCTTCACGTACCCCCTAGAAATGTGTATGTAACTGGCGTACCCCTTGTATAGATAGATAAAACTATAGTTATGGTATTACAATGGGAATAAAATAAAACATATATATCAGTGGTTCTCAACCTTTGATGCTTCACGTACCCCCTGGAAATGTGTATGTAACTGGCGTACCCCTTGTATAGATAGATAAAACTATAGTTATAGTATAACAATGGGAATAAAATAAAACATATATATCAGTGGTTCTCAACCTTTTATGCTTCACGTACCCCCTAGAAATGTGTATGTAACTGGCGTACCCCTTGTATAGATAGATAAAACTATAGTTATGGTATTACAATGGGAATAAAATAAAACATATATATCAGTGGTTCTCAACCTTTGATGCTTCACGTACCCCCTGGAAATGTGTATGTAACTGGCGTACCCCTTGCATAGATAGATAAAACTATAGTTATAGTATAACAATGGGAATAAAATAAAACATATATATCAGTGGTTCTCAACCTTTTATGCTTCACGTACCCCCTAGAAATGTGCATGTAACTGGCGTACCCCTTGTATAGATAGATAAAACTATAGTTATGGTATTACAATGGGAATAAAATAAAACATATATATCAGTGGTTCTCAACCTTTGATGCTTCACGTACCCCCTGGAAATGTGTATGTAACTGGCGTACCCCTTGTATAGATAGATAAAACTATAGTTATAGTATAACAATGGGAATAAAATAAAACATATATATCAGTGGTTCTCAAACTTTGATGTTTCACGTACCCCCTGGAAATGTGTATGTAACTGGCGTACCCCTTGTATAGATAGATAAAACTATAGTTATAGTATAAAAATGGGAATAAAATAAAACATATATATCAGTGGTTCTCAACCTTTGATGCTTCACGTACCCCCTGGAAATGTGTATGTAACTGGCGTACCCCTTGTATAGAAAGATAAAACTATAGTTATAGTATAACAATGGGAATAAAATAAAACATATATATCAGTGGTTCTCAACCTTTTATGCTTCACGTACCCCCTAGAAATGTGTATGTAACTGGCGTACCCCTTGTATAGATAGATAAAACTATAGTTATGGTATTACAATGGGAATAAAATAAAACATATATATCAGTGGTTCTCAACCTTTGATGCTTCACGTACCCCCTGGAAATGTGTATGTAACTGGCGTACCCCTTGTATAGATAGATAAAACTATAGTTATAGTATAACAATGGGAATAAAATAAAACATATATATCAGTGGTTCTCAACCTTTTATGCTTCACGTACCCCCTAGAAATGTGTATGTAACTGGCGTACCCCTTGTATAGATAGATAAAACTATAGTTATGGTATTACAATGGGAATAAAATAAAACATATATATCAGTGGTTCTCAACCTTTGATGCTTCACGTACCCCCTGGAAATGTGTATGTAACTGGCGTACCCCTTGCATAGATAGATAAAACTATAGTTATAGTATAACAATGGGAATAAAATAAAACATATATATCAGTGGTTCTCAACCTTTTATGCTTCACGTACCCCCTAGAAATGTGCATGTAACTGGCGTACCCCTTGTATAGATAGATAAAACTATAGTTATGGTATTACAATGGGAATAAAATAAAACATATATATCAGTGGTTCTCAACCTTTGATGCTTCACGTACCCCCTGGAAATGTGTATGTAACTGGCGTACCCCTTGTATAGATAGATAAAACTATAGTTATAGTATAACAATGGGAATAAAATAAAACATATATATCAGTGGTTCTCTATCTATAGGTCTATCTATATTCTGTCTATACAATATATCTATATACTATCTATACAAGGGGTTCGCCAGTTACATACACATTTCCAGGGGGTACGTGAAGCATCAAAGGTTGAGAACCACTGATATATATGTTTTATTTTATTCCCATTGTTATACTATAACTATAGTTTTATGGAAATGTGTATGTAACTGGCGTACCCCTTCTATATAGATAAAACTATATGTCCTTGTATAGATAAAACTATAGTTATAGTATAAAAATGGGAATAAAATAAAACATATATATCTCATATAGATAGACAAGGGGTCTCAACCTTTTATGCTTCACGTACCACCTGGAAATATGTATGTAACTGGCGTACCCCTTGTATAGATAGATAAAACTATAGTTATGGTATTACAATGGGAATAAAATAAAACATATATATCAGTGGTTCTCAACCTTTGATGCTTCACATACCCCCTGGAAATGTGTATATAACTGGCGTACCCCTTGTATAGATAGATAAAACTATAGTTATAGTATAACAATGGGAATAAAATAAAACATATATATCAGTGGTTCTCAACCTTTGATGCTTCACGTACCCCCTGGAAATGTGTATGTAACTGGCGTACCCCTTGTATAGATAGATAAAACTATAGTTATAGTATAACAATGGGAATAAAATAAAACATATATATCAGTGGTTCTCAACCTTTGATGATTCACGTACCCCCTGGAAATGTGTATGTAACTGGCGTACCCCTTGTATAGATAGATAAAACTATAGTTATAGTATAACAATGGGAATAAAATAAAACATATATATCAGTGGTTCTTAACCTTTTATGCTTCACGTACCCCCTGGAAATGTGTATGTAACTGGCGTACCCCTTGTATAGACAGATAAAACTATAGTTATAGTATAACAATGGGAATAAAATAAAACATATATATTAGTGGTTCTCAACCTTTTATGCTTCACGTACCCCTTGGAAATGTGTATGTAACTGGCGTACCCCTTGTATAGATAGATAACACTATAGTTATAGTATAACAATGGGAATAAAATAAAACATATATCAGTGGTCCTCAACCTTTTATGCTTCACGTACCCTCTGGAAATGTGTATGTAACTGGCGTACCCCTTGTATAGATAGATAAAACTATAGTTATAGTATAACAATGGGAATAAAATAAAACATATATATCAGGGGTTCTCAACCTTTGATGCTTCACGTACCCCCTGGAAATGTGTATGTAACTGGCGTACACCTTGTATAGATAGATAAAACTATAGTTATAGTATAAAAATGGGAATAAAATAAAACATCTATATCAGTGGTTCTTAACCTTTTATGCTTCACATACCCCTGCAAATGTGTATGTAACTGGCGTACCCCTTGTATAGATAGATAAAACTATAGTTATAGTATAACAATGGGAATAAAACATATATATCAGTGGTTCTCCACCTTTTATGCTTCACGTACCCCCTTGAAATGTATATGTAACTGGCGTACCCCTTGTATAGATAGATAAAACTATAGTTATATTATAAAAATGGGAATAAAATAAAACATCTATATCAGTGGTTCTCAACTTTTTATGCTTCACGTACCCCCTGGAAATGTGTATGTAACTGGCGTACCCCTTGTATAGATAGATAAAACTATAGTTTTAGTATAACAATCGGAATAAAACATATATATCAGTGGTTCTCCACCTTTTATGCTTCACGTACCCCCTTGAAATGTGTATGTAACTGGCGTACCCCTTGTATAGATAGATAAAACTATAGTTATGGTATTACAATGGGAATAAAATAAAACATATATCAGTGGTTCTCAACCTTTGATGCTTAACGTACCCCCTGGAAATGTGTATGTAACTGGCGTACCCCTTGTATAGATAGATAAAACTATAGTTATAGTATAACAATGGGAATAAAATAAAACATATATATCAGTGGTTCTCAACCTTTGATGATTCACGTACCCCCTGGAAATGTGTATGTAACTGGCGTACCCCTTGTATAGATAGATAAAACTATAGTTATAGTATTACAATGGGAATAAAATAAAACATATATATATCAGTGGTTCTCAACCTTTTATGCTTCACATACCCCATGGAAATGTGTATGTAACTGGCGTACCCCTTGTATAGACAGATAAAACTATAGTTATAGTATAACAATGGGAATAAAACATATATCAGTGGTTCTCAACCTTTTATGCTTCACGTACTCCCTGGAAATGTGTAGGTAACTGGCGTACCCCTTGTATAGATAGATAAAACTATAGTTATAGTATAACAATGGGAATAAAATAAAACATATATATCAGTGGTTCTCAACCTTTTATGCTTCACGTACCCCATGGAAATGTGTATGTAACTGGCGTACCCCTTGTATAGACAGATAAAACTATAGTTATAGTATAACAATGGGAATAAAACATATATCAGTGGTTCTCAACCTTTTATGCTTCACGTACTCCCTGGGAATGTGTATGTAACTGGCGTACCCCTTGTATAGATAGATAAAACTATAGTTATAGTATAACAATGGGAATAAAATAAAACATATATATCAGTGGTTCTCAACCTTTTATGCTTCACGTACCCCATGGAAATGTGTATGTAACTGGCGTACCCCTTGTATAGACAGATAAAACTATAGTTATAGTATAACAATGGGAATAAAATAAAACATATATATCAGTGGTTCTTAACCTTTTATGCTTCACATACCCCCTGGAAATGTGTATGTAACTGGAGTACCCCTTGTATAGGTAGATAAAACTATAGTTATAGTATAACAATCAGAATAAAATAAAACATATATCAGTGGTTCTCAACCTTTTATGCTTCACGTACCCCCTGGAAATGTGTATGTAACTCGCGTACCCCTTGTATAGATAAATAAAACTATAGTTATAGTATAACAATGGCAATAAAATAAAACATATATATCAGTGGTTCTCAACCTTTTATGCTTCACGTACCCCCTGGAAATGTGTATGTAACTGGCGTACCCCTTGTATAGATAGATAAAACTATAGTTATAGTATAACAATGGGAATAAAATAAAACATATATATCAGTGGTTCTCAACCTTTTATGCTTCACGTACCCCCTGGAAATGTGTATGTAACTGGCGTACCCCTTGTATAGATAAATAAAACTATAGTTATAGTATAACAATCAGAATAAAATAAAACATATATATCAGTGGTTCTCAACCTTTTATGCTTCACGTTACCCCTGGAAATGTGTATATAACTGGCGTACCCTTTGTATAGATAGATAAATCTATAGTTTTAGTATAACAATGGGAATAAATTAAGAGATATATATCAGTGGTTCTCAACCTTTTATGCTTCACGTACCCCCATTAAATGTGTATGTAACTGGCGTACCCCTTGTATAGATAGATAAAACTATAGTTATAGTATAACAATGGGAATAAAATAAAACATATATATCAGTGGTTCTCAACCTTTTATGCTTCACGTACCCCCTGGAAATGTGTATGTAACTGGCGTACCCCTTGTATAGATAGATAAAACTATAGTTATAGTATAACAATGGGAATAAAATAAAACATATATATCAGTGGTTCTCAACCTTTTATGCTTCACGTACCCCCCTGGAAATGTGTATGTAACTGGTGTACCCCTTATATAGATAAATACAACTATAGTTATAGTATAACAATGGTTATTTTTACTTTGTTTCTAGATCTAGCGACTTTTGAGCTCTCACGGCGTACCCCAAAACATTTTACCGCGTACCCCACGTTGAGAACCCCTACTCTGGGGTAATTGGAACTCCATGAACGTTTGTGTTTTTTACCTCTCAGAGGTAAAAAACATTTATTTACAGCGGTTATTTCATTCCCAAAAAAAGGAGACTTATCCACCTTTTTGCACACAATAATCTAAATGACCAAGTCACACAGACCCCACGTGCTCGTAGAAGGTTGGAGAAAGGAGATCCAGTGGACAGCTGTTAGGAGGTAGATGAAGGCCTCGGATGAGGGCCATCCATCATGGTCTTTAACGTGCACAAGGTATGGCTGTCGCGCACTCTGAGCCACGGCTTAACTTCCCATTCGACGGACGGCGGCCTTTCCAAGCTCATCGGTGTCCTCTTTTTTGACCAAGGGCATGGCGGGGAGTTTTGCGGAGACAAATCTCAACGCTGGCCCATCTGGGACTCGAACCTGGGAACTACAGATTACGAGAGACAGCGGATGGTCCACTTTCTGAGTATTACTATATTTGCTGTTTATTTTTTGAGTCTTTTATAATTTTAATCCAAACCTTTGAGGACAGAAATTCGATGTTTCAGAAATTTTATGTCATCAACAGCCAATCACATCTTGTGATCTGCACGAAATAGTCAGTGTTGCCATACTAAATTGACATAATTCCTGCCAAAAGTAATAAACCTTGATGCGGTTTTTTCATCCCAGAAAAAAGCACAGTTTTGGTTAGAACTATTCGCAGTATTTAAAGTTGCTCCCGGATATCATTTAATACCTTCGTAGGCCCCTGAGTTTTCGGGGGGGGGAGGCACGTTTTGAGGACACTGCACAAAAGCATCAAAACAAATTTAATGCGCATTATAAACCCTTCACGTGAGAAATTAGATGAACGCTTATTAACTGAATTTTTCTGTCTTCAACATTATATTTAAGATATATCGATCAAAAAGATGGGAGAACATTAATATTAGTTCCTGCACATTACAACAGCTGAATCTCATTTAGAAATAAATTCCGCAATCATTTCTTTATAGACTCCAACGATTCATCGCATTTAATAATATACCTAGAGATGCACTTCAAACGTTCAAAAGAGAATTATTGCCCCCATAAAATATCGGCAACTCTTTCACTGGCAAATTACACCTTTACTAATGGAAGCGTGTGAATGTTTCAGTTTTTTTCATTTCTGTGAAGGAAATTTCAATTCCCACAAAGACATTTGAACAGCGTTTGCTCGTTACGATGGTCATACCTCTATTCTCAAGATAGAAGCAGCTTGCATCCTGCTATTACATTTAATCTTCAACATCAAACTGATAGCATATCATAAACGTAAATTATTTCGTTAATATATATAAAAAAGAAACTCTTATTAGAACTACGCAGTGTTATTTTTAAGATATATTTACATTGATTTGTGTGGAATGTTTGAGTTTATCTTAGAAATATGTTGTATTCTTTGCGGAACAAATCTCACGTGATATTTAACACTTCCAGTGCACATTTTCAGTGAATCTGTGTCGGAGACTCTTTTGTGGAATCCTTTTTAAAGAATTTGCTTTTGTGCACAGTAGTTTCACTATTATTCTTATATTTGTTTATCTGTTGCAGGCATAATTCGTCGAGAATTATGTGGCATCAAAGCAGAATAATTTTATTGTATTTGGCGAAGAAATGCATCTCTGATTGTCCTAGACGACCGAATCGCATGAGAGTAGAGATCGTCGAGATTTAGATTTGGAGAATTAAATCTTTTTTTTGTGGTAGTGTCGAAGGAAATAGATGCTTCATGATGAATAAGGTTCTTGAATATTGTGTTTGTTGTCAGCAGATTCACTGAGGCATAATAATAAGAGAAGTAGAGGAGCATTTTAATCAGGAGAGAACCATAAAAATGAACAAAATTTTAGAAGTAAGAATGTCGTAAATGAAGGGTTATGGTTTACGAAAATTACTAATGCATAAGTAATTTTTAAACGTTGGGTTGTATTACTTCTGAGTGGCACTTTTTGCACACAATGGGCTAAATGGCCAGGTCACAGGGACTCCGAAGGCTCAGAGAAGGTTGGGGGAGAGGACGCACTTGACAGCTGTTGGGAGACAGATGGTAGCCTCCCGTCAAAGCCATCCAGCGTGTTCTTTAACGTTGGGTTATTTTACTTCTGAGCGGTGCTTTTTTGCACACAATGGGCTAAGTGGCCAGGTCACATGGACCCCGAAAGCTCAGAGAAGGTTGGGGGAAGGGACCCACTGGAACAGCTGTTGGGAGACAGATAGTAGCCTCCCGTCAAGGCCATCCAGCGTGTTCTTTAACGTGGGGTTGTTTTACCTCTGAGCGGTGCTTTTTTGCACACCATGGGCTAAATGGCCAGGTCACATGGACCCCGAAGGCTCAGAGAAAGTTGGGGGAGGGGACTCACTGGAACAGCTGTAGGGAGACAGATGATAGCCTCCCGTCAAGGCCATCCAGCGTGTTCTTTAACGTGTTGTTTTACCTCTGAACGGCACTTCTTTGCACACAATGGGCTAAGTGGCCAGGTCACAGGGACCCCGAAGGCTCAGAGAAGGTTGGGGGAAGGGACCCACTGGAACAGCTGTTGGGAGACAGATAGTAGCCTCCCGTCAAGGCCATCCAGCGTGTTCTTAAACGTGCACAGGGTATGGCTCTCCCGCACACGAGGCCACGGCTTAACGTCCCAACCGATGGACGGCGGCCTTTCCAAGCTCATCGGTGTCCCCTACTGACCGTGGGCAGGGCGGGGGAGTTTTGCGGAGATAAATCTCAGCGCTGACCCAATTGGGACTTGAACCTGGGAAGTGCGGATTACGACCCTGGCGCACTACCAGCTGAGCCACCCCCGTTTCTGGAGAAGGGAACCCACTGGACACTTTTAGGAGACAGGTGGTAGACTCCCGTCAAGGCCATTCAGCGTGTTCTTTAACGTGCACAGGGTATGGCTCTCTCCCTCACACGGGGCCACGGCTTAACGTCTCATCCGACGGACGACGTCATTTCCAAGCCCATCGGTGTCCCATTTCTGACAGAGGGCAGGCTAGGAGGTTAACGAAAATGAATTCCAACGCTGACAAAATTGGGACTCGAACTTAGAACTACAGATTACGAACCTGCAGCCCTACCGACTGAGCCTACACCCTTCTTCCCGATTACTAAGAAATAAATTTCAAAGAATTAGCATCAGTAAACAAATAAAACTCAACAAAACGTTCTGAGGAATCTCGTAACCTTTAAAGAATAAGCAGAGTGATAAAGAATAATGCAACAAGTACAGTCGCTCAAAAAAGTATCCGAACACTATGGTTGATTACAGAATTCAGAAAAAATATCTGGCAACGATTTTTTTAGAAGTTAGTGATCTGGCAACCTTCGTGTCACGTGACACGAAGGTATCCAGATCACTAACTGATTCAAACTGGAGCGTGTGCAGTAACTGCACACGCTCCAGTTTGCTGTGAACGGTAACTGGAGCGTGTACAGTTGCTGTACACGCTCCAGATATTTTTCCTGAATTCTGTAATCACGTGACACGAAGGTTGCCAGATCACTAATTTCTAGAAAACATCGTTGCTAGATATTTTTTCTGAATTCTGTAATCAACCATAGTGTTCGGATACATTTTTGAACGACTGTACTAAGAATTGCACGACGTCGAAGATTAAAATAAGTTCCTACAATAAGCAAAGTTCCCACATTAAGTCTGATTCCAGCGGTATATAATTGAAATGTATTGCAACGCATAACAGTCACGTTATCCCTAAAGGCAATGCTTTAAGTCTTAATTTACTTAGTCGGCCAAGGATTTAGCCTTCTTGTTTTCATTGTCCGAATTTCTAGTTCCTCCCTTGAGATTTGTCCTGCAGAGTTTACTTGCCACGAGGCACAGCTAGTCCACCCCTTGGAGATTAATCGAAGTGAAAGATCAACCGCAAGGAGTTTTGGGCAGAGAGAACGAGGCCTTACCAAACAGATGCTTTTACAACTGTACCTTAGTGGGAAGACTTCGGCTATGAAATCAGTAAAATTTAATTTAAGAAACAGTCAAAGAAGTTTGATTTTCAAATTAGTGGTATCTACTTAAAAATAAAATTATCAGTGGATGACTGTCGGTTGGTTGTTGGTTGTTTTACCTCTGAGCGGCACTTTTTTGTACAAAATGGGCTAAATGGCCAGGTCACAAGGACCCCGAAGGCTCAGAGAAGGTTGGGGGAGGGGACCCACTGGAACGGCTGTTGGGAGACAGATGGTAGCCTCCCTTCAAGGCGATCCAGCGTGTTCTTCTTTAATGTTGGATTGTTTTACCTCTGAGCGACACTTTTTTGCACACCATGGGCTAAATGGCCAGGTCACAAGGACTCCGAAGGCTCAGAGAAGGCTGGCGGAAAGGACCCACTGGAACAGCTGTTGGGAGACAGATGGTAGCCTCCTGTCAAGGCCATCCAATGTGTTCTTTAACGTTGGATTGTTTTACCTCTGAGCGGCATTTTTGTTTGCACACAATGGGCTAAATGGCCAGGTCACAAGGACTCCGAAGGCTCAGAGAAGGTTGGGGGAGGGGACCCACTGGAACAGCTGTTGGGCGACAGATGGTAGTCTCCCGTCAAGACCATCCAGCGTGTTCTTTAACGTGTACAGGGTATGGATCTCCCACACACCTGGGAACTACAGATTACGAGTCTGGCGCGCTACCGACTGAGCCATCTCTGCCCCTGAGACAGATAGCAACTTCCAGTCGAGGCCATCCAGCGCGTTCTTTAACATGTCCTCTTGAATGAGTATGGCTCTCTTGAACACAGACCACGGTTTTAATTCCCATTAGATGGACGACGGCCTTTCTAAGCCCATCGGTGCCCCCTATTGACCGAGGAAGGGTCAACGAATTGTTCGGAGTTAAATCTCAACGCTGACTCATCTGGGACTCGAACCTGGGAACTGGAGATTATGAGCCTGGCGCGCTAACGACTGAGCCAACCCTCGCGCTATTAATATAAAATGTTAATGCATCATTAATATTAGATTTCAACACATGGTTATGGGGACGGGGGTGGTTCAGTCGGTAGCGCGCTAGGCAGTTCCCTGGTTCGAGTTCCAGTCGGACCAGCGTCGAGATTTATCTCCAGAAAACTCGTTGACCTGCCCTCGGCCAGTAGGTGGCACTGATGGGCTTGGAAAGGCCGCCGTTCTTCGGATGGCACGCAAAACCCCGTGCCGATAGAAATACCTGTGCCACAGGGTATGGCTTCGGATGGCACGCAAATACCTGTGATACCGGTATTTGATATTCAGACGAAACATTTATTTGACCGATGATTATGATTGAACAGGATGATCAATCCAAAAAGCACTGTTCTAACTCGAATCACTTTCCCGAAATAAGTGGGCGGGGGTGCTCAGTCGGTAGCGCGCCAGGCTCGTAATCTGTAGTTCCCAGATTCGAGTCCCAGCTGGGTCAGCGTTGAGATTTATCTCCGCAAAATTCCCTGCCCACGGTCAGTAGGGGACACCAATGGGCATGGAAAGGCCGCCGTCCGTCGGATGGGACGTTAAGCCGTGGCCCAGTGTGCGGGAGAGCCATACCCTGTGCACGTTAAAGAACACGTTGGATGGCCTTGACGGGAGGCTACCATCTGTCTCCCAACAGCTGTTCCAGTGGGTTCCCTCTCCCAACCTTCTCTGAGCCTTCGGGGTCCATGTGACCTGGCCATTTAGCCCATGGTGTGCAAAAAAGTGCCGCTCAGAGGTAAAACAACCCAACCCGGTATTTGATATTCAGACGAAACATTTATTTGACCGATGATTATGATTGAACAGGATCATCAATCCAAAAAGCACTGTTCTAACTCGAATCACTTTCCCGAAATAAGTTTATTTCAAAATAAGTGAAACACATTCGAAAAGTTAAAATCCAGATTAAAAAACCTCCCCACTAAATTGAAAAAAATGTGACAGATTTAGAGCTTTTGCAGTATTTAACTAAGGAAGCGACAAAAATCAACGAACGCCATAACGGTGTGGATCAAACGATCCGGGTGGAGAGCAATACGGAACGAAAGCTCAAAGCCAACAGAAGAGAAAGCTTCAAATGAAATCATCGGAGAGCCTCAAACCTCCTCGTGAAGAGGGACTATAAAAGTTAACCGCCCGAGCCCCAAGCTCCACAACAAGACGATGTGGCAGATAAAGCGCCCAACAACCCAACAAACGCACAAGCCTGACTGTCATTAACGCTGTAAGGCTAGTTAAACTGCCTGAGTCCTTGATTGCCATTGATCCAAGGCAATACGGACACATCACTGTGATGGTCGAAAAGCAGATTAACATGGCTCGATTACTGGACACTTCCACGCATTATACAGGACAAATGGTGGTTGTTGTGCTCGCAAGCAAAGATGAGATTTATTGAAAATGAGAAAAAGGAAAAAAAAGGGACTTTTTTGGCTGTTTTGTCGTCTAAACCTTCAAAGAAATGCTTTTCGTAATATACACCAGCTGTTTCAGCCAGTTATGTGTCTTTAAAATGTGACTCTCAAACTGGTTTAAGAGCTTGCTATATATTTATGGTCTTTTTCCTTTAATGCAGATAAGGACATTGAGTCGACGATGTTATTTTTCTTTCGCTTCTAAGGGGATGGGTTTCGTTCACTCCGTGTCACACTGGTCTCTAATCTGTTGTCCTATGTTCGAGGATGTTTGGATGGTAAGATGGTGAAGGCTTTTATGGGGCGGGGGTGGCTCAGTCGGTAGCGCGCCAGGCTCGTAATCTGTAGTTCCCAGGTTCGAGTCCCAGCTGGGTCAGCGTTGAGATTTATCTCCGCAAAATTCCCCGCCCTGCTCACGGTCAGTAGGGGACACCGATGGGCTTGGAAAGGCCGCCGTCCGTCGGATGGGACGTTAATCCGTGGTCCCGTGTGCGGGAGAGCCATACCTGTGCACGTTAAAGAACACGCTGGATGGCCTTGACGGGAGGCTACCATCTGTCTCCCAAAGCTGTTCCAGTGGGTCCCCTTCCCCAACCTTCTCTGAGCCTTCGGGGTCCTTGTGACCTGGCCATTTAGCCCATGGTGTGCAAAAAAGTGCCGCTCAGAGGTAAAACAACCCAACCCTAGGTTCGAGTGGGCGCTGGGGTGACTTAATAAGTAGCGCGCCAGGCTTGTAATCTGCAGTTCCCAGGTTAGAGTCCTAGCTGGGCTAGCGTTGAGATTTATCTCCGTAAAACTTCACACCCTTCCAAGTTCAGTACGGGACACCGATGGATTTGGAATGGGTGCCGATCGTCGGATGGGACGTTAAGCCTTGGCGCCGTGTGCCGGACAGCCATACCCTATGAACTTTAACGTTGGATGGCCTTGACGACAAAAGATGGTTGGAATGGCGACGCTGGATGGCCTTGACGACAAAAGATGTCGACGTTGGATGGCCTTGACGATAAGCTACCCTCTGCCTCCTACCAGCTGTTCCAATGGGGCCCTCCCCCAACCTTCTCTGAGCCTTCGGGGTAGGTTGTAACCTGGCCATTTAGTCCATTATATGCCAAAAAGTTGTCGTTCACAGGTAAAACAACCCAACTTTCCCAACCTTCTCCGAGCCTCTTGGGGCCCTGGCAATTTAGCCCACTGTATGTAAAAAAATATACCGATGAGAGGTAAAACAACTCAAACTTTTCCCAACACAACTTTGAACTTTAGAAACTTCCCAACACTGTACTAAGTATTAAAAAACTTTGTTCTCTAAAAAAATCGTTGCCAGATATTTTTTCTGAATTCTGTAATCAAACATAGTGTTCGGATACTTTTTTGAGCGACTGTACATCTAATGTACTGTATAACGCCGACTGACAGATGATAACGCTAATTCTGACTACGAAGCAGAAATAGCAGAGTTCTGAAAATTTGCATCTAGGGGTAATCCGGGTCGTAGATCTTGGGGGGGGGGGGAATCCGAAATTCGACCTTGATGTGTCCTTTAGTGTTAGATAAGGGTCACGTAGAAGTTAAACCTTGATCTACCAGTGCTAGAAATGTGGAAATCGGTGACTAGAGCTGTTTTGGGGTCTAGATCTCGGACATTACGGAATTTTGGATCCGGTGGGTCTTTTGAGGTCAAAGGTGAAATTGATTTTTGGGGGTATTTTGGGTCTTAGATCTCGAAAATGCTGTGGAAATTTGAATGCAATGGGTCCTTCAAGGTCAAATTTCGATCTATCTGCGACAGAGAGCTAAAACGAATAGTGAATTTTTCGGCAGTAGAACTCAGGAATAAAAGGAATTTCAGATCCAGAATCGCATTCAAGGTCAAATAAAGGTCGGAGAAATCAAGAGTTGCCAAAGGCACGGATTCCTAGCAATGCATATTCCTGTTTTATTTGAAATCGATTTTCTGAACTACCTACCTCCCTAATTAATCTGGTTAATAGAGTTTTTACTGTACTTATTTGTAACTTCTGGTCTGTTTGAACACCTCCTGAACTTCAAAAACTCGAAAGTTTTGACCATTTTGAATCACGCAGAAATAGACGGGATTTAGAGGATAATAGATCGAAGGCCTACATGGCCTAGTGCATGGGCGTCCGCAGAGAATTTTCCAGGGTGGAGGGGGGGAGACAAATAATTACATCAATAAATTTTTATTTCATTATTTAATTTTTAGGGTTCTTTTTCACAAGTAGATTATAGAATATAATATTGCATCAATACAAAAACACGTACATAATGTATATAAATTAATTACGTTTAAATTGTTACGATTATAATTTGTGGAATTTTTTACTGAATTCCAGGGGGGAGGGGGGCAACTGTACCGTTTGCCCCCCTCTGCGGACACCCATGGCATAGTGGCGGCCTCTGCGGACGCCCATGGCCTAGTACGCAGTTTTAACGCCCATGGCCTAGTACCTGATTACTACTCCAGCGGGCATGCCTTTGTGCAAGTGATTGTACTTTTATTCCTTGTCTAAGTGTTTGTATGTTGTATTCCTTGTCTAAGCGTTTGTATGTTGCATTCCTTGTCTAAGTGTTTGCATGTTGCATTCCTTGTCTAAGTGTTTGTATGTTGCATTACTTGTCTAAGTGTTTGTATGGTGTATTCCTTGTCTAAGTGTTTGCATGTTGCATTCCTTGTCTAAGTGTTTGTATGTTGCATTCCTTGTCTAAGTGTTTGTATGGTGTATTCCTTGTCTAAGTGATTGTATGTTGCATTCCTTGTCTAAGTGTTTGTATGTTGCATTCCTTGTCTAAGCGTTTGTATGTTGCATTCCTTGTCTAAGTGTTTGCATGTTGCATTCCTTGTCTAAGTGTTTGCATGTTGCATTCCTTGTCTAAGTGTTTGTATGTTGCATTACTTGTCTAAGTGTTTGTATGGTGTATTCCTTGTCTAAGTGTTTGCATGTTGCATTCCTTGTCTAAGTGTTTGTATGTTGCATTACTTGTCTAAGTGTTTGTATGGTGTATTCCTTGTCTAAGTGTTTGTATGTTGCATTCCTTGTCTAAGCGTTTGTATGTTGCATTCCTTGTCTAAGTGTTTGTATGTTGCATTCCTTGTCTAAGTGTTTGTATGTTGCATTACTTGTCTAAGTGTTTGTATGGTGTATTCCTTGTATAAGTGTTTGTATGGTGTATTCCTTGTCTAAGTGTTTGTATGTTGCATTTCTTGTCTGAGTGTTTGTATTGTACAAAAAACAACACAAGCCAAAAGCATACAGGTTTTCTCCGTCCTTAGGTTAAAATTAAAAAAAAAATTAAAATAATCCAAACTCGTGCATTGCTCTCTATGGTACACTACTGGTTGACTGCTTAACACAACATATAAACAAGCTGTGAAATATTATCTTTACGTATGCCCCTTAGGTAAAAAAGAATTCAATTAACTGCCTTTTCCTGGGAACGGACGATAAATGGTTAAAGCTGTTTATCTCTTACGAGTCCACTTCGTGACGTTTGGGTAAACAGTGTTATCTGATGATGTGGTTCACTTTAGTTCCACCAGAGACGGTGCTTGATGTAACAGCGGGGCTGTTACAAGGTAATATCTTACATTAGATAACGTCTGTGCTCGCCAAATGGCGCCTAGTAGATATTTACGAAGAACTTCGATTTGATGCAAATGTTGGCTCTGTTTTGTTTTAATTAACGTGAAATCGAGAAATAATTTTTTTGGGGGGGTGGGGAGTTACCAGTTAAAAATGTATTATGGAAGCTGCTTAAAATGGAAAAGATGGTGGTGAAATAAAAGATTTTTTTTTAAAAGTTACTGTAGTAATCAATGTTGCTGTTGTAAAGAATGTCAAAAATTTGGAGATACATGTGAACGTTTAGATAAGATAAAACGATCCGCGGTTTTTTTTTATCTCTGAGATGCGTCGTGGAGGTGTTAAGAGCTCACTTTCTTGTTGTCAAAATGTTATCAGGGAAGTTTAGATACCAGGGAATAACAAAATGACAGAAATGTCAATATTTTTTTACACATTGCGATATTAATAGATGTTAATAATGTGCAGCTGTTTTTTAAGTTAAACTTCGTACAGAAAGAAATAGAGGTATTCCCGCTTAACGCGTTCCTTTCCCCTTTTTTAAATTCTATTGAAACATCTTTAACAATCTTAAAATCGTGTGCATTGATAAAAAGCAGTTGATGGAATATTACGAACGAATATTACGCACAAAACGGGGTAAAAGCAGAGCACGCTGACTGACAAGCTCCTGTCAGACCTATGTGGCAAGCAGCTGCTTGAGGGGGTATTTATTATTTATTTTTATGTAATTATAGATTGGCGAATAGGGTTATGAACAGTGTGCCTAAAGGCCTCAGAAAGAGGAGGAGCCTAGGATGCGGTGGGCAGACAATGTCAAACAGGACCTTGTTAGAATTGGTGTGCAGTGGCCAGATGCAGTAGATGTAGCTCAGGACAGATATGCTTGGAGAACTAAATTGCATGGTCTGATTGGACCTCCGTAGCCCATGGCTGCTTGAGGATGATGATGAAAATATTAAAACCTCTTTTTAAAATAAAGGGATGAACTGCGCAGAGAAACAGACCCAGGGAAAAATATTTAGGATACAATTTCTAATAAAAGGTTTTCCTACGCAATATACAGAATGTTCGGATAAAACATTACGCAATATACGCAATATACAGAATGTTCGGATAATATTTAGAACCTACCTACGCAATATACAGAATGAAAATTGAAAAAAGAAATACGTCGGTTTCAGATTGAAGATAGTTTTTTTATTGAAGAAACTTCATCAGCCTAGACGTAAAAGTAACGATTGCTTACTGGCTGGTAACAATCTATCTCCTAACAACTGTGCAGTCGCTCAAAAAAGTATCCGAACCCTATGGTTGTTTACAGAATTCATAAAAAATATCTCGCAACGATTTTTTTTCTGAATTCTCTCATCAACCATAGTGTTCGGATATTTTTTTGAGCAACTGTATATCTCTGTTTTCTAATCAAGATATTTTCCAGATTCATTAAAATGCAGACAATGTCAAACAGGACCTTGTTAGAATTGGTGTGCAGTAGCCAGATGCAGCAGATGTAGCTCAGAACAGACATGCTTGGAGAACTAAATTGCACGGTCTGGTTGGACCTCCGTAGCCCATGGCTGCTTGAGGATGATGATGACGATGACATAAGTAGTAGGCTATTGATTGCGAAACATTTTACCATATGGTGAAAAAAAATGGAGTTTTGATGTTTTGAGGCGCTCCCCATGAATATTAAGGATTTAGGCGATCCGCTAATGACTGAAATACAGTATTTACTGTTCTGTTTCTACGGAATTTTTTCGCAAGTATTAAGTTCAATAACATATCTTTAAAAATCCCTCTTTTAGAATGAAGTTCAGATTTAGTCAGTTCTGTAGTTTCTGACAAAAACACTAAAAATAAGGATTGTTTACATCGAATTTCGAAATACTAAACTGTTGGGTTGGGTTGTTTTACCTCTGAGCGGCACTTTTTTGCACACCATGGGCTAAATGGCCAGGTCACATGGACCCCGAAGGCTCAGAGAAGGTTGGGGGAGGGGACCCACTGGAACAGCTGTTGGGAGACAGATGGTAGCCTCCCGTCAAGGCCATCCAGCGTGTTCTTTAACGTGCACAGGGTATGGCTCTCCCGCACACGGGACCACGGCTTAACGTCCCATCCGACGGCGGCCTTTCCAAGCCCATCGGTGTCCCCTACTGACCGTGGGCAGGGCGTTATGCGGAGATAAATCTCAACGCTGACCCAGCTGGGACTCGAACCTGGGAACTACAGATTACGAGCCTGGCGCGCTACCGACTGAGCCACCCCCGCCCCTCTAAACTGTTGTGCTTAAAACTTATATGTGTTTTTTGAACTAATACTTGCGGAGAAAAAATATAGCTCCGGCCTTAAAGCGATATTTACGACATTAATACGAAAAATCGGTTTGGTTGCCACGTCTTCAATGGTAAATGCTATTTATGAGAATCTCGGATTCCGGTTTTCCTTTCACTTCAGAGAAAGAAATATTTATATATTTTTTTCTCCGAAACTGCAAATAGCCAACCAAGTCGACACCTGGCCCCATTTATTCTTATAAATTGGGTGTTATTCCTACCATCTTCTGTGGGCAATTTTTTACTGACGCATTAAGGCCACAAAGTTATCCACAACACACTGCGATCGACTCTGCCATTTGCTTGGTGAAGTTGGACGAATAGAACGGGACTTGGTTATTCATTCCTATGAATAATTCAGACGTATATCTGAAGGGAAAATGGTACAAATAAAAATATACATACACGTAAGGATGTTGTGTGGTGTAGCTCGGGGTGTGCTTCTCGTGCTTTTAGCAGTTGTGTAGCGGTTTATAATAGATCAACAAGCCATCGTAGCTGCTCTTCTCTCCGATTTCCTTTTTAGATCTGTTTATGTGGTACATTTACTTGTTTTATTTTAAAGCAAATATTTTTCGTATGAGGTGTCATGTTAACATTCATATTAGAGTTCCGTGGATTGGATTGTTTTACCTCTGAGCGGCACTTTTTTTGCACACCATGGGCTAAATGGCCAGGCCACATTGACCCCGAAGGCTTAGAGAAGGTTGGGGGAGGGGACCCACTGGAACAGCTGTTGGGAGACAGATGGTAGCCTCCCGTCAAGGCTATCCAGTGTGTTCTTTAACGTTGGATTATTTTACCTCTGAGCGGCACTTTTTTGCACACCATGGGCTAAATAGCCAGGTCACATGGACCCCGAAGGCTTAGAGAAGGTTGGGGGAGGGGACCCACTGGAACAGCTGTTGGGAGACATATGGTAGCCTCCCGTCAAGGCTATCCAGTGTGTTCTTTAACGTTGGATTATTTTACCTCTGAGCGGCACTTTTTTGCACACCATGGGCTAAATGGCCAGGCCACAAGGACCCCGAAGGCTCAGAGAAGGTTGGGGGAGGGGACCCACTGGAACAGCTGTTGGGAGACAGATGGTAGCCTCCCGTCAAGGCCATCCAGCGTGTTCTTTAACGTGCACAGGGTATGGCTCTCCCGCACACGGGGCCGCGGCTTAACGTCCCATCCGACGGACGGCGGCCTTTCCAAGTCCATCGGTGTCCCCTACTGACCGTGGGCAGGGCGGGGAAATTTTGCGGAGATAAATCTCAACGCTGACCTAGCTGGGACTCGAACCTGGGAACTACAGATTACGAGCCTGGCGCGCTACCGACTGAGCTACCCCCGCCCCAAGAGTTCCGTGGAACATTAGAAATCGAAAAGGTTGATTAATTTCGGTTAGAGTTTCTTCTTTAAGATATATATGTTTTATTTTTAATGATGACTCCTCGAGAGATTTTCTCCGCAAAATTCCTCGCCCTGCCCACGGTCAGTAAGGGACACCGATGGGCTTGGAAAGGCGGCCGTCCATCGGATGGGACGTTAAGCCGTGGCCCCATGTGCGGGAGAGCCATACTTAGCGCACTTTAAAGAACACGCTGGATGGCCTTGACGCGAGGCTACCATCTGTCTCCCAACAGCTGTTCCAGTGGGTCCCCTCCCCCAACCTTCTCTGAGCCTTCGGGGTACTTGTGACCTGGTCATTTAGCCCATGGTGTGCAAAAAAGTGCCGCTCAGAGGTAAAATAATCCAACGTTAAAGAACACGCTGGATGGCCTTGACGCGAGGCTACCATCTGTCTCCCAACATCTGTTGCAGTGGGTCCTCTCCATCCTTCTCTGAGCCTTCGGGGTACATGTGACCTGGCCATTTAGCCCATGGTGTGCAAAAAAGTGCCGCTCAGAGGTAAAATAACCCAACAACTATTTTGTTCCTATTTTTTCAGTTTTTATTTCCAATTGCTCAACAACTCTTATTAAGGCCGGGAAAGTTTTTATTTTTTCCCCCTTTTGAACGCTGCCTTCGATTTTGTCTCTTCTGACAGCTGACTATTTGTCTTCCGGCTGCTGGCGGGAAGTAATCACTGAAATCACCCCCGCTATGAGTGGAACAATTAGGGACAATAGCACGCAGCGAAAATCCCTGTTAAAAGAATCTGCAGCACAGTTCCTGCTGTAGACGATGATTATTAATTCTCTGGAAGAAATTTCCTTAGCGCTTGTTATTAAAGTTCTATTTTTTTTAACCCTTGATAATGTGGCAGTTTTCGGTAACTTTATTCAGTTGGAGTCCATACTGACCACAGTTTAATTTGCGAATTAAATTATCACTATGTGAAATCACGATTGTAACAGTTCATATGTTTTATTTTGACTTACAGTAAAGTTGGGTTCGGCTAAATGGCCAGGTCACAAGGTTGGATTGGGTTGTTTTACCTCTGAGCGGTACTTTTTTGCACACCACGGGCTAAATGGCCAGGTCACAAGGTTGGATTGGGTTGTTTTACCTCTGAGCGGTACTTTTTTGCAACCACGGGCTAAATGGCCAGGTCACAAGGTTGGATCGGGTTGTTTTACCTCTGAGCGGTACTTTTTTGCACACCACGGGCTAAATGACCAGGTCACATAGACCCCGAAGGCTCAGAGAAGATTGAGGGAGGGGACCCACTGGAACAACTGTTAGGAGACAGATGGTAGCCTCCCGTGAAGACCATCCAGTGTGTTCTTTAACGTGCGCAAAGTATGGCTCTCCCGAACACGGGGCCACGGCTTAACGTCCCATCCGACGGGCGGCGGCCTTTCCACGCCCATCGGTGTCCCCTACTGACCGTGGGCAGGGAATTTTGCGGAGATAAATCTCAATGCTGACCGAGCTGGGACTCGAACCTGGGAACTGCAGATCACGAGCCTGGTGTGCTAAAGCCCGAACAACATGCTCCACATACAGCCAAATAAAGACTGCCATTTAATGAAACTGTTGTTATATTAAGGACTTTTTTTTCTTTTGAAATAAATATATAGCCACCATGCAGAAAAGTATCTAGAGGGGAGGGAGGGGGGAAGAAAGATCCCCCCTCCAAAAAAAAATCTAGTCATCCTGACGAAATCTGAAACTTGTCTGCCAGCTTTTAAATCCAAATTAGATGTCACGGTATAATTTTTTAGTCCCATATTTTACGTTCGACACTCAAAATAGATTTAGGAAACAGTTATAATATCTCATTCGATATAGAATATCATTCTAACCTTTTCTGTTAAGTGGAATATTTTAGCACTTGGGAAACACTATTCAAGTCTTATTCTCAGACCACCCTCGAAATTAAATTGTCGACCCCTTTTACACCTTTTTCGGCTCATTTGAATGCATTATAACATATCCCCCTCCGTTTTAGAGTTTTTTTTAAAAATTTCTAAAAATGCATGAAATATAAATAAATTCATATTTTTGTCGCCTCTAGTACCATTATCAGCATTCTGAAATGGGGGGGGGGCATCTCCTCCTTCCCCCCCCCCTTTTGCATGGAAGGAACTCAAGCCGGATCTGGGGGGTGGAGAGCCAAGGGGATATGGCCCCCTTGCCTCCCCAGATTCGACCCTGTCTTCATAGAATCTCATGTGAATTTTTACTAAAGATAGAACTTGGTACTTATTTTTTTACTTTGCAAATAGAGTAGAGGGAGGGAAGGAGGGAGGGAAGGAGAGAGGGAGGGAGAGGGGAGAGGAGGGAGGGAGGGGAGAGAGAGAAAGAGGGAGGGAAGAGGAGAGAGGGAAAGAGGGAGAGGGGAGAGGGGGAAAGAGAGGAGGGAGGGAGGGAGGAGGAGAGAGGGAGGGAGGGAAATAGAGAGGGAGGAGGGAGGGAGGGAGGAGGAGAGAGGGAGGGAGGGAAATAGAGAGGGAGGAGGAGAGAGAGGAAGAGAGAGGGAGGGAGAGAGAGAGGGAGGGAGAGGGAAGAAGAGAGGGAGAAGAGGGAGGGAAGAAGAGAGGGAGGAGAGAGGGAGGGAAGTATGAGAGGGAGGAGAGAGGGAGGAGAGAGGGAGGGAAGAAGAGAGGGAGGCGAGAGGGAGGGAAGAAGAGAGGGAGGAGTGTTTGTGAAAAACTCGCCGTGATTCTATTATTGTTCTTCGTGTTATTCTCAGTTGGCAAATAACGCTGCGACAACAACAAGAGCCACCTAAATAAGAAATCGTATTCTGCAGGGAGGAGAGAGGGAGGGAAGTATGAGAGGGAGGAGAGAGGGAGGAGAGAGGGAGGGAAGAAGAGAGGGAGGCGAGAGGGAGGGAAGAAGAGAGGGAGGAGAGAGGGAGGGAAGAAGAGAGGGAGGAGTGTTTGTGAAAAACTCGCCGTGATTCTATTATTGTTCTTCGTGTTATTCTCAGTTGGCAAATAACGCTGCGACAACAACAAGAGCCACCTAAATAAGAAATCGTATTCTGCAGTTCATTGCTTCGTTTTATTAAACTTCTGTCGGCAGCTATAAATGTTTAGGATTCGCAGGAGCAGAAACAAAACGCGTCTTCCACTGAAAAAAAAAATGTTTTTCTTTTTTACTTCTGGCGATATAAATCGCGAAAGATATAAAAACAGATCCTATTGTTTTTTTGACAATCGTCGTATCTACATCAGAAGCGAGACCAATGCGAGGGAAAATATTTATAATCTACCCAAGCGACTGTAAAATCTCTACTCAGTTCTCCATTCTTTGATTTCTTCTTATATTTCTTTAACTGTTGGAAGAAGAGCGAGTGAAAACGACCCCCAGAGAAAACAACGACCCTTCTGCGAAGGCACGTCGCTAGCAGTCGCTTTCCTGAAGCTGTTTCGTCGTGAACAAGGTTTCCCCGCAAAACTTTCACCTGCCAATAGGGCAGAATTCAGTGGCCCCTTGGGCTTGCCCGAAGACTTTCGACTTCCAACGACGCTTACAAATAATATCCGCCGCATTTCACGCTCTTGTAGCGGAAGGAGTGTTTAGTCGAGATCACCGACTGCTGTTTGCGACGTGCTCCGGAAATGCCGTGACGTACACACAGCATCTGCTGTAGCCATACGTCTGCGATTCTTCTATTTTTGTTACTTGAGACGTAGTTTTCACTTCTGCGGAATAATTTTTTTTGTTAAATGTTCGTTTGTTTCTGGGTTGGGGGCGGGGGTGGCTCAGTCGGTAGCGCGCCAGGCTCGCAATCTGTAGTTCCCAGGTTCGAGTCCCAGCTGGGTCAGCGTTGAGATTTATCTCCGCAAAATTCCCCGCCCTGCCAGCGGTCAGTAGGGGACACCGATGGACTTGGAAAGACCGCCGTCCGTCGGATGGGACGTTAATCCGTGGCACCGTGTGCGGGAGAGCCATACCCTGTGCACGTTAAAGAACACGCTGGATGGCCTTGACGGGAGGCTACCATCTGTCTCCCAACAGCTGTTCCAGTGGGTTCCCTCCCCCAACCTTCTCTGAGCCTTCGGGGTCCATGTGACCTGGCCATTTAGCCCATGGTGTGCAAAAAAAATGCCGCTCAGTGGTAAAACAACCCAACCCAAATATTTCTGGGTTGGATTGTTTTACCTCTGAGCTGCACTTATTTACAATGGGCTAAATGGTCAGGTTATAAAGAACCGTAAGGTTCAGAGAAGGTTGGTGAAATGAGACCCACTGGACAGCTGTTTTGAGACAGTAGTAACCTCCCGTCAAGGTCATCCAGCGTGTTCTTTAATTCTATAACCCTGTGCATGTTAAACAACACGCACGATAGCGATCTGTCTCCAAACATCTCTCCAGTAGATTCCCCTCCCTGCAACCTTCTCTGAGCCCTCGGGGTTTTTGTGACTTGACCATTTAGCCCATGGTGTAAAACAAATGTCTCTGGTGTAAAACAAATGTCTCTGAGGTACAGTCGCTCAAAAAAGTATCCGAACACTATGGCTGATTACGGAATTCAGAAAAACTATCTGGCAACGATTTTTTTAGAAATTAGTGATCTGGCAACCTTCGTGTCACGTGACACGAAGGTTGCCAGATCACTAATTTCTAAAAAAATCGTTGCCAGATAGTTTTTCTGAATTCCGTAATCAGCCATAGTGTTCGGATACTTTTTTGAGCGACTGTACTTAGGTTAGGAATAACCTGCTCCATCTCACAGAACACAATAACCAGCCAATAACCCAAAAAGAAAAATTTATTAAAGGCACATCTTTCTATCGTATTGTTTAATTCTGCTTTCAACATAGTACATACATTCAACCATCAATTTCAACTGAGTTGTTTCCAGTACAATAGTTCTCAAGGCAATCTACCAACAGAAGAACCCAAACAAATTACGGTATTTACATAAACAGATCAAAAATGCTCGGCGTCTATTTGTCCACGACCCATTAGGAGAATATCAGACAGGGCGCAGAAATCAGCAGGGCGCCTTGACAGATTGGCACATCCGACAAGACAGTCGGCTAATTGTAATGGTGATATGCACTTAGCTGGGCGAAGTAATGTCGCAAGCAGATAGAGGGCGTTATTTTTCCTTAAAGATGCTTTCTCCTCGTCCACCACTAAAACAGGAAGAGATGCAGGCCAAAAAGGATGACACAAGCGTTAAAAGTAATTCGCCAAGCGCTTCTGTTGCCCTTGTGAAACTGTTTTATGACTGCGAAGCAAAATTCAGCGAATCCACGCTCGCTGTTGCTTGGCGACCCCTCCTGGAGGCACAGATGGCCTTGACAACTGGAGCAGGATGGTTTCTTGATGTTTAACTTTCGTTTCGCAGGCGCGTTACGATTCCTCGTTCTTTGGTCTCAGGAAGAGTTGAACGCGGATATCAATATCTGTGGAGAAGGAAATTTCCCAACAGAAAGAATTCCAGCGTGGAAATTTAGACTGTGGTATAAATAGTGGCTCTGCTGGGAGGGGGGGGGGGAGCCATTTTCGCTACCCTAGAGAATGGTAATAACCTGAGCGAAATTGAAAAGAATACATTGAAAAGAATAGTCAAGAAATATATTGCACATCTTTAGAAGTTTTTTTTTTGAAAAGATCAATAAAATGGGTTGGATTGTTTTACCTCTGAGTTTTTGCTCAAAATGGGTTAAATGGCCAGGACACAAGGACCCCGGGGGTTCAGGATGGGGGAAGGAGACCCCACTGAATAGCTTTTAGGAGACAGATGGTAGCCTCCCATCAACGCCATCTGGCGTGTTCTTTAATTTGCACGGGTATAGCTCTCCCGCAGTGGTCTGTCCCTTACTTAGGTGTGTGTGTGTGTGTGGGGAAGGAGGGGGGGGGGCTGGAGTTCAGTTGAGATAAATTTCAACGCAGTCATGGTTGGGACTCAACTCAAGTTGTGTTCTTTTACCTCTGAGCGGCACTTCTGTTCTAACAACGGGCTAAATGGCCAAGTCACATGAACCTCGTGTGTTCAGAGAAGGTTGGGGGAAGGTGACCCACTTAGCATCTGTTACGATGAAATACTTGCGCCAAGACCATCCAGAGTGTTATTTGTAGCGCACAAGGTATGACTCTCTCGCACACGGAGCGGGGCGGGGGTGGCTCAGTCGGAAGCGCGCCAGGCTCGTAATCTGTAGTTTCCAGGTTCTAGTTCCAGCTGGATCAGCGTTGAGATTTATCTCCGCAAAATTCCCTGCCCACGGTCAGTAGGGGACACCGATGGGCTTGGAAAGGCCGCCGTCCATCGGATGGGACGTTAAGTCGTGACTCCGTGTGCGGGAGAGACATACCCTGTGCACGTTAAAGAACACGCTGGATGGCCTTGACGGGAAGCTACCATCTATCTCCCAACTGCTGTTCTAGTGGGTCCCCTCCCCCAACCTTCTCTGAGCCTTCGGCGTCCTTGTGACCTGGCCATTTAGCCCATGGTGTGCAAAAAAGTGCGCTCAGAGGTAAAACAACCCAACGTTAAAGAACACGCTGGATGGCCTTGACGAGAGGCTACCATCTGTCTCCCAACAGCTGTTCCAGTGGGTCCCCTCCCCCAGCCTTATCTGATCCTTCGGGGTCCTTGTGACCAGGCCATTTAGCCCATGGTGTGCAAAAAAGTGCCGCTCAGAGGTAAAACAACTCAACGTTAAAGAACACGCTGGATGGCCTTGACGGGAGGCTATCATCTGTCTCTCAACAGCTGTTCCAGTGGGTCCCCTCCCCCAACCTTCTCTGAGCCTTTGGAGTGCTTGTGACCTGGCCATTTAGCTCATGGTGTGCAAAAAAGTGCCGCTCAGAGGTAAAACAACCAACCCAACGCACACGGAGCTACAGTTTAAAGTCCCATCCGATGAACGACCTTTCCAAGCTGATCAGTGTCCCTTTCCTGACTGAGGGCAGGAAAATCTCAACTGATAGAGTTGGGACCCGAAACTGGGAACCACTGATTAGCAGACTGATGAGTTGCCGACTAAGCCAACCTCCATCGCAAGATATATAAATAAATTAACTAAAGATTTCTATGAAATCATAAAATACAATTAATAATTTTGGTAAATATTAAAGAAGGTTTTCTTTAATATTTACCAAAATTCGTTAAGAATCGATATCAAATTTCGTTTCAAATTTATCATAATCGTCATCACATCTTCAGCCGACACTATTCTGCAGTTTAAAATGAATGGTGTCCCAAATCTATTTTCGGCAACAGATCGATTTCCTAGAACAGCATTTAAAGCAATCTTCAATTAAGCTAGGTCTGTGCAAAGCCGTCTGCGTGACAGTCCGCACAGCCACGACTTCATCTGGAAAAGGGAGCAATTAAGCTAACTCTTAATTGTCGAAATCCGCCCCATGACACCCCTGGGGGACTCACTGTCTCATAGATTACAAGACAGCAAGATATTCACTCTGTGGTTATTACCTATCACTTAGTAGCGGATTGACAGGTAAATCAGAAAAGCCATCATTAACCAATGCAAATATTATCAATGCTTCGTATCATAGAAGGTACAACAATTTTGCGGTAGCATAATAGGTTTGGTCTGTTGAAGTTAAAGGTAGAGCGCCAGGCTCATAATCTGTAGTTCCCAGGTTCGAGTCCCAGCTGGGTCAGCGTTGAGATTTATCTCCGCAAAATTCCGCGCCCTGCCCACGGTCAGTAGGGGACACCGATAGGGTTCGAAAGGTCGCCGTCCGTTGGGTGGGACCTGTGGTCCGCGTTTGGTGGGAATTGAGGCCCTGTGTAGGGAGAGCCATACCCTGTGCAAGTTAAAGAACACGCTGGATAGCCTTGACGGAAGGCTACCATCTGTCTTCTAACAGCTGTTCCAGTGGGTCCCATCCCCCTAACTTTCTCTGAGCCTTCGGGGTCCTTGTGACCTGGTCATTTAGCCTATGGTGTGCAAAAGAGTGCCGCTCAGAGGTAAAACAACCCAACGTTAAAGAACACACTGGATGGCCTTGACGGGAGGCTACCATCTGTCTCAAAACAGCTGTTCCAGTAGGTCCCCTCTCCCAACCTTCTCTGAGCCTTCGGGGTCCTTGTGACCTGTCCATTTAGCCTACGGTGTGCAAAAAAGTGCCGCTCAGAGGTAAATCAACCCAACGTTAAAGAACACGCTGGATGGCCTTGACGGGAGGCTACCATCTGTCTCCCAACAGCTGTTCCAGTGGGTCCCCTCCCCCAACCTGCTCTGAGCCTTCGGGGTCCTTGTGACCTGGCCATTTAGCCCATGGTGTGCAAAAAAGTGTCACTCAGAGGTAAAACAACCCAACGTTAAAGAACACGCTGGATGGCCTTGACGGGAGGCTACCATCTATCCCCCAACAGCTGTTCCAGTGGGTCCCCTCTCCCAACCTTCTCTGAGCCTTCGGGGTCCTTGTGACCTGGCCATTTAGCAAATGGTGTGCAAAATAGTGCCGTTCGGAGGTAAAACAACCCAACCCAACTGTTGAAGTTAAACATCTGCTTTGCGCTGGGTTTAATAGAGGAAATGTTCATAACGCTTCAAAGGCCTGGTGGTGTTTTTAATTTAGATATTGACGTAGACACCGGTCCCTAGAGACAAGTATTGATAGAGATCTTGCGGTTGTTTGCTGAAGGTGTTTTTTCCCCTCATTTGGGCGTCTGTAAAGAGAATATTTTTCATGAGAACGAATTGGCAACCAATTGGTCAACAACTTAATAAAGGAAACGTCAAACAACATAAAGCCTAGCTTTAATCACATTCTATGTTGCCTCTTTCACGATCACGCTTGATTACTTGAAATTTGATCACTTGAAGAAGCTCAATTTGCACTCTTTTGTGGTTAAAAATTGAAGTTTTGTTAGCAAATACTTAGCAATATATTAGAGAATGTTTTGTGTTAATGGGAATCTAACTTCGAAGTAATACCAGCTGGGTCAGCGTTCAGATTTATTTAAGCAAAATTCCCCCCCGCCCTGCCCACGGTCAGTAGGGGACACCGATAAGCTTGGAAAGGCCGCCGTCCGTCGAATGGGACGTTAAGCCGTGGCCCCGTGTGCGGGAGAGTTATACTCTATGCACGTTAAATAACACACTAGATGGCCTTGACGGGAGGCTACCATCTGTCTCCCGACAGCTGTTCCAGTGGGTCCCCTCCCCCAACCTACTCCGAGCCTTCGGGGTCCTGGTGACCTGGTCATTTAGCCCATGGTATGCAAAAAAAAAGTGCCGCTCAGAGGTAAAACAACCCAAAAATCGAAGTAATACATATTCTAAATTGTGCATTTAATGGAAAAATGTGAATGAAGATAGGTTTGATAATGATCTTTAACTTATTTAAATTATTATATTCAACAATATTCGTTCAGTATTTAAAGATAGATAGAGAGATAGTTCTATTATTTCTCAAATATACAATGTATAATTGACATGATATTGTGATATTTTTTCAAAACATATATGAATGCATTATAATAAATAATAAACTGTTAAAAATTACAAACTCAGCAGCATACAATTGAGAAAACGAGTAATAATTCCAATAGATTAAAAGCTCGTATTTTGGAAATAATTAGGTTAAATAATAACAACTTTATTTTGGAAACATAAAAAATATTATCAACATATAATGATTTAAATACAAACATAATATTATTTGTAAAGACTTTTTTTTATTCTAAAACTTAATATTTGATATTTTTTATTCTAATTTAATAGATCTTGCAAGTTAATCATAAGTTGGGTTGTTTTACCTCTGAGCGGCACTTTTTTGCACACTATGGGCTAAATGGCCAGGTCACATGGACCCCGAAGGCTCAGAGAAGGTTGGGGGAGCTGTTGGGAGACAGATGGTAGACTCCCGTCAAGGCCATCCAGCGTGTTCTTTAACGTGCACAGGGTATGGCTCTCCTACACACGGGACCACGGCTTAACGTCCCATCCGACGGACGGCGGCCTCTCCAAGCCCTTCGGTGTCCCCTACTGACCGTGGGCAGGGCGGGGAATTTTTGCGGAGATAAATCTCAAAGCTGACCCAGCTGGGACTCGAACCTGGGAACTACAGATTACGAGCCTGGAGCGCTACCGACTGAGCCACCCCCGCCCCAGTTAATCATAAGAAACTAGTAAATATAAACATGGATTTTTGAAGCTTGCATGAATGTTATTTTAATACTAGAGAATTATAACTGAGTTTTATAGATTTCTAGATTTCATAAGTTTTAAAATACTGAACTAAAATCGTTAAATGGAATTGATTACGATCTTTAATTTATCTTCAGTCACATTTTTTCATTAAATGCATATTTTAGAAGTTGTAGAGCTTCGAAGTTAGATTGCCAGAGACATAACAAGAAAATTCTTCTAGTAGTTTTGTAGGGGAGTGTAGTTAAAATTCGAAAATGGCAGCACAGTGTTTTCTTTTTAACTTAGTTGAATTACAATTGCAAAAGATTCGATTAAAACTTCTTTTTAGAATCAGAATCTGGCAGAGGCATTAGTATGGTAATTGAACTCACTGGAGACACCTAACAACACCTTGGAGACGCTAAACACATTCATGAGTAATGTTAAAACTACGATGGTAACTGGGTAGAACTAAAACACGAAAGTACAGCAACGTGTGGTATAGGCTTATCTGTTTTTTTCACTGTATATATGATTTGGAAGCTAGGATTCCATTAAGGATTTTTGAATACCGTGAATAAAATTTTCAAATAATCAATTGACTAAAAATATTTTTTTTATTTGATGAGTTAGAATGTCTCGTATGTCCTATTAATTATCTGAGTAACCCCTTTCTATGAGTTTCACATGTGACAAAAGGGGTTGCTTAGTCGACAGCGCGCTAAGTCCGTAATCTGCAGTTCGCAGGTTCGAGTCCCATCTTGGTCAGTGTTGAGATTTATTTCCGCAAAACTCTCCGCCTCCCCACGATGGGCTTGGATAGGCCGCCATCCGTCGGATGGGACGTTAAGCCGTTGCACCGTGTTCGGATTGGGTTGTTTTATCTCTGAGCGGCACTTTTTTGCACACCATGGGCTAAATGGCCAGGTCACATGGACCCCGAAGGCTCAGAGAAGGTTGGGGGAGGGGACCCACTGGAACAGCTGTTGGGATACAGATGGTAGCCTCCCGTCAAGGCCATCCAGCGTGTTCTTTAACGTGCACAGGGTATGGCTCTCTCGCACACGGGGCCACGGCTTAACGTCCCATCCGACGGACGGCGGCCTTTCCAAGCCCATCGGTGTCCCCTACTGACCGTGGGCAGGGCGGGGAATTTTTGCGGAGATAAATCTCAACGCTGACCCAGCTGGGACTCGAACCTGGGAACTACAGATTACGAGCCTGGCGCGCTACCGACTGAGCCACCCCAGCCCCCCGTGTTCGGGAGAGCCATACCCTGTGCACGTTAAAGAATACGCTGGATGGCCTTGACGGGAGACTACCATCTGTCTCCCAACAACTATCCAGTGGGTCGTCTCCTCTCAACCTTCTCCGATTCCTCGGGGTCCTTGTGACCTTACCATTTAGCCCATGGTGGGCAAAAAAGTGTCGCTCAGAGGTAAAACAACCAAACGTTAAAGAACATGCTGGATGGCCTTGACGGAAGGCTACCATCTGTCTCCCAACAGCTGTTCCAGTGGGTCCCCTCCACCAACCTTCTCTGAGCCTTCGGGGTCCATGTGACCTGGCCATTTAGCCCATGGTGTGCAAAAAAGTGCCGCTCAGAGGTAAAACAACCCAACGTTAAAGAACACGCTGGATGGCCTTGACGGAAGGCTACCATCTGTCTCCGAACAGCTGTTCCAGTGGGTCCCCTCCCCCAACCTTCTCTGAGCCTTCGGAGTCCATGTGACCTGGCCATTTAGCCCATGGTGTGAAAAAAAGTGCCGCTCAGAGGTAAAACAACCCAACGTTAAAGAACACGCTGGATGGCCTTGACGGGAGGCTACCATCTGTCTCCCAACAGCTGTTCCAGTGGGTACCCTCCCGGAACCTTCTCTGAGCCTTCGGGGTCCATGTGACCTGGCCATTTAGCCCATGGTGTGCAAAAAAGTGCCGCTCAGAGGGGAAACAACCCAACCCAATGCTCTATTTATTCAAATGATGACAGAGGCATAGAGGAAAAATTGTCTTTTGCCGGGTGGGACTCGAACCCAAGACCTCATGTCAGGTGTATGGCTTAACATCAACAATAGAGGACGATTGTTCGGGTGCCGGTAGCTCAGCGGTCAGAGCAGCCGACATGCTATCAAGAGATCGTGGATTCAGATTGCAACCGGCTAAAGACAACTTTTCCTCTACATCTGTGTCATCATGTGAATAAATACAGCATAATAGTTTATAAATACCCAGTGAAAGCTGACCAGCTACGGATATAATTAATAAGTTGGGTTGTTTTACCTCTGAGCGACACTTTTGTGCATACTATGGGCTAAATGGCCAAGGCACAAGGTCCCCGAAGGCTCAGAGTAGGTTGGGGGAGGGGACCACAGGAACAGCTGTTGGGAGACAGATGGTAGCCTCCTGTCTAGGCCATCCAGTGTGTTCTTTAACTTGCATAGGGTATGGCTTTCCTGTACACGGGGCCGTGACTTAACGTCCCATCCGACGGACAGCGCCCTTTCTAAGCTTATCGGTGTCGCCTACTGACAGTGGGCAGGGCACGGAATTTTGCGGAGATAAATCTCAACGCTGACTCAGCTGTGACTCGAACCTGGGAACTACAGTATAATTAATAACAGTTTGTTTTCTCTGTATAAATTAACGAAATTGTTTCTTTAGTTTAGAGGATCTTCATATCCGAAATACTATCCCTCAAAATCCATAACCCCACCCCCCAAAAGTCGTACCTAAAATTTCGTTCAAAACGAGATTTCTGCCGTTTTTTCCGTTGCCAAAAAATAAAATAAAATTGATGACGCCAGTGCATTGGACAAAATGATGGGCTTTGACAGAGAATGGAATTGGAGGGATGAGAGCAAAGCGTGCTCTTATGACCTCGTGAGTTTGTAGGAGCCAGCAGCGCGTGAAGGAATTGACGACATCAGACGAGAATCTTGTTCTTTGGGAAATTGTGTGTCGTCTCATATTTGTGATGGAGATATCGCACAGAACATAAAGATCCGAGTGAACTAAGACTTACAGATCAGATTTCAATTTTTTTTTGCTTGAAAGATCCATTTAACAGTGACTGTATTAGTTCCTGAAATCTAATTTTAAAAAGTTCTGGTAGTAAAAAAAAATCTATATTTTAAAATTTAAAGGTTAATTAAATGTTTGTTCCAAAAATAAAAATTCTTTTTGGGTATAATATTCGAAAAATGCATGAAACGGGCCCGAATCTAAAAAAAAAATCCCAGCCAGGTCAACGTTGTGATTTATTTCCGCAAGATTCCTCGTCCTGCCCACGGTCAGTAGGGGACACCGATGGGCTTGGAAAGGTCGCCGTCTGTTGAATGGGACGTTAAGCCGTGGCCCAATGTGCGGGAGAGCCATACCCTGTGCGTGTTAAAGAACACGCTGGATGGCCTTGACGGGAGGCTACCATTTGTTTCCCAACAGCTGTTCCAGTGGGTCCCTTCCCCCAACATTCTCTGAGCCTTCGGAGTCCATGTGACCTGGCCATTTAGCCCATGGTGTGCAAAAAAAAGTGCCGCTCAGAGGTAAAACAACCCAACGTTAAAGAACACGCTGGATGGCCTTGACGGGAGGCTACCATCTGTCTGCCAACAGCTGTTCCAGTGGGTCTCCTCCCCCAACCTTCTCTGAGCCTTCGGGGTCCTTGTGACCTGGCCATTTAGCTCATTGTGTGCAAAAAAGTGCCGCTCAGAGGTAAAACAACCAAACTCTATATAAAAAAATAGGGGGCAAGAAAATCGAGTAGCAAATAAGGGAGTAAGGGACTGGATTTCCAAATTAGTATAACATTGCCTCCTCCGATTTAGCGGTATTTTAAAAAAAATTCTTAAAAAATGCATACTTACCTTTTTTTATTCTCATTATTAATTCTTTAACATAACCACTGTCTCCTATATTCGGAAAGTTAGTTGATGAAATATTCCAGTGTTGCAACTTTCTGTTTTTTCACCTCAAGTGCTGTTATTTATTCAGTACTAAAAAAAAGATGGTATGCAGAGATTTAATCCAGAACTCTCACATCCACGAAGATCTTTACAGTCTTTTATGGTCAACTGAATGTGACTTGAAAATTGCAAAAGGTTTAAAAGACGGTTTTATTGAATGCATCCAAGCCCATTCTTTTCGATGTATTCGCTCTTCTTCTCCCTGGGGATTTTAACGAAGAGAATTTTTAACTCTGAGGGAGCAACGCCGAAAGCAAATTAGAGCGAACAGAGAGGAAATTGAACAAAATTTTGAACTTGGATAGACCGCGGATAACATATTTTTGTTCCGTTATTTTGATCAAAACTTAAAGTACTGGAAAGGAATGGCTTCGGAGAAATGTACTGACGTGGAATGAAATTTGTGCTGAAATCGAAAGAAAAAATAATCCTCTGGGAACAACTTGCTGAATACTGGTCTCAAAAGTGCTTCTAACGGAAAAAAATATATTTAACCGCTTCATTTTATTTATTTTTTTTTCTCTCTAGCTGCATCTTGTCTTGCTTTAATTGCTCGTGCAAAAATATGATTCTTTTGAAGTTGTTTTAAACTTCATTGTTAGTTTAGCTGTTAAGCCAGCATTTATATTTTGTGAAATAACAAAACGGAATTCATCTAGAATTTCGAGAAAGTATTCAAGGGTTGTTAAGTTTTAACACTGAGGGGCACTTTTTTGAAAATAATGGGTTAGATGTGGCCAGGTCACAAGGACCCCGAGGCTCAGAGAACTTTCGGTTGTTTTACCTCTGAGCGGCACTTTTTGCACACCATGGGCTAAATGGCCAGGTCACATGGACTCAGAGAAGGTTGGGGGAGGGGACCCACTGGAACAGCTGTTGGGAGACAGATGGTAGCCTCCCGTCAAGGCCATCCAGCGTGTTCTTTAACGCGCACAGGGTATGGCTCTCCCGCATACGGGGCCATGGCTTAACGTCCCATCCGACGGACGGCAGTCTTTCCAAGCCCATCGGTGTCCCCTACTGATCGTGGGCAGGGCGGGGAATTTTGCGGAGATAAATCTCAACGCTGACCCAGCTGGGACTCGAACCTGGGAAGTACATATTACGAGCCTGGCGCGCTACCGACTGAGCCACCCCCGCCCTTACCCAAGAGTTTTGAATCACTCTGTATATACTATAAGTCAATTTAATATATTTGATTAGATTATTCGGGCATAAAATCAATTAATCAAACATTTTCTTCATAAGACCGTATCTAACAAAAAAAGGAAAAAGAAAAAAACTACCATATGACATAGTACAAAGGAAATCAACAGAATAAATCTTCAATTCCACCTCTCTGAAATTGTTAAGCCCTCATAGAAAAGTCATCTTCAGCAGAAAGTCATCAGAAGTCGTGACCTAGGTATATATATAAACCTGAAAACCATCTCGCAGGTACTTGGCTCTGTCTCCTAGAGTCCTACAGCGTGGGAAACGAATAGCAGATCGAAAATGCCAGAAGCTGGCAGAGAGTGACAGCCAGCTATCTCAGAATCAGGCCTCTTCCCTCTCTTGATAGCGGAACCAAGAAATGCCTGGTGACAAGCGATGCATCAAGAGAGGAACTCTCAGCCAAAGACACCATTAAATGCTTTCTGCTAGACACCGAGAATCAGATAAGAATCGCGAGCTTTGCTGCACTCTGAGATGAGCACTAAACTTATACTAAATTTGGGCTATACGACGTTGCCGAGGATAACCTATCAAGAATAAGTTTTTTCTTTTTATGAGCGAAGTTTTGTGCTTATTTAATAGCAGAGGAGGAGTTTTATGATCAATATTATGGGAGATGGCTTTATTTATTTTTTTCAATGATTCTGCCTCGTATTACGTAAGAAAAGGCTTTAAATTCTGCAAAGGTCGGTTCTTCAAACCTGGCTGTTGAAAGCTGTCTAATTCAATTGGACTTTTCGCTGTTTTTTTTTTACTTTCGAATTATTGCAGGGATATTTTTAAATTTTCGTTGAATAAGAATTTAATATAAAATACACTATATTGAAAAAAAAATACTTTGTTATTTGGATTGTTTTACCTCTGAGCGGCACTTTTTTGCACACCATGGGCTAAATGCCCAGGTCACACGGACCCCGAAGACTCAGAGAAGGTTGGGGGAGGGGACCCACTGGAACAGCTGTTGGGAGACAGATGGTAGCCTCCCGTCAAGGCCATCCAGCGTGTTCTTTAACGTTGAGTTGTTTTACCTCTGAGCAGCATTTTGTTTTGCACACCATGGGCTAAATGGCCAGGTCACATGGACCCCGAAGGCTCAGAGAAGGTTGGGGGAGGGGACCCACTGGAACAGCTGTTGGGAGACAGATGGTAGCCTCCCGTCAAGGCCATCCAGCGTGTTCTTTAACGTGCACAGGGTATGGCTCTCCCGTACACGGGGCCACGGCTTAACGTCCCATCCTACGGACGGCGGCCTTTCCAAGCCCATCGGTGTCCCCTACTGACCGTGGGCACGGCGGGGAATTTTGCGGAGATAAATCTCAACGCTGACCCAGCTGGGACTCGAACCTGGGAACTACAGATTACGAGCCTGGCGCGCTACCGACTGAGCCACCCCCGCCCCATTTTATGACGAGAACACTTCCTGAATAAAAAATACCGAATAGCATTCCGGTGAGTCCCAGTTCAATGAACTCCTCGCGCTGCCCACGGTCGGTAGGGGACACCTATCAGTTTGGAAAGGCCGCCGTCCGTCGGATGAGATGTTAAGCCGTGGCCCCATATGCGGGAGAATCCATACCCTGTGCACGTTAAAGAACGTGCTGGATGGCCATGAAGGGAGGTTACCATGTCTCTCAACAGCTGTTCCAGTGGGTCCCCTACCCACCCAATCTTCTCTGAGCCCTCAGAGTCCTTGCGACCTGGCCATTTAGCCCGTTGTGTGCAAAAAAAAGTGCCGCTCAGAGCTAAAACAACTCAACTCTCGGGGTCCTTGTGACCTGGCCATTTATCTCCTTATGCTCTAAAAAGTGGCGCTCAGAAGTAAAAAAAAGTCAACCTAACCTTATATAAATAAAAATATTCCCTCAAGCAGCTGCTTGCCACAGAGATTTGACAAGGAGCCTGTCAGTTTAATTCGCCATAATAGAAGGTCTATAAGAAAGGAGGAGTGGTAGCTTTTTTTACCTCTGAGCGGCAGGTTTTTGCACACCATGGGTTAAATGGCCAGGTCACAAGAACCCCGAAGGCTCAGAGAAGGTTGGGAACCCACTGGAACAGCTGTTGGGAGACAGATGGTAGCCTCGCGTCAACGCCATCCAGCGTGTTCTCTAACGTGCACAGGATATGGCTCTCCCGTACACGGGGCCACTGCTTAACGTCCCATCCGACGGACGGCGGCCTTTCCAAGCCCATCGGTGTCCCCTACTGACCGTGGGCAGAGTGGGGATTTTTGCGGAGATAAATCTCAACGCTGACCCAGCTGGGACTCCAACCTGGGAACTACAGATTACGCGCCTGGCGTGCTACCGACTGAGCCACCCCTGTCCCTAGAAAGGAGGGTCCTCAGCAGAAAGACAACAGAAACATCCATGCCTTATCCGGGGCTCGAACCCAGGTCCCTTTGATCAGTAGCCAAGCACGCTAATCACTCGGTACAGTATGGTAATCTTGTATAACGCTCTCATAAAACAAAGTTTTAAAATAATTTAATCTACAGAATTCGATGGGGCGGGGGTGGCTCAGTCGGTAGCGCGCCAGGTTCGTAATCTGTAGTTCCCAGGTTCGAGTACCAGCTGGGTCAGCGTTGAGATTTATCTCCGCAAAATTCCCCGCCCTGCCCACGGTCAGTAGGGGACAACAATGGGGTTGGAAAGGTCGCCGTCCGTCGGATGGGACGTTAAGCCGTGACTCCGTGTGAGGGAGAGCATACCCTGTGCACGTTAAAGAACACGCTGGATGGCCTTGACGGGAGGCTACCATCTGTCTCCCAACAGCTGTTCCAGTGGGTCCCCTCCCCCAACCTTCTGTGAGCCTTCGGGGTCCATGTGACCTGGCCATTTAGCCCATGGTGTGCAAAAAAGTGCCGCTCAGAGGTAAAACAACCCAACAACAACAGAATTCGATTGGAAATAAGGAACTGCAAACACAAGTAGGAGAGTTTGTTTGGCAAAGGACGAAACCTTTGTAACTTTAAATGTAAAGTTCAGCAAACCGTGTGCGGGAGAGCCATACCCTGTGCACGTTAAAGAACACGCTGGATGGCCTTGACGGGAGGCTATCATCTGTCTCCCAACAGCTGTTCCAGTGGGTCCCCTCCCCCAACCTTCTGTGAGCCTTCGGGGTCCATGTGACCTGGCCATTTAGTCCATGGTGTGCAAAAAAGTGCCGCTCAGAGGTAAAACAACCCAACAACAACAGAATTCGATTGGAAATAAGGAACTGCAAACACAAGTAAGAGAGTTTGTTTGGCAAAGGACGAAACCTTTGCAACTTTAAATGTAAAGTTCAGCAAACTGAGTTTTTCATATTTTTTTGAAAAAAGAAACCGAGTTTATACGAAAAGTTGAGAAAATAGTCTTGGCACTTCCTTATATTAAAGATGCCAACCTGATGTGACGAGAGAGGGATCGATTCTGTTTTTGACATCCTCTGAAGCTGTTCCCAAATATAATACCCAAGGTAAGAAAAAATGCTGCGTGGTTTTACAGACAGTTTTGCTGTGCTTTTGGAGAGAGTGTTTTCTCCAAGTTATTATATGTATATGCGAAGAAACTTGGGTGTCTTTTCAAGATTAAAAAATGCACGCCACATAAAGTTCTATTGGTTATTTTACCTATGAGCGGGGGTGGCTCAGTCGGTAGCGCGCTAGGCTCGTAATCTGTAGTTCCCAGGTTCGAGTCTCAGCTGGGTCAGCGTTGAGATTTATCTCCGCAAAATTTCCCCGCCCTGCCCACGGTAAGTAGGGGACACTGATGGGCTTGAAAAGGCCACCGTCCGTCGGATGGGACGTTAAGCCGTGGCCCCGTGTGCGGGTGAGCCATACCCTGTGCACGTTAAAGAACACGCTGGATGGCCTTGACGGGAGTATACCATCTGTCTCCCAACAGCTGTTCCAGTGGGTCCCCTCCCCCAGCCTTCTCTGAGCCTTCGGGATTCTTGTGACCTGTCCACTTAGCCCATGGTGTGCAAAAAAGTGCCGCTCAGAGGTAAAACAACCCAACGTTGAAGAACACGCTGGATGGCCTTGACGGGAGGATACCATCTGTCTCCCAACAGCTGTTCCAGTGGGTCCCCTCCCCCAACCTTCTCTGAGCCTTCGGGGTCCATGTGACCTGGCCATTTAGCCCATGGTGTGCAAAAAAGTGCCGCTCTGAGGTAAAACAATCCAATCTAAAAACCTCTGAGCGGCAGGGTTTTAACCTAAATGATCAAGTTAAAAGAGATCTGGGGTCGGCTCAGTCGGTAGCGCGCCAGGTTCGTAATCTGCAGTTCCCAGGTTCGAGTCCCAACTGCGTCTCTGTTAAGATTTATCTCCGCTAAACTTCCACCTTGCCCTCGGCCAGAAAGGATGTTACAGTCACTGAAAAAAATATCCAAACACTATAGTTAATTACAGAATTCAGAAAAAAAAAACTGGCAACGATTTTTTTTAGAAATTAGTGATCTGGCAACCTTTGTGTACTGTACACAAAGGTTGCCAGATCACTAATTCTTAAAAGAATCGTTGCCAGATATTTTTTCTGAATTCTGTAATCAACCATAGTGTTCGGATATTTTTTTGAGCGACTGTATGCGGGAGAGCCATACCCTGCGCAGGTTAAAAAACACCTGGATGACCTTGACGGGAGGCTACCATCTGTCTCCCAACAGCTGTTCCAGTGGGTCCCTTCTCCCAACCTTCTCCGAGCCTTCGGGGTCCTTGTGACCTGGCCATTTAGCCCATGGTGTGCAAAAAAGTGCGCTCAGAGGTAAAACAACCCAACGTTAAAGAACACGCTGGATGGCCTTGACGGGAGGCTACCATCTGTCTCCCAACAGTTGTTCCAGTGGGTCCCCTCCTCCAACCTTCTCTGAGCCTTTTGGGTCCTTGTGACTTGGCCATTTAGTCCATGGTGTGCAAGAAAAAATTGCCGCTCAGAGGTAAAACAACCCAACTCAAGACCATTGATGACCCCTTTTTTGCCTAGGGCAGAACACTGGCGCAATTGGGACTCGAATCTGGGAACTACAGATTACTAACCTGGAGTGCTATCCACTGTGCTCTCCCCTTGATATCGACAGCCATTTCTATACTTTATCTATTTCACGAAATCTTAGAGCAAATGTTTTTCCTTAATAGGCCTTGGTTTAAGTTATTATCGAAGTGGTTCCAGCCTGGACTCTACAATTTCGCGCTGTTGTTCGAAAATCTGACCCGAAATTCATTTCAAATTTGTTCGTTTATCAGTAAAGATTGAATTCGAAACAGATGTTCCATTTCTTTGCAATACTCCCTTTTGGGCTGAATCGGTTTCGTGGCAGATCATCCAGCAGGGAATAATTGTCTGTGTAAAGACTCCCCTGGATGTCTTCAACTGGCTCAAATTCCTCAGTTCTGAGAGGAAATGTGAGCCCAAAGTGCAGGCATCGCGCGATCGCTTCAGAATGTTTAAAATCTAATCTAATCATTGATTGAAGTGTGTGGGATGGTGTCGTTAATTGAGAAGGATGGAATCAGTGTTTGGTAGTGGTGTGCAGGTGTGGTGGGATCGGTCTTTGGTCGCGGAAAACGAGTCATCGTCGAACTGTTTAGCGAGTCGGAATGGCTGCAGTTATTAATTGGCCGTTAGCAATTACACGGCAATTTGAATCAGCTGGGAGCAATCAGTGTTGAAATCTGCAAATTAAATATGCGTCGGCGTACAACAAAACACAACTTTTTTTCTTCTTTCAAGAAATTAATATAACTTTTTTTTTTATTGTAACAGGTACAGTCGCTCAAAAAAGTATCCGAACACTGTAATTCATTACAGAATTCAGAAAAAATCTCTGGCAATGATTTTTTTTTTGGAAATTAGTGATCTGGCAACCTTCGTGTCACGTGATACGAAGTTTGCCAGATCACTAATTTCTAAAAAAAATCGTTGCCAGATATTTTTTTCTGAATTCTGTAATCAACTATAGTGTTCGAATATTCTTTTGAGCGACTGTACAATGATGTGTGATGGACAGAAGGGAAGATGAGGATCATAGAAATAGGAAATGAAGATCTCAGGGAAGATGAAGATCATAGAAATAAGAAAGGAGAAGATCTGAGGGAAGATGAAGATAATAGAAATAAGAAATGAAGATGAGGGAAGATGAAGATAATAGAAATAAGAAATGAAGATGAGGGAAGATGAAGATAATAGAAATAAGAAATGAAGATGAGGGAAGATGAAGATCATAGAAATAAGAAAGGAAGAAGATCTGAGGGAAGTGTGATAACTAGAAAGTGTTCAAGGTTGTGGAAAGAAGAGACGGGAAGATTAAGAGTACAGAGATGAAAAACGAAGGCTCAGAGAAGGTTAGGGGTGGATTGTTTTACCTCTGAATGGCGGGGCGGGGGTGGCTCAGTCGGTAGCGCGCCAGGCTCGTAATCTGTAGTTCCCAGGTTCGAGTCCCAGCTGGGTCAGCGTTGAGATTTATCTCCGCAAAATTCCCCGCCCTGCCCACGGTCAGTAGGGGACACCGATGGGCTTGGAAAGGCCGCCGTCCGTCGGATGGGACGTTAAGCCGTGGCCCCGTGTGCGGGAGAGCCATACCCTGTGCACGTTAAAGAACACGCTGGATGGCCTTGACGGGAGGCTACCATCTGTCTCCCAACAGCTGTTCCAGTGGGTCCCCTCCCCCAACCTTCTCTGAGCCTTCGGGGTCCATGTGACCTGGCCATTTAGCCCATGGTGTGCAAAAAAGTGCCGCTCAGAGGTAAAACAACCCAACCCAACCCTCTGAATGGCACTATTTCTGCACACAATGGGCTAAATGGCCAGGTCACAAAGACCCCGAGAACTCGGAGAAGGTTGGGGGGAGGGGACTCACTGGACAATTGTTAAGAGACATTTGGAAGCTTCTGGTGAAGACCTTCTAGAGTGTTCTTCAAGTAAGTTTTTCAGGTGAAATAATTAGTTAAAAAATTTAGTTGTCGCGGGTGGGATTCGAACCACCCCTCCTAGAAGCATGCGGGCGTGGGTGCGAATACCACGAAAGACAACCAATTATTTTTGCCAACAAATTATTTCAAGTATTTCTTCTGTGTAGGACGTTTTTCTGTGATAATGTATTACTGAAGTTTTTTCAGGATATGGCACGCTTGCGCAAGGAACCAAGGCTTAATGTCCCATCTGACGGACGGATGCTTTTCCAATCCCAGAAGTGTGTTAGAGAGCAGAACTGGAGTTAGAGAAGATATATTTCAGCTGAGACGGTACGGAAATGTGAATAGTTGGGTTGGGTTGTTTTACCTCTGAGCGGCACTTTTTTGCACACCATGGGCTAAATGCCCAGGTCACACGGACCCCGAAGGCTCAGAGAAGATTGGGGGAGGGGACCCACTGGAACAGCTGTTGGGAGACAGATGGTAGCCTCCCGTCAAGGCCATCCAGCGTGTTCTTTAACGTGCACAGGGTATGGCTCTCCCGCACACGGGAGCACGGCTTAACGTCCCATCCGACGGACGGCGGCCTTTCCAAGCCCGTCGGTGTCCCCTACTGACCGTGGGCAGGGCGGGGAATTTTGCGGAGATAAATCTCAACGCTGACCCAGCTGGGACTCGAACTTGGGAACTACAGATTACGAGCCTGGCGCGCTACCGACTGAGCCACCCCCGCCCTAAATGTGAATAGAGTTAAAAACTGCAGAAGAGAAAAGAAAACACGAAAATATGGGACTCAGCTGAAAGAAATGAGGAGATGATGTGAAGGAATTGATAAAAGAGAAAACTTAAGGATTCTGTGGATTGAAAGAAGCAGAGATAAAGACAGTCTAGACGAAAGAAACTCCTAAATATGGATAAACATGGAAAGAGAAGAAAAAAGGATTTCATATTTTGATAGTAGACAAAAGTATAGGCATTTCCATGCACCAAATGTTTTTTTTATGTGCATTAAGTTTCGACCATCATCGGAAGTTGTTTACCAGACTGTTTCGGAGGGATTTTGAAACCTGCTGCTTCAGACAGCGTCTGTGATGGGACAGCAATCAAGTAGTTTCGTGCTAACGGCGACTTTGATTTTCAGAGTGTGGCAACGTTCATGTCAGACTGAGCTTCTGTTCGCTTCGAAAGGAAGAATGAAACAAGGGAAATGATGCGACTTCAAGAGACATTTGTCCAAACAATAATGAGTTTTTCTTAGCATGGGGGGTTGGCTCTTGGTAGCTTGCTAGTCCCCGTCATCTACAGCTCCCATGTTCGAGTCCCACTTGTGCCACCTTTGAGATTTATCTTCTCTAAATCTTCCACCCTTGTCCTCGGTCAAAAAGGGGACATCGATGGGCTTACAAACGCCGCCGTTTGTCAGATGGGACGTTAAACCGCCGTCCTTGTGCAGGAGAAACACAATTGGTCTTGACAGGAAGCTTTCATCTATCTCCTAACGGCTGTCAAGTGGGTCCCCATCCCCTAAACAACTCTGAACCTTGGGGTACTTGTGACGTGGCCATTTAGCCCATTGTGTACAAAAAAGTGCCACCCAATCCAAGTAAAACGATGTAAAAAACTCGTCAAGTCTCACCTATCCTCGAAGTGTTATGTCAATGGCGTATAAAAGTTTGCCGAAGTGTTATGTCAGGGGCGTTCAAAAGGGGCAGTTTGTAGCCCCTTTTGAGTTATTGAACAAGGCATATTTTTTAACGAAATCCTCTAAAATCAGAGACTGAAGATGTCACCCCCCATTAGATACAACCCACCATTTAAACTCAATCCCCCATTAGACCAACCCTCCAATTAAACTCAACTGCCCCATTAGATTCAAACCTCCATTAGACTCAACAATCCTATTAGACTCAACCCCTCATTAAACACAATCCCCCCATTTAAACATAAACTCCCCCATTAGACTAAATCCCCCTGCATTGGAAGTTTTTTTAGGTCATCACTGTGTTAAATAGTTTATGTACAAGCCCAGAGAATAAAACTAATCTTCTGTACAAAAATGTTTAGTTATATTTAATTCAAATCATAACACCTAAATATATTTCGCCATTTTACCCATTTCGAAAAGTTAGAATTGTTTACTCCATTTTACATATATCATGAAACATGTTGAATATTTTGATGACAAAAAAATTTGTAGCATCTGTTTATTTCCCGTATGATATTGAAATAAAATAAAATAAATACCCCCTCAAGCAGCTGCTTGCCACAGAGGTCTGACAGCAGCCTGTCAATTTATATGCCACAGTAGGAGATCTGAGAGGATGGCAGGACCTCAGCAGAAAAACGACACACACATCCATGCCTAATCCGGGGCTCGAACCCAGGTCCCTTAGATCACTAGCCAAGCGTGCTAACCACTCGGCCACGGGACGGCTATACATTAAATCAATCATAAATTCAAGAAAGCCACTATTTCAAAATTGAAATTTAAGAATTCAGTTTTCTTGAATATTTCAGAGTGGTGTCGGGTTGTTTTACCTCTGAGCGGCACTTTTTTGCACACCATGGGCTAAATGGCCAGGTCACATGGACCCCGAAGGCTCAGAGAAGGTTGGGAGAGGGGAGCCACTGAAACAGCTGTTGGGAGACAGATGGTAGCCTCCCGTCAAGGCCATCCAGCGTGTTCTTTAACGTATACAGGGTATGGCTCTCCCGCACACGGCGCCACGACTCAACGTCCCATCCGACGGATGCCCATCGGTGTCTCCTACTGACCGTGGGCAGGGCGGGGAGTTTTGCGGAGATAAATCTCAACGCTGACCCAGCTGGGATTCGAACCTGGGAACTGCAGATTACGAGCCTGGCTCGCTACCAGCTGAGCCACCACTGCACACTTTTAGGAGACAGGTGGTAGACTCTCGTCAAGGCCATCCAGCGTGTTCTTTAACGTGCACAGGGTATGCCTCTCCCACACACGGAGCCACGGCTTAACGTCCCATCCAACGGACGGCGGCCTTTCCAAGCCCATCGGTGTCCCCTACCGATGGTGGGCAGGGCGGGGAGTTTTGCGGAGATAAGTCTCAACGCTGGGTCAGCTGGATCAGAGTGGTGTAAACAAAATCATTCGAATTTTAAAGCTTACTCATTTAAGAGAATTAAAACTTCGTTAGCATATTGTCATGTCAATTAACATTAATTCTCATCTTTATATATGCAATCTGTCCCGGACATGCCAAAGTTGCTCTGGCTGTAACGACTTTATATGCTTCAATTGAATTTTCTCGACAAACCACTTTTAAGAACTGCATTAGGTGATTGCTTTCCTGACTGTGATTTGTGCCTTTCCAAATCAATTAAGCACCTGGACTTTAGGGCCCAATTTGTGCATCTCCCATTAGTGGTTCCCGCCGCTGAACTTGTGAGCCAAAACTCTCTACACAATGAATTCATTGTGCTACAGCTGTGGAGAAACAATTGCTCCTAATGCCGACCATATCCTATGCAGTGGATGCAAAGGGAAACTGCATTTTGGGTGCTCTGGCACAACGGAGAGAACATATAAAAAGATGACTCAAGAGAAGAAAAAAACGTGGCTCTGTACTGACTGCAAATTAAGCAGGACAAACAACAGGCCCGTTTCAGATAAAGAAAACAGAGACAATACGCCTCTAAAGAACAACACACGTGTATCACCCTCACCGACATCGAATAACAATAGTAACTATAGCCAGGAGACATCCTTGGGTCACCGCTCCTCTAAGACACCTGGAGAAGGCTGTAACTCTAATAGTATACGGCCCCTGTCTTCGGCGCAACAAGAAGCTAGAAACTTTCAAACATTACTGAATGAAATAACGCACTTAAGAAACGAAATCAAAGACTTAAGGCATTCAGTAGAATTTTTCTCATCTCAATATGATACACTATTGAATAAATTTCACGAATATGAAGCGACGCAACTAGACACTCTGAGTAAACTAGCTACCATTGAAACTACATGTGCAGATCTCACTCAAGAGAATACGGCTCTAAAGTCGCAAATTAATGATCTTGAACAATACGGCAGAAACCGAAATATCGAGATACATGGCATTCCAATGGACGACCAGGATGAGAATGAAAATCTAAATCAGATAATGATCAACGTTGCAAAAGCGCTAGATATAAATAATTTTAACATTGATCAACTTGAAGCCTTACATAGACTGCCAACAAGGAACAAGAAAAAAACACCTGCGATTATTGCCCAATTTAAATCTAGAAACGAACGTGAACAATGGATGTCAAAAAAGAAATCGAAAATCTTTGCCAGTAACGTTATTGATGACGCTAAAAAAACTCCAGTGTATATAAATGAAAATTTAACTCCAATAAACAGAGAACTTTTCTGGAAAGCGAGGTGCCTGGCCAAATCAAAAAATTTTAAATACGTCTGGTTTCGAAACGGGAAAATCATGATGAGAAAAACTGATGGTGACAGCGTAATTCGAATTGATATGCAAACGAATTTCGACGAATTTTAAACGGGAACTATATTGTTTATTTGCTCCACCTTATTTGTTCTGCCATGGCGACTTTTCATTTTGATGACTTACCAACATTTGATCACAACGAAAATGTCCTGTGCGACTATGAAGAAGTTAAGAAATGGTTCTTGACTAGTAAATTATGTTATGAATCTGATGAACATTTAAGCTTTCTGCATGTGAACATTCGAAGTCTGAAAAAAAACTGGGATACTCTCTGTGTTTATCTTAAAGATATCTTGAATTTCTTAGATATTATTATATTAACAGAAACTAACATCCTCAGCACGGATGCTCCATTGTTCAATCTAGAAAATTTTAATCAACTTTTTACGAGAACTACTGGTGCGTTTGAACATGGGATTCTACTTTTCTTCCGCGACACATTATTAGTCAAAACGATACCTTCACTTGTAATCCCTGCTGAAACACTGAATATAAATATCTACAAGGGTAATTTAACTTTCAATTTACTTGCTATTTACAGATCACCAAGCTCGAACATTAACACTTTTCTTTCTAATCTCAAAAATTGGTTCGAAACAACTGATAAACAACGCAATCAAATACTAGTTGGAGACTTTAATTTAGATATCAAAAATATCAAAAAACACGGAGTTGCCAAATACGTAGAATTGTTAACCGAGTTTGGTTTCTCACCTATCATTACTGGTATCACCAGGGAAGACAGCATTGGTGACTCTCTTTCTCAGACATGCATTGATCACATTAACGTCCGACTTGACATTAAACTCGACACAAATTCAATGATTTTTGGCAGTAGGATCGCAGACCACTACTTAATCGCGGCAATTTGCGGGGGGAAAAAACTTGGGAATTCGTCCAATCACACTAAAAAGCTAGACAGCAATTTTAACACGAAAACTATCCTAGATCATAAAAACATATGCAAAGAAATAAGTCTAACAGACTGGCTGGACAGAGGCACTGGAAACGAAACCCCAAATTCAGAACTAATAGACGTACTTTATGAAACATTCATAAAAAAATATATGGCGATTGTCAACAATAACAAAATTAATAAACTATCGGATGGCTCAAAAATGAAACAACGAAATTGTAGCAAAGACTGGATAAATCAGGAAATAATAAACTTAATACGTAAAAGAGACTCGGCTTGGATTGATTACAAAAATAACAAGAGAAACAGAAATTTTAAATTACTATACACAAACTTAAGAAACACAGTCACGTCCGTTATTAGGCAGGAAAAGAAAAAATATTACTTCAAACAATTTGAGTCATGTAAAAATAAACCAAAACAAAATTGGGAACTCATCAACCAAATTATCAACAATAAACCTAAAACTGCCATTGACGATTTTATCATGAAGAATATGCCACAAGGTATGTCTGAAACTCAAGCAGCAGAGAAATTTAACAACACCTTTGCAGACATTATTGTCAATCTCAGAGACGATAACCGTATACAGAATCTCTCTATAGTTCCTAAACATATCCAACCTTCTGTCCCCTCAATTTTTATTCCTCCCATCTCAAAACAAGAAACTTTCAAAATTCTAAGTGACCTAAATGAAAGAAAATCATGTGGATACGATCAGGTACACATAAAGCACATTAAAGCATGCAAAACCTCCTTAGCTGATCTCGTGACAAACTTTATCAATGAAAGCATATCTACAGGAAACATCCCTAATAAACTCAAAATTGCTATTCTAAGACCAATTTACAAAAGTGGAACTAAATCCGATTGCACTAACTATAGGCCCATTGCCATCTTACCCGTTCTTCACAAAATACTTGAAAGATATGTAGCTAACGTTCTAGCCAATTTCTTGAAAAAACATAACATTATTAGTGAAAAGCAATATGGTTTCCAAAAAGGTAAAAATACAATTACACTTTTAACGGAGTTTTCTGACGTCATTAACGGAACTTTAAACAACGGAAAAAAAGCATCAGCTCTCTTTCTGGACTTTCGTAAGGCATTTGACACGTTGGATCACGATATTTTGCTTCAAAAATTGTATATTTATGGTGTCCGAGGTATTACCCTTAAATGGTTTGAAAATTATTTAAAAAATAGAGTGCATGTTACCAAAATTAATGGCGTTTTTAGTGAGAAGAGAACAGTGTACACTGGTGTTCCACAAGGTTCAATTTTAGGTCCGCTTTTATTTATTATTTATATTAATGATCTAGCTAACCTTAAACTGAAGGGCTCTCTTTATATATATGCTGATGACACCGCCTTGGTTAACGTGAATCACAATATAGGAGACGCAGTCCGAGATACACAGGATGATTTTAACAAAATTATTTACTGGTCTAACATTAATCGTATTTACATAAATTCAGAAAAAACCAAATGGATGAGCTTTCATTCACCAGGATACTATGATCTCTCATCTTATGCAATTAAAAACCACGAACACTTGTGTTCCCACAACATGATAACTCATGACCCTGACTGCTGCGACTGTGATGTTATTGAGCGTGTTGAGAGCCATAAATATCTTGGACTCTACATGGACACAACCTTCCGATGGAATACACATATTCAAAAGTTAGCAGGGAAATTGCGTCTATGTGCATCTAAACTTTATAAACTACAATTTGTTGCAAGCACACATACATGTATTTTGGTTTACAAAGCTATCTGTGAATCTATATTGACCTATGGTTTGACAATATACGGCTCAACTAACCTCACAAATATAAAGAAAATAGAAACTATTCAATCATCCATTGCTAAAAATATAATCCCATACAACTTAAGAAATTCATTTTATCATAGCGAAGAAAGACTAAATTATCTAGGCATACTCTCTTTTCACAACCTTTACAAATACAGCATCACTTTAAAATATTTTTTTGATAATCAATTTAAATATAAAATCTCTCATGGGAAAAACACAAGGTTACAATCCAAAAATTATTTCCAACTTCCAAAAATATTAAACAATTACGGGAAATGTACAAGGGCATATACAATACCTTACGTGTTCAATCAACTGCCAAGGGAAATTACTTTATTAAACAATTTTAAAGAAATCAAAAATAAGACAAAAAATTTTCTTCTAGGCACTAAATTTTAAATAAAAATTTCAACCACTACAATGGAGCTTCCACTGAAATTCATATAATTTGATGACATTGTTTTAAACTATATCTTATGTATTTTCATGTAACGTTATTATTCTTCTCTCCTGCAGATAAGCAAATGCTTTGCGGGTCATTTGTTTAAAATTTTGTATAACTAACATGAATATGAATAAAGATTATTATTATTATTATTATTATTATTATTAAAATGACATTTGACGGCCTTTTAATATATCATGCTTTATTCTACCTTTCAGTACCCACCAATAGAGAAATAGCACCGACGCAGTTCATTTTTCTTTCTCGAAGAACAGTTGCGGTTCATTTTTAAAGATTCTCTTAAACGAAGACAGATATGAGATATGATATAGAATAAGACAGAAAAGAAAATAAGATATCTATCTTATTTCTTGCTGAGTCGTTAGCTACTCTGGCAACTTCGTTAGTTCCGTTGTGAAACTGGAGTATCGCTGATAATCACAGCGTTCACATGAATGTGTTATTTTTTCAGTTTCCTTTTAAAAAGGAATGAAAACAATGGATTTTTTTCGAGTGTTTTTCTTTCAGATTTCAGGTTAAACCGATGATTTTATTCTTGTAATTTAAGATTCTAAACTTTGGATTATTTTATTTCTGAGAGGCACTTGTGTGTCCACAATAGCCAGGTCGCAAAGACCTTTTGGGTTGGGTTGTTTTACCTCTGAGCGTCACTTTTTTTGCACACCATGGGCTAAATGGCCAGGTCACATGGACCCCGAAGGCCCAGAGAATGTTGGGGGAGGTTGCCCACTGGAACATCTGTTGGGAGACAGATGGTAGCCTCCCGTCAAGGCCATCCAGCGTGTTCTTTAACGTTGGGTTGTTTTACCTCTGAGCGGCACTTTTTTGCACACCATGGGCTAAATGGCCAGGTCACAAGGACCCCGAAGGCTCAGAGAAGGGGGAGGGGACCCATTGGAACAGCTGCTGGGAGACAGATGGTAGCCTCCCGTAAAGGTCATCCAGCGTGTTCTTTAACGTGCACAGAGTATGGTTCTCCCGCACAGTGGGTCACGGCTTAACGTCCCATCCAACGGACGGTGGCCTTTCCAAGCCCATCGGTGTCCCTTACTGACCGTGGGCAGAGCGGGGAAATTTACGGAGATAAACCTCAATGCTGACCCAGCTGGGACTCGAACCTGGGAACTGCAGATTACGAGCCTGGCTTTATTACGAGATAGTCTTTTATTGTTAACTCATTATTTTACCTTTCTCGATTCTGTTAACTAGAAAGTTGTTGACAGGTATAGCCGTGTAGGTTGTTAACTGGATACTGTGGTTTTTTACTCTAGTGACTGATATGAATGGTAGAAATAGTGATCAAGTCTGGACATGATTAAGAAAACACCAAAGGGGGAAAGGATTCCGTTCAGTGTGTAAGAACTGTGGTAAGGATATGCGAGGTGTTGTTCCTAGGATTAAAAAGCATACAGAAACTCCGTGCAGTGGTGAAACTATAACATCTCCTGATTGGTTGGATGAGAAACGTAGATCTATTTTGAATTCCACAGAGTCTAACAAATTCTATCTGAGAGCGTTACAAAATCATCTACGAGCATTGTAGAATTATGTGAATGATTCGTCTCTTGCAGAATAAAGTGATGTGTTCTCAGAATCTTTATTATGAGAGCGAGTCTGCTTATGTAGAATAAAATGATGTGTTCGTGGTCTTGCAACTTTTATTACGATCTTGAAACCTGCAAACTCTGCTTCGAAAAAATAAATTCTTAATTCAGTAGTCGATAATTGTAGCCTTCCTGAAGATAGTGTATGAATAAAAGATTTTTCCTGCAAAGTTGTTTTATTGATTACTCGTTCTACTTACCTGAATCGAGAAAGGTAAAATAATGAGTTAACAATAAAAGACTATATGAAAACTGTATACAATCAATATTGGAAAGGGGAAAATACATCTTTCTCTTTAGTAAATTTTTCACAAGTATCTGTTTAGTGACTTTTTGAGGAGATAAAAAATATATTTTGGAAATTCCTAATACAGCTATAATGCCAATCTGTTGAGGTTTGTAGGATGTAAAATGTTAGCTTCTTTTCTAACGAGCAACTGACAGATAGGTAATATGTTTATTCTTGTGTGTGAACACACAATTCATAGAAACAAAATGAACACACCTCCGATTCACAGAAACAATCATGAACACATTCGATTCGCAGAAACAAACATGAAAACATACACGTACACACAAACATATGCACGTACACACGCGCACGTACACACACACGCACGCACAAACATACAATTAACACATGTACAGAGACGAACATGAAACATGTACATGGAAATATGTGACAAAATAGATATATATGAAGAGAGACAAAAACTTAGTCAATCGCATTCATGTATGCCTAGAGACATACACTTTGAAAGATCCACTGAATATGTATAATACCATGCATCTCTTAACCACAGATATAAACATTCACATATGCATACTTTGCATAAGATCAGAGAAACTCTCACAGTCTCGTACATACATAATCTTTACATATTCATAGATTTATGATTATGTAAAATTAAACAGGATTTTTATTCTGCTTGAAAGTAATAACAGCTATTCAGATTGTCTTCCGTTTACTCGAATCAGACTTAAAGTGAATGCGGTTAACATACTATATTTCCCACTAGATGGCGCGAGTTAAATGTCTTAAGGTTGATTTTCCAGTATTCTTCAAAGGGAGCTGAAGCATAATTGATACGTGTCGTGTGAGTAATCCATTTCACTGTAGTTCACTCCATTGGAGCGATTTTGCACTTGTCCGAGTGGTTAGCACGCTTGGCTACTGATCTAAGGGACCTGGGTTCGAGCCCCGGAATTAGGCATGGATGTGTGTGTCGCTTTTCTGCTAAGGTCCTGCCATCCTCTCAGATCTCCTACTGTGGCATATAAACTGACAGGCTCCTGTCAGACCTCTGTGGCAAGCAGCTGCTTGAGGGGGTATTTATTTTTTTTTTATTCAGAAAAGTGAATATTTGATTCACATACAACTGAAAAGTTACATGTAATATTCACATGCTTGCACAAAAAGTGAATGCAGGAAAAATAACGTTGCTGACTTGCATCTCACTAGAAATGAACGTTGTTGTAAGAAATTGTGACATTAACACCCTAATACTTATAAAATGAATACTTGTGGTTAAACTATTGTTACTACTGTATTTCGCACGTGCACATACTTGTAATAAACGGGGAAAAAAGTTTCGAACGTAAAGAAACACGCATTCTAACTGTATGATCGACGTTTTTCCTTGCTGACACATGGCGCCCTCTGTCAGGCTGACCCGGATTGTGTATCTCAGCTGTTTTGAGGCGAACCGAAGATTTTTTACTTTTACGTTACGTTTTTGATATTTTTTCTTTTAATGTGAGAATGCGGGTAGGGTGCTTTTCTTTCGCTTTCCTATCGTTTCTCTTTTCTTTTTCAATCTTCCTTACTTCTGTAATGGGGGCGGGGGTGGCTCAGTTGGTAGCGCGCCAGGCTCGTAATCTGCAGTTCCCAGGTTCGAGTTCCAGCTGGGTCAGCGTTGAGATTTATCTCCGCAAAATTCCCCGCCCTGCCCACGGTCAGTAGGTGACACCGATGGGCTTGGAAAAACCGCCGTCCGTCGGATGGGACGTTAAGCCGTGGCCCCGTGTGCGGAAGAGCCTTACTCTGTGCACGTTAAAGAACACGCTGGATGGCCTTGACGGGAGGCTACCATCTGTCTCCGAACAGCTGTTCCAGTGGATCCCCTCCCCCAACCTTCTCTGAGCCTTCGGGGTCCATGTGACCTGGCCATTTAGCCCATGGTGTGCAAAAAAGTGCCGCTCAGAGGTAAAACAACCCAACGTTAAAGAACACGCTGGATGGCCTTGACGGAAGGCTACCATCTGGTTCCCACACAGCTGTTCCAGTGGGTCCCTTCCCCCAACCTTCTCTGAACCTTCTGGGTCTATGTGACCTGGCCATTTAGCCCATGGTGTGCAAAAAAGTGCCGCTCAGAGGTAAAACAACCCAACGTTAAAGAACACGCTGGATGGCCTTGACGGGAGGCTATCATCTGTCTCCCAACAGCTGTTCCAGTGGGTCCCCTCCCCCAACCTTCTCTGAGCCTTCGGGGTCCATGTGACCTGGCCATTTAGCCCATGGTGTGCAAAAAAGTGCCGCTCAGAGGTAAAACAACCCAACGTTAAAGAACACGCTGGATGGCCTTGACGGGAGGCTACCATCTGTCTCCGAACAGCTGTTCCAGTGGGTCCCCTCCCCCAACCTTCTCTGAGCCTTCGGGGTCCATGTGACCTGGCCATTTAGCCCATGATGTGCAAAAAAGTGCCGCTCAGAGGTAAAACAACCCAAACAACTCAATTTCTGTAATGTGGCGATTGATTGTCTTGATGAGTGTTTGAAGTGTGAAAATAACCGTTGAAAGTTTTAGCGCTTTATGCGTTAGGTCTCTAAAACGGTTGAAATTACGAGAATGCAAAGTATTGTGTAGTCGATCGATTCTGGGAGTCCTCTCCTTCAGAATCGAGAAGCATTTAGTACATACTAATGGAATTTACTGGAGTAATGCTACTTTCTATAGCTAGTGTTATTTCAGATTTTAAATTTCCAAACAAGTGAAACACATATGGGAATATATAAATAAAAAATATAAATACCCCCTCAAGCAGCTGCTTGCCACAGAGGTCTGACAGGAGCCTGTCAGTTTATATGCCATAGTAGAAGGTCTGAGAGGATGGCAAGACCTCAGCAGAAAAATGACACAAACAGCCATGCCTTACCCGGGGCTCGAACCCAGGTCCCGTTGATCAGTAGCCAAGCGCGCTAACCACTCGGCCACGGGATAACTTTATCAAAAAACGTGTCCTTGCCGGAAAAACAACCACTTTCACACTTATAAAACATAGTGCCACTTGTTCTAAGAATTCCACACCGGTGCGGTAGAAACAACGATTTTCGCACTTGCACAACCATAGTGTACTTACTTGTTCTAAGAATTCCACACTAGTATAGAAATATATATTCTCACGCAGGAAAAATAACTAAACCGATTCTTAGACATGAAATGCGCGTGTTAGATTTCCTCGTGTAGTGAAACACCTAATTTCAGACATGTCATGACTTTTTAGTTCAAATCTTAATTACATAAATGCATCGTTCATTGACCAGGTTTTTTTTAGCAAAGTGCATGGTCATATCGCTACTGTGAGAAAGATCGTCCCCCCTGCACCATTTATGCATCGAATTCACCACCGGAACTGTCCCGCAGAAACTGTACATTATCGTAGTTATTGGTTGAAAAATATAAAAGAAGTTGAAACTTAGTGATGGAAATGATGAATGTCATTTCACCCCTGAATGTCATTTAAAAATTCGTGGATGTTAGTGGATGTTAACACTATCACCACCTAACAAATGATGGGGGGGGGGGAATAATGCTAAAGATTTCGCATTACTTCTGCATCATATCACACTGTGATTGAAATTTTCACACATTCTATTATTTTGCGAAACTCGTATTAAATGATACTTTTTTGTTTTTCCATTTTTTACACTGAATTTTTTGCGACATCGGTACCGTTTCGTAAACTACGTCACACATTTTTTACGACTTCAACAATTTTCTGTCTGTGCTCCTTCTAACAGTGATTTTCCCTTTCTAATGTACTTTATTTCCTTTAGTGCTCAAACCATATTCTCCCGGTAACCACTACACACTTTCTTTCATTGTGATGAACAGTATAAGATTTCGCACGCAAATTAATTTTTTTTAAAAATTAGCTGACTGCTCGGAGTTTTCGACATGAAACGAATAATTATTTCACTTTTTCATTAGGATTCAAAAGATTCTTGAGGAAGATGAAAGTCACGTAGCAGGCAAGACCAGAATTATAATTTTTTCCCAAATGAGAGTTCCAGTTCAATCTGGAGTCAAGGTTGATTCCTAAAAATTTTCCCTGATAGAGAAAAGGAAGAGTTTTTTAATTAATTTGTAAAGTAAAAGTAGGAATAAATTTTCGCCTTTTAAAGAAGGGGATACAAAATGATTTTTTAACGTTAATTTCCAAGTGACATTTTTGGCAATATTCTTGTAGTAAATTTATTTGTGTTTGCAAATTCCTTTGTAAAAATTTTTCATTTTTATTTGTTGACCAAAAAATAAGGTCGTCAGCAAACCCTGTAAATGTAATATCGTTTAAAAATATGTTTTTAATATCTTGAATGTAAATATTAAAAAGAGTTGGTGACAATATGGATCCCTGGGATAAACCTTGCGTAATAATATATATTTTTGATAATAAATCTCCAATTTTGACTTGTAGGACTTTTATTAAAATTATTAAATATCAATCTAAGCTCAAAATTTATAGTTTTCCTCTCGAATTTTCTACATGAGAGTGGAAGTTCATATTCTTTATATCTAGATATAACCGTATTTCCCCTCAAAAATGGGGCGGGGGTGGCTCAGTCGGTAGCGCGCCAGGCTCGTAATCTGTAGTTCCCAGGTTCGAGTCCCATCTGGGTCAGCGTTGAGATTTATCTCCGCAAAATTCCCCGCCCTGCCCACTGTCAGTAGGGGACACCGATGGGCTTGGAAAGGCCGCCGTCCATCGGATGGGACGTTAAGCCGTGGCCCCGTGTGCGGGAGAGCCATACCTGTGCAGGTTAAAGAACACGCTGGATGGCCTTGACGGGAGGCTACCATCTGTCTCCCAACAGCTGTTCCAGTGGGTCCCCTCCCCCAACCTTCTCTGAGCCTTCGGGGTCCATGTGACCTGGCCATTTAGCCCATGGTGTGCAAAAAAGTGCCGTTCAGAGGTAAAACAACCCAACCCCTCAACAATGGGAAAGCTCGACCAATCAGATTTCAGTTTCTATGGTTACAGTTATTAAATTCAATCTTTCTACTCTAAAGTTCTGTAATGGAAATTTGTTCCTTCACAGCTTGACTTTGGTACTGAATACGTGTAATATGTATGCACATATTAAATATTTCATTATTACTCAGATCTTTATTTTCAAACTTTAAACTATTGTTTATTTATTTTACTATTAAGCATAAAACTATTAAATTAATTAACTATGACACTTCGTTGAATAATGACAACTTATATATCTGATATGTATAATATTTAAAATATTCTCTTGTTTTTCTTTATACTTTTTGTATTGTTTTTAACTGAACCTGGTGTAGAAGGGCCTGGCCCTAACATCACTATGGTTGTTAGGTGTATAAATAAATAAATAGGGTAACTCAGTGTCGTTTTTAACATGTGATTAATTATATTCAATCTTGTTTTTTTTTAGTTTATTTCGTTTTTATTCGGTTTGGAAAAAAATCTGCTTTCTAATTTCTATATATCTGGCTCATTTCAATTAATCAATCAATAAATCAGTTGATCGATCAATTACTCAATCTCTCAAACAATTAATCAATCTATCAATCAATCAATTAATTGATCAATCAATGAATCCATAAATTAAGGAATCAATCCATTAATGAATGAATGAATCAATCAATCCATTGATTAATAAATCAATGAATGAATCAATCAAACAATCAATAAATCAGTTCGGTAACCAATAAATAAATCACTTGATCAATAAATCAAGAGCTCAGTTGATTAATCAATTAATCAATAAATAAAAACTGGAAGAATAACAAACATTCGTTTTCAAAGTTTGCCATTTCTCAGTTTCAGCACCCTCTAACGGTGGGAAATCGAACTAATCGATGATTCTGAAAATGCAAAGAGTAATATTTCATTAGAACTTAGTCAACCCAAAAGACATTTTTTTTAAAAAAATTATTTTTTAAAACCACAAAAATGTTAAATCTTTTTAGAGGACTACAATCTCTTTGATTCTTGTTGAGTGTAAAAAATAAATAAATACCCCCTCAAGCAGCTGCTTGCCACAGAGGTCTGAGAGGAGCCTGTCAGTTTATATGCCAAAGTAGATCTGAGAGGATGGCAGGACCTCAGCAGAAAAACAACACATACATCCAGGCCTTACCCGGGGCTCGAACCCAGGTCCCTTAGATCAGTAGCCAAACGCGCTAACCACTCGGCCACGGAAGGCTGTTAGAAAATCGGCTATCAAAACTAAAAATTTGGATTGTTATTTGTTTACTTAAAAAACGCGGTACCATCTCGGAGCGAGGGTGGCTGAGTCGATACCTCGCCAGGCTCGTGATCTGTGAGTTCCCAGGTTCGAGTCCCACCTGGGACAACGTGGAGATTTATCTCCGCAAAACACCCGCCCTGCCCACGGTCAGTAGGGAACACCGACGGGCTTGGAAAGATCGTCGTCCGTAGTCCGTATGCGGAAGAGCCATACCCTTTGCAAGTTAAAGAATACGCTGGATGGTCTTGACAGGAGTCTACCATCTGTCTCCAAACAGCTGGCCAGGGGGTCCCCCTTCCCCCAACCTTTTCTGAACCTTCATGGTCCTTGTGACTAGGCCATTTAGTCCAATGTGTCCAAAAAAAATTGCTCAGAGGTAAAACAACCGAATGGTACCATCTTGTAGACAATCATTACAACTTTTCTAAATTCTTGAAGTGTTTTTCAGTATTTTTTTCCCAGATCATTTGCAGCACGTACTACTTCACGCATAGGGGTGGGTGTGGTTCAGTCGGTAGCGCGCCAGGCTCGTAATCTGCAGTTCCCAGGTTCGAGTCCCAGCTGGGTCAGCGTTGAGATTTATCTCCGCCAAATTCTCCGCACTGCCCACAGTCAGTAGGGGACATCGATGGTCTTAGAAAGACCGCCGTCCGTCGGATGGGACGTTAAACCGTGGCCCCGTGTGCGGAAGAGCCATACCCTGTGCACGTTAAAGAATACGCTGGATGGTCTTGACAGGAGTTTACCATCTGTCTCCAAAGAGATGTCCAGGGGGTTCCCTTCCCCAACCTTTTCTGGACCTTCATGATCCTTGTGACTAGGCCATTTAGTCTAATGTGTCCAAAAAAGTCGCTCAGAGGTAAAACAACCGAACGGTACCATCTTGTAGACAATCATTACAACTTTCCTAAATTCTTGAAGTGCTTTTCAGTATTTTTTTTCCCAGACCATTTGCAGCACGTACTACTTTACGCATATATTAAACTCATCCGTCCAATTCCTCGGCAATACATCACACTCTCCCTGGGGGTAGAAAGGGTGAAACGGCTAACCGAGCGAATGCCGTCCGCAGCCAGGTTGTCGGGACCGCCTGCTGTCAGCGAAGATCTTTTGAAATATGCATAAGACGCGTCTGCCTGAGGAAAGAGCTTGTTGCAGCCACTTAACGAATCTTCTTTTCAGGAAATGTCTCCAGTGCCTTAGAGAGACGCCGACGAAAATGGGAACACGCTTAGGAAAGGTTAAATTGGATCGGAACTGACAGCAACAGGGCTCTGCTAAATGTAACCAAAATTAGGGCTCGACTGGGATTTGGAAAGGGGGGGAGACAAAGAGTTCACCCCTTCCTCTCATGGAGAATTCCAATTGCACGAAATTGGGCAAGAAAAATTAGAAAGATATACTATATTGCAAAACGTTTCCAGAGACTTCCATGTTATTTGAATAGAAAGTCACATTCAGAGCTTCCCTAACTTTAAAAAAGTTTCTTTTACGGAAAAATGTCACTAAAGAAGAATTCGACATCTCACTCAAATCTTTCAATTCTCGATTTTAAAAGATGTTACTTTAATATTTGCAGAGTTATTAAGTTGGAAACATTTAACAGCAAGCTGCTGTTATACTCGTTCAAAAATTTTCCTAAATTAATTGAAGGAATATTTATACCGAATGGTAAATTAAGGGGGCGACTGGAACATTTTTTTAGGGACGTAGGCTGGGATAAAAAAATTCGGTATCTTTTTCAAGATTTAAATAGATATTTTATTGATAATTCGTATGGACAGAAAGAGGGCAAAGGTGATAGACAGGACAGATAGAGGACAAGCTGATAGACAGGGAGAGAAAGAAAACAAAGGTGATAGACAGAAGGACAAATAGACAGAGAGACAGGTAGAGGACAAGCTGAGAGACAAAGCGACAGAGAGAGGACAAAACTGTTAGACAGATAAAGGACAAAGCTGACAGAGTGACAGACAGAGGACAAAACTGATAGACAGAAGGACAGATAGAGGACAAAGCTGATAGACAAAGGGACAGGTAGAGGACAAAACTGATAGACAGAGGGACAGGTAGAGGACAAAACTGAGGGACAGATAGAGGACAATCTGAGAGGCAGAGCGACAGATAGAGAGCAAAACTGATAGACAGAGGGACAGGTAGAGGACAAGCTGAGAGACAGAGCGGCAGATAGAGGGCAAAACTGATAGACAGAGGGACAGGTAGAGGACAAGCTGAGAGACAGATAGAGGGCAAAACTGATAGACAGAGGGACAGGTAGAGGACAAAACTGATAGACAGAGGGACAGGTAGAGGACAAAACTGATAGACAGAGGGACAGGTAGAGGACAAGACTAATAGACAGGGGGACAGGTAGAGGGCAAAGCAGATAGAGTGAGCGACAGACAGGACAAATACTATTTCTTTAAAAAAAACGAGCTAAACACATATGTTGCATTAGTTTGTGAATAATATATAATTCAGTAATTTGCGCAAAAAGTTTCTTCAGTGTACAATTTCCGGGGACTTTCTTAGAAAATCTACATTACTCAAGCTCTTAGGAGTGGGGGCTTACAAGAGCCTTGAGTACAGTCGCTCCAAAAAAGTATCCGAACACTATGTTTGATTACAGAATTCAGAAAAAATATCTGGCAACGAATTTTTTTAGAAATCAGTGATCTGGCAACCTTCGTGTCACGTGACACGAAGGTTCGCCAGGAATTATGGCTATTATATGATGATGATTATTAGGAAAGATATTCGACACACACATACATTAATATTACAAAAGGAATTCCACAATCATATATTAATATTGTTAGTAATTAAAAGAATGAGCACTAAGCGCGAGTTCAAAAAAAAATATAGTAGTATTTAATAATTATTTATACAAGTATGGAAATTTAAATACTGAACTAAATATGCTTCTATTATTCACTGTCTTCTTCTGACAAATGCTAATAGAACAGAACATTCAAATAGCTTTAATACGACATTCAAATCAGAAACAAGTCTTAAGAGGCGAACTATCTTAATTGAGTAGCCAGCACAGTACCAAATAAATCTGTACTTAGCAAGCACTTTATCAAACATTCAATAACAGGTTATATAAATCAATTATCAGTAAATAATGGGCACACCATGGGCATTTATCAGTAAATTATCAGCACACCATGGGCTAAATGGTCAAGTCACATGGACCCAAAGGCTCAGAGAAGGTTGGGGGAGGTGACCCCTGGAACAGCTGTTGGGAGTCAGATGGTAGCCTCCCGTCAAGGCCATCCAGCGTGTTCTTTAACGTGCGCAGAGTATGGCTCTCCTGCACACGGGGCCACGGCTTAACGTCCTATCCGACGGACGGCGACCTTTCCAAGCCCATCGGTGTCCCCTACTGACCGTGGGCAGGGCGGGGGATTTTGCGGAGATAAATCTCAACGCTGACCCAGCTGGGACTCGAACCTGGGAACTACAGATTACGAGCCTGGAGCGCTACCGACTGAGCCATCCCCGCCCCCCAAACATTATTATAATAAAAATATTCTACACACACACACACACATTAATATTAAATGTAATAATATTAATCTGCAAGTATATTGAATAGCATAAAACACAGTCAAAGATTCAACCCATATATTATCAGTTCTAATATTAAAAAACATACAACATTTACATGTAAATTTATGCATCGATTTGAAATGGGAACGAGTATGGATTAAGAGACAACTTCCGTGTTTTGTGTGTCCCAAGCGTCGACTCTGAGATGAATTCAGTTCAGGAAACGAAACTATTCCCAGCGAAAGAGTAACTTTCCGTTCTGTGGCATGCATCAGTATGACTCAGATATCGTTGTCTTGATATTCAAACCTAAATCCTAGCACCCCCCCCCCCTCCCAAATCTCCCCCGCCGGTTCTCAGGTGTGTGTCGAGCTTACAATCGATGAAAGACTTGCCCGGCTCACCAACTGGGAAACAGAGCGTTCAACGAAATGCAAGTGAACGAGGTCCATTAAACTGAGCCGAACGATACCCCTGGGGGAGTTTTCTGCAGTTCGAGGGACGGAAAAATCCCCGCTTTACGAAGGCGCACTCTTTCATTAGAGGAGAGTTCTTTTCAGAATCATTTACTGGTCCATTCTTTCCACTGCTCTTCTAGTGTCGTTTACATTCACGTGGCCAGTTTTCTTCCCCCCCCCCTTTTCTCTGTTGCGACTGAATTACCATCTTTACAGCGTTCCTTGCATGATAGAGCGTTTTCAGCGATGAACCGAAGCAGCAGCAGCACCACCTGGTGGAAAAGTGTGTAAAAAGTATTCAATATCTGTGCGTTCTCTCAGAATTTTTCATCCCAGATTTGAATGAGTGATAAATGGATGAACTGAAAACTGAAAGAAGCGTTTTTCTAAATAAGGTGATATTTCTTTCGAATGGATTAGAGATTATTTGTGCTCTAAGGTTTGTTTTGCGCTTCATGAATAATTAATTTAGTGGATAGTAGGACGTATCTGGAAAAATTCGATTCATTTATGTGAATGCATCCAGCCCACGACTGTACACGATAGATATATTCTTGAAAAAAAATTGGTGTAAGGTGGATTGTGTTTTACCTCTGAACGGGACGTATTTGAACACACTGGGTTAGACAGGTCTAAGGACCCCGAGGGCTCAGAGAAGGTTGGGGGAGGGAACATACTGGAACAGCTGTTGGGCGACAGATAGTAGCCTCCAGTCAAGGCCATCCAGAGTGTTCTTTAGCGTACTGTGTACTGGGTATGGCTCTCCTGCACACGGGGCCACGTCTTAACGTCCCATCCGACGGACTTTCCAAGCCCATCGGGGGCTAACCTACTCTTCGTAGGAGGACGGAGATAAATCTCAACGCTGGCCCAGATGGGACTCGAACCTGGGAACTACAGATTACGAGCCTGGCGCGCTACCGACTGAGCCACCCGCACCACTCCCATAATTAGATTCTCAATATAACGAATACCTGTATATTCAGTGGCTATATTATTAGGAACATCTAAAAGCATGACTGATAAAGTGAGAAAACATGTTTTTCTACAAAATACTTTTCTTAAACATAAACGCAAATTCTAAATCTATTCCAAGAAACAGGAATTTATTTACACACACACTCTGCATCCTCAAACTCCGTTCTGTCAACTGCTGGAAGGGGCGGGGGTGGCTCAGTCGGTAGCGCGCCAGGCTCGTAATCTGCAGTTCCCAGGTTCGAGTCCCAGTTGAGTCAGCGTTGAGATTTATCTCCGCAAAATTCCTCACCCTGCCCACGGTCAGTAGGGGACACCGATGGGCTTGGAAAGGCCGCTGTCCGTCGGATGGGACGTTAAGCCGTGGCCCCGTGTGCGGGAGAGCCATACCCTGTGCACGTTAAAGAACACGCTGGATGGCCTTGACGGGAGGCTACCATCTGTTTCCTAACAGCTGTTCTAGTGGGTCCCCTCCCCCAACCTTCTCTGAGCCTTCGGGGTCCATGTGACCTGGCCATTTAGCCCATGGAGTGCAAAAAAGTGCCGCTCAGAGGTAAAACAACCCAACCCGTTCTGTCAACTGCTGGAAAAGCAATATGCGTGCGCGAGTATTAAACACTCGTGAGTGTTGTAATCTGGAACTATTCTAGGTAACCTTGGGAACAGCGTGCGTTCCGTTGTTTGGTTACTTAATACCTTGTCAACTTATAAACATTAACTCGAAGTCGTATCGTAACCTTTAGACGGCAAGGTACGTAGTAAAGTTTGTCGTCCCCTGAGACCTTTCCCAGAGCGTATCTACCACAGCGCGAGATCACCTGTTCTTCGGAAGGATGGGTATAATTCACGTGTCTCCAAGACTTTGCTCCAGAAGAAGAAGCGATTCTGATAGCGATGATTTATTGCCGTGTTAGTTGCCTATTAAAAGGAATCTATTCTCTTAAAGGTTCAGCAGAGTTGAAAGTTCTCAGATAGGGAGTACGTTACGATTTGTTTACATGCGAAGAGGGATTTCAACTTTACTAGAAATTGTTCAATCCCGAGAAGAAATGTTTTCCTCCCAATGAGTCGGATGGTATGAAATGGCAAAGGTATACGTGTCGTTAGAGGTACGGTCGCTCAAAAAAAGTATCAGAACGCTATGGTTGATGACGAAAAATAAAAAAAAATATCTGGCAACGATTTTTTTTAGAAATTAGTGATCTGGCAACCTTCGTGTCACGTGACACGGTTGCCAGATCACTAATTTTAAAAAAAAATCGTTGCTGGATATTTTTTCTGAATTCTGTTATCAAACGCAGTGTTCGGATACTTTTTTGAGCGACTGTACTTTTCTTTCAACTCGATTTCGGGAAATGAGTTGTTTCATTTTATCGTCTATCCTGCTGTGTGGCTCATTCTTTTTATTTGGAAGGTTGGGTTGTTTTACCTCTGACCGGCAATTTTTTTGCACACAATGGGCTAAATGGCCAAGTCACAAGGCCCCCGAAGGCTCAGAGGTTTGGGAGAGGGGACCCACTGGAACAGCTGTTGGGAGACAGATGGTAGCCTCCCGTCAAGTCCATCCAGTGTGTTCTTTAACGTGCACAGGGTATGTCTCTGCCACACACGGGGCCACCGTTTAACATCCCATCCGACGGACGGCGGCCATTCCAAGCCCATAGGTGTCTCCTACTGACCGTGGGTAGGGTGGGGAATTTTGCGCAGATAAATCTTAACGCTGACACAACTGGGACTCGAACCTGGGAACTACAGATTATGAGCTGGCGCGCTACCGACTGTGCCACCCCCGCCCCTAACAGGGAGGTGGAGTAGGGTGATCATAATTCAATGAACACCTGTGATTGGTCTATTTGACCCTAAATATATTTAGCTAAATTGATAAGAAAAACTAAATCTAGTGTCGTGGAACTGCATAATGAATTCTACATGTAATTTGCAACTAATTGCTTATATCCCAAATACAAGCGCCCATTTATTTAAAAACACAATCTCAATACTTCTTATCACAAAAAAAAAAATCCACCCCTAATTAGAGAACGTCTTAAAAGTCTCTTAAAATACCGAAAGCATAATTTCATTTTTTATCTCCGAACACCCACCGATAATTAAAAAAACTTAATAACACGCTAGAACATGCCCGAACATCCTCACAAGCACACACCACAGCTAATTGCACACGGGTTTCCATAGAGACTCCCAACTCTGTGCATTGTCGGAAAAGCGTTTCGAAAATGACCAGAACACCATCAGAGAACTCATTGGCAAACCATCCTTTCCTTTTGGTATAATCCTTCGTCTATATTTTATTTCGCTCGCTTTTCCACCACTCAGAGCACCGTGTCCAACGCTCACGTCATTAATTCTGGAGAACGTGGAATCCAATTTGCAAGGCTCCTCTTCTGCTGAGCATCAGAGAGGATTACTCTTATGTCCCACGTGAACTATATATAGCCATGTGAGGGAAGAAGCGTCTCCTCCGTGTATTCACGACTTTTCCATCTCTCAGCCTCGAAATTATTCAGATGAGATGTAGCCCTACTGTTGCCAGCACATAATGGTTTACCTCAGACAACAGTCCTGCCTCAGAGGTTTCCATTACCCCCCTACGGAATATGCGGTATAGCTAATAAAGGCTTGTTTGGCCCTCATTTCTGACGCTTTTTTCCCTTTCGTGCTGTTGAAGTCTTAAGGATAATGCACTTTAATTTTTCCGCATTCTGCAAATGAGATTTTTTCTCTCTTTTTCTCTAGGCTTTCCTTTTTTCTTTCTAAGGCAGATTTCATTCTGTTTCTTCGGGGGAAAGTTTCACCATTAAGCGCCGGGCCATTTTTCTTTCCAATAACAAAGTCGTAAGAATATAACCGCATTGAGGCTCCCTTATGGTGATGTAAGTAACATCTAAAGTGATGGACAAACCATTAACTTTTTCTTTTTGGTTCTGGCAACTTCGCCGCACACACTTTACAAACGCGCTTATCTGCGTATGTTTCTATTTTTGCGAAATCACCAATATTTTCGCAGTCACATTTTCTCATTTATAGATCAATATCTGCTTTCCACTTTATCTGCGGGTGCTCCCAGATTATTGAATTTGAAATGACCATTCACATATAGAAAACTCGTATACAAAACATACACCTCGAAAAACAAAATTTGTTTTTTAATCTTTGTAAAGAATTTTTTTTTTTAAGCTTCGTGACTTCGAAACGTGTATAAATCTAGTGAAGGAACCACGATCCCATAGGTTGGGTTGTTTTACATCTGAGCTGCACTTTTTTGCACACCATGGGCTAAATGGCCAGGTCACATGGACCCCGAAGGCTCAGAGAAGGTTGGGGGAGGGGATACACTGGAACAGATGTTGGGAGACAGATGGTAGCCTCCTGTCAAGGCCATCCAGCGTATTCTTTAACGTGCAGAGGGTATGGCTCTCCCGCACACGGGGCCACGGCTTAACGTCCCATCCGACGGGCGGCGGCCTTTCCAAGCCCATCGGTGTCCCCTACTGACCGTGAGCAGGGCGTGGAATTTTGCGGAGATAAGTCTCAACGCTGACCCAACTGGGACTCGAACCTGGGAACTGCAGATTACGAGCCTGGCGCGCTACCGACTGAGCCACCCTCGCCCCTACCACGATGTCATAAGCTCTGCATTTGTCTGCAGGTGCGTGTAGGTGATTGGTTGTCCGCATCTACGAAGGGTGGTGTCCTCCCACTTCCCCTTAGGAATGTTACTAACTAGGACGGATTAAAAAGGTATTAAATATATACACTATATAGCAAAATGTTTCCGGACACTTCGTGTTAATGGGGGCGGGGATGGCTTAGTTGGTACCGCACCAGGCTCGTAATCTGTAGTTCCCAGGTTCGAGTCCTAGCTGAGTCAGCGTTGAGATTTATCTCAGAAAAATTCTCCCCCATGCCCACGGTCAGTAGGGGACACCGATGGGCTTGGAAAGGCCACCGTTCGTAGGATGGGACGTTAAGCCGTTGCTCCGTGTGCGGGAGAGCCATACCCTGTGCACGTTAAAGAACACGCTGGATGGCCTTGACGGGAAGTTATGTCGCCCAACAGCTGTTCCAGTGGGTCCCCTCCCCAACCTTCTCTGAGCCTTCGGGGTCCATGTGACCTGACCATTTAGCCCATGGTGTGCAAAAAAAAAGTGCCGCTCAGAGGTAAAACAACCCAACGTTAAAGAACACGCTGGATGGCCTTGACGGGAAGTTGTCTCCCAACAGCTGTTCCAGTGGGTCCCCTCCCCAACCTTCTCTGAGCCTTCGGGGTCCATGTGACCTGACCATTTAGCCCATGGTGTGCAAAAAAAGTGCCGCTCAGAGGTAAAACAATGCAACCCTTGAGTTGGCCATTTAGCCCATTGTGTGCAAAAAAAAATCCGCTCAGTAGTAAAATAACCCCATTTAATTCGTATAAGAGTATTTACTGTAGTTAAAAACCATAATCCATTTCATATTTACGAAAAAATTGAAGAAAAAATTGCCATTATTTTTATATTTTAAATGATTTTTTTGCGGAGACCCTATCTTCATTTCACAGAATCCTGGGGTTGCGGAATTCCATTTGAGAAACGCTGATATAGGGGATATAAAAAACACAACGACATTTCTAGCGTTCGTGAAGAACGTACAGAATAAAAAAAAAATCTGTGGAGAAAACACTTTTTATGCAAAATTCGTTTTTTTTCGTCTTTTACGGAAGTTGAGCAGTCGCAGTAGCCTGCCTTCAGGGGCTCTGTCGTGCCAGCACTTGATATTCCTTAGAATATTTCTCAGAGGTGCGTTGTGGCAAAGTCTATTCCTCAGCACGTAGCCCATTATGACCTGCTTTTTTGCACACCACACACATCAACAGTATTTGCAGAGGAAAAACATCGCAGCAGCGATCCACGTGCCACTAATCGAAGAAATGCATCTGCAGCAAACCAAACCCTACAGGGGACTGGAGAGTTAGGTATATTAAAAACATCTCCATCTGTTGTATGTGGTAAATAGAAGCGAAAGTTTATATCGTGAGCGTTGCTAACATTATTTTAAGGTGATAAGTGTGAATCTTTGCAAATATTAAATCTGATACAAGGAGTTCAATCAGTAAGAAAAATGGTGTAGATTTGAATTTTTATTTCTATTAAATTTATTAAAAAGTTTCAAAATTGCGAATCGCAATATTTGTTCGATACCTATCCAACCCAAAAAGAATTTTTCATTTAACTCTAAATGGCCAGGTCACATGGACCCCGAAGGCTCAGAGAAGGTTGGGGGAGGAGACCCACTGGAACAGCTGTTGGGAGACAGATGGTAGCCTCCCGTCAAGGCTATCCAGCGTGTTCTTTAACATTTGATTGCTTTACCTCTGAGCGGCAGTTTTTTGCACACCATGGGCTAAATGGCCAGGTCACATGGACCCCGAAGGCTCAGAGAGGGTTGGGGGAGGGCTCAGAGAAGGTTGGGGGAGGAGACCCACTGGAACAGCTGTTGGGAGACAGATGGTAGCCTCCCGTCAAGGCTATCCAGCGTGTTCTTTAACATTTGATTGCTTTACCTCTGAGCGGCAGTTTTTTGCACACCATGGGCTAAATGGCCAGGTCACATGGACCCCGAAGGCTCAGAGAGGGTTGGGGGAGGGGACCCACTGGAACAGCTGTTGGGAGACAGATGGTAGCCTCCCTTCAAAGCCATCCAGCGTGTTCTTTAACGTTGGGTTGTTTTACCTCTGAGCGGCACTTTTTTGCACACCATGGGCTAAATGGCCAGGTCACATGGACCCCGAAGGCTCAGAGAAGGTTGGGGGAGGGGACCCACTGGAACAGCTGTTGGGTGACAGATGGTAGCATCCCGTCAAGGCCATCCAGCGTGTTCTTTAACGTTGGGTTGATTTACCTCTGAGCGGCACTTTTTTGCACACCATGGGCTAAATGTCCAGGTCACATGGACCCCGAAGGTTGGGGGAGGGGACCCACTGGAACAGTTGTTGAGAGACAGATGGTAGACTTCCGTCAAGGCCATCCAGCGTGTTCTTTAATGTGCACAGGGTATGGCTCTCCCGCACACGAAGCCACGGCTTAACGTCCCATCCAACGGACGGAGGCCTTTCCAAGCCCATCGGTGTCCTCTACTGACCGTGGGCAGGGCGGGAAGTTTTGCGGAGATAAATCTCAACGCTGACCCAGCTGGGACTCGAACCTGGGAACTGCAGATTACCAACCTGGCGCGCTACCGACTGAGCCAGCCCCGACCCAACCTGAAAGGAAATTATTTGTTGGTTTTCAGTTAGCTCATTTCACTTTTTCAGCCGATTGCCGTCTTCTGATGGAGAATCTCGGAAAAAAAATATTCATTACTTTATTTCTTTGAGTTAAATTTTTACACCCAAAAGCAGCGCAGTGAGGTATTCATAAAATATGACAGCTTTCATAGACAAAAAAAAAAGGGTAGAAATGTATAAAACTATAACAACTAAGAAGTTTTAACTTGGTACATATGTTACCGCTAAAGCTCGAAAGCCGTTAATGTGCACATTACCTAGCTAATCTGCAGATTAACTGATTTGCTCCGTTAACGTGCGGAATCAAGAGTTTTCCGCATTTTACCTAGGTAATGTGCACATTAACGGCTTCCGTATCGTTAAAGTTCAAAAGTTTGTTTCTCTCATAGTGGTGAATCTCTTGAATATGAATCTTCGTGTCACGTGATTCACTCGTCCGCGTTATAAAAAACGCCCCGGATGAGCGGAGGCCAAGTGAGAACGAATCGGTAAAGTGATTCATTCTTGATAACGAATCACTAAAATGATTCGTTCTCACTTGGCCTGCTCATTTTGGGGGCGTTTTTTATAATTCGGACGACTGATTCATGTTGACAGAGGGATGACCCTGGTTTCAACTCTACTCTCGGACACTAGATATATAACATTATGTTAATTTAAGCGTACAGAAACGTTCCTGTTGTTCCAGCAAAGATCTTATTTTCACTTTAACGAGTGCCTAGTAGGTAATGTGCAGATTATCCAGGTAATTTGAGAAATGAAACAATTTTCCGCACGTTAACGGATCACCCTAGTTAATCTGCACAATACCTAGATAATCTGTAGAATAACTGATTTCTGCACTTTAGCGGTAACACATACACTAACTCATAGGCTTTCGTCTGACGGTACGACAAAACATGGCGCCCATAAACCACGTGACTCAATCAACCAATGGCAGTGAATCACCGAGATGGCCAGCCTCTATATAGGACCTCTAGTTGAATATAATAACCTCTAGTTGAAATAACCTGACATAGAATGATCAGTAGGGAAGCCAAAATAAATGTACTGAAAGCCCACATTTTACATGGCAGATCTGTAAAGCATGGACAATAATGCAGTAAACATCAATGTGCATACCTTAATAAACAGCAGAACTTTTATATTAATGTTGAATTGAACAAAACGTTTTCAAAATAATCTAGAAGTCGACTAAAAATAAAACAAAACGCAATTTTCAGAAATGTAAAACTTTTACCTAATTAGCCTTACCGAATTACATGACGACGGATAAGGAAAGCATGGGCGATATGATATTCGAACCTGTTCCACTTTTGAAACCGATTGTGCATTCCATTTTCTTATTTTTGTTGCTGCCAGATCCTTTAAACGTAACAGAAACTGGAAATATTTTCCCAAAATATCGAGAAACATGAATCTGGCAACGGAACTTATTGATTACATTGTCGGCTACGAAAACTCTAAACGTGAATTGCTAAAGTTATAAAAGCTGAAATTAATTTCCGAATTGTTTAATAACATAAGCTCGGCTCAGTACAGGAAGTACTAGTTTTCCTTTTTTGGTTCTAGTCTGATATATCTGATCGAAAAATGTGTCATTTAAAACCCAACGCTAAGGAAACAGAATTATTTCTCACGCTTCAGTTCAATAGTCATCCATAACGAACTGATTTTATTCTTTATGTTCAAAATACTTTTGTTCTTTTGTTCCCGAGTCGGAAGCTAAAACAAATCACATTTTGAAACGTCAGCATTCATCTTCTTTAATTAATTCAAACAGCTAAAGTGACAAAATTATCATGCCCTTTACATTCTCGTGACAAATAAAATATCTCTGCTGTCTGGCTGCGGGAAGTTGCTCTCTTGATATTTGCATAAAGTTTGAGCACAATGCACAGATTTTTGTTTGGAAAGATTTTCCTGAATCAATGCACTAGATGACTTTCCCCCGGAATGGTCTCCTGCTTGGTATTCGTCACGTGAATGATAAAACATTAAATTATCCAACCCAGATACGACTGAAAAATTACTTCTTTAATCTTAGTGTTTGCTCTGTAGTTACGAAAAGAATTCTTTGGCCAACGCGGTAAGAATATTAGATTTATTTTCTGACAACTTGAAAAATTACAGTAGTGAGGATCTGAGTTACTCATAGGAATTTATTGAATGGAGAATATGTACACTGTCCTACCAAAATGTTAGGAAATTCCCATGTTATGTCAATGGGAATCTAACTTCGAAGCTCTATAACTTCTCAAAGATGCACTTAATGAAAAAAATGTGACCCACGATAAATTAAAGATCATGATCAAATCTATTTAAATCTCAATTATTAACAATATTCGTTCAGTATTTAAAGAGCCATATAAGTTAGAATATTGAATAATAAATTACCTCATTTTGTAAAAATAATTCATAATTGTCTAAATATTGAAAGAAAATTTGTAAAATTATGGGTTATTTCTAAAATATATTTATTAAATGGATTGAAACAATATATTATTCAAGTTTTAATTAATTTCTGAGATAAATTCTTATGACGCATTACTGTTGTCAAATAATCTAGCTTCCATAACTCTTTAAGTACTGGACGGATATTGGTGAAAATCGAGATTTAAATAGATTTGATTATGATCTTTAATTTATATGCAGTCACATTTTCCCATTAACTGCATATTTTAGAAGTTATAGAACTTCGAAGTTAATTCTCATTGACATAACAAGGAAATTCTCTAATATTTTGGTAGTGCAGTTTGTTTTGTTTTGTCTTAGATTGAATGCCCAATTATGTTGTGTTTCAATAGGCACAGTTTTGGCTTAACAGTTCTATACATAGAATCTTTTTTTGACTCCAAATTGGGTTGGGTTATTTTACCTCTGAGCGGCACTTTTTTGCACACCATGGGCTAAATGGCCAGGTCACATGGACCCCCAAGGCTCAGAGAAGGTTGGGGGGAGGGGACCCACTGGAACAGCTGTTGGGAGACAGATGGTAGCCTCGCGTCAAGGCCATCCAGCGTGTTCTTTAACGTTGGGTTGTTTTACCTCTGAGCGGCACTTTTTTGCACACCATGGGCTAAATGGCCAGGTCACATGGACCCCGAAGGCTTAGAGAAAGTTGGGGGAGGGGACCCACTGGAACAGCTGTTGGGAGACAGATGGTAGCCTCCCGTCAAGGCCATCCAGCGTGTTCTTTAACGTTGGGTTGTTTTACCTCTGAGCGGCACTATTTTGCACACCATGGGTTAAATGGCCAGGTCACATGGACCCCGAAGGCTTAGAGAAGGTTGGGGGAGGGGACCCACTGGAACAGCTGTTGGGAGACAGATGGTAGCCTCCCGTCAAGGCCATCCAGCGTGTTATTTAACGTGCACAGGGTATGCCTCTCCTGCACACGGGGCCACGGCTTAACGTCCCATCCGACGGACGGCGGCCTTTCCAAGCCCATCGGTGTCCGCTACTGACCGTGGGCAGGGCGGGTAATTTTGCGGAGATAAATCTCAACGCTGACCCAACTGGGACTCGAACCTGGGAACTACAGATTACGAGCCTGGCGCGCTACCGACTGAGCCACCCCCGCCCCTTGACTCCAAGAATTTGCTTTTTTATAACAGAAAACCTGGTTATTTCGAAATTCAAAAGACACAAACAAGAAATTTTGAATTACAGAAAGCATGGTTAATTCGAATGGTGTTACCAATGTACTGAATTGGTAATGTAAGATGTGGTCATATACTATGTGAATCGTCATGTAAACAATCGGATTTAATGGAGTTTCGGCATCAACAGGTACCCCTTCATCCATTAAACTGAGAATTAACTAGGTGTATAAAAATATTTATGAAAGTTAAAACATATATTTTCAAAGCAGCGAAATCCATTTAATTATTGAATGACCTTTATTACTGAAACATAGTTTTGTTCATCAGTTCTATTAATTCTTTAAAATGAGGAGGCAAACATAATATTTCATGATTATTCCCAGCTAGGGTGTTTAAATTTCGATTAGTAAAAACCGGAACCTTCTACCTTCATTTCACTGAAACTGTGACATTTCGTCACGGAAGTGTAGCCCTCATCACAGAAAATTTAACCCAGGCAATTTCAAATATCAGGACCATTGATATAATAAAGGAGAAATAGTGCTTTGGCAACAAACCGTGATCTCAGCCAATCTTGCTAGCGACCGCCATTTTGGTGGCAGAAAAAAACGTTCGCCCAAGTATTTCCCATTTATTGAACTAGTTTAAGTATTACTGAACTGGCATTAAAATGAAATATATCTCATGGCTGATACATCTGGATAATACTGGAACTAGAGAAGTGTTTTTCCTTGCATTTTTTGTCCCAGCTAGGTTAGCGTTCAGATTTATCTCCGCAAACTTTCCTGCCCACGGTCAGTAAGGGACACCGATGGGCTTGGAATCGCCACCGTCCGTCGATATGAGACGTTAAGCCATGGCCCCGTGTACGGGAAGCCATACCCTGTGTACGTTAAATAACACGCTGGATGGCCTTAACGGGAGGCTATCATCTGTCTCCCAACAGCTGTTCCAGTGGGTCCCCTCCCCCACCCTTCGCTGAGACTTCGGGGTCCTTGTGACCTGGCTCCGTGTGCAGGAGAGCCATACTCTGTGCACGTTGAAGAACACGCTGGATGGCCTTGACGGGAGGCTACTATCTGTCTCCCAACAGCTGTTCCAGTGGGTCCCCTCCCCCAACCTTCTCTGAGCTTTCGGAGTCCATGTGACCTGACCATTTAGCCCATGGTGTGCAAAAACGTGCCGCTCAGAGGTATAACAGTGGGTTCCTCCCGCAACCTTCTCTGAGCACTCGGGGTCCTTGTTGCCTGGCCATTTAGCCCATGGTGTGCAAAAAAGTGCCGCTCAGAGACAACCCAACCGAAATCTTCACTACGCTTGTTTTGGATGGTCCTGTTCTAGATTAACGAGCTTCTGCTATTTTATTTAAAAATAAGCATCTTATTCATAATAAAAAACACACTTTTCAGTTAATTCTAATCACATTTAAATTTGGCCATATTGCTATTAGCAATCTGTGCTTTTACATATAACGCTAAATAGTTCGCCGTGAAGTACCCATTTTTCTCGACAGTAAAGTTCAAGTCTTTGGGCAAACCTTTGCTAATTGTCTCGGATGGTGCCTTTCTCAATAAATATATAATTAGGATACCCTTTCGACATCTTCCTAAGTGAATTCCTCATGTTTACTAAATTTTAAGTAGTTTGTTTATTACGGAGAAAGACGTAATGGCTAATTATTTACTACTATTGCTTAATTAGTCTTTTTTTTTTGGGAAACTTAATGACTCTTTAAATCATTAAATCTACGAAAATAATACGAAATATTATTTCTATCACTAAAACTTGTTTGTAATCTGGCATTTTCTTCGCTTAATGTGAGCCTTAATTTTAATATATAATTCTTTAAAAAAATAAATGCAAATCTAACTTATTTACTTACTCTTTTCCATGATTAAAATCAAATCACTTAGAACTTTTAAAAGAAAAATGCGCTTTATTAAAGAACGTTATTAAGCGCTAAATTAATTAAAATACTACACAGAGGTGGAGAATGATTATTTTGAAGAGCTCTGTTTGTTTTTTAATTTCTGATGAAAAGTAACGAAAAGGCAAAATAATCGTTAAATGAAATTTGATTTTGATAAAATTGCTTCTTTAAACTTGAATTTAGTCGACAGCGAATAACAGCTGAATTAAGTTCAGCTATAGCATGTCTTCTAGTCTGAGAAATTAGTTTAATTTTGAATTATGATATATACTCGAGATTTTCCTTTATAAGACTTGTATATTAGGGGATGGCGCGTTATGTTGAACCATAATAGGTCCCCTAGTTGGAGGGGCGGGGTGGCTCAGTCGGTAACGCGCCAGGCTCGTAATCTGTAGTTCCCAAGTTCGAGTCCCAGCTGGGTCAACGTTGAGATTTATCTCCGTAAAAATTCCCCACCCTGCCCACGGTCAGTAGGGGACACCGATGGGCTTGGAAATGCCGCCGTCCGTCGGATGGGACGTTAAGCCGAGGCCTCGTGTGCGGGAGAGCCATACCCTGTGCACGTTAAAGAACACGCTGGATGGCCTTGACGGGAGGCTACCATCTGTCTCCCAACAGCTGTTCCAGTGGGTCCCCTCCCCCAACCTTCTCTAAGCCTTCGGATTCCATGTGACCTGATCACTTAGCCCAGGATGTGCAAAAAAGTGTCGCTCAGAGTTAAAACAACCCAACGTTAAAGAACAAGCTGGATGGCCTTGACGGGAGGCTACCATCTGTCACCCAACAGCTGTTCCAGTGGGTCCCCTCCCCCAACCTTCTCTAAGCCTTCGGGTTCCATGTGACCTGGTCACTTAGCCCAGGATGTGCAAAAAAGTGTCTCTCAGAGGTAAAACAACCCAACGTTAAAGAACACGCTGGATGGCCTTGACGGGAGGCTACCATCTGTCACCCAACAGCTGTTCCAGTGGGTCCCCTCCCCCAACCTTCTCTGAGCCTTCGGGGTCCATGTGACCTGGCCATTTAGCCCGGGATGTGCAAAAAAGTGTCGCTCAGAGGTAAAACAACCCAACGTTAAAGAACACGCTGGATGGCCTTGACGGGAGGCTACCGTCTGTCTCCCAACAGCTGTTCCAGTGGATCCCTTCCCCCAACCTTCTCTGAGCCTTCGGGGTCCATGTGACCTGGCCATTTAGCCCATGGTGTGCAAAAAAGTGTCGCTCAGCGGTAAAACAACCCAACGTTAAAGAACACGCTGGATGGCCTTGACGGGAGGCTACCGTCTGTCTCCCAACAGCTGTTCCAGTGGGTCCCTTCCCCCAACCTTCTCTGAGCCTTCGGGGTCCATGTGACCTGGCCATTTAGCTCATGGTGTGCAAAAAAGTGCCGCTCAGAGGTAAAACAACCCAAATAACCCCTAGTTGGAGAATTTAGTGAAAATTTACATTATGAGACGGAATTTTATATTTATTATATATATGTATCAACGTATGAGAAAATAGGTGCATTCTCCACTTATAATTTAGCTGTTATGTTAATAAGGTAAAAAAATTAAAGAACTCAGGAGAATTCAAATATGAAATGTAAAAAGATCGATTTAATTATATATTAGTACCTTATATGCCCAAAACATTTCTAGAAAATCTGAAAATATACTTTGTATTAATTTCTAGAGCGTCTTTGAAGGATTTTGCTCTCTTGGGAAAACAACAATGATTAAACGTTCGCTTCGTATTCAGGGATTTAATAATTAATTCGCTGATCAACCACAGAAAACTTCTTAACTGTTGTATAATTTAGGGGCGGGGGTGGCTCAGTCGGTAGCGTGCCAGGCTCGTAATCTGTAGTTCTCAGGTTCGAGTCCCAGCTGGGTCAGCGTTGAGATTTATCTCCGCAAAATTCCCCGCCCTGCCCACGGTCAGTAGGGGACACCGATGGACTTGGAAAGGCCGCCGTCCGTCGGATGGAACGTTAAGCCGTGGCCTCGTGTGCGGGAGAGCCATACCCTGTTCACGTTAAAGAACACGCTGGATGGCCTTGACGGGAGGCTACCATCTATCTCCCAACAGCTGTTCCAGTGGGTCTCCTCCCCAACATTCTCTGAACCTTCGGGGTCCATGTGACCTGGCCATTTAGCCCATGGTGTGCAAAAAAGTGCCGCTCAGAGGTAAAACAATCCAATCCAATTCATAGTGAATCAACCGGGGACCATTGTTAAGCTAAATATTTATCTGGATCGGTAGAACTAAGATGGGTTGGGGTATTTTACCTCTGAGCGGCACTTTTTTGCACACAATGGGCTAAATGGCCAGGTCACAAGGACTCAGAAGGTTCAGAGAAGGTTTGGGGAGGGACCAAACTGGAACAGCTGTTGGGAGACGGATGATAGCCTCTCGTCAAGGCAATTCAGCGTGTTCTTTAAAGTTGGGCTGTTTTACTTCTGAGAGGCACTTTTTTGCACACCATGGGCTAAATGGCCAGGTCACAAGGACTCCGAAGGCTCAGAGAAGGTTGGGGGGGGGGGGAGGGGACCCACTGAAACAGCTGTTGGGATAAAAATGGTAGCATCCCGTCAAGGCCATCCAGTTTGTTCTTTAATGTTGGGTTGTTTTACCTCTGAGCGGCACTTTTTTTGCACACCATGGGCTGAATGGCCAGGTCACAAGGACCCCGAAGGCTCAGAGAAGTTGGGGGAGGGGACCCACTGGAACAGCTGTTGGGAGACAGATGGTAATCTCCCGTCAAGGCCATCCAGCGTGTTCTTTAACGTTGGGCTGTTTTACCTCTGAGAGGCATTTTTTGCACACCATGGGCTAAATGGCCAGGTTACAAGGACCCCGAAGGCTCTGAGAAGTTGGGGGAGGGGACCCACTGGAACAGCTGTTGGGAGACAGATGGTAGCCTCCCGTCAAAGCCATCCAGCGTGTTCTTTAACGTTGGGCTGTTTTACCTCTGAGGTCACATGGACCCTGAAGGCTCAGAGAAGGTTGGGGGGGGGGGAGAGGGGACCCACTGAAACAGCTGTTGGGATACAAATGGTAGCATCCCGTCAAGGCCATCCAGTTTGTTCTTTAATGTTGGGTTGTTTTACCTCTGAGCGGCACTTGTTTTGCACACCATGGGCTGAATGGCCATGTCACAAGGACCCCGAGGCTCAGAGAAGGTTGGGGGAGGTGACCCACTGGAACAGCTGTTGGGAGATAGATAGTAGACTCCCGTCAAAGCCATCCAGCGTGTTCTTTAAAGTGCACAGGGTATGGCTCTCCCGCACACAGGGCCACGGCTTAACGTCCCATCCAATGGACGGCGGCCTTTCCAAGCCCATCGGTGTCCCCTACTGACCGTGGGCAGTGCGGGAAATTTTGCGGGGAAGGGAAGATAAACGAGAATATGTTTAAAATCAAAATTGGGCAACTATTGCTAGATTAAACAATATTGAGTCATGAAATGAAGAGATGGAAAGCTGGAAGTTTAAAAGCTCAGTGGTTATTCTTTTACGACTCCTGTTTTAAATGTATTTTATTTTACAGTGAATTTTTTTGTTTGATATGCTGATTTGTGTTCATGTTGAATTTCTTATATCTATTGATATTGAATTGTCCAATTTTATTATGTTTTATTAAGCGTATTATTCATGGTCAATATATATGGTCAATAATCATTACTATTATTAAAACAAAATAAGGCGGATTAAAAAATTATGTTTAATGAAAGAAGTAAAACTGAGGGAACTAACCATTTGCGAGTTAAAAACTAATATGGATCAAGAGGTTAATTAAAAGAACTGAGGTGGATCAAAAGAACTAAAATCAACTAAAGATACTAAGGTGGATCAAAATACTATGAAGAGAAATTAAAAAATTAAGGTTTATTAAGAGAATGCCAACTAAAACAACTATTGTAGATCAAAGAAACGAAATTGAAATAAAAAGAATAAGGTGGATCAGGATAACAAGACTACTGTGGATCAATGGAACTAAAGCAAACCAACAAAACTACTGTGGATCAATGGAACTAAAGCAAACCAACAAGACTACTGTGGATCAAAGGAACTAAAGCAAACCAACAAGACTACTGTGGATCAATGGAACTAAAGCAAACTAACAAGACTACTGTGGATCAATGGAACTAAAGCAAACTAACAAGACTACTGTGGATCAAAGGAACTAAAGCAAACCAACAAGACTACTGTGGATCAAAGGACTAAAAAGACTACGGTAGATCATGATCCCATGGAGAGCAAAAGGATTTAAGATGGAACAAAAGAACTAAGAAGACTACTGTGGATCAAAGCAACTAAAATGGCTACGGTGGATCAAATAAAATAAATTGAACTAAAAAAACCATGGTGGATCAGGATCCCATAGAGAGCAAAAATATATAAGGTGGATTAAAGGAACTGAATTTCGGTAAAGGGATTAAAATGGATTTACGGTGCTTCTGGTGAATAAAGAGAACTGATGTGGATGAAAGGGATTAAGATCTCTTTGCGAGAGAAAATGACCGTCGACGACATCTGTAAGCATTACCGTTAGAATGCAAATTGCCACCCCTTTTTCGACTCCGTTTATGACTTCCGTAAAAACGCGACGGAACAGCGAATTTGTGTTTAGAATGAAGCCGTAAATCAGGCGAATATCTCCTCGTTAATCGCCCCGCTGTTCGTCTCTAAATTGTCTCTATTTTCAGTCCAGTTCTTCGGAGAATCAAGAGTTAATCTCATAAAACAGTTCCATAAATTTAAAGAGAGGAGTTACCGGTCCGAGGATAACATGTTATGCTCCCGGACGCTTTCCATCAGTAGGAGGAGGAGGAAGAGGAGAAGAAACAAACAGCTTATATGAGGAGGTAGTGGAGGAAGAAGAAGAAGAGGAGGAGGAAGTGGCGAAAAAAATCACGAATTTGTAGGAGGAAGAAGAGGAGGCAAAACAAACAGCATCGTGAGTAAGCTTGGATGCTGGTTGCCAAGGGAAACGGGAACTTGCAGCTTGTCTACATCAGCTGTGGCCTGGGATGCTGTAGATTATAGAGCTGTGCATTAAATGGAGAGTTGCTGTCAAGTCTCATGTTCCATTTCCTTGCTCAATAAAGTGCTTTCAACCGTAATGAGACATTCTGTTATGTCCCCTCACTCACTCATAGAGCTGTCTGCTACAGGGACATCCATGCTTTCTGTTTTTATATATATATATACAATTCCAACTATTGAATATCAATTTTGGGGGATGGAAACGATCTTCCGTGTTTGGAGGAATGTTTCGATTTGAAACTAGGGACTCTCCAGAGAATGTAAGTTGGATTCTTTTGGGTTGTTTTACCTCTATGTGGGAGCGGGGGTGGCTCAGTCGGTAGCGCGCCAGGTTCGTAATCTGTAGTTTCCAGGTTCGAGTCTCAGCTGGGTCAGCGTTGAGATTTATCTCCGCAAAATTTTCCGCCCTGCCCACGGTCAGTAGGGGACACCGTCCGTCTGATGGGACGTTAAGCCGTGGCTCCGTGTGTGGGAGAGAGCCATACCCTGTGCACGTAATAGAATACACTGGATGGCCTTGACGGGAGGCTACTATCTGTTTCCTAACACAGTGAGCTCAAGGGGCGGGGGTGGCTGAGTCGGTAGCACGCCAGGCTCGTAATCTGTAGTTCCCAGGTTCGAGTTCCAGCTGGGTCAGCGTTGAGATTTATCTCCGCAAAATTCCCCGCCCTGCCCACGGTTAGTAGGGGACACCGATAGGCTTGGAAAGGTCGCCGTCCGTCGGATGGGACGTTAAGCCGTGGCCCAGTGTGCGGGAGAGCCATACCCTGTGCACGTTAAAGAACACGCTGGATGGCCTTGACGGGAGGCTACCATCTGTCTCCCAACAGCTGTTCCAGTGGGTCCCCTCCCCCAACCTTCTCTGAGCCTTCGGGGTCCATGTGACCTGGCCATTTAGCCCATGGTGTGCAAAAAAGTGCCGCTCAGAGGTAAAACAACCCAACCCAACCTCTATGTTGGGCGGGGATTGTTTCAGTTGGTTGTGCACCAAACTCGTAATCTGCTGTTCCCTGGTTCGAGTCTCAACGGACAATTTTCTCCGTTAAACTACCCATCCTTCCCTCGGTGAGAAATGGGAACACCGATGGGATTTGGAAGTCCGCCATGCGTCGGATGACACGCTAAGCCTTGGTTCTGTGTGCAGGAGAGCCATACCCTGTTGTGCATGTTAAAGAATACGCTGGATAACCTTGATGGGATACTTCCATCTGTCTGTAATAGCTGTCCAAGTTAGTACCAAGTAGTCACCTAACTAGACAGCTGTTAGGAGACAGATGGTAGCCTCCCGTCAAGGCCATCCAGACCTTGACGGCCTTGACGGGAGCCATCGAACCTTATCGAACCATCGAACCTTATCGAACCCAAACCAATTTTTGGGTCCAAATTTGGGTCAAACCAATTTTGGGTTCGATAGTTTTACCTCTGAGAGGTATTTTTTGCACACATTGGGTTATGTGTCAGGCACAAAGACCCTGAGGTCTCAGAGATGGTTGGAGAAGGGTTGCCACTAGACAGCTGCTAGGAGACAGATGGTAATCTATCAAGGTTCTCCAGTGTGTGCAGAGGGTATGGCTCTCCTGCACACGGGCCATGGCTTAACGTTCCATCCGACAGGTGGCCTTTCCAAGCTCATCGGTGTCCCCTATTGACCTAGGCCAGGACGGGAAGTTATCTCGGAGATAAATCTCGACCCTGGCACAGGCGGGATTCGAACCTGGACACTGCAGATTACGAACTTGGCACGCTACACACTGGGCCACCCCAGCTCCGTCATATCAAGGAAACTTTGAAAGTTTCTGAGCTACCATCACACTCCCACGGTCAATAGGGGACACCGATGGGCTTGGAAAGGCCGCCGTCCGTCGGATGGGACGTTAAACCGTGATTCCGTGTGTGGGAGAGCCATACCTTGTGCACGTTAAAGAACACGCTGGATGGCCTGGACGGGAGGCTTATCATCTGTCTCCCAACAGCTGTTCCAGTGGGTCCCCTCCCCCAACCTTCTCTGAGACTTCGGGGTCCTTGTGACCTGGCCATTTAGCCCATGGTGTGCAAAGAAGTGCCGCTCAGAGGTAAAACAACCCAAGTCAACCCAACCATTGCACTTTATACACCTGAGAGGCCAAAAGTCATGGGAATAGCAGTTAAAGTAGAGCTAACTGTACTCGTAACCGATGCATTGGAGATTAACCGAAGAATGGCGCTGCAGTAGCCTACAAACCCAACATTCATTTCGGAGTAGTTGTTAATTCATTGTGGCTGCACGTCGTGAGTCGTCTGAACGTGGCTTGATCGTCAATGCCAGAAGGATGGGTCGTGCAATATCGAAGATCGTGCAGGAATTCGGTTTTCCCAGGTCTACAGTGTCAAGAGTTTATCGTCAGTATTCTATTGATGACATTTGCACACACGTAAACCAGCGAATGGGACGGCCACGTGCAATTGACGAACGGAACTCGCGTCGGCTGTCACGAATGGTAACGACCGACAGACTGGATACAGTGCATGAAATCACTGCCAATTTGAAGGTGGGCCAAACACAAAACGATTCTGAAAGGACTGTCCGTCGCCATCTGCACTCCATCGGATCTGGTAGTCGATTTTGGTTTGGTTTGTTTTACCTCTGAGCGGCACTTTTGTGCACACCATGGGCTAAATGGCCAGGTCACATGAACCCCGAAGGCTCAGAGAAGGTTGGGGGAGGGGACCCACTGGAACAGCTGTTGAGAGACAGATGGTAGCCCCCCGTCAAGGCCATCCAGCGTGTTCTTTAACGTGCACAGGGTATGGCTCTCTCCCGCACACGGGGCCACGGCTTAACGTCCCATCCGACGGACGGTGGCCTTTCCAAGCCCATCGGTGTCCCCTACTGACCGTGGGCAGAGCGGGGAATTTTGCGGAGATAAATCTCAACGCTGACCCAGCTGGGACTCGAACCTGGGAACTACAGATTACGAGCTTGCCGCGCTACCGACTGAGCCACCCCCGCCCCTTTGGTAGTCGAAGAACCACTCTTGTTCTATTGCTTATACGCCGTCACAGAGCTCAACGACTGGAATGGGCCCGAAGACATCGAAATTGGACAGTAGAACAGTGGCTTCGGGTAGCATGGTCCGATGAATCTAGGTTCCACTTGTTTCACTCTGACGGGCACGTTAGAGTGTGGCGTAGACCCCGTGAAGCCATGGACCCTTCCTATCTGCAAGGTACTGTTCAGGCTGGAGGTGGCTCTGTGATGGTGTGGGGCGTATTCACGTGGTCTACATAGGGCTCTCTCTTCTGTTTGGGGGGCGATGGTGGCTCAGTCGGTAGCGCGCCAGGCTCGTAATCTGTAGTTCCCAGGTTCGAATACCAGCTGGGTCAGCGTTGAGATTTATCTCCGCAAAATTCCCCGCCCTGCCCACGGTCAGTAGGGGACACCGATGGGCTTGGAAAGGCCGCCGTCCGTCGGATGGGACGTTAAGCCGTGGTCCCGTGTGCGAGAGCCATACCCTGTGCACGTTAAAGAACACGCTGGATGGCCTTGACGGGAGGCTACCATCTGTCTCACAACAGCTGTTCCAGTGGGTCCCCTCCCCCAACCTTCTCTGAGACTTCGGGGTCCATGTGACCTGGCCATTTAGCCCATGGTGTGCAAAAAAGTGCCGCTCAGAGGTAAAACAACCCAAACAACCCCGTGTGCGGGAGAGCCATACCCTGTGCACGTTAAAGAACACGCTGGATGGCCTTGACGGGAGGCTACCATCTGTCTCCCAACAGCTGTTCCAGTGGGTCCCCTCCCCCAACCTTCTCTGAGACTTCGGGGTCCATGTGACCTGGCCATTTAGCCCATGGTGTGCAAAAAACTGCCGCTCAGAGGTAAAACAACCCAAACAACCCCGTGTGCGGGAGAGCCATACCCTGTGCACGTTAAAGAACACGCTGGATGGCCTTGACGGGAGGCTACCATCTGTCTCCCAACAGCTGTTCCAGTGGGTCCCCTCCCCCAACCTTCTCTGAGGCTTCGGGGTCCATGTGACCTGGACATTTAGCCCATGGTGTGCAAAAAAGTGCCGCTCAGAGGTAAAACAACCCAAACAACCCCGTGTGCGGGAGAGCCATACCCTGTGCACGTTAAAGAACACGCTGGATGGCCTTGACGGGAGGCTACCATCTGTCTCCCAACAGCTGTTCCAGTGGGTCCCCTCCCCCAACCTTCTCTGAGACTTCGGGGTCCATGTGACCTGGCCATTTAGCCCATGATGTGCAAAAAAGTGCCGCTCAGAGGTAAAATAACCCAAACAACTCCGTGTGCGGGAGAGCCATACCCTGTGCACGTTAAAGAACACGCTGGATGGCCTTGACGGGAGGCTACCATCTGTCTCCCAACAGCTGTTCCAGTGGGTCCCCTCACCCAACCTCCTCTGAGCCTTCGGGGTCCATGTGACCTGGCCATTTAGCCCATGATGTGCAAAAAAGTGCCGCTCAGAGGTAAAACAACCCAACGTTAAAGAACACGCTGGATGGCCTTGACGGGAGGCTACCGTCTCCCAACAGCTGTTCCAGTGGGTCCCCTCCCCCAACCTTCTCTGAGCCTTCGGGGTCCATGTGACCTGGCCATTTAGCCCATGATGTGCAAAAAAAGTGCCGCTCAGAGGTAAAACAACCCAACGTTAAAGAACACGCTGGATGGCCTTGACGGGAGGCTACCGTCTCCCAACAGCTGTTCCAGTGGGTCCCCTCCCCCAACCTTCTCTGAGCCTTCGGGGTCCATGTGACCTGGCCATTTAGCCCATGATGTGCAAAAAAGTGCCGCTCAGAGGTAAAACAACCCAACGTTAAAGAACACGCTGGATGGCCTTGACGGGAGGCTACCGTCTCCCAACAGCTGTTCCAGTGGGTCCCCTCCCCCAACCTTCTCTGAGCCTTCGGGGTCCATGTGACCTGGCCATTTAGCCCATGATGTGCAAAAAAAGTGCCGCTCAGAGGTAAAACAACCCAACGTTAAAGAACACGCTGGATGGCCTTGACGGGAGGCTACCGTCTCCCAACAGCTGTTCCAGTGGGTCCCCTCCCCCAACCTTCTCTGAGCCTTCGGGGTCCATGTGACCTGGCCATTTAGCCCATGATGTGCAAAAAAGTGCCGCTCAGAGGTAAAACAACCCAACGTTAAAGAACACGCTGGATGGCCTTGACGGGAGGCTACCGTCTCCCAACAGCTGTTCCAGTGGGTCCCCTCCCACAACCTTCTCTGAGCCTTCGGGGTCCATGTGACCTGGCCATTTAGCCCATGATGTTCAAAAAAAGTGCCGCTCAGAGGTAAAACAACCCAACGTTAAAGAACACGCTGGATGGCCTTGACGGGAGGCTACCGTCTCCCAACAGCTGTTCCAGTGGGTCCCCTCCCCCAACCTTCTCTGAGCCTTCGGGGTCCATGTGACCTGGCCATTTAGCCCATGATGTGCAAAAAAAGTGCCGCTCAGAGGTAAAACAACCCAACCGAAATCCCATCATTATTTTTCTAGCATAATTTATAGCCTTCTGTTTATACTACCACTACACCAATTATTTTCGGAATAAAAATTATCGAAAAAAGTTCTGGTCCTTAATTATTTCTCCCCTCGATATTTTTAAAAAAAATCCTATACCATCTTCCATGACTCAAACAATAAAACTGGAAAAAAAAAGTGTGCAGGAGGATATAACAATTGAGAGTTCCCATGAATGTAATCTGAAAATAACTCAAGCGAAGACTTATGCAAATTCTTCAATGGCGAATTCTCAGGACTTTATTATTACATATTAGAATTTTCCCTCTCTGAGAAGATAAAGAACTTGGAGTGCGAATGAAGATAAATTAGCTGACAGCAATTGTACATCAAAGAGACGGCAGAAGGTTGCTAAGTGCCTCTTGCTTCCTCAGAGTGAACTTACTAATGATCTGGATTGTGTCCCTCTAATGAAAAAGCTGATATAAATTCTGTACATTAACAAAACTTCAGACAACGAAAAGCCGGTAGTTATTATAGTTGAGTTCTAAGAATAAATACCGGAATAATTTAAACATTGTTATTTAAAATACAGGATCTCATGATACGTATTATATGTGTGTTTCTAATATTAAGTATTTTAGAGGGCGAGGTTGGATTGTTTTACCTCTGAGCGGCACTTTTTTGCACACCATGGGCTAAATGGCCAGGTCACATGGACCCCGAAGGCTCAGAGATGGTTGGGGAGGGGACCCACTGAAACAGCTGTTGGGAGACACATGGTAGCCTCCCGTCAAGGCCATCCAGCGTGTTCTTTAACGTTGGGTTGTTTTACCTCTGAGCGGCACTTTTTTGCACACCATGGGCTAAATGGCCAGGTCACATGGACCCCGAAGGCTCAGAGAAGGTTGGGGGAGGGGACCCACTGGAACAGCTGTTGGGAGACAGATGGTAGCCTCCCGACAAGGCCATCCAGCGTGTTCTTTAACGTTGGGTTGTTTTACCTCTGAGCGGCACCTTTTTGCACACCATGGGCTAAATGGCCAGGTCACATGGACCCCGAAGGCTCAGAGAAGGTTGGGGGAGGGGACCCACTGGAACAGCTGTTGAGAGACAGATGGTAGCCTCCCGTCAAGGCCATCCAGCGTGTTCTCTAACGTTGGGTTGTTTTACCTCTGAGCTGCACTTTTTTGCACACATTGGGCTAAATGGCCAGGTCACATGGATCCCGAAGGCTCAGAGGTGATTGGAGGAGGGGACCCACTGGAACAGCTGTTGGGAGACAGACGGTAGCCTCCCGTCAAGGCCATCCACCGTGTTCTTTAACGTGCACAGGGTATGGTTCTCCCGCACACGGGGCCACGGCTTAACGTCCCATCCGACGGACGACTGCCTTTCGAAGCCCATCGGTGTCCCCTGCTGACCGTGGGCAGGGCGGGTAATTTTGCGGAGATAAAACTCAACTTTGACACAGCTGGGACTCGAACCTGGGAACTACAGATTACGAGCCTGGCGCGCTACCGACTGAGCCACCCTGCCACAGAGCGGCGAGGATTCAGTATTCTAGAGGGCCAGTTGGTAGTACGTCAGATTCGAAATCTGAAATTCCCAAATTCGAGTCCCGTTTGGGCTAACGTTGAGATTTAACTAACTTAAACTACCATAAATCCCCAGCGGTAGATGGCGTAGCCCTGTGGATTTATGTAGTATTATTATGTTACTGAGTCGTATGTGAGAGTTGGTAAGGCTTGTTGCAATTGGTTTAGCATTGCGTCTGGTGTTCGACAAGGGTGCATTTTGTCTCCTTTTCTCTTTAGCTTGGTTATTGATTATGTTATGCGAAATTCACTTCAAGGGAAAGATTTTGGCCTTAAATGGACTGGAGATACTAAAATTTCTGATTTAGATGATGCTGATGATTTAGCCCTTTTGGCAAATGATGTTGATGAGATGAACTCTTTCATTCGAGCTGTTGATGAAACTGGTACTAGAGTAGGTTTGGTTATAAACAGAGAGAAAACTAAAGTGATGAAAATTGGTCAGGCAGTTATTTTAATTCTGAATGGTTGCAGTCTTGAGCAGGTGTCACAGTTTAATTACCTTGGGAGCTACGTAACTGATACTGGTGATGTGCGGCATGAGATTAATAGACGAATAGGGATTGCTACCGGGACTTTTAAGAATCTATGGAGAGTGTGGAGAAATAGGTGTATACACCTAAAAACGAAAATTAGACTGTATAATAGTTTGGTTCTTTCTAGGGTTAGTTATGGTAGTGAAACTTGGACACTTTGTAAACAAGATAACAGGAAACTAGATGCTTTTGATTCTAGATGCTTACGCAGTATCTTGGGTATTAGGTGGTTCAACTTTGTAACTAATGATGAGGTTAGGCAAAGGAGTTTGCAACCTCCTTTAAGCAGTATATTGTGCAGAGAGAGACTCCGTTGTTTTGGCCATGTTGCCCGTATGAATAATTATAGATTGGCGAATAGGGTTATGAACAGTGTGCCTAAAGGCCTCAGAAAGAAGGGGAGACCTAGGATGCGGTGGGCAGACAATGTCAAACAGGACCTTGTTAGAATTGGTGTGCAGTGGCCAGATGCAGTAGATGTAGCTCAGGACAGACATGCTTGGAGAATTAAACTGAGCGGTCTGGTTGGACCTCCGTAGCCCATGGCTGCTTGAGGATGATGATGACGATGAACAACTGATAACAGAAAAATATCATACTGAACAATCAGAACAGATAATCGCATACTTAGCAATTGCAAACAGAAAATCTGATGATTAACAATTTGAACAGATGATCTCATGCTGAACAATTGGGAATAGATAATACTCGTACTGATCAATTAGAACAGTTAATCTCCTACTGGGTTGGGTTGTTTTACCTCTGAGCGGCACTTTTTTTGCACACCATGGGCTAAATGGCCAGGTCACATAGACCCCGAAGGCTCAGAGAAGTTTGGGGGAGGGGATCCACTGGAACAGCTGTTGGGAGACAGATGGTAGCCTTCCGTCAAGGCCATCCAGCGTGTTCTTTAACGTGCACAGGGTATGGCTCTCCCGCACACGGGACCACGGCTTAACGTCCCATCCGATGGACGGCGACCTTTCCAAGTCCATTGGTGTCCCCTACTGACCGTGGGCAGGGCGGGGAATTTTGCGGAGATAAATCTCAACGCTGACCCAGCCGGGACTCGAACCTGGGAACTACAGATTACGAGCCTGGCGCGCTACCGACTGAGCCACCCCCGCCCCTAATCTCCTACTGAATAATTGATAAAAGAAAATTATTTTACTGAACAGTTGAAAACAGGAAAATCTGATGATTAAGAATTAGAAGAAATAATTTGATACCGAACAATTGAAAAGAGAAAATCTGATGATTAACAATTTAGAACAGAAAATTTCACAAATGAACAGTTAGAGCATCAGCTGTTGAGATAGCACTAAATTTAATAGCCGCAACTGTTAAAAATATCGTAAAGTGCGAATTGATTAAGAAATTTTGTCTGGAAATGATATTTGTGAATTAATTTCGTTATTGAGTGGATGGAAACGTGTCCACTTCACATTACAAAACCAGAATTTCTTAGTGTCCTTCAAATGAAACCTGCCCCAATTGTTTTGAAACTACTTTTGCTTAAATATGTAGAACAACAAAATTATAAATTACCCTGTCATTACTAGCAGTTGGAAAGGAAATCAGACACACAGCTGTCTTTCTGTACAATATTCCCAAACTAATACCCTAAATGGTATACCTACCACGACAATAGCCCTCAGAAGTTTACAAGGTAGTCCTAGAGTTAACGCTAATCTGTTGTAATTAGTTTATTTTGAGTGAAATGTTATTAGATTAAAATGATTCATGATGTGGAGCAGTACTCATCCCATATTTGAACACGTTAATGAATCTCGTGGGAATTTTATGATCATTCATATTTCACAGGAGATTTCTCGATCAAAATGGGAAAAGGATCCTAGTTTGGTAGAATAGCTAGCTGACAATAATACAAGTCAAGTTGTTGATAAAGAAAAATACCATTCCTACGTTGGGTTGTTTTACCTCTGAGAGGTACTATATTTGACCACAGTGAGCTCAAGGGGCGGGGGTGGCTGAGTCGGTAGCGCGCCAGGCTCGTAATCTGTAGTTCCCAGGTTCGAGTCCCAGCTGCGTCAGCGTTGAGATTTATCTCCGCAAAATTCCCCGCCCTGCCCACGGTTAGTAGGGGACACCGATAGGCTTGGAAAGGTCGCCGTCCGTCGGATGGGACGTTAAGCCGTGGCTCCGTGTGCGGGAGAGCCATACCCTGTGCACGTTAAAGAACACGCTGGATGGCCTTGACGGGAGGCTACCATCTGTCTCCCAACAGCTGTTCCAGTGGGTCCCCTCCCCCAACCTTCTCTGAGCCTTCGGGGTCCATGTGACCTGGCCATTTAGCCCATGGTGTGCAAAAAAGTGCCGCTCAGAGGTAAAACAACCCATTCCTACGTTGGGTTGTTTTACCTCTGAGCGGTACTATATTTGACCACAGTGAGCTCAATGGCAAGGTCACAAAGACCCTAAAGGCTCAGAGAAGGTTAGAAGAAAGGGATTCACTAGACAGCTCCAAGGAGATAGATGGTCATCCAGCTTGTTCTTTAATGTGCACAGAATATGGCTTTCCTGCATAAGGTGTCACGACTTAATATCCCATGCGATGGATGGCGGCCTTTTCAAGCCCATCGGTGTACCCTTTCTGACCGAGAGCAGAACGAGAGTTTTGCGGAAATAAATCTGAACGCTGGCCCAGGTAGGATTCGAACCTGGGAATTGCAGATTACGAGCCTGGCGCGCTACCGACTGAGCCAACCCCACTCCACTATCAATGAATCTCTTTGTTGCGATCTTATGCAACCACGACAATTCCCGGTTCCGCTTGTACAGCACTACCTGGTTATGAAGAGCCGTGCTTATCTAGAGCCGGGGGCAAGGAATACGCCCTATAGGCGCACCTCAACCCCAGCCTCACATGGCAGCAGTCCTATAGAAGGAAAGCTGACCACCGGAAGAAACGTTGCTTTAATCTATTCCCCGGTTAACCATGAACAAGGATATATAGATCCAAGTTCGATCGGCGTCCGGGGTGGAGACTCTTAGTAAGACCCAGACTTTTTGGACAGCTCGTGCCTACAAGGCGGGTTCAGACCTTTCGGCAGAGCCGTCGAACAGACCACACAAGTCTCCTGAGAGGTGAGGTCTCAGACGCCGTCACCATCCGACCGGCAATCAAGCCGGCCAGCAGCATCTTCAACCTCGGTTGGCCTTAGCCATGTCCAACCGAGACACCAATCCGGTCGGCACAGCCTTCAGCCGGGTTGCTGGGCCCTAGGCCCCCCCACCACGACAAGGTGGTCCCCTATCAGGGGGGCCACTCCACTATCAGAAGGGATATGTTATTTTTCGAATTCAGGCCTGGGCAAACTTTTTAGTTGCAGGGCCACACTGGAAACTGAAACGAAAGGACAGGCCAAACAAACAACGAAAGAACTATGTGGTCCAATAATCTTTGAACTCGATTTCTCAAGATCTCCGCAAAATTTCCCTCGCCTTGCCCACGGTCAGTAGGGGACACCGATGGGCTTGAAAAGGCCGCCGTCCGTCGGACGGGACGTTAAGCCGTGGCCCCGTGTGCGGGAGAGCCATACTCTGTGCACGTTAAAGAACACGCTGGATGGCCTTGACGGGGGGCTACGATCTGTCTCCCAACAGCTGTTCCAGTGGGTCCCCTCCCCCAACCTTCTCTGAGCCTTCGGGGTCCATGTGATCTGGCCATTTAGCCCATGGTGTGCAAAAAAGTGCCGCTCAGAGGTAAAACAACTCAACGTTAAAGAACACGCTGGATGGCCTTGACGGGAGGCTACCATCTGTCTCCCAACAGCTGTTTCAGTGGGTCCGCTCCCCCAACCTTCTCTGAGCCTTCGGGGTCCTTGTGACCTGGCCATTTAGCCCATGGTGTGCAAAAAAGTGCCGCTCAGAGGTAAAACAACCCAACGTTAAAGAACACGCTGGATGGCCTTGACGGGAGGCTACCATCTGTCTCCCAACAGCTGTTCCAGTGGGTCCCCTCCCCCAACCTTCTCTGAGCCTTCGGGGTCCTTGTGACCTGGCCATTTAGCCCATGGTGTGCAAAAAAGTGCCGCTCAGAGGTAAAACAACCCAACGTTAAAGAACACGCTGGATGGCCTTGACGGGAGGCTACCATCTGTCTCCCAACAGCTGTTCCAGTGGGTCCCCTCCCCCAACCTTCTCTGAGCCTTCGGGGTCCATGTGACCTGGCCATTTAGCCCATGGTGTGCAAAAAAGTGCCGCTCAGAGGTAAAACAACCCATTCCTACGTTGGGTTGTTTTACCTCTGAGCGGTACTATATTTGACCACAGTGAGCTCAATGGCAAGGTCACAAAGACCCTAAAGGCTCAGAGAAGGTTAGAAGAAAGGGATTCACTAGACAGCTCCAAGGAGATAGATGGTCATCCAGCTTGTTCTTTAATGTGCACAGAATATGGCTTTCCTGCATAAGGTGTCACGACTTAATATCCCATGCGATGGATGGCGGCCTTTTCAAGCCCATCGGTGTACCCTTTCTGACCGAGAGCAGAACGAGAGTTTTGCGGAAATAAATCTGAACGCTGGCCCAGGTAGGATTCGAACCTGGGAATTGCAGATTACGAGCCTGGCGCGCTACCGACTGAGCCAACCCCACTCCACTATCAATGAATCTCTTTGTTGCGATCTTATGCAACCACGACAATTCCCGGTTCCGCTTGTACAGCACTACCTGGTTATGAAGAGCCGTGCTTATCTAGAGCCGGGGGCAAGGAATACGCCCTATAGGCGCACCTCAACCCCAGCCTCACATGGCAGCAGTCCTATAGAAGGAAAGCTGACCACCGGAAGAAACGTTGCTTTAATCTATTCCCCGGTTAACCATGAACAAGGATATATAGATCCAAGTTCGATCGGCGTCCGGGGTGGAGACTCTTAGTAAGACCCAGACTTTTTGGACAGCTCGTGCCTACAAGGCGGGTTCAGACCTTTCGGCAGAGCCGTCGAACAGACCACACAAGTCTCCTGAGAGGTGAGGTCTCAGACGCCGTCACCATCCGACCGGCAATCAAGCCGGCCAGCAGCATCTTCAACCTCGGTTGGCCTTAGCCATGTCCAACCGAGACACCAATCCGGTCGGCACAGCCTTCAGCCGGGTTGCTGGGCCCTAGGCCCCCCCACCACGACAAGGTGGTCCCCTATCAGGGGGGCCACTCCACTATCAGAAGGGATATGTTATTTTTCGAATTCAGGCCTGGGCAAACTTTTTAGTTGCAGGGCCACACTGGAAACTGAAACGAAAGGACAGGCCAAACAAACAACGAAAGAACTATGTGGTCCAATAATCTTTGAACTCGATTTCTCAAGATCTCCGCAAAATTTCCCTCGCCTTGCCCACGGTCAGTAGGGGACACCGATGGGCTTGAAAAGGCCGCCGTCCGTCGGACGGGACGTTAAGCCGTGGCCCCGTGTGCGGGAGAGCCATACTCTGTGCACGTTAAAGAACACGCTGGATGGCCTTGACGGGGGGCTACGATCTGTCTCCCAACAGCTGTTCCAGTGGGTCCCCTCCCCCAACCTTCTCTGAGCCTTCGGGGTCCATGTGATCTGGCCATTTAGCCCATGGTGTGCAAAAAAGTGCCGCTCAGAGGTAAAACAACTCAACGTTAAAGAACACGCTGGATGGCCTTGACGGGAGGCTACCATCTGTCTCCCAACAGCTGTTTCAGTGGGTCCGCTCCCCCAACCTTCTCTGAGCCTTCGGGGTCCTTGTGACCTGGCCATTTAGCCCATGGTGTGCAAAAAAGTGCCGCTCAGAGGTAAAACAACCCAACGTTAAAGAACACGCTGGATGGCCTTGACGGGAGGCTACCATCTGTCTCCCAACAGCTGTTCCAGTGGGTCCCCTCCCCCAACCTTCTCTGAGCCTTCGGGGTCCTTGTGACCTGGCCATTTAGCCCATGGTGTGCAAAAAAGTGCCGCTCAGAGGTAAAACAACCCAACGTTAAAGAACACGCTGGATGGCCTTGACGGGAGGCTACCATCTGTCTCCCAACAGCTGTTCCAGTGGGTCCCCTCCCCCAACCTTCTCTGAGCCTTCGGAGTCCTTGTGACCTTGCCATTTAGCCCATGGTGTGCAAAAAAGTGCCGCTCGGAGGTAAATCCAATCCAATCCAACGATTTCTCAAGTCACAAAAGATCCAGCCGATCATCAATTTGTATGTTCTCGGAATTTAACTTCCGGCTTATTTTTTGATCGGTGAAATTGCTGATAATTGGACGGAGTAAGGTTTTAATGTTGGAAGGTTCCAGCCCGTCGAAAATAAAAAAAAAAAAACCCTCGAAGAGTCTGAAACACAACTATTGGACATTATCTGAGATTTGATGTTAAGAGAATTCCTCCGAAACGCTAATTGAGTTTTGGCTGAAGAAAAGGTTATGTTGCACTTTGTGACATCGCAATTCATCATCTGATTCCATTTGCTCTTAGGAAGCTTTGAGAGAGGATGATCACCATTTGCGGTTACGGAAATGGGTTCCCAATAAACCTAACCTCGAATGGGGTCTTTGGATTCCGATGACGAACATTGCGAAATGCCCAAATGGGCTCACTGGAATTAATACTTGATGTGTGCTACATTTTATTTGAAAGGACCGTAGTAATGATATGTGCAATATTTAATGTCAATTACTAATGATTGATTTGATGTGATTATGATGAGTATTATTTTGTGAAAGAGTAATAGTTAAAAATATGTGGAAGATTTTTATGTGAAAGAGTAATAGTTAAAAATATGTGGAAGAATTTTATGTGAAAGAGTAATTGTTAAAGATATGTGGAAGATTTTTATGTGAAAGAGTAATAGTTAAAAATATGTGGAAGAATTTTATGTGAAAGAGTAATTGTTAAAGATATGTGGAAGATTTTTATGTGAATAGTAATAGTTAAAAATATGTAAAATTTTTTTAAGTGAAATAGTAATAGTTAAAAAATATGTGGGAAATTTTTTATGTGAAATAGCAATAGTTAAAAATATGTGGAAAATTTTTATGTGAAAGAGTAATTATAATTAACGATATGTGGAAATTTTTTGTGAAAGAGTAATAGTTAACGATATGTGTAAAATTTTATGTGAAAAAGTAATAGTTAACGATGTGTGTAAAATTTTATGTGAAACAGTAATAGTTAACGACATGTAGAAAATTTTGTGTGAAACAGTAATAGTTAACGACATGTAGAAAATTTTGTGTGAAACATTAATAGTTAACGATATGTGGAAAAGTTTTATGTGAAAGAGTAATAATAATTAACGATATGTGGAAAATTTTATGTGAAAAAGTAATAGTTAACGATATGTGGAAAATTTTACATGAAAGAGTAATAGTTACGATATGTAGGAGATTTTAATTGAATGTAATAGTCAACGTTAAGTGGAAGATTTTATAGGAAACGATGTGCGACATTTAATATGAATTAAAAATGATTAACGATACATACGACATTTTACGTGAAATAGTAATAGTAAACGATATTAAGAACATAGTTAGCAACACTGATAACCTTAAAATTTCTGTTGTTCATTAGTGAAATAAAATTGTGTGTTGTTTTGAAAATGGTTACTTTTCAATTGGATTTATTATCATAATAAATCGCGTGGTACGATGGTCGATTAAATTGGTTCTGTCCGTAGCGCGTCAGGCTTGTAATCTGCACTTCCGAGGTTCGAGTCCCAACTGTCCTTGCGTTGAAATTTATCTCCGATAAACCTCTACCTTCGCTCATATGGGGGGACACCAGTGGACTTGGAGAGGCCGCCATCCGTCCGATGGAAACGTTAAGCCGTGATCCCATGTGCACTTTAAAGAATGCGCTGGACGGCCTTGATGGGACGGGGTGGCTCAGTCGGTAGCGCGCCAGGCTCGTAATCTGTAGTTCCCAGATTCGAGTCCCAGCTGGGTCAGCGTTGAGATTTATCTCCGCAAAATTCCCCGCCCTGCCCACGGTCAGTAGGGGACACCGATGGGCTTGGAAAGGCCGTCGTCCATCGGATGGGACGTTAAGCCATGGGACATTAATGCGGGAGAGTCGAACCCTGTGCACGTTAAAGAACACGCTGGATGGCCTTGACGGGAGGCTACCATCTGTCTCCCAACAACTGTTCCAGTGGGTCCCCTCCCCCAACCTTCTCTGAACCTTTGGGGTCCATGTGACCTGGCCATTTAGCCCATGGTGTGCAAAAAAGTGCCGCTCAGAGGTAAAACAACCCAAATCCTTACAGGTCTTCTCCATGGCGTATTAAATTGAAAATTATTATTATTCCTTAATTATTTAACAACAGCAATGCCAGTCTCAAGAAACTTATACAAAACTGAAGAATAGTGAAAGAATTCTTTACACAAAGTTCTAAAATACACACTTATTAAACACTTCGATAAAATACTTACGATAAAGTTCTAATTAACTTCTGAAGTCAATTTTTGTGGCTGGCATTGTTATCGCTAAATATTCAAACTTCCATAACTCATTAAATATTGAACGAATATTGTTGAAAATAGAGATATTGATTTATTTAATTGAGATGTTTCTCTGCTATCACATTTTTTTAAAACAAAATAACTTATTTTAGAAGTTATACAGCTTTGAAGTTAGCTTCCCATTGACTTAAAATAAGGATTTAACTTAATTTATGGAAACCTGTGTATTTTTTCCAGAACAATACAATAAGCAATGTCCTGTGTATTACATATGCTAATTAATTTTCACCATATACAGGGTGAATCTGAAAAAGTGGGCAAAACTTTACGGGTTGATAGAACGCAGCTATACGAGCAATATTCGTCATAGAATGTATGGTCGGAACGCAAGCGGTGAGAAGTTAAAAGGTAGTTTTCCACTGTCACATATAAAGAATGAACATAAGAAGGACAGGAGATACTTCAGAAAACATTTTATTAACAGGAATGTAATTGAGGTACATGGTCATATCCGCCATTTCGTGGTTAGTATAACCAGCCATCCTCTCGGCAATCCACGGTAGAAATGCCGTGGGTGCGAGGACCGACCCTTTTATACCATTTCCAACGCCACCTAGCGGCTCGCCGTTTGCGTTCCGACCATACATTCTATGACGAATATTGCTCGTATATCTGCGTTCTACCACCCCATAAAGTTTTGCCCACTTTTTCAGATTCACCCTGTATTTAAAACTGGCTTAACTATCAGCCTTGCCAAACCACAAGTTTTTCCCCTTGTTGATCCACAATACGGGGGGCGAGGGGTGGCTCAGTCGGTAGCGCGCCAGGCTCGCAATCTGTAGTTCCCAGGTTCGAGTCCCAGCTGGGTCAGCGTTGAGATTTATCTCCAGGAAGATTTATCTCCGCAAAATTCCCCGCCCTGCCCACGGTCAGTAGGGGACACCGATGGGCTTGGAAAGGCCGCCGTCCGTCGGATGGGACATTAAACCGTGGCCCCGTGTGCGGGAGAGCCATACTCTGTGCACGTTAAAGAACACGCTGGATGGCCTTGACAGGAGGCTACCATCTGTCTCCCAACATCTGTTCCAGTGGGTCCCCTCCCCCAACCTTCTCTGAGCCTTCAGGGTCCTTGTGACCTGGCCATTTAGCCCATGGTGTGCAAAAAAGTGCCGCTCAGAGGTAAAACAACCCAACCCTTCCCCAAACATTCTCTGAGCCCTAGGGGTCCTTGTGACCTGTGGCCATTTAATCCACTGTGTGCAAAAAAATGTCGCCCGGAATTAAAACAACTCAATAACAACAAAACAAAGAAAGCCATATCTGCATTTTTCATTTTATATTTTGTGTTTTTATTTAACAGAGAGTTCTATCGTTTTAACGAATTTTGAATTAACCAGGTTTTCAATAATTAGTATTTTTCTCCTTTGTTTTTTTTAATGCGAATTAACCAGATTTCACTATAATGCTCACGGACGTACCGAGAGGGCGATCAGGTAGGGGGCAAGTTCTCCCCCCCCCCCCCCCCCCCCCGAAAATCCTGTCGTCTTATACTAAATCACAAACTTTATCTGATTTGAAATCAGAATTGTTGTCTTTGTATAATTTTGTTTTAGCCCCATATTTTATGTCCGACACTAAAAATAGATTAAGAACTAAAAAATTTCATTCCATATAGAATACCTTCTTAACCTACCCTGTTCTGTGGACTATTTTAGTAATTGGTTTGTTTTACCTCTGAACGGCAGTTTTTTGCACACCATGGGCTAGGGCGGGGGTGGCTCAGTCGGTAGCGCGCCAGGCTCGTAATCTGTAGTTCCCAGGTTCGAGTCCCAGCTGGGTCAGCGTTGAGATTTATCTCTGCAAAATTCCCCGCCCTGCCCACGGTCAGAAGGGGACACCGATGGGCTTGGAAAGACCGCCGTCCGTCGGATGGGACGTTAAGCCGTGGCCCCGTGTGCGGGAGAGCCATACCCTGTGCACGTAAAAGAACACGCTGGATGGCCTTGACGGGAGGCTACCATCTGTCTCCCAACAGCTATTCCAGTGGGTCCCCTCCCCCAACCTTCTCTGAGCCTTCGGGGTCATTGTGACCTGGACATTTAGCCCATTGTGTGCAAAAAAGTGCCACTCAGAGGTAAAACCAACCCAACCCAACAACACCATGGGCTAAATGGCCAGGTCACATGGACCCCGAAGGCTCAGAGAAGGTTGGGGGAGGAGACCCACTGGAACAGCTGTTGAGAGACAGATGGTAGCCTCCCGTCAAGGCCATCCACCGTGTTCTTTAACGTGCACAGGGTATGGCTCTCCCGCACACGGGACCACGGCGTAACGTCCCATCCGACGGACGGCGGCCTTTCCAAGCCCATCGGTGTCCCCTACTGACCGTGGGCTGGACGGGGAGTTTTGTGGAGATAAATCTCAACGCTGACCCAGCTGGGACTCGAACCTGGGAACTACAGATTACGAGCCTGGCGCGCTACCGACTGAGCCACCCCCGCCCCACTAGTACATCAGTAGTAAAGAATCAGAGGATGTGTCCTTTAGACATGGAACTCATGAAATAATAAGCTGAAAACAATTGGTTCCCACTCATGGCAAAACCAGTTTTTTCAGCTTATTGTAGTATTATTTATTTTAAGATTAGACGATATACTTTTAGTTTAATTACATTTTCCTCGTCGTTTAATCGTAGTGTAAGCTTTGGTGTCCTTTTAAATTCGGTCTTTAACCCATTGTAAGGGGCGGGGGTGGCTCAGTCGGTAGCGCGCCAGGCTCGTAATCTGTAGTTCCCAGGTTCGAGTCCCAGCTGGGTCAGCGTTGAGATTTGTCTCCGCAAAACTCCCCGCCCTGCCCACGGTCAGTAGGGGACACCGATGGGCTTGGAAAGGCCTCCGTCCGTCGGATGGGACGTTAAGCCGTGGCCTCGTGTGCGGGAGAGCCGTACCCTGTGCACGTTAAAGAACACGCTGGATGGCCTTGACGGGAGACTACCATCTGTCTCCCAACAGCTGTTCCAGCGAGTCCCCTCCCCCAACCTTCTCTGAGCCTTCGGGGTCCATGTGACTTGGCCATTTAGCCCATGGTGTGCAAAAAAGTGCCGCTCAGAGGTAAAACAACCCAACCCACTCATGGCAAAATCAGTTTTTTCAGCTATTGTAGTATTATTTATTTTAAGATTAGACGATATAATTTAAACTTTAATTACATTTTCCTCGTCGTTTAATCGTAGTGTAAGCTTTGGTGTCGTTTTAAATTCGGTCTTTAACCCATTGTAAGGGGCGGGGGTGGCTCAGTCGGTAGCGCGCCAGGCTCGTAATCTGCAGTTCCCAGGTTCGAGTCCCAGCTGGGTTAGCGTTGAGATTTATCTCCGCAAGATTCCCCGCCCTTCCCACGGTCAGTAGGGGACACCGATGGACTTGGAAAGGCCGCCGTCCGTTGCGTGGGACGTTAAGTCGTGGCCCCGTGTGTGGGAGGGCCATACCCTGTGCACGTTAAAGAACATGCTGGATAGCATTGACGGGAGGCTACCATCTGTCTCCCAACAGCTGTTCCAGTGGGTCCCCTCCCCCAACCCTCTCTGAGCCTTCGGGTCCATGTGACGTGGCCATTTAGCCCATGGTGTGCTAAAAAGTGCCGCTCAGAGGTAAAACAACCCAAAGTTAAAAAACACGCTGGATATTCTTGGCGGGAGGCTACCATCTGTCTCCCAACAGCTGTTTCAGTGGGTCCCCTCCCGCAATCTTCTCTGAGCTTTCGGGGTCCTTGTGACCTGGCCATTTAGCCCATGATGTGCAAAAAAGTGCCGCTCAGAGGTAAAACAACCCAACCGATTGTAAATAGAAAAGAAAACGAAGTAACGTTAAAGGATTTGATTTCACCTAAACCAGCTTTTCAGTGTGGCCGGACCTCGCACGAGAGGTCCCTACGTACGTAGAGTTATTTCCCCTCTTAAATGAAATTAGGCTATTGCGTTAAAGTGAGACGGTCTTTGAAACATTTCAAGAAATGCGATCGTTTTTATACAAGAGGAAGAGAGTGGTTGGAAAAAAAAAGAGGAAAAAAGGACTGAAGGAATTTACCAATCGGATAGAAGCAGCATGTAGTGCAAAGCTATGTTGTTTAAAGACGTGACCCGAATATGAGATTGACGCTTAGTCGAAGGGCGATAAGGGGGGGGGGAGATTGAGAAGGAGGGAAGATTTTGATAGGGGGGAGGGATAAGTTCCGATGGAGGAAGAGCATTGACGATATCGGGTAAGGAAGGATATCGGCAGAAAGAAAGTTCCAAGCACCAAAAATGCTGGGAATCTGCGACTGCCAATGAACTCTTTGCTCAACTAAATTGAATTACTTTGGTGTGAAGACTGTGTTGTTTTATTCGGCGGATTTTTTTTTTTAATAAAGCTAAAGACAAAAAAGGAAATGAGGAGAATAAGAAGCATAATGATCGATGCAAAGATAAACTAAAATGCCATTAAATAGTTTTATGTTGGGTTGGGTTGTTTTACCTCTGAGCGGCACTTTTTTGCACACCATGGGCTAAATGGCCAGGTCACATGGATCCCGAAGGCTCAGAGAAGGTTGGGGGAGGGGACCCACTGGAACATCTGTTGGGAGACAGATGGTATCCTCCCGTCAAGGCCATCCCACGTGTTCTTTAACGTTGGGTTGTTTTACCTCTGAGCAGCGCTTTTTTGCACACCATGGGCTAAATGGCCAGGTCACATGGACCCCGAAGGCTCAGAGAAGGTTGGGGGAGGGGACCTACTGGAACATCTGTTGGGAGACAGATGGTAGCCTCCCGTCAAGGCCATCCAGCGTGTTCTTTAACGTGCACAGGGCATGGTTCTCCCACACACGGGGCCACGGCTTAACGTCCCATCCGACGGACGACGGCCTTTCCAAGCCATCGGTGTCCCCTACTGACCGTGGGCAGGGCGGGGAATTTTGCGGAGATAAATCTCAACGCTGACCCAGTTGGGACTCGAACCTGGGAACTACAGATTACGAGCCTGGAGCGCTACCGATTGAGCCACCCTCGCCCCAAATAGTTTTATGTGGTTGGCCACTTGGCATTTGGTAAGATTAGGAAATCTGACTGCATTTTATGTTTGAAATCCTGTTGAGGTGTTTTTTAAAAAAGCGGCCGTTCGTAGGGTGGATTGTTACAATTGTTTTAGCTCTGAGCGGCACTTGCTTTACACACAATGAACTAAATGGCCAGGTCACAAGGGCCCTTGGGTTGGGGGTGGCTCAGTCGGTAGCGCACCAGGCTCGTAATCTTTAGTTCCTAGATTCGAGTCCCAGCTGGGTCAGCGTTGAGATTTTTCTCCGCAAAATTCCCCGCCCTGCCCATGGTCAGTAGGGGGACACCGATGGGCTTGGAAAGGCCGCCGTCCGTCGGATGGGACGTTAAACCGTGGCGCTGTGTGCGGGAGAGCCATACCCTGTGCACGTTAAAGAACACGCTGGGTGGCCCTGACCGGAGGCTACCATCTGTCTCCCAACAGCTGTTCCAGTGGATCCCCTCCCCCAACCCTCTCTGAGCCTTCGGGGTCCTTGTGACCTGGCCATTTAGCCCATGGTTTGCAAAAAAGTGCCGCTCAGAGGTAAAACAACCCAACGTTAAAGAACACGCTGGATGGCCTTGACGGGAGACTACCATCTGTCTCCCAACAGTTGTTCTAGTGGGTCCCCTCCCCCAACCTTCTCTGAGCTTTCGGGGTCCATGTGACCTAGCCATTTAGCCCATGGTGTGCAAAAAAGTGCCGCTCAGAGGTAAAACAACCCAAAGCCAGATATTTTTTCTGAATTCTGTAATCAACCATAGTGTTCGGATATTTTCTGTGCGACTGTATATACAAAAATGACTTCACCACCCCGAAAAACAAAAGAAAATTTCTTCCATGTTTTTGACCAAACATTTTTTAGGAATAAACCTAAACGGCTTTTCCGATTTTTTATTAATCAATAACATGTATTATTTTAATATTTTTAATAAAGATCTTAAATTTATAAATAAGTAACCTTTTTTTGTATCTAATTAATTGCTCATTAGAAATGAAAGCTATTGTTTTTTAGAGAAATCTTTCCACGATAGTTTTTTTCTACATTTTCTCTTCAGGTTCCCAAGCCAAGATCTAAAACATTGCAAAGAATAAAACTTAAACTATTCCGTCAAAGAATTCATTATTTGAAACAATTCAAATCTACAAACATCTTGCACAGCCAAAAAAACATTCCAGAGATAGTACACTTAGAATCAACCCTGGCGATCGTGAATTACAGAAAAAAAAAAGTTAATAAAATTAACTTCACCAAAACTCTTCGAAGAATACAGAAAAATTGAATCATACAACAAAAGAAGCTCTGAAAGCAATCATGAGAAATTGTTCTCATCATGGTATTTCATTATCAACAGATCACTAGCAAAGACGCTTAATTCTGTTTCGGTCTCCAAGAGTGGCGGTTATGACCTTTCATTAATGGTGCCGGGTGTGGCCTGATGGTCGCAGATAACGGTTCGTATATATTGCAGTTCCTCCCCATTCATGTCAACCTTTTGTTTTTATTTCCTCCTTGAGAATCACTGTGTAATATCTTTTTCACTAATAGACCTTTTCCGAGTGTGGTTAGAGACTTCAGTTTCAGAGGAAAAAGCCAGAGGTATTGATTCGTCATGGCGGTAAAGTACGCCACTCCCAAACATTAGGTAGAGGATTGTTATGATTGTGACGGGTAAGTACAATTGAGTGTGAGGAGTTCCTTCATATAGAGATGTCAGGGAACTGAAGGTGGGGCATTTCAGATTAACGGTGGAACATTTATCTGTTTCGTTTGCCCTCATACGCAGTGCTTGACCTTTATGTACTCAGATGCCATTTTATTAGGTACAGTTCCATGTTATGTCAACAGTAACTCAGATACAGAACGAGGTGGGAGGGGCGGGGGTGGCTCAGTCGGTAGCGCGCCAGGCTTGTAATCTGTAGTTCCCAGGTTCGAGTCCCAGCTGGGTCAGCGTTGAGATTTATCTCCGCAAAATTCCCCGCCCTGCCCACGGTCAGTAGGGGACACCGATGGGCTTGGAAAGACCGCCGTCCGCCGGATGGGACGTTAAGCCGTGGCCCCGTGTGCGGGAGAGCCATACCCTGTGCACGTTGAAGAACACGCTGGATGGCCTTGACGGGAGGCTACCATCTGTCTCCCAACAGCTGTTCCAGTGGGTCCCCTCCTCCAACCTTCTCTGAGCCTTCGGGGTCCATGTGACCTGGCCATTTAGCCCATGGTGTGCAAAAAGGTGCCGGCAAAAAGGATAAAGATCTGAATTAAATCTGTTTAAATCTTGATTTCCAGTAATATGAAAAGTAATATGGAAAAGTAAGATGGAAATATATAAAGTAATATGGAAAGCTCAAACAATCTTCGTGTCACGTGACACGAAGATTGCCAGATCACTGATTTCTAAAAAAAAGTTGCCAGATATTTTTTTTCTGAATTCTGTAATCAACCATAAGTGTTCCGATGCTTTTTTGAGCGACTATACTATATAATGTTTACTATCAAAGGTTATTTTAAATGAAAAAGATGTTTCATAAAAAAATACATTTGTTAAATAAATAATTGCATTTTACTGCATAAATAAATATTATTAAATGCTACATAAACAAGCAAATAAATGCAATTACTAATTGTTGCATAAATACCAAAATAAATGCATTTTCCAAATACTGCATAAATACAATTACTAAATGCCGCCTGCATGAATAAATAAATGCAACTGCTAAATAAATAAAAATAAATAGATGCAATATGAATACATATATTTGCAGGTATATGCACATACCTATAACACGTAACACATTCAAATTAATCGGCTCCGTTGTTCGTCTTTTGGTTGTTCATTGAGTTTTGAGGCACGAGATCTCACGAACCACCGAAGTCTGTAACTCTTATTTAAAGTCTGAATTAGCCATTAAAGACATTCATTAGTGCCATTTCAGAAACACGTTTCGAATGAATAAACTCCAAGTAAAAGTTTGGCAACCAATGCAACAACTTAGCAAAGACTTCTAAACGTGGGACTCGAAGTTTAGAAAACGTGAATGCCCTAAAAAAAGTGTTTCTTTTCAGTTTGATGAGAATGTTTTTGTACAAAATATGACGCCTAAAGAGAGGCAAGGTGAGGAGAGAATGTAGAAAGAGAGCTGGTAATGGGAAAAGGAAGAAGAGTCCATTAGATAGAAGAAGGATAAAGAACTCTTCGTTTCTTTTCCCTTGCCAAATGGGAACTATTTCTTTCAAATGATCCCCGAAAGCACCCCACTCTAAAAGATATGCCACACTCTATTGCTAGACAATTTTAGATAACGCAGACTAAAAAATGTTTATTTTATATTTCGAGAAAAAATTATAAATGATTTTACTACTAGGAACATCTTAAACTTTTCAAAAAAAAAAATAGAAATCTTGTGTTATCTTTTCTATTTATAGAGTTGGAACCTATTTCCTTTTCCCGAGGTATAATAGCAATGTTTTAGATTACATCATATGGGGAAAAAAAATACAGGAGTCTTGAAAAAAAAAAGATCATTTAAACGTCAAGCTTAATGGTCATTTACTAAATCTCGATGCACTTTTAAAGAACACAAAAAGAAATAAGAGAATCGATTGGAGAAATATTTTTTTTGTTCTAAAAGAACAATGTTAAGCTTTCTGCCTTACATCTGAAGTTCGTTGGTTTTAGAAACCATTTCAGGACCTATGATGTGAATCTGTATTTTATTTAAGTATGTTGCCTGTCTGGGAGTTTTTATAAGTGGATGCTGAACATTAATTTTTGTTATGCAAGGTCCGTAATGTTTACTACAAATAATAACTAAATCAATAATAAGTACACAAATATATATTATTATTACATTCAAATATATATATGTGCAATTTGCGATAAAATTTTTTTAATTAATGAAACACGAATATTATTTGATATATATAGTATAGCCCTACAGAAAAATTAAGATAATTTAATCTAATGGACAGCTGATGGTAGCCTCCAGTTAACGCCATACCGTGTGCTCTTTAACGTACACAGGGAGCCACGGCTATACATCCCATCCGACGGACGGCGACATCTCCAAGGCCATCGGTGTCTCTTACTGACCGAGGACAAGTCGGGTAGTTTTATAGAGATAAATCTCAACTCTGATCCAGGTGGGACTTGAACTTGGGAACTGCAGATTCTCGGGGCGCGGGTGGCTCAGTCGGTAGCGCGTCAGGCTCGTAATCTGTAATTCCCAGGTTCGAGTCCCAGCTGGGAGCGTTGAGATTTATCTCCGCAAAATTCCCCGCCTGCCCACGGTCACCGATGTGCTTGGAAAGGCCGCCGTCCATCGGATGGGACGTTAAGCCGTGTCCCTGTATGCGGGAGAACCATACTCTGTGCACGTTAAAGAACTCGCTGGATAACCTTGACGGGAGGCTACCATCTGTCTCCCAACAGCTGTTCCAGTGGGTCTCCTACCCCAACCTTCGCTGAGCCTTCGGGGTCCATGTGACCTGGCCATTTAGCCCATGGTGTGCAAAAAAGTGCCGCTCAGAGGTAAAACACCCCAACTGCAGATTCGAGCCAGGCTTGCTAACGACTGAGCCATCCCCACCTCAGTGTTAGTGGGAATTTCAATGGAAACCTGCAACACGGATTTATAAACACAGAATTAACTATGATTTTTTTTTGATAACAGAAATAACAGTTTTTTGTTTAGATTTCCAGATATATTTTATTACGGCAAACTAAAAAACATTTGTTATACGTCATACAAACCTGAGAGGTTTAATTAATAAAAAAAAAAGTCATACGTCCTTGATATTATTTTATTTCCCCAACACTTTATTGCTTTTTATTTATGGCAATGTTTTCAAGGTCGTTCCCATAATTCTTTCGTGTTTCCGTTGTATAGAGTTGTGCTGATAGAAATAAGAGCTTAAATGACAAGAAAATACGACAGCAATAATATTTATCGATAATATGTAGGTTGATGTTCTTTGACATTAATGACAGCTTCCAGTTCTTCTAAGATGCTGCAGGAAGCAGTTTACTACAACAAATGGCTATCGATAAAGTCGGAATGGTCACCAGAGTTAGCAGCGATATCATTTGCCAACATTCCCTAGTTCAAGGTTTCTCTGCCTGCAGCAATGTAATAAGCTTAGACGACAAAATATTCTTTTTCTTGCTGTAAAAAGGTGTTGGGATTAGCGAGGATGATTTATCTTAAGATCCGTTACAACCTCCTGTTTTTTTCAATTCTATTCAATGTTATTTATCTGTTTGTTTTCCTTATGTGTTAACAAATAAGGGTAGAGATAAAATTTTGGAGGAATTAAGTCCCAGACAAGTAATTGTGCAGATTTTATATTGAACTTTATTTCAGTTTTAAACTAGGAGATTAAGTCGGTTTTAAATGGGTCATGCTTTTTGGGTTGAGTAAACTTACAGTTAATATTTAAGGAAATAAATTACGTTCAGTTTTGTTCTGGTAAATCGTTTTTCAAAATCTGTAATCTTCTAAATCTGATGGTACATTTATCATCACTGAAAAGATCACTATTCACAATGTTCCGTGTAAAACAGGGAGTTAAAAATTGTTCCTTTTTTTTGGAGAAAAATAATAATTTTTTTAATAATCAATATGGCTTTTAAAAGGGACGTAGTAATCATTGTATTCTCAGATATAAAAAAGCTTTCGATATCGTATCTCAGAAATATGTTTAGACAAAATTGAAAAGACTGGTTTTAGGGGAACGATTAAGAAATGGTTTGAAAGTTATTTATGTGGTAGAATACAGTTAAAATATAAACTGGGTAAGTAATAAAAGATAATTAAATTGTGGAGTGCCTCAAGGTTCGGTTTTAGGCCCAATTTTATATTTCATTTATATAAAAGACCGAGGAAGATATTACTCTGAATTTAATGTAATTTTAGAAGAAAAATTGTCTTTAGCAGGTTGGAATATGAACTTACGACCTTTTGATAATCAAGTGCTCTGTCAAGGGTTGATTTTTTTCACTCGGATCAAGACTAGTTTTCCTCTAAACTGATCCACGTTAAATTCAGAGTGATATCTTCCTTGATAGTTGAACAAATGCATCGAAAAATCTCTTAAATTTAATTTTATAAACAATCTTTGTAATTTACAACCAAATGAAAAATTATTACATTTCCTGATGATACAGAAATTGCTTTTACAGAGGGAATACTAATCACTAATAGACGAAGTCAAAAATAGTCTAGGGATTGCCAGAAATCGGTTTGTTAAAAAGATATTAATATTAAATGTCGAAAAAAAAACCTTCAGAAACTTTTATTTGACTCATAAATATCCACTATAGATTTCCTCCCCTTTGCTTGGAGTCGTGTTTGAGGTAGACCATGACGTTGCAGACGTCACAGGCTTTATATCAGATATAACTCGTTAAGGTTGACCCCTCCTCAATATTAGTCTTTTTTGGGGGGAGGGAGAATGGCGGGGGACATAATTCGAAAGAGTTTACGACTGTCCTCATATGAACGCCAGGCTCGTAATCTGTAGTTCCCAGGTTCGAGTCCCAGCTGGGTCAGCGTTGAGATTTTTCTGCGCAAAACTCCCCGCCCTGCCCACGGTTAGTAGGGGACACCGATGGGCTTGGAAAGGCCGCCGTCCGTCAGATGGTACGTTAAGCCGTGGCCCCGTGTGCGGGAGAGCCATACCCTGTGCACGTTAAAGAACACACTGGATGGCTTTTACGGGAGGTTACAGTCTGTCTTCCAACAGCTGTTCCAGTGGGTCCCCTCCCCCAACCTTCTCTGAGTCTTCGGGGCCCTTGTGACCTGTCCATGGTGTACAAAAAAGGCCGCTCTGAGCTAAAACAACCCAACGTTAAGGAACACGCTGGATGGCCTTGATGGGAGGCTACCATCTGTCTCCCAACAGCTGTTCCAGTGGGTCCCCTCCCCCAACCTTCTCTAAACCTTCGGGGTCCATGTGATGGCAATTTAGCCCAAGGTGTGCAAAAAAGTGCCGCTCAGAGGTAAAACAACCCAACGTTAAAGAACACGCTGGATGGCCTTGACGGGAGGCTACCATCTGTCTCCCAACAGCTGTTCCAGTTGGTCCCCTCCCACAACCTTCTCTGATCCTTCGCGGTCCATGTGACCTGGCCATTTAGCCCATGGTGTGCAAAAAAAGTGCCGCTCAGAGGTAAAACAACCCAACGTTAAAGAACACGCTGGATTGGCTTGACGGGAGGCTACCATCTGTCTCCCAACAGCTGTTCCAGTGGGTCCCCTCCCCCAACCTTCTCTGAGCCTTCGGGGGCCTTGTGACTTGGCCATTTACACCAATGTGTGCAAAAAAGTGCCGCTCAGAGGTAAAACAATCCAACCCGTTGTGTGCAAAAAAGTGCCGCTCAGAGGTAAAACAACCCAACCCATTGTGTGCAAAAAAGTGCCGCTCAGAGGTAAAACAACCCACCCCATTGTGTGCAAAAAAGTGCCGCTCAGATGTAAAACAACCCAACCCATTATGTGCAAAAAGTGCCGCTCAGAGGTAAAACAACCCAACCCATTATGTGCAAAAAGTGCCGCTCAGAGGTAAAACAACCCAACCCATTGTGTGCAAAAAGTGCCGCTCAGATGTAAAACAACCCAACCCATTATGTGCAAAAAGTGCCGCTCAGAGGTAAAACAACCCAACCCATTGTGTGCAAAAAAGTGCTGCTCAGAGGTAAAACAACCCACCCCATTGTGTGCAAAAAAGTGCTGCTCAGATGTAAAACAACCCAACCCATTATGTGCAAAAAGTGCCGCTCAGAGGTAAAACAACCCAACCCATTATGTGCAAAAAGTGCCGCTCAGAGGTAAAACAACCCAACCCATTATGTGCAAAAATTGCTGCTCAGAGGTAAAACAACCCAACCCATTGTGTGCAAAAAAGTGCCGCTCAGAGGTAAAACAACCCAACCCATTGTGTGCAAAAAAGTGCCGCTCAGATGTAAAACAACCCAACCCATTATGTGCAAAAAGTGCCGCTCAGAGGTAAAACAACCCAACCCATTATGTGCAAAAAGTGCCGCTCAGAGGTAAAACAACCCAACCCATTGTGTGCAAAAAGTGCCGCTCAGATGTAAAACAACCCAACCCATTATGTGCAAAAAGTGCCGCTCAGAGGTAAAACAACCCAACCCATTGTGTGCAAAAAAGTGCTGCTCAGAGGTAAAACAACCCACCCCATTGTGTGCAAAAAAGTTCCGCTCAGATGTAAAACAACCCAACCCATTATGTGCAAAAAGTGCCGCTCAGAGGTAAAACAACCCAACCCATTATGTGCAAAAAGTGCCGCACAGAGGTAAAACAACCCAACCCATTATGTGCAAAAAGTGCCGCTCAGAGGTAAAACAACCCAACCCATTGTGTGCAAAATAGTGCCGCTCAGAGGTAAAACAACCCAACCCATTGTGTGCAAAATAGTGCCGCTCAGAGGTAAAACAACCCAACCCATTGTGTGCAAAAAAGTGCCGCTCAGAGGTAAAACAACCCAACCCATTGTGTGCAAAAAAGTGCCGCTCAGAGGTTAAACAACCCAACTGCCTCAATTGAGTCTTGGACAAAAGTTTAATGGCAAAAGAAAGAAGAGACGGGTGAAGGAAGTGGATGAGAGACAAAGAGGACTGAATTGAGCACCGAAGAAATATTACACAAATGTAGAGATAGAGAGAAGTGTGATATTTGTTGGCCACCACCTCTCAAGACGAGAGATGGCACACGATGATAATGATGATAAATCGACAGGGAGGTTTTTTTTTACAAAATGGCAATTTTCTGGAAAGTGGTCTGCGATTTTAAGCTGGTTTCAAAATAAAAAAGCTGTTTTCACTCTGTCGTCTTCTCTGTACGTCTGTAGACATTCAAAGTGCTTTTGGAGATAATTCAAAACATTTTTTTGGAGTTGGATACACATCGAGAAAATTTAAAGATTTACACTTTCCGAATCTCCCAATGGTTTGAAAGCGCCCTCTAACAGCGGGAAAATTCGGAAAAATGGCCAAACGTTAAATGAACATAGCGAATGATCTACGATGCGAGAAAATTAAAATTTTGGTGGTAGAGTAGAGGGCCTGGTATGGAGGAGGGAGGCCTTTGTCAGTAGGAACAGGGTCTAGGTATATTTAACAGTAGGTTTACAGACCTTTACGTTCCAGGTCCTTATATTTAAAAGTAGCGTCCCAGGTTCTTATATTTAAGAGTACCGTCCAAGGTCCTTATATTTAAGAGTAGCGTCTCAGATCCTTATATTTAAGAGTAGCGTCCCAGGTCCTTATATTTTAAGAGTAGCGTCCAAGGTCCTTATATTTAAGAATAACGTCCCAGGTCCTTATATTTAAGAGTAACGTCCCAGGTCCTTATATTTAAGAGTAGCGTCCAAGGTCCTTATATTTAAGAATAGCGTCCCAGGTCCTTATATTTAAGAGTAACGTCCCAGGTCCTTATATTTAAGAGTAGCGTCCAAGGTCCTTATATTTAAGAATAACGTCCCAGGTCCTTATATTTAAGAGTAACGTCCCAGGTCCTTATATTTAAGAGTAGCGTCCCAGGTCCTTATATTTTAAGAGTAGCGTCCCAGGTCCTTATATTTAAGAGTAACGCCCTAGGACCTTATATTTTAAGAGTAGCGTCCCAGGTCCTTATATTTAAGAGGAACGTCGAAGGTCCTTATATTTAACAGTAGTGCCCCAAGTCCTTATATTTAAGAATAGCGTCCCAGGTCCTTATATTTAAGAGTAACGTCCCAGGTCCTTATATTTAAGAGTAGCGTCCCAGGTCCTTATATTTAAGAGTAACGTCCCAGGTCCTTATATTTAAGAGTAACGTCCCAGGTCCTTATATTTAAGAGTAACGTCCCAGGTCCTTATATTTAAGAGTAGCGTCCCAGGTCCTTATATTTAAGAGTAACGTCCCAGGTCCTTATATTTAAGAGTAACGTCCCAGGTCCTTATATTTAAGAGTAACGTCCCAGGTCCTTATATTTAAGAGTAGCGTCCCAGGTCCTTATATTTAAGAGTAACGTCCCAGGTCCTTATATTTAAGAGTAACGTCCCAGGTCCTTATATTTAAGAGTAGCGTCCAAGGTCCTTATATTTAAGAGTAACGTCCCAGGTCCTTATATTTAAGAGTAACGTCCCAGGTCCTTATATTTAAGAGTAGCGTCCCAGGTCCTTATATTTTAAGAGTAGCGTCCCAGGTCCTTATATTTAAGAGTAACGCCCTAGGACCTTATATTTTAAGAGTAGCGTCCCAGGTCCTTATATTTAAGAGGAACGTCGAAGGTCCTTATATTTAACAGTAGTGCCCCAAGTCCTTATATTTAAGAATAGCGTCCCAGGTCCTTATATTTAAGAGTAACGTCCCAGGTCCTTATATTTAAGAGTAGCGTCCCAGGTCCTTATATTTAAGAGTAGTGTCCCAGGTCCTTATATTTAAGAGTAGCGTCCCAGGTCCTTATATTTAAGAGTAGCGCCCCAAGTCCTTATATTTAAGAGTAGCGTCCCAGGTCCTTATATTTAAGAGTAGCGTCCCAGGTCCTTATATTTAAGAGTAGCGTCCCAGGTCCTTATATTTAAGAGTAGCGTCCCAGGTCCTTATATTTAAGAGTAGCGTCCCAGGTCCTTATATTTAAGAGTAGCGTCCCAGGTCCTTATATTTAAGAGTAGCGTCCCAGGTCCTTATATTTAAGAGTAGTGCCCCAAGTCCTTATATTTAAGAATAGCGTCCCAGGTCCTTATATTTAAGAGTAACGTCCCAGGTCCTTATATTTAAGAGTAGCGTCCCAGGTCCTTATATTTTAAGAGTAGAATATTAAAACGTAGGATATTAAAGAGTAGTGTCCCAGGCCCTTATTGCGACTGCCAAATAAAATTGCCACCTTTCCTGACATAAATTTGTCCAATCTTCACATAAGAGATTTTCGTCCATGCTATCGAAATTTCTCTTTAATAAGTAATAAAGGGTGAAGAAACTTTGGATTTGAAAGACGAGCACAATACCTTTCCTGAACCCGAAATTCACGACATGTTTTTTTTGCCTTCCTCTGCCATTAAAAGAAGAAGATCATTCCTCATTCTCATTATACAGATGAAGATCGTTAATAATGGTCATTAACGACGAAAAGTTCAAAATGGTCGTTTGGTCCCAAAAGGTGATTAATAAAGAAAATTCTGTAGGATGATGATGATCAGTTCTGCTCATTACTGGGGTTGAAAAGGGGGAAAAAGTTGGTCATGGTCAACGCAGTCCTTTCGTTAATGAAACACTACGAGATTGATAGAGGTCAGTGACACTGGTTAAGAGGTTGAAAGGTCAATTATAAATAGGAGAGTCATCAGTTAATCATCAGTTAAGTATCAGTTAAAATATCTGTGAAGACGTCAATGCTGGTGCTCTCACTTGCAGTTCGTTCATCCAAGAATTGGATTGTTTACCTCTGACCGGCACTTTTTTTGCACACAATGGGCTAAATATCCAGGTCACAGAAACCCCTAGAGTTCAGAGAAGGTTTGGGGAAGGGAACACTAGACAGCTGTTGCTCAGATTTACAGTTCGTTCATCCAATAATTGGGTTGTTTACCTCTGACCGGCACTTTTTTGCACAGAATGGGCTAAATGTCCAGGTCACAAAGACCCCTAGGGTTCAGAGAAAGTTTGGGGAAGGGAACACTAGACAGCTGTTGCTCAGATTTACAGTTCGTTCAGCCAAGAATTGGGTTGTTTACCTCTGACCGGCACTTTTTTTTTGCACACAATGGGCTAAATGGCCAGGTCACAAAGACCCCTAGGATTCAGAGAAGGTCTGGGGAAGGGAACACTAGACAGCTGTTGCTCAGATTTACAGTTCGTTCATCCAAGAATTGGGTGGTTTACCTCTGACCGGCACTTTTTTTTGCACACAATGGGCTAAATGGCCAGGTCACAAAGACCCCTACGGTTCAGAGAAGGTTTGGGGAAGGGAATACTAGGCAGCTCTTGCTCAGATTTACAGTTCGTTCATCCAATAATTGGGTTGTTTACCTCTGACCGGCACGTTTTTTGCACAGAATGGGCTAAATTTCCAGGTCACAAAGACCCCTAGGGTTCAGAGAAGGTTTGGGGAAGGGAACACTAGGCAGCTGTTGCTCAGATTTACAGTTCGTTCATCAAAGAATTGGGTGGTTTACCTCTGACCGGCACTTTTTTTTGCACACAATGGGCTAAATATCCAGGTCACAAAAACCCCTAGAGTTCAGAGAAGGTTTGGGGAAGGGAATACTAGGCAGCTCTTGCTCAGATTTACAGTTCGTTCATCCAATAATTGGGTTGTTTACCTCTGACCGGCACTTTTTTTGCACACAATGGGCTAAATGGCCAGGTCACAAAGACCCCTAGGGTTCAGAGAAGGTTTGGGAAAGAGAACACTAGACAGCTGTTGCTCAAATTTACAGTTCGTTCAGCCAAGAATTGGGTTGTTTACCTCTGACCGGCACTTTTTTTGCACACAATGGGCTAAATGGCCAGGTCACAAAGACCCCTAGGGTTCAGAGAAGGTTTGGGAAAGGGAACACTAGACAGCTGTTGCTCAAATTTACAGTTCGTTCAGCCAAGAATTGGGTTGTTTACCTCTGACCGGCACTTTTTTTGCACACAATGGGCTAAATGGCCAGGTCACAAAGACCCCTAGGGTTCAGAGAAGGTTTGGGAAAGGGAACACTAGACAGCTGTTGCTCAAATTTACAGTTCGTTCAGCCAAGAATTGGGTTGTTTACCTCTGACCGGCACTTTTTTTGCACACAATGGGCTAAATGGCCAGGTCACAAAGACCCCTAGGGTTCAGAGAAGGTTTGGGAAAGGGAACACTAGACAGCTGTTGCTCAAATTTACAGTTCGTTCAGCCAAGAATTGGGTTGTTTACCTCTGACCGGCACTTTTTTTGCACACAATGGGCTAAATGGCCAGGTCACAAAGACCCCTAGGGTTCAGAGAAGGTTTGGGAAAGGGAACACTAGACAGCTGTTGCTCAGATTTACAGTTCGTTCATCCAATAATTGGGTTGTTTACCTCTGACCGGCACTTTTTTTGCACACAATGGGCTAAATATCCAGGTCACAAAGACCCCTAGGGTTCAGAGAAGGTTTGGGGAAGGGAACACTAGGCAGCTGTGGCTCAGATTTACAGTTCGTTCAGCCAAGAATTGGGTTGTTTACCTCTGACCGGCACTTTTTTTGCACACAATGGGCTAAATGTCCAGGTCACAAAGACCCCTAGTGTTCAGAGAAGGTTTGGGGAAGGGAACACTAGACAGCTGTTGCTCAGATTTACAGTTCCTTCATCCAGTAATTGGGTTGTTTACCTCTGACCGGCACTTTTTTTGCACACAATGGGCTAAATGTCCAGGTCACAAAGACCCCCTAGGGTTCAGAGAATGTTTGGGGGAAGGGGACTCTAGACAGCTGTTGGAAGACAGATGGTAGTCTCCCGTCAAGGTCATCCAACGTGTTCTTTAACGTACACAGGGTGTGGTTCTCCCGCATACGGAGCCACGGCTAAACGTCCTGTCGACGGATGGCGGCCTGTTTTAGCGCATCGGTGTCCCTTAGGACAGAACGGGAGGCAACCTTCGTGTCACGTGACACGAAAGTTGCCAGATCACTCACTTAAAAAAAAAAAGTTGCCAGATATTTTTGTCTGAATTCTGTAATCAACCATGGTGTTCTGATATTTTTTTGAGAGACTGTACTGAGCAATTGTAAATCCATTTGATGCAGAATCTGAACTGAGAGGGAAATTGCCCTACCTGTTGATAACCCCAATTTGGAAGGAAATAAAAATGCTGTCTTTGCAAATTCGGGTTCTTGACCGAATGCATTTAAATAATGCATATTTAATACATCATCTATTTCGCATTAATTCAAATTAATACTCAGAATGAGAAAAAAAAAATCCCAAACATAAAACGCCTTTCGAATTTCTCCAATAATTTACTTTTTCCACATGAGAGAGAGTGAGAGTATACCCCCCCCCCCCCCAAAAAAAAAAAAAAAAAAAAAATCGAACTTAAAAAGTTTTCTTTTACTTGGAATACATGTAAATAACATTTCGTTTTTTTTTCTTATCCTTTGAGGAATTGTTCGTTTAATCTCCGTCATTTTCTTTCCATTCTAGAACGTCGGTCTCCATTTTTTTTTCTCCCTTCTGTTAAAAATAGCAGCGACGACAACAAGATGTTGTTTTTCGTTTCTTTCGAGAGCTTGCCACGGCTTTCCGAAGCATTTGGATAATGTCCGATCTTGTAGCCATTGTTTGTCCGCTTAGCTAAATCTTTGTAAAAGGGTTTGGGTTGTTTTTCCTCTGAGCGGCACTTTTTAGCACAGCATGGGCTAAATGACCAAGTTACAAGGATCCCGAAGGCTCAGAGAAGGTTTGAGGAGAGGACCCACTGGAACAGCTGTTGGGAGACAGATGGTAGCCTCCCGTCAAAGCCATTCAGCGTGTTCTTTAACATGCAGAGGGTATGGCTCTCCGCACACGGGCCACGGCTTAACGTCCCATCCGATGGACGGCGGCCTTTCGAAGCTCATCGGTGTCCCCTACTGACCGTGGGCACGGCGGGGAGTTTTGCGGAGATAAGTCTCAACGCTGACCCAGCTGGGACTCAAACTTGGGAACTTCTTTATAAAAGAAAAATGTGTCTTAAGTAGGCAAGAATTTGTGGTTGTGGTGAGAGATATTCGGGGTCCTTGTGACCTGGCCTTTTAGCCCATTGTGAACAAAAAAAAGTACCGCTTAGTAGTAAAACTACCCAACCTGTCTCGTAACAGCTTTCTAGTGGGCCACCTTCTCCCAGCAGCCTTTTCCTTAGGTCCTTGGGGCCGGGGTGGCTCAGTCGGTACGCGCCAGGCTCGTAATCTTTAGTTCCCAGGTTCGAGTCCCAGCTGGGTCAGCGGTGAGATTTATCTCCGCAAAATTCCCCGCCCTGCCCCGCAGTCAGTAGGGGACACCGATGGGCTTGGAAAGGCCACCGTCCGTCGGATGGGACGTTAAGCCATGACTCCGTGTGCGGGAGAGCCATACCCTGTGCACGTTAAAGAACACGCTGGATGGACTTGACGGGAGGCTACAATCTGTCTCCCAACAGCTGTTCCAGTGGGTCCCCTCCCCCAACCTTCTCTGAACCTTCGGGGTCCATGTGACCTAGCCATTTAGCACATGGTATGCAAAAAAGTGTCGCTCACAGGTAAAACAACCCAACTGGACTGGAGGCTACCATCTGTCTCCCAACAGCTGTTCCAGTGGGTCCCCTCCCCCACCCTTCTCTGAGCCTTCGGGGTCCATGTGACCTGGCCATTTAGCCCATTGTGTGCAAAAAAGTGCCGCTCACAGGTAAAACAACCCAACCCTCTGAGAGGCACTTTTTGCACACAATGGGCTAAATTGCCAGGTCACATGGAACCCGAAGGCTCAGAGAAGGGTGGGGGAGAGGACCCACTGGAACAGCTGTTGGGAGACAGATGGTAGCCTCCCGTCAAGGCCATTCAGCGTGTTCTTTAACGTGCACAGGGTATGTCTCTCCCACACACGGGGCCACGGATTAACGTCCCATCCGACGGACGGCTTCCTTTCCAAGCCCATCGGTGTCCCCTAGTGACCGTGGGCAAGGCGGGGAATTTTGCGGAGATAAATCTCAACGCTGACCGAGCTTGGACTCGAACCTGCCAACTACAGATTACGAGCATGACGCGCTACCGACTGAGCCCCCCCCCCGCCCCCCTGGGAAAAGGAAATGAGAACTTGGAAGTAGTAGTCTTTAGAACACGAACAGAGGAATTCTGATTCTGCTTCAGTTATTCTGTCAGTTTAGCTTAGACTGCAACATTTCACAATTGCGTTGATAAGATTACATGGTGAGCAGTCACCCAGTCTGTCAGTCTCCGAGTCCTACCTTGCCGTCAATGATTCATGCGTACATATGCTGCCGAATTCAGGTTATAATTAACATCACACATAGATGTCATGCGCCTCATATAATAACCATTAGCTATTATAATCATATTCGTGTTTCGCTGTATAAGTAACGCAATAGCAGCTGAGGTCACGATATCTATAATGCTATCTAAGCTAGTGTGAAATGCTGTGCACTCAGATCAACTGAAGGATAATCCTCATCACTAAGGCTGCGAACCTCATTTTCTAAGAAAGGATTTGGTTATTTTACATCGGAGTCGTAACTTTTGGGTACACAGTGGGTTAAATGACGAGGTCACAACGACTCAGAGGGCTCAGAGAAGATTGGGGGAGGGACGCATTGGAACAGTTGTTGGGAGACAGATGGTAGCTTCCCGTCAAGGTCTTCCACGTGTTCTTTAACGTTGGGATGTTTTACCTCTGAGCAACACTTTTTTTGCACACCATGGGCTAAATGGCCAGGTCATATGGACCCCGAAGTATCAGAGAAGGTTGGGGGAGGGACTGGAACAGTTGTTGGGAGACAGATGGTAGCCTCCCGTCAAGGTCTTCCAGCGTGTTCTTTAACGTTGGGTTGTTTTACATCTGAGAAGCACTTTTTTGCACACCATGGGCTAAATGGCCAGGTCACATGGACCCCGAAGGCTCAGAGAAGGTTGGGGGAGGGGACCCACTTGAACACTGTTTGGAGACAGATGGTAGCCTCTCGTCAAGGCCATACAACGTGTTCTTTAACGTGTTGAAGGAATGGCTCTCGTGCACATGGTGGCTTTATAATAATATAATAATCATTTATTTCATGCAGGGGGTGAACGTCCCATCCGACGGACGGCAGCCCAAGCCGATCAGTGTCTCCTACTGACAAAAGCCAAGGGGGCGAGGATTTTGGGATGTTTGGTTGTTTTATTTCTGAATGGTACTTTTTGGCACACAATGGGCTAAATGATCAGGTCACAAGGACCCCAATAGCTCAGAGAATATTGAGAAAAGAAGACTTACTTAACAGCTGTTATAGGGCACAGATGATATCTGAAAAATGTTATAGAGCACATGTGAAATGCCATCCAAGGTGTCCTTTAACGTGCACAGAGTACGGCTCTCCTGGACTCGAAACCAGAGTTTTATGATCCATTGGGCGGACGATTGCATTTACAAGTCCATAGGTGCCGCTGTTTTCACCGAGTTGGGTTGTTTTACCTCTGAGCGGCACTTTTTGCACACCACGGGCTAAATGACCAGGTCACATGGACCCCGAAGGCTCAGAGAAGGTTGGGGGAGGGGACCCACTGGAACAGCTGTTGGGAGACAGATGGTAGCCTCCCATCAAGGCCATCCAGCGTGTTCTTTAACGTTGGGTTGTTTTACCTCTGAACGGCACTTTTTTGCACACCATGGGCTAAATGGCCAAGTCACAAGGACCCCGAAGGCTCAGAGAAGGTTGGGGGAGGGGACCCACTGGAACAGCTGTTGGGAGACAGATGGTAGCCTCCCGTCAAGGCCATCCAGCGTGTTCTTTAACGTTGGGTTGTTTTACCTCTGAACGGCACTTTTTTGCACACCATGGGCTAAATGGCCAGGTCACAAGGACCCCGAAGGCTCAGAGAAGGTTGTTGGAGGGGACCCACTGGAACAGCTGTTGGGAGACAGATGGTAGCCTCCCGTCAAGGCCATCCAGCGTGTTCTTTAACGTGCACAGGGTATGGCTCTCCCGCACACGGGGCCACGGCTTAACGTCCCATTCGACGGACAGCGGCCTTTCCAAGCCCATCGGTGTCCCCTACTGACCGTGGACAGGGGAGGGGGAATTTGCGGAGATAAATCTCAACGCTGACCCAGCTGGGACTCGAACCTGGGAACTACAGATTACGAGCCTGGCGCGCTACCGACTGAGCCACCCCCGCCCCGTTTTCATCGAGACAGGGTGCATAGAAATGCAAATTATGAGGCTGACGCGTTTCCGACTGACCCCCCCCCCCCCTCAAAGTGCACCCATTGTAACCAAACGTACAAAGAATGCTTTTAAACAGTCGTTAATTTTCAAATTGATACTTTTAAACAAGATAAAAATTGAATTTTGCAAATAAAGCTATTATCGACGTTACTCTCGTGAAGTGACATGGTTGAAGTTCGGGAAGTCGGGGATCTCTCTTTTCTTCTTACTGTCACCGACTTGGTAGTAGGATGATTAATTAAGTTATTGAGAATTTATTGATAAATAGCAGATTTAAAAATGCTCTTTCCAATAATCTAGAATTCTTTATTCAACGCTTGACAATGGGCAATTCAACACCACACACACCACGCGATTCATCTGATTTCTTCTTTTCGAACACTGCCGCATTGCGTACAAAATTCAGATTTTTTTACAGGTTTTTTTTTTATTCTCTTTTCAGTGTTCCAGATACAATTAATGTAAAGTCTTACTAGGAGGGGGGTTGGGGGGCTCAGTCGGTAGCGCGCCAGGCTCGTAATCTGTAGTTCCCAGGTTCGAGTCCCAGCTGGGTCAGCGTTGAGATTTATCTCCGCAAAAATTCCCCGCCCTGCCCACGGTCAGTAGGGGACACCAATGGGCTTGGAAAGCCGCCATCCGTCGGATGGGACGTTAAGTCGTGGCCCCGTGTGCGGGAGGGCCATACCCTGTGCACGTTAAAGAACACGCTGGATGGCCTTGACAGGAGGCTACCATCTGTCTCCCAACAGCTGTTCCAGTGGGTCCCCTCCCCCAACCTTCTCTGAGCCTTCGGGGTCCATGTGACCTGTCCATTTAGCCCATGGTGTGCAAAAAAGTGCCGCTCAGAGGTAAAACAACCCAACCCAACTTACTAGGAGAGACCAAGATCTAGGTTGCGGTTAGGTTGTTTTACCTCTGAGCTGAACTTTTTAGCACACAATGGGCTAAATGGCCAGGTCATAAGGATCCCGAAAGCTCAGAGAAAGTTTGGGGAGGAGACCCTCTGGAATAGTTGTTGGAAGACAGATGGTAGCCTCCAGTCCAGTGAGTTGTTTTACCTCTGAGCGACACTTTTTTGCACACAATGGTCTACATGTCCAGTTCATAAGGACCCCGAAGGTTCAGAGAAGATGGTAGCCTCCAGTTCAGTTGGGTTGTTTTACCTCTGAGCGGCACTTTTTTTGTACACCATGGGCTAAATGGCCAGGTCATAAGCACCAGTAAGGCTCAGAGAAGGTTGGGGGATTGGACCCACTGGATGACTGTTGAGAGACAGGTGGTAGCCTCCAGTCCACCGGGTTGTTTTACCTATGAGCGGCCCTTTATTTGCACACAATGGGCTAAATGGCCAGGTCACAAGGATCCCGAAAGTTCAGAGAAGGTTGGGAAAGGAGACACACTGGAACAGCTGTTGGGAGACAGATGATAGCCTCCAGTCTAGTTGGTTGGTTTACCTCTGAGCGACACGTTTTTGCACATCATGGGCTAAATGGCCAGGTCACAAGGATCCCGAGGGCTCAGAGAAGGTTGTGGGAGGGACCCACTGGAACAGCTGTAAGGAGACAGATGGTAGCCTCCCGTCAAGGCCATCCAGCGTGTTCTTTAATGTGCACAGCGTATGGCTCTCCCGTACACGGGGCCACGGCTTAACGTCCCATCCGACTGACGGCTGCCTTTCCAAGCCCACTGAGGTGTCCCCTACTGACCATAGGCAGGGCGGGGAGTTTTGCGGAGATAAATCTCAAAGATGCTCCGGCTGGGACTCGAACCTGGGAATTGCAGATTAAGATCCTGGCGCGCTACCGACTGAGCCACCCCCACCTCTTATGAAACAAGACAAGTCGATAGACACCACATTTTACTCTGTGTAAGAGTAACGTTTCCAACGCAAACAAAAACTTGACCTTCTTGGAAACTGATTTTTTTCGACTTCTGCTGCTGTTCACACATCAGAAATCTAAATGATCGCATCTCTCTGCAACGTTGTTCTCAAACAAGACTCGAATCCAAAGTCCACCGTCCTACAACTCTTAAACGACTCCCCTTCTTTCTTTTGTACTGGGATTGAACCATCTCTTCCCTGTTTCCACTAGCTTTACATCTAATGGTATTTGCTTACTGATGAGTTACGTTTTTTCGGGACTGCTTTATCCCCCCTAAAGGCTGTAACTAGTGAACGTGAAACAGCTAATGGTATTTGCTAATGCAGAAAATTTTTCTTCCACTGTTTCCCCTACGTGAAATCTGATGGGAAAAGGCCGATTTTAAACCCAGCTACGTTAATGGTTTTCAAATAAAGGCAAAACTCTAGTATGGAGCTACACGTGGGATGTAACTGCTTCTCTAATGTTTCCCTTTCTTTTTTTTACGTTCCTCCAAAATATTACTTTATGACATGTTCCCTTTTTTTTAAGTTTTGAGTAGCTTACGTTTTCTTCGATAAGTCATTAAAATTTACGTTGTCCGTATTTAGCATCTATACATATTTATGTGTTTCGGATTAAGTTTTTTTTGCGTGTGGGCTTTAATGATGAATAAAAGCGATGGCTGTGATGTCTAGTTGTTCGCTCTCCCCAACTTATATCTATCTCATGGAGGCTAGACGGTTTCTAAAGCATTAAGGAAACTCCAGCACATTCGAAGGTAAATTATAATAGAAAACGACTCTTGATTAGAATGTGAACTTGTAGCAGAGAATATTATTTAGAGAAAGATGAACTCTAGTAGGAAACATTCTGAACTGAATGTTATTTAATGGGCACAGGTTCGAGTCCCAGCTGGGCCAGCGTTGAGATTGATCTCCGCAAAATTCTCCGCCCTGCCCACGGTCAGTAGGGGATTGGGTTGGGTTGTTTTACCTCTGAGCGGCACTTTTTTGCACACCATGGGCTAAATGGCCAGGTCACATGGACCCCGAAGGCTCAGCGAAGGTTGGGGGAGGGGAACCCACTGGAACAGCTGTTGGGAGACAGATGGTAGCCTCCCGTCAAAGCCATCCAGCGTATTCTTTAACGTGCACAGGGTATGGCTCTCCCGCACACGGGGCCACGGCGTAACGTCCCATCCGACGGACGGCGGCCTTTCCAAGCCCATCGGTGTCCCCTACTGACCGTGGACAGGGCGGGGAATTTTGCGGAGATAAATCTCAACGTTGACCCAGCTGGGACTCGAACCTGCGAACTACAGATTACGAGCCTGGCGCGCTACCGACTGAGCCACCCCCGCCCCACTCACCCCATGGGCTAAATGGCCAGGTCACATGGACCCCGAAGGCTCAGCGAAGGTTGGGAGAGGGGGACCCACTGGAACAGCTGTTGGGAGACAGATGGTAGCCTCCCGTCAAAGCCATCCAGCGTATTCTTTAACGTGCACAGGGTATGGCTCTCCCGCACACGGGGCCACGGCTTAACGTCCCATCCGACGGACGGCGGCCTTTCCAAGCCCATCGGTGTCCCCTACTGACCGTGGACAGGGCGGGGAATTTTGCGGAGATAAATCTCAACGTTGACCCAGCTGGGACTCGAACCTGGGAACTACAGATTACGAGCCTGGCGCGCTACCGACTGAGCCACCCCCGCCCCCAGTAGGGGACAACCGATGGGCTTGGAAAGGCCGCCGTCCGTCGGATGGGACGTTAAGCCGTGTGCGGGAGAATCATACCCTGTGAACGTTAAAGAACACGCTGGATGGCCTTGAATGAAGGCTTCCATCTGTCTCCTAACAGTTATACTGTGGGTCCCTTTTCTCTAACCTTCTCTTAGCCTTGGGGTCCTTGTGACCTGGTCAACCTGTAATGTTTACTGAAAAAAAAAGCGCAAACCAAAGATAAAACAATTCAACCGACCTTTGAACTGCAGTATTTTTTTTATCAATGGAGGCAAACTGTCAGGTCGCAAGGAACCTGAATACTCAGAGAAGGGTTGGGTTGTTTTACCTCTGAGTGGCACTTTTTGCACACAATGGGCTAAATGGCCAAATCACAAGGACCCCGAAGGCTCGGAGAAGGTTGGCGGATGGGGACCAACTGGAACAGCTGTTGGGAGACAGATGGTAGTCTCCCGTCAAAGCCATCCAGCGTGTTCTTTAACGTTGGGTTGTTTTACCTCTGAGCGACACTTTTTTTGCACATCATGGGCTAAATGGCCAAGTCACAGATGGTAGAAGGTTGGGGGTCACAGATAGAGAAGGCTGGGGGAGGGGACCCACTGGAACAGCTGTTGGGAGACAGATGGTAGCCTCCAGGCAAGGACATCCAGCGTGTTCTTTAACGTTGGGTTGTTTTACCTCTGAGTGACACTTTTTTTGCACATCATGGGCTAAATGGCCAAGTCACAAGGACCCCGAAGGCTCAGAGATGGTTGGAGGAGGGGACCACTGGAACAGCCGTTGGGATGGTAGCTTCCCGTCAAGGCCATCCAGCGTGTTCTTTAACGTACACATGGTGTGGCTCTCCCGCACACGGAGTCATTTCTTAATATCCCATCTGACGGACGGCGGGTTTTCCAAGCTAATCGTTGTTCCCTACTGACAACACCAAAGATCCAATCAAATCCATTTTACCTTCATCGCATTCGTAACGCCAACATACCCGACACAATAGCTCTTTATTTAGGTGAATTAACGTGAAAGCTTTATTTACAGTTTAGCGAAAGCCTACAGAATCTTAAAGCATGCAGGCAAGAATCTTTTAGCAGAAAATAAAAGTTGGTGAACAACAATTTCTTTTGTAACTTTCCCTTAGCTTTATCAGAAGATTCAGACCGTCGTGAACGGCCTGTCTCTAATTAGTGCTTTCCTCGGCTAAAATTTAGCTGACGTTAGTTATTTTTACCTTTCAGTACCAAACGTTCTCATCTATTTTGTTCTCTGGCCTTTGCCACAGTCAGTAGTGATTGTGCAGCGGGTTTTTCCGTCGCTGTGGAAAAGCAGCGTTGGTTTAGTGTACTCCCAACTAACGACAAAGTGGTGAAGAACCGCCACCAAAAGAAACTAGATTCTTAAAGAACCGCAGAGAGAATTCTCAACTTAAAAACGAAAACATACAGGTGCTAGACAGAAATATTAAAACAGTTTTATGTTTAGCTCTGAATATGATTGTTCTATTGAGATAACATAAAACTGTTTTAATTTTTCTGTCTAGTACCTGTATGTTTTCGTTTTTGAGTTGAGTATTTTCTCTGCCGTTCTTTAAGAATCTAGTTTCTTTTCGTGGCGGTTGTTGTTGTTGTTGTTGTTGTTGTTGTTGTTGTTGTTGTTGTTGTTGTTGTTGTTGTTGTTGTTGTTGTTGTTGTTGTTGTTGTTGTTGTTGTTGTTGTTGTTGTTGTTGTTGTTGTTGTTGTTGTTGTTGTTGTTGTTGTTGTTGTTGTTGTTGTTGTTGTTGTTGTTGTTGTTGTTGTTGTTGTTGTTGTTGTTGTTGTTGTTGTTGTTGTTGTTGTTGTTGTTGTTGTTGTTGTTGTTGTTGTTGTTGTTGTTGTTGTTGTTGTTGTTGTTGTTGTTGTTGTTGTTGTTGTTGTTGTTGTTGTTGTTGTTGTTGTTAATACTGTTATTGTTGCTGCTGTTGTCGCTAATGTTGTTGTTTTTAATACTGTTATTACTGCTGCTGTTGTTTCGGTCCTGTTATTGTTTTTGATACTGTTGCTGCTGTTGTTTTTTGATACCGCTGTTGCTGTTGTTGTCGCTATTGTTGTTTCGATCTTGTTGTTTTTGCTGCTGTTGTCGATCTTGTTGTTGTTTTTGATACCGTTGTTGCTGCTGTTGTCGCTATTATTGTTGTTTCGGTCTTGTTGTTTTTAATACTGTTATTGCTGCTGCTGTTGTTTCGGTCCTGTTATTGTTTTTGATACTGTTGCTGCTGTGTTCACTATTGTTGTTGTTGTCGGTTTTGTTGTTTTTGATACTGTGTTGTTGCTACTGCTGCTGTTGTCGCTATTTTTGTTGTTGTCCTTCCTGTTGCTGTTTTTGATACTGTTGTATTGTCGCTACTTTTGTTGTTGTCGCCGTTAACTGATCTCTTCGCTTCATTCTAAAACTCTTTTTTAAAAAAAATTCTAATAAAGAAAATGTATGAAAACGTATATATGTTTATATACATTTAAAAACATACATGTATATACATTGTATATACATTTAAAAACTAAAATGTAAATGGCAGAATGCATTTCTTCCATTTATTTTAGCCCAACCTTTTTAGATGCATCACTGAACGATTTTAACGGTCTAACCGAATTTCGCGGTCAATTTTTTGCAGCCTGTTAAATATTCCCAATTTCATGGCTCTTTGCATACTGAACAAATATTGTTTAAAATCGAGATTTAGATAGATTTGATTCAAATCTTTAATTCATTTTGAGACATATTTTTCATTAAAAAACTTATATTGACGAAGTTACTCAATAGAACAATCACATTCAGAGTTAAATAACTTCGTCAATATTAGTTTTTTAATGAAAAAAATGTCTCAAAATGAATTAAAGATTTGAATCAAATCTATCTAAATCTCGATTTTAAACAATATTTGTTCAGTATGCAAAGAGCCATGAAATTGGGAATATTTAACAAGCTGCAAAAAATTGACCGCGAAATTCGGTTAGACCGTTAAAATCGTTCAGTGATGCATCTAAAAAGGTTGGGCTAAAATAAATGGAAGAAATGCATTCTGCCATTTACATTTTAGTTTTTAAATGTATATACAATGTATATACATGTATGTTTTTAAATGTATATAAACATATATACGTTTTCATACATTTTCTTTATTAGAATTTTTTTTAAAAAAGAGTTTTAGAATGAAGGGAAGAGATCAGTTAACGGCGACAACAACAAAAGGAGCGACAATACAACAGTATCAAAAACAACAACAGGAAGGACAACAACAACAATAGCGACAACAGAAGTAAAAACAGTATCAAAAACAACAACAGGTCCGACAACAGCAGCAACAACAGTATAAAAAAACAACAGAAGGGATAACAACAGTAGTGACAACAGTATCAAAAACAACAGGAGGGACAACAATAGCGACAACAACAGCAACAACAGTATTAAAAACAACAGGACCGGCAACAACAAGAGCGACAACGACAGTATCAATAGCAACAACAGGACTAACAACAACAACAACAACAACAGGAGCGACAGTAACAGCAACAACAGTGGCGACAATAACAACAGGATTTGGGGCGGGGGTGGCTCAGTCGGTAGCGTGCCTCGCTCGTAATCTGCAGTTCCCAGGTTCGAGTCCCACCTGGGTCAGCGTTGAGATTTATCTTCGCAAAACTCCCCGCCCTGCCCACGGTCAGTAGGGAACACCGATGGGCTTGGAAAGGTCGCCGTCCGTCGGATGGGACGTTTAACCGTGACGCTGTGTGCGGGAGAGCCATACCCTGTGCACGTTAAAGAACATGCTGGATGGCCTTGACGGGAGGCTATCTGTCTCCCAACAGCTGTTCCAGTGGTTCCCCACCCCCAACCTTCTCTGAGCCTTCGGGGTCCTTGTGACCTGGCCATTTAGCCCATGGTGTGCAAAAAAGTGCCGCTCAGAGGTAAAACTACTCAACAACGTTAAAGAACACGCTGGATGGCCATGAAGGGAGGCTACCATCTGTCTCCCAACAGCTGTTCCAGTGGTTCCCCTCCCCAACCGTTTCAGAGCCCTCGGGGTCCTTGTGACCTGGTCATTTAGCCCATGGTGTGCAAAAAAGTGCCGCTCAGAGGTAAAACTACTCAACAACGTTAAAGAACACGCTGGATGGCCTTGAAGGAAAGCTACCATCTGTCTCCCAACAGCTGTTCCAGTGGTTCCCCTCCCCAACCTTTTCAGAGCCCTCGGGGTCCTTGTGACCTGGCCATTTAGCCCATGGTGTGCAAAAAAGTGCCGCTCAGAGGTAAAACTACTCAACAACGTTAAAGAACACGCTGGATGGCCTTGAAGGAAAGCTACCATCTGTCTCCCAACAGCTGTTCCAGTGGTTCCCCTCCCCAACCTTTTCAGAGCCCTCGGGGTCCTTGTGACCTGGCCATTTAGCCCATGGTGTGCAAAAAAGTGCCGCTCAGAGGTAAAACTACTCAACAACGTTAAAGAACACGCTGGATGGCCTTGAAGGGAGGCTACCATCTGTCTCCCAACAGCTGTTCCAGTGGTTCCCCTCCCCAACCTTTTCAGAGCCCTCGGGGTCCTTGTGACCTGGCCATTTAGCCCATTGTGCAAAAACGTGCCGGGTAGATGTAAAACAACTCATCCCAGAAGTATACCGGACGTCTTAACCATCACGCAACCAATTTTTTTTTCAAGTAATTATTTCAAGTGTTTATTATCTACCGGACATTTTCTATGATAATTTATTACTGATTTTCACAAAGTAAGTTTAAATTTCGTTTCCGCTGAATGATAAAAAAAAATTCGTTTTCTAAAAACTTTTGTAAGTTTGAAAAATATCATAATCATCTAAATTTTACGCTTATGGATACCAGATTTCGTATTAGTAATTGGCTGCAGAGGTGCCCAAGCAAAACAATAGGACTATTCCTTCATCTAGGTAAAGCAATAATTACTTTATCCAGGCAAATATGAACAGGAATTTACCAGGGTTGTGTTAGGAAAATTGCCAAGAGCAGCGGAATAATAACTGCAAATTGCTCTGAATACTAAAAGCCCTGAAGAACGAACTTTTTTTTTTATTCTGTTGTTGATAAACGATAATTTTAGCTTTCATCTTTAAATGTAAGAGTTAATAAAGCGAAGACGGGCATCATTAAAAGAAAAAGCAGGTAATGACATAAAGGAAACTCGAAGATCAAACGCCACAATCATTCACTTAGAAGTTACTAAATGATCTGGAGATTTAAGTAAAAAAAATAAGTGTTTGGCTTAAATTAGTTGTAAAAGAAGTTATTTATCAAATATTCCGTTTTGGAAACAGTGTAAAATATTTAAGAGGAAACAGATAATTCAAAGCTATGAAGAAGGAAATGAAATGATGCTTCAGTGGAATTCGCGTCGTTTGTGTTTTTTTTTTTGCGAGTACTTATCAGGTGAAATAAATGAAGATTAAACAGAAATGAGAATAAATACTAAGGAATGATCTAGACCAGTGGTTCTCAACCTTTTTATGCTTCACGTACCATCTGGAAATGTGTATGTAACTGGCGTACCCCTTGTATAGATAGATAAAACTATAGTTGTAGTATAACAATGGGAATAAAATAAAACATATATATCAGTGGTTCTCAACCTTTTATGGTTCACTTACCCCCTGGAAATGTGTATGTAACTGGCGTACCCCTTGTATAGATAGATAAAACTATAGTTATAGTATAACAATGGGAATAAAATAAAACATATATATCAGTGGTTCTCAACCTTTGATGCTTCACGCACCCCCTGGAAATGTGTATGTAACTGGCGTACCCCTTGTATAGATAGCTAAAACTATAGTTATAGTATAACAATGGGAATAAAATAAAACATATATATTAGTGGTTCTCAACCTTTTATGCTTCACGTACCCCCTGGAAATGTGTATGTAACTGGCGTACCCCTTGTATAGATAGATAAAACTATAGTTATAGTATAACAATGGGAATAAAATAAAACATATATATCAGTGGTTCTCAACCTTTTATGCTTCACGTACCCCCTGGAAATGTATATGTAACTGGCATACCCCTTGTATAGATAGATAAAACTATAGTTATAGTATAACAATGGGAATAAAATAAAACATATATATCAATGGTTCTCAACCTTTTATGCTTCACGTACCCCCTCGAAATGTGTATATAACTGGCGTACCCCTTGTATAGATAGATAAAACTATAGTTATAGTATAACAATGGGAATAAAATAAAACATATATATCAGTGGTTCTCAACCTTTTATGCTTCACGTACCCCCTGGAAATGTGTATGTAACTGGCGTACCCCTTGTATAGATAGATAAAACTATAGTTATAGTATAACAATGGGAATAAAATAAAACATATATATCAGTGGTTCTCAACCTTTTATGCTTCACGTACCCCCTGGAAATGTATATGTAACTGGCATACCCCTTGTATAAATAGATAAAACTATAGTTATAGTATAACAATGGGAATAAAATAAAACATATATATCAGTGGTTCTCAACCTTTTATGCTTCACGTACCCCTTGGAAATGTGTATGTAACTGACGTACCCCTTGTATAGATAGATAAAACTATAGTTATAGTATAACAATGGGAATAAAATAAAACATATATATCAGTGGTTCTCAACCTTTTATGCTTCACGTACCCCCTGTAAATGTATATGTAACTGCCATACCCCTTGTATAAATAGATAAAACTATAGTTATAGTATAACAATGGGAATAAAATAAAACATATATATCAGTGGTTCTCAACCTTTTATGCTTCACGTACCCCCTGGAAATGTGTATGTAATTGGCGTACCCCTTGTATAGATAGATAAAACTATAGTTATAGTATAAAAATGGGAATAAAATAAAACATATATATCAGTGGTTTTCAACCTTTTATGCTTCACGTACCCCCTGGAAATGTGTATGTAACTGATGTACCCCTTGTATAGATAGACAAAACTATAGTTATACTATAACAATGGGAATAAAATAAAACATATATATCAGTGGTTCTCAACCTTTTATGCTTCACGTACCCCTTGGAAATGTGTATGTAACTGACGTACCCCTTGTATAGATAGATAAAACTATAGTTATAGTATAACAATGGGAATAAAATAAAACATATATATCAGTGGTTCTCAACCTTTTATGCTTCACGTACCCCCTGGAAATGTATATGTAACTGCCATACCCCTTGTATAAATAGATAAAACTATAGTTATAGTATAACAATGGGAATAAAATAAAACATATATATCAGTGGTTCTCAACCTTTTATGCTTCACGTACCCCCTGGAAATGTGTATGTAACTGGCGTACCCCTTGTATAGATAGATAAAACTATAGTTATAGTATAACAATGGGAATAAAATAAAACATATATATCAGTGGTTCTCAACCTTTTATGCTTCACGTACCCCTTGGAAATGGGTATGTAACTGGCGTACTCCTTGTATAGATAGATAAAACTATAGTTATAGTATAACAATGGGAATAAAATAAAACATATATATAAGTGGTTCTCAACCTTTTATGCTTCACGTACCCCCTGGAAATGTGTATGTAACTGGCGTACCCCTTGTATAGATAGATAAAAAACTATAGTTATAGTATAACAATGGGAATAAAATAAAACATATATATCAGTGGTTCTCAAACTTTTATGCTTCACGTACCCCCTGGAAATGTGTATGTAACTGGCATACACCTTATATAGATGGATAAAACTATAGTTATAGTATAACAATGGGAATAAAATAAAACATATATATCAGTGGTTCTCAACCTTTTATGCTTCACGTACCCCTTGGAAATGGGTATGTAACTGGCGTACTCCTTGTATAGATAGATAAAACTATAGTTATAGTATAACAATGGGAATAAAATAAAACATATATATAAGTGGTTCTCAACCTTTTATGCTTCACGTACCCCTTGGAAATGTGTATGTAACTGGCGTACTCCTTGTATAGATAGATAAAACTATAGTTATAGTATAACAATGGGAATAAAATAAAACATATATATCAGTGGTTCTCAACCTTTTATGCTTCACGTACCCCTTGGAAATGGGTATGTAACTGGCGTACTCCTTGTATAGATAGATAAAACTATAGTTATAGTATAACAATGGGAATAAAATAAAACATATATATATAAGTGGTTCTCAACCTTTTATGCTTCACGTACCCCCTGGAAATGTGTATGTAACTGGCGTACCCCTTGTATAGATAGATAAAAAACTATAGTTATAGTATAACAATGGGAATAAAATAAAACATATATATCAGTGGTTCTCAAACTTTTATGCTTCACGTACCCCCTGGAAATGTGTATGTAACTGGCATACACCTTATATAGATGGATAAAACTATAGTTATAGTATAACAATGGGAATAAAATAAAACATATATATCAGTGGTTCTCAACCTTTTATGCTTCACGTACCCCCTGGAAATGTGTATGTAACCGGCATACACCTTATATAGATGGATAAAACTATAGTTATAGTATAACAATGGGAATAAAATAAAACATATATATCAGTGGTTCTCAAACTTTTATGCTTCACGTACCAACTGGAAATGTGTATGTAACTGGCGTACCCCTTGTATAGATGGATAAAACTATAGTAATAGTATAACAATGGGAATAAAATAAAATATATATATCAGTGGTTCTCAACCTTTTACGCTTCACGTACCTCCTGGAAATGTGTATGTAACTGGCGTACCCCTTGTATAGATAGATAAAACTATAGTTATAGTATAACAATGGGAATAAAATAAAACATATATATCAGGGGTTCTCAACCTTTTATGCTTCACGTAACCCCTGGAAATTTGCATGTAATTGGCGTACCACTTGTACAGATAGATAAATCTATAGTTATAGTATAACAATGGGAATGAAATAAAACATATATATCAGTGGTTCAAAACCTTTTATGCTTCACGTACCCCCTGGAAATGTGTATGTAACTGGTGTACCCCTTGTATAGATAGATAAATCTATAGCTATAGTATAACAATGGGAATAAAATAAAACATATATATCAGTGGTTCTCAACCTTTTATGCTTCACGTACCCCCTGGAAATGTGTATGTAACTGGCGTACCCCTTGTATAGATAGATAAAACTATAGTTATAGTATAACAATGGGAATAAAATAAAACATATATATCAGTGGTTCTCAACCTTTTATGCTTCACGTACCCCCTGGAAATGTGTATGTAACTGGCGTACCCCTTGTATAGATAGATAAAACTATAGTTATAGTATAACAATGGGAATAAAATAAAACATATATATCAGTGGTTCTCAACCTTTTATGCTTCACGTACCCCCTGGAAATGTGTATGTAACTGGCGTACCCCTTGTATATATAGATAAAACTATAGTTATAGTATAACAATGGGAATAAAATAAAACATATATATCAGTGGTTCTCAACCTTTTATGCTTCACGTACCCCCTGGAAATGTGTATGTAACTGGCGTACCCCTTGTATAGATAGATGAAACTATAGTTATAACATTAAACAATGGGAATAAAATAGAACATATATATCTATATAACCACTGTTCTCAACCTTTTATGCTTCACGTACCCCCTGGAAATGTGTATATAACAAGGCGTACGCCTTGTACAGATTGATAAAACTATAGTTATAGTATAACAATGGGAATAAAATAAAACATATATATTAGTGGTTCTCAACCTTTTATGCTTCACGTACCCCCTGGAAATGTGTATGTAACTGGCGTACCCCTTGTATAGATAGATAAAACTATAGTTAGAAGCATAACAATGGGAATAAAATAGAACATATATATCTATATAACCACTGTTCTCAACCTTTTATGCTTCACGTACCCCCTGGAAATGTGTATATAACTGGCGTACGCCTTGTACAGATTGATAAAACTATAGTTATAGTATAACAATGGGAATAAAATAAAACATATATATCAGTGGTTCTCAACCTTTTATGCTTCACGTACCCCCTGGAAATGTGTATGTAACTGGCGTACCCCTTGTATATATAGATAAAACTATAGTTATAGTATAACAATGGGAATAAAATAAAACATATATATCAGTGGTTCTCAACCTTTTATGCTTCACGTACCCCCTGGAAATGTGTATGTAACTGGCGTACCCCTTGTATAGATAGATAAAATTATAGTTATAGTATAACAATGGGAATAAAATAAAACATATATATCAGTGGTTCTCAACCTTTTATGCTTCACGTACCCCCTGGAAATGTGTATGTAACTGGCGTACCCCTTGTATAGATAGATAAAACTATAGTTATAGTATAACAATGGGAATAAAATAAACCATATATATCAGTGGTTCTCAACCTTTTATGCTTCACGTACCCCCTGGAAATGTGTATGTAACTGGCGTACCCCTTGTATAGATAGATAAAACTATAGTTATAAGCATAACAATGGGAATGAAATAGAACATATATATCTATATAACCACTGTTCTCAACCTTTTATGCTTCACGTACCCCCTGGAAATGTGTATATAACTGGCGTACGCCTTGTACAGATTGATAAAACTATAGTTATAGTATAACAATGGGAATAAAATAAAACATATATATCAGTGGTTCTCAACCTTTTATGCTTCACGTACCCCCTGGAAATGTGTATGTAACTGGCGTACTCCTTGTATAGATAGATAAATCTATAGTTATAGTATAACAATGGGAATAAAATAAAACATATATATCAGTGGTTCTCAACCTTTTATGCTTCACGTACCCCCTGGAAATGTGTATGTAACTGGCGTACCCCTTGTATATATAGATAAAACTATAGTTATAGTATAACAATGGGAATAAAATAAAACATATATATCAGTGGTTCTCAACCTTTTATGCTTCACGTACCCCCTGGAAATGTGTATGTAACTGGCGTACCCCTTGTATAGATAGATAAAACTATAGTTATAGTATAACAATGGGAATAAAATAAAACATATATATCAGTGGTTCTCAACCTTTTATGCTTCACGTACCCCCTGGAAATGTGTATGTAACTGGCGTACCCCTTGTATAGATATATAAAACTATAGTTATAGTATAACAATGGGAATAAAATAAAACATATATATCAGTGGTTCTCAACCTTTTATGCTTCACGTACCCCCTGGAAATGTGTATGTAACTGGCGTACCCCTTGTATAGATAGATAAAACTATAGTTATAGTATAACAATGGGAATAAAATAAAACATATATATCAGTGGTTCTCAACCTTTTATGCTTCACGTACCCCCTGGAAATGTGTATGTAACTGACGTACCCCTTGTATAGATAGATAAAACTATAGTTATAGTATAACAATGGGAATAAAATAAAACATATATATCAGTGGTTCTCAACCTTTTATGCTTCACGTACCCCCTGGAAATGTGTATGTAACTGGCGTACCCCTTGTATATATAGATAAAACTATAGTTATAGTATAACAATGGGAATAAAATAAAACATATATATCAGTGGTTCTCAACCTTTTATGCTTCACGTACCCCCTGGAAATGTGTATGTAACTGGCGTACCCCTTGTATAGATAGATAAACTATAGTTATAAGCATAACAATGGGAATAAAATGGAACATATATATCTATATAACCACTGTTCTCAACCTTTTATGCTTCACGTACCCCCTGGAAATGTGTATATAACTGGCGTACGCCTTGTACAGATTGATAAAACTATAGTTATAGTATAACAATGGGAATAAAATAAAACATATATATCAGTGGTTCTCAACCTTTTATGCTTCACGTACCCCCTGGAAATGTGTATGTAACTGGCGTACCCCTTGTATAGATAGATAAAACTATAGTTATAAGCATAACAATGGGAATAAAATAGAACATATATATCTATATAACCACTGTTCTCAACCTTTTATGCTTCACGTACCCCCTGGAAATGTGTATATAACTGGCGTACGCCTTGTACAGATTGATAAAACTATAGTTATAGTATAACAATGGGAATAAAATAAAACATATATATCAGTGGTTCTCAACCTTTTATGCTTCACGTACCCCCTGGAAATGTGTAAGTAACTGGCGTACCCCTTGTATATATAGATAAAACTATAGTTATAGTATAACAATGGGAATAAAATAAAACATATATATCAGTAGTTCTCAACCTTTTATGCTTCACGTACCCCCTGGAAATGTGTATGTAACTGGCGTACCCCTTGTATAGATAGATAAAACTATAGTTATAGTATAACAATGGGAATAAAATAAAACATATATATCAGTGGTTCTCAACCTTTTATGCTTCACGTACCCCCTGGAAATGTGTATGTAACTGGCGTACCCCTTGTATAGATAGATAAAACTATAGTTATAAGCATAACAATGGGAATAAAATAGAACATATATATCTATATAACCACTGTTCTCAACCTTTTATGCTTCACGTACCCCCTGGAAATGTGTATATAACTGGCGTACGCCTTGTACAGATTGATAAAACTATAGTTATAGTATAACAATGGGAATAAAATAAAACATATATATCAGTGGTTCTCAACCTTTTATGCTTCACGTACCCCCTGGAAATGTGTATGTAACTGGCGTACCCCTTGTATAGATAGATAAAACTATAGTTATAAGCATAACAATGGGAATAAAATAGAACATATATATGTATATAACCACTGTTCTCAACCTTTTATGCTTCACGTACCCCCTGGAAATGTGTATATAACTGGCGTACGCCTTGTACAGATTGATAAAACTATAGTTATAGTATAACAATGGGAATAAAATAAAACATATATATCAGTGGTTCTCAACCTTTTATGCTTCACGTACCCCCTGGAAATGTGTATGTAACTGGCGTACTCCTTGTATAGATAGATAAATCTATAGTTATAGTATAACAATGGGAATAAAATAAAACATATATATCAGTGGTTCTCAACCTTTTATGCTTCACGTACCCCCTGGAAATGTGTATGTAACTGGCGTACCCCTTGTATAGATAGATAAAACTATAGTTATAAGCATAACAATGGGAATAAAATAGAACATATATATCTATATAACCACTGTTCTCAACCTTTTATGCTTCACGTACCCCCTGGAAATGTGTATATAACTGGCGTACGCCTTGTACAGATTGATAAAACTATAGTTATAGTATAACAATGGGAATAAAATAAAACATATATATCAGTGGTTCTCAACCTTTTATGCTTCACGTACCCCCTGGAAATGTGTATGTAACTGGCGTACCCCTTGTATAGATAGATAAAACTATAGTTATAAGCATAACAATGGGAATAAAATAGAACATATATATGTATATAACCACTGTTCTCAACCTTTTATGCTTCACGTACCCCCTGGAAATGTGTATATAACTGGCGTACGCCTTGTACAGATTGATAAAACTATAGTTATAGTATAACAATGGGAATAAAATAAAACATATATATCAGTGGTTCTCAACCTTTTATGCTTCACGTACCCCCTGGAAATGTGTATGTAACTGGCGTACCCCTTGTATAGATAGATAAAACTATAGTTATAAGCATAACAATGGGAATAAAATAGAACATATATATCTATATAACCACTGTTCTCAACCTTTTATGCTTCACGTACCCCCTGGAAATGTGTATGTAACTGGCGTACCCCTTGTATAGATAGATAAAACTATAGTTATAGTATAACAATGGGAATAAAATAAAACGTATATATTAGTGGTTCTCAACCTTTTACGCTTCACGTACCCCCTGGAAATGTATATGTAACTGGCCTGGTATTTTGTGTAGATAGATATAACTATGGTTATTTTTATTTTGTTACTAGATCTAGCGACTTTTGAGCTCTCACGACGTACCCCTAAAAATTTACCGCGTATTCCACTTTGAGAACCCCTAATCTAGGCGATTAGAAACCTTAAGTTTGGGTTGTTTTACCTCTGAGCGGCACTCTGTTTAGACACAATGGGCTAAATGGCCAGGTCACATTGACCCCGAAAGCTCAGAGAAGGTTGGAGGAGCGGACCCACTGGAACAGCTGTTGGAAGACAGACGGTAACCTCCCGTAAAAGCCATCCAGTGTGTTCTTTAACGTGCACAGAGTATGGCTCTTCCGCACACGGGGCCACGGCTTAACGTACCATCTGAAGGATGGCGGCCTTTCCAAGCCCATCGGTGTCCCCTACTAACCGTGGGCAGGGCGGGGAGTTTTGCGGAGAAAAATCTCAACGGTGACCCAGCTGGAACTCGAATCTGGGATTGGATTGTTTTACCTCTGAGCGGCACTTTTTTGCACACCATGGGCTAAATGGCCAGGTCACATGGACCCCGAAGGCTCAGAGAAGGTTGGGGGAGGGGACCCACTGGAACAGCTGTTGGGAGACAGATGGTAGCCTCCCGTCAAGGCCATCCAGCTTGTTCTTTAACGTGCACAGGGTATGGCTCTCCCGCACACGGGGCCACGGCTTAACGTCCCATTCGACGGACGGCGGCCTTTTCAAGCCCATCGGTGTCCCCTACTGACCGTGGGCAGGGCGGGGAAATTTTGCGGAGATAAATCTCAACGCTGACCCAGCTGGGACTCGAACCTGGGAACTACAGATTACGAGCCTGGCGCGCTACCGACTGAGCCACCCCCGCCCCCCTCGAACCTGGGAACTACAGATTACGAGTCTGGCGTTCATATGAGGACTCTTTCGATTTATGTCCGATTTTCGATTATGTTTCGATTATATGATAAACTCTTTCGATTTATGTCCTCCGCCATTCTCCCTCCCCCCAAAAAAGACTAATATTTAGGAGGGGTCAAGACTGTGACGTCTGCAACGTCATGGTCTACCTCAAACACGACTCCAAGCAAAGGGGAGGAAATCTATAGTGGATATTTATGAGTCAAATAAAAGTTTCTGAAGGTTTTTTTTTCGATATTTAATATTAATATCTTTTTAACAAACCGATTTCTGGCAATCCCTAGACTATTTTTGACTTCGTCTATTAGTGATTAGTATTCCCTCTGTAAAAGCAATTTCTGTATCATCAGGAAATGTAATAATTTTTCATTTAGTTGTAAATTACAAAGATTGTTTATAAAATTAAATTTAAGAGATTTTTCGATGCATTTGTTCAACTATCAAGGAAGATATCACTCTGAATTTAACGTGGATCAGTTTAGAGGAAAGCTAGTCTTGATCCGAGTGAAAAAAATCAACCCTTGACCCCAACAGAACACCTGATTATCAAAAAGTCGTACGTTCATATTCCAACCTGCTAAAGACAATTTTTCTTCTAAAATTACATTAAATTCAGAGTAATATCTTCCTTGGTCTTTTGTATAAATGAAATATAAAATTGGGCCTAAAACCGAACCTTGAGGCACTCCACAATTTAGTTATCTTTTATTACTTACCCAGTTTATATTTTAACTGTATTCTACCTCGAAAATAATTTTCAAACCATTTCTTAATCGTTCCCCTAAAACCAGTCTTTTCAATTTTGTCTAAACGTATTTCTGAGATACGGTATCGTAAGCTCTTTTTAATATCTGAAAATACAACGATTACTTCCGTACTATGTCCCATTCTAAAGCCATATTGATTATTAGAAAAATAATTATTTTTCTCCAAAAAATAAGGAACAATTTTTTAACTCCCTGTTTTACACGGAACATTGTGAATAGTGATCTTTTCAGTGATGATAAATGTACCATCAGATTTAGAAGATTACAGATTTTGAAAAACGTTTTTCAAGAACAAAACTGAACGTAATTTATTTCCTTAAATATTAACTGTAAGTTTACTCAACCCAAAAAGCATGACCCATTTAAAACCGACTTAATCTCCTAGTTTAAAACTGAAATAAAGTTCAATATAAAATCTGCACAATTACTTGTCTGGGACTTAATACCTCCAAAATTTTATCTCTACCCTTATTTGTTAACACATAAGGAAAACAAACAGATAAATAACATTGAATAGAATTGAAAAAAACAGGAGGTTGTAACGGATATTAAGATAAATCATCCTCGCTAATCCCAACACCTTTTTACAGTAAGAAAAAGAATATTTTGTCGTCTAAGCTTATTACATTGCTGCAGGCAGAGAAACCTTGAACTAGGGAATGTTGGCAAATGATATCGCTGCTAACTCTGGTGACCATTCCGACTTTATCGATAGCCATTTGTTGTAGTAAACTGCTTCCTGCAGCATCTTAGAAGAACTGGAAGCTGTCATTAATGTCAAAGAACATCAACAGACATATTATCGATAAATATTATTGCTCTCGTATTTTCTTGTCATTTAAGCTCTTATTTCTATCAGCACAACTCTATACAACGGAAACACGAAAGAATTATGGGAACGACCTTGAAAACATTGCCATAAATAAAAAGCAATAAAGTGTTGGGGAAATAAAATAATATCAAGGACGTATGACTTTTTTTTTTATTAATTAAACCTCTCAGGTTTGTATGAGGTATAACAAATGGTTTTTAATCTGCCGTAATAAAATATATCTGGAAATCTAAACAAAATACGGTTATTTCTGTCATCAAGAAAAAAAAAAATCGTAGTTAATTCTGTATTTATAAGTCCGTGTTGCAGGCTTCCATTGAAATTCCCACTAACACTGGAGCGGGGATAGCTCAGTCGTTAGCAAGCCAGACTCGAATCTGCAGTTGGGTTGTTTTATCTCTGAGCGGCACTTTTTTGCACACCATGGGCTAAATGGCCAGGCCACAAGGACCCCGAAGGCTCAGAGAAGGTTGGGGAAGGGGACCCATTGGAACAGCTGTTGGGAGACAGATGGTAGCTTCCCGTCAAGGCCATCCAACGTGTTCTTTAACGTTGGATTGTTTTACCTCTGAGCGGCACTTTTTTGCACACCATGGCTAAATGGCCAGGTCACATTGACCCTGAAGGCTCAACGAAGGTTGGGGGAGGAGACCCACTGGAACAGCTGTTGGGAGACAGATGATAGCCTCCCGTCAAGGCCATCCAGCGAGTTCTTTAACGTGCACAGGGTATGTCTCTCTCGCACACGGGGCCACGGCTTAACGTCCCATCCGACGGACGGCGGCCTTTCCAAGCCCATCGGTGTCCCCTACTGACCGTGGGCAGGGCGGGAGTTTTGCGGAGATAAATCTCAACGCTGACCCAGCTGGGACTCGAACCTGGGAATTACAGATTACGAGCCTGGCGCGCTACCGACTGAGCCACTCCCGCCCCGAGAATCTGCAGTTCCCAAGTTGAAGTCCCACCTGGATCAGAGTTGAGATTTATCTCTATAAAACTCCCCGACTTGTCCTCGGTCAGCAAGAGACACCGATGGCCTTGGAGATGTCGCCGTCCGTCGGATGGGATGTATAGCCGTGGCTCCCTGTGTACGTTAAAGAGCACACGGTATGGCGTTAACTGGAGGCTACCATCAACTGTCCATTAGATTAAATTATCTTAATTTTTCTGTAGGGCTATACTATATATATCAAATAATATTCGTGTTTCATTAATTAAAAAAATTTTATCGCAAATTGCACATATATATATTTGAATGTAATAATAATATATATTTGTGTACTTATTATTGATTTCGTCATTATATGTAGTAAACATTACGGACCTTGCATAACAAAAATTAATGTTCAGCATCCACTTATAAAAACTCCCAGACAGGCAACATACTTAAATAAAATACAGATTCACATCATAGGTCCTGAAATGGTTTCTAAAACCAACGAACTTCAGATGTAAGGCAGAAAGCTTAACATTGTTCTTTTAGAACAAAAAAAATATTTCTCCAATCGATTCTCTTATTTCTTTTTGTGTTCTTTAAAAGTGCATCGAGATTTAGTAAATGACCATTAAGCTTGACGTTTAAATGATCTCCTTTTTTTTTTTAAAGACTCCTGTATTTTTTTTCCCCATATGATGTAATCTAAAACATTGCTATTATACCTCGGGAAAAGGAAATAGGTTCCAACTCTATAAATAGAAAAGATAACACAAGATTTCTATTTTTTTTTTTTTGAAAAGTTTAAGATGTTCCTAGTAGTAAAATCATTTATAATTTTCTCTCGAAATGTAAAATAAACATTTTTTAGTCTGCGTTATCTAAAATTGTCTAGCAATAGAGTGTGGCATATCTTTTAGAGTGGGGTGCTTTCGGGGATCATTTGAAAGAAATAGTTCCCATTTGGCAAGGGAAAAGAATGAAGAGTTCTTTATCCTTCTTCTATCTAATGGACTCTTCTTCCTTTTCCCATTACCAGCTCTCTTTCTACATTCTCTCCTCACCTTGCCTCTCTTTAGGCGTCATATTTTGTACAAAAACATTCTCATCAAACTAAAAAGAAACACTTTTTTTAGGGCATTCACGTTTTCTAAACTTCGAGTCCCACGTTTAGAAGTCTTTGCTAAGTTCTTGCATTGCTTGTTTTGCACACCATGGGCTAAATAGCCAGGTTACAAGGACCCCGAAGATTCAGAGAAGGTTGGGGGAGGGGATCCGCTAAACAGCTCTTGGGAGACAGATGGTAGCCTCCCGTCAAAGCTATCCAGCGTGTTCTTTAACGTTGGGTTGTTTTACCTCTGAGCGGCACTTTTTTTGCACACCATGGACTAAATGGCCAAGTCACATTGACCCCGAAGGCTCGGAGAAGGTTGGGGGAAGGAACCCACTGGAACAGCTGTTGGAAGAACAGATGGTAGCCTCCCGTCAAGACCATCCAGCGTGTTCTTTAACGTTGGGTTGTTTTACCTCTGAGCGGCACTTTTTTGCACATCATGGGCCAAATGGCCAGGTCACAAGGACCCCGAAGGCTCGGAGAAGATTGGGGGTGGGGACCCACTGGAACAGCTGTTGGAAGATAGATGGTAAACTCCGGTCAATGCCATCCAGTGTGTTCTTTAACGTGCACAGGGTATGGCTCTCCCGTACACGGGCCACTGCTTAACGTCCCATCCGACGGACGGCGACCTTTCCAAGCCCATCGGTGTCCCCTACTGATCGTGGACAGGGCGAGGAACTTTGCGGAGATAAATCTCAACGCTTACCCAGCTGGGACTCGAACCTGGGAACTACAGATTACGAGCCTGGTGCGCTACCGACTGAGCCACCCCCAGTCCAGAAACCATTAAGGAACTTAAAAGAAATGCGTTTGATTAAATTGGGTGGTTTGTTGGGTTGTTTTAATCACGGAACGATACTTTTGTGCACATAATGAGATAAATGGTCAGGTTACAAGGTCCCCAAGGGCTCACAGATCATTGCGAGAAAAGGGACCCGATGGGCAGCTTTTGAGCGATAAATGTTAGCCTTCCGCCAAGTCTGTTCTTTAACCGGCACAACAGAGTGTTTTACCTCTGAACGTGGGGCGGGGGTGACTCAGTCGGTAGCGCGCCAGGCTCGTAATCTGTAGTTCCGAGGTTCGAGTCCCAGCTGGGTCAGCGTTGAGATTTATCTCCGCAAAATTCCCCGCGCTGCCCACGGTCAGTAGGGGACACCGATGGGCTTGGAAAGGCCGCCGTCCGTCGGATGGGACGTTAAGCCCTGGCCCCGTGTGCGGGAGAGCCATACCCTGTGCACGTTAAAGAACACGCTGGATGGCCTTGACGGGAGACTACCATCTGTCTCCCAACAGCCGTTCCAGTGGATCTCCTCCCCCAACCTTCTCTGAGTCTTCGGGGTCCATGTGACCTGGCCATTTAGCCCATGGTGTGCAAAAAAGTGCCGCTCAGAGGTAAAACAACCGAAATACCTCTGAACGACTTATTTGCACACAATGGGCTAAATGGCCATGTCACAAGGCCCCGAGGGTTTAGAGGAGGTTTGGGAAAGGGACCCACTGGATGGTGTGCGCTGCCATCGCCTTCCTTTTGAATGGAATATTACGTGATTGGTCGAGTGTTGTGAATGAAGTAGAAGGTGATTGGTCGAGAGTTGGCAATTTAGTATAGTACTTGTCGATTGGAAAAGGTTTCAATGGATTGACCTTTTGCGGCAAAAGTTTGGCGGAATTCAACTGGTATAAATTTAATACCTGAAGAATTATGGAATCGAGAATATTAAGGAGAGAGGATGCTATTGCATTCGTCCTAACAACTATGTATACTATATTTGAATATGTATTTTGGAGAAATAAAATCATTTTCACCATAAAAATATATGTACAGTCGCTCAACAAAATATCCAAACACTGTGGTTGATTACAGAATTCAGAAAAATATCTGGCAACTTTTTTTAGAAATTAGCGATCTGGCAACCTTCGTGTCACGTGACACGAAGGTTGCCAGATAGCGATTTTAATTTATTAGTAGTGATAGATATATTTCATATATTTTACAGCATAGGAATAGATTTTAATTTATTATAGAATAATATATTTATATAAATATTATAATAATATTATGATAATTATAAATAATAAATATATTATTATGTATATATATTTAGAATAATATGTTATTTTATTTATTTCTATTTTATTTGAATTTATTATTTTATTTGATCTGGCAACCTTTGTGTCACGTGACACGAAGGTTGCCAGATCTATTATGGAGATCTACTATAAGATCACTATAATTGATTACAGAATTCAGAAAAAATATCTGGCAACGATTTTTTTTCTGAATTCTGTAATCAACCATAGTGTTCGGATACTTTTTTTTTTTGAGCAGACTGTATTCTTTTTGCAGAGGGAAAAAAAAATAAATTTCTGCAATATATATCTAAATTAATTAATTTATTAAATAAAATATTTATATCCTAAAAAGTATTCTATATCCAAACGTAGTTTGTTCATTGCTTTTGCCAAATACTTTTTTTAACGCTTAAAATATTCGTTTATTGTTTTATTGAATTAATATTGGCCACAAGTATAAGCTTTAGTAAAATTTAGTTATGGTACTCACTCTTGTCTAGTTAAGTACTGAGTTTTTTTAGCTGAGTGTTTATCTTTCTATTTCAAGTAAATAATATTACAATAACTAATATTTGATCCATATATTGCAAAATGAAATAGAAATAAAATTCATTAATAAAAATAATAAGCAGCAACAACCTATTATTATTTTATTATTATAATTATTGTTGATTTTGCTGTCATCATCATCATATTATTATTTTTATTGTTATTATTATTGCAACCAAAATTGATTTCTATAAATATATTATTATATTTATATAATAATAATAATATTAATAATTTAGATATATATATATATAATATATAAAATATAATTATAAATAATAAATATATTATAAATAATAAATACATTATTATAAATATATATATAATTATAAATAATAAATACATTATTATAAATATATATATAATTATAAATAATAAATACATTACTATAAATATATATATAATTATAAATAATAAATACATTAGTATAAATATATATATAATTATAAATAATAAATACATTATTATAAATATATATATATAATTATAAATAATAAATACATTATTATAAATATATATATAATTATAAATAATAAATACATTACTATAAATATATATATAATTATAAATAATAAATACATTATTATAAATATATAAAATAAAAAAAAAATAAATACCCCCTCAAGCAGCTGCTTGCCACAGAGGTCTGTCAGTTTATATGCCAAAGTAGAAGGTCTGAGAGGATGGCAGGACCTCAGCAGAAAAACGACACATACATCCATGCCTTACCCGGGGCTCGAACCCAGGTCCCGTTAGATCAGTAGCCAAGCGTGCTAACCACTCGGCCACAGGACGGCATAAATACGTATACATTATTATAAATATATATATATAATTATAAATAATAAATACATTATTATAAATATATATATATAATTATAAATAATAAATACATTATTATAAATATATATATATATAATTATAAATAATAAATATAATATTATTATAATATTTATATAAATATGTTATTCTCTAATAAATTAAAATCTATTCTTATTTTTATTTATTCATATATTAATAAATTAATATATGAATAAATAAAAATAAAATATATGAAATATATCTATCACTACTAATAAAAAAAGTGTATCTGCAAAACCATTAAGTTCTTTCCAAAGTTTGAAAGTAAACGCAGTGAGAATTATCGCAATCGCTTGGTTCTTTGATTCCAGGAGAGCCTGGTTGACAAGAGAAGAATACGGACTTGAAATTAAGTCACAGACAGATGGTTTCTCTATTCACACTTGGTGGGGGGAAATTAGTATCGGGCTGTGGTTAAATTGAGCATCGTGCGAATGCTCCGACTTGCAAATGGAAGCGTACATAACATTATTGTTCAACTTCGCCAACCAGAATGCTGAACGCGGCTGGCCATCAACCTGTGAAGTTGTCAGCGAGGCAGAACAAGGCTACATAAGAGGCTGCATTCGCTAAGTGCTTCGATATTTCGTGACAAAGGCTTGTAAACATCGCCGCAGTTGGTAACAAGAGATCGACATACAAGGAATTCTCGTTAGAGTGTGTGGGCTTGTGAGGAATTCAAGCTTTAAAATAATGGGATTCGTAATGTGTTTAATTAAAACAGGTGAGAATCGCGTGAAAATTTAAGATTTGATCAACACTTATTGACTAAAGAAGGAATATTAAGTTAAAATAAAATAAAAATTAAATAAATACCCCCTCAAGCAGCTGCTTGCCACAGAGGTCTGACAGGTGCTTGTCAGTTTATATGCCAGAGTAGAAGGTGTGTCAGGATGGCAGGACCTCAACAGAAAAACGACACATACATCCATGCCTTACCCGGGGCTTGAACCCAGGTCCCTTAGATCAGTAGCCAAGCGCGCTAACCACTCGACCATGGGACGTTAACCATGTCTTTAAAGTATTCCCCTGAAAAAAGGTTGTGGGTTGTTTTACCTCAGAGCGGCACTTTTTTTGCACACCATAGGCTAAATGCCAGGTCACAAAGACCCCGAAGGTTCAGAGAAGGTTGGGGGAGGGGACCCACTAGAACAGCTGTTGGGAGACAGATGGTAGCCTCCCGTCAAGGCCATCCAGCGTGTTTTTTAACGTTGGGTTGTTTTACCTCTGAGCGGCACTTTTTTGCTCACAATGGGCTAAATGGCCAGGTCACAAGGACCCCGAAAGTTCAGAGAAGATTGGGGGAGGGGACCCACTTGAACAGCTGTTGGGAGACAAATGGTAGCCTCCCGTCAAGGCCATCCAGTGTGTTTTTAACGTTGGGTTGTTTTACCTCTGAGCGGCACTTTTTTGCTCACAATGGGCTAAATGGCCAGGTCACATGGACCCCGAAGGCTCAGAGAAGGTTCGGGGAGGGGACCCACTGGAACAGCTGTTGGGAGACAGATGGTAGCCTCCCGTCAAGGCCATTCATCGTGTTCTTTAACGTGCACAGAGTATGACTCTCCCACACACGGGGCCACGGTTTAACGTCCCATCCGACAGCAGGAGATCTTTGCAAGCCGATTGAAATCTCCTTTCTGACCGAGGGTGGAGTTAAGGTTTTGCGGAGATCAATCTCAACGTTGGCCCAGGTGAGACTCGATTCAGGAACTGCAGATCACGAGCCTGGCTCGCTACCGACTGATTCACAGCCCCACTTCATGAGACTATGAGAGTTTTAAATATGGCTACTATTTTATAGGGAATATTCCAAATATAGTCCTATCAAATCGGGGCGGGGTGGCTCAATCGGTTGCGCGCCAGGCTCGTAATCTGTAATTCCCAGGTTCGAGTCCCAGCTGGGTCAGCGTTGAGATTTATCTCCGCAAAATACCCCGCCCTGCCCACGGTCAGTAGGGGACACCGATGGGCTTGAAAAGGCCGCCGTCAGTCGGATGGGACGTTAAGCCGTGGCGCCATGTGCGGGAGAGCCGCACCCTGTGCACGTTAAAGAATACGCTGGATGGCCTTGACGGGTGGCTACCATCTGTCTCCCAACAGCTGTTCCAGTGGGTCTTCTCCCCCAACTTTCTCTGAGCCTTCGGGGTCCATGTGACCTGGCCATTTAGCCCATGGTGTGCAAAAAAGTGCCGCTCAGAGGTAAAACAACCAAACCCTATCAAATCGTTTTTCATTTTGATTCCTGTTATTTAACAGTAAGAACTGGAGGTTTCTAATGTTTGTCGTTCTGCTGAGGTCTCGCCCCCCGGGTTCGAGTTCCGGATAACGATTGGAGGTTTCTCTTCTAATCTCTTTCTACTGAGGTCTCGCTCTTCCTCACAAATCATCTCTATTGAGTTCATTAAACTGCTAAGTTCTTGTCACACCTGTCTGTCAAAGAGATCAGAAGAAATTTGTTTTATAATACTCCACATTTAGTCACTTTATGCAACCAAATTCTGTACAGTCGCTCAAAAAAAAAGTATCCAAACACTACGGTTGATTACAGAATTCAGAAAAAATATCTAGCAACAATCTTGTTTAGAAATTAGTGATCTGGGAAACTTCGTGTACAGTCACTAAAAAAAAAATATCCGAACACTACGGTTGATTACAGAATTCTGAGAAAATATCTAGCAACCATTTTTTTTGTAGAAATTAGTGATCTGGGAAACTTCGTGTACAGTCGCTCAAAAAAAAAGTATCCGAACACTACGGTTGATTACAGAATTCAGAAAAAATATCTAGCAACGATTTTTTTTAGAAATTAGTGATCTGGGAAACTTCGTGTACAGTCGCTCAAAAAAAAAAATATCCGAACACTACGGTTGATTACAGAATTCTGAGAAAATATCTAGCAACCATTTTTTTTTAGAAATTAGTGATCTGGGAAACTTCGTGTACATCGCTCAAAAAAAAAGTATCCGAACACTACGGTTGATTACAGAATTCTGAGAAAATATCTAGCAACCATTTTTTTTTTAGAAATTAGTGATCTGGGAAACTTCGTGTACAGTCGCTCAAAAAAAAAGTATCCGAACACTACGGTTGATTACAGAATTCAGAAAAAATATCTAGCAACGATTTTTTTTAGAAATTAGTGATCTGGGAAACTTCGTGTACAGTCGCTCAAAAAAAAATATCCGAACACTACGGTTGATTACAGAATTCTGAGAAAATATCTAGCAACCATTTTTTTTTTAGAAATTAGTGATCTGGGAAACTTCGTGTACAGTCGCTCAAAAAAAAAAGTATCCGAACACTACGGTTGATTACAGAATTCAGAAAAAATATCTAGCAACGATTTTTTTTAGAAATTAGTGATCTGGGAAACTTCGTGTACAGTCGCTCAAAAAAAAAATATCCGAACACTACGGTTGATTACAGAATTCTGAGAAAATATCTAGCAACGATTTTTTTTTAGAAATTAGTGATCTGGGAAACTTCGTGTACAGTCGCTCAAAAAAAATATCCGAACACTACGGTTGATTACAGAATTCTGAGAAAATATCTAGCAACCATTTTTTTTTTTAGAAATTAGTGATCTGGGAAACTTCGTGTACAGCCGCTCAAAAAAAAAATGTACGAACACCACGGTTGATTACAGAATTCAGAAAAAATATCTAGCAACGATTTTTTTTAGAAATTAGTGATCTGGGAAACTTCGTGTACAGTCGCTCAAAAAAAAAATGTACGAACACCACGGTTGATTACAGAATTCAGAAAAAATATCTAGCAACGATTTTTTTTTTAGAAATTAGTGATCTGGGAAACTTCGTGTACAGTCGCTCAAAAAAATATCCGAACACTACGGTTGATTACAGAATTCTGAAAAAATATCTGGCAACGATTTTTTTTTATAAATTAGTGATCTGGCAACCTTCGTGTACAGTCGCTCAAAAAGTATCCGAAAACTACGGTTGATTACAGAATTCACACTGAAGAATTCACTGGCAACGATTGTTTTAGAAAAGAAATTAGTGATCTGGCAACCAATATTAGATGGCTGGAAGAAGATAACTTGTGTAAATCCAAAGTCCTTGTGACTTCGTGTCACGTGACACGAAGGTTGCCAGATCATTAATTTCTAAAAAAAGATCGTTGCCAGATATTTTTCTGAATTCTGTAATCAACCAGAGTGTTCGGATATTTTTTTGAGCGACTGTACAGAATTTCCATGTTATCTCAATGGAAACTAACATCGGAGCTCTATAACTTTCGAAATATGCATTTAATGCGAAAATGTGACAGACGATAAATTAAAGATCGTAATTAAATCTATTTAATTCTCGATTTTGAACAATATTATTTCAGTATTTAAAGAATTATGGAAGCCGGAATATTTCACAATAAATTATGTTATAAAAATTATTCCTAATTTACTTATATTTAAATAATTATTACGCAAACTTTTAAAAGGTATATATTTATTATATTAAATGGTTTAAAAATAATACTTATTATTTAGATTTTAAATTCTGAGTTAAATTCTTACGATGCATTACTGTGAAATATTCCAGCTTCCATAACATTTTAAATACTGAACGACTATTTCTGAAAATCGAGATCTAAATAGATTTAATTATGATCTTCAATTTATCTTCAGTTTGGGGCGGGGGTGGCTCAGTTGGTAGCGCGCGGGGCTCGTAATCTGTAGTTCCCAGGTTCGAGTCGAAGCTGGGTCAGCGTTGAGATTTATCTCCGCAAAATTCCTCGCCCTGCCCGCGGTCAGTAGGGGACACCGATGGGCTTGGAAAGGCCGCCGTCCGTCGGATGGGACGTTAAGCCGTGGCCCCGTGTGCGGGAGAGAGCTTTACCCTGTGCACGTTAAAGAACACGCTGGATGGCCTTGACGGGAGGCTACCATCTGTCTCCCAACAGCTGTTCCAGTGGGTCCCCTCCCCCAACCTTCTCTGAGCCTTCGGGGTCCATGTGACCTGGCCATTTAGCCCATGTTGTGCAAAAAAGGGCCGCTCAGAGGTAAAAAAAACCAACCCAACTTGTCTTCAGTCCCATTTTCCCATTAAGTGCACATTTGAGAAATTATACAAGTTCAAAATTGAATTCTCATTCGCATAACATGGAAAGTTCCTGTATTTTGATAAGGCAGTGTAAGTAAAGCACACATCTGAAATTAATCAGTTTAAAGTCTTAAGTCGTACTGTCCTGTTTTAATTATTTCTTAAAAATGTCATTTCCTAACGACAAGCGCTCATAGAAAAGTCAAAAAAAGTGTAATACCTCTTCCTCCTACACCTCCGTCTTGACAGGGGCGGGGGTGGCTCGGTCGGTAGCGCGCCAGGCTTGTAATCTGTAGTTCCCAGGTTCGAGTCACAGCTGGGTCAGAGTTGAGGTTTATCTCTGCAAAACTCCCCACCCTGCACACGGTCAGTAGGGGATACCGACGGGCTTGGAAAGGCCGCCGTCCGTCGGATGGGATGTTACGCCGTGGCTCCTGTGTGCGGGAGAACCATACTTTGCGCACTTTAAAGAACACACTGGATGGTCTTCACGGGAGGCTACCATCTATCTCCCAACAGCTGTTCCAATGGGTCCCCTCCCCCAACCTTCTCTGAGCATTCGGGGTCCATGTGACCTGGCCATTTAGCCCATGGTGCGCAAAAAAAGTGCCGCTCAGAGGTAAAACAACCCAACGTTAAAGAACACGCTGGATGGCCTTGAAGGGAGGCTACCATCAGTCTTCCAACAGCTTTTCCAGTGGGTCCAATCCCCCAACCTTCTCTGAGCCTTCGGGGTCCATGTGACCTGGCCATTTAGCCCATTGTGTGAAAAAAAGTGCCGCTCAGATTTACAACAACCCAACGTTAAAGAACACGCTGTATGGCCTTGAAGGGAGGCTACCATCTGTCTCCCAACAGCTGTTTCAGTGGGTCCCCTCCCCCAACCTTCTCTGAGACTTCGGGGTCCTTGTGACCTGACCATTTAGCACATGGTGTGCAAAAAAGTGCCGCTCAGAGGTAAAACAACCCAACGTTAAAGAACACGCTGGATGGCCTTGACGGGAGGCTACCATCTGTCTACCAACAGCTGTTCCAGTGGGTCCCCTCCCCCAACTTTCTCCGAACCTTCGGGTTCCTTGTGACCTGGCCATTTAGCCCATGGTGTGAAAAAAAGTGCCGCTCAGAGGTAAAACAACCCAACGTTAAAGAACACGCTGGATGGCCTTGACGGGAGGCTACCATCTGTCTCCCAACAGCTGTTCCATTGGGTCCCCTCCCCCAACCTTCTCCGAAACTTCGGGATCCTTGTGACCTGGCAATTTAGCCCATGTTGTGCAAAAAAGTGCCGCTCAGAGGTAAAACAACCCAACGTTAAAGAACACGATGGATGGCCTTAACGGAAGGCTACCATCTGTCTCCCAACAGCTGTTCCAGTGGGTCCCCTCCCCTAACCTTCTCCGAACATTCGGGGTCTTGTGACCTGGCCATTTTGCCCATGGTATGAAAAAAAGTGCCGCTCAGAGGTAAAACAACCTAACGTTAATGAACACGCTGGATGGCCTTGACGGGAGGCTACCATCTGTCTCCCAACAGCTGTTCCATTGGGTCCCCTCCCCCAACCTTCTCCGAACCTTCGAGGTCCTTGTGACCTGGCCATTTAGCCCATGGTATGCAAAAAAAGTGCCGCTCAGAGGTAAAACAATCCAACGTTAAAGAACACGCTGGATGGCCTTGACGGGAGGCTACCATCTGTCTCCCAACAGCTGTTCCATTGGGTCCCCTCCCCCAACCTTCTCCGAACCTTCGAGGTCCTTGTGACCTGGCCATTTAGCCCATGGTATGCAAAAAAGTGCCGCTCAGAGGTAAAACAATCCAACGTTAAAGAACACGCTGGATGGCCTTGACGGGAGGCTACCATCTGTCTCCCAACAGCTGTTCCATTGGGTCCCCTCCCCCAACCTTCTCCGAATCTTCGGGGTCCTTGTGACCTGGCCATTTAGCTCATGGTATGCAAAAAAGTGCCGCTCAGAGGTAAAACAATCCAACGTTAAAGAACACGCTGGATGGCCTTGACGGGAGGCTACATCTGTCTCCCAACTGCTGTTCCAGTGGGTCCCCTCCCCCAACCTTCTCCGAAACTTCGGGTTCCTTGTGACCTGGCCATTTAGCCCATGGTATGCAAAAAAGTGCCGCTCAGAGGTAAAACAATCCAACGTTAAAGAACACGCTGCATGGCCTTGACGGGAGGCTACCATCTGTCTCCCAACAGCTGTTCCAGTGGGTCCCCTCCCCTAACCTTCTCCGAAACTTCGGGGTCCTTGTGACCTGGCCATTTAGCCCATTTTGTGCAAAAAACTGCCGCTCAGAGGTAAAACAACTCAACGTTAAAGAACACGCTGGATGGCCTTGACGGGAGGCTACCATCTGTCTCCCACCAGCTGTTCCAGTAGGTCCCCTCCCTGAACCTTCTCCGAACCTTCGGGGTCCTTCTGACCTGGCCATTTAGCTCATGGTGTGCAAAAAAGTGCCGCTCAGAGGTAAAACAACTCAACGTTAAAGAACACGCTGGATGGCCTTGATGGGAGGCTACCATCTGTCTCCCAACAGCTGTTCCACTGGGTCCCCTCCCCCAACCTTCTCCGAACCTTCGGGGTCCATGTGACCTGGCCATTTAGCCTATTGTGTGCAAAAAAGTGCCGCTCAGAGGTAAAACAACCCAACCTGGCTTCGTCTCTCCCGAATGTTAACGTAACAATCGATTTTGTTTTCCTCCAGACCAGAGAAAAATGGATTCATGGCTTTCGAAGAACTATTTCATTTCGAACTGCAATATTTCTTAATTATCAACAAATACTTCAACGTTATTACTAGGCCTTTATAGTAATTCCTTTTTTTGGGGGGGAGGGATGGCTCAGTATGTAGTTGGGTTGGGTTGTTTTATCTCTCAGCGGCACTTTTTTTCACACCATCGGTTAAATGGCCAGGTCACATGGATCCCGAAGGCTCAGAGAATGTTGTGGGAGGGGACCCACTGGAACAGCTGTTGAAAGACAGATGGTAGCTTCCCGTCAAGGTCAGCCAGCGTGTTCTTTAACGTTGGGTTGTTTTACCTCTGAGCGGCACTTTTTTTCACACCATGGGCTAAATGGCCAGGTCACATGGACCCCGAATGCTAAGAGAAGGTTGGGGGAGGAGACCCACTGGAACAACTGTTGGGAGACAGATGGTAGCCTCCCGTCAAGGCCATCCAGCGTGTTCTTTAACGTTGGGTTGTTTTACCTCTGAGCGGCACTTTTTTTCACACCATGGGCTAAATGGCCAGGTCATACGGACCCCGAATGCTAAGAGAAGGTTGGGGGAGGGGACCCACTGGAACAGATGTTGGGAGACAGATGGTAGCCTCCCGTCAAGGCCATCCAGCATGTTCTTTAACATTGGGTTGTTTTACCTCTGAGCGGCAATTTTTTTGCACACCATGGGCTAAATTGGCAGGTCACATGGACCCCGAAGGCTCAGAGAAAGTTGGGGGAGGGGACCTACTGGAACAGCTGTTGGGAGACAGATGGTAATCTCCCGTTAAGGCCATCCAGCGTGTTCTTTAACGTTTGGTTGTTTTACCTGTGAGCGGCACTTTTTTGCACACCATGGTCTAAATGGTCAAGTCACAAGGACCTTGAAGTCTCAGAGAAGGTTGGGGGAGGGGACCCACTGGAACAGCTGTTGGGAGACAGATGGTAGCCTCCCGTCAAGGCCATCCAGCGTGTTCTTTAACGTGTACAGGGTATGGTTCTCCAGCACACGGAACCACGGCTTAACGTTTCATTCGACGGACGGCGGCCTTTCCAAGCCCATCGGTGTCCCCTACTGACCGTGGGTAGGGCGGGGAATTTTGCGGAGATAAATCTCAACGCTGACCCAACTGGGACTCGAACCTGAGAACTACAGCTTACTTACCTGGCGCGCTACCGACTGAACCACCCCCGCTCACATCTAGAAAAACCCCAACCAACCTGGTTACACTATGTAAAATTTGAAAACAAAATTCTCCACGTGCTTCTAATTGCATTTGGTCGAATTACTTCTAACATAATTTGCGTCATTTTTAGAGTTGTGACAGATCATGCCCATATTGTTCCAGTGAAAGCCGTTTTATTTACAGTTTTGAACTGAATTAATAAATAATAAATACACCTAGAACAAATCCAAACGTATATCGGCACATTCCTCCACTTAACAAACGCTCTGAATTCCGAAATATTTCGTTTTGCTTCTTTTTTCCCATTCGAAACGTAATTAGTGGGATTAAAACACTTTCGAAAACATTCATGTTTTTGCTTCGGCATTCCCTCTCTAGTTTTAAAACACAATTAAAAGATTTGGAGCAATTTGACTTACGAGAATTTGAAGAGGAATACGCGTTGCAGAACTGTCCGAATACAAAAACAAATAATCTCCATAATTAAAGTCTGTTTCGTCACTTATCAAATATTCATATTCACTAATGAAGCCGCCTAACATCGAAAGGGAAAATTAGCAAATTAAAAGCATTTGAATAGTTTTCGGTGAAGATTAAAAACAAAACACGTTCGTCAGAAGAGGACAAAACAAAAGCAACATAGGCGACCCCTTTTTTTTCTTGTGATCGTGAGATGGGCTGATCGCAGAGATAATATTATTCGAAATGAATAAATAACAACTAACTACTCAAATATTGACAGCAGGGAAGCCGATTTACAGAAGTAATTAGAGAATCAAAACTTGTATTCGTTAAACATGTGGAACACGGTTTTGAAATTATGCCCCGTATTAAAAGAACATTCTGTGCTGATGATTAGCGAGTTTTGTGGATAAATAGGGGGAAAAACTTGTGGTTTGGCAAGGTTGATAGTTAAGCAACGCCAGTTTTAAATAAATAATAATAACAAATACCCCTTCAAGCAGCTGCTTGCCACAGAGGTCTGACAGGAGCCTGTCAGTTTATATGCCACAGTAGAAGGTCTGAGAGGATGGCAGAACCTCAGCAGAAAAACAACACGAACATCCATGCCTTACCCGGGGCTCGAACCCAGGTCCCGTAGATCAGTAGCCAAGCGCGCTAACCACTCGGCCACGGGACGGCAATTTAAATATATGGTGATAATTAATTAACATATGAGCATATATAATACACAGGGCATTGCTTATTGTATTGTTCTGGAAAAAATACACAGGTTTCCATAAATTAAGGAAAATCCTTATTTTAAGTCAATGGGAAGCTAACTTCAAAGCTGTATAACTTCTAAAATAAGTTATTTTGTTTTAAAAAATGTGATAGCAGATAAACATCTCAATTAAATAAATCAATATCTCTATTTTCAACAATATTCGTTCAATATTTAATGGGTTGGGCTGTTTTACCTCTGAGCGGCACTTTTTTGCACACCATGGGCTAAATGGCCAGGTCACATGGACCCCGAAGGCTCAGAGAAGGTTGAGGGAGGGGACCCACTGGAACAGCTGTTGGGAGACAGATGGTAGCCTCCCGTCAAGGCCATCCAGCGTGTTCTTTACCGTGCACAGGGTATGGCTCTCCCGCACAGGGGGCCATGTGTTAACGTGCCATCCGACGGACGGCGGCCTTTCCAAGCCCATCGGTGTCCCCTACTGACCGTGGGCAGGGCGGGGAATTTTGCGGAGATAAATCTCAACGCTGACCCAGTTGGGACACGAACCTGGGAACTACAGATTACGAGCCTGGCGCGCTACCGACTGAGCCACCCCCGCCCCTAATATGTAATGAGTTATGGAAGTTTGAATATTTAGCGATAACAATGCCAGCCACAAAAATTTACTTCGGAAGTTAATTAGAACTTTATCGTAAGTATTTTATCGAAGTGTTTAATAAGTGTGTATTTTAGAACTTTGTGTAAAAAATTCTTTCACTATTCTTCAGTTTTGTATAAGTTTCTTAAGACTGGCATTGCTGTTGTTAAATAATTAAGGAATAATAGTAATTGTTAATTTAATGCGCCATGGAGAAGATCTGTAAGGATTTGGGTTGGATTGTTTTACCTCTGAGCTGCACTTATTTGCACACCATGGGCTAAATGGCTAGGTCACAAGGACCCCGAAGGCTCAGAGAAGATTGGGGGAGGAGACCCACTGGAACAGCTGTTGGGAGACAGATGGTAGCCTCCCGTCAAGGCCATCCAATGTGTTCTTTAACGTGCACAGAGTATGGCTCTCCCGCACACGGGGTCACGGCTTAATGTCCCATCCGACAGACGGCGGCCTTTCCAAGCCCATCGGTGTCCCCTACTGACCGTGGGCAGGGCGGGGAATTTTGCGGAGATAAATCTCAACGCTGACCCAGCTGGAACTCGAACCTGGGAACTACAGATTACGAGCCTGACGCGCTACCGACTGAGCCACCCCCGCCCCGGATCTGTAAGGAAGGAGAGACCTCAGAAGAAAGACAAATGCAAGAAAGAAAACATCCATGCCTTATCAGGGGGTCTCATCAGTTGGGGCAGGGGTTGTCTCGGTCAGTAGGGCCTCAGACTCGTAATCTGCAGTTCCCAGGTTCGAGTCACAATTCTGCTTGCGTTAAGATTTATTTATTTCCGCTAAAGATTTATTTATTTCCGTTAAACCCCAAACCCTGCCCTCGGTCAGAACCGATGGGCTTGGAAAGTTTATTCACCGTCCGTCAGTTGGAAAGTTAAGCCGCGGTTCCGTGTGCGGGAGAGAGCCATACCTTCTATGCCCAGTATGTTAAAGAACACGCTGGATGGCCTTGACGGGAAACTTCCATCTGTCTACCAACAACTGTCCAGCAGGTCCTCTCCCCCCAACCTTCTCTGGGTCCTTGTGACCTGGTCATTTAGCCCACTGTGTGCAAAAAATTGTCGCTCAGAGGTAAAACTGCCCAGTCCTGTGCATATTAAACAACACGCTGGATGGCCGTAATGGAAGGCTACCATGTGTCTTTTAACAACTATCAGTGAATCTCCTTCCCCTAATCTTCTCTTAGCCCACGGGATCCTTGTGACATGGCCATTTAGCCCATGGTGTGCAAAATGTGCCGCTCAGAGGTAAAACAACCCAACTGGACTGGAGGCTACCATCTGTCTCCTAACAGCTGTTCCAGTGGGTCCCCTCTCCCAACCTTCTCTGAGCCTTCGGGGTCCTTGTGACTTGGTCATTTAGCCCATGGTGTACAAAAAGTGTCGCTCAGAGGTAAAACAACCCAAATGGACTGGAGGCTACCATCTGTCTCCTAACACCTGTTCCAGTGGGTCCCCTCTCGCAACCTTCTCTGAGCCTTCGGGATCCTTGTGACCTGGCCATTTAGCCCATGGTGTGCAAAAAAGTGCCACTCAGAGGTAAAACAACCCAATGTTAAAGAATACGCTGGATGGCCTTGACGGGAGGCTACCATCTGTCTCCCAACAACTGTTCCAGTGGGTCCCCTCCCCCAACCTTCTCTGAGCCTTCGGGGTCCTTGGGACCTGGCCATTTAACCCATGGTGTGCAAAAAAGTGCCGCTCAGAGGTAAAACAACCCAACGTTAAAGAACACGCTGGATGGCCTTGACGGGAAGCTACCATCTGTCTCCCAACAGCTGTTCCAGTGGATCCCCTACCCCAACCTTCTCTGAGCCTTCGGGGTCCATGTGACCTGGCCATTTAGCCCATGGTGTGCAAAAAAAAGTGCCCTTCAGAGGTAAAACAATCCAACCCGAAATGCTTTTGGTGTTACAGTGTATACAACGCACATTCATTACCCATTCTTCTTCTTAAAACATATGCAGATATGGAATTTCTTTTTCGTCTATTTGACAAACTGTATGCAGAACAAAGGTTATTACCTACTGATCTTTTTGAATCGCTGAAGTGTTTGATCAGCTGAAAAGCAACTGTCAAGGAACACCATCTATCAACCTAATCCCACCTACAAGAATTTCCTGACAATAGTCCAGCTTATCTAACATCTACTGAAAGCCATCTCTCTTAGAACGAGATATTAAAAAAAAAATGTTTTTTTTTTCTTGCAGCTTCTTTAACATTACAGGACGAAGTTTGATAAACGTCCCTTCTTTTATTTTCATCAATCATGAAGCTGCACAATCAAAATATCTATTACTCAATGTCAGAAAACCCAGATAATCAGTTCCTCTTTAGGGAGAGTCTTCAACCACTATCTCTCGAGTCTATACAGAACACGTGGATGCAGAAATCTCAGAGTGACGTCAGAATTTGTTACTTTTTTTTTTTGGATTGTTGTACTCTTAGCATCTTTAAATATTGAATGAAGCTAAGATAGATTGTATTCTTCAATTTTGGTTCGTTTTCAAAAAAAAAACGAGCAGCAAATGTTTTTACTTTGTCCGTCCGTCCGTCTGTCTCTCTGTAGACATTCAACTGTTTTGCTTTTAGAGATAAAAATGCTTTTTCGGTTCCGTGGTATTGTGAAATATTACAGTTCGCCTGTCTGTTTGCCGTCTGTCCGTCCGTCTACCTATCTATATGTTTGTCCATCCGTCTGCGTTTCTATATGTCTATCCATCCGTCTGCGTTTCTATATGTCTATCCATCCATGTGCGTTTCTATATGTCTATCCATCCATCTGCGTTCTATATGTCTGTCCATCCGTCTACGTTTCTATATGTCTATCCTTCCGTCTACCTATCTATATGTCTGTCCATCAATCTACCTTTCTATATGTCTATCCATCCGTCTGCGTTTCTATATGTCTATCCATCCATGTGCGTTTCTATATGTCTATCCATCCATCTGCGTTCTATATGTCTGTCCATCCGTCTGCCTTTCTATATGCCTATCCATCCTTCTGCCTCCTTTCTATATGCCTGTCCATCCATCTTTATGTCTGTCCGTCCATTCGTCTTTCTACATATTTATCCGCTTGCCTTCCTATATGTGTGTCCATCCGTTTGCCTCTTCTATATGCCTATCCATCCGTTTTTCTACATGTCTGTCCGTCCATCCGTCTTTCCGTCCGTCTGTCCTTCTTAACGTCTCCGTCTGTCCGTCTGTAGACATTCACCTTTTTTAGCGTTAAAAACTATTATGGGTTGGATAGATATTATGAAATATTACGATTCACCTGTCTATTCGTCCGTCCGTCCGTCGGTCTGTCTATCCGTCTACGACATTACACTTTTTCTTTTATTTTTTTGAGATATTTCATGTATGCTTGTTTGCATGCTTAGCAAATAGTTCCACAATCATTTTACTGACAATTGCTAGTAAAATGATTGGAAGTGCAATGGTCGCACTCCCTAAGCCTAAGCCGTGGCTCCGTGTGCTGGAGAGCCATACCTTGTACACGTAAAGAACACGCTGGATGGCCTTGACGGGAGGCTACCATCTGTCTCCCAACAGCTGTATCACTGGGTCTCCTCCCCCAACCTTCTCTGAGCCTTCGGGGTCCATATGACCTGGCCATTTAGCCCATGGTGTGCAAAATAGCCCATGGTGTGCATGGAGGTAAAACAACCCAACGTTAAAGAACACGCTGGATGGCCTTGACGGGAGGCTACCATCTGTCTCCCAACATCTGTTCCAGTGGGTCTCCTCCCCCAAACTTCTCTGAGCCTTCGGGGTCCTTGTGATCTGGCCATTTAGCCCATGCCGCTCAGAGGTAAAACAACCCAAGCCAACTGTACAATATTAAATGCTTTGGATTCTTCCGTGGTCTCCTTTTTCGAAACAGAAAGCGAATTGGATTCGGTTTTTCCTTCACTTCGATTGATATGTAAACTTTCAGTCACAAATTGTTTACATTATTTGGAAGATTAACAGTTCTTAGTTTATTGACATAACGATGGAATGATGTCCTATTGAATTTGTGTAACTTTAAAGCCACACCCCTTCGTTAATTATTCGATGAGCTTATTTACACTGAGGGACGGAGGTGGCTCAGTCGGTAGCGCGCCAGGCTCGTAATCTGTAGTTCCCAGGTTCGAGTTCCAGCTGGGTTAGCGTTGAGATTTATCTCCGCAAAAATTCCCCGCCCTGCCCACGGTCAGTAGGGGACACCGATGGGCTTGAAAAGACCGCCGTCCGTCGGATGGGACGTTAAGCCGTGGCCCCGTGTGCGGGAGAGCCATACCCTGTGCACGTTAAAGAACACGCTGGATGGCCTTGACGGGAGGCTACCATCTGTCTCCCAACAGCTGTTCCAGTGGGTTCCCTCCCCAAACCTTCTCTGATCCTTCGGGGTCCATGTGACCTGGCCATTTAGCCCATGGTGTGCAAAAAAGTGCTGCTCAGAGGTAAAACAACCCAACCCAAACCCCGTGTGCGACAGAGCCATACCCTGTGCACGTTAAAGAACACGCTGGATGGCCTTGACGGGAGACTACCATCTGTCTCCCAACAGCTGTTCCAGTGGGTCCCCTCCCCCAACCTTCTCTGAGCCTTCGGGGTTCATGTGACCTGGCCATTTAGCCCATGGTGTGCAAAAAAGTGCCGCTCAGAGGTAAAACAACCCAACGTTAAAGAACACGCTGGATGGCCTTGACGGGAGGCTACCATCTGTCTCCCAACAGCTGTTCCAGTGGGTTCCCTCCCCAAACCTTCTCTGATCCTTCGGGGTCCATGTGACCTGGCCATTTAGCCCATGGTGTGCAAAAAAGTGCTGCTCAGAGGTAAAACAACCCAACCCAAACCCCGTGTGCGACAGAGCCATACCCTGTGCACGTTAAAGAACACGCTGGATGGCCTTGACGGGAGACTACCATCTGTCTCCCAACAGCTGTTCCAGTGGGTCCCCTCCCCCAACCTTCTCTGAGCCTTCGGGGTCCATGTGACCTGGCCATTTAGCCCATGGTGTGCAAAAAAGTGCCGCTCAGAAGTAAAACAACCCAAAAAGCTCCCTATTTCCTTCAAAGTTCAATTATGACAACAGTAAAGTATACAATAATTCAAATAGTACTATAATTCAATAGTATAAAAGGTCAAATGGTTATGAGACATATTACACTAATACATAGAAGAAGGTTTCATTGCTTTTTTTTTTTTAGAATATAATTTTTATTCATAACAGTAAAGAATACAAATACATTTACACTTTGACCCGCAAAGCTAAATAGCTTATCTGCAGGAAAATGAATAAATTATATTAAACGTAGGTCATTCAGCCACAAAAATGGTGTACATCAAATAAATCCACAAACCACAACACATAAAAATCAGCTAACTAGAAAGAAGACATGTTCTACATTTGATTTTAAATAATTTTAAAGATTTTGCATTTTTAACATCATCAGGAAATTCAGACCAAATTTTTACTGCATTGTATTTGATAGATCTCTGCCCAATTGACAATCGACACGTAGGTATACTCAAATCCTCTCTATGACGTGTTTCATAATTATGAATAGTCGAAAGACTCTGAAAATAGTCTTTAAATTTATGCAATTTAATTATTACTGGTGATCTCTTGTGTTAAATCTTTACACTAATGTTTATGTATAAATATATTTTATTTAGGTAGAAAATTATTTGTATTTGTTATCAAATATAATAATTCTAATTAATATAAATAATTTTTCTCAAAAATAAAAATATATTTATAGATAAACATTAGTATTAAGATTAGCTCAGAGTTCACCAGTAGTAATATTAGAATTAAAAATATAAGAAGTGTCTATATAATATATTCATAATATACTATATAGTGTGGATTGGATTGTTTTACCTCTGAGCGGCACTTTTTTGCACACCATGGGCTAAATGGCCAGGCCACAAGGACCCCGAAGGCTCGGAGAATGTTGGGGGAGGGGACCCACTGGAACAGCTGTTGGGAGACAGATGGTAGCCTCCCGTCAAGGTCATCCAGCGTGATCTTTAACGTGCACAGGGTATGGCTCTCCCGCACACGGGCCACGGCTTACGTCCCATCCGATGGACGGCGGCCTTTTCAAGCCCATCGGTGTCCCCTTCTGACCGTGGGCAGGGCGGGGAAATTTTGCGGAGATAAATCTCAACGCTGACCCAGCTGGGAGTCGAACCTGGGAACTACAGATTACGAGTCTGGCTCGCTACCGACTGAGCCACCCCGCTGCTATTTAGTGTGTGATATATATCGAATATTAATGTGTAGGACTACTTAAGCTGACGTCATCAATTTGGTCTCCTGGCTTTCTGTTATAGGAGGTGTTGCGTAAACCCTCCACATTAGCGACACCTACATTGGTCAGATTTAGATATTCCCGAAATATTTTAAGCATTTTTCCAAATTCGAAAATATACCCATTTTTCATTTATTTTTTATTGTTTTTTAACAAATACATCTTAATGATCATTTTTTTACTTCACATATCCGCAGGAAGATGAAATAAATTTCATTGTCGTACATTAATGAATATTCGCGTATCATTACTGCCACGAAAATGTCAATATTGCACTTTTCATGCATTTTCCAATAAACCTTATTCACATATCTTTGTGCCTCGTAAAATACCAAGAATATGCCAATACTTTTCGCATTTGATATATAATTTTGAATGGGGCGGGAGTAGCTCAGTCGGTAGCGCCCCAGACTTGTAATCAGCAGTTCACAGATTCGAGTTCCAGCTGGATCAGCGTTGAGATCTATCTCTGGAAACCTCCCTGCCCACGGTCAATAGGGGACACCAATGGGCTTGAAAACTCCGTTCCCACGGTTGTAGGGGACACCGATGAGCTTGAAAACTCCCTGCCCACGGTCAGTAGGGGACATCGATGGGCTTGAAAATACCCTGTCCACTGTCAGTAGGGGATACCGATGGGCTTGGAAACTCCCTGCCCACGGTGAGTAGGGGACATCGATGGGCTTGAAAACTCCCTGTCCACGGCCAGTAGGGGACACCAATGGGCCTGAAAACTCCTTGCCCACGGTTCTAGGAGACAGCGATGGGCTTGAAAACTCCCTGCCCACGGTGAGTAGGGGACATCGATGGGCTTGAAAACTCCCTGCCCACGGTCAGTAGGGGACACCACTGGGCCTAAAAACTCCCTGCCCACGGTCAGTAGGGGACACCAATGGGCTTGAAAACTCCCTGCCTACGGTCAGTACGGGACACCAATGGGCCTGAAAACTCCCTGCCCACGGTCAGTAGGGGACACCGATGGGCTTGAAAATTCCCTGCCCACGGTCAGTAGGGGACACCGATGGACTTGAAAACTTCCTGCTCACGGTGAGTAGGGGTCATCGATGGGCTTGAAAACTCCCTGCCCACGGTCAGTAGGGGACACCGATGGGCTTTAAAATTCCCTGCCCACCGTGAGTAGGGGTCATCGATGGGCTTGAAAACTCCCTGCCCACGGTCAGTAGGGGACACCGATGGGCTTGAAAACTCCCTGCCCACGGTCAGTAGGGGACACCGATGGGCTTGAAAACTCCCTGCCCACGGTCAGTAGGGGACACCGATGGGCTTGAAAACTCCCTGCCTACGGTCAGTACGGGACACCAATGGGCCTGAAAACTCCCTGCCCACGGTCAGTAGGGGACACCGATGGGCTTGAAAACTTCCTGCCCACGGTGAGTAGGGGTCATCGATGGGCTTGAAAACTCCCTGCCCACGGTCAGTAGGGGACACCGATGGACTTGAAAACTTCCTGCCCACCGTGAGTAGGGGTCATCGATGGGCTTGAAAACTCCCTGCCCACGGTCAGTAGGGGACACCGATGGGCTTGAAAACTCCCTGCCCACGGTGAGTAGGGGACACCACTGGGCCTGAAAACTCCCTGCCCACGGTCAGTAGGGGACACCGATGGGCTTGAAAACGTCCTGCCCACGGTCAGTAGGGGACACCGATGGGCTTGAAAACGTCCTGCCCACGGTCAGTAGGGGACACCGATGGACTTGAAAACTTCCTGCCCACGGTGAGTAGGGATCATCGATTGGCTTGAAAACTCCCTGCCCACGGTCAGTAGGGGACACCGACGGGCTTGAAAACTCCCTGCCCACGGTCAGTAGAGGACACCGATGGGCTTGAAAACTCCCTGCCCACGGTCAGTAGGGGACACCGATGGGCTTGGAAAGACCGCCGTCCGTTGGATGCGACGTTAAGCCTTGGCTCCGTGTGCGGGAGAGCCATACCCTGTGCACGATAAAGAACACACTGCATGGCCTTGACGGGAGGCTACCATCTGTCTCCCAACAACTGTTTCAGTGGGTCCCCTCTCCCAACCTTCTCTGATCCTTCGGGGTCCATGTGACCTGGCCATTTAGCCCATGGTGTGCAAAAAGTGCCGCTCAGAGGTAAAACAACCCAAGGTTAAAGAACACACTGCATGGCCTTGACGGGAGGCTACCATCTGTCTCCCAACAACTGTTTCAGTGGGTCCCCTCTCCCAACCTTCTCTGATCCTTCGGGGTCCATGTGACCTGGCCATTTAGCCCATGGTGTGCAAAAAGTGCCGCTCAGAGGTAAAACAACCCAAGGTTAAAGAACACGCTGGATGGCCTTGACGGGAGGCTACCATCTGTCTCCCAACAACTGTTTCAGTGGGTCCCCTCCCCCAACCTTCTCTGAGCCTTCGGGGTCCATGTGACCTGGCCATTTAGCCCATGGTGTGCAAAAAGTGCCGCTCAGAGGTAAAACAACCCAACATTAAAGAACACGCTGGATGGCCTTGACGGGAGGCCACCATCTGTCTCCCAACAACTGTTTCAGTGGGTCCCCTCTCCCAACCTTCTCTGAGCCTTCGGGGTCCATGTGACCTGGCCATTTAGCCCATGGTGTGCAAAAGGTGCCGCTCAGAGGTAAAACAACCCAACCAAACCCGCTCTCCCAACGTTCTCTGAGTCTTCGGGATCCTTGTGACCTGGGCATTTAGCCCATGGTGTTCAAAAATATGCAGCTCAGAGGTAAACCAAAATAATTTTCAACAGATAAATATACTGCTCACAAAAATTAGGCGATATATTATCGCTTCATATTCATTTTGAAATATCCCCTAAGTTTTGTGAACAGTATATTTACCTATCTTTTTATTTCATAAATGACAAAGAATATGCGAATACTTTTCACCTTTCATACATTTCCAATAGATGCCTATTCACCTATCTTTTTACGTCATATATCCCCAAGTACACGTCAATAAAATCCCTTAACCACCTTCCCACCCCCACAGGATATCCCAATAAACCTGTCTTTCATTACATTAAATCCTCAAGGAGAAATGCTTAACACATTTCTGTCCTCACTCGATTATGATCAGAGCTTTGGAGATGTATATTTATAAGAGCTTTAGAAATCTTATATTAGACACAAGTAGTTACAGACTAAAAAAAATATGTTAAAGACTTAAGATAATCCTTTAAATTTTTCAGCTGAGTTTCAAACTTTATGCAGAGATGATATTAAGTTTTTAATCTAAAGTATTAATTTCATCCACTTATTTGAGCTAGATCTTTGATGAGGCAATGCACTTAGTGAAATGCTGCTGGTAATGCTGCTGGTAATCCTTCATTTTCCCTACTGACAAACAAATAATTCCTGAGATCACAACGCACCATTATGAAACAAAAAATAAACTTTATAAACAATCCTTTTATTTTTAAATCTTATATGATTTAGTAGGGGCATTATATGATTTAGTAAAGCCGCATTATAAATAATTCCAGAATTATAAATAATTTCCTTTTCCAAATAAGAAATGAATTAATGTTTTAATTTGTCGTCTGTCTGTCCTTCTGTACACATTTAACGTCTTTGTTTATAGAAATAAAAAAAAATTTTTTTTTCGATTGGATAGGGTTGGGTTACCTCTGAGTGGCACTTTTTTCCACACCATGGGCTAAATGGCCAGGTTACATGGACCCCGAAGGCTCAGAGAAGGTTGGCGGAGGGGACCCACTGGAACAGCTATTGGGAGACAGATGATAGAATCCCGTCAAGGCCATCCAGCGTGTTCTTTAACGTTGGGTTGTTTTACATCTGAGCGGCACTTTTTTGCACACCATGGACTAAATGGCCAGGTCACATGGACCTCGAAGGCTCAGAGAAGGTTGGGGGAGGGGACCCACTGGAACAGCTGTTGGTAGACAGATGGTAGCCTCCCGTCAAGGCCATCCAGCGTGTTCTTTAACGTTGGGTTGTTTTACATCTGAGCGGCACTTTTTTGCACACCATGGGCTAAATGGCCAGGTCACATGGACCTCGAAGGCTCAGAGAAGGTTGGGGGAAGGGGACCCACTGGAACAGCTGTTGAGAGACGAATGGTAGGCTCCCGTCAAGGCCATCCAGCGTGTTCTTTAACGTTGGGTTGTTTTACCTCTGAGCGGCACTTTTTTGCACACCATGGGCTAAATGGCCAGGTCAAATGGACCCCGAAGTCTCAGAGAATGTTGGGGGAGGGGACCCACTGGAACAGCTATTGGGAGACAGAGGGTAACCTCCCGTCAAGGCCATCCAGCGTGTTCTTTAACGTTGGGTTGTTTTACCTCTCAGCGGCACTTTTTGTACACCATGGGCTAAATGGCCAGGTCACATGGACCCCGAAGTCTCAGAGAATGTTGGTGGAGGGGACCCACTGGAACTGCTGTTGAGAGATAGATGGTAACCTCCCGTCAAGGCCATCCAGTGTGTTCTTTAACGTGCACAGGGTATGTCTCTCCCGCACACGGTGCCATGGCTTAACGTCCCATCCGACGGACGGCGGCCTTTCCAAGCCCATCGGTGTCCCCTTCTGACCGTGGGCAGGGCGGGGAATTTTGCGGAGATAAATCTCAACGCTGACCCAGCTGGGATTCCAACCTGGGAACTACAGATTACGAGCCTGGCGCGCTACCGACTGAGCCACTCCCGCCCTATTAATATTGTACATCCAAGCAGAATAAATATTATGTGTACTATTTTATTACCACCATCAAAGCTGAGCTTGTGAGTATTACTGAAATATTTTGATATGAATTCTGTTGATGAAACTCCTTTTTATAACCGGCACATTATATTGCATTCGGGTTCTGGCATCAAGAATTCAGCCGAGGGAATAGGATCTCGTCTGCTGTCATAACTGAGCAGAAGATACCGAGATGGTTTCTTGAAGGGCAAAGTGTTGATGGAGGTCATAAAAAGAGGAAGTCTTCTGCTGATAGGAGAATCGTTAAGATGGCCCACGTGCTGTATTTGCTCTCTCTGAGGAGGAAGACTTAGGATGATAACAGGAAGTTGAGAGAGTATATGCTGGGCACGAAGGGACACTTTGTTTCTTCTGTCATCTGGCAACAGATTTTGATGGCTGAGAAATTAAGATTTAGATCAAAGAGAGACTTCAAGAGTTACAAATGGTTGACTGGCAACAGTGTTTGTCAGAGTAAAGATTCTTTTCGAATGCCAGAAGATTTAAATTGGATGTGATGTTTAAAGAAATTAAGCGTGAAAGTTAAAACCTGTTACCTCTTATTCAGGATTGGATTGGATTGTTTTACCTCTGAGCGGCACTTTTTTGCACACCATGGGCTAAATGACCAGGCCACAAGGACCCCGAAGGCTCAGAGAAGGTTGGGGAGGGGACCCACTGGAACAACTGTTGGGAGACAGATGGTAGCCTCTCGTCAAGGCCATCCAGTGTGTTCTTTAACGTTGGGTTGTTTTACCTCTGAGCGGCACTTTTTTGCACACCATGGGCTAAATGGCCAGGTCACATGGACCCCGAAGGCTCAGAGAAGGTTGGGGGAGGGGACCCACTGGAACAGCTGTTGGGAGACAGATAGTAGCCTCCCGTCAAGGCCATCCAGCGTGTTCTTTAACGTGCATAGGGTATGGCTTTCCCGCACACGGGGCCACGGCTTAACGTCCCATCCGACGGACGGTGGCCTTTTCAAGCCCATCGGTGTCCCCTACTGACCGTAGGCAGGGCGGGGAAATTTTGCGGAGATAAATCTCAACGCTGACCCAGCTGGGACTCGAACCTGGGAACTACAGATTACGAGACTAGCGCGCTACCGACTGAGCCACCCCCGCCCCATCTTATTCAGGAAAACTAAGTTTAAATATGTTTCATTGTTCGGTTATCGACAGGATTAACGCTATCTCTTAATAGCAATACACTTATCAAACTTTCTGTGAACCCTTGGGGTCCTTGTGGTGTGGATGAGTTGTTTTACCAGTAAGCGGCACTTTTTTTGCACACAATGGGCTAAATGACCAGGCCACAAGGACCACGAAGGCTCAGAGAAGGTTGGGGGAAGGGCCCCACTGGAATAGCTGTTGGGACATAGGTGGTAGCCTCCCGTCAAAGCCATCCAGCGTGTTCTTTAACGTGCAGAGAACATGGCTTTCCTTCACACAGAACCACGGCTATATGTCCCATCAGAGCAGACGGCATTGCATGCCCATCAGTGTCCCTATAGCTATTGGTAGACAGGTGGTAGTCTCCCGTCAAAGCCATCCAGCGTGTTCTTTAACGTGCAGAGGGTATGGCTTTCCTTCACACTGAACCACGGCTATATGTCCCATCAGGGCTGACGGCATTCCATGCCCATTAGTGTCCCTATAGCTATTGGTAGACAGGTGGTAGTCTCCCGTCAAAGCCATCCAGCGTGTTCTTTTAACGTGCAGAGGGTATGGCTTTCCTTCACACTGAACCACGGCTACATGTCCCATTATGACCGAAAGACAGAGCGGGGATTTTTTCAGAGATAAATCTCAACGCTGACACAGATGGGAATCGTACCTCGGAGCTACAGATTACAAGACTGGCGCGGTACCGCTGAGCTATCCCAGGGGGTTCTTATGACTTTTATCCCCCTGCGTGCAACAAATGCCTCACTCAGTTAAAACAGCCCATCTTTTAAATGCTGAAACTTTAAACAGCGATTTCGTTGTAGTCGCCGATTCTTTGTAAAAAAAAAGAAAAAAAAAATCTCCAGAATGAAATTCAAATAATAAATTTCTAGACTTATGATTCGTCTGATTCTTCTGGTGTTTAAAAAAAAATATAAAAATTTCATGTAACCATGAGACGACACATGCGCATCAGCAAAGAAAGAAAACTACCATTGTTCACTGTTAGGAAAGAAATACGTCAATGACAAATTCCGCAATTTTGAATATGATTTTGATATCTCTGTCGGGCTTTCGCGAGTCCGCATTGTGCATCGATCATCTGCTGACATCCAACCCTAAAGACATCCCACCGCTGACTCCGATGTAGGGTTAAGAATACCCAAGAATAAATAAAAAAAGAAAACGTAACATCTAAAGTCGAAGTAGTGAGCTGTTTGGCAAGCAAATTCGAAATTTATTTTCTCAAGGATCAAGAAAAGGAAAGACTCCCAAGCGCTCTCCTTTTTTTTTTGGACTTGAAGAGTTTCAGATATGTAACAATCGGACGCGGTTCCATTGGAACGAGATTACGGCTAGTTATTTTTGGCTTTGAAGACAGGAGATTCAGAAATGGAGAAAAAGTCAACTCACATTCTTATGTAGTTGTTTTGTGCTGGTCTCGTGTTTCCTGCTAGGACTGAAGGCTTGGTTTTCTGTTAGGGGATAATTCTAAAGGAAACAAAATAATAGACTGTGGATTATTCTAATTTCAGATCAGAGTTTCTTAAACTGGGGTGTGGGAAAATTATTAAAATAAGATTATTGAATTTTTTATTTTTTTCAATTATTCTGGCAAAATGAATTAAAAAATCAGGGATTTTTCAGTTGATTTTGCTTTGAAGACGGGTTGGGTTGTTTTACCTCTGAGCGGCACTTTTTTTTGCACACTATGGGTTAAATGGCCAGGTCACAAGGACCCCGAAGGCTGAGAGAAGGTTGGGGAAGGAGACCCACTGGAACAGTTGTTGGGAACAGATGGTAGCCTCCCGTCAAGGTTATCAAGCGTGTTCTTTAACGTTGGATCGTTTTACCTCTGAGAGGCACTTTTTTGTGCACACTATGGGCTAAATGGCCAGGTCACAAGGACCCCGAAGGCTGAGAGAAGATTGGGGGAGGTGACCCACTGGAACAGCTGTTGGGAGACAGATGGTAGCCTCCCGTCAAGGTTATCAAGCGTGTTCTTTAACGTTGGATCGTTTTACCTCTGAGAGGCACTTTTTTTGCACACAATGGGCTAAATGGCCAGGTCACAAGGACCCCGAAGGCTGAGAGAAGGTTGGGGGAGGTGACCCACTGGAACAGCTGTTGGGAGACAGATGGTAGCCTCCCGTCAAGGTTATCAAGCGTGTTCTTTAACGTTGGATCATTTTACCTCTGAGAGGCACTTTTTTTTTGCACAATTGGGCTAAATGGCCAGTTCACGAAGACCCTGAAGGCTGAGAGAAGGTTGGGGGAGGAGACCTACTGGAACAGCTGTTGGGAGATAGATGGTAGCCTCCCGTCAAGGCCATCCAGCGTGTTCTTTAACGTGCACAGGGTATGGTTCTCCCGCACACGGTCACGACTTAACGTCCCATCCGACGGACGGACGGCCTTTTCAAGCCTATCGGTGTCCCCTACTGACCGTGGGCAGGGCGGGGAATTTTTCGGAGATAAGTCTCAACGCTGACCCGGCTGGGACTCGAACCTGTGAACTGCAGATTTCGATCCTGGCGCGCTACCGACTGAGCCACCCCTTTTGAGAATGGAATTAAATTTTATATAATTATTTGCGAAAATATTTCAAAATTCCTTAATGATTTAAAAGCTGCAGTTATGGGTGAGATCTTTTTTTTTGCGGATTTGGGTTGTTTTACCTCTGAGGGCCATTTCTTTGCATACATGGGCTAAATGGTCAGGTCACAACGACCCCGAGGCCTCAAAGAAGATTGAGGGAGGGGACCCACTGGACAGCTGTTAGGAGAGATGTGGTAGCCTCCCGTTAAGGCCATCCAGCGTGTTCTTTAACGTGCACAGGGTATGGCTTTCCTTCACACTGAACCACGGCTTTGTATCCCATCCGACGGACGGCGGCCTTTCCAAGCCCATCGGTGATTCCTACTGACCGAGGGCAGGGTGGGGAGTTTTGCGGAGAAAAATCACAACTTTGGGCTAGATGGGACTCGAACTTGGGAACTACAGATTACGAGCCTGGCGCGCTACCGACTGAATCAACCCTTATTGCTGAAATTTAAAAAAAAAAAGCCAAATTCTGAGAATTTGAAGAACACAAGCAAAAATTAAAGAAAAACAAACTAAATACAAATTCTAAAAATTTCACTCCTTCCAAAAATCGACATACTCTAATAATCCCGACTTAAACCTTCGTTCAACTTTTAAGCTTTCTTATTTTATTATACTGGCTCCCTATTTTTTTGGGGGCGGGAGTGGCTCAGTCGGTAGCGCGCCAGGCTCGTAATCTGTACTTTCCAGGTTCGAGTCCCAGCTGGGTCAGCGTTGAGATTTATCTCCGCAAAATTCCTCGCCCTGCCCACGGTCAGTAGGGGACACCGATGGGATTGGAAAGGCCGCCGTCCTTCGGATGGGACGTTAAGCCATGGCCCCGTGTGCGGGAGAGCCATACCCTGTGCACGTTAAAGAACACGCCGTATGGCCTTGACGGGAGGCTACCATCTGTCTCCCAACAGCTGTTCCAGTGGGTCCCCTCCGTCAACTTTCTCTGAGTCTTCGGGGTCCTTGTAACCTGGCCATTTACCCATGGTGTGTAAAAAAGTGCCGCTCAGAGGTAAAACAACCCAACGTTAAAGAACACGCTGGATGGTCTTGACGGGAGGCTACCATCTGTCTCCCAACAGCTGTTCCAGTGGGTCCCCTCCCCCAACCTTCTCTGAGTCTTCGGGGTCCTTGTAACCTGGCCATTTACCCATGGTGTGTAAAAAAGTGCCGCTCAGAGGTAAAACAACCCAACGTTAAAGAACACGCCGTATGGCCTTGACGGGAGGCTACCATCTGTCTCCCAACAGCTGTTCCAGTGGGTCCCCTCCCCCAACCTTCTCTGAGTCTTCGGGGTCCTTGTAACCTGGCCATTTACCCATGGTGTGTAAAAAAGTGCCGCTCAGAGGTAAAACAATCCAACGTTAAAGAACACGCTGGATGGTCTTGACGGGAGGCTACCATCTGTCTCCCAACAGCTGTTCCAGTGGGTCTCCTCCCCCAACCTTCTCTGAGCTTTCGGCGTCCATGTGACCTGGCCATTTAGCCCATGGTGTGCAAAAAAGTGCCGCTCAGAGGTAAAACACCCCAACCCTATTTTTTTTTTAATAACCATAAAAAAAAAGAGTTTTTCGGTCGACTGTTGTGTTCACGAATAGCTACTATCCTTTTTTTTTAAGGAAGAAAAAAAAGGGGCAAAAATCCGATACATTCATTTGCTGGTAAGAGTGCTATTAACAAAATGCAGAAGTAAACTTCCCCCAAAAACTGATAGACTGAATATAGTAACGACGGTCTCTTCTGGCAGCTGGCGAAATCATCAAATGTCGTCAAATATTGGCTGGAAGGCGAATCTCATTTAAGTTGGTGGTGTTCCTTTTCAATTCTACGCAAATGGCCAATGACTTTGGCATGGGCCTTTAAACTGCGCTTACCAACCGCTGGCTGTGTGCCAATTTTAATGCGATTATTAAACATCGTGCTAATCTTTCGAACAATTGTAGTTTTTTTTATACACTAAAATAACTTTTTACTTCAGAAATTCGTGAATTTGGCATCTTCACCTGAAATTCGAGGGGCGGAAGTGGCTCAGTCGGTAGCGCGCCAGGCTCGTAATCTGCAGTTCCCCGGTTCGAGTCCCAGCTGGGTCAGCGTTGAGACTTATCTCCGCAAAACTCATTGGTGTCCTCAGTCAGTAGGGGACACCAATGAGCTGGGAAGGTGTCGTCCGTCGGTCAGATGTTAAACCGTGGTGCAAGGGTTGGGATGTTTTTCCTCTGAGCGGCACTTTTTTGCACACAATGGGCTAAATGGCCAGGTCACATGGACCCCGAAGGCTCAGAGAAGGTTGGGGGAGGGGACCCACAGGAACGGCTGTTGGGAGACAGATGGTAGCCTCCCGTCAAGGCTATCCAGCGTGTTCTTTAACGTTGGGTTGTTTTACCTCTGAGCGGCGCTTTTTTGCACACCATGGGCTAAATGGCCAGGTCACATGGACCCCGAAGGCTCAGAGAAAGTTGGGGGAGGGGACCCACTGGAACAGCTGTTGGGAGACAGATGGTAGCCTCCCGTCAAGTCCGTCCAGCATGTTCTTTAATGTTGGGTTGTTTTACCTCTGAGCGGCACTTTTTTGCACACCATGGGCTAAATGGCCAGGTCACAAGGACTCCGAAGGCTCAGAGAAGTTGGGGGAGGGGACCCAATGGAACAACTGTTAGGAGACTCCCGTCAAGGCCACCCAGCGTGTTCTTTAACGTGCACAGAATATGGCTCTACCGCACACGGGACCACGGCATAACGTTCCATCCGATGGACGGCGTCCTTTCCAAGACCATCGGTGTCCCCTACTGACCGTGGGCAGGGCGGGGGAGTTTCAAAAGTAGCTAAATAGCCAGCAATGGGCTAAATAGCCAGTTTCATTCAAGTGCCACTCAGGTCACAAGGACTCCGAGGGTTCATAGAATGTTGGCGGATGGGGACCCACTGGACAGATGATAATCTCCAATCAAGGACATCCAGGGCGTTCTTTAATGTGCGCAGAAATACGGTTCTCCCACATACAAACCCACGGCTTAGCGCCTAATCAGATGGACGACGACTTTTCCAAGCCCATCCTTGGGAGCGGGTGTAGCGCGCCAGGATCGTAATCTGCAGTTCCCAGGTTCGAGTCACAGCTGGATCAGCGTTGAGACTTATCTCCGCAAAACTCCCCGCCCTGCCCACGGTCAGTAGAGGACACTGACGGGCTTGGAAAGGCCGCCGTCCGTCGGATGTGACGTTAAGCCGTGGCCCCGTATGCGGGAGAGCCACACCCTGTGCACGTTAAAGGACACGCTGGATGGCCCTGACGGGAGGCTACCATCTATCTCCCAACAGCCGTTCCAGTGGGTCTCCTCCCCCAACCTTCTCTGAGCCTTCGGGGTCCATGTGACCTGGCCATTTAGCCCATGGTGTGCAAAAAAGTGCCGCTCAGAGGTAAAACAACCCAACGTTAAAGAACACGCTGGATGGCCTTGACGGGAGGCTACCATCTGTCTCCCAACAGCTGTTCTAGTGGGTCCCCTCCCCCAACCTTCTCTGAGCCTTCGGGGTCCATGTGACCTGGCCATTTAGCCCATGGTGTGCAAAAAAGTGCCGCTCAGAGGTAAAACAACCCAACGTTAAAGAACACCCTGGATGGCCTTGACGGGAGGCTACCATCTGTCTCCCAACAGCTGTTCCAGTGGGTCCCCTCCCCCAACCTTCTCTGAGCCTTCGGGGTCCTTGTGACTTGGCCATTTAGCACATGGTGTGCAAAAAAGTGTCGCTCAGAGGTAAAACAACCCAACGTTAAAGAACACGCTGGATGGCCTTGACGGGAGGCTACCATCTATCTCCCAACAGCCGTTCCAGTGGGTCTCCTCCCCCAACCTTCTCTGAGCCTTCGGGGTCCATGTGACCTGGCCATTTAGCCCATGGTGTGCAAAAAAGTGCCGCTCAGAGGTAAAACAACCCAACGTTAAAGAACAGGCTGGATGGCCTTGACGGGAGGCTACCATCTATCTCCCAACAGCCGTTCCAGTGGGTCTCCTCCCCCAACCTTCTCTGAGCCTTCGGGGTCCATGTGACCTGGCCATTTAGCCCATGGTGTGCAAAAAAGTGCCGCTCAGAGGTAAAACAACCCAACGTTAAAGAACACGCTGGATGGCCTTGACGGGAGGCTACCATCTATCTCCCAACAGCCGTTCCAGTGGGTCTCGTCCCCCAACCTTCTCTGAGCCTTCGGGGTCCATGTGACCTGGCCATTTAGCCCATGGTGTGCAAAAAAGTGCCGCTCAGAGGTAAAACAACCCAACGTTAAAGAACAGGCTGGATGGCCTTGACGGGAGGCTACCATCTATCTCCCAACAGCCGTTCCAGTGGGTCTCCTCCCCCAACCTTCTCTGAGCCTTCGGGGTCCATGTGACCTGGCCATTTAGCCCATGGTGTGCAAAAAAGTGCCGCTCAGAGGTAAAAAAACAACAACAACAACTCACTATGTTCTGCCAAATAAGTCAGTTTGGTTTTCAACAACATTTATTTGTAGCTTCCTAAACTCAGGCGTTGAATTTAGCTGACCCGAAAACAGACTGCTACTTGAAATTTCGCCTCCTTTTGCTTTAAACTTTCTTCAGACAAAATCCTATTTGAGGTTCATCCAATTTCTCTTCCAACATCCTCTCAGTATCGTCAAGTGCGAGGATTCCAATTGATCCGAGGAGTCCGCCTCTTTTCTCTGTCGTTTGATATGGAGCAATCCCATTCCAGGAATATCCACTTTCCTTTCGGACAACCAAATCTTATGAGGAAGCTCTATACACTGAATTTCGGTGTTTTAGAACTTATTGTACAGTCGCTCGAAAAAGTTTCCGAACACTATGGTTGATTACAGAATTCGGGAAAAAAATCTGGCAACGATTTTTTTAGAAATTAGTGATCTGGCAACCGTGTCAGGTGATTACAGAATTCAGGAAAAATATCTAGGGCGTGTACAGCAACTGTACACGCTCCAGTTACCGTTCACAGCAAACTGGAGCGTGTGCAGTTACTGCACACGCTCCAGTTTGCTGTGAACGGTAACTGCATACGCTCAATATTTCCGTGAGTGAGCCCACACGATCTAGTATCAAAATAATATGACCACCTACAGTCGCTCAAAAAAGTATCCGAACACTACGGTTGCTTACAGAATTCAGAGAAAAATATCTGGCAACGATTTTTTTTAGAAAATAGTGATCTAGCAACCTTCGTGTCACGTGATTACAGAATTAAGGGAAAAATATCTGGAGCGTGTACAGCAATTGAGCATGTACAGTTGCTGTACACGCTCCAGATATTTTTCCTGAATTCTGTAATCACGTGACGCGAAGGTTGCCAGATCACTAATTTCTAAAAAAAAACATTGCCAGATATTTTTTCTGAATTCTGTAATCAACCATAATGTTCGGATACTTTTTTGAGCGACTGTAGGTGGTCATATTATTTTGATACTAGATCGTGTGGGCTCACTCATGGAAATATTGAGCGTGTGCAGTTACCGTTCACAGCAAACTGGAGCGTGTGCAGTAACTGCACACGCTCCAGTTTGCTGTGAACGGTAACTGGAGCGTGTACAGTTGCTGTATACGCTCCAGATATTTTTCCTGAATTCTGTAATCACGTGACACGAAGGTTGCCAGATCACTAATTTAAAAAAAAAATCGTTGTCAGATATTTTTTCTGAATTCTGTAATCAACCATAGTGTTCTGATATTTTTTTGAGCGACTGTACGTCATAAACGAAACTTTCTCTGATAACTTCTTTTGGCATCGCAAGACTAAACCATCCCTATCCTTTTTTTTTCTCTCTATTTCCGAGGAGCTAACTCAGTCAAAGCCCTGATTACTTCCACAGCTAAGAAGCATCACCCGGTCATTATTGATGTGACGACATTTATATCGTTTCCCATTAATCTTACTGAGTCGTATTCCATTGGGGTCGCTCTCGTCCCCTCCCCTGAGACGAAGATCCCCCCCCCCCCGACATCTCTTCTGATCTCTTTCATTGCAGCGTCCTGTATCAGCAAGGTAGCATCGAACGCCAGATGGAAATATCAGCCTCCGCGCTGGAATCTCGTCATCAGATCCCCTCCAATAACAAAGAGAGTAGACGTCTGCTTTCGTATAGATTTTAGCGCCAGTGATACATATCGAGCGAAGGGAGGTTGTAATTATGATAATTAGAATAACAAAGGTTTGTTGTTTCGGTGTTTAATCATATTTAGAGGGGGGCGGGGGTGGCTCAGTCGGTAGCGCGCCAGGCTCGTAATCTGTAGTTCCCAGGTTCGAGTCCCAGCTGCGTCAGCGTTGAGATTTATCTCCGCAAAATTCTCCGCCCTGCCCACGGTCAGTAGGGGACACCGATGGGCTTGAAAACTCCCTGCCCACGTTCAGTAGGGGACACCAATGGACTTGAAAACTCCCTGCCCACGGTCAGTAAGTGACACCGATGGGCTTGAAAACTCCCTGCCAACAGTCAGTAGGGGACACCGATGGGCTTGAAAACTCCCTGCCCACGGTCAATAGGGGACAACGATGGGCTTGAAAACTCCCTGCCCACGGTCAGTAGGGGACACCGATGGGCTTGGAAAGGCCGCCGTCCGTCGGATGGGACGTTAAACCATGGCCCCGTGTGCAGGAGAGACATACCATGCGCACGTTAAAGAACACGCTGGATGGTTTTGACGGGAGGCTACCATCTGTCTCCCAACAGCTATTCCAGTGGGTCCCCTCCCCCAACCTTCTCTGAGCCTTGGGGTTTTGTGACCTGGCCATTTAACCCATGGTGTGCAAAAAAGTGCCGCTCAGAGGTAAAACAACCCAACGTTAAAGAACACGCTGGATGGCCTTGACGGGAGGCTACCATCTGTCTCCCAACAGCTGTTCCAGTGGGTCCCCTCCCCCAACCTTCTCTGAGCCTTCGAGGTCCATGTGACCTGGCCATTTAGCCCATGGTGTGCAAAAAAGTGCCGCTCAGAGGTAAAACAACCCAACTCATATTTAGTGAAGAAGAGACTAAATTTTTTTATGGTTTAAACAACTGAGTTAAAAAATTGGTACTATGGATACAATGGGTTACAGAAAGAGCTACAAGTATGTTAGGGTGAAACGGAAGTTGTCTTAGGGTGAAACGGAAGTTGGCGACCCTTGTGATGAAGAGGAGCAGGAAGAAGAATCGGATCGTTGGAAGAATCCAATATCTCCCAACTGAATCGTAATTAAAGCGTATTCGCTGAAGACTCTATTGGCGTGCAATTATTTGAGCATCAGTCTTGCAGACAGGAAAATCCTTTACTCTATAATGACTCTAAGATTACAGAAACTACTCTACTCTATCAATATATTATTTGCCTGATAAATTGAGTTGGGTTGTTTGACCTCTGGGCGGCACTTTTTTGCACACAATGGGCTAAATGGCCAGGTCACAAGGACCCTTATACGAAATCTCATAATTTTCTACTAAAACTCCCCGCCCTGCTCACGTAGTAGGGGACACCGATGGGTTTGGAAAGGCCGCCGTTCGTCGGATGGGACATTAAGCAGTGGCTCCGTGTGCGGGAGAGCCATACCCTGTGCACGTTAAAGAACACACTGGATGGCCTTGACGGGAGGCTACCATCTGTCTCCCAACAGCCAACAACTGTTCCAGTGGGTACCCCCCACCAACATTCTATAGTCTTCGGGGTCGATGTAACCTGCCGATTTAGCCCATTGTGTGCAAAAAAGTGCCACTCAGAGGTAAAAGAGCCCAACGTTAAAGAACACGCTGGATGGCCTTGACGGAAGGCTACCATCTGTCTCCCAACAGCCGATCCAGTGGGTCCCCTCCCCCAACCTTCTCTGAGCCTACGGGGTCCATGTGACCTGGCCATTTAGCCCTTGGTGTGTAAAAATTGCCGCTCAGAGGTAAAACAACCCAACGTTAAAGAACACGCTGGATGGCCTTGACGGGAGGCTACCATCTGTCTCCCAACAGCCGTTCCAGTGGGTCCCCTCTCCCAACATTCTCTGAGCCTTCGGGGTCCATGTGACCTGGCCATTTAGCCCATGGTGTGCAAAAAAGTGCCGCTCAGAGGTAAAACAACCTAACGTTAAAGAACACGCTGGATGGCCTTGACGGGAGGCTACCATTTGTCTCCCAACAGCCATTCCAGTGGGTCTCCTTCCCCAAACTTCTCTGAGCCTTCGGGGTCCTTGTGACTTGGCCATTTAGCCCATTGTGTGCAAAAAAACTGCCGCTCAGAGGTAAAACATCCAACCATAATTTTCTACTGCTTTGAAATGAAAAAACAAAGTTGTCATAATTAATTTTAGACGCATGTTATATGCCCTAAACCACAAATAGACTTCAAAATTTAACTGTAATATTTTATCCCTTAAAAGGTACCATTTTAAGCATTCCTGTCCAGTGGAATATTTAAAAAATTGGGAAACCCTCCTCAACTCGTGTTCTTTACAGCTATTTGAACTCTGAAATTATATTTCTCGAAAAAAATATTATTCACACGTTCGAAGTGATTCGCAAGATTTATTATTTCCGTACTTACACCTTTAAGTTCGCAAAGAATTGGGCAATAAAATACTACCAAATTAACCCATATTATTTTCATTTCTTCTGATATAATAAATAAGAAGATTATCAGTACCGTTATCTTTATTGTTCTGAAATTTATACCAAAATTCTAAAAAAAAAATACCTATATAAAATGATATTTATTTTCTGACTATAATTTATAAGTTTTAAAAACACAACTTAAAATTTATTAGTGGAAAGGAGCAACTGAAATTATAGACGATATTACTTTAAGAATAATTTTTACGTGAATTATGATAGCTGTTTCAGTTTCGCCACAATGGGTTCATCTAGGAGGCGACTTTGACTCGTGCCGTTTCTATAGAAACGGGATAATCGCTTTAAGTAATAAATTATATTCTTAGCTTAAGTAAGAAGATGCATAAATTTTGCAGATGATCTTAGATAACTGCATTTAGGAAAAAAAAATCGGGGGAGAAGTTACTGAATTAAATTCAAACGAAGTAGAACGTTCCTTTTTTTATTTTTCGTTATTGTGGATATTATTTACACTGAATAATTAAATATTTTTTATATAATATAATAATAAATAAATAATAATAAAATAAATACCCCCTCAAGCAGCTGCTTGTATAAATGATCTTTGTAAGCTGGAACTAAAAGGAAATTTAATAGCTTTTGTTGATGATACTGCTCTGATATATTCAGCAACTACTGAAAATTTTAGGTTGGGTTGTTTTACCTCTGCGCGGCACTTTTTTGCACACCATGGGCTAAATGGCTAGGTCACAAGGACCCCGAAGGCTTAGAGAAGGTTGGGGGATGGGACCCACTGGAACAGCTGTTGGGAGACAGATAGTAGCCTCCCGTCAAGGCCATCCGCGTGTTCTTTAACGTTGGGCTGTTTTACCTCTGAGCGGCACTTTTTTGGACAACATGGGCTAAATGGCCAGGTCACAAGGACCCCGAAGGCTTAGAGAAGGTTGGGGGAGGGGACCCACTGGAACAGCTGTTGGGAGACAGATGGTAGCATCCCGTCAAGGCCATCCAGCGTGTTCTTTAACGTTGGGTTGTTTTACCTCTGAGCGGCACTTTTTTGCACACCATGGGCTAAATGGCCAGGTCACATGGACCCCGAATGCTCAGAGAAGGTTGGGGGAGGGGACCCATTGGAACAGCTGTTGGGAGACAGATGGTAGCCTCTCGTCAAGGCCATCCAGCGTGTTCTTAAACGTGCACAGGGTATGGCTGTACCCGCACACGGGACCACGGCTTAACGTCCCATCCGACGGGCGGCGGCCTTTCCAAGCCCATCGGTGTCCCCTACTGACCGTGGGCAGGGCGGCGAATTTTTCCGGAGATAAATCTCAACGCTGACCCAGCAGCAGCTGAAACTGCGGCGGTTGCGGTTAAATGTTCACAGCACATTGGATCGTGTGAGCTCACAAAGACCTGGATCGTGTGGGCTCGCTCAAGGAAATATTGAGCGTGTGCAGTTACCGTTCACAGCGGAAATATTGAGCGTGTGCAGTAACTGCACACGCTCCAGTTTGCTGTGAACGGTAACTGGAGCGTGTACAGTTGCTGTACATTGTGGCGTGCAAAAAAGTGCCGCTCAGAGGTAAAACAACCCAACCTTCCCCAACCTTTTCTGAGCCTTCGGGGTCCTTGTGCCATTTTGCCCATGGTGGGTAAAAAAGTGCCTTCTCTGAGAGCTTCTTCCTTTTCTGAAGAGGTCCTTGTGACCTGGTCATATATCCCATTGTGGGTAAAAAAAAGTGACGCTCAGAAGTAAATCAACGAAACTCAGAATTATATATATTTTTTTAAATATAATTCTGAAAATTTACAGGATATTTCTAAAACTATTTCAAACGATATAAAAGTTGTTACGTATCGCGTACTCACCACAAGATTTAATCATTAGATTTAAATCTAAATAAATTAGAGACAAATAGTCCCCAAATAATCAGGCAGTAGTATACACACACTTCTTTAAGATAATCTGTTACCCAAATGCCTTTACTGAATCTTAATCGCATAGTAGTTATCGTACTGAATAACAACAATGTACTCGGCCTTTCTCTATTAAATATTGTGTTTCATGAACATCACCCCACACTACATATGTACTTTGTGTCACGTGACACGAAGGTTGCCAGATCATTAATTTCAAAAAAAAAAAAAAATCGTTGCCAGATATTTTTTTTGAATTCTGTAATCACCACAGTGTTCGGTACACGAAGGTTGCCAGATCACTAATTTTTCAAAAAATCGTTGCCAGGTATTTTTTTCTGAATTCTGTAATAAACCATAGTGTTTGGAATACGAAGGTTGCCAGATCACTAATTTAAAAAAAAAAATCGTTGCCAGATATTTTTTCTGAATTCTGTAATCAACCATAGTGTTCGGTACACGAAGGTTGCCAGATCACTAATTTATAGAGAAAATCGTTGCCAGATATTTTTTATGAATTCTGTAATCAACCATAGTGTTCGGAACAACGACGGTTGCCAGACCACTAATTTCTAAAGAAATCGTTGCCAGATATTTTTTATGAATTCTGTAACAGGAAACTAGATGCTTTTGATTCCAGATGCTTACGCAGTATCTTGGGTATTAGGTGGTTTAACTTTGTAACTAATGATGAGGTTAGGCAAAGGAGTCTGCAACCTCCTTTAAGCAGCATATTGTGCAGAGAGAGACTCCGTTGGTTTGGCCATGTTGCCCGTATGAATAATTATAGATTGGTGAATAGGGTTATGAACAGTGTGCCTAAAGGCCTCAGAAAGGGGAGACCTAGGATGCGGTGAGCAGACAATGTCAAACAGGACCTTGTTAGAATTGGTGTGCAGTGGCCAGATGCAATAGATGTAGCTCAGGATAGACTTGCTTGGAGAACTATATTACACGGTCTGGTTGGACCTCGGTAGCCCATGGCTGCTTGAGGATGATGATGATGTAATTAACCATAGTGTTCGGAACACGAAGGTTGCCAGATAGCTAATTTCTAAAAAAAATCGTTGCCAGATATTTTTTCTGAATTTTGTAATCAACCATAATGTTCAGATACTTTTTTGAGCGACTGTAGGTGGTCATATTATTTTGATACTAGATCGTGTGGGCTCACTCACGGAAATATTGAGCGTGTGCAGTTACCGTTCACAGCAAACTGGAGCGTGTGCAGTAACTGCACACGCTCCAGTTTGCTGTGAACGGTAACTGGAGCGTGTACAGTTGCTGTACACGCTCCAGATATTTTTCCTGAATTCTGTAATCACGTGACATGAAGGTTGCCAGATCACTAACCTCTAAAAAAAATCGTTGCCAGATATTTTTTTCTGAATTCTGTAATCAACCATAGTGTTCGGATATTCTTTTTAGAGTCTGTACATATTTAGATTGCGCATTGTTAGCGCAATTGAAACGTCCATAAATCAATACACTTAACGAGAATAAGAAAAAAAAAAGTTTTTAAGCACAGAAAACGATATTCTAATCACCAAAGAACGATCCTATCTTTCCTATAGAGTCTGGTGAAAAAAATCACAACATACAAAGTCATCTTTACAATCATTAGGTTCCCTTTTTTTGTCCAGCCTCTTATCGGACAATACTTCCCATGGTGAGATACGATCTTCTTCCTGAAGAATGGACAGGAGTAGTCTTTTGCGAAGCGGAAATTCTACGAGGAAGATAAGGATTAACTTATTTTTTTATAAAAAAAAAGGTCTCTCTCTTTGATATCCTATCAGTGGTTGTTGTTTTCTTGTTCCCCGGTTCTTCGAGTATCTGCCTCCTCCTTATACAAAGAATTTCGCATAGAGCATTTTCTGGTCGCTTGCTTTGCTAAGAAGAAGCGATTCTTAATTTGGCGAGCATGAAGTTTCCTGTTTAAACGTTAATGTTATCAGTATGTAAGCATGATCTATGGAAAAAGAGAAACGATGGTCTTGTGATTTTGTTTCAGGTTTGGATTTTTGGGGAAGAAGGGTTGGGGAGGAGGAGGAGGAATGGATATTGTCTCGGAGGGTGGGGGATGAGGGTTGGGTTGTTTTACCTCTGAGCGGCACTTTTTTGCACACCATGGGCTAAATGGCCAGGTCACATGGACCCCGAAGGCTCAGAGAAGGTTGGGGGGAGGGGACCCACTGGAACAGCTGTTGGGAGACAGATGGTAGCCTCCAGTCAAGGCCATCCAGCGTGTTCTTTAACGTGCACAGGGTATGGCTCTCTCCCGCACACGGGGCCACGGCTTAACGTCCCATCCGACGGGCGGCGGCCTTTCTAAGCCCATCGGTGTCCCCTACTGACCGTGGGCAGGGCGGGGAATTTTGCGGAGATAAATCTCAACGCTGACCCAGCTGGGACTCGAACCTGGGAACTACAGATTACGAGCCTGGCGAGCTAACGACTGAGCCACCCCCGGACAATGGAGAAAGAGAAACGATGGTCTTGTGATTTTGTTTCAGGTTTGGATTTTTGGGGAAGAAGGGTTGGGGAGGAGGAGGAGGAATGGATATTGTCTCGGAGGGTGGGGGATGAGGAAAATGAAAATGTATTAATGAAATGGGAGAATGGGATTCGTTATTGGGAGAGGGTTAAGGCAAATTAAAGAAGTGATTTTTGCCCTTCGGAGGAGGGGCAAAAAATTAAGGAAGGATTTTGTCTCAAGGAAAGGATTGAGGAAGAATTTTGTTTTGAGAAATGGGGGGGAAAAAGGAAATTAAAAAAATTGATTTTATCCCGATGAAAAGTAAGCAAAAGTAAGTTGAAGAAGGACTTTGTCTTGGGAAGGGGAAGCAAAGGCAAATTAAAGAATGGATTTTGCCTTGGGGAGGGGGGGGAAAGGCAAATTAAAGAATGGATTTTGCCTTGGGGAGGGGGAAAGGCAAATTAAAGAATGGATTTTGCCTTGGGGATGGGGGAAAAGGGAAATTAAAGAATGGATTTTGCCTTGGGGAGGGGGGAAAAAGGCAAATTAAAGAATGGATTTTGCCTTGGGGAGGGGAAAAAAAGGCAAATTAAAGAATGGATTTTGCCTTGGGGATGGGGGAAAAAGGCAAATTAAAGAATGGATTTTGCCTTGGGGAGGGGAAAAAAAGGCAAATTAAAGAATGGATTTTGCCTTGGGGATGGGGGAAAAAGGCAAATTAAAGAATGGATTTTGCCTTGGGGAGGGGAAAAAAAGGCAAATTAAAGAATGGATTTTGCCTTGGGGAGGGGGAAAAAAGGCAAAATAAAGAATGGATTTTGCCTTGGGGAGGGGAGGAAAGCAAATTAAGGAAGGAATTTTCTTGGAGAGAGGAAAAAAAAGGATTTTCTTAAGAAGCGGAGGGGCAAAAAGTGGATTTTCTTAGGGAGGAGGAAGAGCAAAAATGAATTTTCTTAGAGAGAGGAAGGGATAAAAAATTACTTTTATTAGGGAGGGGGAGGGGTAAAAGAATGGATTACATTTTCATTGGGAAGAGATGAAATCAAAAGCGAAACGGAAGAACGAAATTTGTTATGTGGGACGGAAAATAAGGAATGAATTTTGTCTTGAGGATGAAAAGAAAAGATCACGAAGAATGAAATTTTTTTCTAAGATGGAGAGAAGATTAGTCAGAAGTAAATGAAAGAATGAATTTTGCTCTAGAGGTAGAAAGCACGTGAGAGAATGGATTTTGCCGTGGAGAGGGGGGGGGGATGAAAATCAAAAATGAAAGAATGCAATTTGTCCTGAGGAGGAGAGATCGGAAAGCACATGAGATTCATTAGTTCTATGCTGTGCTTTGTGTTCCATTGATCTTTACCGCGAGAAAAATAATAAATATATATATATAATAAATAAAAGTACTAAAAACAAAAAAAAATGCGATATTAATGCATATACACCTGCACGACATTTTGATCCATTTCGTTTTAATCTAGTCGTTTGTCGTTCGCCTTCTAAATTATTGTGCATCTTCACCAGTTCGGGAGTAATTTTGAAAAAAAAAAGAAAAACACTAACAAAAAATTGTGAAAATACAACAGAATTCCGGAAAAAGAAAGCGAGTAGGAAAAATCTAGTAGGAATCTAGCAGCAAAAAATCTGGTAGGAAGCCTGAAAAAAATGCAGTAGGAAAAACACAGTAGAAATCAAGCAGGAAAAACTCCAGAAGGGAAATAAAGCAATAGAAAAAAAAAAGATTTAGTTGAAATTCATTAAAAAAACTAATAGAAAAAAAGATTCAAATCCATTAAAATAAATCCAATAGAAAACATCTAGTAAAAAAATACGGGAGATAAAAATCCAATAGAAAATATCCAATAGAAAAATACAGCAGATAAAAATCCAATAAAAATACCAGTAGAAAAATGCAGGAAATAAAAATCCAATAAAATAAAATATCCAGTAGAAAAACACAGGAGATAAAAATTCAATAGAAAATATCCAGTAGAAAAATACGGGAGATAAAAATCCAATAGGAAATATCCAGTAGAAAAATGCAGGAAATAAAAATCCAATAAAAATATCCAATAGAAAAATAGAGGAGATAAAAACCAAATAAAAAATATCCAGTAGAAAAATGCAGGGAATAAAAATCCAATAAAAAAATATCCGGTAGAAAAACACAGGAGATGAAAATCCATTGGAAAATATCCAGTAGAAAAATACAAGAGATAAAAATCCAATAGAAAAATACAGGAAATAAAAATCCAATAGGAAATATCCAGTAGAAAAATGCAGGAAATAAAAATCCAATAAAAAATATCCAATTGAAAAATAGAGGAGATAAAAATCAAACAAAAAATATCCAGTAGAAAAATGCAGGGAATAAAAATCCAATAAAAAAATATCCGGTAGAAAAACACAGGAGATGAAAATCCATTGGAAAATATCCAGTAGAAAAATACAAGAGATAAAAATCCAATAGAAAAATACAGGAAATAAAAATCCAATAGGAAATATCCAGTAGAAAAATGCAGGAAATAAAAATCCAATAAAAAATATCCAATTGAAAAATAGAGGAGATAAAAATCAAACAAAAAATATCCAGTAGAAAAATGCAGGAAATAAAAATCCAATAAAAAAAATCCGGTAGAAAAACACAGGAGATGAAAATCCAATGGAAAATATCCAGTAGAAAAATGCAGGAGATAAAAATCCAATAGAAAAATACAAGAGATAAAAATCCAATAGGAAGTATCCAGTAGAAAAATGCAGGAAATAAAAATCCAATAAAAAATATCCAATTGAAAAATAGAGGAGATAAAAATCAAATAAAAAAATATCCAGTAGAAAAATGCAGGAAATAAAAATCCAATAAAAAAATATCCGGTAGAAAAACACAGGAGATGAATATCCAATGGAAAATATCCAGTAGAAAAATACAGGAGATAAAAATCCAATAGAAAAATACAGGAAATAAAATTCCAATAGGAAATATCCAGTAGAAAAATGCAGGAAATAAAAATCCAATGAAAAATATCCAGTAGAAAAACACAGGAGATGAAAATTCAATAGAAAATATCCAATACAAAAATACAGGAGATAAAAATCCATAGGAAATATCCAGCAGAAAAAATGCAGGAAATAAAAATCCAATAAAAAAATATCCAGTAGAAAAACACAGGAGATAAAAATCCAATGGAAAATATCCAGTACAAAATACAGGAGATAAAAATCCAATAGAAATCCAGAAAAAAAGCAGAAAAAATTCGATAGAAATCCGGTAAAGAAGAAAAAACCTCCAACAGAAGAAAATCGAGTAGAAATCCATTCGCATAAAATCCCGTCTTTTTTCGTATCCAGCAAGTGAACAGAAAACTAAAAATGTTGAATGTCATCTCAATGTTTTACTGCTTTCAGGATTAGGCTTCTAAAAGATTTTGAAACCCAGCACAGATTTTTATCATCCGTGTTCTCCTGTTCCCTTTATCTTCGAGTTGCGATGCGTTAACACTCCTCCTTCGTTTTCTATCTGATCTCCTAGCTGCTCCTGCTCAGCAACTCTTTTAAAGGTAATGTCAATTGCCGCGAGAACAAGTTGTTGCTTTGGTCCATTTTTGAAGCGTTTCCTTCCAGATAAATTCCATTTGGGTTTTTTTTTTTTTCATTTTTCACCCATCGTGCGCCAGAGAACACGTTGCTTCTTTGCACACGCCACCACGTCGCGTTACAGCGAGCCAGTATTGATCAGGGCTTAGTTGGTTCGGTCTGTTCGAAACACGCAATAGGTAATAACTTGGCACGAACACGAACGACGTTGCAACTAAATTATAAAACGGTAGAGGACGCCTTTACTGGTGCTGCAGGGAAAGGGTAGGGGAATCGTTTGGTGAGCATGTGCTCCAGTTACATAAAGCAAGGAGGTAAGATAAAGGAGACAAAAAAATGGAAAATGTACGTTGTGCCACACACTTTAACGTATTAGCTGCAATGGTGTTACGTTTTAGTGACGTACAGTCGCTCAAAAAAGTATCCGAACACTATGGTTGATTACAGAATTCGGAAAAAATATCTGGCAACAATTTTTTTAGAAGTTAGTGATCTGGCAACCTTCGTGTCACGTGACACGAAGGTTGCCAGATCACTAAAAATCAACCGTACGTAACACGAAGGTTGCCAGACCACTAATTTCTGAAACAATTGTTGCCAGATATGTTTTCTGAATTCTGTAATCAACCGTACGTAACACGAAGGTTGCCAGCAACTTATTTCTAAAAAAAATTGTTGCCAGATATGTTTTCTAAATTCTGTAATCAACCGTACGTAACACGAAAGTTGCCAGACAACTTATTTCTAAAAAAAAATTGTTGCCAGATATGTTTTCTGAATTCTGTAATCAACCGTACGTAACACGAAGGTTGCCAGACAATTTATTTCTAAAAAAAAATGTTGCCAGATATGTTTTCTGAATTCTGTAATCAACCGTACGTAACACGAAGGTTGCCAGACAACTTATTTCTAAAAAAAATTGTTGCCAGATATGTTTTCTGAATTCTATAATCAACCGTACGTAACACGAAGGTTGCCAGACAACTTATTTCTAAAAAAAATTGTTGCCAGATATATTTTCTGAATTCTGTAATCAACCGTACGTAACACGAAGGTTGCCAGACAACTTATTTCTAAAAAAAATTGTTGCCAGATATGTTTTCTGAATTCTATAATCAACCGTACGTAACACGAAGGTTGCCAGACAATTTATTTCTAAAAAAAAATGTTGCCAGATATGTTTTCTGAATTCTGTAATCAACCGTACGTAACACGAAGGTTGCCAGACAACTTATTTCTAAAAAAAATTGTTGCCAGATATGTTTTCTAAATTCTGTAATCAACCGTACGTAACACGAAGATTGCCAGACAATTTATTTCTAAAAAAAATGTTGCCAGATATGTTTTCCGAATTCTGTAATCAACCGTACGTAACACGAAGGTTGCCAGACAACTTATTTCTAAAAAAAATTGTTGCCAGATGTGTTTTCTGAATTCTGTAATCAACCGTACGTAACGCGAAGGTTGCCAGACAACTTATTTCTAAAAAAAATTGTTGCCAGATATTTTTTCTGAATTCTGTAAGTAACACGAAGGTTGCCATATCACTAATTTCTAAAAAAAAAAAAATCGTTGGCAGATATTTTTTCTGAATTCTGTAAGTAACACGAAGGTTGCCATATCACAAATTTCTAAAAAAAAATCGTTGCCAGATATATTTTCTGAATTCTGTAATCAACCATAGTGTTCGGTACACGAAGGTTGCCAGATCACTAATTTAAAAAAAAAATCGTTGCCAGATATTTTTTCCTGAATTCTCTAATCAACCGTAGTGTTCGGATATTTTTTTGAGCCACTGCACTTTAACGAATTCACTACGAAGCAAAAAAAAAACATTGAAACCACCCCAACACTAGAAAAAAAAAAGTAATAAAAACATTCCTAACGATATTCTACGTGAATTCTGAAACAAGTCAAACTGATTTTGAAGGCACCAGTTGAAGGTTAAAGCTCAATTTCTTCCGTTGATAAAGATCAGCAATTCTTTCCTCCAGTGGTGCTGGAACACCCACCAAGTCTTCATTTCCGGTGAGGAGGTGCTACTGATGACTAGAATGGTTTCGTCTCGGCAAGAGGTCACCCGCCGCCATATAAGCCAAGATGTCCAGTCAGCTGATAATGACTTTGCTATCAGCAACTGACCTGCTTTTACGGGTTCCATTTGCACCTCCACGACACGAACTGCTATCTCTTTCTGTAGTTATGATTGCAGAGAAGACGTTTCTGTCCCCTGGGTGAATTCTAGACAACACAGGAATCTCTCCTGCAGTGAATTGTGCCTGAAGGAGACACGAAATGTGTTCCTTGTGATATGTGAAAAAAAAAGGATAACTTGGTTGCATTCCAAAATAGAAATTTAAATTATTAATATTAAGGTTGAAAAGTAGTTTTGTGTTTCAGAAAAAGTAGTTGATGTGTGTGGCTGGGGGTGTAAAAAAACAGTATCGACCAAAAATTTCTTGAGGCAGATGAAAATAAAAAAAATATTGAAATCGTTTTCCATGAAATTGAGATATAAAGAAGACAAGAATATACACTATACTCCAAAAAATATTATCAGATTTTCGTGTTATGTCAATGTTACTTGGGGCGGGGGTGGCTCAGTCAGTAGCGCGCCAGGCTCGTAATCTGTAGTTCCCAGGTTCGAGTCCCAGCTGAGTCAGCGTTGAGATTTATCTGCGCAAAATTCCCCGCCCTGCCCACGGTCAGTAGGGGACACCAATGGGCTTGGAAAAGCCACCGTCCGTCGGATGGGACGTTAAGCCGTGGCTCCGTGTGCGGGAGAGCCATACCCCGTGCACGTTAAAGAACACGTTGGATAGCCTTGACGGGAGGCTACCATCTGTCTCCCAACAGCTGTTCCAGTGGGTCCCTTCCCCCAGCCTTCTCTGAGCCTTCGGGGTCCATGTGACCTGGCCATTTAGTCCATGGTGTGCAAAAAAGTGCCGCTCAGAGGTAAAACAACCCAACCCAATGTACTTGTTATATGAATTAACTTTGAAGCTTTATAGCAATGTTTCCCAAAGTGGGCGATACCACCCTCTGGAGGGCGCTGGAACGATCCAGGGGGTCAGTAATAGCAATTTGGGGGGGGGGGGGGGCGGTGGAAGCATAAAGAAAGAAGGAAAGATAAGAAAATTTTGAAAAACCGTTCGTACATGTTTCATCTGGTGTGTAACATAGAGTTAAAGTCGTAGTGATTACTTTATTTTCCAAATAAACATAAAATTATCCTTCGTTATCTTAATTTTGTGTATGTGATGCGAATGTTACTAGGGTTGATTTTAATAAATGATTTTATAATTTCAAGCTTCAAGGATTGGGTTGTTTTACCTCTGAGCGGCACTTTTTTGCACACAATGGGCTAAAATGGCCAGGTCACATGGACCCCAAAGGCTCAGGAGGTTGGAGGAGGGGACCTACTGGAACAGCTGTTGAGAGACAGATGGTAGCCTTCCGTCAAGGCAATCCAGCGTGGCTTAACGTCCCATCCGACGGACGGCGGCCTTTCCAAGCCCATCGGTGTCCCCTACTGACCGTGGGCAGGGCGGGAAATTTTGCGAAGATAAATCTCAACGCTGACCCAGCTGGGACTCGAACCTGGGAACTACAGATTACGAGCCTGGCGCGCTACCGACTGAGCCACCCCCGCCCCTTTCACATATCGAATTAAGGGTCACGTATAAGAGTTGACACATGACATTTAAAATTCTTTTTTTCATTATAGTTAAATAATAATTTAGCAGCAAATCTCTCAAAAAAAAAGCAACAACAAAATCTCAGGAAGCGAGAATTTAAAAAAATGTTTATTCCTCGAGAAAGAAAAAAAAAATGCTAGAGAAATTTTGAATAGCAGATTAACAAAATAATATATTACTTTTCCAGTAAAATGTCAACATACAAAATCTAAGAGATTAAACAAAAGTACCGTATCATGGACTGATTATTTCATCTGATATTCTATTCGTTCCATTTAAATCCGCCTTCAAAATAGTCGAGTAAGAATTTCGCACGTAAGGTAAATTGCGCTATCACCTCTGTTTATCGTGCTGAACCTTTCTCGTTTAGGTAAAAAGTCAATAGAATACAAATAGATTAATATTTATCTTCAAATGATGCACTTTGTTTCGAAATTCATCTAAATCAACCTTTTTTTCTTTTTTTTTCCTCAGTGGAGTTGCCATTTAATGCGAAAACATTTTACCCCATTATGAAATAAAAATGAGCGTCTAAGTCGTTGAAACGTACAAATGCACTACACGAGAAAATAGCGATGATTATAATTCTTTTCATACCTTTCTGTTGAAAAGTAATCAAAATTCTAATTATTCTCCGAAGTGCAGGAAGTATGTTTTACAGAATCTGACTTTAAATTAAACGCAGCAGAGTGTGTAGTTTGTATTATACATCTGTTGCAATATTACTGAGATTATCTATCCGAAGGTAAATTTATTTTGTAGCCCCTGATGAGTTTATTATTGGCAATACTTGTAGAAACTGTTCCAAACAGAAATTCTTCCATTGAATGAGAAACAAAAGTGCATTCGCTCAAAAAAGTATCCGAATACTCTGGATGATTACAAAATTCAGAAAAAATATCTGACAACGATTTTTTTTAGAAATTAGTGATCTGGCAACTTTCGTGTCACGTGATACGAAGGTTGCCAGATTACTATTTTCTAAAAAAATCGTTGTCAGATATTTTTTTATGAATTTTGTAATCATTCAGAGTGTTCGGATACTTTTTTGAGCGACTGTAGTAGGTGGTCATATGATTTTGATACTAGATCGTGTGGGCTCACTCACGGAAATATTGAGCGTGTGCAGTTACCGTTCACAGCAAACTGGAGCGGTTGCGGTTAATGTTCACAACACATTGGATCGTGTGAGCTCACAAAGACCTGGATCGTGTGGGCTCACTCACGGAAATATTGAGCGTGTGCAGTTACCGTTCACAGCAAACTGGGGCGTTTAATGTTCACAGCACATTGGATCGTGTGAGCTCACAAAGACCTGGATCGTGTGGGCTCACTCACGGAAATATTGAGCGTGTGCAGTTACCGTTCACAGCAAACTGGGGCGTTTAATGTTCACAGCACATTGGATCGTGTGAGCTCACAAAGACCTGGATCGTGTGGGCTCACTCACGGAAATATTGAGCGTGTGCAGTTACCGTTCACAGCAAACTGGGGCGTTTAATGTTCACAGCACATTGGATCGTGTGGGCTCACTCACGGAAATATTGAGCGTGTGCAGTTACCGTTCACAGCAAACTGGAGCGGTTGGGGTTAATGTTCACAGCACATTGATCGTGTGAGCTCACAAAGACCTGGATCGTGTGGGCTCACTCACGGAAATATTGAGCGTGTGCAGTTACCGTTCACAGCAAACTGGGACGTTTAATGTTCACAGCACATTGGATCGTGTGAGCTCACAAAGACCTGGATCGTGTGGGCTCACTCACGGAAATATTGAGCGTGTGCAGTTACCGTTCACAGCAAACTGGGGCGTTTAATGTTCACAGCACATTGGATCGTGTGGGCTCACTCACGGAAATATTGAGCGTGTGCAGTTACCGTTCACAGCAAACTGGAGCGGTTGGGGTTAATGTTCACAGCACATTGATCGTGTGAGCTCACAAAGACCTGGATCGTGTGGGCTCACTCACGGAAATATTGAGCGTGTGCAGTTACCGTTCACAGCAAACTGGGACGTTTAATGTTCACAGCACATTGGATCGTGTGAGCTCACAAAGACCTGGATCGTGTGGGCTCACTCACGGAAATATTGAGCGTGTGCAGTTACCGTTCACAGCAAACTGGGACGTTTAATGTTCACAGCACATTGGATCGTGTGAGCTCACAAAGACCTGGATCGTGTGGGCTCACTCACGGAAATATTGAGCGTGTGCAGTTACCGTTCACAGCAAACTGGAGCGGTTGCGGTTAATGTTCACAGCACATTGGATCGTGTGAGATCACAAAGGCCTGGATCGTGTGGGCTCACTCACGGAAATATTGAACGTGTGCAGTTACCGTTCACAGCAAACTGGAGCGTGTGCAGTAACTGCCCACGCTCCAGTTTGCTGTGAACGGTAACTGGAGCGTGTACAGTTGCTGTACACCCTCCAGATATTTTTCCTGAATTCTGTAATCACCTGACACGAAAGTTGCCAGATCACTATTTTCTAAAAAAAAATCGTTGTCAGATATTTTTTCTGAATTTTGTAATCAACCAGAGTGTTCGGATACTTTTTTGAGCAACTGTACAAACACTCCGAATTATCTTAATAAGTTTTAAGAAAAAAAAGATTTCGAATTTTGATGTTAATGATTCCTATGAAATCCATTTACACTGCCGTAACTGTAATTTTTGTAAGTGTTTGTTTTAAGGTTTATAGAGCAGCAAAACATAGGATGCATTTTCTTCAGAATTTGGAATGTTACGTAAACAAATTTAATTTTTTTAAACATAAAATTTGATAACATTCCAACATTACAACTTATAATGCCAATCAATCGATATTAATTTCACCATCATATAAAATTTAAAATATAACTTATTATTAGTAAATCCAAAAAATTATATTGTTTTGTCTGAGTCACTAAAAGAAATAAAAGACGAAAATCAATAAAGACTACCGAGTAATATGTGTTAGTTTCAGAAATATTTACACTAGATTGGGTTACTTTTTCTCTAAGCGACACATTTCGGCACACAATGGGCTACATGGCCAGATCACAAGGACCCGAGGGCTCAGAGAAGGCTGGGGGAAGGGGACCAACTGGATCAGCTGTTGGGAGACAGATGGTAGCCTCCAGTCCAGTTGGGTTGTTTTACCTCTGAGCGACACTTTTTGTACAAAATGCGCTAAATGACCAAGTCACAAGGATCCCGAAGGTTCAGAGAAGGTTGGGAGAAGGGACCCACTGGAACGGCTGTAGGAGACAGATGGTAGCCTCCAGTCCAGTTGGGTTGTTTTACCTCTGAGCGACACTTTTTGTATACAATGGGCTAAATGACCAAGTCACAAGGATCCCGAAGGTTCAGAAAAGGTTGGGGAATAGAACCGATTGTACAGCTGTTAGGAGATAGATGATAGCCTCCCGTCAAGGTCATCCAGCCCTTGACGTGCACAGGGTATGGCTCTTCCACACACGGAGCCACAGTTTAACGTCCCATTCGATGGACGGCGGCCATTCCAAGCCCGTCGGTGTTCCCCTACTAACCGAGGGCAAGGTGGGAAGTTTTACGGAGATAAATCTCGACGCTAGCCCAGGTGGGACTCGAACCTGGGAACTGCCGATTACCAGCCTGGCTTTGGGTTGGGTTGTTTTCCCTCTGAGCGGAACTTTTTTGCACACCATGGGCTAAGTGGCCAGGTCACGTGGACCCCGAAGGTTGGGGAAGGGGACCCACTGGAAGAGCTGTTGGGAGACAGATGGTAACTTCCCGTCAAGGCCATCCAGCGTGTTCTTTAACGTTGGTTGTAACTTTGCACCGTCCATCGGATGGGACGTAAAGCCGTGGTTCCGTGTGCGGGAAAACGGCTTGCCTCGGCACGTTAAATAACACGCTCGATGGCCTTGACGGGAGGCTACCATCTGACCCCCAACAGCTCTTTCAGTGGGTTGCCTCCCCCAACCTTCTCTGAGCCTTAGGGGTCCTTGTGACCTGGCCATTTAGCCCATGCAAAAAAGTGCCGCTTAGACGTAAAACAACCCAACTTAAAGAACACGCTGGAAGGCCTTGACGGGAGGCTACCATCCGTCTCCCAACAGCTGTTCCAGTGGGCCCCTTCCCCAACCTTCTCTGAACCTTCGGGGTCCTTGTGACCTGGCCATTTAGCCCTGCAAAAAAGTGCCGCTCAGAGGTAAAACAACCCAACGTTAAAGAACACGCTGGATGGCCTTGATGAGATACCATCTGTCTCCCAACAGCTGTTCCAGAGGGTCCCCTTCTCTGAGCCTTCGGGGTCCTTGTGACCTGGCCATTTAGCCCATTGTGTGCAAAAAAGTGCCGCTCAGATGTAAAACAACCCAACCCAAATTCTGCTACAAAAAATATATCATCAATCTAAAAATAAATAGGTGTCTAACAGGCATAGAGCAGTGAATTACTTACAAAATTCGCATTTTTTATTGGAAATTAATAAATATATCTTGTGGAGTTGGGTTGGGTTGGGTTGTTTTACCTCTGAGCGGCCCTTTTTTGCACACCATGGGCTAAATGGCCAGGTCACATGGACCCCGAAGGCTCAGAGAAGGTTGGGGGAGGGGACCCACTGGAACAGCTGTTGGGAGACAGATGGTAGCCTCCCGTCAAGGCCATCCAGCGTGTTCTTTAACGTGCACAGGGTATGGCTCTCCCGCACACGGGGCCACGGCTTAACGTCCCATCCGACGGACGGCGGCCTTTCCAAGCCCATCGGTGTCCCCTACTGACCGTGGGCAGGGCGGGGAATTTTGCGGAGATAAATCTCAACGCTGACCCAGCTGGGACTAGAACCTGGGAACTACAGATTACGAGCCTGGCGCGCTACCGACTGAGCCACCCCCGCCCCATCTTGTGGACAGCTAGAGAAATCAGAGATTTAAAAACTGGGACATAAGTTCTATCCCAACAAATTACACCAATTTGAAATGGTCTTTGAATAGAGTGCAATGTTCGAAACGTATTGAGATTAACTTCATATTTCTAGTGGCAATATTAAAGTTTTTTCAGTTCCGTACTAAGTTGTCTGTCACGTGCTTTACATGTGATGTAGTTTGTGCTTGTTTTACTTAAGATTATTATCTACGAAAATACCGAAATATTTAATGATTTAATCCTGTTCTATGAGGCGGGGGTGGCTCAGTCGGTAGCGCGCCACGCTCGTAATCTGTAGTTCCCAGGTTCGAGTCCCAGCTGGGTCAGCGTTGAGATTTATCTCCGCAAAATTCCCCGCCGTGCTCACGGTCAGTAGGGGACACCGATGGGCTTGGAAAGGCCTCCGTCCGTCGGATGGGACGTTAAGCTGTGGCCCCGTGTGCGGGAGAGCCATACCTTGTGCACGTTAAAGAACACGCTGGATGGCCTTGACGGGAGGCTACCATCTGTCTCCCAACAGCTATTCCAGTGGGTCCCTCCCCCAACCTTCTCTGAGCCTTCGGGGTCCATGTGACCTGGCCATTTAGCCCATGGTGTGCAAAAGAGTGCCGCTCAGAGGTAAAACAACCCAACGTTAAAGAACACACTGGATGGCTTTGACAGGAGGCTACCATCTGTCTCCCAACAGCTGTTCCAGCGGGTCCCCTCCCCCAACCTTCTCTGAGCCTTCGGGGTCCTTGTGACCTGGCCATTTAGCCCATGGTGTGCAAATAAGTGCCGCTCAGAGGTAAAACAACCCAACGTTAAAGAACACGCTCGATGGCCTTGACGGGAGGCTACCATCTGTCTCCCAACAGCTGTTCCAGTGGGTCCCCTCCCCCAATCTTCTCTGAGCCTTCGGGGTCCTTGTGACCTGGCCATTTAGCCCATGGTGTGCAAAAAAGTGCCACTCAGAGGTAAAACAACCCAACGTTAAAGAACACGCTGAATGGCCTTGACGGGAGGCTACATCTGTCTCCCAACAGCTGTTTCAGTGGGTCCCCTCCCCCAACCTTCTCTGAGCCTTCGTGGTCCTTGTGACCTGGCCATTTAGCCCATGGTGTGCAAAAAAAGTGCCGCTCAGAGGTAAAACAACCCAACCCCTGGGGTCCTTGTGACCTCGCCATTTAGCCATTGTTGGCGAAATAAAAAGTGCCTCTCAGAGGCAAAACAAGCCAACTTTCATTGATACACATTCCCAATTGATCGAATGAAGATCGTACCATTTATCCTTCTGTCTGCTCTATGCTGTTTTTTTGCCCTTAAATGGTTGCCAGTCGTAGCATGTTGTATCTGGCCGATGTTCACTGAACCGATTTGGATGTCTCGTTGCTCCTCAACATCCCGAACATCTTTCATCTTGCGCATCAGTGATGCTCCATTCACTTAAATTTACAGTTACTTCCATGATGTCATCGTATCTCTGGAAAAAAATTTGTGAATGCTGTGTTTTTTGGGGCAGATTGCCCTTATTCGAAGTGCTGGCATAACTCTTCAGCGAATGATATCTCTCTGCTGGTCATCTTGTTCAATAAACCTAATTGGCTTGCTGCATCAGTTGCTTTTCTTTTGGGGACATCGTGTCTTCAGTGATATTTCTAAGATTAGATCCAGTATCAGGCGCCGATTTGCCGTCAGAAATATTGGAAGCTATACATCTAAGTGGAATGTGCTAGCTTGAGGTTTTTGCTTCGGACAATTTGTTTAGAAGTCGGTCTCCATTATTCGATTGGGGGCGGGGGTGGCTCTGTCGGTAGCGTGCCAGGCTCGTAATCTGTAGTTCCCAGGTTCGAGTCCCAGCTGGGTCAGCGTTGAGATTTATCTCCGCAAAATTCCCCGCCCTGTCCACGGTCAGTAGGGGACACCGATGGGGTTGGAAAGGCCGCCGTCCGTCATATGGGACGTTAAGCCGTGGCCCCGTGTGCGGGAGAGCCATACCCTGAGCACGTTAAAGAACACGCTGGATGGCCTTGACGGGAGGCTACCATCTGTCTTCCAACAGCTGTTCCAGTGGGTCCCCTCCCCCAACCTTCTCTGAGCCTTCGGGGTCCTTGTGACCTGGTCATTTAGCCCATGGTGTGCAAAAATGTGCCCTCAGAGGTAAAACAACCCAACGTTAAAGAACACGCTGGATGGCCTTGACGGGAGGCTACCATCTGTCTCCCAACAGCTGTTCCAGTGGGTCCCCTCCCCCAACCTTCTCTGAGCCTTCGGGGTCCTTGTGACCTAGCCATTTAGCCCATGGTGTGCAAAAATGTGCCCTCAGAGGTAAAACAACCCAACGTTAAAGAACACGCTGGATGGCCTTGACGGGCCATCTGTCAACCTTCTCTGATCCTTCGGGGTCCTTGTGACCTGGCCATTTAGCCCATGGTGTGCAAAAAAGTGCCGCTCAGAGGTAAAACAACCCAACGTTAAAGAACACGCTGGATGGCCTTGACGGGAGGCTACCATCTGTCTCCCAACAGTTATTCCAGTGGGTCCCCTCCCCCAACCTTCTCTGAGCCTTCGGGGTCCTTGTGACTTGGCCATTTAGCCCGTGGTGTGCAAAAAAGTGCCGCTCAGAGGTAAAACAACCCAACGTTAAAGAACACGCTGGATGGCCTTGACGGGAGGCTACCATCTGTCTCCCAACAGCTCTTCCAGTGGGTCCCCTCCCCCAACCTTCTCTGAGTCTTCGGGGTCCTTGTGACCTGGCCATTTAGCCCATGGTGTGCAAAAAAGTGCCACTCAGAGGTAAAACAACCCAACGTTAAAGAACACGCTGGATGGCCTTGACGTGAGGCTACCATCTGTCTCCCAACAGCTGTTCCATTGGGTCCCCTCCCCCAACCTTCTCTGAGCCTTCGGGGTCCATGTGACCTGGCCATTTAGCCCTGGCCAAAACAACCCGACCCATTATTCGATTCAAGATTTAGCAGAAAATGGAACTGTGTTTCAATCGCACGAATCTTACAATACAGAGTATCTGTTGAAAAAGCAATCACTCATAATTTTAAAATATTTTGCAGGATAATTATTAAGTTAAGTATGTAGTTTTAAACGGTACAATTTGTTTTAATATCGAGTGTTTTTTATGGGTCAAACTTTTATAATAATAAAAAACTGTTAATATATGTATTTTCAAACAGATCAATTTTTTAATAACGGGTGTTTTGGTCTGTAAATGGTAGCTAGGTAGTCACTGGAAGGAGAGCTATGCACCAATCCCCTGTGATGATGCATAGAACCGGCCAGGCCTAGCACCTAATGTCCGACCCCGCCTTCTCGTGGTGCGGACCGTTAGTAACTTTCAAAAGAGATACTCTCTTGTGGAAGTGAACGGAAGGGGAGGGCTGCCAGATTAGTGTGGCCTACTGATCTGGACAACTATGGCTAGTTTTCTTTTTTTTCTACCCTGCTGAGGAGTGGTCAACCACACAGGGTCCTGGTGATGACCATATAAACCTACTGGACTGGACAGATATATGGCTCTGAGCTTGATTATGGATCCTGATTTTGCTGCACTGGTGGGCTTCTGTGGAGGGAAAGTCTTCCGCTGTGTTTTCTGTTTGTTTGTGGGTTGACAGCCCCAAGTGAATAGATTCACAGGATATGTTTATCAGCTGGTGGATAATCCTGAGCAGAGGTCATCGCAGGCACCTGAACTCTTTGCTTCTATTGGCATCGTCAAATTCTACATTGGAGGAAGTCTTCCAGTGTAGATGGCTTCAGCCTTTAGTAGTGGGGGAACGGGTCTTTGCCCCATGTCTGCGATTAGGGGGCTGTTTGATATTGTCGGCATTCCCTCTCTCAATAAACATAGTTTCTTTAAACATCCCACTAACCATTTTCTCTCCATAGGTAGTTGGAATGTGAGGACTCTGCACAGAGCTTTTTCTCTTGATGTCCTCACACAAGAATTCCACCGTTATAATTTAGATATTCTCGGCTTGCAAGAGACCAGATGGACAGATAAAGGTCAGATTCTTAAAAATAATCTTAAATTTCTCTTTTCAGGAAGGGACGACAATAAGCATCACCAAGGCGTGGGTCTGCTTCTCAGCAGACACGCTAGTGATGCTCTTCTAGGATATGAGTGCATTAATGAAAGGTTTCTTACAGCAAAATTTCAGACAAGCGTTAAAGACTTGAATGTTATCTGCTGTTATGCCCCCACTGAGGATGCCGATGAGGATGAGAAGGATAGGTTTTATGAACAACTTCAGGATATTTTGAATTCTGTCAAGAAAGGAGATATTACCCTTGTTCTTGGTGACTTCAATGCCAAAGTTGGTACTGACTCTGCCCTTTGGGGAGGAGTAATAGGCCCTTTTGGTATTGGTTGCTGCAATGGCAATGGGCAACGTCTCCTACAGGTAAGTAAACTCAATGGATTCAGAATAACTAACACTTATTACAAACACCGCGACATACATAAGTACGCATGGGTTTCACCTGATGGGCTGCATAAGAATATGATTGATTGCATATTAATTAACAGCAAATGGGCTAGTTCTGTTAGGAATACCAGGGCATATAGGGGAGCTGAAATTGGATCTGACCATTACCTTGTTAAAAGTGTCTTGCAACTTAAACTTAAAAAGTGTTGTGCTAGGGTTAAAAAATTTACTTTTAATACTGAAGCTCTGAAAGATCCAGTTATAGCCAAAGCTTACCATGATAGGTTACTTAGTCATTATGACAGTCATGGTTTGCTTACTACTGAAGTTGAGGAAGAATGGGATCATTTTAAATAGGCTTTTTTGGACACTAACAGTACTCTTTTAGGAAAAAAGGAGCAGAAGAGGCAAAATTATCTGAGTGATAAGGCACTTGAGCTTATTTCTGAAAGAAAGAATTGCAGGAATGCACTTAATCAATACCCTACTAGTCCTAATAGAAAGCATTACAGAGACCTTAATAAACTTGTAAAGCATCAGTTAGCTGCTGATAAGAATCTTTGGCTTGATGGTTTGGCTGACAAAGCCGAGGAAGCGGTTAGACAGCACAACAGCAGAGAGCTGTACCAGATAGTTAAAATTTTGTGTGGTAGAAAACGGACAGGCATACAAGGATTGAAGGATAAACAAGGTAAGGTTATAGAAGGGGAGGATTCTGTCATGGCTAGGTGGGCTGAGCATTTCAGTGATGTTCTAAACAATGTAGTTAGTTCTACTCCCATTGTCTGCAATGATGATAGATGCATTGGTGGCTTTAATGTTGGACCTATAACACAATCTGAAGTTATTTTGGCTGTTTCTAAACTTAAACTTCATAAATCCCCAGGGGTAGATGAAATTACTACGGAAATGCTTAGAGCTGGGAATGTTTCGGTTACCACTTGGATGACTGAAATTCTGAATATCTTTTATGATAAAGGCATGGTTCCTAAGGATTTTACCAGAGCTATTGTTATCCCTATTTTCAAAAAAGGTGATCGCAGTTCTTGTGATAACTATAGGGGTATCAGCCTACTCTCTGTTCCAGGTAAAGTTCTTTCCATGATTGTGCTTAATAGAATTAAGAATCTGATTGACAGTCAATTGCGTGATGAGCAATGTGGATTCAGAAGTGATAGGGGATGTGTGGATCAGATATTTTCACTTAGGCAGATTCTTGAGAAATGTTTAGAGTTTCAGAAACCTTTGGTTGCTAGCTTTGTTGATTTCAAAAAGGCTTTCGACTCTGTTGATCGTCATAATTTGTGGTTGATTGTGAGATCATATGGTATACCAGACAAGTTAGTTAACATAATGAAAGCTCTCTATAATAACACTGAGTCGTGTGTGAGAGTTGGTAAGGCTTGTAGTAATTGGTTTAGCATTACTTCTGGTGTTCGACAAGGGTGCATTTTGTCTCCTTTTCTCTTTAGCTTGGTTATTGATTATGTTATGCGAAATTCACTTCAAGGGAAAGATTTTGGCCTTAAATGGGCTGGAGATACGAAAATTTCTGATTTGGATTATGCTGATGATTTAGCCCTTTTGGCAAATGATGTTGATGAGATGAACTCTTTCATTCGAGCTGTTGATGAGACTGGCAGTAGAGTAGGTTTGGTTATAAACAGAGAGAAAACTAAAGTGATGAAAATTGGTCAGGCAGGCTGTGATTCAGTTAATCTGAATGGTTGCAGTCTTGAGCAGGTGTCACAGTTTAATTATCTTGGGAGCTATGTAACAGATAATGGTGATGTGCGGCATGAGATTAACAGACGAATTGGGATTGCTGCCGGGACTTTTAAGAACCTATGGAGAGTGTGGAGAAATAGGCGTATACACCTAAAGACTAAAATTAGACTGTACAATAGTTTGGTTCTTTCTAGGGTTAGTTATGGTAGTGAAACTTGGACACTTTGTAAACAAGATAACAGGAAACTAGATGCTTTTGATTCCAGATGCTTACGCGGTATCTTGGGCATTAGGTGGTTCAACTTTGTAACTAATGATGAGATTAGGCATAGGAGTTTGCAACCTCCTTTAAGCAGCATATTGTGCAGAGAGAGACTCCGTTGGTTTGGCCATGTTGCCCGTATGAATAATTATAGATTGGCGAATAGGGTTATGAACAGTGTGCCTAAAGGCCTCAGAAGGAGGGGGAGACCTAGGATGCGGTGGGCTGACAATGTCAAACAGGACCTTGTTAGAATTGGTGTGCAGTGGCCAGATGCAGTAGATGTAGCTCAGGATAGACTTGCTTGGAGAACTAAACTGCACGGTCTGGTTGGACCTCCGTAGCCCATGGCTGCTTGAGGATGATGATGATGATGATGATGATGTTTCTGTGGGTGAAGGATCAATTATAATAATGAAAAATTACTAACTTATGCATGTATTTTTAAGGGAGCCAATTTGTTTTAATATCGAGTATTTTTTGTGGGTCAAAGATCAATTAAAAAGACAAAAATCTAATATTATTCTCAATATCTCAAAAAAAAGTAAATACACAAATATTTATTCTTAAGGATCTCATGAACGAATACAAACAAAAACTTAAAATTTTTATTAGAAACTGTAATAAATAAATAACCTCTTAAGCAGCTGCTTGCCACAGGGGTCTGACAGGCTGTTTTGGGTTGTTTTACCTCTGAGCGTCACGTTTTTGCACACAATGAGCTAAATGGCCAAGTCACAAAGACCCCGAAGGCTCGGAGAAGGTTGGGGAGGGGACCCACTGGAACGGCTATTGGGAGACAGATGGTAGCCTCCCATCAAGGCCATCCAGCGTGTTCTTTAACGTTGGTTTGTTTTACCTCTGAACGGCACTTATTTGCACACAATGGGCTAAATGGCCAAGTCACGAAGACCCCGAAGGCTCGGAGAAGATTGGGGGAGGGGACCCACTGGAACGGCTGTTGGGAGACAGATGGTAGCCTCCCGTCAAGGCCATCCAGCGTGTTCTTTAACGTTGGGTTGTTTTACCTCTGAGCGGCACTTTTTTGCATACCATGGGCTAAATGGCCACGTCACAAAGACCCCGAGGGCTCGGAGAAGATTAGGGGAGGGGACCCACAGGAATAGCTGTTGGGAGACAGATGGTAGCCTCCCATCAAGGCCATCCAGCGTGTTCTTTAACGTTGGGTTGTTTTACCTCTGAGCGGTACTTTTTTGCACACCATGGGCTAAATGGCCAGGTCACATGGACCCCGAAGGCTCAGAGAAGGTTGGGGGAGGGGACCCACTGGAACAGCTGTTGGGAGACAGATGGTAGCCTCCCATCAAGGCCATCCAGCGTGTTCTTTAACGTTGGTTTTTTTTACCTCTGAACGGCACTTATTTGCACATAATGGGATAAATGGCCAAGTCAGAAAGACCCCGAAGGCTCGGAGAAGGTTGGGGGAGGGGACCCACTGGAACGGCTGTTGGGAGACAGATGGTAGCCTCCCGTCAAGGCCATCCAGCGTGTTCTTTAACGTTGGGTTGTTTTACCTGTGAGCGGCACTTTTTTGCATACCATGGGCTAAATGGCCACGTCACAAAGACCCCGAGGGCTCGGAGAAGATTAGGGGAGGGGACCCACTGGAATAGCTGTTGGGAGACAGATGGTAGCCTCCCATCAAGGCCATCCAGCGTGTTCTTTAACGTTGGGTTGTTTTACCTCTGAGCGGTACTTTTTTGCACACCATGGGCTAAATGGCCAGGTCACATGGACCCCGAAGGCTCAGAGAAGGTTGGGGGAAGGGACCCACTGGAACAGCTGTTGGGAGACAGATGGTAGCCTCCCGTCAAGGCCATCCGGCGTGTTCTTTAACGTGTACAGGGTATGGCTCTCCCGCACATGATGCCACGGCTTAATGTCCCATCCGACGGACGGCGGCCTTTCCAAGCCCATCGGTGTCCCCTACTGACCGTGAGCACGGCGGGGAATTTTGCGGAGATAAATCTCAACGCTGACCCAGCTGGGACTCGAACCTGGGAACTACAGATTACGAGCCTGGCGCGCTACCGACTGAGCCACCCCCGCCCCAAGAATGACTTAATTTCTAATAGAATCGTTGACCGCAATTTGTCCTCGATTATTTCCCGAAAGAAATACAAATTCTTACTTCGCAGCAATGAATGCATCTGCATTTCTTTCAATTCTCCACCGCCCTTACTACCCAGAACATTCTGAGAGCGCCGAAATGCTACCTTAACCAGCTAAGACTTCTTAAATATCTCACGAACATCCCATCAAGTACAACAAATAAGGTCTTAAGAGGAATTTGATTTTTTTCCCTGTCTTGTTTTTGTCTCTGCGAATGCGTTCGGCATTCGTAAAGAGTCTAACACTGGTTTCCATTTCGAGGCTGTTTCCTTCTGTCTCATTCCAGGTTTCCCAGATTAGGCAAATTTCCAACTGCTCTAGGCACCGAATCTCCTATTATCCAATCTATGTTCTCCAGATCGTGAATTCGACCCACGTTCAGCTACCGCTGCGTAGATGAAAGGGGAAGAACGTGAGTCTTTTTTTTTCTTTTCTTTTGTTTAGTGTTTCTCCAAAGTACAAGTTTTTTTTACTCTCTTATACATTGCGTTTCATGATTGGTGTGTCATACTTTCGAGAGATGATTTGAGAGGTAATTTCGGATATAAAAAAAGGTTAATAGTACAGTGATATTTTTCCAAATATTGAGGGTTGGGTTGTTTTACCTCTGAGCGGCACTTTTTTTGCACACCATGGGCTAAATGGCCAGGTCACAAGGACCTCGAAGGCTCAGAAAAGGTTGGAGGAGGGGACCCACTGGAACAGATGTTGGGAGACAGATGGTAGCCTCCCGTCAAGGCCATCCAGCGTATTCTTTAACGTTGGGTTGTTTTACCTCTGAGCGGCAGTTTTTTGCACACCATGGGCTAAATGGTCAGGTCACAAGGACCCCGAGGGCTCAGAGAAGGTTGGGGGAGGGAACCCACTGGAACAGCTGTTGGGAGACAGATGGTAGCCTCCCGTCAAGGCCATCCAGCGTGTTCTTTAACGTTGGGTTGTTTTACCTCTGAGCGGCAGTTTTTTGCACACCATGGGTTAAATGGTTAGGTCACAAGGACCCCGAAGGCTCAGAAAAGGTTGGAGGGGGGGGGGCACTGGAACAGATGTTTGGATACAGATGGTAACCTCCCGTCAAGGCCATCCAGCGTGTAATTTAACGTTGGGTTGTTTTACCTCTGAGCGGCACTTTTTTGCACACCATGGGCTAAATGACCATGTCACATGGACCCCGAAGGCTCAGAGAAGATTGGGGGAGGGGACCCACTGGAACAGCTGTTGGGAGACAGATGGTAGCCTCCCGTCAAGGCCATCCAGCGTGTTCTTTAACGTGCACATGGTATGGCTCTCCCGCACACGGGGCCACGGCTTAACGTCCCATCCGACGTACGGCGGCCTTTCCAAGCCCATCTCTGTACCCTACTGACCGTGGGCAGGGCGGGGAATTTTGCGGAGATAAATCTCAACGCTGACCCAGCTGGGACTCGAACCTGGGAACTACAGATTACGAGCCTGGCGCGCTACCGACTGAGCCACCCCCGCCCTACCCATGAGGGAGAAGTGGGGAAGCGAATCACTGCTATCAAAGCAAACCTCATAACCTTCACATTCCTAGGGGTGGGAGTTTCTCAGTTGGTAGCGTGCCAGGCTCGTAATCTGCAATTCCCAGGTTCGAGTCGCAGCCGGAGCATGTTTGAGATTTATCTCCGCAAAATTCCTCGCCCTGCCTATGGTCAGTAGGGGACACTGATGGGCTTGGAAAGGCCGCCGTCCGTCGGATGGGACATTAAGTCGTGGCCTCGTGTGCGGGAGAGCCATTCCCTGTGCACGTTAAAGAACACGCTGGATGGCCTCGACGGGAGGCTACCATCTGTCTCCCAACAGCTGCACCAGTGGGTCCCCTCCCCCAACTTTCTCTGAGCCTTCGGGGTCCTTGTGACCTGGCCATTTAGCCCATGGTGTACAAAAAAGTGCCGCTCAGAGGTAAAACAACCCAACCCAACCCTTCTCTGAGCCCTCGGAGCCCTCGGGGCCCTTGGTCTCCTTCTAGTCTAGTGGATCCCCTCCCCCATCGTTTTCTGAATCCTTGGGGCCTTTGTGACCTGGCCATTTAGCCCATTGTGAACACAAAAGTGCTGTCTAAAGGTAAGATAGGAGCAGTACATATTTCTTGGCTTTTGAATACTGCACCTACTTATAATATTGAACTTATTAAACACCATACAAGTCGAAAATTTCTTGTTACAACTGAACGTTGTATGATTTTGAAGACATTATTTTGCTATTCCTGATCCTTTTTCTTTTTCAGACATCAACTTCCAATAAAATGGCTGTCGAAACAATAATTATTCTCCAGATCTTGCATTTACATGCATAAAATTGTTCGAGAATACCAAAATGCGCTACACGACTTCTTACTGGTGTTATTTTCTGAACACAGGTAATGTCCGTAATGTTGAGTTATTCAGCACCGGATACTTAACTCTTTTGATGTTCGCATTACTCCTAAACGTGTTCACCAATAGGGTTCAGATTATTAGCGTAGTTCTAGCAGACTCTCGTTTCAAACGGCGAAGTGGGCTAGCCATTAATATGTAAAATGCTAGATGTATAATTTATAGAAATTGCTGGAGCATTTAACTCTTGCTGGCTCCAAGGGTTCATCTGTTCAACGCAGTTGTGTTAAACTCCTGAATATCCAAGTTTCATCCATAATGTAGGTAGATGCTAAATGTAACAGAGTCATCTGGTAGAGAAGCGAGAGCGATTAGTAGTGTGCGCGCTGTGAGTGACACTTCAGATGCCATCGCAGTCTCCTGAGTGACATAAAATTTCTCCTCGCCAAATCATGCTAATTATTAAATTTGACTTAGCAGTATAGTCGTGATGTCGTACAGGGAACAACTTTGTGGACTGCAGTGTAATGTGAGCTGTAGTTTCGAAAGTTCTGCATATAACCCATGACTAAGCTGATTCGCCGCCATTTCTAAATGTTGTCCGCGTATTTTGTGGGAAGAGATGATTTGCATGTCTCAGGTGGGATGATGCGGTTGGATAAAACACATCACTTCGAAAGAGTTCTCTTCTAAATCGCTGGAGTATATGAAGCATCAAATTTTGAGATTTAATGAAGTAAATTTAGTGATTATCTAGTAGTTGACGCATAATTCATTACATTTAAGTTACATACTTTATGTGAAGATATGGAGGTAATTTGTCTAAATACTTTGCAAGCTAATTTCACTTTGATCAATTTGTTCTTGTATTTAAGTTTTTAAATGGAGAATATACTCTCTTGTACTCGTGTAGAAGGATTTTGTTTAATAAGTGTCCTGTTAATACAGGGAGGATTAAACGACACATAATCCCACAAAGGATAATGTGTCTTTAAAGTGCAATTCGATGTAAGATGATGTGTTGTGGATTTTGGGTTGGATTGTTTTACCTCTGAGCTGCACTTTTTTGCACACCATGGGCTAAATGGCCAGGTCACATGGACCCCGAAAGCCCAGAGAAGAATGGGGGACGGGACCTACTGGAACAGCTGTTGGGTGACAGATGGTAGCCTCCCGTCAAGGCCATCCAGCGTGTTCTTTAACGTGCGCAAGGGTGTGTCTCTCCGGCACACGGGGCCACGGCTTAACGTCCCATTCGACGGACGGCGGCCTTTCCAAGCCCATCGGTGTCCCCTACTGACCGTGGGCGGGGAATTTTGCGGAGATAAATCTCAACGCTGACCCAGCTGGGACTCGAACCTGGGAACTACAGATTACGAGCCTGGCGCACTACCGACTGAGCCACCCCCGCCCCATTGTTGTGGATAAGATAAGTTGATGTTGATTAGTAAAAGGGGAACGTTTCAGTAAATGTCCTGGTCAAAGCGTGTGATTTGAAATAGGGGAATGTAAGCAAAGCATACAGTTTGAAACATGCGATTGTACGCTAAGCATGCAGTAAGCAGAGCATATAGTTTGTAATGTGTGAGTGTAAATAAAGCATACTTTCAAATGTATGGGTGTAAGCAAAACACAATCATTTTAAATATGCTAGTGTAAGCAAGCATAATCATGTTAAATATGCGAGTGTAAGCAAAGCACAATCATTTTAAATATTCGAGTGTAAGCAAAGCACAATCATTTTAAATATTCGAGTGTAAGCAAAGCACAATCATGTCAAATATGCGAATGCAACCAAAGCATAATCATTTTAAATATGCCAGTGTAAGCAAAGCACAATCATTTTAAATATTCGAGTGTAAGCAAAGCATAATCATTTTAAATATTCGAATGTAAGCAAAGCACAATCATTTTAAATATTCGAGTGTAAGCAAAACACACTCATTTTAAATATTCGAGTGTAAGCAAAGCACAATCATTTTAAATATGGGAGTGTAAGCAAATCACAATCATTTTAAATATTCGAGTGTAAGCAAAGTACACTCATTTTAAATATTCGAGTGTAAGCAAAACATACTCTTTTAAATGTTCGAGTGTAAGCAAAGCACAATCATTTTAAATATGGGAGTGTAAGCAAATCACAATCATTTTAAATATTCGAGTGTAAGCAAAGCACAATCATTTTAAATATTCGAGTGTAAGTAAAACACACTCATTTTAAATATTCGAGTGTAAGCAAAGCACAATCATTTTAAATATGGGAGTGTAAGCAAATCACAATCATTTTAAATATTCGAGTGTAAGCAAAGCACAATCATTTTAAATATTCGAGTGTAAGTAAAACACACTCATTTTAAATATTCGAGTGTAAGCAAAGCAAAATCATTTTAAATATTCGGGTGTAAGCAAAGCACAATCATTTTAAATATTCGGGTGTAAGCAAAGCGGACTCATTTTAAATATGCGAGTGTAAGCAAAGCACAATCATTTTAAATATTCGAGTGTAAGCAAAGCACAATCATTTTAAATATCCGAGTGTAAGCAAAGCACAATCATTTTAAATATTCGAGTGTAAGTAAAACACACTCATTTTAAATATGCGAGTGTAAGCAAAGCACAATCATTTTAAATATTCGAGTGTAAGCAAAACACACTCATTCTAAACATTCGAATGTAAGCAAAGCACAATCATTTTAAATATTCGAGTGTAAGCAAAACACACTCATTCTAAACATTCGAATGTAAGCAAAGCACAATCATTTTAAATATTCGAGTGTAAGCAAAGCACAATCATTTTAAATATTCGAGTGGAAGCAAAACACACTCATTCTAAACATTCGAATGTAAGCAAAGCACAATCATTTTAAATATTCGAGTGTAAGCAAAGCACAATCATTTTAAATATTCGAGTGTAAGCAAAACACACTCATTCTAAATATTCGAATGTAAGCAAAGCACAATCATTTTAAATATTCGAGTGTAAGCAAAGCACAATCATTTTAAATATTCGAGTGTAAGCAAAACACACTAATTCTAAATATTCGAATGTAAGCAAAGCACAATCATTTTAAATATTCGAGTGTAAGCAAAGCACAATCATTTTAAATATTCGAGTGTAAGCAAAACACACTCATTCTAAACATTCGAATGTAAGCAAAGCACAATCATTTTAAATATTCGAGTGTAAGCAAAGCACAATCATTTTAAATATTCGAGTGTAAGCAAAACACACTCATTCTAAACATTCGAATGTAAGCAAAGCACAATCATTTTAAATATTCGAGTGTAAGCAAAGCACAATCATTTTAAATATTCGAGTGTAAGCAAAACACACTCATTCTAAACATTCGAATGTAAGCAAAGCACAATCATTTTAAATATTCGAGTGTAAGCAAAGCACAATCATTTTAAATATTCGAGTGTAAGCAAAACACACTCATTCTAAATATTCGAATGTAAGCAAAGCACAATCATTTTAAATATTCGAGTGTAAGCAAAGCACAATCATTTTAAATATTCGAGTGTAAGCAAAACACACTCATTCTAAACATTCGAATGTAAGCAAAGCACAATCATTTTAAATATTCGAGTGTAAGCAAAGCACAATCATTTTAAATATTCGAGTGTAAGCAAAACACACTCATTCTAAACATTCGAATGTAAGCAAAGCACAATCATTTTAAATATTCGAGTGTAAGCAAAGCACAATCATTTTAAATATTCGAGTGTAAGCAAAACACACTCATTCTAAACATTCGAATGTAAGCAAAGCACAATCATTTTAAATATTCGAGTGTAAGCAAAGCACAATCATTTTAAATATTCGAGTGTAAGCAAAGCACAATCATTTTAAATATTCGAGTGTAAGCAAAGCACAATCATTTTAAATATTCGAGTCTAAGCAAAGCACAATCATTTTAAATATTCGAGTATAAGCAAAACACACTCATTCTAAATATACGAATGTAAGCAAAGCGCAATGATTTTAAATATACGAGTGTAAGCAAAGCACAATCATTTAAAATATTCGAGTGTAAGCAAAGCACAATCATTTTAAATATTCGAGTGTAAAAAAAGCACAATCATTTTAAATATTCGAGTGTAAGCAAAACACACTCATTCTAAATATTCGAATGTAAGCAAAGCACAATCATTTTAAATATTCGAGTGTAAGCAAAGCACAATCATTTTAAATATTCGAGTGTAAGCAAAGCACAATCATTTTAAATATTCGAGTGTAAGCAAAGCACAATCATTTTAAATATTCGAGTGTAAGCACAGCACAATCATTTTAAATATTCGAGTATAAGCAAAACACGCTCATTCTAAATATTCGAATGTAAGCAAAGCGCAATCATTTTAAATATTCGAGTGTAAGCAAAGCATACAGTTACCAATATTGACTGTGGATTCATTTTATTCTTAATTCATTTCAAATATATATTACGGGTTTCGAATTTCACTGTCAGGATATTCTTGTCAAAACGACAAAACGACAAATCCATTAAATGTAGAAGCTGGTATATTCAAATGCTGTACATAAATATTGCTTATGATCTGAATATAGCAAAGAAATGGTTTTACAGTAATTTATTAAATGTTGATGAAACAAAATTTAGATGCATTACTCTAAGTAACTATATCAAATGTTGTGTTTATTTTATATTTTCTTTCAAATATCTGCAATAATATTAGAACTGTTGTACTATTATATAATATTAATAACACTATTCACAATATTATAGCTAAAAATAATAATAATAATAATAATAATAATATATACACAATATTATATTTAATATGAATAATTTTATTATTCAAATCAAAGTATGCAGTTAACAACCTGATAGGGGCGGGAGTGGCTCAGTCGGTAGCGCGCCAGGCTCGTAATCTGTAGTTCCCATATTCGAGTCCCAGCTGGGTCAGCGTTGAGATTTATCTCCGCAAAATTAACCGCCCTGCCCACGGTCAGTAGGGGACACCGATTCGCTTGGAAAGGCCGCCGTCCGTCTGATGATACGTTAAACCGTGGCCCCGTGTGCGGGAGAGCCATACCCTGTGCACGTTAAAGAACACGCTGGATGGCCTTGACGGGAGGCTACCATCTGTCTCCCAACAGTTGTTCCAGTGGGTCCCCTCCCCCAACCTTATGTGAGCCTTCGGGGTCCATGTGACCTGGCCATTTAGCCCATGGTGTGCAAAAAAGTGCCGCTCAGAGGTAAAACAACCCAACCCAACCCAACAACCTGATGAATATAAACCAAATATGCAGTTAGCAACATAGCGTTTGCTAGCAAAGTATGTATTGAAAATACGACAAGTATAAACACCGCTAGTATTAAAATGCAGGATCATAATTAGCTGAAGCATCAAGCGGTGATATAATCACATAAATGCCCCTGATCATTACACTTCGTTTTCAAAATAGGAAACGAGCCTTCTCCCACAAAATCAAAATCACTATTTTCGTTAGCTTGGTACACAAATTACAAGTATTGTTTCCTTTCGTAGGAAAACTGCCGCGGTGTTCTGTGTTTCATCCATTTAGAGCAGGGCAGTGCTTCATTCGCGATAACAGCATTTCCTCTCTTTGGAGTCCTGTGTGCTCGGTTGCACAGCTCTCGAGGACGGCCGATGTCGTCAGCCAGGTCTCTAGTCGATTCGCTGCCTCGCTTTGAAGCAAATAATCGCCAGCCGCGTTTGCTGTTATGTGAGCTCTTGCAGACTTCTCTATAGAGAGAGAGCGAGCGATTTGCGTCGGGAGCCCAAGATGCATTATTAAATCACGAATATGCAACTGTAATGTTGATGTCCATTCCCGTTGCAACTTTAAAAAGGGACGATGTTTAGGAGGAGACAGTTTCATAACTGTTGTCACAACAGGTGGGGAAAGAAATTACTACACACGTTTTAATAGAAAAGGCTCAGAAGGTAGTTGGTATGACACATAAATTTGTGTTATTGCACTGGTAATATTTTTGTTAAAGGTGAGTATTTAATTCTACACATTAGTGGGAATGAAATAATAAAGACTTCAAATTGTAGTCGGGTTTAGTATTTGGTGTTTTGGTTTAAAGAGGGACAGTTAAATTGCTTATGTGCCGTTTAAAAATCCAGGTTTTGGCCTTTAAGGTAATAATGAAATTGCAGTAAAATGTGCGCAAATATAAATAAATAAATACCCCTCAAGTACAGTCGCTCAAAAAAGTATCCGATCTGGCAACCTTCGTGTCACGTGGCACAAAGGTTGCCAGATCAGTAATTTCTAAAAAAATCGTTGCCAGATATTTTTTTCTGAATTCTGTAATCAACTATAGTGTTCGGATAATTTTTAATATACAGGGTGATTCAGAATTCATCATCAATATTTAGTGGGGAGGAAGGGAATAAGAAAAGAAAGAGATTTCACATAGGAAAGTATGGGGGCAGACGAACGCATGGTGGTGTAGAGGGCGCTGTGTGTACACACCTCTCATACAGAAGCACAGCTGTTTGACGCGTGCAGTCAGTTGTCATTCGACAAGGTGAATTTGCAGAAGTAACATGAACCGGTATACGTGGAATGAATGTGCAGATATGATCTTGTAGCACGCATATCAGTTGCTGCCTCAAACATCCGGGAAATGCCAGGCATCTTCCACAGGGTCCGGCTGTCCATGCAACGCCGTTGTGAGTCATGCATTCTAGCACATGGTCGGCAGTTCGAGCACCTCTTGTAAGTCTGTACAACCAATGCAAAGAAATGTTACATGTAAGATAATAAATGTTTTTTCCTTACCACTTCCTTCTTATGTGTTCTTTCCATTATTGAACTGGGGTCATTTTGCCCTACTACATGGCATATGCGCCCATGCTTTCCTATGTGAAATCTCCTTCGTTCCTTATTACCTACCTTCCCACCAAATATTGATGATGAATTCTGAATCACCCTGTATATAATGCGTATGAATATATAATGCAATGATTATGGAGCGTGTGCAGTTACCGTTCACAGCAAATTGGAGCGGTTGCGGTTAATGTTCACAGCACATTGGATCGTGTGAGCTCACAAAGACCTGGATCGTGTGGGCTCACTCACGGAAATATTGAGCGTGTGCAGTTACCGTTCACAGCAAACTGGAGCGGTTGCGGTTAATGTTCACAGCACATTGGATCGTGTGAGCTCACAAAGACCTGGATCGTGTGGGCTCACTCACGGAAATATTGAGCGTGTGCAGTTACCGTTCACAGCAAACTGGAGCGGTTGCAGTTAATGTTCACAGCACATTGGATCGTGTGAGCTCACAAAGACCTGGATCGTGTGGGCTCACTCACGGAAATATTGAGCGTGTGCAGTTACCGTTCACAGCAAACTGGAGCGGTTGCGGTTAATGTTCACAGCACATTGGATCGTGTGAGCTCACAAAGACCTGGATCGTGTGGGCTCACTCACGGAAATATTGAGCGTGTGCAGTTACCGTTCACAGCAAACTGGAGCGTCAGATGGTAGCCTCCCGTCAAGGCCATCCAGCGTGTTCTTTAACGTTGGGTTGTTTTACCTCTGAGCGGCACTTTTTTGCACATCATGGGCTAAATGGCCAGGTCATATGGACCCCGAAGGCTCAGAGAAGGTTGGGGGAGGGGACCCACTGGAACAACTGTTGGGAGACAGATGGTAGCCTCCCGTCAAGGCCATCCAGCGTGTTCTTTAACGTGCACAGGGTATGGCTCTCCCGCACACGGGGCCACGGCTTAACGTCCCATCCGACGGACGGCAGCCATTCCAAGCCCATCGGTGTCCCCTACTGACCGTGGGCAGGGCGGGAAATTTTGCGGAGATAAATCTCAACGCTGACCCAGCTGGGACTCGAACCTGGGAACTACAGATTACGAGCCTGACGCGCTACCGACTGAGCCGCCCCCGTCCCTTACATTTCGTGTTGCTCGAATTTTGAATCATTCTGTATTATTCCTAATGTTTTTCGTTTCAAATACCATCAACACTTTATTTTTGACACAAAAATATTGAAATTAACACTTTGAGATTAAAACAAATAAATAGGCAAAAGGCATTTTTATGTAGTTGATGGGTCAGAGAAATATTTTCCTGAAATTGGGATCAAAAGTTTCGCCGAAAAGTTGAAGCTCGAAAAATTGAGATCCCAACATCTATGGGGCGGGGGTGGCTCAGTCGGTAGCGCGCCAGACTTGTAATCTGTAGTTCCCAGGTTCGAGTCCCAGCTGAGTCAGCGTTGAGATTTATCTCCGCAAAATTCCCCGCCTTGCCCACGGTCAGTAGGGGACACCGATGGGCTTGGAAAGGCCGCCGTCCGTCGGATGGGACGTTAAGCCGTGGCCCCGTGTGCGGGAGAGCCATACCCTGTGCACGTTAAAGAACGCGCTGGATGGCCTTGACGGGAGGCTACCATCTGTCTCCCAACAGCTGTTCCAGTGGGTCCCCAACCTTCTCTGAACCTTCGGGGTCCTTGTGACCTGGCTATTTAGCCCATGGTGTGCAAAAAAGTGCCGCTCAGAGGTAAAACAACCCACCCCAACCCAACATCTATAATGATTGATTAACCGCAAGTCCCTCATTAAGGAGTGCTCTACTTAAATATCTTTATCTTCAGTTATTGATTTGTCTTCCAAACTTCTGCCAACGCCAATGCGTGGAATGGTTCCAACACATTTTGAAATGTAGTATGTATCAATATTCAACATCACAAATCCACATTTTCTTAAAATCTGAAAAATTCCTTATCAAATATTTATTTGAGAATTATTTGAATTTAAATATCAATGTCCATTGTTGACACCCCATTCAACTTGCATTGATTAAGGCACAGAAATTCAGATGCGAGTCAGATAATGGCAAACATTTGCACGCATTACATGTCGAAACGCAAGATATCGAATATTTCAAGACACCATATTAAAATCAAGAGCAACGAATTCCCAGAGCTATTGACCCAGTATCTGAAATCATGCTGCAATAGAAGATGCAAATACTTTATCATATAATATCAGAAAGCGCGTTTAAACCACTTCAAAAGACTTCTAACGGTACTGGCCCAATCCCCACAGTTGTTAGAGCAAATCCTTGCATAACCATAGAGGCGCACTCGTCAGCGTGTATGAGTTTGAATTATTCATAGATTTTGACCGAAAAGTCGGGTCTTTACAATGCTAGCGACAGCATTGCTCATCACGAGACCTGACAGAAGTCAGGAAAAATTCTTTAAACTCAAAACGAATTCGGAGGAACTTCACTAGGATTTTATTAACAGCTAAGGAGGGGGTGGTATTCACTCAGAAGAGAGTCTCTCTTCTGCGAAACGTAAAGCGAAGAGATAAAATAACAAAAATATTCATCTATATTCAACGATACTTGATAGAGACAGAGCAAAATCAATGTCTGCCTTTCGCAGATGCTTTTCTAACATGCATTTCACTCAAAACTTAAAGTGTCTGGATCGGTTTTTGTGAATAGTAATTTGGCGTAATTATGTTTAATTTTCTATGGCTGTGTGTATTTCGTTTTTATTTTGAATGTGGGGAGATTTGACAATTATTGTAATACAACTAAGTGGTTATTTTAACAGAAATTATTTGGGTTATTTTTAACCTGTGAACTGCGTTTTGGTGTAAGCAGTGGGAGAAATGAACAGGGTTGGGTTGTTTTACCTCTGAGCGGCACTTTTTTTGCACACCATGAGCTAAATGGCCAGGTCACAAGGACCCCGAAGGCTCAGAGAAGGTTGGGGGAGGGGACCCACTGGAATAGCTGTTGGAAGACAGATGGTAGACTCCCGTCAAGGCCATCCAGCGTGTTCTTTAACGTTGGGTTGTTTTACCTCTGAGCGGCACTTTTTTGCACACCATGAGCTAAATGGCCAGGTCACAAGGACCCCGAAGGCTCAGAGAAGGTTGGGGGAGGGGACCCACTGGAACAGCTGTTAGGAGTTGTTGGGTTGTTTTACCTCTGAGCAGCACTTTTTTGACAACGTGTTCTTTAACCAGCGTGTTCCAGCGTGTTCTTTAACGTGCACAGGGTATGACTCTCCCGCACACGGGGCCACGGTTTAACGTCTCATCCCACGGACGGCGGCCTTTCCAAGCCCATCGGTGTCCCCTACTGACCGTGGGCAGGGCGGGGAATTTTGCGGAGCTAAATTTCGACGCTGACCCAGCTGGGACTCGAACGTGGGAACTACAGATTACGAGCCTGGCACGCTACCGACTGAGCCTTCAGCCCCACAAACAGTTGGGGCTCGAACCTGAAAACTGGTTGCCAAATCACTAATTTCTAAAAAAAATCGTTGCCAGATATTTTTTCTGAATTCTGTGATCAACCATAGCGTTCGGATATTTTTTTAATATATATAATGCGTATGAATATATAATGCAATGAATATGGAGCGTATGCAGTTACCGTTCACAGCAAACTGGAGCGGTTGCGGTTAATGTTCACAGCACATTGGATCGTGTGAGCTCACAAAGACCTGGATCGTGTGGGCTCACTCACGGAAATATTGAGCGTGTGCAGTTACCGTTCACAGCAAACTGGAGCGTGTGCAGTAACTGCCCACGCTCCAGTTTGCTGTGAACGGTAACTGGAGCGTGTACAGTTGCTGTACACGCTCCAGATATTTTTCCTGAATTCTGTAATTACGTGACACAAAGGTTGCCAGATCACTAATTTCTAAAAAAAAATCGTTGCCAGATATTTTTTCTGAATTCTGTAATCAACCGTAGTGTTCGGATATTTTTTGAGCGACTGTACCCAAGATCGAAGCCGATATGTAAGTTTAAATTTCTAGAATAAGTGACATTGCGTAAGGTTGCGAGAAACCTGATGAGAAAAGTTCATTGTTATATTCAAAAAGAGAGAATACTTTTAACATCTATTGCAACCCTTTGTTAGCAATTTGTAAACGTAAATTGTGAATAAATGAAATTTTCTAATATGGGTTGCGCGAATTTTGAATCACTCTAGTAGTTGAAACCGAAAGCTTGTGCATAACTAGTATGAAGTGAAATCTCGCGCGCAACTAGTAGGAAGTGAAATCTCGCGCGCAACTAGTAGGAAGTGAAATCTCGCGCGCAACTAGTAAGAAGTGAAATCTCGTGAGTAACTAGTAGGAAGTGAAATCTCGCGCGCAACTAGTAAGAAGTAAAATCTCGTGAGTAACTAGTAGGAAGTGAAATCTCGCGCGCAACTAGTAAGAAGTGAAATCTCGTGAGTAACTAGTAGGAAGTGAAATCTCGCGCGCAACTAGTAAGAAGTGAAATCTCGTGAGTAACTAGTAGGAAGTGAAATCTCGCGCGTAACTAGTAAGAAGTGAAATCTCGTGAGTAACTAGTAAGAAGTGAAATCTCGCGCGTAATTAGTGGGAAGTGAAATCTCGAGCGCAACAAGGAGTGAAATCTCGCGGGTAACAAGTGAAATCTCGCGAGTAACTAGTAGGAAGTGAAATCTCGCGCGTAACTAGTAAGAAGTGAAATCTTGCGCGTAACTAGTAAGAAGTGAAATCTCGTGCGTAATTAGTGGGAAGTGAAATCTCGAGCGCAACAAGGAGTGAAATCTCGCGGGTAACAAGTGAAATCTCGCGAGTAACTAGTAGGAAGTGAAATCGTGTACAGTACAAGACTGCCAGATCACTAATTTCTAAAAAAAATTGCCAGATACTTTTTCTGAATTCTGTAATCTTCCATAGTGTTCAGATATTTTTTTTGAGCGACTGTATGTTTCTTAAGACTGAATCCCTGTGATCTGGTCATTTAGACTATTGTGTTGAAAAAAGTGCCGCTTAGAGTTGATCCAATCCAAAATAAAACTGTTGCGTAATCGGGGCCGGATCCATGAGGGGGGGGGGAGGTCAAAGGGGCAATGCCCCCTTTGAGAATGCTAGTAAGGGTAATAACGCCACAATTTCTTAAACTTGTGCATATTTCACATATTTTCGAGGAATGTTTTTAGAAATATCTGAAACAAAGATGAAAATGTTACATTGCAATGGAAATCCAATCTCCTACTTCACCCCCCCCCCCAACTATATAAATATATTTTTTTCTAGATCCGGGTCTGTGCATAAGTATGTTAATCTAAGAACTACATGGGGGCGGGGGTGGCTCAGTCGGTAGCGCGCCAGGCTCGTAGTCTGTAGTTCCCACGTTCGAGTCCCAGCTGGGTCAGCGTTGAGATTTTTATCTCCGCAAAATTCCCGGCCCTACCCACGGTCAGTAGGGGACACCGATGGGCTTGGAAAGGCCGCCGTCCGTCGGATGGGACGTTAAGCCTTGGCCCCCTGCGCGGGAGAGCCATACCCTGTGCACGTTAAAGAACACTCTGAATGGCCTTGACGGGAGGCTACCATCTGTCTCTCAACAGCTGTTCCAGTGGGTCCCCTCCCCCAACCTTCTCTGAGCCTTCGGGGTCCATGTGACCTGGCCATTTAGCCCATGGTGTGCAAAAAAGTGCCGCTCAGAGGTAAAACAACCAAACGTTAAAGAACACGCTAAATGGCCTTGACGGGAGTCTACCATCTGTCTCCCAACAGCTGTTCCAGTGGGTCCCCTCCCCCGACTTCTCTGAGCCTTCGGGGTCCATGTGACCTGGCCATTTAGCCCATGGTGTGCAAAAAAGTGCCGCTCAGAGGTAAAACAACCCAACGTTAAAGAACACGCTGGATGGCCTTGACGGGAGGCTACCATCTGTCTCCCAACAGCTGTTCCAGTGGGTACCTTCCCCCGACTTCTCTTAGCCTTCGGGGTCCGCGTAACCTGGCCATTTAGCCCATGGTGTGCAAAAAAGTGCCGCTCAGAGGTAAAACAACCCAACCCTAAGAACTACATGATATAATTTTTTTTTATTCTACCGAAAAACTCAGGAAATTCTTAAATTTCTAAAACGCCTCCGTTGAAAACCACTGCTTTAGACCATCAGAGTAACTTAATTTCGAATATACACGTTTAATGAATAACACTACCAAGGTCGAAAGAAGACTTTGACTTTTTGTAAACCTTTAAAGAATAAAAGGCAGCAACAGGGAAAGGAACAACGCCACGAGAACACCTCTATATCCATTACCTCTAGTCCAATCTCCACTAGGTACAAAAGATCATTTTTCTAGCTACGCAGACAAGCTGCTTGGGGCGATCTGCTCCCACTGACTCAGCAGAGGGAGTTGAACTATGGCGTTAACTTCACTTCCCCCAAGCTGGTAAAGTGATGGATAACAAACTACTGCATAGTTCCGCAGTGTGAGCGACAGTACCACCTCGCACCACTAGCCAGAGGTGCTAAATTTGTCATTGTACCAAAATTCCTGCTGTTTACTCAAGAAAAACTCCTGAAACATAATCAAAGATAAGGCCGCATTGTAAATGAATTCATAGTGAAAGAAGCCGATGTAAAGTTTGATGAGACACACTGTTTTTTCTTTCTTTGATGGAAGTTATGTTGTTGAATGTTAAATGGTTTTTTTTTGTCTTTTTTCCAAAGACGTGGTGAAGATTTTGTTGTTATCAAAATTTGGAATTTGTTTTATGGGAGAGTCGCTCAAAAAATATCCGAACATTATGTATGGTTGATTACAGAATTCAGAAAAAATATCTGGCAACGATTTTTATAGAAATGAGATGTAACTGGCGTACCCCTTGTATAGATAGATAAAACTATAGTTATATTATAACAATGGGAATAAAATAAAACATATATAACAGTGGTTCTCAACATTTTATGCTTCACGTACCCCCCTGGAAATGTGTATGTAACTGGCGTACCCCTTGTATAGATAGATAAAACTATAGTTATAGTATAACAATGGGAATAAAATAAAACATATATATCAGTGGTTCTCAAACTTTTATGCTTCACGTACCCCCTGGAAATGTGTATGTAACTGGCGTACCCCTTGTATAGATAGATAAAACTATAGTTATAGTATAACAATGGGAATAAAATAAAACATATATATCAGTGGTTCTCAACCTTTTATGCTTCACGTACCCCCTGGAAATGTGTATGTAACTGGCGTACCCCTTGTATAGATAGATAAAACTATAGTTATAGTATAACAATGGGAATAAAATAAAACATATATATCAGTGGTTCTCAACCTTTTATGCTTCACGTACTCCCTGGAAATGTGTATGTAACTGGCGTACCCCTTGTATAGATAGATAAAACTATAGTTATAGTATAACAATGGGAATAAAATAAAACATATATATCAGTGGTTCTCAACCTTTTATGCTTCACGTACCCCCTGGAAATGTGTATGTAACTGGCGTACCCCTTGTATAGATAGATAAAACTATAGTTATAGTATAACAATGGGAATAAAATAAAACATATATATCAGTGGTTCTCAACCTTTTATGCTTCACGTACTCCCTGGAAATGTGTATGTAACTGGCGTACCCCTTGTATAGATAGATAAAACTATAGTTATAGTATAACAATGGGAATAAAATAAAACATATATATCGTGGTTCTCAACCTTTTATGCTTCACGTACTCCCTGGAAATGTGTATGTAACTGGCGTACCCCTTGTATAGATAGATAAAACTATAGTTATAGTATAACAATGGGAATAAAATAAAACATATATATCAGTGGTTCTCAACCTTTTATGCTTCACGTACCCCCTGGAAATGTGTATGTAACTGGCGTACCCCTTGTATAGATAGATAAAACTATAGTTATAGTATAACAATGGGAATAAAATAAAACATATATATCAGTGGTTCTCAACCTTTTATGCTTCACGTACTCCCTGGAAATGTGTATGTAACTGGCGTACCCCTTGTATAGATAGATAAAACTATAGTTATAGTATAACAATGGGAATAAAATAAAACATATATATCAGTGGTTCTCAACCTTTGATGCTTCACGTACCCCCTGGAAATGTGTATGTAACTGGCGTACCCCTTGTATAGATAGATAAAACTATAGTTATAGTATAACAATGGGAATAAAATAAAACATATATATCAGTGGTTCTCAACCTTTTATGCTTCACGTACCCCCTGGAAATGTGTATGTAACTGGCGTACCCCTTGTATAGATAGATAAAACTATAGTTATAGTATAACAATGGGAATAAAATAAAACATATATATCAGTGGTTCTCAACCTTTGATGCTTCACGTACCCCCTGGAAATGTGTATGTAACTGGCGTACCCCTTGTATAGATAGATAAAACTATAGTTATAGTATAACAATGGGAATAAAATAAAACATATATATCAGTGGTTCTCAACCTTTGATGCTTCACGTACCCCCTGGAAATGTGTATGTAACTGGCGTACCCCTTGTATAGATAGATAAAACTATAGTTATAGTATAACAATGGGAATAAAATAAAACATATATATCAGTGGTTCTCAACCTTTGATGCTTCACGTACCCCCTGGAAATGTGTATGTAACTGGCGTACCCCTTGTATAGATAGATAAAACTATAGTTATAGTATAACAATGGGAATAAAATAAAACATATATATCAGTGGTTCTCAACCTTTTATGCTTCACGTACCCCCAGGAAATGTGTATGTAACTGGCGTACCCCTTGTATAGATAGATAAAACTATAGTTATAGTATAACAATGGGAATAAAATAAAACATATATATCAGTGGTTCTCAATCTTTTATGCTTCACGTACCTCCTGGAAATGTGTATGTAACTGGCGAACCCCTTGTATAGAAAGATAAAACTATAGTTATAGTATAACAATGGGAATAAAATAAAACATATATATCAGTGGTTCTCAACCTTTTATGCTTCACGTACCCCCTGGAAATGTGTATGTAACTGGCGTACCCTTTGTATAGATAGATAAAACTATAGTTATAGTATAACAATGGGAATAAAATAAAACATATATATCAGTGGTTCTCAACCTTTTATGCTTCACGTACCTCCTGGAAATGTGTGTTTAACTGGCGAACCCCTTGTATAGATAGATAAAACTATAGTTATATTATAACAATGGGAATAAAATAAAACATATATATCAGTGGTTCTCAACCTTTTATGCTTCACGTACCCCCTGGAAATGTGTACGTAACTGACGTACCCCTTGTATAGATAGATAAAACTATAGTTATAGTATAACAATGGGAATAAAATAAAACATATATATCAGTGGTTCTCAACCTTTTATGCTTCACGTACCCCCAGGAAATGTGTATGTAACTGGCGTACCCCTTGTATAGATAGATAAAACTATAGTTATAGTATAACAATGGGAATAAAATAAAACATATATATCAGTGGTTCTCAACCTTTTATGCTTCACGTACCTCCTGGAAATGTGTATGTAACTGGCGAACCCCTTGTATAGAAAGATAAAACTATAGTTATAGTATAACAATGGGAATAAAATAAAACATATATATCAGTGGTTCTCAACCTTTTATGCTTCACGTACCCCCTGGAAATGTGTATGTAACTGGCGTACCCTTTGTATAGATAGATAAAACTATAGTTATAGTATAACAATGGGAATAAAATAAAACATATATATCAGTGGTTCTCAACCTTTTATGCTTCACGTACCTCCTGGAAATGTGTGTTTAACTGGCGAACCCCTTGTATAGATAGATAAAACTATAGTTATATTATAACAATGGGAATAAAATAAAACATATATATCAGTGGTTCTCAACCTTTTATGCTTCACGTACCCCCTGGAAATGTGTACGTAACTGACGTACCCCTTGTATAGATAGATAAAACTATAGTTATAGTATAACAATGGGAATAAAATAAAACATATATATCAGTGGTTCTCAACCTTTTATGCTTCACGTACCCCCTGGAAATGTGTATGTAACTGGCGTACCCCTTGTATAGATAGATAAAACTATAGTTATAGTATAACAATGGGAATAAAATAAAACATATATATCAGTGGTTCTCAACCTTTTATGCTTCACGTACCCCCTGGAAATGTGTATGTACCTGGCGTACCCCTTGTATAGATAGATAAAACTATAGTTATAGTATAATAATGGGAATAAAATAAACCATATATATCAGTGGTTCTCAACCTTTTATGCTTCACGTACCCCCTGGAAATGTGTATGTAACTGGCGTACCCCTTGTATAGATAGATAAAACTATAGTTGTAGTATAACAATGGGAATAAAATAAAACATATATATCAGTGGTTCTCAACCTTTTATGCTTCACGTACCCCCAGGAAATGTGTATGTAACTGGCGTACCCCTTGTATAGATAGATAAAACTATAGTTATAGTATAACAATGGGAATAAAATAAAACATATATATCAGTGGTTCTCAACCTTTTATGCTTCACGTACCTCCTGGAAATGTGTATGTAACTGGCGAACCCCTTGTATAGATAGATAAAACTATAGTTATAGTATAACAATGGGAATAAAATAAAACATATATATCAGTGGTTCTCAACCTTTTATGCTTCACGTACCCCCTGGAAATGTGTATGTAACTGGCGAACCCCTTGTATAGATAGATAAAACTATAGTTATAGTATAACAATGGGAATAAAATAAAACATATATATCAGTGGTTCTCAACCTTTTATGCTTCACGTACCCCCTGGAAATGTGTATGTAACTGGCGTACCCCTTGTATAGATAGATAAAACTATAGTTATAGTATAACAATGGGAATAAAATAAAACATATATATCAGTGGTTCTCAACCTTTTATGCTTCACGTACCCCCTGGAAATGTGTATGTAACTGGCGTACCCCTTGTATAGATAGATAAAACTATAGTTATAGTATAACAATGGGAATAAAATAAAACATATATATCAGTGGTTCTCAACCTTTTATGCTTCACGTACCCCCTGGAAATGTGTATGTAAATGGCGTACCCCTTGTATAGATAGGTAAAACTATAGTTCTAGTATAACAATGGGAATAAAATAAACCATATATATCAGTGGTTCTCAAACTTTTATGCTTCACGTACCCCCTGGAAATGTGTACGTAACTGACGTACCCCTTGTATAGATAGATAAAACTATAGTTATAGTATAACAATGGGAATAAAATAAAACATATATATCAGTGGTTCTCAACCTTTTATGCTTCACGTACCCCCTGGAAATGTGTATGTAACTGGCGTACCCCTTGTATAGATAGATAAAACTATAGTTATAGTATAACAATGGGAATAAAATAAAACATATATATCAGTGGTTCTCAACCTTTTATGCTTCACGTACCCCCTGGAAATGTGTATGTACCTGGCGTACCCCTTGTATAGATAGATAAAACTATAGTTATAGTATAATAATGGGAATAAAATAAACCATATATATCAGTGGTTCTCAACCTTTTATGCTTCACGTACCCGCTGGAAATGTGTATGCAACTGGCGCACCCCTTGTATAGATAGATAAAACTATAGTTATAGTATAACAATGGGAATAAAATAAAACATATATATCAGTGGTTCTCAACCTTTTATGCTTCACGTACCCCCTGGAAATCTGTATGTAACTGACGTACCCCTTGTATAGATAGATAAAACTATAGTTATAGTATAGCAATGGGAATAAAATAAAACATATATATCAGTGGTTCTCAACCTTTTATGCTTCACGTACCCCCTGGAAATGTGTATGTAACTGACGTACCCCTTGTATAGATAGATAAAACTATAGTTATAGTATAACAATGGGAATAAAATAAAACATATATATCAGTGGTTCTCAACCTTTTATGCTTCACGTACCCCCTGGAAATGTGTATGTAACTGGCGTACCCCTTGTATAGATAGATAAAACTATAGTTATAGTATAACAATGGGAATAAAATAAAACATATATATCAGTGGTTCTCAACCTTTTATGCTTCACATATCCCCTGGAAATGTGTATGTAACTGTCGTACCCCTTGTACAGATAGATAAAACTATAGTTATAGTATAGTAATGGGAATAAAATAAACCATATATATCAGTGGTTCTCAACCTTTTATGCCTCACGTACCCCCTGGAAATGTGTTTGTAACTGGCGTACCCTTTGTATAGATAGATAAAACTATAGTTATAGTATAACAATGGGAATAAAATAAAACATATATATCAGTGGTTCTCAATCTTTTATGCTTCACGTACCCCCTGGAAATGTGTATGTAACTGGCGTACCCCTTGTATAGATAGATAAAACTATAGTTATAGTATAACAATGGGAATAAAATAAAACATATATATCAGTGGTTCTCAATCTTTTATGCTTCACGTACCCCCTGGAAATGTGTATGTACCTGGCGTACCCCTTGTATAGATAGATAAAACTATAGTTATAGTATAATAATGGGAATAAAATAAACCATATATATCAGTGGTTCTCAACCTTTTATGCTTCACGTACCCGCTGGAAATGTGTATGCAACTGGCGCACCCCTTGTATAGATAGATAAAACTATAGTTATAGTATAACAATGGGAATAAAATAAAACATATATATCAGTGGTTCTCAACCTTTTATGCTTCACGTACCCCCTGGAAATCTGTATGTAACTGACGTACCCCTTGTATAGATAGATAAAACTATAGTTATAGTATAGCAATGGGAATAAAATAAAACATATATATCAGTGGTTCTCAACCTTTTATGCTTCACGTACCCCCTGGAAATGTGTATGTAACTGGCGTACCCCTTGTATAGATAGATAAAACTATAGTTATAGTATAGCAATGGGAAGTCACGTGACACGAAGGTTGCCAGATCACTAATTTCTAAAAAAAATCGTTTCCAGATATTTTTTCTGAATTTTGTAATCAACCGTAGTGTTCGGATACTTTTTTGAGCCACAGTAAATCTTAAAACCGACACAACTAAAACTCGAACCTAATTATTACACATTGCAAGCCTGATTGTCTACAGATTGAGCCAGCCTCCCTACTAGAAAATAAGAAAAACACATACTATTTCTTGAAAAAAATATCTGGGGAAAAAAAAAATACGGAACAGAGTTCCGGTTCTTTCCAGTTCATTCCAGTAACTTATCCTTTCCTAAATGTTTTAGGGGCAGGGGTGGCTCAGTCGGTAGCGCGCCAGGCTCGTAATCTGTAGTTTCCAGGTTCGAGTCCCAGCTGGGTCAGCGTTGAGATTTATCTCCGCAAAATTCCCCGCCCTGCCCAGGTCAGTAGGGGACACCGATGGGCTTGGAAAGGCCGCCGTCCGTCGAATGGGACATTATGCCGTGGCCCCGTGTGCGGGAGAGAGCCATACCCTGCGCACGTTAAAAGACACGCTGGATGGCCTTGACGGGGGGCTACCATCTGTCTCCCAACAGCTGTTCCAGTGGGTCCCCTCGCCCAACCTTCTCTGAGCCTTCGGGGTCCATGTGACCTGGCCATTTAGCCCATGGTGTGCAAAAAAGTGCCGCTCAGAGGTAAAACAACCCAACGTTAAAGAACACGCTGGATGGCCTTGACGGGAGGCTACCATCTGTCTCCCAACAGCTGTTCCAGTGGGTCCCCTCCCCCAACCTTCTCTAAGCCTTCGGGGTCCATGTGACCTGGCCATTTAGCCCATGGTGTGCAAAAAAATGCCGCTCAGAGGTAAAACAACCCAACGTTAAAGAACACGCTGGATGGCCTTGACGGGAGGCTACCATCTGTCTCCCAACAGCTGTTCCAGTGGGTCCCCTCCCCCAACCTTCTCTAAGCCTTCGGGGTCCATGTGACCTGGCCATTTAGCCCATGGTGTGCAAAAAAATGCCGCTCAGAGGTAAAACAACCCAACGTTAAAGAACACGCTGGATGGCCTTGACGGGAGGCTACCATCTGTCTCCCAACAGCTGTTCCAGTGGGTCCCCTCCCCCAACCTTCTCTAAGCCTTCGGGGTCCATGTGACCTGGCCATTTAGCCCATGGTGTGCAAAAAAGTGCCGCTCAGAGGTAAAACAACCCAACGTTAAAGAACACGCTGGATGGCCTTGACGGGAGGCTACCATCTGTCTCCCAACAGCTGTTCCAGTGGGTCCCCTCCCCCAACCTTCTCTGAGCCTTCGGGGTCCTTGTGTCCTGGCCATTTAGCCCATGGTGTGCAAAAAAGTGCCGCTCAGAGGTAAAACAACCCAACCTAAATGTTTTCGTTACATCCAAGTCTACTTATTATACACTGTGAGATGTGAGAAAAAAATAATAACAAAAGAGAAAGTAAATAAAAATGAAAATACTTTTTTTTTTTACGAAATACGAAAATACAAAAAAAAACCACAACAAGCTGTAACGTAGATTTACAGCTTGTTTTTATTTTTACATGTTTCGAATTCGCGTTTGTCCTGCGTAAGAGAACGTTGCCTCGCGGAGTTCCGACATTTTGTTTCTCCCTTTAAATAGTTTGGAGCACGCAGAGTTCTAACCGTGAGAAATACTCGCGAGTTGGAAGAAGAAGAAAAGGTAAATGGCGTGGCTCTTCCTGGGAGAGAAAGGTAGCAGCAATTTTCGTACACTACTCGTTCATTTCGCATGTTTTATATCAAGTAATGTGAGCAACCAAAAATACAAAAGAAAACTTTTTTTCCGTCTTTAAACAAAGAGTTTTTTTCCCCCAATCTTCAGCAGATTGGATGATATTTTATCGGATGGTTTCGTATTTCTGCAAGCCATACTTAAATTCTGTGTTCGCTGCAGTTTTGGGTTGGGTTGTTTTATCTCTGAGCGGCACTTTTTTGCACACCATGGGCTAAATGGCCAGGTCACAAGGACCCCGAAGGTTCAGAGATGGTTGGGGGAGGGGACCCACTGGAACAGCTGTTGGGAGACAGATGGTAGCCTCCCGTCAAGGCCATCCAGCGTGTTTTAACGTTGGGTTGTTTTACTTCTGAGCGGCACTTTTTTGCACACAATGGGCTAAATGGCAAGGTCACAAGGACCCCGAAGGTTCAGAGATGGTTGGGGGAGGGAACCCACTGGAACAGCTGTTGGGAGACAGATGGTAGCCTCCAGTCAAGGCCATCCAGCGTGTTCTTTAACGTTAGTTATTTTACCTGTGAGCGGCGCTTTTTTGCACACCATGGGCTAAATGGCCAGGTCACAAGGGCCCCGAAGGTTCAGAGATGGTTGGGGGAGGGGACCCACTGGAACAGCTGTTGGGAGACAGATGGTAGCCTCCCGTCAAGGCCATCCAGCGTGTTCTTTAACGTGCACAGGGTATGGCTTTCCCTCACACGGGGCCACGGATTAACGTCCCATCCGACGGACGGCAGTCTTTCCAAGCCCATCGGTGTCCCCTACTGACCGTGGGCAGGGCGAGGAATTTTGCGGAGATAAATCTCAACGCTGACCCAGCTGGGACTCGAACCTGGGAACTACAGATTACGAGCCTGGCGCGCTACCGACTGAGCCACCCCTTTCGCTGCAGTCATTTCAAACGAAGAAAAGTATTAGTTACTAGCAGATTATTCACGTTGAAATTGGTCATGTTTTTTTTTTGTGATTTAATTTGCAGTAAATGTTTTGGGAAATAAAGGGATTTTTAGTTATGATTAACGAGAAAAATATGATTTATAAGAATATGAAAAATAGGTTATGAGATACTGAATTATCCAATTTATTTATAAAAAATAATAAATACCCCTCAAGCAGCTGCTTCCTACAGAGGTCTAACAGGAGCCTATCAGTTTATACGCCATATTAGAACCATGTTTAAAAATAAACTGCATTTTTTAAAAGATTTGTTAACAATGAAATTATTATAAAAATAGGGTTCTTTGGCCTTAATTGATACTAAAAGCAATGGAAAAAACAATTAGTGAAATTACAGGATAGAATTAAAATAGGATAGCATTAAAATTTAAAAGAAAGCGTGGCGGGGTTGGCTCAGTCGATAGCGCGCCAGGCTCGTAATCTGAAGTTCCCAAGTTGGAGTCCCAGCTGGGTCAGCGTTGAGATTTATCTCCGCAAAATTCCCCGCCCTGCCCACGGTCAGTAGGGGACACCGATGGGCTTGGAAAGTCCGCCGTCCGTCGGATGTGGACTTTAAGCCGTGGCTCCGTGTGCAGGAGAGCCACCCCTGTGCACGTTAAAGAACACACTGGATGGCCTTGACGGGAGGTTACCATCTGTCTCCCAACAGCTGTTCCAGTGGGTCTCCTCCCCCAACCTTCTCTGAGCCTTCGGGGTCCATGTGACCTGGCCATTTAGCTCATGGTGTGCAAAAAAGTGCCGCTCAGAGGTAAAACAACCCAACCATAAAAGAATAGCATTAAAATATTTTATCGTAAATGGCAATAAAACTGAAATTGCTGAATATTTAAAAGATTACTTTGCAAATATATCTTCAAATTTAACTTCATAATTACTTGAATATTCTATAGCACAGGAAAAATTTATCGATCCAAAAACTCATATTTATATGCCAGTGATTTTTCTCAAAATTAATTGAGAAAATTGTAAATGTAAGATTGCAAAGTTTTTGAACAAAAATAATATTCTCTCTGATAATCAATTTGATTTTTACAAACATAAGGGTACTGAAGAAACTCTTGCAAGGCTGACAGATAAGATTTATAATGGGATTCATGAAAACAAAGAATTAATTGTTTTATTTGTTGATATTTCTAACGCTTTTGAATCGTTATCCATCTGTATTTTAGTTAAAAATCTGGAAAATTATGGAATTAGAGGTACTGCATTAGATTGGTTGAAATCATATTTAACAATGAGGATGCAGAATGTTAAAATTCAAACTGTTTTGAGCAGTTCTGAAATATTAAATTGTGGAGTACCTCAAGGTTCAATTTTAGGACAACAATTATTTTTTTTGTATATAAATGATCTTTCAGAGGTAAAATTCTGGAATAGCATTATTTCCTGTTGGTGACATGGCTTTATCATATGTTGCCGATACCGATACTGAATTACAGCAGAATAGTAATATGGATTTGGTGGTTTTTAGGAAGTGATTTGATAAAAAATAAATTATCTATTAATGTATGCAAGACAAATATATGTCTTTCAATAGTCAACGAGGGAAATAATAGTAATCTATGAATTTTACTATCACAATTTGAAATATTATAGTTATTGTTATTAAATGATACAAGCTTGCGATCTCTCTGTGGATGTCAAAAAATAATGTCTATTAATAGCATAAAATATCTGGTGTTACTTTTGATAAACATTTAAATTGGAATGATCATATTCAAAATTTGGTTTCAGAAATTAATGAAAGTTTAACTCAGTTCTATACACTAAGACAGTGATTCTCAACATTTTATGCTTCGCATACTCCCCTGGAAATGTGTATGTAAGTGGCGTACAGTCGCTCAAAAAAATATCCGAAAACTATGGTTTATTACAGAATTCAGAAAAGATGTTAGATCTAGAGATTCCAAAAAAGAAGGCTTATTACGCATTTTTATATTCAAGTATACAATATATGCGACTTTTATTTAGGGAGAAACGTTTGAAAACTCACTTAAACGTTTTAAATATGTGCATCATTATACAGTTAACGTTACGACACTTAAAAAAGAAAATTCGATTCTTCCGCGAAGACGCAAAGTTTTCTTCACTTGCAAGGTTTAAATTTTGAGCAGATATTTACCTTATATCCTTATTATTTTTCATTAGGGGCGGGGGTGGCTCAGTCGGTAGCGCGCCAGGCTCGTAATCTGTAGTTCCCAGGTTCGAGTCCCAGCTAGGTCAGCGTTGATATTTATCTCCGCAAAATTCCCCGCCCTGCCCACGGTCAGTAGGGGACACCGATGGGCTTGGAAAGGCTGCCGTCCGTCGGATGGGACGTTAAGCCGTGGTCCGTGTGTGGGAGAGCCACACCCTGTGCACGTTAAAGAACATACTGGATGGCCTTGACGGGAGGCTACCATCTGTCTCCCAACAGCTGTTCCAGTGGGTCCCCTCCCCCAACCTTTTCTGAGCCCTCGGGGTCTATGTGACCTGGCCATTTAGCCCATGGTGTGCAAAAAAGTGCCGCTCAGAGGTAAAACAACCCAACGTTAAAGAACACGCTGGATGGCCTTGACGGGAGACTGCCATCTGTCTCCCAACAGCTGTTCCAGTGGGTCCCCTCCCTCAACCTTCTCTGAGCCCTCGGGGTCCATGTGACCTGGCCATTTAGCCCATGGTGTGCAAAAAAGTGCCGCTCAGAGGTAAAACAACCCAACGTTAAAGAACACGCTGGATGGCCTTGACGGGAGACTGCCATCTGTCTTCCAATAGCTGTTTCAGTGGGTCACCTCCCATGACCTTCTCTCAGCCTTCGGGGTCCTTGTGACATGGTCATTAGGCCATGGTGTGCAAAAAAGTGCCGTTCAGAGGTAAAAAATCCCAAATTTAAAAATGGATTAAATGTTCTAAAAGAGTCAGCCCACTGTGAAGCCTTTTTCCCCTGAGCCCACAGTTAATTTCTATTTACAAAATGATTAACAAACGTTGAAAAATACACTCGAAATTTGATCAATATGACGTGAAAAATAACGTTTGCGTTTCTGGAAATTTTGTTTTTTGTAAAACGCTATTTTTAAAGCTGTGGAATTGGTTTCCCACTACTGAACACCAAGTTGTAATAATAATAACAGAAAAAAAAAAACTAGTTGCTAAGGGAAAACACAAGAGCGAAAATAAATCACATTTTGTTTTCTAATTCAGCAATGTCTAATGAAAATCATAATCTGCTCTGTGGAAATTTTAATCCGAATAGCGAGCAAAAGATAATTATTTTACACCTGCAGATTCCCTTGGAGCCTTTAAACCATCAAAATTGAACTCATTCCGAATAAATCAAATCTGCTTCTTTTTTTTAAAAAAAAGCATTTTTAGAAACTAGAAAAGTGAACCAAATTATGTTTAGAGTACAAAAAAAATATTCCGTAAATACTAAGCAAGTAATGGCGATTAAACTGGAAAAGAATTAACGAAGCGAAATTTAATTATTAATTGTACCCTTCATTAGTCGTTATTGTTTTTCAAAACACATTTGGTGCAGTGATGGTTCTTTATTAAAAGAGTAGCTGGTTCAGAATTTGGAAATGGCTTTCAGAATTTCTTATGCAATGGGTGGGACTAAAATTCACGATCATTTATATGAAAAATAGTGTTTGTAAATCAGAGCTATCACACCTTTAAAGATGTGATAGCTGATAAGATGCGATAGCTTTAAAGATGTGATAGCTGATAAGATGCGATAGCTTTAAAGATGTGATAGCTGATAAGATGCGATAGCTTTAAAGATGTGATAGCTGATAAGATGCGATAGCTTTAAAGATGTGATAGCTGATAAGATGCGATAGCTTTAAAGATGTGATAGCTGATAAGATGCGATAGCTTTAAAGATGTGATAGCTGATAAGATGCGATAGCTTTAAAGATGTGATAGCTGATAAGATGCGATAGCTTTAAAGATGTGATAGCTGATAAGATGCGATAGCTTTAAAGATGTGATAGCTGATAACATGCGATAGCTTTAAAGATGTGATAGCATTCTTAAATTGAGCAGCAATGCTATTTCAAATATATATAAATGATTTGGCTAATATTAATTTTCGATAGTAAATTATATATGTATGCTGATGATACAGTGCTAATCAACTTCCACTCTGATTTAGAATACGCTATTTGCAATCTACAAAATGATTTTAATAAAATAGTTTTTTCTCGTAACAAACTGAGTGTAAACGAGAAAAAAAAACTAAACTTATGTGTATTGGTTCTCAACAACCTACACTTAATAGAAGAATTACTAAGCATCGAATAAGTTGTACTAGGCTGGATGGTTTATCACTTGGTACATGCAATTGTCCTAAATAGAAGAATTAAACGAAATAATTTACCTAGGCTTGAAAATGAATTCGAAAATGAAATGGAATAAACATATTGATTGGATGTGTTCAAGACTACGATTTGTAGCATTTAAAATTAGGAAACTTAATATGTTTTTTGATACACAGATAACTATTTTAGTATATAAAGCACTTTTTGAATCTATAATTAAGTATGGGATAATAGTTTATGGAAGAGCCTATAAGACAGAATTAAATAAAATTAAAAGAATACAATTTAGTCTGCTAAAAGGATTGTGTAATACAGAAGTTGAATATTCCCTTACAACGAAAGATGATATATTCAGTTTGTTCAAAATTTTACCTATTGAAAGTTTATATATGTTTGTTTCTGTTATCAATAACTTCTTTGATGATACCTATAAACAAAATATTTGCCACAATAAGTTTACTAGAAAAAAGGCTATGGGTTTTTTGAAACAACCAAAATTTTATAATAATTACGGACGAAATTCCAAAGAATATCAAATTCCCTACCTATTTAATTTGCTTCGTAGAGAAATAGTTAACTTAAAAAAAATTTGTGATGTTAAAGAAAAATTATTTCAGTGGTTAATGAAAAAGTGATGTTTTTATTTGGAAACTTTCATCATATTGTCGGTTTTTTCTTTCTCATTTATTCCTTTTTTTCTCTCCTTCATTTTTTGTACTACTGAGGCAATCTAGATCATATCTGTTGGGTTGGGTTGTTTTACCTCTGAGGGGCACTTTTTTGCACACCATGGGCTAAATGTCCAGGTCACATGGACCCCGAAGGCTCAGAGAAGGTTGGGGGAGGGGACCCACAGGAACAGCTGTTGGGAGGCAGATGGTAGACCCCCGTCAAGGCCATCCAGCGTGTTCTTTAACGTGCACAGGGTATGGCTCTCTCCCACACACGGGGCCACGGCTTAACGTCCCATCCGACGGACGGCGGCCTTTCCAAGACCATCGGTGTCCCCTACTGACCGTGGGCAGGGCGGGGAATTTTGCGGAGATAAATATCAACGCTGACCCAGCTGGGACTGGAACCTGGGAATTACAGATTACGAGCCTGACGCGCTACTGACTGAGCGACCCCGCCTCGATCATATCTGTAAAAACATATATGTACATTCCCGCTGATAAGCTTCGGCTTAGTGGGATTTTTTATGTAATATAATTATAGATAATACTTATTGAAAATAAATTTGAATTTGAATTTGAATCATGTCCGTAGGGAACGGAGGCTGGATTGTTTTACCTATGAACGGCACTTTTTTGGGCACATTGGACTAAATGGCCAGGTCACAAGGACCCCGAAGGCTCAGAGAAGATTGGGGGAGGGAATCCCCTGGACAGTTGTTTAGGAGACAGATTGTAACCTCCCATCAAAGTCATCCAGCGTGTTCTTTAACGTGCCATGGTATGGCTGTCCAGTACACGGAAGGGCGGGGGTGGATCAGTCAGTAGCGCGCCAAGCTCGTAATCTGCAGTTCCCAGGTTCGAGTCCCAGCTGGGTCAGCGTTGAGATTTATCTCCGCAAAACTCCCCGCCCTGTCCACGGTGAGTAGGGGACACCGATGGGCTTTGAAAGACCGTTGGATGGGACGTTAAACCGTGGACCCGTGTGCGGGAGAGCCATACCCTGTGCACGTTAAAGAATACGCTGGATGGCCTTGACTAGAGGCTACCATCTGTCTCCCAACAGCTATTCCAGTAGGTCTCCTCCCCCAACCTTCTCTGAGCCTCCGGGGTCTTTGTGACCTGGCCATTTAGCCCATGGTTTGCAAAAAAGTGCCGCTCAGAGGTAAAACAACCCAACGTTAAGAACACGCTGGATGGCCTTGACGGGAGGCTACCATCTGTCTCCCAGCAGCTGTTCCAGTGGGTCCCTTTCCCTAACCTTCTCTGAGATTTCGGGGTCCTTGTGACCTGGCCATTTAGCCCATAGTGTGCAAAAAAGTGCCGGTCAGAGATAAAACAACCCATCGTTAAAGAACACGCTGGATGGCCTTGACGGGAGGCTACCATCTGACTCCCAACAGATGTTCCAGTGGTTCCCCTCCCCCAACCTTCTCTGAGTCTTCGGGTCCATGTGATCTGGCCATTTAGCCCTATGGTGTGCAAAAAAAGTGCCGCTCAGAGGTAAAACAACCCAACCCAGTACACGGAACCAAGACTTAACGTACCATGCAACGGATGGCGGACAGTTATATAACTATCAGTATCCCCTACTGACCGTGGATAGGGCGGGGAGTTTTGCGGAGACAACAACAACTGGCTCAGATGGGGTTCGAACCTGGGAACTGCAATCTGCCGTATGTAGCAGCATCCGAGCCAAAAAATATAAATACATAAAAAATAAAAACCCTCAAAATCTACTGTTATTGATGTATCGTCTTTTTATAAATTTTGAATGATGCCGTCCAGGCTGTTTGTCAGACGTTACTTGCAATTTCTGTTTTTATCCACTACCAATAGTGTTATCTATTTCAAATAATGTCTGTGGCAAGAATTGTCACCAAGAAAATGCTTTAAAAAACAAGAATTATGTTATGGGAAGGTGTCGGGACTGAAAAATGATTGCAAATCCTTATTCCGACAGGAGTTTCCGTTTGGAAGACTCTCGATATTTCGGCACCTCAAGTAAATGCTGAAGAATATTTTAAATTATTAGAAGTGGCAACAACAGATCACCCTTTTAATGGCCGAATGGTTGGTGTTATGAGTGGCAGATACTAGATCACTTCGGCTTAATTTGATCAACATAGGAATAAGACAGATTCAAGTTTCATATTGCCAACTAAACTTTTCTTCATAGGGTTCGGTTGCTTTACCTCTGAGCGGCACTTTTTTACAAACCATGGCCTAAATGACCAGGTCACAAACAGGTCCGAAGGTTCAGAGAATAATGGGGGAGAGGACCCGCTGAAACTGCTGGGAGACAGATGGTAGCTTCCCGTCAAGGCAATTCGGCGTGTTCTTTAACGATGGGTTGTTTCACCTCTGTCCGTCGGATGGGACGTTAAACCGCGGCCCCGTGTGCGAGAGAGCCATACCCTATGCACTTTAAAGAACATGCTGGATGGCTTTGACGGGAGGCTACCATCTGTCTCCCAACAACTCTTCCAGTGGGTCCCCTCACCCAACATTCTCTGAGCCTTCGGGGTCCTTATGACCTGGCCATTTAGACCATGGTGTGCAAAAAAAGTGCCGCTCAAAGGTAAAACAACCCAACCCCAACCTTCTCTCTGCTCTTTGGGTCCTTTGACCTGATCATTTAGCCCATTGTGTGGGGGAAAAATAGTGCCATAAATAGTTAGTTTCAACACAATTCAGAGCTTTGAATCAGAACTTTGAAAATAATCTTTTTACGGAAAAATATCACTTAAGATAAGTTGAAGATTTCACTGAAATCTTTTCCAACAGCTGTTCCAGTGGGTCCCCTTCTCCCACCTTCTCTGAGCCTTCGAGGTCCATGTGACCTGGCCATTTAGCCCATGGTGGGCAAAAAAGTGCCGCTCAGAGGTAAAACAACCCAACGTTAAAGAACACGCTGGATGGCCTGGACGGGAGGCTACCATCCGTCTGTCAACAGCTGTTCCAGTGGCCCAACCATATCTGAGTCTTCGGGGTCCTTGTGACCTGGCCATTTAGCCCATGGTGTGCAAAAAAGTACCGCTCAGAGGTAAAACAACCCAACGTTGAAGTTGGGTTGGGTTGTTTTACCTCTGAGCGGCACTTTTTTTGCACACCATGGGCTAAATGGCCAGGTTACATGGACCCCGAAGGCTCAGAGAAGGTTGGGGGAGGGGACCCATTGGAACAGCTATTGGGAGACAGATGGTAGGCTCCCGTCAAGGCCATCCAGCGTGTTCTTTAACGTGCACAGCGTATGGCTCTCCCGCATACGGGTCCACGGCTTAAAGTCCCATCCGACGGACGGCGGCCTTTCCAAGCCCATCGGTTCCCCTACTGACCGTGGGCAGGGCGCGGAATTTTGCGGAGATAAATCTCAACGCTGACCCAGCTGGGACTCGAACCTGGGAACTACAGATTACGAGCCTGGCGCGCTACCGACTGAGCCACCCCCGCCCCCAACGTTAAAGAACACGCTGGATGGCCTTGACGGGAGGCTACCATCCGTCTCTCAACAGCTGTTCCAGTGGGTCTCCTCCCCCAACCATCTCTGAGTCTTCGAGGTTCATGTGACCTGGCCATTTAGCCCATGGATGTAGATAGCTTAAATTTTTGACTAAGATCAAATAACATATTATTTGTCTCTCCATTTTTTTACCTATACTTTATATTTCCATTAGGACTCACTGAAAGTTTCAAAATTCGCCTAAACCCTAGTTTTTCAAAGTCCACAACAATTTTCAAAAGACCACAGTAATTTTCTATGTTGCACTTTCAATCATAAGACGACTTAGCAAACGTCTTTCCCCATTATGTATCAAAAACTAATGCAGCCATTTTTTCTCTTCTATTCCCGTTAACACAGAGAAAATGTCCCACACCCCATTAGCTAAATAGGCCGGCCGTCATTTACTTTTTTTTTTACTCTTCTTTAAGCTTTCCTTCTGTCGTTTCTTATTCTTAGAGCGGGTGCAGAATATGATCAAGTAAAGTGGTTTCAGATTTTCACATGAAAAGGTATGTTTCGCGGACGCTGACTGACTGGTTGGGATGCAGTTCATAAAATTTATGAACAGATCACGTCAGACGGTCATGAAGCAGTAAAGGCGGCATTACACGTTTTCGTGATGGCCGTGCTGGGCGAGTGCCGTATTCGGGTGGACCGTGCTGAGCGAGCGTCAGGCGAGAGCTATTGGGGTGGACTTTGGGAGTGTGTAAGACATGTCAGGAGCTCCCAGTACAAGGCAGGCTTGGAATTCATCACGTTGTTAGAAATCACTTCGGTGAAGGAACTTGCTGAATTTCCATGAAGTAGAAGTGGACCGCGATGGACAGACGAAGGATGGCTCGTACAAAAGAAGGTATAAATCTGCGTCGGACAAATCAGACGGAAAGCGACGAAGAGAAGAATGTTTATGACCTTTTGACATCGCGGTGTTTTAAAGAGAGGATAAAAATTCTTGCACAGAATAGTTGAGAGTAGGTACGAACTAACACTGATGTTGTTTGTAGTTTTATTTCTGCAACAACGGATTTTATTGGACGAAATCATAAAAATGTCATGTCTCTGCTGTAAGTGACTCTACAGGTTTTAGAATCGGGGCCCAAACTACCAAATTCACATGTTCTTTTTTATATGAAGTATTATTTAACAGCGTTTTTCAACTGACCCCTGGGGGGGGGGGGTCAATTGTGCCTAAGGTTGGGTTGGGTTGTTTTACCTCTGAGCGGCACTTTTTTGCACACCATGGGCTAAATGACCAGGTTACATGGACCTAAGGTTCAGAGAAGGTTAGGGGTGGGAACCCACTGGAACAGCTGTTGGGAGACAGATGGTAGCCTCTCGTCAAGGCCATCCAGCGTGTTCTTAAACGTTGGGTTGTTTTACCTCTGAGCGGCACTTTTTTGCACACCATGGGCTAAATGACCAGGTCACATGGACCCCGAAGGCTCAGAGAAGGTTGGGAGAGGGGACCCACTGGAACAGCTGTTGGGAGACAGATGGTAGTCTCCCGTCAAGGCCATCCAGCGTGTTCTTTAACGTGCATAGGGTATGGCTCTCACGCACACGGGGCCACGGCTTAACGTCCCATCCGACGGACGGCGGCCTTTCCAAGCCCATCGGTGTCCCCTACTGACCGTGGTCAGGGCGGGGAATTTTACGGAGATAAATCTCAACGCTGACCCAGCTGGGACTCGAACCTGGGAACTACAGATTACGAGCCTGGCGCGCTACCAACTGAGCCACCCCCGCCCCATGTGCCTAAGGGGTCCACGAGTTGAATATATCCTACTGAATTATAACTTATTTTAACCCTCTTCGTAAATTTATTGCTAAGAAAAATTATTCCATTTCTGGAATAATTTTTTTACATTGGCGAAATAAAAGTGTTTATAATTTAAGCGTCTTTTCATTCGAAAATATTTCAATTTTAAATGTTAATCTCTGTGCTTTTATTGAGGGGCTGGGGTTGCTCAGTCGGTAGCGCGCCAGGCTCGTAATCTGTACTTCCCAGGTTCGAGTCCCAGCTGGGTCAGCGTTGAGATTTATCTCCGCAAAATTCCCCGCCCTGCCCACGGTCAGTAGGGGACACCGATGGGTTTGGAAAGGCCGCCGACCGTTGGATTGGACGTTAAGCCGTGGTCCCGTATGTGGGAGAGCCATACCCTGTGCACGTTAAAGAACACACCGGATGGCCTTGACGGGAGGCTACCATCTGTCTCCCAACAGCTGTTCCAGTGGGTCCCCTCCCCCAACCTTCTCTGAGCCTTCGGGGTCCATGTGACGTAGGCATTTAGCCCATGGTGTGCAAAAAAGTGCCGCTCAGAGGTAAAACAACCCAACTCTGTGCTTTTAAAAGTTTTGTCTCTTTCTCTTTTTTTACCACTGACAGTTAAAAAAAGGAGCAACGCAGTACAGTCACTCAAAAAAATATCCGAACACTATGGTTGATTTCAGAATTCAGAAAAAACATCTGCCAACGATTTTTTTAGAAATGAGTGATCTGACAAACTTTCGTGTCACGTGACACGAAGGTTGCCAAATCACTAACTTCTAAAAAAAATCGTTGCCAGATGTTTTTTCTGAAATCTGTAATCAACCATAGTGTTCGAATATTTTTTTGAGCGACTATACTTTCCGTTCGCTGAAAAAAATTGAGTTCACGGTACAATATAACACAGTAAAAATTATTCACCGAATTTAACAAAATTCCACAGTAAAATATTAAAGACAAAGTAAGAAATACACTATACGAGATTTCCTATTCTTTAAAAATTTGAATCAAGGTAAATAATTAAAATCACAGTACTGTGTGTTCATTGAAAAAGATTTTCCGTAATGAAGAAAAAAAAACGCAGTAAAAATTAAACGCATAATAAATAGAAACACACACAGTACTTTCAGTTTGATAAAATATTGATCAAAGTAAATAATTAAATTCAGAGTAAAATATGTTATAACACAGTAAAAAATTATTTACCAAATAAAAAACACGGTAAAAATTATTATTCACAGTAAAATATTAAACGCATAGTATAAAAACTCTACATGATTTTTTTTACTGAATCTCTTTCATAATGTTTTTTTTTCTTTCAATTACTGTGATTTCCTTTTTTTAGAAAGAAAATAAATATTTTTGACCTCAATATTTTATGGCCATTATTAGTTTTCTTTTTTTGATTTGCCAAAAAATTATATATAAAATGTTCCATAAATCCTTATACATTTGTTGGGTTATTTTACCTCTGAGCGGCACTTTTTGGCACACAGTGGAAAAATGGCCAGGTCACAAGGACCTCGAGGGCTCAGAGAAAGTTGGGGGAGGCTGTTGGAAAGCAGATGGTATCACAGCTGTTGGGAAACAGATGGTATCCTCCCGTCAAGGCCATCCAAGTGTCCCCTAGAAAAGAAAATCGAAGGGTGTCAAATCTGAACTTCGAGGTGGCCATTCCACTGCTCCAAGTGTGTTCTTTAACGTGCACAGTGCACAGTGTGTTCTCCACGTGCGTTCTTTAACGTGCACAGTATGTTCTCCACGTGTGTTCTTTAACGCGCACAGTGTGTTCTCCACGTGTGTTCTTTAATGCGCACAGTGTGTTCTCCACGTGCGTTCTTTAACGTGCACAGTATGTTCTCCACGTGTGTTCTTTAACGTGCACAGTGTGTTCTCCACGTGTGTTCTTTAACGCGCACAGTGTGTTCTCCACGTGTGTTCTTTAACGTGCACAGTATGTTCTCCACGTGTGTTCTTTAACGTGCACAGTGTGTTCTCCACGTGTGTTCTTTAACGGGCACAGTATGTTCTCCACGTGTGTTCTTTAACGCGCACAGTGTGTTCTCCACGTGTGTTCTTTAACGCGCACAGTGTGTTCTCCACGTGTGTTCTTTAACGCGCACAGTGTGTTCTCCACGTGTGTTCTTTAACGTGCACAGTGTGTTCTCCATGTGTGTTCTTTAACGCGCACAGTGTGTTCTCCACGTGTGTTCTTTAACGTGCACAGTGTGTTCTCCATGTGTGTTCTTTAACGTGCACAGTATGTTCTCCACGTGTGTTCTTTAACGCGCACAGTGTGTTCTCCACGTGTGTTCTTTAATGGGCACAGTATGTTCTCCACGTGTGTTCTTTAACGCGCACAGTGTGTTCTCCACGTGTGTTCTTTAACGCGCACAGTGTGTTCTCCACGTGTGTTCTTTAATGCGCACAGTGTGTTCTCCACGTGTGTTCTTTAATGCGCACAGTGTGTTCTCCACGTGTGTTCTTTAATGCGCACAGTGTGTTCTCCACGTGTGTTCTTTAACGCGCACAGTGTGTTCTCCACGTGTGTTCTTTAACGCGCACAGTGTGTTCTCCACGTGTGTTCTTTAACGCGCACAGTGTGTTCTCCACGTGTGTTCTTTAACGTGCACAGTGTGTTCTCCATGTGTGTTCTTTAACGCGCACAGTGTGTTCTCCACGTGTGTTCTTTAACGCGCACAGTGTGTTCTCCACGTGTGTTCTTTAACGTGCACAGTATGTTCTCCACATGTGTTCTTTAACGCGCACAGTGTGTTCTCCACGTGTGTTCTTTAATGGGCACAGTATGTTCTCCACGTGTGTTCTTTAACGCGCACAGTGTGTTCTCCACGTGTGTTCTTTAACGCGCACAGTGTGTTCTCCACGTGTGTTCTTTAACGCGCACAGTGTGTTCTCCACGTGTGTTCTTTAACGCGCACAGTGTGTTCTCCACGTGTGTTCTTTAATGCGCACAGTGTGTTCTCCACGTGTGTTCTTTAATGCGCACAGTGTGTTCTCCACGTGTGTTCTTTAATGCGCACAGTGTGTTCTCCACGTGTGTTCTTTAACGCGCACAGTGTGTTCTCCACGTGTGTTCTTTAACGTGCACAGTGTGTTCTCCACGTGTGTTCTTTAACGCGCACAGTGTGTTCTCCACGTGTGTTCTTTAACGCGCACAGTGTGTTCTCCACGTGTGTTCTTTAACGCGCACAGTGTGTTCTCCACGTGTGTTCTTTAACGTGCACAGTATGTTCTCCACGTGTGTTCTTTAACGCGCACAGTGTGTTCTCCACGTGTGTTCTTTAATGGGCACAGTATGTTCTCCACGTGTGTTCTTTAACGCGCACAGTGTGTTCTCCACGTGTGTTCTTTAGCGCGCACAGTGTGTTCTCCACGTGTGTTCTTTAATGCGCACAGTGTGTTCTCCACGTGTGTTCTTTAATGCGCACAGTGTGTTCTCCACGTGTGTTCTTTAACGCGCACAGTGTGTCCTCCACTTGTGTTCTTTAACGGGCACAGTATGTTCTCCACGTGTGTTCTTTAACGTGCACAGTGTGTTCTCCACGTGTGTTCTTTAACGCGCACAGTGTGTTCTCCAAGTGTGTTCTTTAACGCGCACAGTGTGTTCTCCACGTGTGTTCTTTAACGTGCACAGTGTGTTCTCCACGTGTGTTCTTTAACGGGCACAGTATGTTCTCCACGTGTGTTCTTTAACGTGCACAGTGTGTTCTCCACGTGTGTTCTTTAACGCGCACAGTGTGTTCTCCAAGTGTGTTCTTTAACGCGCACAGTGTGTTCTCCACGTGTGTTCTTTAACGCGCACAGTGTGTTTTCCACTTGTGTTCTTTAACGGGCACAGTATGTTCTCCACGTGTGTTCTTTAACGCGCACAGTGTGTTCTCCACGTGTGTTCTTTAACGCGCACAGTGTGTTCTCCACGTGTGTTCTTTAACGTGCACAGTATGTTCTCCACGTGTGTTCTTTAACGCGCACAGTATGTTCTCCACGTGTGTTCTTTAACGCGCACAGTGTGTTCTCCACGTGTGTTGTTTAACGCACACAGTGTGTTCTCCACGTGTGTTGTTTAACGCGCACAGTGTGTTCTCCACGTGTGTTCTTTAACGCGCACAGTGTGTTCTCCACTTGTGTTCTTTAACGCGCACAGTGTGTTTTCCACTTGTGTTCTTTAACGGGCACAGTATGTTCTCCACGTGTGTTCTTTAACGCGCACAGTGTGTTCTCCACGTGTGTTCTTTAACGCGCACAGTGTGTTCTCCACGTGTGTTCTTTAACGTGCACAGTATGTTCTCCACGTGTGTTCTTTAACGCGCACAGTATGTTCTCCACGTGTGTTCTTTAACGCGCACAGTGTGTTCTCCACGTGTGTTCTTTAACGTGCACAGTGTGTTCTCCACGTGTGTTCTTTAACGGGCACAGTGTGTTCTCCACGTGTGTTCTTTAACGCGCACAGTGTGTTCTCCACGTGTGTTCTTTAACGCGCACAGTGTGTTCTCCACGTGTGTTCTTTAACGCGCACAGTGTGTTCTCCACTTGTGTTCTTTAACGGGCACAGTATGTTCTCCACGTGTGTTCTTTAACGCGCACAGTGTGTTCTCCACGTGTGTTCTTTAACGCGCACAGTGTGTTCTCCACGTGTGTTCTTTAACGTGCACAGTGTGTTCTCCACGTGTGTTCTTTAACGGGCACAGTATGTTCTCCACGTGTGTTCTTTATCGCACACAGTGTGTTCTCCACGTGTGTTCTTTATCGCACACAGTGTGTTCTCCACGTGTGTTCTTTAATGCGCACAGTGTGTTCTCCACGTGTGTTCTTTAATGCGCACAGTGTGTTCTCCACGTGCGTTCTTTAACGTGCACAGTATGTTCTCCACGTGTGTTTTTTAACGTGCACAGTCTGTTCTCCACGTGTGTTCTTTAACGTGCACAGTGTGTTCTCCACGTGTGTTCTTTAACGTGCACAGTGTGTTCTCCACGTGTGTTCTTTAACGCGCACAGTGTGTTCTCCATGTGTGTTCTTTAGCGCGCACAGTGTGTTCTCCACGTGTGTTCTTTAACGCGCACAGTGTGTTCTCCACATGTGTTCTTTAATGCGCACAGTGTGTTCTCCACGTGTGTTCTTTAACGTGCACAGTATGTTCTCCACGTGTGTTCTTTAACGCGCACAGTGTGTTCTCCACGTGTGTTCTTTAACGGGCACAGTATGTTCTCCACGTGTGTTCTTTAACGCACACAGTGTGTTTTCCACGTGTGTTCTTTAATGCGCACAGTGTGTTCTCCACGTGTGTTCTTTAATGCGCACAGTGTGTTCTCCACGTGCGTTCTTTAACGTGCACAGTATGTTCTCCACGTGTGTTCTTTAATGCGCACAGTGTGTTCTCCACTTGCGTTCTTTAACGTGCACAGTATGTTCTCCACGTGTGTTCTTTAACGCGCACAGTGTGTTCTCCACGTGTGTTCTTTAACGCGCACAGTGTGTTCTCCACTTGTGTTCTTTAACGCGCACAGTGTGTTCTCCACGTGTGTTCTTTAACGCGCACAGTGTGTTCTCCACGTGTGTTCTTTAATGCGCACAGTGTGTTCTCCACGTGTGTTCTTTAACGGGCACAGTGTGTTCTCCACGTGTGTTCTTTAACGGGCACAGTGTGTTCTCCACGTGTGTTCTTTAACGGGCACAGTATGTTCTCCACGTGTGTTCTTTAACGGGCACAGTATGTTCTCCACGTGTGTTCTTTAACGCGCACAGTGTGTTCTCCACGTGTGTTCTTTAATGCGCACAGTGTGTTCTCCACGTGTGTTCTTTAATGCGCACAGTGTGTTCTCCACGTGTGTTCTTTAATGCGCACAGTGTGTTCTCCACGTGTGTTCTTTAACGTACACAATGTGTTCTTTAACGGGCACAGGGTATGGCTCTCCTGCACACGAGGGCACGGCTTAACATCCAATCCGGCAGACTGTGGCTTTTCCAAGTCAATTTGTGTTCCCTACTGACCGTGTGCAGGGCGGGGAGTGTTGGGTAGATAAATCTCGACGCCTGCCCAGGCGGGACTCGAACTATGAAACTGCATATTACGAGTCACCCTCGCTCCTCTTATACATAGGCAAAGTAATAATATTCACCTTACAACGGTACCGAATCAATACTAAGACATGAAATGCTCAAACCGAGAAATCCTGTGTGCTTCCACATGACAATCTTTTCTCTGAGTGACCCACGCACGTTGGGGCGGGGGTGGCTCAGTCGGTAGCGCGCCAGGCTCGTAACCTGCAGTCCCCAGGTTCGAGTCCCAGCTGGTCAGAATTGAGACTTATCTCCGCAAAACTCCCCGCCTTGTCCACGGTCAGTAGGGGACACCGATGGGTTTGGAAAGATCGCCGTCCGTCGGATGTGATGTTAAGCCATGACCCCGTGTGCGGGAAAGCCATACCCTGTGACGTTAAAGAACATACTGGATGGCCTTGACGGGAGACTACCATCTGTCTCCCAACAGCTGTTCTAGTGGGTCCCCTCCCCCAACCTTTTCTGAGCCTTCGGGGTCCTTGTGACCTGCCCATTTAGCCCATGGTGTGCAAAAAAGTGCCGTTCAGAGGCAAAACAACCCAACGTTAAAGAATTTACTGGATGGCCTTGACGGGAGACTACCATCTGTCTCCCAACAGCTGTTCCAGTGGGTCCCCTCCCCCAACCTTCTCTGAGCCTTCACGGTCCTTGTGACCTGGCCATTTAGCCCATTGTGGGCAAAAAAGTGCCGCTCAGAGGTAAAACAACCGAACTGTGAAAAATTCCTTTTCCCTACTGTGTATTTAATGTTTTTAATGTTGAATTTCTTTATTCCTTACCGGACGTTTTAATTCAATTCCTTTTTTACTTCCTCATTGGAGTAAAAAAAAATGAGAAAAAAAAACTGCATTTATCTGTATCTATATTTAATTTAATCAAAATACACAAGACAGTTTTCGGATGAACTAAAAAATGTGCGAGAATATTAAAAAATAATTTATCAAAGTAAATAATTAAATTCGTAGAACAATATCTAAAAACACAGCAAAAAAAATATTTAGGGAAATAAAAAAAAATCGGAAAGGTGTTCCCAGAAACAAATGTTTTTAAGACATTTTCAGTTTTTTGCATTAAATCAAATACCTTTTTTAATCATATAGACTTTAGAATAAGGTAGGCTAATTATTTAGATCTTTATTAGGTATTCACGATACAGTTATTAATGTTCTTTACAGTTCTCAGAATAAGAACTCCAAATTATCCTGTTTACATATTCCTTATAAAGTACAGTCGCTCAAAAAAGTATCCGAACACTATGGTTGATTACAGAAATTAGAAAAAATATCTGTCAACCTTCGTGTCACGTGACACGAAGGTTGCTAGATCAGTAATTTCCAAAAAAATCGTTGCCAGATATTTTATCTGAATTCTGTAATCAACCGGAGTGTTCGTACACGAAGGTTGTCAGATCTCTAATTTCTGAAAAAAAAAAAAAAATCGTTGCCAGATATTTTTCTGAATGACACAAAGGTTGCCAGATCATCATCATCATCATCATCATCCTTAAGCAGCCATGGGCTACGGAGATCCAACCAGACCGTGCAATTTATTTCTCCAAGCATATCTGTCCTGAGCTACATCTACTGCATCTGGCCACTGCACACCAATTCTAACAAGGTCCTGTTGACATTGTCTGCCCACCGCATCCTAGGTCTCCCCTTCTTTCTGAGGCCTTTAGGCACACTGTTCATAACCCTATTCGCCAATCTATAATTATTCATACGGGCAACATGGCCAAACCAACGGAGTCTCTCTCTGCACAATATGCTGCTTAAAGGAGGTTGCAAACTCCTTTGCCTAACCTCATCATTAGTTACAAAGTTGAACCACCTAATGCCCAAGATACTGCGTAAGCATCTGGAATCAAAAGCATCTAGTTTCCTGTTATCTTGTTTACAAAGTGTCCAAGTTTCACTACCATAACTAACCCTAGAAAGAACCAAACTATTATAGTGTCTAATTTTAGTCTTTAGGTGTATACGCCAATTTCTCCACACTCTCCATAGATTCTTAAAAGTCTCGGCAGCAATCCTTATTCGTCTGTTAATCTCATGCCGCACATCACCAATATCTGTTACATAGCTCCCAAGATAATTAAACTGTGACACCTGCTCAAGACTGCAACCATTAAGATTAACTGAATCACAGCCTGCCTGACCAGATCACTAATTAAAAAAAAATAAATAAAAGAAAAATCTTTGCCAGATGTTTTTTCTGAATTCTGTAATCAACCAGTGTTCGTACACGAAGGTTGTCAGTAATTTCTAAAAAAATCGTTGCCAGATATTTTACCTGAATTCTGTAATCAACCAGAGTGTTCGTACACAAAGGTTACCAGATCACTAATTTCTAAAAAAAAAAATCTTTGCCAGACGTTTTTTCTGAATTGTGTAATCAACCAGAGTGTTCGTACACGATGGTTGCCAGATCACTGATTTCTAAAAAAATAAATCATTTCCAGATATTTTTTCTGCGTGACACGAAGATTGTCAGATCACTAATTTCTAAAAAAAAATCTTTGCCAGATATTTTATCTGAATTCTGTAATCAACCAGAGTGTTCGTACACAAAGGTTGCCAGATCACTAATTTCTAAAAAAAAAAATCTTTGCCAGACGTTTTTTCTGAATTGTGTAATCAACCAGAGTGTTCGTACACGATGGTTGCCAGATCACTGATTTCTAAAAAAATAAATCATTTCCAGATATTTTTTCTGCGTGACACGAAGATTGTCAGATCACTAATTTCTAAAAAAAAATCTTTGCCAGATATTTTATCTGAATTCTGTAATCAACCAGAGTGTTCGTACACAAAGGTTGCCAGATCACTAATTTCTAAAAAAAAAAAATCTTTGCCAGACGTTTTTTCTGAATTGTGTAATCAACCAGAGTGTTCGTACACGATGGTTGCCAGATCACTGATTTCTAAAAAAATAAATCATTTCCAGATATTTTTTCTGCGTGACACGAAGATTGTCAGATCACTAATTTCTAAAAAAAAATCTTTGCCAGATATTTTATCTGAATTCTGTAATCAACCAGAGTGTTCGTACACAAAGGTTACCAGATCACTAATTTCTAAAAAAAAAAAATCTTTGCCAGACGTTTTTTCTGAATTGTGTAATCAACCAGAGTGTTCGTACACGATGGTTGCCAGATCACTGATTTCTAAAAAAATAAATCATTTCCAGATATTTTTTCTGCGTGACACGAAGATTGTCAGATCACTAATTTCTAAAAAAAAATCTTTGCCAGATATTTTATCTGAATTCTGTAATCAACCAGAGTGTTCGTACACAAAGGTTGCCAGATCACTAATTTCTAAAAAAAAAAAATCTTTGCCAGACGTTTTTTCTGAATTGTGTAATCAACCAGAGTGTTCGTACACGATGGTTGCCAGATCACTGATTTCTAAAAAAATAAATCATTTCCAGATATTTTTTCTGCGTGACACGAAGATTGTCAGATCACTAATTTCTAAAAAAAACGTTGCCAGATATTTTATCTGAATTCTGTAATCAACCAGAGTGTTCGTACACAAAGGTTGCCAGATCACTAATTTCTAAAAAAAAAAATCTTTGCCAGACGTTTTTTCTGAATTGTGTAATCAACCAGAGTGTTCGTACACGATGGTTGCCAGATCACTGATTTCTAAAAAAATAAATCATTTCCAGATATTTTTTCTGCGTGACACGAAGATTGTCAGATCACTAATTTCTAAAAAAAACGTTGCCAGATATTTTATCTGAATTCTGTAATCAACCAGAGTGTTCGTACACAAAGGTTGCCAGATCACTAATTTCTAAAAAAAAAAAATCTTTGCCAGATGTTTTTTTCTGAATTGTGTAATCAACCAGAGTGTTCGTACACGATGGTTGCCAGATCACTGATTTCTAAAAAAATAAATCATTTCCAGATATTTTTTCTGCGTGACACGAAGATTGTCAGATCACTAATTTCTAAAAAAAACGTTGCCAGATATTTTATCTGAATTCTGTAATCAACCAGAGTGTTCGTACACAAAGGTTGCCAGATCACTAATTTCTAAAAAAAAAAATCTTTGCCAGACGTTTTTTCTGAATTGTGTAATCAACCAGAGTGTTCGTACACGATGGTTGCCAGATCACTGATTTCTAAAAAAATAAATCATTTCCAGATATTTTTTCTGCGTGACACGAAGATTGTCAGATCACTAATTTCTAAAAAAAACGTTGCCAGATATTTTATCTGAATTCTGTAATCAACCAGAGTGTTCGTACACAAAGGTTGCCAGATCACTAATTTCTAAAAAAAAAATCTTTGCCAGACGTTTTTTCTGAATTGTGTAATCAACCAGAGTGTTCGTACACGATGGTTGCCAGATCACTGATTTCTAAAAAAATAAATCATTTCCAGATATTTTTTCTGCGTGACACGAAGATTGTCAGATCACTAATTTCTAAAAAAAACGTTGCCAGATATTTTATCTGAATTCTGTAATCAACCAGAGTGTTCGTACACAAAGGTTGCCAGATCACTAATTTGTAAAAAAAAAAATCTTTGCCAGACGTTTTTTCTGAATTGTGTAATCAACCAGAGTGTTCGTACACGATGGTTGCCAGATCACTGATTTCTAAAAAAATAAATCATTTCCAGATATTTTTTCTGCGTGACACGAAGATTGTCAGATCACTAATTTCTAAAAAAAACGTTGCCAGATATTTTATCTGAATTCTGTAATCAACCAGAGTGTTCGTACACAAAGGTTGCCAGATCACTAATTTCTAAAAAAAAAAATCTTTGCCAGACGTTTTTTCTGAATTGTGTAATCAACCAGAGTGTTCGTACACGATGGTTGCCAGATCACTGATTTCTAAAAAAATAAATCATTTCCAGATATTTTTTCTGCGTGACACGAAGATTGTCAGATCACTAATTTCTAAAAAAAACGTTGCCAGATATTTTATCTGAATTCTGTAATCAACCAGAGTGTTCGTACACAAAGGTTGCCAGATCACTAATTTCTAAAAAAAAAAATCTTTGCCAGACGTTTTTTCTGAATTGTGTAATCAACCAGAGTGTTCGTACACGATGGTTGCCAGATCACTGATTTCTAAAAAAATAAATCATTTCCAGATATTTTTTCTGCGTGACACGAAGATTGTCAGATCACTAATTTCTAAAAAAAACGTTGCCAGATATTTTATCTGAATTCTGTAATCAACCAGAGTGTTCGTACACAAAGGTTACCAGATCACTAATTTCTAAAAAAAAAAATCTTTGCCAGACGTTTTTTCTGAATTGTGTAATCAACCAGAGTGTTCGTACACGATGGTTGCCAGATCACTGATTTCTAAAAAAATAAATCATTTCCAGATATTTTTTCTGCGTGACACGAAGATTGTCAGATCACTAATTTCTAAAAAAAACGTTGCCAGATATTTTATCTGAATTCTGTAATCAACCAGAGTGTTCGTACACAAAGGTTACCAGATCACTAATTTCTAAAAAAAAAAATCTTTGCCAGACGTTTTTTCTGAATTGTGTAATCAACCAGAGTGTTCGTACACGATGGTTGCCAGATCACTGATTTCTAAAAAAATAAATCATTTCCAGATATTTTTTCTGCGTGACACGAAGATTGTCAGATCACTAATTTCTAAAAAAAACGTTGCCAGATATTTTATCTGAATTCTGTAATCAACCAGAGTGTTCGTACACAAAGGTTACCAGATCACTAATTTCTAAAAAAAAAAATCTTTGCCAGACGTTTTTTCTGAATTGTGTAATCAACCAGAGTGTTCGTACACGATGGTTGCCAGATCACTGATTTCTAAAAAAATAAATCATTTCCAGATATTTTTTCTGCGTGACACGAAGATTGTCAGATCACTAATTTCTAAAAAAAACGTTGCCAGATATTTTATCTGAATTCTGTAATCAACCAGAGTGTTCGTACACAAAGGTTACCAGATCACTAATTTCTAAAAAAAAAAATCTTTGCCAGACGTTTTTTCTGAATTGTGTAATCAACCAGAGTGTTCGTACACGATGGTTGCCAGATCACTGATTTCTAAAAAAATAAATCATTTCCAGATATTTTTTCTGCGTGACACGAAGATTGTCAGATCACTAATTTCTAAAAAAAACGTTGCCAGATATTTTATCTGAATTCTGTAATCAACCAGAGTGTTCGTACACAAAGGTTGCCAGATCACTAATTTCTAAAAAAGAAAAATCTTTGCCAGACGTTTTTTCTGAATTGTGTAATCAACCAGAGTGTTCGTACACGATGGTTGCCAGATCACTGATTTCTAAAAAAATAAATCATTTCCAGATATTTTTTCTGCGTGACACGAAGATTGTCAGATCACTAATTTCTAAAAAAAACGTTGCCAGATATTTTATCTGAATTCTGTAATCAACCAGAGTGTTCGTACACAAAGGTTGCCAGATCACTAATTTCTAAAAAAAAAAATCTTTGCCAGACGTTTTTTCTGAATTGTGTAATCAACCAGAGTGTTCGTACACGATGGTTGCCAGATCACTGATTTCTAAAAAAAATAAATCATTTCCAGATATTTTTTCTGCGTGACACGAAGATTGTCAGATCACTAATTTCTAAAAAAAACGTTGCCAGATATTTTATCTGAATTCTGTAATCAACCAGAGTGTTCGTACACAAAGGTTGCCAGATCACTAATTTCTAAAAAAAAAAATCTTTGCCAGATGTTTTTTTCTGAATTGTGTAATCAACCAGAGTGTTCGTACACGAAGGTTGCCAGATCACTGATTTGTAAAAAAAAATCATTTCGAGATATTTTTTCTGCGTGACACGAAGATTGTCAGATCACTAATTTCTAAAAAAAAATCTTTGCCAGATATTTTATCTGAATTCTGTAATCAACCAGAGTGTTCGTACACAAAGGTTGCCAGATCACTAATTTCTAAAAAAAAAAATCTTTGCCAGACGTTTTTTCTGAATTGTGTAATCAACCAGAGTGTTCGTACACGATGGTTGCCAGATCACTGATTTCTAAAAAAATAAATCATTTCCAGATATTTTTTCTGCGTGACACGAAGATTGTCAGATCACTAATTTCTAAAAAAAACGTTGCCAGATATTTTATCTGAATTCTGTAATCAACCAGAGTGTTCGTACACAAAGGTTGCCAGATCACTAATTTCTAAAAAAAAAAATCTTTGCCAGATGTTTTTTTCTGAATTGTGTAATCAACCAGAGTGTTCGTACACGATGGTTGCCAGATCACTGATTTCTAAAAAAATAAATCATTTCCAGATATTTTTTCTGCGTGACACGAAGATTGTCAGATCACTAATTTCTAAAAAAAACGTTGCCAGATATTTTATCTGAATTCTGTAATCAACCAGAGTGTTCGTACACAAAGGTTGCCAGATCACTAATTTCTAAAAAAAAAATCTTTGCCAGACGTTTTTTCTGAATTGTGTAATCAACCAGAGTGTTCGTACACGATGGTTGCCAGATCACTGATTTCTAAAAAAATAAATCATTTCCAGATATTTTTTCTGCGTGACACGAAGATTGTCAGATCACTAATTTCTAAAAAAAACGTTGCCAGATATTTTATCTGAATTCTGTAATCAACCAGAGTGTTCGTACACAAAGGTTGCCAGATCACTAATTTCTAAAAAAAAAAATCTTTGCCAGATGTTTTTTTCTGAATTGTGTAATCAACCAGAGTGTTCGTACACGATGGTTGCCAGATCACTGATTTGTAAAAAAAAATCATTTCGAGATATTTTTTCTGCGTGACACGAAGATTGTCAGATCACTAATTTCTAAAAAAAAATCTTTGCCAGATATTTTATCTGAATTCTGTAATCAACCAGAGTGTTCGTACACAAAGGTTGCCAGATCACTAATTTCTAAAAAAAAAAAATCTTTGCCAGATGTTTTTTTCTGAATTGTGTAATCAACCAGAGTGTTCGTACACGAAGGTTGCCAGATCACTGATTTCTAAAAAAAAATCATTTCGAGATATTTTTTCTGCGTGACACGAAGATTGTCAGATCACTAATTTCTAAAAAAAATCTTTGCCAGATATTTTATCTGAATTCTGTAATCAACCAGAGTGTTCGTACACAAAGGTTGCCAGATCACTAATTTCTAAAAAAAAAAAAATCTCTGCCAGATGTTTTTTTTGAATTCTGTAATCAACCAGAGTGTTCGTACACGAAGGTTGCCAGATCACTAATTTCTAAAAAAAAAAAATCTTTGCCAGATTTTTTTACTGATTTCTGTAATCAACTATACTGTTCTGATACTTTTTTGAGCGACTGTACTACTTGCGTTCGTGTTTTGACTTGTTGCAAATTAACTCCACTCCCTTTTAGAGACAACCTTTTCTTTCTCTTGGTTTCGCTTTCTATTTTGCGAAAGCAATTCGGCACTGCGCCAAGAATATTTCGTTTTCTGTCTTACAGCTCCCAATAAATGAATGTTTAGAATTTTCCGAATTTTGCTATCGATTAGGACATTCTTTCTCTGAATATCTTCGCGAGATTTAAAAAAAAAAAAAATGGAGGACGCGAACTTTCGTTTAGTGAAGAATTAAATTCAATCACTTTAAAACACTGAAGAATACGTGAGACGAAATCTGTTAGCATTTTTTCTTTTTTTTGTTCTTTTTTTCGTGTTCTTTTTTTTTTGCGTTTTCTACTTGAGGAGAAAAGTCCTCGAAGCTGTGAATCGATAAATTAATTTTTTTCTTTTTGGTGAGTAAATAAATGTTCGTGTTTCGTGTTGTGAGCAGATTCAGCTCTGAAAATGGATCATTAATGTGTTACGCAGATGTTGCAGAGATTTAGTAAATTTTGGTGACTACTTTGCTAAATACAAATTTGAACTCGGGTTGGGTTGTTTTACCTCTGAGCGGCATTTTTTTTTGTACACCATGGGCTAAATGGCCAGGTCACATGGACCCCGAAGGCTCAGAGAAGGTTGGGGGAGGGGACCCACTGGAACAGCTGTTGGGAGACCGATGGTAGCCTCCCGTCAAGGCCATCCAGCGTGTTCTTTAACGTTGGGTTGTTTTACCTCTGAGCAGCACTTTTTTGCACACCATGGGCTAAATGGCCAGGTCACATGGACCCCGAAGGCTCAGAGAAGGTTGGGGGAGGGGATCCACTGGAATAACTGTTGGGAGACAGATGGTAGCCTCCCGTCAAAGCCACCCACCGTATTCTTTAACGTTGGGTTGTTTTACCTCTGAGCGGCACTTTTTTGCACACCATGGGCTAAATGGCCAGGTCATATGGACCCCGAAGGCTCAGAGAAGGTTGGGGGAAGGGAGCCACTGGAACAGCTGTTGGTAGACAGATGGTGCCCTCCCGTCAAGGCCATCCAGCGTGTTCTTTAACGTTGAGTTGTTTTACCTCTGAGTGGCACTTTTTTGCACACCATGGGCTAAATGGCCAGGTCACATGGACCCCGAAGGCTCAGAGAAGGTTTTGGGGAGGGGACCCACTGGAATAGCTGTTGGGAGACAGATGGTAGCCTCCCGTCAAGGCCATCCAGCGTGTTCTTTAACGTTGGGTTGTTTTACCTCTGAGCGGCACTTTTTTGCACAACATGGGCTAAATGGCCAGGTCACATGGATCCCGAAGGCTCAGAGAAGGTTGGGGGAGGGGACCCACTGGAACAGCTGTTGGTAGACAGATGGTGCCCTCCCGTCAAGGCCACCCAGCGTGTTCTTTAACGTTGGGTTGTTTTACCTCTGAGCGGCCCTTTTTTGCACACCATGGGCTAAATGGCCAGGTCACATGGACCCCGTAGGCTCAGAGAAGGTTGGGGGAGGGGACTCACTGGAACAACTGTTGGGAGACAGATGGTAGCCTCCCGTCAAGGCCATCCAGCGTGTTCTTTAACGTGCACAGGGTATGTCTCTCCCGCACACGGGCCACGGCTTAACGTCCCATCCGACGGACGGCGGCCTTTCCAAGCCCATCGGTGTCTCCTACTGACCGTGGACAGGGCGGGGAATTTTGCGGAGATATTTGAACTCGGAGATGACCTTATTTAATCCATAAACATGGTTGGCTTTAAAACGATTTCAATTTCAGTATTAATAAAAACTCACACATATTTTTTTCAGCTAAACAAGTGAGACTTAATTTTTAATATTAAATTCCGTGAATTTAATTGCCCTGTTAAAAAAATGCGTTCTAATTTGGTGAAAGAGGTTATCAGTTTAATTTTTCGGGTATTGAATTTGAATCGAATTTGAAGTGACGCTGGCTTGGAAATGAACGCGAAAAAAAAGTTAATAACTGGGCTTTTTACATTTTTATCATAAAAAAAATATTGTTTGAAAAACTTTGTAATTAAATTGTATTACGCTTGGACAAGATCGCATCTACGGTTTCGGTGGGGGAGGGGAGACATTATCCACTCTTTTGAGAATGTTCGTATTTGGAAAGTAGCCGAAAAAATCTTAAATCAACATATTGGGTTGTTTTACCTCTGAGCGGCACTTTTTTGCACACAATGGACTAAATGGCCAAGTCACATGGACCCTGAAAGCTCAGATAAGATTGGGGTAGGGGACCCACTGGAACAGTTGTTGGGAGACAGATCTCCCGTCAAGGCCATCCAGCGTGTTCTTTAACGTTGGGTTGTTTTACCTCTGGGCGGCACTTTTTTGCACACCATGGGCTAAATGGCCAGGTCACAAGGACCCTGAAGGCTCAGAGAAGGTTAGGGAAGGGGACCCACTGGAACAGCTGTTGGGAGACAGATGATAGCCTCCCGTCAAGGCCATCCAGCGTGTTCTTTAACGTGCACAGGGTATGGCTCTCCCGCTCACGGGGCCACGGCTTAACGTCCCATCCGACGGATGGTGGTCTTTCCGAAGCCCATCGGTGTCCCCTACTGACCGTGGGCATGCCGGGGAATTTTGCGGAGATAAATCTCAATGCTGACCCAGCTGGGACTCGAACCTGGGAACTACAGATTACGAGCCTGGCGCGCTACCGACTGAGCCACCCCCGCCCCTAAATCAACATATATAGGCAATGCAAAGAAAAATGGGAAGAAAACAAATTATTTCAGATAATTATTTCTAGTGTTTTTTTTGCTTACGGGACATTTTCCCACGACACTTAAATACAGGGGCGGGGGTGGCTCAGTCGGTAGCGCGTCAGGCTCGTAATCTGTAGTTCCCAGGTTCGAGTCCCAGCTGGGTCAGCGTTGAGATTTAACTCCGCAAAATTCCCCGCCCTGCCCACGGTGAGTAGGGGACACCGATGGGACATTAAGCCGTGGCCCCGTGTGTGGGAGAGCCATACCCTGTGCACGTTAAAGAACACGCTGGATGGCTTTGACGGGAGGCTACCATCTGTCTCCCAACAACCGTTCCAGTGGGTTCCGTCCCACAACTTTCTCTGAACCTTCGGGGTCCATGTGACATGGCAGATTAACCCATGGTGTGAAAAAAAGTACCGTTCAGAGATAAAACAACCCAACCTGTGCGAAGAAAACCTGTTGTCAAAAAATTTGCTAGAAGTCATTAAACAGGGGTTAAATTTGTATACCGGAAGTCTTATCCAGATCCCACGATATTCTTTGCCTCATTATGAAATAAAAAAGATCACCAATAAACTAACCCGCGTTTAAAAAAAATAACAAACCTTGTTTCGATACTCCTGTTACAAAACCAACTTCAAAGTCTGGGCAGCTTATTGAAGACAGAACTAACGGATGTTATCCAAAGTTTTGTTCAATTTGTCTTGGTGCTTGCTGTTTCCTATATTACTTCCGTTCCTTATCTTCAATGAAGGAAATGCTCTCTAGTGTTTCCATTTGTTTTACGTTTCCTGCCATGTTCCTTTCTCTGAATTCTCCCATTTAGTATCCTCAAATGTATCTGGTCGTATATGTCTGCTAGAACCTCCTCTTCATGATAACTGCCTTAGTTACGGAGATATTTTAGCGACAGGAGGTCCGTTGCTCCAGAATATATATATTGTTGTCGTCTGCTTCCTTCCGTAATTCAAACACTGATGCCACTTTTGCGAAGAGAAACTATTGCGAACATTTGTTGCTTTAAATTTTATCGCAATGCTTACTACTGAAAATGTGAATATCACTTTTGCTTTCGTAATACTTTTCGGTGTCTTTGGATGATGTTTTACTAAACAAATTTGTAATGCTCTTGGTATATTTTTTAAATTGTAAACATTATTAATATACATATTAGGTTGGGTTGTTTTTCCTCTGAGCTGCACTTTTTTTGCACACCATGGGCTAAATGGCCAGGTCACAAGGAACCCGAAGGCTGAGAGAAGGTTGGGGGAGGAGACCCACTGGAACAGCTGTTGGGAGACAGATGGTAGCCTCCCGTCAAGGAAATCCAGCGTGTTCTTTAACGATGGGTTGTTTTACCTCTGAGCGGCACTTTTTTTGCACACCATGGGCTAAATGGCCAGGTCACAAGGACCCCGAAGGCTAAGAGAAGGTTGGGGAGGAGATCCGATTGGAACAGCTGTTGAGGGACAGATGGTAGCCTCCCGTCAAGGCAATTCATTTTGTTCTTTAACGCTGGGTTGTTTTACCTCTGAGTGGCAATTTTTTTTGCACACCATGGGCTAAATGGCCACATCACAAGCATCCCGAATGCTGAGAGAAGGTTGGGGGAGGATACCCACTGGAACAGCTGTTGGGAGACAGATGGTAGCCTCCCTTCAAGGTTATCCAGTATGTTCTTTAACGTGCACAGGGTATGGCTTTCCCGCACATGGAGCCATGGCTTAACGTCCCATTCGACGGACGGCGGCCTTTCCAAGCCCATCGGTGTCCCCTACTGACCGTGGGCAGGGCGGGGAGTTTTGCGGAGATAAATCTCAACGCTGACCCAACTGGGACTCGAACCTGGGAACTGCAGATTACGAGCCAGACTCGCTATCGACTGTGCTACTCCCGCCCCCTTCTTAATACAGTTAATAATTGCGTCATGTCTCAAATTGACTTTGAAGGATTTTCTTTCTCTTCAATATGAAAATTTATTTAAATTCACGTTTTTAATTTCATTTACAATTACGTAACGTCCTTATTTATTTATTATTATTTTATTTATAATTATCTCCTGAAGCATGTATTTGTCACAGAGATTTCACAGTAGTCTGTCAGTTTATATACCAGAGTTAGAAGTTCTGTGAAGTTGGTGGAACCTCAGCAGAAAAGTGACACGAACATCAAACCTTATCTGGGACTCGAACCCAGGTCCTTAGATCAGTTGTTTTGGGTTGTTTTACCTCTGAGCGGCACTTTTTTGCACACCATGGGCTAAATGGCCAGGTCACATGGACCCCGAAGGCTCAGAGAAGGTTGGGGGAGGGGACCCACTGGAACAGCTGTTGAGTGACAGATGGTAGCCTCCCGTCAAGGTCATCCAGTGTGTTCTTTAACGTGCACAGGGAATGGCTCTCCCGCACACGGGGCCACGGCTTAACGTCCCATCCGACGGACGGCGGCCTTTCCAAGCCCATCGGTGTCCCCTACTGACCGTGGGCAGGGCAGGGAATTTTGCGGAGATAAATCTCAACGCTGACCCAGCTGGGACTCGAACCTGGGACCTTAGATCAGTAGTAGCCAAGTGCGCTAACTACTCGGCCATGGTTAAAATAAAAAACCTTAGCTCGATTAAGTTATTTTACCTCTGAGCAGCATTTGTTTTGCCCACAATGGACTAAATCAAGGGTGGGCAAATAGCGGCCCGCTAAGAGTTTTTTGTGGCCCGCCAAGACAGTCAGAAAAATCCGCCTTGAACCGAGATTTCCTTCCCGTGAGCGACCGAAGATTCGTCTCGTATTTTCCACTAGGACGGCCACATCAATACGCATGCGCAGTGTAGATACGATGCGCAGTGCTTTTCCGGTTGATCTGGTTAATTTCCATTTTGTCTCAGCGTTGAGATTTATCTCCGCAAAATTCCCCGCCCTCCCCACGGTCAGTAGGGGACACCGATGGGCTTGGAAAGGCCGCCGTCCGTCGGATGGGACGTTAAGCCGTGGCCCCGTGTGTGGGAGAGCCATACCCTGTGCACGTTAAAGAACACGCTGGATGGCCTTGACGGGAGGCTACCATCTGTCTCCCAACAGCTGTTCCAGTGGGTCCCCTCCCCCTACCTTCTCTGAGCCTTCGGGGTCCATGTGTCCTGGCCATTTAGCCCATGGTGTGCAAAAAAGTGCCGCTCAGATGTAAAACAACCCAACGTTAAAGAACACGCTGGATGGCCTTGACGGGAGGCTACCATCTGTCTCCCAACAGCTGTTCCAGTGGGTCTCCTCCCCCAACCTTCTCTGAGCCTTCGGGGTCCATGTGACCTGGCCATTTAGCCCATGGTGTGCAAAAAAGTGCCGCTCAGAGGTAAAACAACCCAACGTTAAAGAACACGCTGGATGGCCTTGACGGGAGGCTACCATCTGTCTCCCAACAGCTGTTCCAGTGGGTCTCCTCCCCCAACCTTCTCTGAGCCTTCGGGGTCCATGTGACCTGGCCATTTAGCCCATGGTGTGCAAAAAAGTGCCGCTCAGATGTAAAACAACCCAACGTTAAAGAACACGCTGGATGGCCTTGACGGGAGGCTATCATCTGTCACCCAACAGCTGTTCCAGTGGGTCCCCTCCCCCAACCTTCTCTGAGCCTGTGGGGTCCTTGTGACCTGGCCATTTAGCCCATGGTGTGCAAAAAAGTGCCGCTCAGAGGTAAAACAACCCAACCCAAATCCATTTTGTCTTTGCAACAGTAAATATATAAATATCCAACTTTAGTGAAACCATGAACCCTCCGAAAAAACGTAAAATCGGTGATGAATGTCGTGTGTTTAATGAAGAATGGACAAACAAATATTTCTTTGGTAATACAGGGAATAAAGCAGTGTGTTTATTGTGTCACGAAACGATAGCCGTATTTAAGGAGTATAATCTGAAACGACATTACGAAACAAAACATAGCGAATTTGGCTGCAGACTTTCCAATGAAGAACGCAAAATAAAAGCTGCGGAGTGTGTGAAAAGGCTGAAGAATCAACGAACATTATTTACAGAGCAATCAACACTTCAAAATAGCGCTACAGAAGCAAGTTTCATGGTAGCCTACAACCTTGCTAAACGCAACAAGCCTTTTTCGGATGGCGAGTTTATTAAGCAGTGTATGGTAGAGTGTGCAAGCGTATTGTGTCCTGATGTTAGAAGCAAATTTGAAAGCATTTCATTGTCAAGAAGGACTATAATGCGGCGCATTGACTCAATTAGTGACGAACTCACAGAACAGCTGAAGACTGCAAGCAAAGATTTTGTTTGGTTTTCTTTAGCACTGGATGAGAGCACAGATAACGAAGACACTGCACAATTACTCATCTTTATCCGTGGAATTAATGAAAATTTCGTCGTCAGAGAGGAATTACTTGGCCTAGAATCAATGAAAGATAGAACCACTGGTCAGGACTTGCTTGAGTGTGCTGTGAATTGTGTGGAGAAAAGTGGCTTGTCCTGGAACAAAATGGCAAGCATTACAACAGATGGGGCCAGAGCTTTCAGTGGAAAAAATGTAGGTATGGTTAAGCTTTTAAAAAACAAGTTACAAGCACAAGACACAGACAGTGATATCTTGTCTTTTCATTGCATTTTGCATCAGGAGAGCCTTTGTAAAGTTGCACTGGACTTAAAGCATGTGGTAGATCCTATTGTTAGTGTGGTGAACACAATCAGAGCAAGGGCACTCCACCATCGACAGTTCAAATCTTTTCTTGAGGATGTGGAGGCAGAGTATGAAAACGTAATTTACCACAACAGTGTGAGGTGGTTGAGCCTGGGCAAAGGGATAAAAAGAGTCTGGGCATTGCAGAATGAAATCCTCTTATTTCTGAACTCGAAGGAGATATCTCATGATTTTGTTACAAAAATAGGATGTGAGGAGTGGAGATATGAGATGATGTTTGCAGCTGATGTATTTGAGAAATTGAATGAACTGAATGTGACATTGCAGGGAAAGGGGTTGTTTGCACATGAAATGTGGAAGCATGTAAAATCATTCAAAGCAAAACTAGGTCTATTTGCAAGGCAAGCAGGTGAAGGCAATTTTTGTCATTTCCCTTTATTAGGAAAACAGAAAGTGCCTGAAAGTGGGGGGCGGGGGTGGCTCAGTCGGTAGCGCGCCAGGCTCGTAATCTGTAGTTCCCAGGTTCGAGTCCCAGCTGGGTCAGCGTTGAGATTTATCTCCGCAAAATTTCCCCGCCCTGCCCACGGTCAGTAGGGGACACCGATGGGCTTGGAAAGGCCGCCGTCCATCGGATGGGACGTTAAGCCGTGGCCCCGTGTGCGGGAGAGCCATACCCTGTGCACGTTAAAGAACACGCTGGATGGCCTTGACGGGAGGCTACCATCTGTCTCCCAACAGCTGTTCCAGTGGGTCCCCCCCCCAACCTTCTCTGAGCCTTCGGGGTCCTTGTGGCCTGGCCATTTAGCCCATGGTGTGCAAAAAAGTGCCGCTCAGAGGTAAAACAATCCAATCCAAAGTCTGAAAGTGTTTCTGTTAAGATTAGGGATCATCTGCAGAGTTTGGAGGACGAGGTCACAAGAAGATTTCAGGACTTTAAGAAAATTGAGTCTAAATTCAATTTGTTCTCTTATCCCATCACTGCTGATATTGACACAGCATCTGAGGAGCTGCAGCTTGAATTTATTGACATGCAGTCAGATCACACTGTGAAAGAAATGTTTAATGCTGTGACATTAGTTGACTTTTACAAATCTTTGTCTGCTGAAAAATTTCCACGTATGAAGAAATTTGCTGGGAAAATGTTCTCTATATTTGGGTCTACATATATTTGTGAGCAAAGTTTTTCTTGCTTGAAGATCAACAAGAGTAAATATAGATGCTCTTTGACAGACATTAACTTGCAGGCTGTGATGAGAATCTCTACAAGCAATCTCACTTCTGATTTCAAAAAAATTGTAGAAAAGTGTGATAGGATATATTTGTCTCATTAAACTGATTCTAAAATTAGATGTGCTTGCAGCTATAGATGATATGAAATTAGCACAATAAATAAATTGAATAAAACTGCCACTATTTTATTTAATTTATATTTATTGATTTTTATGGTACAATTTATACCTTTTCTGAAATGCAAAGTTAACTAATGAATGCAATCATTTTAAAAGGTGCGGCCCTCCGCTAACCTCCGCTTCCACAAAGTGGCCCCCGAGCCAAAACAATTGCCCAATCCTGGACTAAATGGTCAGGCTTAACCTCCCATCTAATGGACGGCTGCCATTCCAGCAAGTAGCGTTGGGTTGGGTTGTTTTACCTCTGAGCGGCACTTTTTTGCACACTATGGGTTAAATGGCCAGGTCACAAGGACCCCGAAGGCTCAGAGAAGGTTGGGGGAGGGGACCCACTGGAACAGCTGTTGGGAGACAGATGGTAGCCTCCCGTCAAGGCCATCCAGCGTGTTCTTTAACGTTGGATTGTTTTACCTCTGAGCGGCACTTTTTTGCACACCATGGGCTAAATGGCCAGGTCACATGGACCCCGAAGGCTCAGAGAAGGTTGGGGGAGGGGACCCACTGGAACAGCTGTTGGGAGACAGATGGTAGCTTCCCGTCAAGGCCATCCAGCGTGTTCTTTAACGTGCACAGGGTATGTCACTCCCGCACACGGGGCCACGGCTTAACGTCCCATCCGACGGACGGCGGCCTTTCCAAGCCCATCGGTGTCCCCTACTGACCGTGGGCAGGGGGGGGGGGAATTTTGCGAAGATAAATCTCAACGCTGACTCAGCTGTGACTCGAACCTGGCAACTACAGATTACGAGCCTGGCGCGCTACCGACTGAGCCACCCCCGCTCTAGCAAGTAGCGAAAACGTTTAATAATACTTATGCTGTTGGTGCATTACTAAGAATAATATTGTCACTTCTTACCAGTTTAATTTTATTTTTATATTATTTTTTCCAAACATTTCAATTTTTCCCTTCCGAACATTATCTAATATATAGGGTAGCGTGCTTTATTACTGATCAAAGGGACCTGGGTTCGAATCACGGACAAGGCATAGCTGCTACGTTTACTTGTGCTGTCTTTATGCTGAGGTCTCGTCTTCTTCATAGACTGGCACACTCAGTCCCAGGGAACGGAGGGGGTGGCTCAGTCGGTAGCGTGCCAGGCTCGTAATCTGCAGTTCGCAGGTTCGAGTCCCAGCTGGGACAGCGTTGAGATTTATCTCCGCAAAATTCCCCGCCCTGCCCACGGTTAGTAGGGGACACCGATGGGCGTGGAAAGGCCGCCATCCGTCGGATGGGGCGTTAAGCCGTGCCCCCTTGTGCCGGAAAGGCATATTCTGTGCAGGTTATAGAACACGCTGGATGGACTTGACGGGAGATTACCATCTGTCTTCCAACAGCTGTAAAGTTGGTCCTCTCCCCCCCTCCCCAATCTTCTCCGAGTCCTCGGGGTCTTTGTGACCTGGTCATTTAGCCTATTGTGTGTCAAAAAAGTGCGCTCGGAGGTAAAATAGTCCAACCTTTCCCCAAACCTTCTCTGAGCCTTTGGGGTCTTTGTAATTTAGCCATTTAGACCACTGTATGCAAAGAAGAAAGATTATACCAAATTATACCAAGTCCATTTATACCTAGTCCATAGGGGGCGGGGGTGGCTCAGTCGTGTAGCGCGCCAGGCTCGTAATCTGTAGTTCCCAGGTTCGAATCCCAGCTGGGTCAGCGTTGAGATTTATCTCCGCAAAATTCCCCGCCCTGCCCACGGTCAGTAGGGGACACCGATGGGCTTGGAAAGGCCGCCGTCCGTCGGATGGGACGTTAAGCCGTGGCCCCGTGTGCGGGAGAGCCATATCCTGTGCACGTTAAAGAACACGCTGGATGGCTTTGACGGGAGGCTACCATCTGTCTCCCAACAGCTGTTCCAGTGGGTCCCCTCCCCCAACCTTCTCTGAGCCTTCGGGGTCCATGTGACCTGGCGATTTAGCCCATGGTGTGCAAAAAAGTGCCGCTCAGAAGTAAAACAACCCAACTCAACCCCAACCTTCCCTGAGTCCTCGGGGTCTTTGTGACCTGGTCATTTAGCCTATTGTGTGCCAAAAAAGTACCACTCGGAGGTAAAATAGTACAACCTTTCCCCAAACCTTCTCTGAGCCTTTGGGGTCTTTGTAATTTAGCCATTTAGACCACTGTATGCAAAGAAGAAAGATTATACCAAATTATACCAAGTCCATTTATACCTAGTCCATAGAACATTTTCTAAAATGCAACAACAGTTAAAGAAGTAAATGCATTTCTGAAACATTAGACAAGAAATCCATCGATTTTTCAGAAGTACGTAACAAGTATTCAGAAAAGAAACCTCTTTCCTTAACATTGGAGAAGCCAATATCTGTTCTAGACTCTTTTTACAACAAAAAGCAGGAATCATTGGCGGGAAATTCCATCTGATACTCTCGCAGTTATTCCAACTCTTCTGAAACTACTGAAGTGCGACTAAGATATGCGTGATGGATGTTAGACGGCATACAAGGGGCGCCAAAGTCAGGTGGCTTTCGTTTCCTCCACCTGATGAAATGAAGAAGATCAGTTTTCTCGAGTCCGACGTGGAAGAACAGATCAGGAATTATTTTTATGAAGAGCAAACACGAAAGAATGCTGCGCAGACTCCTGTGATTTGGGTCAGCCAGAACATCAATCACTCTACCACTATCGGTAGAGCATTCGGTAAAAGGCAAACGCTTCCTAGAAATAAGATCAGTAAATGTAGTATTCGCATTGTGGACATTCCATCAAGTTCTAGAGACTATGGTACTTTTAATAATGTAGCGTTTTATTCAATAGGCTTGGCGTTCACGGTTGCATTTTTGGCAAATGTTCATGGATAGTATACTCTGATGACTCCTAAACGTCTTTTTTTAAAAAAAGTTTCAAGGCTTTTTTATTAAGGACTTGGCGAGGGATTTCAATAAAAAATAAATGGAATTTTTAGCTCATGTAATAATAAGAGTCTGTACTTAAAGATTGTTTTTTGACCATCAAACTATCAGTTTACATCTTCCGTGAAGAATTTAAGGTTTTTTATGAATATATTATGCAGGGAAGAGTTGGGTTGTTTTACCTCTGAACGGCACTTTTTTTTTGCACACCATGGGCTAAATGGCCAGGTCACATGGACCCCGATGGTTCAGAGAAGGTTGGGGGAGGGGACCCACTGGAACAGCTGTTGGGAGACAGATGGTAGCCTCCCGTCAAGGCCATCCAGCGTGTTCTTTAACGTGCACAGGGTAGCTCTCCCGCATACCGAGCCACGTCTTAACGTCCCATCCGACGGACGGCGGTCTTTCCAAGCCCATCGGTGTCCCTACTGACCGTGGGCAGGGCGGGGAATTTTGCGGAGATAAGTCTGAACGCTGATCCAGCTGGGACTCGAACCTGGGAACTGCAGATTACGAGTCTGGCGCGCTACCGACTAAGCCCCCGCCCCCGCCCCGAAAGTTCTAGAGTCTAGAACCTAGACAAAAGGCCTTCGTATAAATAGTGTCCAACTGAGCATTGTGTCTTTGTGTCTCAGTGTCTCAGATTAAAGACAGTACTTTACTTAACTGTGAGCCAAGTGAATAGATTCACAGGATATGTTTATCAGCTGGTGGATAATCCTGAGCAGAAGTCATCGCAGGCACCTGAACTCTTTGCTTCTATTGGCATCGTCAAATTCTACATTGGAGGAAGTCTTCCAGTGTAGATGGCTTCAGCCTTTAGTAGTGGGGGAACGGGTCTTTGCCCCATGTCTGCGATTAGGGGGCTGTTTGATATTGTCGGCATTCCCTCTCTCAATAAACATAGTTTATTGAGAGAGATTATAAAGTAGTTTCTTTAAACATCCTACTAACCATTTTCTCTCCATAGGTAGTTGGAATGTGAGGACTCTGCACAGAGCTTTTTCTCTTGATGTCCTCACACAAGAATTCCACCATTATAATTTAGATATTCTCGGCTTGCAAGAGACCAGATGGACAGATAAATGTCAGATTCTTAAAACTAATCTTAAATTTCTCTTTTCAGGGAGGGACGACAATAAGCATCACCAAGGCGTGGGTCTGCTTCTCAGCAGACACGCTAGTGATGCTCTTCTAGGATATGAGTGCATTAATGAAAGGTTTCTTACAGCAAAATTTCAAACAAGCGTTAAAGACCTGAATGTTATCTGCTGTTATGCCCCCACTGAGGATGCCGATGAGGATGAGAAGGATAGGTTTTATGAACAACTTCAGGATATTTTGAATTCTGTCAAGAAAGGAGATATTACCCTTGTTCTTGGTGACTTCAATGCCAAAGTTGGTACTGACTCTGACCTTTGGGGAGGAGTAATAGGCCCTTTTGGTATTGGTAGCTGCAATGGCAATGGGCAACGTCTCCTACAGGTAAGTAAACTCAATCTATTCAGAATAACTAACACTTATTACAAACACCGCGACATACATAAGTACACATGGGTTTCACCTGATGAGCTGCATAGGAATATGATTGATTATATATTAATTAACAGCAAATGGGCTAGTTCTGTTAGGAATACCAGGGCATATAGGGGAGCTGAAATTGGATCTGGCCATTACCTTGTTAAAAGTGTCTTGCAACTTAAACTTAAAAAGTGTTGTGCTAGGGTTAAAAAATTTACTTTTAATACTGAAGCTCTGAAAGATCCAGTTATAGCCAAAGCTTACCATGATAGGTTACTTAGTCATTATGACAGTCATGGTTTGCTTACTACTGAAGTTGAGGAAGAATGGGATCAGTTTAAACAGGCTTTTTTGGACACTAACAGTACTCTTTTAGGAAAAAAGGAGCAGAAGAGGCAAAATTATCTGAGTGATAAGGCACTTGAGCTTATTTCGGAAAGAAAGAACTGCAGGAATGCCCTTAATCAATACCCTACTAGTCCTAATAGATAGCATTACAGAGACCTTAATAAACTTGTAAAGGATCAGTTAGCTGCTGATAAGAATTTTTGGCTTGATGGTTTGGCTGACAAAGCCGAGGAAGCAGTTAGACAGCACAACAGCAGAGAGCTGTACCAGATAGTTAATGTTTTGTTTGGTAGAAAACGGACAGGTATACAAGGATTGAAGGATAAACAAGGTAAGGTTATAGAAGGGGAGGATTCTGTCATGGCTAGGTGGGCTGAGCATTTCAGTGATGTTCTAAACAATGTAGTTAGTTCTATTCCCATTGTTTGCAATGATGATAGATGCATTGGTGGCTTTAATGTTGGCCCTATAACACAATCTGAAGTTATTTTGGCTGTTTCTAAACTTAAACTTCATAAATCCCCAGGGGTAGATGAAATTACTACGGAAATGCTGAGAGCTGGGAATGTTTCGGTTACCACTTGGATGACTGAAATTCTGAATATCTTTTATGATAAAGGCATGGTTCCTAAGGATTTTACCAGAGCTATTGTTATCCCTATTTTCAAAAAAGGTGATCGCAGTTCTTGTGATAACTATAGGGGTATCAGCCTACTCTCTGTTCCAGGTAAAGTTCTTTCCATGATTGTGCTTAATAGAATTAAGAATCTGGTTGACAGGCAATTGCGTGATGAGCAATGTGGATTCAGAAGTGGTAGGGGATGTGTGGATCAGATATTTTCAGTTAGGCAGATTCTTGAGAAATGTTTAGAGTTTCAGAAACCTTTGGTTGCTAGCTTTGTTGATTTCAAAAAGGCTTTTGACTCTGTTGATCGTCATAATTTGTGGTTGATTGTGAGATCATATGGTATACCAGACAAGTTAGTTAACATTATGAAAGCTCTCTATAATAACACTGAGTCGTGTGTGAGAGTTGGTAAGGCTTGTAGCAATTGGTTTAGCATTACGTCTGGTGTTCGACAAGGGTGCATTTTGTCTCCTTTTCTCTTTAGCTTGGTTATTGATTATGTTATGCGAAATTCACTTCAAGGGAAATATTTTGGCCTTAAATGGGCTGGAGATACAAACATTTCTGATTTAGATTATGCTGATGATTTAGCCCTTTTGGCAAATGATGTTGATGAGATGAACTCTTTCATTCGAGCTGTTGATGAGACTGGTAGTAGAGTAGGTTTGGTTATAAACAGAGAGAAAACTAAAGTGATGAAAATTGGTCAGGCAGGCTGTGATTCAGTTAATCTGAATGGTTGCAGTCTTGAGCAGGTGTCACAGTTTAATTATCTTGGGAGCTATGTAACTGATACTGGTAATGTGCGGCATGAGATTAACAGACGAATAGGGATTGCTGCCGGGACTTTTAAGAATCTATGGAGAGTGTGGAGAAATAGGCGTATACACCTAAAGACTAAAATTAGACTGTATAATAGTTTGGTTCTTTCTAGGGTTAGTTATGGTAGTGAAACGTGGACACTTTGTAAACAAGATAATAGGAAACTAGATGCTTTTGATTCCAGATGCTTACGCAGTATCTTGGGCATTAGGTGGTTCAACTTTGTAACTAATGATGAGGTTAGGCAAAGGAGTTTGCAACCTCCTCTAAGCAGCATATTGTGCAGATTGAGACTCCGTTGGTTTGGCCATGTTGCCCGTATGAATAATTATAGATTGGCGAATAGGGTTATGAACAGTGTGCCTAAAGGCCTCAGAAAGAAGGGGAGACCTAGGATGCGGTGGGCAGACAATGTCAAACAGGACCTTGTTAGGATTGGTGTGCAGTGGCCAGATGCAGTAGATGTAGCTCAGGATAGACTTGCTTGGAGAACTAAATTGCACGGTCTGGTTGGACCTCCGTAGCCCATAGCTGCTTGAGGATGATGATGATGATGAGCTAATTTTAAAACTCAGTTTGCGAACTTGAATACTGTACTGTGTTTATAATTATCTGTGCTACATTTTCGAAGTTTATTCTGTACTTTAAAAATGTGCCTTTAGAATTTTTAATAAATTTCTTCTTTAAAATTTAAAAATAAAACTGGAACCATGTTTGGCAGTAGGAGCGGAAGAGTAATTGCCTGTGAAAATGTTGCTAAAAGCCCACGCATATCTAAAACGTTAGAAGAAGAGACGATAGTTATTAGAAGAATCGAGGATGGACAATCACACCTTACTGTCATTGTAGCCCTGCATTGTAAACAACAATCATGAAAAACGCCGATAAAATTAAAAAGACCATGAAAACTGCAAGAAGGAAATCCAAACCTTTAAATATATTCAAATGGTTTACTTTTAAAAAAGAAGGAACACATCCAAAATTTTTAATAACTCTGTATCAAAATTTAATTAGAGCCAAAATGGAGTATTGACTTGAACTTTTTGACAAACCATGTTTATCCACATTAAAAAAAATTAAACACCATCCAGAACAAATGTTTAAAAATTGCTCTGGGTCTTCCAAATTTTTGCCCAACTCTAAGCTCTTTCTGCTGAAACAGGGGGGGGAGGGAGGGGGTGGCTCAGTCGGTAGCGCGCCAGGCTCGTAATCTGCAGATCCCAGGTTCGAGTCCCAGCTGGGTCAGCGTTGAGATTTATCTCCGCAAAATTCCCCGCCCTCCCCACGGTCAGTAGGGGACACCGATGGGCTTGAAAAGGTCGCCGTCCGTCGGATGGGACGTTAAGCCGTGGCCCCGTGTGCGGGAGAGCCATACCCTGTGCACGTTAAAGAACACGCTGAATGGCCTTGACAGGAGGCTACCATCTGTCTCCCAACAGCTGTTCCAGTGGGTCCCCTCCCCCAACCTTCTCTGAGCCTTCGGGGTCCATGTGACCTGGCCATTTAGCCCATGGTGTGCAAAAAGTGCCGCTCAGAAGTAAAACAACCCAACGTTAAAGAACACGCTGGATGGCCTTGACGGGATTCTACCATCTGTCTCCCAACAGCTGTTCCAGTGGGTCCCCTCCCCCAACCTTCTCTGAGCCTTCGGGGTCCATGTGACCTGGCCATTTAGCCCATGGTGTGCAAAAAAGTGCCGCTCAGAGGTAAAACAACCCAACGTTAAAGAACACGCTGGATGGCCTTGACGAGAGGCTACCATCTGTCTCCCAACAGCTGTTCCAGTGGGTCCCCTCCCCCAACCTCCTCTGAGCGTTCAGGGTCCATATGACTTGGCCATTTAGCCCATGGTGTGCAAAAAAGTGCCGCTCAGAGGTAAAACAACCCAACCCAATGTTCCTTAATTTATAGAAACCTGTGCATACGTGAACCCAGGTCTAGGGGGGGGGGACGGGTTATAACCCACCCCTTTTGAGAATTCTACTAAAACAATTATTAGACTTGTCATATTTCCACACTATTCCTGGTTTAAAAAAAGTCTTTCAAATAAAGGGGAAAATGTTATACTTCAATTAAATACAACTCCCTACACATTGTTTTTTTTTAAAGATCTGGGCCTGTACAGTCGCTCAAAAAAGTATCCGTACACTATGGTTGATTACAGAATTCAGAAAAAATATCTGGCAACGATCTTTTTTTAGAAATTAGCGATCTGGCAACCTTCGTGTGTCACGTGGTTACAGAATTCAGGAAAAATATCTGGAGCGTGTACAGCAACTATACACGCTCCAGTTACCGTTTAGAGCAAACTGGAGCGTGTGCAGTTACTGCACACGCTCCAGTTTGCTGTGAACTGTAACTGCACACGCTCAATATTTCCTTGAGTGAGCCCACACGATCTAGAAACAAAATAATATGACCAGCTACAGTCGCTCAAAAAAGTATCCGAACACTATGGTTGATTACAGAATTCATAAAAAAATATATGGGAACGATTTTTTTAGAAATTAGTGATCTGGCAACCTTCGTGTCACGTGATTACAGAATTCAGGAAAAATATCTGGAGCGTGTACAGCAACTGTACACGCTCCAGTTACCGTTCACAGCAAACTGGAGCGCGTGCAGCTACTGCACACGCTCCAGTTTGCTGTGAACGGTAACTGCACACGCTCCATATTTATTGCATTATATATTCATACGCATTATATATATTAAAAAATATCCTAACGCTATGGTTGATTACAGATTTCATAAAAAATATCTGGCAACGATTTTTTTAGAAACTTGTGGTCTGGAAACCTTCGTGTCACGTGACACGAAGGTTGCCAGATCACTAGTTTCTAAAAAAATCGCTGCCAGATTTTTTTTATGAATTCTGTAATCAACCATAGTGTTCGGATACTTTTTTGAGCGACTGTACCTATACGGAGGAGTCCGGGGGTCCGGACAACCCCGAAAATCCTATCGTCTTATATTAAATCTCAAACTTGTCTATCTCGTTTGAAATCCAAAAGAATTGATTTTGTATAATTCTGTTTTAGCCCCCTATTTTATGTTCGACACTAAAAATAGAATGAAAATAAAAAAAAAAACCTTTAAAATCTCATTCCATATAGTAGGGTTTCTCAACGTGGGGTACGTGGTAAAATTTTTTGGGCTACACCGTGAGAATTCAAAAGTCGCTAGATATAGTAACCTGTCTTGTTCGGTGAAATATTTTATAAAATCGGAAACCCTACTCAAAGGTTAATTTCACCCCCACCACCCACCGAAACTAAGTTCTCGCACCTCCCCGCAACTGAATTCTGGGTACTTTATATTTGTTAAAGTATTTCTTGACAGTTAATAATTAAAAGTAAAACTGACATATAATCATTATTCAAAGAAAATTTTTAAATCTATTCTTATATCCTGGAAATCTCTGGCTGAAAGCACCGAGCTTAAACTAGAATTCTCTCTAAAGAAAAAAACTTTAGAAACAAGACGATCTTAAACTGCACACCTAAACTCGAACCACAACTGACTCGAAAATAATTTCATTCGAAATTCCTGCCTAGATCGGGTTTTGAAAATTTTCGGCCTTGCCTTGCACATGCATATTACCTTCACGTTTCTGAGAATGCTTTGCAAAATTCATTACATTGAGCAAGCATGTATTTTTCATTCAAATATGCGCTTTACGTGCAGATTCTGAAAGAAAAGTATTTTTAAAGTTCTCGAAAATTCTTGTCGATCTCGATGCTACAGTTAGAAAAAAGTCAGAAGGTTTCATAGTTCGCCAAACTCTGGAGTAATATTTTGCCATTTAAGACGAGAGCATGCCGAATTTCCTTTATACAGGGTAAGAAAGTGTAACAAACATCATTCTAGACTGTAGTTTTTTTCATTTCTTTCAAATTCGAAAGCTGCACAGGATTCTAAGCACTTCGTTATTTTGTACTCTACCAGATAAATATTAATCACACGAACAGAGTTGTTCGCAAATCCATGACGACTCTTCTCAGAGCCTGTTCTAGTAAAAGCCAAAAAAAAAATCTTGGGATTTATTTACACTTGGGTGGTTTTCTTCTATCTGAAAACTAGGATAACAGATTATAGATTTCCTTTAAGAATCTACAGCAAACAAATAACAGATGCTAACGCAACAGGAGTTAAAACTCTATCGGTTATTTTGCCATATCTAGCACGTGATGTTAAAAGAAGGATCACGTTCAGCACTTGTGGAGCTCACTTTTAGTTTAAAAATCGACTGAAAGACACAAAAGAATTTGAGTACAGAGAAATTGTAAACACTGTTAGAAAAGAATTGAGAGTTTCTGTTAATTTAAAACGCACGGATGAAGAAGGTTTTGTTTGCAAATATTGTGCGAAACTAATTACAACAGCCTTAACTGGCATAGTGGTTAGGCAGCTAGCGACTGGTCCAACAAGGCAAACTTTGTGTGTTGTGTTAGCTCTAACTAAGGCAGTTGTCAGCAGTGACTTCGGTCTTAGTAGGGCATGTCCTTGTATGAGAAGGCCTGTATTAAGCTAGGAGTAGCTTCTAGGATTCTTCTCTGTCCTATATGTCGCAAAATAAAAAAATATTCTAAAGTAGATCTTCGAGGAGATAAACCAGATCTCCTCGCTGACTGGTGCTTTTCCCCCAACCCGAATTTCAACCTGATATTCCATTATTAAACTCCAAAAACAACACCTCTAATGAGGTTATTACTCAGCTTTTATACAATTTTAAAAATGAAAAATTTAATAATTTTCTAGAAATTTATACAGATGGGTCTCTTTATCAAGAAACCGGATCAGCTGTTTTAATCCCCTCAGCCAATCATTCTTTAGCTTTTAAGCTTCCAAATCATACTCCAATCCTACAGTGGCGGGGGTGGCTCAGTCGGTAGCGCGCCAGGCTCGTAATCTGTAGTTCCCAGGTTTGAGTCCCAGCTGGGTCAGCGTTGAGATTTATCTCCGCAAAATTCCCCGCCCTGCCCACGGTCAGTAGGGAACACCGATGGGCTTGGAAAGGCCGCCGTCCGTCGGATGGGACGTTAAGCCGTGGCCCCGTGTACGGGAGAGCCATACCCTGTGCACGTTAAAGAACACGCTGGATGGCCTTGACGGGAAGCTACCATCTGTCTCCCAACAGCTGTTCCAGTGGGTCCCCTCCCCCAACCTTCTCTGAGCCTTCGGGGTCCATGTGACCTGGCCATTTAGCCCATGGTGTGCAAAAAAGTGCCACTCAGAGGTAAAACAACCCAATCCTACAGGCAGAAATTTTTGCAGTTATTGCTGCCTTTAAATGGATTTTACAAAATGTTGAAAATAGTCAAATTGTCATGATTATTGATTCTAAGGGAGCTATTCTCTCTGTAATGTAAGAATCTTTATACTCTTCATAGGGGCGGGGGTGGCTCAGTCGGTAGCGCGCCAGGCTCGTAATCTGTAGTTCCCAGGTTCGAGTCCCAGCTGGGTCAGCGTTGAGATTTATCTCCGCAAAATTCCTCGCCCTGCCCACGGTCAGTAGGGGACACCGATGAGCTTGGAAAGGCCGCCGTCCGTCGGATGGGACGTTAAGACGTGGTCCCGTGTGCGGGAGAGCCATACCCTGTGCACGTTAAAGAACACGCTGGATGGCCTTGACGGGTGGCTACCATCTGTCTCCCAATAGATGTTCCAGTGGGTCCCCTCCCCCAACCTTTTCTGAGCCTTCGGGGTCCATGTGTCCTGGCCATTTAGCCCATGGTGTGCAAAAAAGTGCCGCTCAGAGGTAAAACAACCCAACCCTGTACTGTAATGTTTGAGAGATTCCTGTCAAACCTATCTGAAAAGCGGGTCGCTCTAGAAGAAAATTACAATCATTTCACTTTTTCCAAATTTTCTTTTAGTTCGATGAACAATTTTACATTAGGAGAACAACAGACGTGGTAGGGTGGGAAACGAACCCAAGGTATTCTGATCACGTGATCACTGATAATTGCACTTATTATTTTACATCGTTTTTGTAAATTCTGTTTAATTGAAGCAAAAAGTGGAACTAACAGTTTTTTGACGCATAAAGAAACAAATCATCATCATCATCATCATCATCAAAATGATTAACGCCATTTCATCATCATAATCGAAATAATCATTATCTGTAATTCATCACCGTTGTCATCATAAAAATAATGAATAGCGACAATTCAATATCATCATAATCAAAATAATGATTATTGGCAATTCATCACTTTCGTAAAAGATCGCCGAAAACTGATCATGGCCGTCTTGAAAGATTAGAAGCAACAATTCCTCATTTTCTTCGAAGGTAAAAAAAAATCATTACAATCCCGAAACATAATTTTTAGGAATAAATATGAAAGAAACGATCATTAACATCAATGAAAGTAATTTAAAGTTATCTTAGAGTTTTTATTAAAAATAGCAAAAGTGATGTTTTTTTTTTAACTTAAACATTGGCTTTTTCTGTGAGATGCTTTTCAGCATTTTATTCTTTATATAAGTATTTATATTTCTGGCTCATTTTCATGACTATCATTAAATATGATTTTAGTAATAATCTTTCTCCACTTACATTTTTATTCGTACGAAAGCAAAATGGATTTTTAGATAGTTTAGAAATCCCATGGCCGAGTGGTTAGCGCGCTTGGCTACTGATCTAAGGGACCTGGGTTCGAGTCCCGGGTAAGGCATGGATGTTCGTGTTGTTTTTGCTGAGGTCCTGCCATCCTCTCAGACCTACTGTGGCATATAAACTGACAGGCTCCTGTCAGACCTCTGTGGCAAGCAGCTGCTTGAGGGGGGATTTATTTATTTAAGCCGTCCCGTGGCCGAGTGGTTAGCACGCTTGGCTACTGATCTAAGGGACCTGGGTTCGAGTCCCGGGTAAGGCATGGATGTTCGTGTTGTTTTTCTGCTGAGATCCTGCCATCCTCTCAGACCTTCTACTGTGGCATATAAACTGACAGGCTCCTGTCAGACCTCTGTGGCAAGCAGCTGCTTGAGGGGGGGATTTATTTATTTAAGCCGTCCCGTGGCCGAGTGGTTAGCACGCTTGGCTACTGATCTAAGGGACCTGGGTTCGAGTCCCGGGTAAGGCATGGATGTTCGTGTTGTTTTTCTGTTGAGGTCCTGCCATCCTCTCAGACCTTCTACTGTGGCATATAAACTGACAGGCTTCTGTCAGACCTCTGTGGCAAGCAGCTGCTTGAGGGGGGATTTATTTATTTAAGCCGTCCCGTGGCCGAGTGGTTAACACGCTTGGCTAGTGATCTAAGGGACCTGGGTTCGAGCCCCGGATTAGGCATGGATGTGTGTGTCGTTTTTCTGCTGAGGTCCTGCCATCCTCTCAGATCTCCTACTGTGGCATATAAACTGACAGGCTCCTGTCAGACCTCTGTGGCAAGCAGCTGCTTGAGGGGGTATTTTGTTTTTTAGAAATTACTTTCAGGAAATTACTTTTAGAGAATTTCAAACGGGAATGAATACTGACCTCCGGTTTCTATTTAAATCGTGAAGCTCAGAACTTTATTTCCAATAAGTTTATTTTATTTCACGAAAAAAAAGAATGCATGAAATTATAGGATTTATTATCCAAGAGGTAGTAGCATGTAGAATGTGAAATGTAAATTCCCCATTTTTATATATTCAGCAAAACTAGATCGTATTTTGAAAGACAATAAAACTGAGTCGTCATTGCCAGTAAATACAAAAAAAAAGGAATAAAATATATATTATAAACTAAATAAATGAAAAAATAAGAAAATAATAAAACGCCATCACATTTAAATGTCTTTTAAAGTTAAAGAGCTTAACATAGTTTGATTTTATTGCTGTTAATGATTAGTATAATTTAGCAGAAACTCTAAATGCTACGTAGATCATTATTTGGGGAACTATTACAATTTTTCGCTGTGAATGAATAACAATAAACAATAAATAATACCAAATTAACACTTAGTTTCATCGGTTAAATCAAGTATATTTGAATTATCGATATCTAAGAGTATTTCCAAATTTTATCGTTACTATTGTGGCGGATTACAAAAAATGGATAGCCACTGAGCGTGAGTATTAAAAGCTATATTTCAAAACCAAATTCAATACAAGGTAAATTGTTACAAAGGAAATATGGATGAAGTATCTTATTAACAAATCAACTATTAACATGCACAAGTCATCAATCTTCCTGCGTAGAGCACACAATATCAGCTCTGTGTATTTTACTAAATACTACCTTTTACTTGATTTACCAGGTCACCCGAAGATCTTCACTCGTAAACCAATTCTCGTCCTGTGCTAATAACTTTTCACACACTAGCCGAACAAAAAGACAGTCCGTGTAGACATTCGAAGTTAGCCATAAAAGTTCCCACTTTTATACTTCCGCGTATACACAACACATCAAGTTACTTCTTGATACTTAACGATAAAAGATCCCACTTTTATCCTTCCGCGTATACACAACACATCAAGTTACTTCTTGATACTTACGCGCACTGTCTCAGAACAGCTCACCGTCCATTTTCGAACTCTTCGACCGTTACAACACAACGACCGTTACAACACAACGACCGTTAACGCTCCACTCTTCTTCTCCAAATTCTCCCAAAGTTCTTATTCGTTGGCTGAAACTTTTTGCTTTCGGTTGCCAGATTCCTTCTGTCGTAACTCTATTATTATTCTTTACAAATTCGCCTCTGAGTTGGGTTGGGTTGTTTTACCTCTGAGCGGCACGTTTTTCCACACCATGGGCTAAATGGCCAGGTCACATGGTCCCCGAAGGCTCAGAGAAGGTTGGGGGAGGGAACCCACTGGAACAGCTGTTCGGAGACAGATGGTAGCATCCCGTCAAGGCCATCCAGCGTGTTCTTTAACGTTGGGTTGTTTTACCTCTGAGCGGAACTTATTTTGCACACCATGGGCTAAATGGCCAGGTCACAAGGACCCCGAAGGCTCAGAGAAGGTTGGGAGAGGGAACCCACTGGAACAGCTGTTGGGAGACAGATGGTAGCCTCCCGTCAAGGTTATCCAGCGTGTTCTTTAACGTGCACAGGGTATGACTCTCCCGCACACGTGCCACGGCTTAACATCCCATCCGACCGACGGCGTCCTTTCCAAGTCCATCGGTGTCCCCTACTAACCGTGGACAGGGCGGGGAGTTTTGCAGAGATAAATCTCAACGGGTCTGTAAATGGTAGCTAGGTAATCACTGGAAGGAGTGCACCAATCCCCTGTGATAATGCATAGAACCGGCCAGGCCTAGCACCTAATGTCCGACCCCGCCTTCTCGTGGTCCAGACCGTTAGTACCTTTCAAAAGAGATACTCTCTTGTGGAAGTGAACGGAAGGGGAGGGCTGCCAGATTAGTGTGGCCTACTGATCTGGACAACTATGGCTACTTTTCTTTTTTTTCTACCCTGCTGAGGAGTGGTCAACCACACAGGGTCCTGGTGCTGACCATATAAACCCACTGGACTGGACAGATATGTGGCTCTGAGCTTGATTATGGATCCTGATTTTGCTGCACTGGTGGGATTCTGTGGAGCGAAAATCTTCCGCTGTGTTTTCTGTTTGTTTGTGGGTTGACAGCCCCAAGTGAATAGATTCGCAGGATATGTTTATCAGCTGGTGGATAATCTTGAGCAGAGGTCATCGCAGGCACCTGAACTCTTTGCTTCTATTGGCATCGTCAAATCCTACATTGGAGGAAGTCTTCCAGTGTAGATAGCTTCAGCCTTTAGTAGTGGGGGAACGGGTCTTTGCCCCATGTCTGCGATTAGGGGGCTGTTTGATATTGTCGGCATTCCCTCTCTCAATAAACATAGTTTCTTTAAACATCCTACTAACCATTTTCTCTCCATAGGTAGTTGGAATGTGAGGACTCTGCACAGAGCTTTTTCTCTTGATGTCCTCACAAAAGAATTCCACCATTATAATTTAGATATTCTCGGCTTGCAAGAGACCAGATGGACAGATAAAGGTCAGATTCTTAAAAATAATCTTAAATTTCTCTTTTCAGGGAGGGACGACAATAAGCATCACCAAGGCGTGAGTCTGCTTCTCAGCAGACATGCTAGTGATGCTCTTCTAGGATATGAGTGCATTAATGAAAGGTTTCTTACAGCAAAATTTCAGACAAGCGTTAAAGACCTGAATGTTATCTGCTGTTATGCCCCCACTGAGGATGCCGATGAGGATGAGAAGGAGAGGTTTTATGAACAGCTTCAGGATATTTGAATTCTGTCAAGAAAGGAGATATTACCCTTCTTCTTGGTGACTTCAATGCCAAAGTTGGTACTGACTCTGACCTTTGGGGAGGGGTGATTGGCCCTTTTGGTATTGGTAGCTGCAATGGCAATGGGCAACGTCTCCTACAGGTAAGTAAACTCAATGGTTTCAGAATAACTAACACATATTACAAACACCGCGACATACATAAGTACACATGGGTTTCACCTGATGGGCTGCATAAGAATATGATTGATTATATATTAATTAACAGCAAATGGGCTAGTTCTGTTAGGAATACCAGGGCATATAGGGGAGCTGAAATTGGATCTGACCATTACCTTGTTAAAAGTGTCTTGCAACTTAAACTTAAAAAGTGTTGTGCTAGGGTTAAAAAATATGCTTTTAATACTGAAGCTCTGAAAGATCCAGTTATAGCCAAAGCTTACCACGATAGGTTACTTAGTCATTATGACAGTCATGGTTTGCTTACTACTGAAGTTGAGGAAGAATGGGATCATTTTAAACAGGCTTTTTTGGACACTAACAGTACTCTTTTAGGAAAAAAGGAGCAGAAGAGACAGAATTATCTCAGTGATAAGGCACTTGAGCTTATTTCGGAAAGAAAGAACTGCAGGAATGTCCTTAATCAATACCCTACTAGTACTAAAAATTTAAATTTTTTAAATCAGAGATTTTTTTCTTTTTCTGTGGGTCAGTTACTTAAATCAGTTTCTGCGGGTAATCCTTCTTCCATATACTTGTACTTTAAGAAGAAATAAAAACGGTGAATAGAAAAGTATAAAAATAAATTTTTGCGGGGTAATATTGTACTGTATGTGTGACGAAAAAAGACCCGCCCTCCAATTCCTACACTAAGAAATTACTCTTCTACAATTGGTTTTTAATATCACTAGGAATTAGATCTCGACCAATGGTGGTCTATTTAGCCAGGTGACGTCAAAGGTTTTAGGTATAAGTAGTACACTTGATGTGTGAAAAGACATAGTTTTGCAGTATTGAAATGTTAACGATGGCCTGTGTTCAGCATTCTCAGCCCGAAAGTGATCTCCCCTTGGAGCGGTTTGCTATTGGAGATGACGACTACCAGCTAGGCTCTGACTTGTTGGTGAAGATTTGCAAGAACGTTCCCGAAGTCCACATATGTTTGTTTCAGAAGTGCAGTGACATTCCGTTTAGATCTATAAAGGCTTCGGTTATATTATCCGAAGAACAGTGGTGTGGACTGACTTCTATACTCGCCTATACGTCTACCTTCGCGTATGAACTGCACGGCATGGTGGTATTCAAGGGTAAAAATGGGGTGGTCATTGAAAAAGGTGGTGTGTGTGACGACGGTACTTCAACGATTTCTTCGGTACATCTCAGCATCAAACAATGGTCGTGGTTAAAAGATTCCCGCAACTCTATCACATCCAGCTTGATGGCTCTGAAGTTCAATGACTTTTCTAATGCGGTAAGGGATGTCGAATAAACTACAGACCATACTCCAAGACTGTCTAATGTTGAACCGTATGATCAGAGTGTCAAGCTAAGTTTCATAAAAACATTAAATACTCTCGTCAGAAAAGAAATTTTTCGGATTCTTCGTACGAACTGTATTGGGTGTGAAGTAGATCATCCGAGTCAGCTTCGCCATTCGTGTGTTGCTATATCCGTTGAATCAGTCGATGTTCATTTCGCAGAAGCCGTGAGAAACATTCATTTAAGCGATATCGCTAAACTTTTTGTGGAAGAGGCCGGAGTTGAAGATAATTATACCTACATGTTACACTTTCCTATATTACTAAACGAAGTGTACGACGAACTGGTCCGTGCCTCTGAATATGTACTAAATAAATGCTAATAGTGTTACTAATTTCTGTTCTATATCTGATTGGACGTCATTGTAATTTCTTAGTGTATGAATAAAAGATTTTTCTCGCAATGTTGTTTCATTGTTCTACTTAACTGAATCGAGAAATGTAAAAGAATGACTATCTGAAAACTATACGATATTAGAGCAATAATGTTGTAGATTTGATATGAGTGATGGTTATGAAAGAAATCGTCTCGTTTTAAATTGTTAGCTTCTTCTGTATCAAGCAACTGTCAGAGTTCTTGGTCTTTTCTTATTCGTGTCCCTGTAATGGAAAAGGCCGGGAGTTTATTAATTTCTCATACTGTACAGGAAGTCCTGAATAACATTATTGTGGATTTAAATCAGTTGAGTAATGCGCTTAGTATCAGATTTAATCCAGAATTACTTCACGTTGCTTTACCTCTTATTTTGAGATATGTAAGAAAACGAGACTAGACGTTATACACATTAGATTTATCTGTTGTACAACTTTTAGTCTCCATGGCAACTGTTGTTACATCACGTGGTAACGCGTTCTTCTGTTGTTTATTTAAGCTTAGAAGTGTTACTGGGTAGATTGATACATTTCGAACATAACCAATTCTTTTCTAAAGACATCCTCTCAAAACCATCACAATAAAAAAAGACCTCGTCATCACATGCGCCTTTGAAATGTAGAGACTAACAAACTACACACATGAGAGTCATATTACCTCGACAACTAGAGAATTTTCCACCGGATCATTAAGGTCCTATAAAAAGAGGAAGGGTTGTTGGAGCGTGTAAATAGGTTACGAGAATCTTGCAGAAGCCTTTCATTGGTCGAGATATAGTTCACACTGAATTGCAGAAGTCATTCATTGGTCGAGATATAGTTCACACTGAATGGTTGAAGGTTCGGATTTAAATCATAAGTACCACTGTGTGCCCGTATCATTTGCTGTCAGTAAGCGACTCGTTGAACATGTCAGGACGGAAGAGCGATCCTATTTGGAAAGGTTTCAAGAAATACCCTAAAGGAAAGGGATTTCGTGCCGTTTGTTTACAGTATAACAAGGACGTCATCGGAATTGTAGCGCGACTTAAAAGCCATCAATGTAAAGGTCCAGCCGTAACATCTTCGCAATGTCTAGACCATGAAATCTTATCTGTAATGAACTCGTCAGAACCCGCCAAAATGAGACGCTACCTCGACATCCTACAAACTCATCTAGAGGCCTTGAGGGACCAAGCAAAGGTTTCAGCCATGGGAAGTGAATGAATTTAACTATCCACTATGACTCTGCACCGTTCAGTTAAGAATGTGTCAGGATGCGCAAAGAATTGTATTGCGGGTAAAGTCAGCTTTGCCATTGGTACCTTGCTATAACAGTTGTAGACTATTTCCCAGAAGACGTAAAAAACGTTCACCGTTATCGCTAAACATTTTTGTGAAAGAAGTTCAGTTACATCGTTTAGATATCATTCCTGTCTGTATGGAACTTTCCTGCGGCGCGGGCTGTATATGTACTAATAGTTATTAAATAAATAGTGTATCTGATTTTTTTATGTCATTGTGATTTCTTTTTTAGCGGGGTTGAAAAGGTTTACCTAAACCCTATACGAACTAACGAGACAAAGACGTCTGGCAAAAACTATAGGAAGAATGTGATGGCTAATTTGCCAGACAGCGGAATTACACAGAAAAATTCATGTAAACGATCAGAGGAGTTTTAAGTGTATCTCAAAATGTGTTACAGGGACTTTACGCTGCAAAATTTTTCACATGTCTTGATGGGTACAAATGTGATAGCATTAAACAATTATGGTGTAAACGTATATTTCAAAACATTCTTTATACGTTCCTACAAGAGAAAAACACAGGAAATAAGAATCTTAAATTTTCTTCCAACATGAACAAAATATTTCTTACAAGTGTATAACCCCTAACTCGTTTGCGTGTGCAATTTTATTCCCGATATGAAAAAGATAGTGTTCGCAGTAAAGCATTCTTTACCAATAGCGCAGTTCATACGGTTGCACTATGCCCCTATAATACCCAGAAGAAATTTCGTGAAACCTCTTTTAGAGCAGTGGGGGTCACTACAAGTGTGCATGCAAATGTACCAAAGACAGTTTGCTTTTACGTTCAAGTGGTTTGGCACCCCAGTACATATAAACAAATATAGTAAACTTAGGTGGTATTAGAGAGTAATATTTAAATGAACAGTGATAAAGATGGAGAATAGTTTCTGAATTTAAATAAGTGATATCAGAATATTTGTTATGTCTTAGAAAATAACGGTTGTGAAAAGCCATTCTAGGTGGAACATTCAGGACTCGAGTTTTTCAAATCCTCCCCTGTCAGGGTCCCGTCGAAGTTGCGTCTTTCAAGGCCACCGTCTTTCTCCATAATGTTGCCCGGCTGTGTGGTCGACTATTGCGGTTTTAATACGACGACTCGTAAAAATCACACGTCCTGTGGCAACTTGAAACGCCAAGACAATTATACCGATGTTTTAAACTGAAAGCACGTCGAGAGGGCAAGACCTCAGACGTAAAATCTTAACCCTTTGATGTACGTACATTTCCCACGTGTACGAGGCAGCTTACTCATCAGAAAAGTGTATTTATGGCGTTTTTAATCATCAGAGAGTGAATATAGCGTGTGTATTTAAATCATCAGACTGTGAATATCTCAATAAGGCCTTTGCCAGCTTTTTTCAGTTCGCGCTAAGAATATGGAAACTGGTTTGTCCACATATCGATGGAGCATCCTAGAAAAACACGTTGGGTTTGATTTTTTAACCCCTGGGGTAGTGCGCCAAAGTTACACATTTGACGTGTGGATATTTGATTAAAAACATCATCCAAGTGAATATAACCTGTGTATAGGGTTGGTCCTCATATCGTTGGAGCATCCTAGAAAAACAAGCTGTGTTTGATTTTTTAGCCACTGGGGTAGTGCACCAAAGTTACACATTTGACGTGTGGATATTTGATTAAAAACGTCATCCAAGTGAATATAACCTGTGTATAGGGTTGGTCCTCATATCGTTGGAGCATCCTAGAAAAACAAGCTGTGTTTGATTTTTTAGCCACTGGGGTAGTGCACCAAAGTTACACATTTGACGTGTGGATATTTGATTAAAAACGTCATCCAAGTGAATATAACCTGTGTATAGGGTTGGTCCTCATATCGTTGGAGCATCCTAGAAAAACAAGCTGTGTTTGATTTTTTAGCCACTGGGGTAGTGCACCAAAGTTACACATTTGACGTGTGGATATTTGATTAAAAACGTCATCCAAGTGAATATAACCTGTGTATAGGGTTGGTCCTCATATCGTTGGAGCATCCTAGAAAAACAAGCTGTGTTTGATTTTTTAGCCACTGGGGTAGTGCACCAAAGTTACACATTTGACGTGTGGATATTTGATTAAAAACATCATCCAAGTGAATATAACCTGTGTATAGGGTTGGTCCTCATATCGTTGGAGCATCCTAGAAAAACAAGCTGTGTTTGATTTTTTAACCCCTGGGGTAGTGCACCAAAGTTACACATTTGACGTGTGGATATTTGATTAAAAACATCATCCAAGTGAATATAACCTGTGTATAGGGTTGGTCCTCATATCGTTGGAGCATCGTAGAAAAACAAGCTGTGTTTGATTTTTTAGCCACCGGGGTAGTGCACCAAAGTTACACATTTGACGTGTGGATATTTGATTAAAAACATCATCCAAGTGAATATAACCTGTGTATAGGGTTGGTCCTCATATCGTTGGAGCATCCTAGAAAAACAAGCTGTGTTTGATTTTTTAGCCACTGGGGTAGTGCACCAAAGTTACACATTTGACGTATGGATATTTGATTAAAAACATCATCCAAGTGAATATAACCTGTTATAGGGTTGGTCCTCATATCGTTGGAGCATCCTAGAAAAACAAGCTGTGTTTGATTTTTTAGCCACTGGGGTAGTGCACCAAAGTTACACATTTGACGTGTGGATATTTGATTAAAAACATCATCCAAGTGAATATAACCTGTGTATAGGGTTAGTCCTCATATCGTTGGAGCATCCTAGAAAAACAAGCTGTGTTTGATTTTTTAGCCACTGGGGTAGTGCACCAAAGTTACACATTTGACGTGTGGATATTTGATTAAAAACATCATCCAAGTGAATATAACCTGTGTATAGGGTTGGTCCTCATATCTTTGGAGCATCCTAGAAAAACAAGCTGTGTTTGATTTTTTAGCCACTGGGGTAGTGCACCAAAGTTACACATTTGACGTGTGGATATTTGATTAAAAACATCATCCAAGTGAATATAACCTGTGTATAGGGTTGGTCCTCATATCGTTGGAGCATCCTAGAAAAACAAGCTGTGTTTGATTTTTTAGCCACTGGGGTAGTGCACCAAAGTTACACATTTGACGTGTGGATATTTGATTAAAAACATCATCCAAGTGAATATAACCTGTGTATAGGGTTAGTCCTCATATCGTTGGAGCATCCTAGAAAAACAAGCTGTGTTTGATTTTTTAGCCACTGGGGTAGTGCACCAAAGTTACACATTTGACGTGTGGATATTTGATTAAAAACATCATCCAAGTGAATATAACCTGTGTATAGGGTTGGTCCTCATATCGTTGGAGCATCCTAGAAAAACAAGCTGTGTTTGATTTTTTAGCCACTGGGGTAGTGCACCAAAGTTACACATTTGACGTGTGGATATTTGATTAAAAACATCATCCAAGTGAATATAACCTGTGTATAGGGTTGGTCCTCATATCGTTGGAGCATCCTAGAAAAACAAGCTGTGTTTGATTTTTTAGCCACTGGGGTAGTGCACCAAAGTTACACATTTGACGTGTGGATATTTGATTAAAAACATCATCCAAGTGAATATAACCTGTGTATAGGGTTGGTCCTCATATCGTTGGAGCATCCTAGAAAAACAAGCTGTGTTTGATTTTTTAGCCACTGGGGCAGTGCACCAAAGTTACACATTTGACGTGTGGATATTTGATTAAAAACATCATCCAAGTGAATATAACCTGTGTATAGGGTTGGTCCTCATATCGTTGGAGCATCCTAGAAAAACAAGCTGTGTTTGATTTTTTAGCCACTGGGGTAGTGCACCAAAGTTACACATTTGACGTGTGGATATTTGATTAAAAACATCATCCAAGTGAATATAACCTGTGTATAGGGTTGGTCCTCATATCGTTGGAGCATCCTAGAAAAACAAGCTGTGTTTGATTTTTTAACCCCTGGGGTAGTGCACCAAAGTTACACATTTGACGTGTGGATATTTGATTAAAAACATCATCCAAGTGAATATAACCTGTGTATAGGGTTGGTCCTCATATCGTTGGAGCATCGTAGAAAAACAAGCTGTGTTTGATTTTTTAGCCACCGGGGTAGTGCACCAAAGTTACACATTTGACGTGTGGATATTTGATTAAAAACATCATCCAAGTGAATATAACCTGTGTATAGGGTTGGTCCTCATATCGTTGGAGCATCCTAGAAAAACAAGCTGTGTTTGATTTTTTAGCCACTGGGGTAGTGCACCAAAGTTACACATTTGACGTATGGATATTTGATTAAAAACATCATCCAAGTGAATATAACCTGTGTATAGGGTTGGTCCTCATATCGTTGGAGCATCCTAGAAAAACAAGCTGTGTTTGATTTTTTAGCCACTGGGGTAGTGCACCAAAGTTACACATTTGACGTGTGGATATTTGATTAAAAACATCATCCAAGTGAATATAACCTGTGTATAGGGTTGGTCCTCATATCGTTGGAGCATCCTAGAAAAACAAGCTGTGTTTGATTTTTTAGCCACTGGGGTAGTGCACCAAAGTTACACATTTGACGTGTGGATATTTGATTAAAAACATCATCCAAGTGAATATAACCTGTGTATAGGGTTAGTCCTCATATCGTTGGAGCATCCTAGAAAAACAAGCTGTGTTTGATTTTTTAGCCACTGGGGTAGTGCACCAAAGTTACACATTTGACGTGTGGATATTTGATTAAAAACATCATCCAAGTGAATATAACCTGTGTATAGGGTTGGTCCTCATATCGTTGGAGCATCGTAGAAAAACAAGCTGTGTTTGATTTTTTAGCCACTGGGGTAGTGCACCGAAGTTACACATTTGACGTGTGGATATTTGATTAAAAACATCATCCAAGTGAATATAACCTGTGTATAGGGTTGGGGCTTGTAAATGGTAGCTAGGCGTAAACTGGAAGGAGAGCTGTGTACCAATCCCCAGTGATGATGCACAGAACCGGCCAGGTCTAGCACCTAATGTCCGGCCCCGCCTTCTCGTGGTGCAGGCCGTTAGTACCTTTCAAAAGAGATATTCTCTTTTGGAAGGGAACGGAAGGGGAGGGCTGCCAGTTCAGTATGGCCTACTGATCTGGTCATCTATGGCCACTTTTTTCTTTTTTTTCAACCCTGCTGAGGAGTGGTCAACTTCACAGGGTCCTGGTGCTGACCATTTATACCTACTAGACTGGACTTGTTTATGGATTTGAGCTTGATTATGGATCCTGGACTTGCTGCACTGGTGGGCCTCTGTTGAGGGAGAGTCTGCCGCTGTGTTTTCTGTTTGCTTCTGGGTTGCCAGCTCTAAGTGAACAGAGGCATGGGATACCTTATATCAGCTGGTGGATAATCCTAATCAGAGGCCATCGCAGGTACCTGAACCTTACTTAGCTAGTTGGGCATCGTCAAGCCTAAACTGGAGTAATGTGTCTCAGGCAGGCCATATGGTTCTTGAAAAAGTCCACTTGAAAAGGTGGTGCCTGAAGTTCCTACCAGCATCGGTGACTTCAGCCTTTAGCGGAGGAGGAACAGGTCTTTGCCCCATGCCTGCGATCAGGGGGCTGTTTGATATTGTTGGCCCTACCAATCTCAATAAACCTAATTTCTTTAAAAATCCTACTAATCATTTTCTCTCTGCAGGAACGTGGAACGTGAGGACATTACTAGAGATTATTCTCTTGATGTCCTCATGCAGGAATTCCAGCGCTATAACCTAGATATTCTAGGCTTGCAAGAGACCAGATGGACAGGTAAAGGTGAGATACTTAAAAATAACTTTAAATTTCTCTTTACAGGGAGGGAGGATGGAAAGCATCACCAAGGCGTGGGTCTGCTGCTCAGCAGACATGCTAGTGATGCTCTTCTAGGATATGAGTGCATTAATGAAAGGTTTCTTACAGCAAAATTTCAGACAAGCATTAAAGACTTGAATGTTATCTGCTGTTATGCCCCCATTGATGATTCTGATGAGGATTAGAAGGATAAGTTTTACAGACAACTTCAGGATATTTTGAATTCTGTCAAGAAAGGAGATATTACCCTTGTTCTTGGTGACTTCAATGCCAAAGTTGGTACCGACTCTGACCTTTGGGGAGGAGTAATAGGCCCTTTTGGTATTGGTAGCTGCAATGGCAATGGGCAACGTCTCCTACAGGTAAGTAAACTAAATGGTTTCAGAATAACTAACACATATTACAAACACCACGACATACATAAATACACATGGGTTTCACCTGATGGGCTGCATAAGAATATGATTGATTATATATTAATTAACAGCAAATGGGCTAGTTCTGTTAGAAATACCAGGGCATATAGGGGAGCTGAAATTGGATCTGACCATTACCTTGTTAAAAGTGTCTTGCAACTTAAACTTAAAAAGTGTTGTGCTAGGGTTAAAAAATTTACCTTTAATACTGAAGCTCTGAAAGACCCAGTTATAGCTAAAGCTTACCATGATAGGTTACTTAGTCATTCTGACAGTCATGGTTTGCTTAATACTGAAGTTGAGGAAGAATGGGGCCATTTTAAACAGGCTTTTTTGGAAACTAACAGTACTCTTTTACGGAAAAACGAGCAGAGGAGGCAGAATTTTTTAAGTGATAAGGCACTTGAGCTTATTTCAGAAAGAAGGAACTGCAGGAATGTCCTTAATCAGTACCCTACTAGTCCTAATAGAAAGCATTACAAAGAACTTAATAAACGTGTAAAGGATCAGTTAGCTACTGATAAGAATCGTTGGCTTGATGGCCTTGCTGACAAAGCTGAGGAAGCAGTTAGACAGCACAACAGCAGAGAGCTATACCAGATAGTTAATGTTTTGTGTGGTAGAAAACGAACAGGTATACAGGGATTGAAGGATAAACACGGAAAGGTAATAGAAGTTGAGGATTCTGTCATGGCTAGGTGGGCTGAGCATTTCAGTGATGTTCTAAACAATGTGGTTAGTTCTACTCCCATTGTTTGCAATGATGATAGATGCATTGTTGGCTTTAATGTTGGCCCTATAACACAATCTGAAGTTAGTTTGGCTATTTCTAAACTTAAACTTCATAAATCCCCAGGGGTGAATGAAATTACTACGGAAATGCTTAGAGCTGGGAATGTTTCTGTTACCATTTGGATGACTGAAATTTTGAATAACTTTTATGATAAAGGCATGGTTCCTAAAGATTTTACCAGAGCTATTATTATCCCTATTTTCAAAAAAGGTGATCGCAGTTCTTGTGATAACTATAGGGGTATCAGCCTACTCTCCGTTCCAGGTAAAGTTCTTTCCATGATTGTGCTTAATAGCATTAAGAATCTGGTTGACAGGCAATTGCGTGATGAGCAATGTGGATTCAGAAGTGGTAGGGGATGTGTGGATCAGATATTTTCACTTAGGCAGATTCTTGAGAAATGTTTAGAGTTTCAGAAACCTTTGGTTGCTAGCTTTGTTGATTTCAAAAAGGCTTTCGACTCTGTTGATCGTCATAATTTGTGGTTGATTGTGAGATCATATGGTATACCAGACAAGTTAGTTAACATAATGAAAGCTCTCTATAATAACACTGAGTCGTGTGTGAGAGTTGGTAAGTCTTGTAGCAATTGGTTTAGCATTACTTCTGGTGTTCGACAAGGGTGCATTTTGTCTCCTTTTCTCTTTAGTTTGGTTGTTGATTATGTTATGCGAAATTCACTTCAAGGGAAAGATTTTGGCCTTAAATGGGCTGGAGATACGAAAATTTCTGATTTAGATTATGCTGATGATTTAGCCCTTTTGGCAAATGATGTTGATGAGATGAACTCTTTCATTCGAACTGTTGATGAGACTGGTAGTACAGTAGGTTTGGTTATAAACAGAGAGAAAACTAAAGTGATGAAAATTGGTCAGGCAGGTTGTGATTCAGTTAATCTGAATGGTTGCAGTCTTGAGCAGGTGTCACAGTTTAATTACCTTGGGAGCTGCGTAACTGATACTGGTGATGTGCGGCATGAGATTAACAGACGAATAGGTATTGCTGCCGGGACTTTTAAGAATCTATGGAGATTGTGGAGAAATAGTCGTATACACCTAAAGACTAAAATTAGACTCTATAATAGTTTGGTTCTTTCTAGGGTTAGTTATGGTAGTGAAACTTGGACGCTGTGTAAGCAAGATAACAGGAAACTAGATGCTTTTGATTCCAGATGCTTACGCAGTATCTTGGGTATTAGGTGGTTTAACTTTGTAACTAATGATGAGGTTAGGCAAAGGAGTCTGCAACCTCCTTTAAGCAGCATATTGTGCAGAGAGAGACTCCGCTGGTTTGGCCATGTTGCCCGTATGGATAATTATAGATTGGCGAATAGGGTTATGAACAGTGTGCCTAGAGGCCTCAGAAGGAGGGGGAGACCTAGGATGCGGTGGGCAGACAATGTCAAACAGGAACTTGTTAGAATTATTGTACAGTGGCCGGATGCAGCAGATGTAGCTCAGGACAGATATGCCTGGAGAATTAAACTGCGCGGTCTGGTTGGACCTCCGTAGCCCATGGCTGCTTGAGGATGATGATGATGATGATGATGATGATGATGATGATGATAGGGTTGGTCCTCATATCGTTGGAGCATCCTAGAAAAACAAGCTGTGTTTGATTTTTTAGCCACTGGGGTAGTGCACCAAAGTTACACATTTGACGTGTGTATATTTGATTAAAAACATCATCCAAGTGAATATAACCTGTGTATAGGGTTGGTCCTCATATCGTTGGAGCATCCTAGAAAAGCAAGCGGTGTTTGATTTTTTAGCCACTGGGGTAGTGCACCAAAGTTACACATTTGACGTGTGGATATTTGATTAAAAACATCATCCAAGTAAATATAACCTGTGTATAGGGTTGGTCCTCATATCGTTGGAGCATCCTAGAAAAACAAGCTGTGTTTTATAAAGCGTACCGTCAAAGTTACGAGGGTTTTTAGAAAGATCCTTTAACCCCTGGGGTGTTGTATTGCGTTGCAGCATCTCGGTGTCTAAACTTTTGTATAAGAGTTTTCGAAAAATAGAGCATTCCCGTCGTGAAGGTACATTACGGTCTCAGCTTTGGTAACGGTTAAGTGTGATTCTGCTGTCCAGAATATTCAAGAAGTACGGGTTGACCTGGGTACTTTTTCGCATTAAACTTCTAGAATTATTTAGATGTTGACTGGATTACTAGAATTTTTCCGCCGTCTGATGTTTTCAGATATTTCTGTATGCAGATCTCGAAAAGTTTTGATGTCATTTACTGTTCTATTCATTACTAAAAGCTTTCGTAGTAAACCATAATAGTTAATCATATGAATCAAAGAGCCTGACTCAATGCTTTATACTTTGGTAGTCGATTCCAACAGATGCATCGAATAAGTTGAACCATGCATTGTTTTAGCATGCACAGACCTTCTTCCGGGTCAAATCCTCTGCTTTAAGCAGAATCAAAAACTGCTTTATAATTGTCTACAGATAGAGCAAAATGAATTCCCAATTGTGTTTCTGTATGCAGATCTCAAAAAGTTTTTTTTTTTAAACATTATCTTATTTTTATTGGTTTGTACAACCTAAGTTATAATACGTGGACATACACTTGTGGATTACTAGAAATAATTTTTTGTTAAACATTATCTTATTTTTATTGGTGTGTAGAATGCGGGAGCCAAGCCCGTCTCCCAAGCTCACGTGACCTCCCGTGGCGTCCGTTTTTTAACACCCCGCATGCGTGGGCGTTCCCCATACTGCCTCAGGCGCAAGTCAAATGCTGATACGCTTGGGGGTAAGAAATGGGGGGTGGTTGCCGTCATTTTTTAAAAATTTCGTTCCCACCTCGTTTCTACCTGCGTGGGCGGTTTCTGCCAACGGACATTTTCAGCAAGAATCTGGAAATGTTGGGAGTTAAACCCTTCTCCCACGATCACGTGACCTCCCGTGGCGTCCTTTTTTTAACATCCCGCCTGCGTGGTGCATGCTGATACGCATGGGGGTAAGAAATGAGGGTGAAAGCCGTCATTTTTTAAATTTCTTTTCTACCTGCGTGCTCGCCAACGGACATTTTCAGCAAGAATCTGGAAATGGGTCTCCCACGATCACGTGACCTCCCGTGGCGTCCGTTTTTTAACATCCCGTCTGCGTGGTGCGTGCTGATACGCATGGGGTGTCATCACAAGAAAAAATCAGAATCCACGGACATCCCGACGCCAGGAAAAGCATACGGGTGGCAGCCCTAGACCGACACGACCGTTACGCGCCTAAGGGGTCAAAGACCTCTCCAACACTTCCGGTAGAAAATTAACCCGTCCAGTACAAATGATAGGGTAGCCACCAGCACACACATGTGGGGGGTCGACACTTCCGGGTGGACCCCTTCCCAACGTGGGAAACCAAAAATTAAACCCTACCCAGCGTGGGAAGCCAAAAATTAAACCCCCCAACGATGACGTCACTACCGTGTGCAATGGAGATAATTTATTCACACAAGGACGCCACCGTGTGCAGTGGACCGTGGAGCTACTTCCGTAACCATGTGGCTTGCCCTACTACTACGGTATGGTTGGACCTCCGTAGCCCATGGCTGCTTGAGGATGATGATGATGAAATCTCAACGCTGACCCAGCTGAGACTCGAACCTCTGAACTACAGATTACGAGCCTGGCGCGCTACCGACTGAGCCACCCCCGCCCCTAAATCAACATATATAGGCATTGCAAAGAAAAATGGGAAGAAAACAATTATTTCAGGTAATTATTTCTAGTGTTTTTTTTTTGCTTACGGGACATTTTCCCACGACACTTAAATACAGGGGCGGGGATGGCTCAGTCGGTAGCGCGCCAGGCTCGTAATCTGTAGTTCCCAGGTTCGAGTCCCAGCTGGGTCAGCGTTGAGATTTATCTCCGCAAAATTCCCCGCCCTGCCCACGGTCAGTAGGGGATACCGATGGGCTTGGAAAGGCCGCCGTCCGTCGGATGGGACGTTAAGCCGTGGCCCCGTGTGCGGGAGAGCCATACCCTGTGCACGTTAAAGAACACGCTGGATGGCCTTGACGGGAGGCACCTTCTGTTACCCAACAGCTGTTCCAGTGGGTTCCGTCCTCCAACCTTCTCTGAGCCTTCGGGGTCATTGTGACCTGACCATTTAGCCCATTGTGTGCAAAAAGTGCCGCTCAGAGGTAAAACAACCCAACGTTAAAGAACACGCTGGATGGCCTTGACGGGAGGCTACCATCTGTTTCCCAACAGCTGTTCCAGTGGGTTCCGTCCTCCAACCTTCTCTGAGCCTTCGGGGTCATTGTGACCTGGCCATTTAGCCCCATGGTGTGCAAAAAAGTGCCGCTCAGAGGTAAAACAACCCAATCCAACCCTCCTTATGTAGAAGAATTAGTAGTTTATCAGAAATTCAGTGGCTTGGTAAAATTTAGCACAAGTTTTAAAATTATGGAGTTCGCTTCTTCTTTGAGTAAAACAGCCAATTTTGTGAAGTGTTTAATAAAGAAGATTTTTTGAATTATAAAGGCATCAGGCAAAAATGTGAAATATTTCTTTATTCGTAATTTACCTTCAGTCTCATTACAATAAAATCTTTGTTTTTTGAGATGCTGAATTCTTCATTATACATTTTAGTCTAGTAATTTGGTAGGGCTCTGAATATGCTTATTATTTTTTAGTGAGCTTTTCGGTTATTATTATTTTCTTAGACAAAGAGGAAGGCTTGACTGAATTGACCCCCCTCCCTCATTTGCATTTAACCTTAGGTCAGCGTTTCGTTTGCTCTAGCTTCTACCAAACGATTAGTAGATGCAAAAAAAAAAAGACATAAAATTATCGCACACGAAATTTGCAAGTAGCGAAATAAATATAAAGATGATGCAAAAATAAATAAATAAAAGCAATTCACAAATGGTTAGTTGAAAAGTATATTGCTTTACCATTATCTCGATTCATGAATTTTTATGAATTCATGAATAGTTAACTTTTTCACCTAATAAATGATTCATGAGTTGCATGTTTAGGAAACATTTCCTGTACTCGTTTAATATTGAAACAAAAGTCAAATCACGAAAATTATGTAATAAAGATGCTGTAAAAACATAAAATTACAAAAAAATGCATAAAAGTAGCATATTTTTTTTAAAAAAAAAGTAATAAATAATTTTCATGATTTAAATATTTCATTTTGTAAGGGAACACTTGATATTACGATTCTTATTCTTGACGCTTTAATTTCAGTCCATTTTTTCAGCATTTTTTTTTAGAAAGAACTTATTAAAAATTGGAAAGTATAATTAAAATAGGCTGTTTTACATTTTTAATAATTTTTTTAAAAATTGATCACAAGGCAAAAAAAAATGCTTGTTGTAAATAATATAGGTAAATATCAGAAGCAAATTAGAAACAATATAAATTAAAGAAAAATAGAGAAAATTTGCATGAATTAGAATCAACAAAACAACAACAATAAAGAAACGGATTATTAATTTTAATAATTAAAGTATATTTCAAATCTATACTAAATAATTGGTAATTTGAAAAACAACGTTATTGGGAGAGTATTATTAATATAGACAGTTTTGTTAGTTTTTTGTGTGTTTTTTCTTTGGCTACGGTTGGTCTGTAGTTCTCTTGATCGAGATTGAAAAGTTTAAAAAAAATATTGAGCTAAATTAAAAGTTTTTAAAATAACATGACTAAAGTCAACTCTAATTGAAAAACGAAAACCATAAATTGAAACGAACGTAATTTGCAGAATTCGTTGCTCTAAAATTGTTTTGAATTGTTTTCTTATTAATGATGTGTAAATGTTTTCTTATTATTGAAATGTAAATGTTTTCTTATTATTGATGTGTAAATGTTTTCTTATTATTGATGTGTAAATGTTTTCTTATTATTGATGTGTAAATGTTTTCTTATTATTGATGTGTAAATGTTTTCTTATTATTGAAATGTAAATGTTTTCTTATTATTAATGTGTAAATGTTTTCTTATTATTGATGTGTAAATGTTTTCTTATTATTGATGTGTAAATGTTTTCTTATTATTGATGTGTAAATGTTTTCTTATTATTGAAATGTAAATGTTTTCTTATTATTAATGTGTAAATGTTTTCTTATTATTGATGTGTAAATGTTTTCTTATTATTGATGTGTAAATGTTTTCTTATTATTGAAATGTAAATGTTTTCTTATTATTGATGTGTAAATGTTTTCTTATTATTGAAATGTAAATGTTTTCTTATTATTAATGTGTAAATGTTTTCTTATTATTGATGTGTAAATGTTTTCTTATTATTGATGTGTAAATGTTTTCTTATTATTGATGTGTAAATGTTTTCTTATTATTGATGTGTAAATGTATTCTTATTAATGATATGTAAATGTTTTCCTATTATTGATGTGTAAATGTTTTCTTATTATTGATGTGTAAATGTTTTCTTATTATTGAAATGTAAATGTTTTCTTATTATTGATGTGTAAATGTTTTCTTATTATTGATGTGTAAATGTTTTCTTATTATTGATGTGTAAATGTTTTCTTATTATTGATGTGTAAATGTTTTCTTATTATTGATGTGTAAATGTTTTCTTATTATTGAAATGTAAATGTTTTCTTATTATTGATGTGTAAATGTTTTCTTATTAATGATATGTAAAAGTTTTCTTATTAATGATATGTAAAAGTTTTCTTATTATTGAAATGTAAATGTTTTCTTATTATTGATGTGTAAATGTTTTCTTATTATTGATGTGTAAATGTATTCTTATTAATGATATGTAAACGTTTTCCTATTATTGATGTGTAAATGTTTTCTTATTATTGATGTGTAATTTTTTTTTTATTATTGATGTGTAAATGTTTTCCTATTTTTGATGTGTAAATGTTTTCTTATTATTGAAATGTAAATGTTTTCTTATTATTAATGTGTAAATGTTTTCTTATTATTGATGTGTAAATGTTTTCTTATTATTGATGAGTAAATGTTTTCTTATTATTGATGTGTAAATGTTTTCTTATTATTGAAATGTAAATGTTTTCTTATTATTGATGTGTAAATGTTTTCTTATTATTGATGTGTAAATGTTTTCTTATTATTGAAATGTAAATGTTTTCTTATTATTAATGTGTAAATGTTTTCTTATTATTGATGTGTAAATGTTTTCTTATTATTGATGTGTAAATGTTTTCTTATTATTGATGAGTAAATGTTTTCTTATTATTGATGTGTAAATGTTTTCTTATTATTGAAATGTAAATGTTTTCTTATTATTGATGTGTAAATGTTTTCTTATTATTGATGTGTAAATGTTTTCTTATTATTGAAATGTAAATGTTTTCTTATTATTAATGTGTAAATGTTTTCTTATTATTGATGTGTAAATGTTTTCTTATTATTAATGTGTAAATGTTTTCTTATTATTGATGTGTAAATGTTTTCTTATTATTGATGTGTAAATGTTTTCTTATTATTGAAATGTAAATGTTTTCTTATTATTGAAATGTAAATTTTTTTTATTATTGATGTGTAAATGTTTTCTTATTATTGAAATGTAAATGTTTTCTTATTATTAATGTGTAAATGTTTTCTTATTATTGATGTGTAAATTTTTTCTTACTATTGATGTGTAAATGTTTTCTTATTATTGATGTGTAAATGTTTTCTTATTATTGATGTGTAAATGTTTTCTTATTGTTGATGTGTAAATGTTTTCTTATTATTGATGTGTAAATGTTTTCTTATTATTGAAATGTAAATGTTTTCTTATTATTGATGTGTAAATGTTTTCTTATTATTGATGTGTAAATGTTTTCCTATTTTTGATGTGTAAATGTTTTCTTATTATTGAAATGTAAATGTTTTCTTATTATTAATGTGTAAATTTTTTTTATTATTGATGTGTAAATGTTTTCTTATTATTAATGTGTAAATGTTTTCTTATTATTGATGTGTAAATGTTTTCTTATTATTGATGTGTAAATGTTTTCTTATTATTGATGTGTAAATGTTTTCTTATTATTGATGTGTAAATGTTTTCTTATTATTGATGTGTAAATGTTTTCTTATTATTGATGTGTAAATGGTTTCTTATTATTGATGTGTAAATGTTTTCTTATTAATGATATGTAAATGTTTTCCTATTATTGATGTGTAAACGTTTTCTTATTATTGATGTGTAAATGTTTTCTTATTAATGATATGTAAATGTTTTCCTATTATTGATGTGTAAACGTTTTCTTATTATTGATGTGTAAATTTTTTCTTATTATTGATGTGTAAATGTTTTCCTATTTTTGATGTGTAAATGTTTTCTTATTATTGAAATGTAAATGTTTTCTTATTATTAATGTGTAAATGTTTTCTTATTATCGATGTGTAAATTTTTTCTTATTATTGATGTGTAAATGTTCTCTTATTATTGATGTGTAAATGTTTTCTTATTAATGATATGTAAATGTTTTCCTATTATTGATGTGTAAATGTTTTCTTATTATTGATGTGTAAATGTTTTCTTATTAATGATATGTAAATGTTTTCCTATTATTGATGTGTAAATGTTTTCTTATTATTGATGTGTAAATGTTTTCTTATTATTGATGTGTAAATGTTTTCTTATTATTGATGTGTAAATGGTTTCTTATTATTGATGTGTAAATGTTTTCTTATTAATGATATGTAAATGTTTTCCTATTATTGATGTGTAAACGTTTTCTTATTATTGATGTGTAAATGTTTTCTTATTAATGATATGTAAATGTTTTCCTATTATTGATGTGTAAACGTTTTCTTATTATTGATGTGTAAACTTTTTCTTATTATTGATGTGTAAATGTTTTCCTATTTTTGATGTGTAAATGTTTTCTTATTATTGAAATGTAAATGTTTTCTTATTATTAATGTGTAAATGTTTTCTTATTATCGATGTGTAAATTTTTTCTTATTATTGATGTGTAAATGTTCTCTTATTATTGATGTGTAAATGTTTTCTTATTAATGATATGTAAATGTTTTCCTATTATTGATGTGTAAATGTTTTCTTATTATTGATGTGTAAATGTTTTCTTATTAATGATATGTAAATGTTTTCCTATTATTGATGTGTAAATGTTTTCTTATTATTGATGTGTAAATTTTTTTTATTATTGATGTGTAAATGTTTTCCTATTTTTGATGTGTAAATTTTTTCTTATTATTGAAATGTAAATGTTTTCTTATTATTGAAATGTAAATGTTTTCTTATTTTTGATGTGTAAATGTTTTCTTATTATTGATGTGTAAATGTTTTCTTATTATTGATGTGTAAATGTTTTCTTATTATTGATGTGTAAATGTTTTCTTATTAATGATATGTAAATGTTTTCTTATTATTGAAATGTAAATGTTTTCTAATTATTGATGTGTAAATTTTTTCTTATTATTGATGTGTAAATGTTTTCTTATTATTGATGTGTAAATGTTTTCTTATTAATGATATGTAAATGTTTTCCTATTATTGATGTGTAAATGTTTTCTTATTAATGATATGTAAATGTTTTCTTATTATTGAAAGGTAAATGTTTTCTAATTATTGATGTGTAAATGTTTTCTTATTAATAATATGTAAATGTTTTCTTATTATTGAAATGTAAATGTTTTCTAATTATTGATGTGTAAATTTTTTCTTATTATTGATGTGTAAATGTTTTCTTATTATTGATGTGTAAATGTTTTCTTATTAATGATATGTAAACGTTTTCCTATTATTGATGTGTAAATGTTTTCTTATTATTGATGTGTAAATTTTTTCTTATTACTGATGTGTAAATGTTTTCCTACTTTTGATGTGTAAATGTTTTCTTATTATTGAAATATAAATGTTTTCTTATTATTAATGTGTAAATGTTTTCTTATTATCGATGTGTAAATTTTTTCTTATTATTGATGTGTAAATGTTTTCTTATTAATGATATGTAAATGTTTTCTTATTATTGAAATGCAAATGTTTTCCTATTTTTGATGTGTAAATGTTTTCTTATTATTGATAAGCAAATGTTTTCTTATTTCTGATATGTAAATGTTTCCCAAGTTAAAAGCAAAACAAACTTAGTGAAGAGATACTAGGAAAAAATATTACTTAAAATATATTAAAAATATATAAAATATTAAAAAAAATATTCTTAAAGAGCAGTTAGAAAAAATTATCGACTTGAAAATTAAAACATATATTTCTAAATGAGCAATGAATTGGAAAAAAAATACTTTTTAAGGAATCAAGAAAAATATCTTTAATAAAAACCAAAATATATATATTTTAATTGAGTACTGTGAAGTACTCAGTTATCACATAAAAAAAATGATAAAAAATTGAAAAAAAGTGAGCCAGATTCAGTATTATTGTACAGTCGCTCAAAAAAGTATCCGAACATTCTGATTGATTACAAAATTCAGAAAAAAATATCTGGCAACGATTTTTTTTAGAAATTAGTGATCTGGCAACCTTCATGTCACGTGACACGAAGGTTGCCAGATCACTAATTTCTAAAAATATCGTTGCCAGATATTTTTTTCTGAATTCTGTAATCAACCAGAGTGTTCGGACACTTTTTTGAGTGACTATATTATAATAGGCGTAATTCGGGGAGGCGGACACGTCTGACATCATTTGTTGCAGAAATTGTCAGTTCTTTCTGGTTCACGAGACTACTTGAACGATCGGTCCCATTCCTCGAAAATGTCCGAAATTTATGTGGGCGCTTCTATTGCCTACTTTGTGAATGAAGTTATCTTCAAACTTAGATTAGATTGGATTGTTTTACCTCTGAGCGGCACTTTTTTCCACACCATGGGCTAAATGGCCAGGCCACAAGGACCCCGAAGGCTCAGAGAAGGTTGGGGGAGGGGACCCACTGGAACAGCTGTTGGGAGACAGATGGTAGCCTCCCGTCAAGGCCATCCAGCGTGTTCTTTAACGTTGGGTTGTTTTACCTCTGAGCTGCACTTTTTTGCACACCATGGGCTAAATGGCCAGGTCACATGGACCCCGAAGGCTCAGAGAAGGTTGGGGGAGGGGACGCACTGGAACAGCTGTTGGGAGACAGATGGTAGCCTCCCGTCAAGGCCATCCAGCGTGTTCTTTAACGTTGGGTTGTTTTACCTCTGAGCGGCACTTTTTTGCACACCATGGGCTAAATGGCCAGGTCACATGGACCCCAAAAGGCTCAGAGAAGGTTGGGGGAGGGGACCCACTGGAACAGCTGTTGGGAGACAGATGGTAGCCTCCCGTCAAGGCCATCCAGCGTGTTCTTTAACGTGCGCAGGGTATGGCTCTCTCGCAAAAGGGGCCACGGCTTAACGTCCCATCCGACGGACGGCGGCCTTTCCAAGCCCATCGGTGTCCCCTACTGACCGTGGGCAGGGTGGGGAATTTTGCGGAGATAAATCTCAACGCTGACCCAGCTGGGACTCGAACCTGGGAACTACAGATTACGAACCTGGCGCGCTACCGACTGAGCCACCCCCGCCCCAATTAGTTACTGTAGAGAGCGTTATTTTATGCAAACGTTTGTATAGTCAGCAGACGAAGAGGATTTAATTTGCATTCATTTTTCACTTTGATATTTGATGAATGTCAAAACTTATTAGTCATTAATTAGCCTATTGGTATTTCAAGTAACTAATATTTAATGTTTCACGTTAGGTATGTACAGTCGCTCAAAAAAAATATCCGAACACTATAGTTGATTACAGAATTCAGAAAAAATATCTGGCAACGACTTTTTTTAGAAATTAGTGATCTGGAAACTTTCGTGTCATGTGATTACAGAATTCAGGAAAAATATCTGGAGCGTGTACAGCAACTGTACACGCTCCAGTTACCGTTCAGAGCAAACTGGAGCGTGTGCAGTTACTGCACACGCTCCAGTTTGCTGTGAACGGTAACTGCACACGCTCAATATTTCCGTGAGTGAGCCCACACGATCCAGGTCTTTGTGAGCTCACACGATCCAATGTGCTGTGAACATTAACCGCAACCGCTCCAGTTTGCTGTGAACGGTAACTGCACACGCTCAATATTCATTGCATTATATATTCATATGCATTATATATATTAAAAAATATCCGAACACTATGGTTGATTACAGAATTCAGAAAGAACATCTGGCAACGATCTTTTCAGAAATCAGTGATCTGGCAACCTTCGTGTCACGTGAACGCAAAGGTTGCCAGATCACCGATTTCTGAAAAAATCGTTGCCAGATATTTTTTCTGAATTCTGTAATCAACCATAGTGTTCGGATATTTTTTTGAGCGACTGTAAATTAATTGCGCCAGTTATTAAGTCAGTTAATTTACACTCTGTTTCGAATTCACAGACGGTTTTTGTCAAGTTGAAGTATTGTTTAAAAAACTGTGGGAATATTTTTCTTTCTTGCCTGTAATAAATATAATAGGAATATGATAAATATGAAACTCTTGAATTATATATGAAATGTTTTGTCTAAGTATAATATTGGAAAAATTTTTATATCAGTATTGCTAGAAATGGCGAACATAAAATTTTGAATTGCTGTCTGATATATATACCCCTGTATCTAGATGCATTTTTAACAAAAAAAAATTAATGTTTGTATATTATGTTACTAACACTGTATAATTAATGTTAGTATATCTGGATAAATAAATAAAAAAACCCTCAAGCAGCTGCTTGCCACAGAGATCTGACAGGAGCCTATCAGTTTATATGCGATAGTAGAAGGTCTGAGAGGATGGCAGGACCTCAGCAGAAAACAACACGAACATCCATGCCTTAACCCGGGGCTCGAACCCAAGTCCCGTAGATCAGTAGCCAAGCGCGCTAACCACTCGGCCACGGGACGAGGATAATAAAAGATAAATTGATTAGGTTGGGTTGTTTACCTCTGAGCGGCACTTTTTTGCACATTACGGGCTAAATGGCCAGGTCACATGTACCCCGAAGGCTCAGAGAAGGTTGGGGCAGGGGACCCACTGGAACAGCTGTTGGGAGACAGATGGTAGCCTCCCGTCAAGGCCATCCAGCGTGTTCTTTAACGTGCACAGGGTATGGCTCTCCCGCACACGGGGCAACGGCTTAACGTCCCATCCGACGGACGGCGGCCTTTCCAAGCCCATCGGTGTCCCCTACTGACCGTGGGCAGGGGAATTTTGCGGAGATAAATCTCAACGCTGACAAAGCTGGGACTCGAACCTGGGAACTACAGATTACGAGCCTGGCGCGCTACCGACTAAGCCACCCCCGCACCTAAATTGATTAGGAATTGTATGTTTGATCACAAATAATATATATTTATCCTTCTTTCCTACAATAAGTGAAATATAAGAATGATAAACATACTGAATTGTAAGCGTGTTACAGTAATAATATTCAAAATTAGGGACCTGGGTTCGAGCCCCGGGAAAGGCATGGATGTGTGTGTGTTGTTTCTCTGCCCAGGTCTTGCCATCCTCTCAGAAAGTGACTTCTACTATGGCATATAAACTGATAGTCTCCTGTCAGACCTCTGTGGCAAGCAGCTGCTTGAGGGGGTATTTATTTTATTTTTTATTTTATATCAACACTGCCAGAAGTGATAAACCTGTCATTGGCAGAAGATTTTTCTCAATTCCTTAAATACCCCTTTCTGATAAATTTTACCATTTTTTAGCTGTATTTCTTTTGAAAAAAATATATAAATCGATTTCAAATACTATAATTATTCGGATTTCAAATATATTTTACGTTCTAAAAATATATTTTATATTCTTGCGTTTAATAAATGCAACAGAGAATGATAACGGTTAGATTTTATATGTGTTACCAAAAAAAAATTCTAAATTAAATTCTTATAACAACTCTGCCAAATGTGAAAAACCTAACCAAGGGCAGAAAATATTCTGAATTCCTTAGATTTCAATCCGATAAATTTTACGATATTTAGATATACATATATTTAAGAAAAAAAAAAAAGAAGATATAAATCGATTAAGAATGCTATAATTGATCACAAACTTATCTGCATTATTTGAGACAGTTTTCCAACTTAAATGGATGCATTTTTTTCACTTTTTTGAGTATACTAAACGATGTTAAAAAATCAATGATCTGCCACAGCATTGCCGTTACCCGGAAACTCATGCCTTCGATAACTCAGGTATCAGAGAACCGCTGAAACTTTGCCAAGTGATCAATCACGGAGCTGTAAAAACGGTTTCCTCAGATCTTACGTCTCTTATATTGCGTCCGAAATCGTTCTATCTTTTATGTCACACGCGCAAGATGACAAAGGAACACCGCCCAGAGACGCCACCAAAATCAGATGGAAGTCTCGGGTTATTTCATTTTCTTGTTCGCCCCCCCCCCCCCCCTCGTCCTTTTTTTTTTTTTTTCTAGAATTCTCCCTCACCCTTGAAATGCACATTTCACTTTATGATCGCTTTAATTAGAATAAATTCGAGACTTGGAAGTCTTGATGCGTGTCACTCCGAAAGAGAGACTACAGTTATTGAAACAAGTCGCATAAAAGATGCGGAAGAGAGTCTCTGGAAAATTCTATTCGCTCCCGAGAAAGACGGAAATGACGTGTGTGGATATTTGAATGAGTTCTTCTTCGGAAATTCGGTTTCTGTCTGTATTAATTCACTTCGATGTTATTTTTTTTAATTTTATTTTTGTTAAATGAGACTGAGTTTGAAACCGAACTAAACTGGTTTTGGAATTTGGAAGTTGGAAATATTTTATTTTGAAAATAAAAGACATTGATTGCTGATATGGCTATAAGTCAGAGGTTCCCAAACTCATTTGTCCTACCGCATCCTTTTCAGAAAAAAAATTACTCAGCGCCCCCCTGAAAATCTACTTTCTTTAAGCGAACAAACAGAAAGTTGTAGTGACAAATTTGCGTTCTTTTATGTATCTCTATTTCTACCTACGTCCTACAACATAGTTAAGAAAGATGTTGTTGTAAATAAGACACCTTGAAGCTTGAAATTATAAAATTATTTATTAAAATCAACCTTAGTAACATTCGACTTTATGTTACACAACAGATAAAACATATACGAACAGTTTTTCAAAATTTTCTTATCTTCCCTTCTTTATGCTTCCACCGCCTCCAAATTGCACCCTGGGGCGGAGGTGGCTCAGTCGGTAGCGCGCCAGGCTCGTAATCTGTAGTTCCCAGATTCGAGTCCCAGCTGGGTCAGCGTTGAGATTTATCTCCGCAAAATTCCCCGCCCTGCCCACGGTCAGTAGGGGACACCGATGGGCTTGGAAATGGGATCGTCCGTCGGATGGGACGTTAAGCCGTGGTCCCGTGTGTGGGAGAGCCATACCATGTGCACGTTAAAGAACACGCTGGATGGCCTTGACGGGAGGCTACCATCTGTCTCCCAACAGCTGTTCCAGTGGGTCCCCTCCCCAAACCTTCTCTGAGCCTTCGGGGTCCATGTGACCTGGCCATTTAGCCCATGGTGTGCAAAAAAGTGCCACTCAGAGGTAAAACAACCCAACGTTAAAGAACACGCTGGATGGCCTTGACGGGAGGCTACCATCTGACTCCCAACAGCTGTTCCAGTGGGTCCCCTCCCAAACCTTCTCTGAGCCTTCGGGGTCCATGTGACCTGGCCATTTAGCCCATGGTGTGCAAAAAAGTGGCGCTCAGAGGTAAAACAACCCAACGTTAAAGAACACGCTGGATGGCCTTGACGGGAGGCCACCATCTGTCTCCCAACAGCTGTTCCAGTGGGTCCCCTCCCCAAACCTTCTCTGAGCCTTCGGGATCCATGTGACCTGGCCATTTAGCCCATGGTGTGCAAAAAAGTGCCACTCAGAGGTAAAACAACCCAACGTTAAAGAACACGCTGGATAGCTTTGACGGGAGGCTACCATCTGTCTCCCAACATCTGTTCCAGTGGGTCCCCTCCCCCAACCTTCTCTGAGCCTTCGGGGTCCATGTGACCTGGCCATTTAGCCCATGGTGTGCAAAAAAGTGCCGCTCAGAGGTAAAACAACCCAACCCAACCCAATTGCACCCGAGGCTACCGCCGATCCCCAGGGGGTGGTATCGCCCACTTTGGGAAACATTGCTGTAAGTACTTTCGTATAAATACCAACTTTACAGAGCCACAGTGTAAAAAAAAAATCTAGTCAATATAATCAATTATATAATCATCAAACAATACCTTATCAAAATATGAAAAGAATTTCCATATTATGTCAATGGGAATTTGATTTCGATGCTCTGTAACTTCTAGAATATGAATTTAATGGAAAAATGTGACTGAAGATAAATTAAAGATCGCTGATCTAAGGGACCTGGGTTCGAGCCCCGGGTTTTAGGCTATGGATGTGTGTGTCGTTTTTCTGCTGAGGTCCTGCCATCCTCTCGGATCTCCTACTGTGGCATATAAACTGACAGGCTCCTGTCAGACCTCTGTGGCAAGCAGCTGCTTGAGGGGGTATTTATTTATTTATTATTTTTTTTAATCAAATCTACTTAAATCTCGATTTTCAGGAATATTAATTCAGTATTTAAGAACTTACGAAAGCTAGAATATTTTTAAAAAATCCTGTTTTATAAAACCATTCAGAATTATTCAATATTGAAATATTCATTACACAAACTTCTAAAATGTGTATTTATTTTATGAAATGGTTTCAAACAATACGTATTATTTAAGTTTTGAATTATTTTCTAAAGAAAATTCTTGTGACTTAAGGTTGTTGGGTTGTTTTACCTCTGAGTGGCACTTTTTTTGCACACAATAGTCTAAATGGCCAGGTCACAAGGACACTCAGAGAAGCTTGGGGGAGGAGACCCACTGGAATAGTTGTTGCGAAACAGATGGTAGCCTCCCGTCAAGGCCATCCAGCGTGTTCTTTAACGTGCTGTTCTCGTCAGTAGGAGACACCGATGGACTTGAAAAAGCCGCCGTCCGTCGGATGGGACGTAAATCAGGCTCCGTGTGTGGCAGAGCCATACCCTGTGCACGTTAAAGAACACGCTAAATGTCCTTGACGGGAGGCTACCATCTGTCTCTTAACAGCTGTCCAGTGGGTCCCCTCCCCCAACCTTCTCTTAGCCCTTGGGTCCTTGTGACCTGGCCATTAAGCCCATTTTTACGCAAAGCGAAGTGCAGCTCAGAGTTAAAACAATCCAAAAGAATATTCCCAGGTTCGAGTCCCAGTTGGGTCAGCGTTGAGATTTATCTCCGCAAAACTTCCCGCCCAGCCCAGAGTCGGTAGGGGACAACGATGGGCTTGGAAAGGTCGCCGTCCGTCGGATGGGACGTTAAGCCGTGACCCCTTGTGTGAGAGAGAGCCATACCCTGTGCACGTTAAAGAACACGCTGGATGGCCTTGACGGGAGGCTACCATCTGTCTCCCAACAGCTGTTCCAGTGGGTTCCCTCCCCCAACCTTCTCTGAACCTTCGGGGTCCTTGTGACCTGGCCATTTAGCCCATGGTGTGCAAAAAAAGTGCCGCTCAGAGGTAAAACAATCCAACGTTAAAGAACACGCTGAATGGCCTTGACGGGAGGCTACCATCTGTCTCCCAACAGCTGTTCCAGTGGGTTCCCTCCCCCAACCTTCTCTGAACCTTCGGGGTCCTTGTGACCTGGCCATTTAGCCCATGGTGTGCAAAAAAGTGCCTCTCAGAGGTAAAACAATCCAGCGTTAAAGAACACACTGGATGGTCTTGACGGGAGGCTACCATCTGTCTCCCAATAGATGTTCTAGTGGGTCCCCTCCCCCAACCTTCTCTGAGCCTTCGGGGTCCTTGTGACCTGGCTATTTAGCCCATGGTGTACAAAAAAGTACCACGTTATAAAACATGCTGGATGGCCTTGACGGGAGGCTACCATCTGTTTTCCAACAACTATTCCAGTGGGTCTCCTCCCTCAACCTTCTCTGAGCGTTCGGGGTCCTTGTCATCTGGCCATTTAGCCCATGGTGGGCAAAAAAAAATGGCGTTCAGAGGTAAAACAACCCAAATAGTTCTGTAGTAGGGCATTGTATAATTAATGTCAGTATATCTGGATAACAAAATAAAAGACATTTGGAAAGTTTCCAAATCTTTGATCTAGTAAAATCATAAACCTTCGTTTCATTAGGCTTAAAACTCTATGAGAATAACTTCTCATTACAAAAATAATAATAACCAACGCAATTACTAACATGTTGCCACTGTCGAACGCTACGTGCAAGAACAACGTGCAAGTAGTAACATTTATTATTAAGGTTTATTAGGCGCATTTTTTTCGGCAAAAGAACAGATTTTTTTTTACAGGTAACTTTTACTTTTCTATTGTTGTAGCAAGGGCGCAACCTTTTCGTGTCTTCCGCGATTTAAACAACTATCATGAATGGCGACAAAAAAAAGCAAGGAATTTTCTGAAACACGCAACAGTGCGTGCTTTTACATCCTGCCCACCACTGTCAACATTTTGGGAAGGAAGGAGGATGGAAAGTGATGTTCCAGGTGGATATATCACATAGGACTGACTTCAATAAACGCGTTGTTTGAACGCTATTGGTACTGTGGCAGAAATAGTTTGGGAAATCTATTTGTAAAAACTGTCGATACAGGATACTTTGTGGCCTTATTGTGTTTTATTTCGGCACTAAATCTTCGAGATGTCTAGATTGTTCAGAACTTTTCTTTTGGTTCGGTTTTGTGGTTTTGCCTCTGAGCGGCACTTTTTTTCACACCATGGGCTAAATAGCCAGGTCACAAGGATCCCAAAGGCTCAGAGAAGGTTGGGGGAGGAGACCCACTGGAACAGCTGTTGGGAGACAGATGGTAGGCTCCCGTCAAGGCCATCCAGCGTGTTCTGTAACGTTGGGTTGTTTTGCCTCTGAGCGGCACTTTTTTTCACACCATGGGCTAAATAGCCAGGTCACAAGGATCCCAAAGGCTCAGAGAAGGTTGGGGGAGGAGACCCACTGGAACAGCTGTTGAGAGATAGATGGTAGCCTCCCGTCAAGGCCATCCAGCGTGTTCTGTAACGTTGGGTTGTTTTGCCTCTGAGCGGCACTTTTTTTCACACCATGGGCTAAATAGCCAGGTCACAAGGATCCCAAAGGCTCAGAGAAGGTTGGGGGAGGAGACCCACTGGAACAGCTGTTGAGAGATAGATGGTAGCCTCCCGTCAAGGCCATCCAGCGTGTTCTGTAACGTTGGTTTGTTTTGCCTCTGAGCGGCACTTTTTTGCACACCATGGGCTAAATAGCCAGGTCACAAGGATCCCAAAGGCTCAGAGAAGGTTGGGGGAGGAGACCCACTGGAACAGCTGTTGGGAGACAGATGGTAGCCTCCCTTCAAGGCCATCCAGCGTGTTCTTTAACGATGGGTTGTTTTATCTGTGAGCGGCACTTTTTTTGCACACCATGGGCTAAATAGCCAGGTCACAAGGATCCCAAAGGCTCAGAGAAGGTTGGGGGAGGAGACCCACTGGAACAGCTGTTGGGAGACAGATGGTAGCCTCTCGTCAAGGCCATCCAGCGTGTTCTTTAACGTTGGGTTGTTTTACCTCTGATCCCAATAAAGTTGTACAAATAATCCCTAAAAGTAGTCCGGACCCCCCCCCCCCCCCTAAAAAGTACAAAAGAAATCTTAAAGAAATACTAAAAATTCCCTAAATTTGTCTGAAAAAATACCTGAAAAGTGTCAAAAAATCGTAAAGAAGTACTAAAATATTCTCTTAAAGTAGTCGGAAAAAGCACTATAATACCACAAAAAACCTAATACTCAAAAATTCCCTAAAGTAGTCCGAAAAAAATCTCTAAAGAAGCATAAAAAAAACTTTAAAATGTCCCAAAAGATCCCTAAAGAATCCTAAAATATCATAAAAAAAAATTCTCAAAAATTCCCCAAATATCATAAAGTTTTCACAAAATTCCAAAAAAGTCCCCCGAAAAGAGAAACTCAAAAAGTCCTAAAAAAAATCACAACAGTCTACTAAAAAAAAGTTCTTTCACAAACTTGTAACTTTGACGAAGAGTTCTCTGTCTGGAAAATTTGTTCATTGTATAAATTTGCACCTCAAATTTTTTTCAGTGTTCTGACGAAAAGCGTGAAAAAATCTGTTAAAATATCCCCATAATGACCCCCGCGCTGCACCCTGTGTTGATGTGTCGTGGTCTTCGGCAAAGTTGTTTTTATTAATGGCGAATTAAAGAAGAAAAGTGTTCCTTTTCCAGAGAGCAAACTAACACATCAACCACTCGAAGACCAACAGAATAATGGCGGGAGCATTATGGGATTGTTATTCCTGTGCGGAACCTTGAACAATGTCGTCGGAAGTCGTTAGAGGGGTAGACGGAAATCTTCCAAGCATCCATCACTGCTAATGTAAGGCGGACGGAGAGTTGCTGTTGTTGCACATTCGGCCGTTTACTGGTGGCACGTGATGAATGACGCGGGACACTGTTAATGCTTGGGGCGGTTCATAGTTGTTGGATATTAAAGCATGCTTTGCCTTTGAGATGTTCCTTGGGTACACTTTAACATTGACATCACATTGGTGATGGTGCTTTGGCCGCCGTTCCTGACATCAATGGGTTCAGCAGAAACGCTGCTTTGCCAGTAAGGTACGGTCTTTGGTGATGGAGATCCAATTGCTATGCAACAGATGCGGCAGAGTTGTTAATAAGTGATGAACTTTTGTGTTTCATTTCTCTTTGGAGGATGGTCTAGAATGTTTTATTTGTGAATGATATTCGGAAAGTATTCTGAGATTCATTTCTAGACTAACGAAATTTAGTTCTTTATCGTGATTTTTAGTTGTTTTACGTCTGAGCAACACTCTTTTTTGCACACAAATGGGCTAAATGGCCAGGTCATAAGGACCCCAAGGGATTAGAGAAGGTTGGGGGAGGGGACCCACTGAAACAGCTGTTGCGAGACCAATGGTAGCTTCCCGTCAAGGCCATCCAGCGTGTTCTTTAACGTTGGGTTGTTTTACCTCTGAGCGGCACTTTTTTGCACACCATGGGCTAAATGGTCACGTCACACGGACCCCGAAGGCTCAGAGAATGTTGGGGGAGGGGACCCACTGGAACAGCTGTTGCGAGACCAATGGTAGCTTCCCGTCAAGGCCATCCAGCGTGTTCTTTAACGTTGGGTTGTTTTACCTCTGAGCGGCACTTTTTTGCACATAAATGGGCTAAATGGTCAGGTCACAAGGACCCCGAAGTCTCAGAGAAGTTTGGGGGAGGAGACCCATTGGAACAGCTGTTGCGAGACAGATGGTAGCCTCCCGTCAAGGTCATCCAGCGTGTTCTTTAACGTGCACAGGGTTGGGTTGGGTTGTTTTTTAATTCTGAGCGGCACTTTTTTTCACACAATGGGCTAAATGGCCAGGTCACAAGGACCCCGAAGGCTCAGAGAAGGTTGGGGGAGGAGACCCACTGGAACAGCTGTTGGGAGACAGATGGTAGCCTCCCGTCAAGGCCATTAAGCGTGTTCTTTAACGTGCACAGGGTAAGGCTCTCCCACACAGGGGCGGGGGTGGCTCAGTCGGTAGCGCGCCAGGCTCGTAATCTGCAGTTCCCAGGTTCGAGTCCCAGCTGGGTCAGCGTTGAGATTTATCTCCGCAAAATTCCCCGCCCTGCCCACGGTCAGTAAGGGACACCGATAGTCTTGGAAAGGCCGCCGTCCGTCGGATGGGACGTTAAGCCGTGGCCCCGTGTGTGGGAGAGCCATACCCTGTGCACGTTAAAGAACACGCTGAATGGCCTTGACGGGAGGCTACCATCTGTCTCCCAACAGCTGTTCCAGTGGATCCCCTCCCCCCACTTTCTCTGAGCCTTCGGGGTCCATGTGACCTGGCCATTTAGCCCATGGTGTGCAAAAAATGCCGCTCAGAGGTAAAGCAACCCAACACGCTGGATTGCCTTGACGGGAGGCTACCATCTGTCTCCCAACAGCTGTTCCAGTGGGTCCCCTCCCCCAACCTTCTCTGAGCCTTCGGGGTCCATGTGACCTGGCCATTTAGCCCATGGTGTGCAAAAAAGTGCCGCTCAGAAGTGAAACAACCCAACCCAACCTGAACTATAAATTATAATGTTAATCATTCCACGAAAAATCACTGCATTGCAATAGCTAGAGGAGAAACTAACGTTACCTGTAAAGATATTTTTCAAACTCTTCCGTCTCCAAAACCTTTCGCAATTAATTTCGCTGCGAAATAGTCACTGACGTATTCTTCCGCTGTGGGAATAAAGGCCAGGTGAAATATTAAAGCCATTTTGATTAAAGCTACCTACAATTACGACACTAACTGTTTTCTTAACTAACGAAAAGCCAGAATCTTACTGCAAACTTTTAAGATACTCTACTGTTGTTGTAACGCCTGGTGAGTGCTCACGAAACCGAAGGAAAAAAAAACGTTTAGATTTAAATCTCGCCTTGTAAGAGGTCTCTCTTAATAAAAGTTGAGATCTAGAACGCACTCGTTTTACCATGGCTGCAGGAACAGGGTTTCAGCAGCGCCTGCAGGTTGACTGCAGCTATGATCGATCTACTATGCCAGGAGCTTGGCGACTGACTTCCAGAAGGAGTAACTTTCTTCATAATCTCGGGACGCGGAACTCACTGAAGTGGTAGAGTGATCCTGGAACGTGGACAAGTTATCCACGTTACCGAAGGCACGGTGAACGAACATCGGATAATTGCCTTGTTTACACGGATGTCGGCCTTTTGTTGTGAGCGTTGATGTCAAGTGAAGAGAATATCTGGAACTGTTTCGTCTGAAAGAAAACTGGGTGACGAATGGAGATGAATGGGTTGGAAGTTGACATCTTGGAATATTAGGATTGTGGAACTTACAGAAATCTCTTCCTTTGCGATTTTTTTGTTGGAGGATAATACATGTTCTGTTACTACTAGTTACGATCTGAGTTATGTTGTTGTATCTTTAAAACACTTTTTTGCCAACAATGGGCTAAATGACCAGGTCATAAGGACCCCAAGGGTTCAAAGAATATTGGGTGGGGACCCACTGGATGGTTGCTAGGAGATAGATGGTAGCCTCTCGTTAAGTCCTCGGGGTGGCTCAGTCGGTAGTGTGCCAGGCTCGTAATCTGTAGTTCCCAGGTTCGAGTCCCAGGTGGGTCAGCGTTGATATTTATCTCCGCAAAATTCCCCGCCCTGCCCACGGTCAGTAGGGGACACCGATGGGCTTGGAAAGGCCGCCGTCCGTCGGATGGAACGTTAAGCCGTGGCCCCGTGTGCGGGAGAGTCATACCCTGTTCACGTTAAAGAACACGCTGGATGGCCTTGACGGGAGGCTACCATCTGTCTCCCAACAGCTGTTCCAGTGGGTCCCCTCCCCGAACCTTCTCTGAGCCTTCGGGGTCCATGTGACCTGGCCATTTAGCCCATGGTGTGCAATAAAATGTCGCTCAGAGGTAAAACAACCCAACGTTAAAGAACACGCTGGATGGCCTTGACAGGAGGCTACCATCTGTCTCCCAACAGCTGTTGCAGTGGGTTCCCTCCCCTAACCTTCTCTGAACCTTAGGTCCTTGTGACCTGGTCATTTAGCCCATGGTGTGCAAAAAAAGTGTCGTTCAGAGGTAAAACAACCCATCAAGTCCATCCAGTGTGTTCTTTAACGCGCACAATACTCGTAAAACCAAATTGCAGTGAGTGAAAATCAGAAATTATAGATTAAAGCCGTCACGTGGCCGAGTGGTTAGCACGCTTGGCTACTGTTCTAAGGGACCTGGGTTCGAGCCCCGGATTAGGCATGGATGTGTGTGTAGTTTTTCTGCTGAGGTCCTGCCATCCTCTCAGATCTTCTACTGTGGCATATAAACTGACAGGCTCCTGTCAGACCTCTGTGGCAAGCAGCTGCTTGAGGGGGTATTTATTTTTTTTATTTTTATAGATTAAAAGTGAGAACTGGTGTTGTTTGACTAGTGAGAAATACAGAAAAACAGCACGGTTAAAATAAATTTATTCGGACGTTATTTCTCAGAAAGAATTTAGCTATTTAAATTGTAAGCGTTCTACGCAACAGTTTGAGGATATAGCAGAAAAGAACTACACAAAATTTAAATGTTCAGATTTAGTAGAATTAGAAACCGCTTCGTACCCTTAGTTACATATGAATTAAGTTGGGTTGTTGGGTTGTTTTACCTCTGAGCGGCACTTTTTTGCACACAATGGGCTAAATGGCCAGGTCACATGGACTCCGAAGGCTCAGAGAAGATTGCGGGAGGGGACCCACTGGAATAGCTATTGGGAGACAGATGGTAGCCTCCCGTCAAGGCCATCCAGCGTGTTCTTTAACGTTGGGTTGTTTTACCTCCGAGCGGGATTTTTTTGCACACCAAGGGCTAAATGGCCAGGTCACAAGGACCCCAAATGCTCAGAGAAGGTTGGGGGAGGGGACCCACTGGAACAGCTGTTGGGAGACAGATGGTAGCCTCCCGTCAAGGCCATCCAGCGTGTTCTTTAACGTTGGGTTGTTTTACCTCTGAGCGGCACTTTTTTGCACACCATGGGCTAAATGGCCAGGTCACATGGACCCCGAAGGCTCAGAGAAGGTTTGGGGAGGGGACCCACTGGAACAGCTGTTGGGAGACAGATGGTAGCCTCCCGTCAAGGCCATCGAGCGTGTTCTTTAACGTGCACAGGGTATGGCTCTCCCATACACGTGGTCACGGCTTAACGTCCCATCCGACGGACGGCGGCCTTTCCAAGCCCATCGGTGTCCTCTACTGACCGTGGGCAGGGCGAGAAATTTTGCGGAGATAAATCTCAACGCTGACCCAGCTGGGACTCGAACCTGGGAACTACAGATTACGAGCCTGGCACGCTACCGACTGAGCCACTCCTCATATGGATTAAGAAAAAGAGATAGTGTCTACTTCTGAACGAGAGCCGAAATTGGATCCTGAATCCCAACTATTTATTGTTACAGCTGAGCATTGATCAGATTGCTTCATTGTTGTATCTGAAACAGAAAACCCCTTTTTTAATATTACAGCTGAAACATGTTACGTACTTTTTCGGTGTTACAGCTGGATCCCGATTCCAGCTGTTTCAGCAGTAAACCAAAACCTGGATTCCAGTGCATTTATAGTGAAATAATTATATTATAAACATTTCATGATTAATTTGATCCTGTTCCTTAGAATGCCACAATCTTTTACCTTAAAACAAACTTTAAAGTTTCGTATTTTAGGGGTAAACTTTTTTTTTACCTTTTTTTAAACAATCTATCTAAAAAATTTCGTTTTTAAAGGTTTGTGTTATTTTACCTCTGAGCGGCATTTTTTTGCACACCATGGGCTAAATGGCCAGGTCACAAGGACCCCGAAGGCTCAGAGCAGGTTGGGGGAGGGGACCCACTGGAACAGCTGTTGGGAGACAGATGGTAGCCTCCCGTCAAGGCTATCCAGCTTGTTCTTTAACGTTGGGTTGTTTTACCTCTGAGCGGCACTTTTTTTGCACACCATGGGCTAAATGGCCAGGTCATAAGGACCCCGAAGGCTCAGAGCAGTTTGGGGGAGGGGACCCACTGGAACAGCTGTTGGGAGACAGATGGTAGCGTCCCGTCAAGGCCATCCAGTGTGTTCTTTAACGTGCACAGGGTATGGCTCTCCCGCACACGGCTTAACGTTCGGGAGTCGGGGCCACGGCTTAACGTTCCATCCGACGGACGGCGGCCTTTCTAAGCTCATCGGTGTCCCCTATTGACCGTGGGCAGGGCGGGGAATTTTGAAGAGATAAATCTCAAAGCTTACCCAGCTGGGACTCGAACCAGGGAAATGCAGATTACGAGCCTGGTGCGCTACCGACTGAGCCACCTCCGCTCCTCATTTCTAAAGGAATAGCTTTGTAAAATCATTAGTTTAAATAATATATGACCATATTGGTTACGAAATGACCAAAGCCATCTCTTCTCTGTTTCATTTCCAAGAATTTTATCTGTTTAAACAACTTTTTTGTTTGAGCTGCTGATTATATCAATATTGCCGCGTCTGATTTACATTCCATAGTTCGATAAAAAAAAAATTCTTTGTCTTTTGATCCATTTTCATGAATAATGAAAGGCAGCACTCTAAACAGAACGGCAGGCAAATGTCTCTAAACAGAACGGCAGGCAAATGTCTCTAAACAGAAGTATTGCCATTTCGTCTTTATGTAAATGACACTAGAAATTTCTTACGGTGCATAATGATTGTGTGGAAGATGCTGACATTTCGGAATCTTGGAGGTGGTTTTACTGTTAGGCAAAATGGATCATAATAGGTTAACTGAGGATGCGGAGAGCACAGATAACAATGTTTCTCGAATGACAAAAGTAATATCTCGACTCAAGATTACAAAGTGATATCGTAGCGAAGAAAATGCTTGTTCGAATATTAGGAAAAGGATTCTGATGGTTTCTCAGATATATTTGTAACAGTAAGAGATTTAAGAGGAATGGAAATAAGATGTAGAATTCAATAACGGAAAATAAAATATTTATAGTTGGCTGCGGAAATTTAAATTGTCCGAATCAGTTTTGTTCTATATATAGTTTTTTTAAGTATAGGTAAAATGTGTAATGGTGAAACAAAATATTAGTTAATTTTCATGTTATGTCAATGGGTATATAAGTTTGAAGTTCTATAACTTCTAAAATATCGATTTGATGGGAAAATAAGACTGAAGATAAATTAAAGATCAGCTCCAAATCTATCTAATTCTAGGCGCGGGGTTGGCTCAGTCGGTAGCGCGCCAGGCTCGTAATCTGTAGTTCCCAAGTCCCAGCTGGGTCAGCGTTGAGACTTATCTCCTTAAAACCCCACGGTCAGTAGGGCACATTGATGGGTTTGGAAAGGCCGCCGTCCGTCGGATGGGACGTTAAGCCGTGACCCCGTGTGCGGGAGAGACATACCCTGTGCACGTTAAAGAACACGCTGGATGGTCTTGACGGGGGGCTATCATCTGTCTCCCAACAGCTGTTCCAGTGGGTCCCCTCCCCAAACTTCTCGGAGTGTTTGTGACGGCCATTTAGCCCATTGTTTTGAAAAAAGTACCACTCAGAGATAAAACAACCCTACTACCTCTGATTAAAACAACTATTTTACCTTTTCTGACAAAATATAATAATAACACCAAAAATAATGCATAACCAAGCATTGCATTCCAAGAAGAAGAACTCAGAAAAGCATTTTAAGAGTTTATTCAAAAAGAAATTCAGGAAGTAGGAGATATTTGAATCTTTAATCTGACTTTTTATTTGACAGCGCAAAAGTGGAAAAAAAAACAACAACAACAACATTCAAATTCCATTAAAAGGAAAAGGAGCATTCCTGGTACTTCGTAGAAAAACGATCTTTTTCATAAGTAGCCCGTTTCCCAAACTGCCTCGTGAAATTGGATTGTTTTGTGAGAGTCTTTTCGCCTAAGGAGGCAAGAAATCACTTCAAATACACGGGAACCGAAGATCGTTTTCGTTCACCGTTTTTTTTTTCACTTTTTAAAACAGTTTTAATTCGTGCTAACCGATCACTGGGTTCGAGTCCCAGCTGGGTCAGCGTTGAGATTTATCTCCGCAAAATTCCACCTCCCCTGCCAACGGTCAGTAGGGGACACCGATGGGCTTGGAAAGGCCCCCGTCCGTCGGATGGGACGTTAAGCCGTGGCCCCGTGTACGGGAGAGCCATACCCTGTGAACGTTAAAGAACACGCTGGATGGCCTTGACGGGAGGCTACCATCTGTCTCCCAACAGCTGTTCCAGTGGGTCCCCTCCTCCAACCTTCTCTGAGCCTTCGGGGTTCATGTGGCCTGGCCATTTAGGTAGGTTGCCAGATCTCTAATTTCTAAAAATAATCGTTGACAGATATTTTTCCTGAATTCTGCAATCAACCATAGTGTTCGGTACACGAAGGTTGCCAGATCACTAATTTCTAAAAAAAAAATCGTTGCCAGATATTTTTCCTGAATTCTGTAATCAACCATAGTGTTCGGTACACGAAGGTTGCCAGATACCTAATAAAAAAAATAAAAAAAAAAAAATAAAAAATAAAATTCGTTGCCAAATATTTTCCTGAATTCTGTAATCAACCATAGTGTTCGGTACACGAAGGTTGCCAGATCACTAATTTCTAAAAAAAAATCGTTGCCAGATATTTTTCCTGAATTCTGTAATCAACCACAGTGTTCGGTACACGAAGGTTGCCAGATCCCTAATTTCTAAAAAAAATCGTTGCCAGATATTTTTCCTGAATTCTGTAATCAATCATAGTGTTCGGTACACGAAGGTTGCCAGATCACTAATTTCTAAAAAATAAATCGTTGCCAGATATTTTTCCTGAATTCTGTAATCAACCATAGTGTCCGGTACACGAAGGTTGCCAGATACCTAATTTCAAAAAAAAAAATCGTTGCCAGATATTTTTCCTGAATTCTGTAATCAACCATAGTGTTCGGTACACGAAGGTTGCCAGATACCTAATAAAAAAAAATAAAAAAAAAAAATAAAAAATAAAATTCGTTGCCAAATATTTTCCTGAATTCTGTAATCAACCATAGTGTTCGGTACACGAAGGTTGCCAGATCACTAATTTCCAAAAAAAAATCGTTGCCAGATATTTTTCCTGAATTCTGTAATCAACCATAGTATTCGGTACACGAAGGTTGCCAGATCACTAATTTCTAAAAAAAAAATCGTTGCCAGATATGTTTTCTGAATTCCGTAATCAACCATAGTGTTCGGTACACGAAGGTTGCCAGATCACTAATTTCTAAAAAAAAAATCGTTGCCAGATATGTTTTCTGAATTCTGTAATCAACCATAGTGTTCGGTAAACGAAGATTGCCACATCACTAATTTCTAAAAAAAAAATTGTTGCCAGATATGTTTTCTGAATTCTGTAATCAACCATAGTGTTCGGTAAACGAAGATTGCCACATCACTAATTTCTAAAAAAAAAATCGTTGCCAGATATTTTTCCTGAATTCTGTAATCAACCATAGTGTTCGGTACACGAAGGTTGCCAGATACCTAATAAAAAAAAATAAAAAAAAAAAATAAAAAATAAAATTCGTTGCCAAATATTTTCCTGAATTCTGTAATCAACCATAGTGTTCGGTACACGAAGGTTGCCAGATCACTAATTTCTAAAAAAAAATCGTTGCCAGATATTTTTCCTGAATTCTGTAATCAACCACAGTGTTCGGTACACGAAGGTTGCCAGATCCCTAATTTCTAAAAAAAATCGTTGCCAGATATTTTTCCTGAATTCTGTAATCAATCATAGTGTTCGGTACACGAAGGTTGCCAGATCACTAATTTCTAAAAAATAAATCGTTGCCAGATATTTTTCCTGAATTCTGTAATCAACCATAGTGTTCGGTACACGAAGGTTGCCAGATACCTGATTTCAAAAAAAAAAATCGTTGCCAGATATTTTTCCTGAATTCTGTAATCAACCATAGTGTTCGGTACACGAAGGTTGCCAGATACCTAATAAAAAAAAATAAAAAAAAAAAAATAAAAAATAAAATTCGTTGCCAAATATTTTCCTGAATTCTGTAATCAACCATAGTGTTCGGTACACGAAGGTTGCCAGATCACTAATTTCCAAAATAAAATCGTTGCCAGATATTTTTCCTGAATTCTGTAATCAACCATAGTGTTCGGTACACGAAGGTTGCCAGATCACTAATTTCTAAAAAAAAAATCGTTGCCAGATATGTTTTCTGAATTCCGTAATCAACCATAGTGTTCGGTAAACGAAGATTGCCACATCACTAATTTCTAAAAAAAAAATTGTTGCCAGATATGTTTTCTGAATTCTGTAATCAACCATAGTGTTCGGTAAACGAAGATTGCCACATCACTAATTTCTAAAAAAAAAATTGTTGCCAGATATGTTTTCTGAATTCTGTAATCAACCATAGTGTTCGGTAAACGAAGATTGCCACATCACTAATTTCTAAAAAAAAAATTGTTGCCAGATATGTTTTCTGAATTCTGTAATCAACCATAGTGTTCGGTACACGAAGGTTGCCAGATCCCTAATTTCTAAAAAAAAAAATCGTCGCCAGATACTTTTTTATGAATTCTGCAATCAACCACAGCGTTCGGATACTTTTTCGAGCGACTGTATCACGCAATCAACAACTCTCATATTTTATATTGCGTAATTTTGTCGTCGATAACCTAATAAAGGTAAAAATCGAAAATTTTCAGAAAAACAGCAAAGTTACAAGTTTGAAAACTCCGATGAAAAGATAGAATGCTGAATAAATAACATCACAGATTAAATTATCCACACATTTCATTAGGAATATATTCGTTCGGAGAAAATTCTCAACACACTTACTTCCTCTTCTTAATTAATTAAGACAGAGTAATAAAATTGACTTCTAGTATCTCATTTGTAGTAACTTTAAATTTCTGAGGTCTCAGAGACCATTTAATTATTGGCGAAAGATCCATGTCATCTTTTCCGAACTTCATGTTAACTGAAGTCACATCTTCCAAAGGCGTTTTCCCTTCAGAAGATATTAATTTATTAGTTGAACTATAACCGAGTTAGGCTACGAATTCTTTAATTAGTATTTTAATAGCCAATGAATTTTAGGGAAATATATCGCTGCCTCTGAATTTTGAAACATGCCAGTTCTAAACTGCAGCTATACGTCCTCACGGAGTAGTCACGTGATTATCGTTAAATGTAAATTCTCGATATTTTATAAATACTGTCTCAGAACGCTTCAATGATGGTCTTTTAGATGAAATAAGCATAAACAGTAAACGATCAATAAGACAAATTATCTTTGATTAAATGATGTGTCTGTTATTCTTATTTAATTCAAGTTTATCTGTTGTTGAGTTGTGTTTTAACCTTCTGTAATAGTTAATGTGTTTAATGTACAGCAAAACATAAATTTTAATATATGAACTGTGGTTTGTTTTCAGTTACACAATTATCATTTCCGGAAATTGATTAAAGAAATCTTAATTATTAATTTATTTCTTAGATATCTGGTTAATATGTCATCTGGGATGGGAGCTTTGACATTGAGACTCCATGCTGATTTGCCTGGCTCATCAAACGATATAGCTAACCTCGCTTCAAATAAGCTCATATTTCATTAATAACTAGATTTCAACCTCTGTGGAAATTGCGAAGAGATTAATTGTTTGCTTCTAAAAGTTATCTGTACAGTCGCTCAAAAAAGTATCCGAACATTATAATTGATTACAGAATTCAGAAAAAATATCTGGCAAAGTTTTTTTTTTAGAAATAAGTTATCTGGCAACTTTCGTGTCACGTGATTACAGAATTCAGGAAAAATATCTGGAGCGTGTAAAGCAACTGTACACGCTCCAGTTACCGTTCACAGCAAACTGGAGCGTGTGCAGTTACTGCACACGCTCCAATTTGCTGTGAACGGTAACTGCACACGCTCAATATTTCTGTGAGTAGGCCCACACGATCCAGGTTTTTGTGAGCTCACACGATCCAATGTGTTGTGAACATTAACCGCAACCGCTCCAGTTTGCTGTGAACGGTAACTGCACACGCTCAATATTTCCGTGAGTGAGCCCACACGATCCAGGTCTTTGTGAGCTCACACGATCCAATGTGCTGTGAACATTAACCACAACCGCTCCAATTTGCTGTGAACGGTAACTGCACACGCTCAATATTTCTGTGAGTAGGCCCACACGATCCAGGTTTTTGTGAGCTCACACGATCCAATGTGTTGTGAACATTAACCGCAACCGCTCCAGTTTGCTGTGAACGGTAACTGCACACGCTCAATATTTCCGTGAGTGAGCCCACACGATCCAGGTCTTTGTGAGCTCACACGATCCAATGTGCTGTGAACATTAACCGCAACCGCTCCAGTTTGCTGTGAACGGTAACTGCACACGCTCAATATTTCTGTGAGTGGGCCCACACGATCCAGGTTTTTGTGAGCTCACACGATCCAATGTGCTGTGAACATTAACCGCAACCGCTCCAGTTTGCTGTGAACGGTAACTGCACACGCTCAATATTCATTGCATTATATATTCATACGCATTATATATATTAAAAAATATCCGAACTCTACGGTTGATTACAGAATTTAGAAAAAATATCTGGCATCCTTCGTGTCACGTGATACGAAGGTTGCCAGATCACTAATTTCTAAAAAAAACGTTGCCAGATTTTTTAAATTTTTTAATTTTGCAATCGACCGTAGTGTTGGAATATTTTTTGAGCGACTGTACTTGAGGAATTCTGAAAAAAAAAACATAATTGCGCTACTTGGTAATTTTCTAAAGCTGGCTTTAATATTTGCCATTAATGCTTGAGGATGAATCCTAGAATGTTGGGGCCGGGGTGGCTCAGTCGGTAGCGCGCCAGACTCGTAATCTGTAGTTCTCAGGTTCGAGTCCCAGCTGGGTCAGCGTTGAGATTTATCTCCGCCAAATTCCCCACCCTGCCCACGGTCAGTAGGGGACACCGATGGGCTTGGAAAGGCCGCCGTCCGTCGGATGGGACGTTAAGCCTTGTCCCCGTGTGCGGAAGAGCCATACCCTGTGCACGTTGAAGAACACGCTGGATGGCCTTGACGGGAGGCTACCATCTGTTTCCCAACAGCTGTTCCAGTGGGTCCTCTCCCCCAACCTTCTCTGAGCCTTCGGGGTCCATGTGACCTGGCCATTTGGCCCATTCTGTGCAAAACAGCGCCGGTCTTCCCATGGTCTTTCCAAGCCTTTCGGTCTTTCATTTTTCATATTTGGTCTTTCCAAGCCTTTGGGTCTTTCATTTTTCATTTTTGGTCTTTCCAAGCCCATCGGTGGTCTTTCCAAGCCTTTCGGTCTTTCATTTTTCATATTTGGTCTTTCCAAGCCCATCGGTGGTCTTTTCAAGCCTTTCGGTCTTTTATTTTCCATTTTTGGTCTTTCCAAGCCCATCGGTGGTCTTTCCAAGCCTTTCGGTCTTTCATTTCCCATTTTTGGTCTTTCCAAGCCCATCGGTGGTCTTTCCAAGCCTTTTGGTCTTTCATTTTTCATTTTTGGTCTTTCCAAGCCCATCGGTCGTTTTTCCAAGCCTTTCGGTCTTTCATTTTTCATATTTGGTCTTTCCAAGCCCATCGGTGGTCTTTCCAAGCCTTTCGGTCTTTCATTTTTCATTTTTGGTCTTTCCAAGCCCATCGGTGGTCTTTCCAAGCCTTTCGGTCTTTCATTTTTCATTTTTTGGTCTTTCCAAGCCCATCGGTGGTCTTTCCAATCCTTTCGGTCTTTCATTTTTCATTTTTGGTCTTTCCAAGCCCATCGGTGGTCTTTCGAAGCCTTTCGATCTTTCATTTTTCATTTTTGGTCTTTCCAAGCCCATCGGTGGTCTTTCCAAGCCTTTCGGTCTTTCATTTTTCATTTTTTGTCTTTCCAAGCCCATCGGTGGTCTTTCCAAGCCTTTCGGTCTTTCATTTTTCATTTTTGATCTTTCCGAGCTCATCGGTGGTCTTTCCAAGCCTTTCGGTCTTGCATTTTTCATTTTTGGTCTTTCCAAGCCTTTCGGTCTTTCATTTTTGGTCTTTCCAAGCCCATCGGTGGTCTTTCCAAGCCTTTCGGTCTTTCACTTTTCATTTTTGGTCTTTCCAAGCCTTTCGGTCTTTCATTTTTGGTCTTTCCAAGCCTTTCGGCCTTTCGTTTTTCATTTTTGGTCTTTCCAAGCCCATCGGTGGTCTTTCCAAGCCTTTCGGTCTTTCATTTTTCATTTTTTGTCTTTCCAAGCCCATCGGTGGTCTTTCCAAGCCTTTCGGTCTTTCATTTTTCGTTTTTGGTCTTTCCAAGCCTTTCGGTCTTTCATTTTTGGTCTTTCCAAGCCTTTCGGTCTTTCCAAGCCTTTCGGTCTTTCATTTTTCATTTTTGATCTTTCCGAGCCCATCGGTGGTCTTTCCAAGCCTTTCGGTCTTTCATTTTTCGTTTTTGGTCTTTCCAAGCCTTTCGGTCTTTCATTTTTGGTCTTTCCAAGCCTTTCGGTCTTTCCAAGCCTTTCGGTCTTTCATTTTTCATTTTTGATCTTTCCGAGCCCATCGGTGGTCTTTCCAAGCCTTTCGGTCTTTCATTTTTGGTCTTTCCAAGCCCATCGGTGGTCTTTCCAAGCCTTTCGGTCTTTCATTTTTCATTTTTGGTCTTTCCAAGCCCATCGGTGGTCTTTCCAAGCCTTTCGGTCTTTCATTTTTCATTTTTTGTCTTTCCAAGCCCATCGGTGGTCTTTCCAAGCCTTTCGGTCTTTCATTTTTCATTTTTGGTCTTTCCAAGCCTTTCGGTCTTTCATTTTTGGTCTTTCCAAGCCCATCGGTGGTCTTTCCAAGCCTTTCGGTCTTTCACTTTTCATTTTTGGTCTTTCCAAGCCTTTCGGTCTTTCATTTTTGGTCTTTCCAAGCCTTTCGGCCTTTCGTTTTTCATTTTTGGTCTTTCCAAGCCCATCGGTGGTCTTTCCAAGCCTTTCGGTCTTTCATTTTTCATTTTTGGTCTTTCCAAGCCCATCGGTGGTCTTTCCAAGCCTTTCGGTCTTTCATTTTTCATTTTTGGTCTTTCCAAGCCTTTCGGTCTTTCATTTTTGGTCTTTCCAAGCCTTTCGGTCTTTCATTTTTCATTTTTGATCTTTCCGAGCCCATCGGTGGTCTTTCCAAGCCTTTCGGTCTTTCATTTTTCGTTTTTTGTCTTTCCAAGCCCATCGGTGGTCTTTCCAAGCCTTTCGGTCTTTCATTTTTCATTTTTGGTCTTTCCAAGCCTTTCGGTCTTTCATTTTTGGTCTTTCCAAGCCTTTCGGTCTTTCATTTTTCATTTTTGATCTTTCCGAGCCCATCGGTGGTCTTTCCAAGCCTTTCGGTCTTTCATTTTTCGTTTTTGGTCTTTCCAAGCCTTTCGGTCTTTCCAAGCCCATCGGTGGTCTTTCCAAGCCTTTCGGTCTTTCATTTTTGGTCTTTCCAAGCCCATCGGTGGTCTTTCCAAGCCTTTCGGTCTTTCATTTTTCATTTTTGGTCTTTCCAAGCCCATCGGTGGTCTTTCCAAGCCTTTCGGTCTTTCATTTTTCATTTTTGGTCTTTCCAAGCCCATCGGTGGTCTTTCCAAGCCTTTCGGTCTTTCATTTTTCATTTTTGGTCGTTCCAAGCCTTTCGGTCTTTCATTTTTGGTCTTTCCAAGCCCATCGGTGGTCTTTCCAAGCCTTTCGGTCTTTCATTTTTCATTTTTGGTCGTTCCAAGCCTTTCGGTCTTTCATTTTTGGTCTTTCCAAGCTAATCGGTGGTCTTTCCAAGCCTTTCGGTCTTTCATTTTTCATTTTTGGTCTTTCCAAGCCTTTCGGTCTTTCATTTTTGGTCTTTCCAAGCCTTTCGGTCTTTCATTTTTCAGTTTTGGTCTTTCCAAGCCCATCGGTGGTCTTTCCAAGCCTTTCGGTCTTTCATTTTTCATTTTTGGTCTTTCCAAGCCTTTCGGTCTTTCATTTTTGGTCTTTCCAAGCCCATCGGTGGTCTTTCCAAGCCTTTCGGTCTTTCATTTTTCATTTTTGGTCTTTCCAAGCCTTTCGGTCTTCATTTTTGGTCTTTCCAAGCCCATCGGTGGTCTTTCCAAGCCTTTTGTGTCTTTCATTTTTCATTTTTGGTCTTTCCAAGCCTTTCGGTCTTTCATTTTTCAGTTTTGGTCTTTCCAAGCCCATCGGTGGTCTTTCCAAGCCTTTGGGTCTTTCATTTTTCACATTTGATCTTTCCAAGCCCATCGGTGTCCCCTACTGACCGTGGGCAGGGCGGGGAGTTTTGCGGAGACAAATCTCAACGATATCAACGAAGTCAAGTAATCAAGGTTGCAATCTATAACATATTCCAGGACAATAATTCATCATTATGAAATTTTGAATTGGTTATTTTAGCTTTGAGCATCACTTTTTTGCGCACAATGGGCTAAATGACCAGGTTACAAAGCCCCTAGCACTCATAGAAGGTGGGGGGAGACTCACTGGACAGATGTTAGGAGACAGGTGGTTTCCTCTCATCAGGACCATCCAGTGTGTTCTTCAAGGTGCACAGAGTATGGCTCTCCCGCACACGGGACCCTGGCTTAACGTCCCATCCTACAGATGGCGGCCTTTCCAAGCCCATCGGAAAATAGGGGTCATCAGTAGGGGGGTCCAAGCCATTGGAACCCCCCAAAAAATTAATTCTACTGACCGATATACCCCTATTGACCGAAGAGGAAGGTCCAAGAATCCAGTTATTACCTTTATATTACCTTAATTATAATCCACCCCCTTAAAAAAATAATCCATCATTATTAATCCTGATAATCAAGTCTGCGCATTAATACCCAGTTAATCACAAGCACGATTAATTTCATTTACAAACCACTTCCACTAAATAATATCCCCCCCCCCCCACTCGAAATCAGATATGCGATTTCCGCATAATCAAAGTTCCTGCTTAATTATCACCATCTTCCACGAAATTATTCATTTTTACTAATCAGCACCATAATTTAGCGAAACTACTAGTTCCCCTAAGAAAAAAATCCCGATAAATTCACAAATTACATTCTGCTCGGCTGACTGAACATCCATCTGAAAACTTCTCAAAATACCCTCGACAACAGTAGATTGATGTGAGAATGGTTCGTAGCTACAACACCCCCACGGCGAGGGAATCCATGCGTCTGGCTACGATCCCCCTTGGCTAGCTAGGGTCAGACGCCTGCTAGTAGCCATTGTCTCGGCACCTCTAATTGCTAATTACTGGCCACGAGTCATACCGTGCCCGCGGGTTGGGAGGAGCGCGCGAGTCCGGAGCTTCCTTTTCGTTAGCCTCTCGCTAATTAAGAGGACTCACTAATGAGACACGATTTAAATGAGATTCGTTAGGAGCAAAGATCTCGGACGACAAGAGAGGAAAGATTTAAAGAGTCATAGCCAATACCCACCCAAGCCCAGGGAAGGAAATCTCCAGGGGTCTTTTCAAATCTCAGAATTTACAAGGTGAGCTTTTCTTGGTTAATGTTAAAAGTCGTGTTCTTAGAAACGGAACTGGAAGAGATTTTCTGCTGTGGAAAATATTTCGTTAATCTGTAAGCGCTAAGCGAAAGCTTTGCCAAAATGGTTGGGTTATTTTACCTCTAAGCGGCACTTTTTTTGCACACCATGGGTTAAATGGCCAAGTCACATGGACCCCGAAAGATCAGAGAAGGTTGTGGGAGGAGACCCACTGGAACAGCTGTTGGGAGACAGAGGGTAGCCTCCCATCAAGGCCATCCAGCGTGTTCTTTAACGTTGGGTTGTTTTACCTCTGAGCGGGACGTTTTTGAACACTATGGGCTAAATGGGCAGGTCACATGGACACCGAAGGCTCAGAGAAGGTTGGGGGAGGGGACCCATTGGAACAGCTGTTGGGAGACAGAGGGTAGCCTCCCATCAAGGCCATCCAGCGTGTTCTTTAACGTTGGGTTGTTTTACCTCTGAGCGGGACGTTTTTGAACACCATGGGCTAAATGGCCAGGTCACATGGACACCGAAGGCTCAGAGAAGGTTGGGGGAGGGGACCCACTGGAACAGCTGTTGGGAGACAGATAGTAGCCTTCCGTCAATGCCATCAAGTGTGTTCTTTAACGTGCACAGGGTATGGCTCTCCCGCACACGGGTCCACGGCTTAACGTCCCATCCGACGGACAGCGGTCTTTCCAAGCCCATCGGTGTCCCCTACTGACCGTGGGCAGGGCGGGGAGTTTTGCGGAGACAAATCTCAACGATAACCCAGTTGGGACTCGAACCTGGGAATAATGTCTAAATATTTATGCTAGTAAAAATGTCTAAATATTTATGCAATTGTGGGATTTTTTTTTGACCCATTAGGTTAAATGCCGGGTCACAAGAACCCGAAAGGTTCAGAAAAGGTTGGGAGAACGGGACACACTAACCAACGCCAGGTTAGTAATCTGTAGTTTCCAGGTTCGAGTCCCAGCTGGGCCCGCGTTCAGATTTATCTCCGCCAAATTCCCCGCCCTGCCCACGGTCAGTAGGGGACACCGCTGGACTTCGAAAGGCCGCCGTTGGTCGGATGAGACGTTAAGCCGTGGCCCCGTGTGCGGGAGAGCCATACCCTGTGCACATTAAAGAACACTCTGGATGGCCTTGACGGGAGGCTACCATCTGTCTCCCAATAGCTGTTCCAATGGGTCCCCTCCCCCAACCTTCTCTGAGCATTCGGGGTCCATGTAACCTGGCCATTTAGCCCATGGTGTGCAAAAAAAGTGCCGTTCAGAGGTGAAATAATCCAACGTTAAAGAACACGCTGGATGGCCTTGACGGGAGGCTACCATCTGTCTCCCAACAGCTGTTCCAGTGGGTCCCCTCCCTTAACCTTCTTTGACACTTTGGGGTCCTTGTGACCTGCCATTTAGCTCATGGTGTGCAAAAAAGTGCGGTTCAGAGGTAAAATAACCCAACGTTAAAGAACACGCTGGATGGCCTTGACGGAAGGATACCATCTGTCTCCCAACAGCTGTTCCAGTGGGTCCCCTCCCTTAACCTTCTCTCAGCCTTCGGGGTCCATGTGACCTGGCCATTTAGCCCATGGTGTGCAAAAAAGTGCCGCTCAGAGGTAAAACAACCTAATGTTAAAGAACGCGCTGGATGGCCTTGACGGGAGGCTACCATCTGTCTCCCAACAGCTGTTCCAGTGGGTCCCCTCCCCAACATTCTCTGAGCCTTCGGGTCCATGTGACCTGACCATTTAGCCCATGGTGTGCAAAAAAGTGCCGCTCAGAGGTAAAACAACCCAACCCAACTGCATTAGTTATTTCCCATCACTTGCGTCATCAACTTCAGAGAGACAGAGAAGCGATGCAACATGGTGATTAAAACCAAACCACCGAACTTCACTACGTCACCAACACAAGCCAATTTCACGAGGTAGGTATTACTCCTTCCGCATATTTGGACCATTTTTACATACCATTAGGAACAGCTTTTGATGCACAAGAGAGAATTTATTATATCTCCTGGTCGTTAGGTAGCTCATATCCCAGCCATTTCATATTCTTCTATAATCTAATAACCACCAGGTGGGGAAGCTGATTTTAATTGTAAAGCAGCCTTTACTCTTCGAAACCTCTCTCTCTCTCTATCGCTTCTTATATTTTTCGATGTTTCTTTAATTATTCCAAACAGTAGGTAACTCGCATACTTCGGAAATTTGTTCTTCCAAAGAACCCTTGGAAGTAATACTATGTCCAAAATCTAATTATCACGCGTTTGTGTTATGGCACTGTCTCTAATAAGCATCGGAACACTAACGACTGGCTGGAGAATACTAAATTTATTTCCACGTTTTGGTCTTGTTATATTAATGTTACAATTATTAATTGTTTACTTCCTAGCTACTGATAGTAATTCCCGCGTGATTCGCTCTAAAACAACACATTCCGCCGTTTTTTTTTTCTAGGTTGTTATTTGTTGTTGTTGTTTCTACGTCTTTGAGAAGATTATCACGTTCGTCGTAATGAGGCGCGAGGAAATATAATTTTAAATCCCTCAGAGAATAAATTAAAAGATAATTTGGAGAGATAACAATAATATTATTCAGATAAACAATCTATCGGAAGTCAATCGAGTATAGAATCATCTGAAGAAATAATAATAGAAAAAGACTTTACCTGATGGAATTTCGCTGTGATAGATATTTTTCTCAGAGGTGTGGTAAGTCCAGTCTTTAGATTAATCTCTTGAGGTCGATCCATTTGCAAGGGAGTATTAAAAATTGAAGTTTGTTTCACTGTTGATCGTTTTGAAACTGTTCCCAAATGTTTTCGCAATATATTCATGCCAATGTTTGATTTCTAAATCTCGGTGATGTTCTTGTTTTTCATTTTTGCATTTTCAATTCCCAATGCTTTAAAAAACATTCTAGGGTTGGGTTGTTTTACCTCTGAGCGGCACTTTTTTTGCACACCATGGACCCCGAAGGCTTAGAGAAGGTTGGGGGAGGGGACCCACTGGAACAGCTGTTGGGAGACAGATGGTAGACTCCCGTCAAGGCCATCCAGCTTGTTCTTTAACGTTGGGTTGTTTTACATCTGAGCAGCACTTTTTTGCACACCATGGGCTAAATGGCCAGGTCACATGGACCCCGAAGGCTCAAAGAAGGTTGGGGGAGGGGACCCACTGGAACAGCTATTGAGAAACAGATCGTAGCCTCCCGTCAAGGCCATCCAGAGTGTTCTTTAACGTGCACAGGGTATGTCTCTCCCGCACACGGTGCCACGGCTTAACGTCCCATCCGACGGACGGCGGCCTTTCCAAGCCCATCGGTGTCCCCTACTGATCGTGGGCAGGGCGGGAAATATTTGCGGAGATAAATCTCGACGCTGATCCAGCTGGGACTCGAACCAGGGAACTACAGATTACGAGCCTGGCGCGCTACCGACTGAGCCACCCCCGCCCCACATTCCAGAGAGAAAATTTTTTTATTCAGCCTTTCTCAACAATAATTTTCAAGTTTTCTCTATTTCTAACCATATTTTAAAACCTCCATTTTCGCTATCTACACAGAATTTTTTCTCGTCTGAATCACTCATGGGCGGAACCATTTTTATTCCCATCCAATGGCTCATATAACAATTTTCCACTGTTATAACTCACACGTTTCTTTCCGAAGCAGTTACTTCATTCGCATCACTCATCTCCAGTATTTCTTTCTCACTATTTCCTCTTCCATAGCTTTGGAGCCCATAATTCATAAAACAATAATCCCGCCGAAAAATACTTCCTAGGTGACGTCAGGACAACTTGGCACCATGAATTTTTCTCACTGTAAGTCACTAAGGCGCGAAGAATGGCCCGCGAAAGTGTTCGATAGATTTTTACTGCGGATTTCCATCGACTAGTTGAACAGTAAACCGCATTTCAGTTAACGGAATTGCAAAGTAGACTCAGTAGGATAAGTACGAGGTGAAATTTAAGTTCACAGTATTATGCGACTGGTTTCTGGTTTTCTGAGTAAATAGGCATTAATAATTTCTTATTCTTTGAGAATAAAATTCTAGAAGGGATTTAATAATTTCGTCTAAAAAAAGAAATATTTTTTTTACAGCAATGCTTGCTGTCACAAAGGTTGGTTTGTTTTACCTCTGAGCGGCAGTTTTTTGCACACCATGGGCTAAATGGCCAGGTCACATGGACCCCGAAGCAGAAGGTTGGGGGAGGTTGGGGGAGGAGAAGGTTGGGGGAGGGGACCCACTGGAACAGCTGTTGGGACACAGATGGTAGCCTCCCGTCAAGGCCATCCAGCGTGTTCTTTAACGTTGGGTTGTTTTACCTCTGAGCGGCGCTTTTTTGCACACCATGGGCTAAATGGCCAGGTCACATGGACCCCGAATGCTCAGAGAAGGTTGGGGGAGGGGACCCACTGGAACAGCTGTTGAGAGACAGATGGTAGCCTCCCGTCAAGGCCATCCAGCGTGTTCTTCTTTAACGTTGGGTTGTTTTACCTCTGAGCGGCACTTTTTTGCACACCATGGGCTAAATGGCCAGGTTACATGGACCCCGAAGGCTCAGAGAAGGTTGGGGGAGGGGACCCACTGGAACAGCTGTTGGGAGACAGATGGTAGCCTCCCGTCAAGGCCATCCAGCGTGTTCCTTAACGTGCACATTATATGGCTCTCCCACACACGGGGCCACGGCTTAACGTCCCATCCGACGGACGGCGGCCTTTCCAAGCCCATCGGTGTCCCCTACTGACCGTGGGCAGGACGGGGAATTTTGCGGAGATAAATCTCAACGCTGACCCAGCTGGGACTCGAACCTGGGAACTACAGATTACGAGCCTGGCGCGCTACTGCTGTCACAAAATACCTGAGTTTAAAAAACTGATTTACTTTTTTAATTCGCAGCATTTTCAAAACTATTAAATTAAATAAGTATTAGAAATCTGTTTATTATTATTATTAAACAAATATACGTTCAAGCGGTACAACTCATTACAGGGGATAATTAAGTAGCCAGACTATAACAAGGTTTTAGAACATCCACCTAGAAGAACAATGCTGGCTAATTGAAATATAATTAATAAAGTTAAAAAAAAAGTAGAGTCCAAAAAGTATTCATAACATTATTATTATTATTGCTGTTGTTGTTATTGTTGTTGTCGTCCTCATTATTTTAATTGTTCCATTTGTCATTAATGTTATTTTTTATCGTTGTTGTTGTTAGACTGCATTATTTTAATTATTTTTGCCATTATTAGTATTATGAAATGAATGAAATGAAATGATCACCACCCCCTGGGTGGGTACCTGGTGGCAATTATATAACTGAAAAATTTCAAGAAAATAAAAGCATCGGACCATGACGTACAGTAGGTTAAAAAAATATCCGAACACTATGTTTGATTACAGAATTCAGAAAAAATATCTGGTAACGATTTTCTTTTGAAATTAGTGTTCTGGCAACCTTCGTGTCACGTGATTACAGAATTCAGGAAAAATATATGGAGTGTGTACAGCAACTGTACACGCTCCAGTTACCGTTCACAGCAAACTGGAGCGTGTGCAGTTACTGCACACGCTCAAGTTTGCTGTGAACGGTAACTGCACACGCTCAATATTTCTGTGAGTGGGCCCACACGATCCAGGTCTTTGTGAGCTCACACGATCCAATGTGCTGTAAACATTAACCGCAACCGCTCCAGTTTGCTGTGAACGGTAACTGCACACGCTCAATATTTCCGTGAGTGAGCCCACACGATCCAGGTCTTTGTGAGCTCACACGATCCAATGTGCTGCGAACATTAACCGCAACCGCTCCAGTTTGCTGTGAACGGTAACTGCACACGCTCCATATTCATTGCATTATATATTCATACGCATTATATATATTAAAAAACACCCGAACACTACGGTTGATTACAGAATTGAGAAAAAATATCTGGCAACGATTTTTTTTTAGAAATGAGTGATCTGGCAATTTTCGTGTCACGTGACATGAAGGTTGCCAGATCACTAATTTCTAAAAAAAAATCGTTACCAGATATTTTTTCAGAATTCTGTAATCAACCATAGTGTTCGCATATTTTTTTGAGCCACTGTAATTAATTATAAAGAAGTTGAATCTTTTTTATAAGTACAGCGGCAATAATAAACTACAAAAACAACAATTAATAACAAAGCTAAAAAAAAAAGCCTCATTCTACGATACTAATCAAAACTTGTCCTTTCCTTAACCTTTAAACAAAACCTCTATAATTCAACAAATTTTTCATACTCAAAGCTCAGTGCAAGAAGTCGAGTAATAACAGTGCCATTTATTACAAAGCCTTCCAGCAGATATCATCCCCGACCCACGTATTGATTTCATTTAGTGCTCAGAAAAGTTTATGAGAAATTGAAGTGATTTTTTTTGTTCGCTAAAGAATTGGACGGCATTAGTTTCGTCCCTTCAAGTCACTAAACGTAAATAACTGTCAAGATCCTTTGTCCAATGTTGAGCGAAGAATTTGCTGCATGCTTTGCATTTCTGTACTCCACGTTATCGAACAATTTTTAAACCTGCAATATCTCCTTTTACACCTCGCTTACATTCACACTCCGCGTGGATGTGCCAAGTCTGTGTCTGAAGTCTGCTGAAACTATTTTGTACTCCGGTCGTATAGAGTAATTATTGTGTAAGGTTTATCAGTGTAGCCGAAATTTCTAGCTTCGTTAAAGTCAATAATGGTAGCATTAAGTGTTGAGAAGTTCCTTTCAAGACAGCCTGACTGAAGACTCGGGCCTTAGTAGTCAATGGAGGAATCGATAGGTAATTACAGACATACTCTAGCCAGAGCTTGGGACGTTCATCAAGAGCCTCTACGCCTTATCATTTGTGGTCTTTCGAAACAGATGCTCCTTCAGTAACAAAACTATCGTTGTTTCGGTCTGCCAATCAATTTTAAAGGCAGGATTCTGGCCTCCAAAATGCAAGAACGTAGAAGACGGCTGCTATGCTTTTAAGAACAAGGCGCCTCTACTAGCTAATTTATGGGGGTGGCTCAGTCGGTAGCGCGCAAGGTTCGCAATCTGTAGTTCTCAGGTTCGAGTCCCAGCTGGGTCAGCGTTGAGATTTATTAATCTCCGCAAAACCGCAAAATTACCCGCCTTGCCCACGGTCAGTAGGGGACACCGATGGGCTTGGAAAGACCACCGTCCGTCGGATGGGACGTTAAGCCGTGGCCCCGTGTGCGGGAGAGCCATACCCTGTGCACGTTAAGGCGGAGGGGAGGCGGAAGGCGGACGGGAGGCTACCATCTGTCTCCCAACAGCTGCTCCAGTGGGTCCCCTCTCTCAACCTTCTCTGAGCCTTCGGAGTCCTTGTGACCTGGCCATTTAGCCCATGGTGTGCAAAAAAGTGCCGCTCAGAGGTAAAACAACCCAACGTTAAAGAACACGCGGGATGGCCTTGACGGGAGGCTACCATCTGTCTCCCAACAGCTGTTCCAGTGGGTCCCCTCTCCCAACCTTCTCTGAGCCTTCGGAGTCCTTGTGACTTGGCCATTTAGCCCATGGTGTGCAAAAAAGTGCCGCTCAGAGGTAAAACAACCCAACCCACCAGTAATAATATTAGAATTAAAACAGAGAACTTTTCTATATAGTAGGACTACTTAGTGACGTCAAAAATGTGGTACATTGGCCTTCTGTTACAGGAGGTGTTGGTTAAATGGACAAGTCACAAGGACCCCAAGGGCTCAGAGAAGGTTGGAAGGGAACCCACTGAAAAGCTGTTAGGAGACAGGTTGGGTTGTTTTAACTTTGAATCTCATTTTTTTTGTACACAGTGGATTTAATGACCAGGTCACAAGGACCCCAAGGGCCCACTGGACAGCTGTTAGGAAACAGATGGCAGCCTCCAATGTGTTCTTTAACGTGAACGAGGAATGGCTCTCCTGCAGACGACGGTTAACCGTTTAGCGTCTGCTCTGACAAATTTCTAAATCTATTGTTTGTTTCCTAACATTAGGAATCTTTCGTGTCACGTGACACGAAAGTTGCCAGATCACTATTTCTAAAAAAAAAATTAATTTAAATTCAAAGAAAGGAACCTAGAATTCCAAGAATTTGAAACCCAAGAAAGGAACCCAGAACCAGAATTCAAAGACATTGTTCAGTTGGGTTGGGTTGTTTTGCCTCTGAGCGGCACTTTTTCGCACACCATGGACTAAATGCCCAGGTCACATGGACCCCGAAGGCTCAGAGAAGGTTGGGGGAGGGGACCCACTGGAACAGCTGTTGGGAGACAGATGGTAGCCTCCCGTCAAGGCCATCCAGCGTGTTCTTTAACGTGCACAGGGTATGGCTCTCCCGCACACGGGACCACGGCTTAACGTCCCATCCGATGGACGGCGGCCTTTCCAAGCCCATCGGTGTCCCCTACTGACCGTGGGAAGGGCGGGGAATTTTGCGGAGGTAAATCTCAACGCTGACCCAGATGGGACTCGAGCCTGGGAACTACAGATTACGAGCCTGGCGCGCTACCGACTGAGCCACCCCCGCCCCTCATTGTTCAGTAGTCAAGCGTGCTAACCATTTGCCCACAAGAGTTATAATTCCTAATAATTCGCTTCGAAACTTACCTGGAAGAATGGGGGCGGGGGTGGCTCAGTCGGTAGCGCGCCAGGCTCGTAATCTGTAGTTCCCAGGTTCGAGTCCCAGCTGGGTCAGCGTTGAGATTTATTTCCCCAAAAATTCCCCGCCCTGCCCACGGTCAGTAGGGGACACCGATGGGCTTGGAAAGGCTGCCGTCCGTCGGATGGGACGTTAAGCCGTGGCCCCGTGTGCTGGAGAGCCATACCCTGTGCACGTTAAAGTACACGCTGGATGGCCTTGACGGGAGGCTACCATCTGTCTCCCAACAGCTGTTCCAGTGGGTCCCCTCCCCCAACCTTCTCTGAGCCTTCGGGGTCCATGTGACCTGGCCATTTAGCCCGTGGTGTGCAAAAAAATGCCGCTCAGAGGTAAAACAACCCAACCCTGGAAGAATGCACTCGGACTTTGAGAAAAAAGTTTTCTGAAAATTACTACTATTTAACATCTTGAATATTTTTTAATAATATAATTTTCTTGTAAGGCTATACAGTCGCCCAAAATAATATCCGAATACCATGGTTGATTACAGAATTCAGGAAAAATATTTGGCAAAGATTTTTTTAGAAATTATCTCCTGTTTTCTTGTTTTCTCCCTGAAAAGAGAAATTTAAGATTATTTTTAAGAATCTGACCTTTATCTGTCCGTCTGGTTTCTTGCAAGCCGAGAATATCTAAATTATAACGGTGGAATTTTTGTGTGAGGACATCAAGAGAATGAGCTCTGTGCAGAGTCCTCATATTCCAACTACCTATGGAGAGAAAATGGTTAGTGGGATGTTTAAAGAAATTACGTTTATTGAGAGAGGGAATGCCGACAATATCAAACAACCCCCTAATCGCAGACATGGGGCAAAGACCCGTTCCCCCACCACTAAAGGTTGAAGCCATCTACACTGAAAGACTTCCTCCAATGTAGAATTTGACGATGCCAATAGAAGCAAAGAGTTCAGGTGGCTGCGATGACCTCTGCTCAGGATTATCCACCAGCTGGGTTGTTTTACCTCTGAGCGGCACTTTTTTGCACACCATGGGCTAAATGGTCAGGTCACATGAACCCCGAAGGCTCAGAGAAGGTTGGGGGAGGGGACCCACTGGAACAGCTGTTGGGAGACAGATGGTAGCCTCCCGTCAAGGCCATCCAGCGTGTTCTTTAACGTGCACAGGGTATGTCTCTCCCGCACACGGGGCCACGGCTTAACGTCCCATCCGACGGACGGCGGCCTTTTCAAGCCCATCGGTGTCCCCTACTGACCGTGGGCAGGGCGGGGAATTTTGCGGAGATAAATCTCAACGCTGACCGAGCTGGGACTCGAACCTGGGAACTGCAGATTACGAGCCTGGCGCGCTACCGACTGAGCCACCCCAGCCCCATCCACCAGCTGATAAACATATCCTGTGAATCTATTCACTTGGGGCTGTCAACCCACAAACAAACAGAAAACATATATCACGAAATTTCATCTGGATACCAGAATAGAATTTCTGTTCTATATTTCTCAAAATATGAATAAAAAATAAGAATAAATTAGAATTTACTCCAGTGTTATTTCAACGACTATTCTCTATTTCCCCCCCCCCCAAAAAAAAAATATTCAGAATCTTATTATTTCAAACTTAAAGTTAATTATAAGTAAAGTTTGGAAAGCGTTTTTTTTTTAAATAACTGATTCATTTTTATTTTCAACTTAAGATTAATTCCTTCTCTACTTAAGATTAGTTTTCAGACAAAGCAGCACTGTCCTTTTTTCCTCTGAAAGAAAAAAAAAATAATTCTTTCTTTTTTCTCCGGAGAAATTATTTTGCAGTAACTTTTTACGCAACTGAAAACCTAATTTTGTATGAGTAATTTTTTAAAACAATACATGCTAAGAATTCTGCGCTACCGTTAACTGCCTTATCCACAATACTTCCAATTTAGTCTGAAAAGCTAACAAACCTGTCTGTGCATATACAACAAGACAATGAGAAAAAAAAAAAGGTGTTTGTGCGTTCTTTCTTTACAAATCCTGAAGACTAACATCACCGGTTTTTATTTTACTTTCAAGCTTTCAAATTGTGCGAGGTGTTTACTTTTTTCCAGCGCACTTTTACAGTTCTTTTCACACACGTTTTATTTCCTTGTTATAAAAGTAATAATGTTTGCGGAAACATTGGAACTTGTAACTTATTCCAAGTGAAGTTACTCTGGTTTGAAACAGAGTCACACTGAATTCTAATACACGCTTAAATGTAATAAATCTTGTTTTTGCTTGTCCAAATTCTCCGTCAAAACATCAATTCTTCTACTTACACTCCAAAATGCTTTACAAGAATTGGGGACAGAAAAAATATACATGCAGGTAAAAGAATATTTTGAAAAAGAAACAAAAAAAAAATTCTATAAATCGAGGAAACAACATTCGATTTTTTTATTTTTAAAATAAGAAAATCTTATTTCATATTCAGGTCTCTTCGATAATACTTGGTACTTTCGATTCACGTACCATTTTCCTTAAAAAAAGTAATTAAAAAAAAAAAGAACAGAGACGCGAAAAAGTGCCGCTCAGAAGTAAAACAACTCGCAAAGGTTCGAACCCCTACGGGGCGGGGTTCGTACCTTTGCGAGTTCGTTCAGTCGGTAGCGCGCCAGGCTCGTAATCTGTAGTTCCCAGGTTCGAGTCCCAGCTAGGTCAGCGTTGAGATTTATCTCCGCAAAATTCCCCGCCCTGCCCACGGTCAGTAGGGGACACCGATGGGCTTGGAAAGGCTGCCGTCCGTCGGATGGGACTTTAAGCCGTGGCCCCGTGTGTGGGAGAGCCATACCCTGTGCACGTTAAAGAACACGCTGGATGGCCTTGACGGGAGGCTACCATCTGTCTCCCAACAGCTGTTCCAGTGGGTCCCCTCCCCCAACCTTCTCTGAGCCTTCGGGGTCCATGTGACCTGGCCATTTAGCCCATGGTGTGCAAAAAAAGTGCCACTCAGAGGTAAAACAATACAACAACTCGAACCCCTACTATATCTACATAAGGGATAGGAACAGTATTTACAGAAAGTCAAATATCAGACTTGCCTGGATTCGAGCCCCGGGTAAGGCATGGCTGTTTGTGTCGGTTTTCTGCTGAGGTCCTGACATCTTCTCAGACCTTCTACTATGGCATATAAACTGACAGGCTCCTGTCAGACCTCTGTGGCAAGCAGCTGCTTGAGGGGTATTCATTTTTATTTATTTTATTTATGGTTGATTACAGAATTCAGAAAAAGCATCTGGAGCGTGTACAGCAACTGTACACGCTCCAGTTACCGTTCACAGCAAACTGGAGCGTGTTACCGTTCACAGCGGTCCAGTTTGCTGTGAACGGTAACTGCACACGCTAAATATTTCTGTGAGTGGGCGCACACGATCCAGGTTTAAAAATTAGCGATCTGGCAACCTTCGTGTCAAAAAAAGTATCCGAACACTATGGCCGAGTGTTTATCGCGCTTGGCTACTGATCGTAAGGGACCTGGGTTCGAGTCCCGGGTAAGGCATGGTTGTTTGTGTCGTTTTTCTGCTGAGGGCCCGACATCATCTCAGACCTTCCACTATGGCATATAAACTGACAGGCTCCTATCAGACCTCTGTGGCAAGCAGCTGCTTGAGGGAGTATTTATTTTATTTTATTTTTTTTTGAATAATATATAACACAGAGAAAATACTATATAGAGAAAGATTAATACGTATAAAAAAGGAATAATAAAGTAGAGTGAGTGTTTTAGGAGGATAAAATGATGTGGAAAAGTTTAACATATAATGAGTGTAATCAGATTAAATGAAAACTGAAACTAAAGTAGCAATTTTTTTTAAAGAAATGTGGAGAATTGTTTTTCCTTAAAGCTACCTGCTCTTACGAATTGAAAATAAATAATGCCTGCAAAATTCATAAATATTCCTTCGATGCCTTTGTAAGGAAATCATAACAAATGTGGTTTATTAAAGCTATTTTGTATGACAAATTATCCGATGTCATGGTTATGGGTTGGGTTGTTGATTTACCTCTGAGCGGCACTTTTTGCACACCATGGGCTAAATGGCCAGGTCACATGGACCCCGAAGGCTCAGAGAAGGTTTGGGAGGGGGCCCACTGGAACAGCTGTTGGGAGACAGATGGTAGCCTCCCGTCAAGGCCATCCAGCGTGTTCTTTAACGTGAACAGGGTATGGCTCTCCCGCACACGGGCCAAGGCTTAACGTCCCATCCGACGGTCTTTAAAAGCCCATCGGTGTCCCCTACTCACCGTGGACAGGGCGGGGAGTTTGCGGAGATAAATCTCACAGCTGACCCAGCTGGGACTCGAACCTGGGAACTACAGATTAAGAGCCTGGCGCGCTACCGACTGAGCCACCCCCGCCCCCGTCATGGTTATTAATGTGTCTCTGTTCCATGACATATTTTTGGATATGGTTAGGATTTTGAAGGTACGAGGAATGCATTTAAGATGGATGGTGTCTTTAAAAAAGGAAATTAAAATCTGAATTATTTTTAAATGCTGAAAGCAAAAATATACTTTCCAAAATATTAGGGAATCTCCATGTTACGTAATGGGAATTTAATTTCAAAGTTCTATAAGTTCTAAAATATACTTTTAAGTGAAAAATGTGACCAAGGTAAATTAAAGGTCATAATCCAATCTGTTTAAATATCAATTTTCAACAATATTCGTTCAGTATTTAAAGAATTATGGAAGCTGGATTGTTTAACCGTAAAAGCTTATAAGAATCATCCATAATGTCCAATTTTGAAATAATCATCATCCAAACTTCTAAAATTTATCCAGGCTCGTAATCTGTAGTTCCCAGGTTCGAGTCCCAGCTGGGTCAGCGTTGAGATTTATCTCCGCAAAAATTCCCCGCCCTGCCCACAGTCAGTAGGGGACACCGATGGGCTTGGAAAGGCCGCCGTCCGTCGGATGGGACGTTAAGCCGTGGCCCAGTGTGCGGGAGAGCCATACCCTGTGCACGTTAAAAAACACGCTGGATGGCCTTAACGGGAGGCTACCATCTGTCTCCCAACAGCTGTTCCAGTGGGTCACCTCCCCCAACCTTCTCTGAGCCTTCGGGGTCCATGTGACCTGGCCATTTAGCCCATGGTGTGCAAAAAAGTGCTGCTCAGAGGTAAAACAACCAACCCAATCTAAAATTTATATTTATTCCATTAAATGATTCGACATAGTATTTATTCATGTTTCAGATAATTTCTGAGGTAAAGTCATGACCCATTTACTGTTGTGAAATTTTCATCTTCCATAAATCTTTAAATACTGAACGAATATTTTTGAAAATCGAGATTTAAATAGATTTCATTATAATCTTTAATTTATCATCAGTCACATTTTTTCATTAAATTTGTGCACGTTAAAAACACGCTGGATGGCCTTGATGAGAAACTTTTTTCTTTCTCCCAACAATTGTCCAGTGGGTCCACTCCCCCAAACCTTCTCTGAGCCTTCGGGATCCTTGTGACCTTGCCATTTTAACCATTATGTAAGAAAAATGTGCCGTTCAGAGGTAAAACAACCCAATCCACATATAAATGGATATATGTATGCAATGTGTTCTCTGGAATTTCTACTTCTTTTATTCCAAATAAAACCCCACTCTTTTGAGAATGCTTCTGCTCCTGAATCGAGGCTTGAATTCAAACTACCTGAAGAAGACCAGGATTTTGAGAAAACGGCACCATCTTTTAAACATATCTTTTCTAGGAAACGTGCAGTGCGCTTACTGCAATGACTATTTGTGTTTGGCTTTCTAGATGCTCCCTTACGCTTAAAAGAGGCAGTTTATGTTTACACTAAGTGCTCAGTGGCGCACTTTTCTTTCTCTCATGCACATCTGTAGCAGAGGAAACTTCAACTGTTTACGTCCTCACGATTATGATCCAAATCCAATGCAACTTTAGTAATTTCCGCACACGTTTTCTACATGCAAATGGGCTATGGTCGGATGTATGCGTACGCTGCACCTTAGCCGTAACGACCGATTTACATCAGTAGAACCCGACTTCGAGCGAACTGGGTCACGAGCCATTTGCTTCTAGCATTGCGATGAGATAAGAGAGAGACAGCAGGGAACACACATTAGCATAGTCGTTGGCATAGCAACGAAGTGATGCCGGTTCCTTCCAATGTGTAAGTGTGGATGCATTTACCGGAACGATAGCTCAGTACATAACTTGGAAATAGACAAATTCATGCCGACATTTATGTTGCTATTGAGGGCTCTAACAAACGATCAATGCTTGTTTCTATAAAATGAGTTTTGAATCAACAGCTGCTACTGTTTTGCCGAGATTTTTTTTGTTTCTGTGTTTATCAAGCTGGTGGAGGTTTTTTTTTTTAGGAATAGAGGTCTCATTCGTATTCTTTGTAGTTGTAGGAGTTTCGAAATTTTTGGAAAATGCAGAGAAAGGTAGAATTTGTTTTACCATTTTTTTTTAGTGGATTTATTTCTGATTTTGGTTGTGATGTTTCTGTGGAAATTTCGTAGAGTTGTTTTATTTTTATTTTTACCAAAAAAAAGAAGAAAACAGTTTGTTTTGGGATGGATCTCTGAGCGGGGTTTTTTTGTATATCATGGGCTAAATGGCCAGGTCACAAGGACTCCAAAGGCTAAGAGAAGGTTGGGAGAGGGGACCCACTGAATAACTGTTAGGAGACAGTGGTAGCCTCCTGTCAACGACATCCAGCGTGTTCTGTTACTTACACAGAATATGACTCTCCTGAGTTGTGTTTTACCTCTGAGCTGCACTTTTTTTGCACACAATGGGCTAAATGACTAAGTCACATGGGTTGGGTTGTTTTACTTCTGAGCGGCACTTTTTTGCACACCATGGGCCAAATGGCCATGTCACATGGACCTAGAAGGCTCAGAAAAGTTTGGGGGAGGGGACCCACTGGAACAGCTGTTGGGAGACAGATGGTAGCCTCACGTCAAGGCCATCCAGCGTGTTCTTTAACGTGCACAGGGTATGGCTCTCCCGCACACGGGTCCACGGCTTAAAATCCCATCAGACGGACTGCGGTCTTTTCAAGCCCATCGGTGTCCCCTACTGACCGTGGGCAGGGCGGGGAATTCTGCGGAGATAAATCTCAACGCTGACCCAGCGGGGACTCGAACCTGGGAACTGCAGATTACGAGCCTGGCACACTACCTACTGAGCCACCCCCGCCCCAGGTCACATGGACCCCGAAGGTAGAGAAAGTTGAGGTGAAGGAGACACTGGACAACTATTAGGAGACAGATGGTAGCTTCCTATCAAGGTCATCTAGCGTGTTCTTTAACGTTGGGTTGTTTTACCTCTGAGCGGCACTTTTTTGCACAAAATGGGCTAAATGGCCAGGTGACAAGGATCCCGAAGGCTCAGGGAAGGTTGGAGGAGGGGACCCACTGGAACAGCTGTTGGGAGACATATGGTAGCTTCCTATCAAGGCCATCCAGCGTGTTCTTTAACGTGCATATGATAAACCTTCCAGCACACGGGTCTATGGCTTAACGACGGATGGCAGCCTTTCCAGGACCATCGGTGTCCTCTTTCTAATCGACGACATGATAGGGGTTAGTAAAAATGTTTCTCATGAGGAACAGTTTGCCACAGAGGTCTAAAAGGAGTCTGTCAGTTTAATGCGCTTTTGAGAAGATCTATAAGGAAGGCGAGACCTCAGCAGAAAAACCTCACAAGGTAAACGCCCATACCTTATCAGGCATGGGTTGTCTCAGTAGGTAGTAGGCGGGAGTGGCTCAGTCGGTAGCGTGCCAGGCTCGTAGTTCCCAGGTTCGAGTCCAAGCTGGGTCAGCGTTGAGATTTATCTCCGCAAAATTCCCCGCCCTGCCCATGGTCAGTAGGGGACACCAATGGGCTTGGAAAGGCCACCGTCCGTCGGATGGGACGTTAAGCCGTGGCCCCGTGTACGGGACAGCCATACCCTGTGCACGTTAAAGAACACGCTGGATGGCCTTGACGGGAGGCTACCATCTATCTCCCAACAGCTGTTCCAGTGGGTCCCCTCCCCCAACCTTCTCTGAGACTTCGGGGTCAATGTGACCTGGCCATTTAGCCCATGGTGTGCAAAAAAAATGCCGTTCAGAGGTAAAACAAACCAACGTTATAGAACACGCTGGATGGCCTTCACGGGAGGCTACCATCTATCTCCCAACAGCTGTTCCAGTGGGTCCCCTCCCCCAACCTTCTCTGAGCCTTCGGGGTCAATGTGACCTGGCTATTTAGCCCGTGGTATGCAAAAAAGTGCCGTTCAGAGGTAAAACAACCCAACGTTAAAGAACACGCTGGATGGCCTTGGCGGGAGGCTACCATCTATCTCCCAACAGCTGTTCCAGTGGGTTCCCTCCCCCAACCTTCTCTGAGCCTTCGGGGTCCTTGTGACCTGGCCATTCAGCCCATGGTGTGCAAAAAAGTGCCGTTCAGAGGTAAAACAAACCAACGTTAAAGAACACGCTGGATGGCCTTGACGGGAGGCTACCATCTATCTCCCAACAGCTGTTCCAGTGGGTCCCCTCCACCAACCTTCTCTGAGCCTTCGGGGTCAATGTGACCTGGCTATTTAGAACGTGGTATGCAAAAAAGTGCCGTTCAGAGGTAAAACAACCCAACGTTAAAGAACACGCTGTATGGCCTTGACGGGAGGCTACCATCTATCTCCCAACAGCTGTTCCAGTGGGTTCCCTCCCCCAACCTTCTCTGAGCCTTCGGGGTCCTTGTGACCTGGCCATTTAGCCCATGGTGTGCAAAAAAGTGCCGTTCAGAGGTAAAACAACCCAACGTTAAAGAACACGCTGGATGGCCTTGACGGGAGGCTACCATCTATCTCCCAACAGCTGTTCCAGTGGGTCCCCTCCCCCAACCTTCTCTGAGCCTTCGGGGTCCATGTGATCTTTAGCCCATGGTGTGCAAAAAGTGCCGCTCAGAGGTAAAACTACCCAACTCAGTAGGTAGAACTTCAGGCTTGTAATTTGTAATTACCAGCTTCGAGTCCAAACTTTACTAGCGTTGAGATTTATCTCCGCTAAATACCCATCCTGCGTCGGTCAAAGTGCTGCCGTCCGTCCGATGAGACGTTAAACCGTGGACCGTATGCACGTTAAGGAAAACGATTGGATGGTCTTGATGGGAGGATACCATATGTCTCCTAACAGTTGTCCAGTTTGTTCCCTTCCCCCAAACTTCTCTTAGCCCCTGGGGTCCTTGTGCCCATGTCATTTAGGGCATTGTGCGTCGTTCAGAGGTAACCCCAACCTACTCGCATTTGCATGCAAGTACTGAACTCACATTCCCGGATATCTGTTGTCAAGCGCAGAATTCTCGTGCCGGATATGTCATACTCGTGTCGGGTGCGGTGACGTCACATCATGTTACAGGAAGTGTAAGTAAATTGCGTGGTTCGCATACTTATATTTCGAAAGCTAAATAAAGCTACTTCATAATACATTCTCACACTGTTTTATGCAATGTTTAGGCTATGAGGATTACTTTTGTTGTAAATTATTAGTATAAAAAATTTGGATGCATAACACGATGCTGGATGAAAATATTAGAGGATTTCTAAAGTTATGTTCAAGTTGTTGTGTTGTGTTGTTTTACCTCTGAGCGGCACTTTTTTGCATATCATGGGCTAAATGGCCAGGTCACATGGACCCCGAAGGCTCAGAGAAGGTTGGGGGAGGCGACCCACTGGAACAGCTGTTGGGAGACAGATGGTAGCCTCCCTCAAGGCCATCCAGCATGTTCTTCAACGTTGGGTTGTTTTACCTCTGAGCGGCACTTTTTTGCACATCATGGGCTAAATGGCCAGGTCACATGGACCCCGAAGGCTCAGAGAAGGTTGGGGGAGGGGACCCACTGGAACAGCTGTTGGGAGACAGATGGTAGCCTCCCGTCAAGGCCATCCAGCGTGTTCTTCAACTTTGGGTTGTTTTACCTCTGAGCGACACTTTTTTGCACAAAATGGGCTAAATGGCCAGGTGACAAGGATCCCGAAGGCTCAGGGAAGGTTGGAGGAGGGGACCCACTGGAACAGCTGTTGGGAGACATATGGTAGCTTCCTATCAAGGCCATCCAGCGTGTTCTTTAACGTGCACATGATAAACTTTCCAGCACACGGGTCTATGGCTTAACGACGGATGGCAGCCTTTCCAGGACCATCGGTGTCCCCTTTCTAATCGACGACATGATAGGGGTTAGTAAAAAAGTTTCTCATGAGGAACAGTTTGCCACAGAGGTCTAAAAGGAGGCTGTCAGTTTAATGCGCCTTTGAGAAGATCTATAAGGAAGGCGAGACCTCAGCAGAATAACCTCACAAGGTAAACGCCCATACCTTATCAGGCATGGGTTGTCTCAGTAGGTAGGGGGCGGGGGTGGCTCAGTCGCTAGCGTGCCAGGCTCGTAGTTCCCAGGTTCGAGTCCAAGCTGGGGCAGCGTTGAGATTTATCTCCGCAAAATTCCCGCCCTGCCCATGGTCAGTAGGGGACACCGATGGGCTTGGAAAGGCCACCGTCCGTCGGATGGGACGTTAAGCCGTGGCCCCGTGTACGGGAGAGCCATACCCTGTGCACGTTAAAGAACACGCTGGATGGCCTTGACGGGAGGCTACCATCTATCTCCCAACAGCTGTTCCAGTGGGTCCCCTCCCCCAACCTTCTCTGAGCCTTCGGGGTCAATGTGACCTGGCCATTTAGCCTATGGTGTGCAAAAAAGTGCCGTTCAGAGGTAAAACAACCCAACGTTAAAGAACACGCTGGATGGCCTTGACGGGAGGCTACCATCTATCTCCCAACAGCTGTTCCAGTGGGTTCCCTCCCACAACCTTCTCTGAGCCTTCGGGGTCCTTGTGACCTGGCCATTTAGCCCATGGTGTGCAAAAAAGTGCCGTTCAGAGGTAAAACAACCCAACGTTAAAGAACACGCTGGATGGCCTTGACGGGAGGCTACCATCTGTCCCCCAACAGCTGTTCCAGTGGGTCCCCTCCCCCAACCTTCTCTGAGCCTTTGGGGTCCATGTGACCTGGCCATTTAGGCCATTGTGCGTCGTTCAGAGGTAACCCCAACCTACTCGCATTTGCATGCAAGTACTGAACTCACATTCCCGGATATCTGTTGTCAAGCGCAGAATTCTCGTGCCGGATATGTCATACTCGTGTCGGGTGCGGTGACGTCACATCATGTTACAGGAAGTGTAAGTAAATTGCGTGGTTCGCATACTTATATTTCGAAAGCTAAATAAAGCTACTTCATAATACATTCTCACACTGTTTTATGCAATGTTTAGGCTATGAGGATTACTTTTGTTGTAAATTATTAGTATAAAAAATTTGGATGCATAACACGATGCTGGATGAAAATATTAGAGGATTTCTAAAGTTATGTTCAAGTTGTTGTGTTGTGTTGTTTTACCTCTGAGCGGCACTTTTTTGCATATCATGGGCTAAATGGCCAGGTCACATGGACCCCGAAGGCTCAGAGAAGGTTGGGGGAGGCGACCCACTGGAACAGCTGTTGGGAGACAGATGGTAGCCTCCCTCAAGGCCATCCAGCATGTTCTTCAACGTTGGGTTGTTTTACCTCTGAGCGGCACTTTTTTGCACATCATGGGCTAAATGGCCAGGTCACATGGACCCCGAAGGCTCAGAGAAGGTTGGGGGAGGGGACCCACTGGAACAGCTGTTGGGAGACAGATGGTAGCCTCCCGTCAAGGCCATCCAGCGTGTTCTTCAACTTTGGGTTGTTTTACCTCTGAGCGACACTTTTTTGCACAAAATGGGCTAAATGGCCAGGTGACAAGGATCCCGAAGGCTCAGGGAAGGTTGGAGGAGGGGACCCACTGGAACAGCTGTTGGGAGACATATGGTAGCTTCCTATCAAGGCCATCCAGCGTGTTCTTTAACGTGCACATGATAAACTTTCCAGCACACGGATCTATGGCTTAACGACGGATGGCAGCCTTTCCAGGACCATCGGTGTCCCCTTTCTAATCGACGACATGATAGGGGTTAGTAAAAAAGTTTCTCATGAGGAACAGTTTGCCACAGAGGTCTAAAAGGAGGCTGTCAGTTTAATGCGCCTTTGAGAAGATCTATAAGGAAGGCGAGACCTCAGCAGAATAACCTCACAAGGTAAACGCCCATACCTTATCAGGCATGGGTTGTCTCAGTAGGTAGGGGGCGGGGGTGGCTCAGTCGCTAGCGTGCCAGGCTCGTAGTTCCCAGGTTCGAGTCCAAGCTGGGGCAGCGTTGAGATTTATCTCCGCAAAATTCCCGCCCTGCCCATGGTCAGTAGGGGACACCGATGGGCTTGGAAAGGCCACCGTCCGTCGGATGGGACGTTAAGCCGTGGCCCCGTGTACGGGAGAGCCATACCCTGTGCACGTTAAAGAACACGCTGGATGGCCTTGACGGGAGGCTACCATCTATCTCCCAACAGCTGTTCCAGTGGGTCCCCTCCCCCAACCTTCTCTGAGCCTTCGGGGTCAATGTGACCTGGCCATTTAGCCTATGGTGTGCAAAAAAGTGCCGTTCAGAGGTAAAACAACCCAACGTTAAAGAACACGCTGGATGGCCTTGACGGGAGGCTACCATCTATCTCCCAACAGCTGTTCCAGTGGGTTCCCTCCCACAACCTTCTCTGAGCCTTCGGGGTCCTTGTGACCTGGCCATTTAGCCCATGGTGTGCAAAAAAGTGCCGTTCAGAGGTAAAACAACCCAACGTTAAAGAACACGCTGGATGGCCTTGACGGGAGGCTACCATCTGTCCCCCAACAGCTGTTCCAGTGGGTCCCCTCCCCCAACTTTCTCTGAGCCTTCGGGGTCCATGTGACCTGGCCATTTAGCCCTTGGTGTGCAAAAAAGTGCCGCTCAGAGGTAAAACAACCCAACGTTAAAGAACACGCTGGATGGCCTTGACGGGAGGCTACCATCTGTCTCCCAACAGCTGTTCCAGTGGGTCCCCTCCCCCAACCTTCTCTGAGCCTTTGGGGTCCATGTGACCTGGCCATTTAGGCCATTGTGCGTCGTTCAGAGGTAACCCCAACCTACTCGCATTTGCATGCAAGTACTGAACTCACATTCCCGGATATCTGTTGTCAAGCGCAGAATTCTTGTGCCGGATATGTCATACTCGTGTTGGGTGCGGTGACGTCACATCATGTTACAGGAAGTGTAAGTAAATTGCGTGGTTCGCATACTTATATTTCGAAAGCTAAATAAAGCTACTTCATAATACATTCTCACACTGTTTTATGCAATGTTTAGGCTATGAGGATTACTTTTGTTGTAAATTATTAGTATAAAAAATTTGGATGCATAACACGATGCTGGATGAAAATATTAGAGGATTTCTAAAGTTATGTTCAAGTTGTTGTGTTGTGTTGTTTTACCTCTGAGCGGCACTTTTTTGCACATCATGGGCTAAATGGCCAGGTCACATGGACCCCGAAGGCTCAGAGAAGGTTGGGGGAGGGGACCCACTGGAACAGCTGTTGGGAGACAGATGGTAGCCTCCCGTCAAGGCCATCCAGCGTGTTCTTCAACGTTGGGTTGTTTTACCTCTGAGCGGCACTTTTTTGCACACCATGGGCTAAATGGCCAGGTCACATGGACCCCAAAGGCTCAGAGAAGGTTGGGGGAGGGGACCCACTGGAACAGCTGTTGGGAGACAGATGGTAGCCTCCCGTCAAGGCCATCCAGCGTGTTCTTCAACGTTGGATTGTTTTACCTCTGAGCGGCACTTTTTTGCACACCATGGGCTAAATGGCCAGGTCACATGGACCCCAAAGGCTCAGAGAAGGTTGGGGGAGGGGACCCACTGGAACAGCTGTTGGGAGACAGATGGTAGCCTCCCGTCAAGGCCATCCAGCGTGTTCTTTAACGTGCACAGGGTATGGCTCTCCCGCACACGGGGCCACGGCTTAACGCCCAATCCGACGGACGGCGGCCTTTTCCGAGCCCATCGGTGTCCCCTACTGACCGTGGGCTTGGTGGGGAGTTTTGCGGAGATAAATCTCAACGCTGACCCAGCTGGGACTCGAACCTGGGAACTACAGATTACGAGCCTGGCGCGCTACCGACCGAGCCACCCCCGCCCCCATTTTCACACTGTTTTATGCAATGTTTAGGCTATGAGGATTACATTTTGTTGTAAATTATTAATATAAAAAATTTGGATGCATAACACGATGCTGGATGAAAATATTAGAGGATTTCTAAAGTTATGTTCAAGTAATGTTATGGGAATCTAATTTTGAAGTTCTGTAACTTTTAAAATTACGCAGTTAGTGGGAAAATGTGACTGAAAATAAAGATCATAATCGAATTTTTTTAAATCTCGATTTTCAACAATTCAGTATTTAAAGATTTTATATATTTGTATTTTTTTTATGAAAGTTTGAATATTTTTCAGCAGTATTGCGTAGGGGCGGGGGTTGCTCAGTCGGTAGCGCGTCAGGCTCGTAATCTGCAGTTCCCAGGTTCGAGTCCCAGCTGGGTCAGCGTTGAGATTTATCTCCGTAAAATTCCCCGCCCTGCCCACGGTCAGTAGGGGACACCGATGGGCTTGTAAAGGCCGCCGTCCGTCGGATGGGGCTTTAAGCCGTGGCCCCGTGTGCGGGAGAGCCATACTCTGTGCACGTTAAAGAACACGCAGGATGGCCTTGACGGGAGGCTACCATCTGTCTCCCAACAGCTATTCCAGTGGGTCTCCTCCCCCAACTTTCTCTGAGCCTTCGGGGTCCATGTGACCTGGCCATTTAAACCATTGTGTGCAAAAAAGTGCCGCTCAGAGGTAAAACAACCCAACCAGTAATATGTCATTCAAATTTACCTCATAAATTATAACATAAATATCAAGTATTGTTTGAAACACTCAATTAAATAAATATTTTAGAAATTTACGCCATGTTTATTTCAGTATTAGACATTTATTAATGGTTTCGATTAAAAAATTATTTTTTTGGGAAATATTTTAGCTTCCATAACTTTTTAAATACCGAACGAATGTTGTTGAAAATAGAGATTTAAAAAGATTTGATTATGATCTTTATTTTATCTTTAGTAACATTATTTTTCTATTAAATGCATATTTTAGAAGTTATAGAGTTTTGAAGTTAGATTTGCATTAACATAATCATGGAGATTCTCCAATGTTTTGAGGCCGGGGTGGCTCAGTCTGTAGCGCGCCAGGCTTGTAATCTGCAGTTCCCAGGTTCAAGTCCCAGCTGGGTCAGCGTCGAGATTTATCTCCGCAAATATTTCCCGCCCTGCCCACGATCAGTAGGGGACAGCGATGGGCTTGGAAAGGCCGCGGTCCGTCGGATGGAACGTTGGGTTGTTTTACCTCTGAGCGGCACTTTTTTTGCACACCATGGGCTAAATGGCCAGGTCACAAGGACCCCGAAGGTTCAGAGAAGGTTGAGGGAGGGGACCCACTGGAACAGCTGTTGGGAGACAGATGGTAGCCTCCCGTCAAGGCCATCCAGCGTGTTCTTTAACGTGCACATGGTATGGCTCTCCCGCACACGGGGCCATGGCTTAACGTCCCATCCGATGGACGCGGCCTTTCCAAGCCCATCGGTGTCCCCTACTGACCGTGGGCAGGGCGGGGAATTTTGCGGAGATAAATCTTAACGCTGACCCAGCTGGGACTCGAACCTGGGAACTGTAGATTACGAGCCTGGCGCGCTACCGACTGAGCCACCCCCTCCTCGGGATGGGACTTTAAGCCGTGGCCTAGTGTGCGGTGAGCCATACCCTGTGCACGTTAAAGAGCACGCTGGATGGCCTTGACGGGAGGCTACCATCTATCTCCCAACAGCTGTTCCAGTGGGTCCCCTCCTCCAACCTTCTCTGAGCCTTCGGGATCCTTGTGACCTGGCTATTTAGCCCATGGTGTGCAAAAAAGTGCCGCTCAGAGGTAAAACAACCCAACCCAACGCTTCCCCCACAATCCCTTAGGTCCCTCCCTGGACATATATTTATATAAACTCGAACAGAATATATGATTTGTTTATTTCCGAATTGGTGTGTTACTACTGTAGTTGAAGAATTTATATACTTTTTAAGTCGTATATTCCTGGCCATGATCTGAGCCGATTTTCAAATTCAGGAATATAAAAAACATCGTACGACTTGTTTTTCGAGCCATAAAACGTCAATAGACTGCTCCTCCAGGAAATCCGTTTTTAGTCCTATTCTATTTACATTGTTTACGTCAAACATTCGTTCTTGTATGCGACCAATCCATTGTTGCATGTTTGTGACGATATTAAATTATAAACCACTTTCGCCAAGCGACCGACTGTTCCTTCAGCATACGACAACAGTGAAGAATGGAACATTTTGTGTTCCCAGTCAGTTCCACATTTGTTCAAGGAAGAGTAAAAATCATGCACTTTGGTTGTTGTAATCAAAATCAAAAATCATTTCGAGAAAGCATTCCGAGTCGCGACTTCTCAATAACTGGAACTTAAAAATGAATGCAAGTATGTCCACGTTTTTCAAAACATTCGTTACTTTTGTGTTATTACCTATTCCGGAAATGTTTTCTCTGATTTGGATCTCACGTGATCTCCCACATCAATGTACAGTCGCTGAAAAAAATATTTGAACACTATGATTGATTACAGAATTCAGAAAAAAATATCTGGCAACGATTTTTTTTTAGAAATTTGTGATCTGGCAACCCTCGTGTCACGTGATTACAGAATTCAGGAAAAATATCTGGAGCGTGTACAGCAACTGTACACGCTCCAGTTACCGAGCGTGTGCAGTTACTGCACACGCTCCAGTTTGCTGTGAATGGTAACTGCACACGCTCAATATTTCCGTGAATGAGCCCACCCGATCCAGGTCTTTGTGAGCTCACACGATCCAGGTCTTTGTGAGCTCACACGATCCAGGTCTTTGTGAGCTCACACGATCCAGGTCTTTGTGAGCTCACACGATCCAGGTCTTTGTGAGCTCACACGATCCAGGTCTTTGTGAGCTCACAGGATCCAATGTGCTGTGAACATTAACCGCAACCGCTCCAGTTTGCTGTGAACGGTAACTGCACACGCTCAATATTTCCGTGAGTGAGCCCACACGATCCAGGTCTCTGTGAGCTCACACGATCCAATGTGCTGTGAACATTAACCGCAACCGCTGCAGTTTGCTGTGAACGGTAACTGCACACGCTCAATATTTCCGTGAGTGAGCCCACACGATCCAGGTCTCTGTGAGCTCACAGGATCCAATGTGCTGTGAACATTAACCGCAACCGCTCCAGTTTGCTGTTAACGGTAACTGCACACGCTCAATATTTCCGTGAGTGAGCCCACACGATCCAGGTCTCTGTGAGCTCACAGGATCCAATGTGCTGTGAACATTAACCGCAACCGCTGCAGTTTGCTGTGAACGGTAACTGCACACGCTCAATATTTCCGTGAGTGAGCCCACACGATCCAGGTCTTTGTGAGCTCACACGATCCAATGTGCTGTGAACATTAACCGCAACCGCTCCAGTTTGCTGTGAACGGTAACTGCACACGCTCCATATTCATTGCATTATATATTCATACGCATTATATATATTAAAAAATATCCGAACACTATGGTTGATTACAGAATTCATAAAAAATATCTGGCAACGATGTTTTTTAGAAATTAGTGATCCAGCGGAGCATTCGAGTCCCAGCTGGGTCAGCGTTGAGATTTTTCTCCGCAAAATTCCCCGCCCTGCCCACGGTCAGTAGCGGACACCGATGGGTTTGGAAAGGCCGCCGTCCGTTGGATGGGACGTTAAGTCGTGGCCCCGTGTGCGGGAGAGACATACCCTGTGCACGTTAAAGAATACGCTGGATGGCCTTGACGGGAGGCTACCATCTGTCTCCCAACAGCTGTTCCAGTAGGTCCCTCCCCCAACCTTCTCTGAGCCTTCGGGGTCCATGTGACCTGGCTATTTAGCCCATGGTGTGTAAAAAAGTGCCGCTCAGTGGTAAAACAACCCAACGTTAAAGAACACGCTAGATGGCCTTGACAGGAGGCTACCATCTGTCTCCCAACAGCTGTTCCATTGGGTCCCCTCCCCCAACCTTCTCTGAGCCTTCGGGGTCCTTGTGACCTGGCCATTTAGCCCACGGTGTGCAAAAAAGTGCCGCTCAGAGGTAAAGCAACCCAACGTTAAAGAACACGCTGGATGGCCTTGACGGGAGCCTACCATCTGTCTCCCAACAGCTGTTCCAGTGGTTCCCCTCCCCCAACCTTCTCTGAGCCTTCGGGGTCTATGTGACCTGGCCACTTAGCCCATGGTGTGCAAAAAAAGTGCAGCTCAGAGGTCAAACAACCCAACAACCCAAGATGTTTACAGATGCCTACAAAGAAGTCCAACTCGCACGTATTAATGCACGAAATAAATAATATTTTAGAAGTCAACTTCTTACATGAAAGATACATCCGCTATCAGACAGTTATAACTGATGAGATTAATCTCACTTGCTGCTTGTATCGTTAAGAATCGTACATAGTAGCTAAAAAAAAAACGACTGAAAGCCAAAAAGTGTTGGAAGCTTTGATTTATACCCATCGGCGTTTCCTTTCTTAGAAAAAGGGAAAGTTTTTTGGCCTCCACGCGTTGTAAATGTTTGTGGCAATGGCTATGACGTTTGCATAAGTTGATCGATTCTCTGTAGCATTGTAATGATAGAAATAGCTTCTGTCATTACTTGTACTTCTAAAAAGGAGGAAATCCCTTTGAAAAATGGAAGGAATGACCATGCAATATTTATTGCACTGTCAGGCAGTTTGCAAGAAAGCATGTTGTATTAAGCACAGCCAGTAACCCTGGGGGGGGGGGGGGGGGGGGGGGGCTCAGTCGGTAGCGCTCCAGACCGCCAATTGCAGTTCCCAGGTTCAAGATCCAGCTGGGTCAGCGTTGAGATTTATCTCCGCAAAATTCCCCGTCCTGCCCACGGTCAGTAGGGGAGACCTATGGGCTTCGAAAGACGTCCGTCGGATGGGACGTTAAGCCGTGGCCCCGTGTGCGGGAGAGTCATACCCTGTACACGTTAAAAAAACACTCTGGATGGCCTTGACGGGAGGCTACCATCTGTCTCTCAATAGCTGTTTCAGTGGGTCCCCTCTCCCAACCTTCTCTGAGCCTTCGGAGTCTTTGTGACCTCGTCATTTAGCACATGGTGTGTAAAACAGTGCCGCTCAGAGGTAAAACAACCCAACGTTAACGAACACGTTGGAAGGCCTTGACATTAGGCTACCACCTGTTTCCCAACAGCTGTTCCAGTGGGTCCCTTCCCCCAACTTTTTCTGAGCCTTCGGGGTCCATGTGACCTGGCCATTTAGCCCATGGTGTGCAAAAAAGTGTCGCTCAGAGGTAAACAACCCAACGTTAAAGAACACGCTGGATGACCTTGACGGGAGCTACCATCTGTCTCCCAACAGGTGTCCCAGTGGGTCCCTTCCCCCAACTTTCTCTGAGCCATGTGACCTGGCCGTTTAGCCCAGTAGTGAACAGCTGTTGAGAGACAGATGGTAGTTTCCCGTCAAAGCCATCCAGTGTATTCTATTACGTGCACAGGGTATGGCTCTCCAGCACACGGAACCATGGATTAACGTCCCATCCGACGGACGACGGCTTTTCCAAGCCCATCGGTGTCGCCTACTGACCGTGGGCGGAGCGGGGAATTTTGCGGAGATAAATCTTAACGCTGACTCAGCTGGGACTCGAACCTGGGAACTACAGATTACGAGTCTGGCGCGCTACCGACTGAGCCACCCCCGCCCCAGACATATGTCAAAACGTTTTTAACGACCACTTTAAATGACCATATTATTTACCCAATGACCAGGTTTTAAAATCCTAAATAACATAATTTTCGTTCCTAACACCTAATCATCATTTTTATGACAATTATTAAGACAATTATTACCTTTTATCTTGATGCCCAAGTAGTGAAGGGGTGGGGGTGGCTCAGTGGGTAGCGCACCAGGCTCGTAATCTGTAGTTCCCAGGTTCGAGTCACAGCTGGGTCAGCGTTGAGATTTATCTCCGCAAAATTGCCCGTCCAGCCCACGGTCAGTAGGGGACACCGATGGGCTTGGAAAGGCCGCCGTCAGTCGGATGGGACGTTAAGCCGTGGCCCCGTGTGCGGGAGAGCCATACCCTGTGCACGTTAAAGAACACGCTGGATGGCCTTGACGGGAGGCTACCATCTGTCTCCCAACAGCTGTTCCAGTGGGTCCCCTCCCCCAACCTTCTCTGAGCCTTCGGGGTCCATGTGACCTGCCCATTTAGCCCATGGTGTGCAGAAAAGTGCCGCTCAGAGGTAAAACAACCCAACCCAAGTAGTGAATTCTCAAAATATTTAGAAAAAGAAACATGGTTAAATTAAAACAAACACTTTTTAAACATAATATAAAGATATTTGAGACATATGTTGAAACAACAGGTACTTCAACTGTAGAACATAACTTTTTTTTACATTAAAAAATAGTAAAAAAAAAAATGCTCCTCAAAATATTCTTTTAGGTATCGACGCAATTCATTACGCAAGTAAATCTAGAGTAACAAAAAAGGAATCGAGATCTGGAAAAGAATCAAAATAGAATCATCATGCAAAATAACAGGCTTTAAAAAAGCGTCGAAAGAAACAGAAAATGCAGTAAATTTTATTCAGAGAAATAGATGGCGAAACAAAATCTGAAAAAAAAAGAAACAAACACAAAAATAAGAAATAAATACATTGGAAAAAGCGCTGGGGGATGCTTTCGTTTCTTTTATCTTTATGAATAAAAAAAAAAGGAACCTATATACATATCTGAAACTTAGTTGTTTTATTCCAAAAATCTAAGAGAGAATAAGGAAAATAGAAATCATGTTTTGTGTTTTTTGAAAACCAATAATGCTAAAAGGCTATTGTTTTCGATTCAGGAGATTTTAGATTCTAAAGTTTATTGGTAAAAAATTGTTTTAATGGCGATTTTTATTTTTGCAGGTACAGTCGCTGAAAAAAAAAAAAAAAAAAAACCTTCGTGTCACGTGACACGGAGGTTGCCAGATCACTGATTTCTAAAAAAAATCGTTGCCAGGTGTTTTTTCTGAATTCTGTACTCAATTATAGTGTTTGGATATTTTTTCAGCGGCTGGAGATATTTGACTTGAACCTGTGGCAGATCCGCTGGGAGAATCGACCAGAAACCCTTCATTTATATGTACACTCGCTCAAAAAAGTATCGGAACACTATGGTTGATTACAGAATTCAGGGGGGCGGGGAGGGCTCAGTCGGTAGCGCGCCAGGCTCGTAATCTGTAGTTTCCAGATTCGAGTCCCAGCTGGGTCAGCGTTGAGATTTATCTCCGCAAAATTCCCCTCCCTGTCCAAGGTCAGTAGGGGACACCGATGGGCTTCGAAAGGACGCCGTCCGTCGGATGGGACGTTAAGCCGTGGCCCCGTGTTTTGGAGAGCCATACCCTGTGCACGTTAAAGAACACGCTGGATGGCCTTGACGGGAGGCTACCATCTTTCTCCCAACAGCTGTTCCAGTGGGTCCCCTCTCCCAACCTTCTCTGAGCCTTCGGGGTCCATGTAACCTGGCCATTTAGCCCATGGTGTGCAAAAAAGTGCCGCTCAGAGGTAAAACAACCCAACGTTAAAGAACACACTGGATGGTCTTGACGGGAGGCTACCATCTGTCTCCCAACAGCTGTTCCAGTGGGTCCCCTCCCCCAACCTTCTCTGAGCCTTCGGGGTCCATGTAACCTGGCCATTTAGCCCATGGTGTGCAAAAAAGTGCCGCTCAGAGGTAAAACAACCCAACGTTAAAGCACACACTGGATGGTCTTGACGGGAGGCTACCATCTGTCTCCCAACAGCTGTTCCAGTGGGTCCCCTCCCCCAACCTTCTCTGAGCCTTCGGGGTCCATGTAACCTGGCCATTTAGCCCATGGTGTGCAAAAAAGTGCCGCTCAGAGGTAAAACAACCCAACCCAACAACACAATTCAGGAAATATATCTGGCAACGATTTTTTTTTTAGAATTGAGTGATCTGGCAACCTCCGTGTCACGTGGCACGGAGGTTGCCAGACCACTGATTTGTAAAAAAATCGTTGCCAGATATTTTTTCTGAATTCTGTTATCAACTATAGTGCTTGGATATTTTGTTTCAACGACTCGAAGCTGAAGAATCCACAGACGGACACTAACGCTACAAAGAACGAAAATTTTTACTAATTTCTTACATCATTATCTTATGTATAATAAAAGCTACAATTTTGATTATATTTGGACTTTTTCAATATTTCGTTACTTTTGTAAAAGCCAGATTAGTTTTAATTGAGAATATTAAAATGAAATATCGGGAATGAAATCTGAGATAAACTAAATATGTAAACACTTTAGTATTCATACATTTAATTTAGTGTATTTGTTACCTTTTGGAATCCGCTGGGCTTGGAAAGGGCGCCGTCCGTCGGATGGGACGCTAAGCCGTTGTCGAGTGTATAGGAAGCCAGTACACGTTAAAGATCACGCTGAATGGCTTTGACAGGAGGCTTCCATCCAAAAAAAGTCTTAACAACTCTTTAGTTGGCCCCTTTCCCCCAATTTTGGGTTGGCGGTGGCTCAGTCGGTAGCGCGCCAGGCTCGTAATCTGTAGTTCCAGGTTCTAGTCCCAGCTATGTCAGCGTTGAGAATTATCTCCGCAAAACTCCTTGCCCTCCCCACGGTCAGTAGGGGACACCGATGGGCTTGGAAAGACCGCCCTCCGTCGGATGGGACGTTAAGCCGTAGTCCCGTGTTAAGGAGAGTTATACTCTGTGCACGTTAAAGAACACTCTGGATGGCCTTGACGGAAGGCTACCATCTGTCTCCCAACAGCTGTTCCAGTGGGTCCCCTCCCCCAACCTTCTCCGAGCCTTCGGGGTCCATGTGACCTGGCCATTTAGCCCATGGTGTGCAAAAAAAGTGCCGCTCACAGATAAAACAACCCATCGTTAAAGAACACGCTGGATGGCCTTGAAGGGAGGCTACCATCTGTCTTCCAACAGCTGTTCCAGTGGGTCCACTCTCCCAATCTTCTCCGACTTCGTGGTCCTTGTGACCTGGCCAGTTAGCCCATTGTGTGCAAAAAAAGTGCCGCTCAGAGGTAAAACAACCCAACGTTAAAGGACACTCTGGATGGAATTGACGGGAGGCTACCATCTGTCTCCCAACAGCTGTTCCAGTGGGTCCCCTCCCCCAACCTTCTCTGAGCCTTCGGAATCCTTGTGACCTGGCCATTTAGCCCATGGTGTGCCAAAAAGTGCCACTCAGAGGTAAAACAACCCAACGTTAAAGAACACGCTGGATGGCCTTGACAGGAGACTATCATCTGTCTCCCAACAGCTGTTCCAGTGGGTCACCTCCCCCAACCTTCTCTGAGCCTTCGGAATCCTTGTGACCTGGCCATTTAGCCCATGGTGTGCAAAAAAAGTGCCGCTCACAGATAAAACAACCCATCGTTAAAGAATACGCTGGATGGCCTTGACGGGAGGCTACCATCTGTCTCCCAACAGCTGTTCCAGTGGGTCCCCTCCGCCAACCTTCTCCGAGCCTTCGGGGTCCTTGTGACCTGTCCATTTAGCCCATTGTGTGCAAAAAAAGTGCCGCTCAGAGATAAAACAACCAACCTACTCTTAACATTTTAGTAACCAAATTAATCCAGCAGCTTAAACTTTGCGATTTCAATATAAGAGAAACGAATTTTGCTAACAATAATTTCGTAAACGTGATTAGTATATAAAGGCCTATCAGGTATGGAGGCGACCCAAAATATCCCAGTTTATTCCCCACAAAAGAATAAATTTAAAAAATTGCTTTCCATCTAATAAAGCAATTATATATATATACAGATATTATTGAATGTCCTTGGAAATGATGGCGAGATATATTCAGTAACGCAACACGTCTGAAGGCCATTTAAGTAGGAGCCTTCATACTATTCGAAGTGTCGTTCTATTTGCGTTTTTTTTGGATCCTCAGGGACCTTGATTATGGATTTTTTAAGTGCGTGATATTAAAAGATATTTCGTTAGTACTCAGTTCTTCGGCTGGGAATTGAATTTCAGTAAAATGAGCGATGTTATTAAGGCTCCAAACAAGTGATAAATGAACAACTGTCAAATGGACTTATTTTTATAGGGTTGCTAAGTAACGATTTTTCTGAAAACAGAATAATAACAGAACAATCTTTTACGGGATATTATCTGTTTGACACTTAATATTTACTTTATTAATCAGAGTTGAGTTGTTTTATCTCTGAGTGGCAGTTTTCTGTGTAGTTTGAACAAAAATAGCCAGGTTACAAGGACCCTCAAGAACTTAGAGAAGGATTGGGTTGTTTTACCTCTGAGTGGCACTTTTTTGCACATTATGGGCTAAATGGCCAGGTCACATGGACCCCGAAGGCTCAGAGAAGGTTGGCGGAGGGGACCCACTGGAACAGCTGTTAGAAAACAGATGGTAGCCTCTCGTCAAGGCCATCCAGTGTGTTCTTTAACGTTGGGTTGTTTTAACTCTGAGTGGCACTTTTTTGCACACCATGGGCTAAATGGCCAGGTCACATGGACCCCGAAGGCTCAGAGAAGGTTGGCGGAGGGGACCCACTGGAACAGCTGTTAGGAGACAGATGGTAGCCTCTCGTCAAGGTCATCCAGTGTGTTCTTTAACGTTGGGTTGTTTTACCTCTGAGTGGCACTTTTTGCACACCGTGGGCTAAATGGCCAGGTCACATGGACCCTGAAGGTTCAGAGAAGGTTGGCGGAGGGGACCCACTGGAACAGCTGTTAGGAGACAGATGGTAGCCTCTCGTCAAGACCATCCAGTGTGTTCTTTAACGTTGGGTTGTTTTACCTCTGAGTGGCACTTTTTGCACACCGTGGGCTAAATGGCCAGGTCACATGGACCCTGAAGGTTCAGAGAAGGTTGGCGGAGGGGACCCACTGGAACAGCTGTTAGGAGACAGATGGTAGCCTCTCGTCAAGGCCATCCAGTCTGTTCTTTAACGTGCACAGGGTATGCCTCTCCCGCACACGGGACCACGGCTCAACGTCCCATACGACGGACGGCGGCCTTTCCAAGCCCATCGGTGTCCCCTACTGACCTTGGGCAGGGTACGTTAGAGAACACGCTGGATGGCCTTGACAGGAGGCTACCATCTGTCTCCTAACAGCTGTCCAATAAGTCCCCTTCCGTTAACCTTCTCTGAGCCTTTGGGGCCCATGGAATATATATAGCCCATAGAATATATAGCCATATAGCCATATAGAAATATGTTTAGTGGATTTACACAAGTTATCTTCTTCCACTCAGTGCTGAACGTTTGGGATTGTTGGGTTATTTTACCTCTGAGCGGCACTTTTTTGCACACCATGGGCTAAATGGCCAGGTCACATGGACCCCGAAGTCTCAGAGAAGGTTGGGGGAGGGAACTGGAACAGCTGTTGGGAGACAGATGGTAGTCTCCCGTCAAGGCCATCCAGCGTGTTCTTTAACGTGCACAGGGTATGGCTCTCTGGCACATGGAGTCACGGCTTAACGTCCCATCCGACGGACGGCGGCCTTTCGAAGCCCATCGGTGTCCCCTACTGATCGTGGGCAGGGCGGGGAAATTTTGCGGAGATAAATCTCAACTCTGACCCAGCTGGGACTCGAATCTGGGAACTACAGATTACGAGCCTGGCGCGCTACCGACTGAGCCACTCCCGCCCCAACTTTTGGGGTCTTTGTGACCTGACGTTTTTGTCGTAGTCTACTCTGTGCACGAAAAGGACTCTCAGAAAAGAAACAATACAGTTTTTGATTAACGCATATGGGATGTGCTTTACCATCTGCGAAGAAGCGTTTCTTTCAAATATTCCACAAGCAAACATTCGGTTTCAACTGCTGTTGTTTGGTTGGGCTGTTCTACCTCTGAGCGTCACTGTTTTTGCACACAATGGGTTAAATGGTCAGGTCACAAGAACCCCGACGGTTCAGAGAAGGTTGGAATAAGAGGACCCACTGGAGCAGCTGTTAGGAGACGGATGGTAAGCCTCTCGTCAAGGTCTTCCGAGGTGTTCTTCAACGTGCACAGGGTATGGTTCTCCTGCACACTCAAAATCACATCGTGAAGCACTCAAAATAAAATCGTGGATCACTCAAATATCGTATCGTGAACCACTCAAAATAATATCGTGGACCACTCAAAAATTATATCCTGAACCACTCAGAATAATATCGACGACCACTCAAAACAATATCGTGGACCACTCACAGTCATATCGTGGACCACTCAAAAATTATATCCTGAACCACTCACAATCATATCGAGGACCACTCAAAACAATATCGAGGACCACTCAAAATAATACCGTGGACCACTCACAGTCATATCGTGGACCACTCACAATCATATCGTGGACCACTCACAATCATATCGTGGACCACTCACAATCATATCGTGGACCACTCAAAAATTATATTGTGAACCACTCAGAATAATATCGAGGACCACTCAAAATAATACCGTGGACCACTCACAGTCATATTGTGGACCACTCAAAATCATATCGTGGACCACTCAAAACAATATCGTGGACCACTCAAAAATTATATCCTGAACCACTCAGAATAATATCGAGGACCACTCAAAATAATACCGTGGACCACTCACAGTCATATCGTGGACCACTCACAATCATATCGTGGACCACTCAAAAGAATATCGTGAACCACTCAAAAATTATATCCTGAACCACTCAGAATAATATCGAGGACCACTGAAAATAATACCGTGGACCACTGAAAATAATTCCGTGGACCACTCATAGTCACATCGTGAGCCACTCAAAATCATATTTGAGTGGCTCACGATATGATATATTTGTTTGAGTGGACCACTCAAAATCATATCGCGGACCACTCAAAAATCATATCTTGAACCTCCCAAAATAATATCGTGGACCACTCAAAATCATATCGTGAGCACTGAAAATGTACCAGGGTCACTGAAATACCATAAATGATCACTCAAAATAGTATAATGGACTACTGATAATATTTTCGCCAACTCTCGTGTACCGTAGCTGTACACGCTCCAGATATTTTTCCTCAATTCTGTAATCACGTGACACGAAGGTTGCCAGATCACTAATTTCTAAAAAAAACTGTTGTCAGATATTTTTTCTGAATTTTGTAATCAGCCAGAGTGTTCGGATACTTTTTTTGAGCGACTGTACTTTGAGAAACTTTTGCTCTTATTTGAATTATGTATTGAGAGCAAAATCCGATTTGCCACTAATTTTCTTCCCATTTTGGATGAACGTGATAGAGGTAACGAAACGTGCACTTTGAAACAATTTTGTTTTTCGAGAAATGTACGAAGCCTTTTGCAACTTTAGAAAGTCTAAATAATATTTTTCGCACCTTATTAGAATTCATTGGACGAACACACCAACTCAGATGTTGAAAGAAAAAAAAAAAGAGTTTGGGCAAACGTTCCTGAAGTGAAACAACTGTTAGTTTAATCCTAAGCCTACAACTCGTTAAAGCGTTGGAACGATAGTCTTTTTATACTTAAAAAATTATTAGTTGAAGAAAGATAACGAAAAATTATAGGAAATAAAACCATTGAGTCAGGTATAAAAAATAAAAATATATATTGAATAAATAAGACATTTTAAACGTAATAAATGAGAAAAAATTAAATTTCTTTGCTCAAATGTTGTAGATTAGGCGAGCCCAACATGCGGCCCTGGACAGCTACTAATGCGGCCCACAAACTCGTAAAGTTTAAGTGTTTATGACATAAGCTTTCAATACGATTATGTAATTTTCAGCGAGTTTTTGATATCCCACTAGTTTTATGTTGCCCTTTTTTAATTTTATAATAGAAAATATATGAAAATAAATGAAGTTTTATTATTCATATACACTAACTATATTATATATTTTATGTGCGGCCCAAAACAATTCATCTTCACTCAAAGTGGCCCAGAGAAGTCAAATCTTCACTCAATGTGGCCCAGGGAAGTCAAATCTTCACCCAATGTGGCCCAGGGAAGTCAAATCTTCACTCAAGTGGCCCAGGGAAGTCAAATCTTCACTCAAGTGGCCCAGGGAAGTCAAATATTCACTCAAGTGGCCCAGGGAAGTCAGATCTTCACTCATGTGGCCCAGGGAAGTCAAATCTTCACTCAAGTGGCCCAGGGAAGTCAAATCTTCACTCAAGTGGCCCAGGGAAGTCACATCTTCACTCAATGTGGCCCAGGGAAGTCAAATCTTCACTCAATGTGGTCCAGGGAAGTCAAATCTTCACTCAATGTGGCCCAGGGAAGTCAAATCTTCATTCAAAGTGGCCCAGGGAAGTCAGATCTTCACTCAAGTGGCCCAGGGAAGTCACATCTTCACTCAAATTGGCCCAGGGAAATCAAATCTTCACTCAATGTGGCCCAGGGAAGTCAAATCTTCACTCAATGTGGCCCAGGGAAGTCAAATCTTCACTCAATGTGGCCCAGGGAAGTCAGATCTTCACTCAAGTGGCCCAATGAAGTCAAATTTTCACTCAAATTGACCCAGGGAAATCAAATCTTCACTCAAGTGGCCCAGGGAAGTCAAATCTTCACTCAATGTGGCCCAGGGAAGTCAAATTTGCACTCAATGTGGCCCAGGGAAGTCAAATCTTCACTCAGTGTGGCCCAGGGAAGTCAAATCTTCACTCAGTGTGGCCCAGGGAAGTCAAATCTTCACTCAGTGTGGCCCAGGGAAGTCAAATCTTCATTCAATGTGGCCCAGGGAAGTTAAATCTTCACTCAGTGTGGCCCAGGGAAGTCAAATCTAAACTCAAGTGGCCCAGGGAAGTCAAATCTTCACTCAATGTGGCCCAGGGAAGTCAGATCTTCACTCAAGTGGCCCAGGGAAGTCAAATTTTCACTCAAATTGGCCCAGGGAAATCAAATCTTCACTCAAGTGGCCCAGGGAAGTCAAATCTTCACTCAAATTGGCCCAGGGAAATCAAATCTTCACTCAAGTGGCCCAGGGAAGTCAAAATTTCACTCAAATTGGCCCAGGGAAATCAAATTTTCACTCAAATTGGCCCAGGGAAATCAAATCTTCACTCAAGTGGCCCAGGGAAGTCAAATCTTCACTCAATGTGGCCCAGGGAAGTCAAATCTTCACTCAAATTGGCCCAGGGAAGTCAAATCTTCACTCAATGTGGCCCAGGGAAGTCAAATCTTCACTCAAATTGGCCCAGGGAAATCAAATCTTCACTCAAGTGGCAAAGGGAAGTCAAATTTTCACTCAAATTGGCCCAGGGAAATCAAATCTTCACTCAAGTGGCCCAGGGAAGTCAAATTTTCACTCAAATTGGCCCAGGGAAATCAAATCTTCACTCAAGTGGCCCAGGGAAGTCAAATCTTCACTCAATGTGGCCCAGGGAAGTCAAATCTTCACTCAATGCGGCCCAGGGAAGTCAAATCTTCACTCAAGTGGCGCAGGGAAGTCAAATCTTCACTCAATGTGGCCCAGGGAAGTCAAATCTTCACTCAAGTGGCCCAGGGAAGTCAAAAGGTTGGAGATTTCTTTTTAGGTAATTTTAATAGACCTACATCATATAGTGCATTGCACGTTTTTTTTGCACGTTTTTTTCGGGAACCCATCTATCGTGTAAAAACAGAATTGGTTGTACTAGTTGGTCAACTTTCTTCTATATTTTGGTAATGCACTAACACGTAAGCTTGTTTTAAATCGATTAGTTTGATTTTGTTGTGGAAAATATTTTTTCTCATTATTAATTTAATTCTTTAATGTTACACACTTCTGTGACGGTTACTTACACATTTCGGACCCAAAGCAATGGAGAAAAGGGAAAACGTAAGATAAATCTATAGAATTATCATCATCATCATCATCATCCTCAAGCAGCCATGGGCTACGGAGGTCCAACCAGTTTAATTCTCCAAGCATATCTGTCCTAAGCACTATTCTGGAATATTCAATTTGGAGAGAAGTTCAGTTCAGTTCTGTCCTGAGCTACATCTGCAGTGATCTGGCAACCTTCGTGTCACGTGACACGAAGGTTGCCAGATCACTGGTTTCTAAAAAAATCGTTGCCAGATATTTTTTCTGAAATCTGTAATCAAACATAGTGTTCGGATACTTTTTTGAGCGACTGTACGTAAAGATGTATTAATTAATACACCATAGCCCCTATTTATTAATTAACACCCCTTTGTAAAAAAATCGATGTTCCTTTTCTTACCGAGAACAGAGTACTGGTTAGTAATAAAATCCCAGTTCATGCCCAGTTGGGACTTGAACCCGAGAAAATGAGATTGCGCATTCGACGCCCAACCAAGCCATTACCTCCTATACATAGTTCGCTTCGCTCTATAAATACATACCGGCCTCACTTATTTGCAAGCTCACTAGTCGCTGCTGCTTGCCTTAATCTTGGGCTACTTTTTTCCTACCACTTATAGGCACACTATTCTGATTCAATTCTGGGGGTGGCTCAGTCGGTAGCGCGCCAGGCTCGTAATCTGTAGTTCCCAGGTTCGAGTCCCAGCTGGGTCAGCATTGAGATTTATCTCCGCAAAATTCCCCGCCCTGCCCACGGGCATTAGGGGACACCGATGGGCTTGGAAAGTCCGCCGTCCGTCGGATGGGACGTTAAGCCGTGGCCCCGTGTGCAGGAGAGCCATACCCTGTGCACGTTAAAGAACACGCTGGATGGCCTTGACGGGAGGCTACCATCTGTCTCCCAACAGCTGTTTCAGTGTGTCCCCTCCCCCAACCTTCTCTGAGCCTTCGGGGTCCATGTGACCTGGCCATTTAGCCCATGGTGGGCAAAAAAGTGCCGCTCAGAGGTGAAACAACCCAACGTTAAATTACACTCTGGATGGCCTTGACGGGAGGTTACCATCTGTATCCAAACATCTGTTCCAGTGGGTCCCCTCCCCAAACCTTCTCTGAGCCTTCGGGGTCCTTGTGACCTGGCCATTTAGCCCATGGTGTGCAAAAAATGCCGCTCAGAAGTAAAACAACCCAACGTTAAAGAACACGCTGGATATCCTTGATGTGAGGCTACCATCTGTCTCCCAACAGCTGTTCCAGTGGGTCCCCTCCCCCAACCTTCTCTGAGCCTTCGGGGTCCTTGTGACCTGGCCATTTAGCCCATGGTGTGCAAAAAAGTGCCGCTCAGAAGTAAAACAACCCAACGTTAAAGAACACGCTGGATGGCCATGACGGGAGGGTACCATCTGTCTCCCAACAGCTGTTCCAGTGGGTCCCCACCCCCAACCTTCTCTGAGCCTTCGGGGTCCATGTGACCTGGCCATTTAGCCCATGGTGTGCAAAAAAGTGCCGCTCAGAGGTAAAACAACCCAACTTTAAAGAACACGCTGGATGGCCTTGACGGGAGTCTACCATCTGTTTCCCAACAGCTGTTCCAGTGGGTCCCCTCCCCAAACCTTCTCTGAGCCTTCGGGGTCCTTGTGACCTGGCCATTTAGCCCATGGTGTGCAAAAAAGTGCCGCTCAGAAGTAAAACAACCCAACGTTAAAGAACACGCTGGATGGCCTTGATGTGAGGCTACCATCTGTCTCCCAACAGCTCTTAAAGTGGGTCCCCTCCCCCAACCTTCTCTGAGCCTTCGGGGTCCTTGCGACCTGGCCATTTAGCCCATGGTGTGCAAAAAAGTGCTGCTCAGAGGTAAAACAACCCAACGTTAAAGAACATACTAGATGGCCTTGATGGGAGGCTACCATCTGTCCCCCAACAGCTGTTCCAGTAGGTCCCCTCCCCCAACCATCTCCCCGAGCCTTCGGGGTCCATGTGACCTGGCCATTTAGCCCATGGTGTGCAAAAAAGTGCCGCTCAGAGGTAAAACAACCCAACGTTAAAGAATATACTGCATGGCCTTGACGGGAGGCTACCATCTGTCTCCCAACAGCTGTTCCAGTGGGTCCCCTCCCCCAACCTTCTCTGAGCCTTCGGGGTCCATGTGACCTGGCCATTTAGCCCATGGTGTGCAAAAAAAGTGCCGCTCGCAGATAAAACAACCCATCATTAAAGAACACGCTGGATGGCCTTGAAGGGAGGCTACCATCTGTCTTCCAACAGCTGTTCCAGTGGGTCCCCTCTCCCAATCTTCTCCGATTTCGTGGTCCTTGTGACCTGGCCAGTTAGCCCATTGTGTGCAAAAAAAGTGCCGCTCAGAGGTAAAACAACCCAACGTTAAAGAACACTCTGGATGGAATTGACGGGAGGCTACCATCTGTCTCCCGACAGCTGTTCCAGTGGGTCCCCTCCCCCAACCTTCTCTGAGCCTTCGGAATCCTTGTGACCTGGCCATTTAGCCCATGGTGTGCCAAAAAGTGCCACTCAGAGGTAAAACAACCCAACGTTAAAGAAGACGCTGGATGGCCTTGACGGGAGACTATCATCTGTCTCCCAACAGCTGTTCCAGTGGGTCCCCTCCCCCAACCTTCTCTGAGCCTTCGGAATCCTTGTGACCTGGCCATTTAGCCCATGATGTGCAAAAAAAGTGCCTCTCACAGATAAAACAACCCATCGTTAAAGAACACGCTGGATGGCCTTGACGGGAGGCTACCATCTGTCTCCCAACAGCTGTTCCAGTGGGTCCCCTCCGCCAACCTTCTCCGAGCCTTCGGGGTCCTTGTGACCTGTCCATTTAGCCCATTGTGTGCAAAAAAAGTGCCGCTCAGAGGTAAAACAACCAACCTACTCTTAACATTTTAGTAACCAAATTAATCCAGCAGCTTAAACTTTGCGATTTCAATATACGAGAAACGAATTTTGCTAACAATAATTTCGTAAACGTGATTAGTATATAAAGGCCTATCAGGTATGGAGGCGACCCAAAATATCCCAGTTTATTCCCCACAAAAGAATAAATTTAAAAAATTGCTTTCCATCTAATAAAGCAATTATATATATATACAGATATTATTGAATGTCCTTGGAAATGATGGCGAGATATATTCAGTAACGCAACACGTCTGAAGGCCATTTAAGTAGGAGCCTTCATACTATTCGATGTGTCGTTCTATTTGCGTTTTTTTTTGGATCCTCAGGGACCTTGATTATGGATTTTTTAAGTGCGTGATATTAAAAGATATTTCGTTAGTACTCAGTTCTTCGGCTGGGAATTGAATTTCAGTAAAATGAGCGATGTTATTAAGGCTCCAAACAAGTGATAAATGAACAACTGTCAAATGGACTTATTTTTATAGGGTTGCTAAGTAACGATTTTTCTGAAGACAGAATAATAACAGAACAATCTTTTACGGGATATTATCTGTTTGACACTTAATATTTACTTTATTAATCAGAGTTGAGTTGTTTTATCTCTGAGTGGCAGTTTTCTGTGTAGTTTGAACAAAAATAGCCAGGTTACAAGGACCCTCAAGAACTTAGAGAAGGATTGGGTTGTTTTACCTCTGAGTGGCACTTTTTTGCACACTATGGGTTAAATGGCCAGGTCACATGGACCCCGAAGGCTCAGAGAAGGTTGGCGGAGGGGACCCACTGGAACAGCTGTTAGAAAACAGATGGTAGCCTCTCGTCAAGGCCATCCAGTGTGTTCTTTAACGTTGGGTTGTTTTAACTCTGAGTGGCACTTTTTTGCACACTATGGGCTAAATGGCCAGGTCACATGGACCCCGAAGGCTCAGAGAAGGTTGGCGGAGGGGACCCACTGGAACAGCTGTTAGGAGACAGATGGTAGCCTCTCGTCAAGACCATCCAGTGTGTTCTTTAACGTTGGGTTGTTTTACCTCTGAGTGGCACTTTTTGCACACCGTGGGCTAAATGGCCAGGTCACATGGACCCTGAAGGTTCAGAGAAGGTTGGCGGAGGGGACCCACTGGAACAGCTGTTAGGAGACAGATGGTAGCCTCTCGTCAAGGCTATCCAGTCTGTTCTTTAACGTGCACAGGGTATGCCTCTCCCGCACACGGGACCACGGCTCAACGTCCCATCCGACGGACGGCGGTCTTTCCAAGCCCATCGGTGTCCCCTACTGACCTTGGGCAGGGTACGTTAGAGAACACGCTGGATGGCCTTGACAGGAGGCTACCATCTGTCTCCTAACAGCTGTCCAATAAGTCCCCTTCCGTTAACCTTCTCTGAGCCTTTGGGGCCCATGGAATATATATAGCCCATAGAATATATAGCCATATAGCCATATAGAAATATGTTTAGTGGATTTACACAAGTTATCTTCTTCCACTCAGTGCTGAACTTTTGGGATTGTTGGGTTGTTTTACCTCTGGGCGGCACTTTTTTGCACACCATGGGCTAAATGGCCAGGTCACATGGACCCCGAAGTCTCAGAGAAGGTTGGGGGAGGGAACCCACTGGAACAGCTGTTGGGAGACAGATGGTAGTCTCCCGTCAAGGCCATCCAGCGTGTTCTTTAACGTGCACAGGGTATGGCTCTCTTGCACACGGAGTCACGGCTTAACGTCCCATCCGACGGACGGCGGCCTTTCGAAGCCCATCGATGTCCCCTACTGACCGTGGGCAGGGCGGGGAAATTTTGCGGAGATAAATCTCAACTCTGACCCAGCTGGGACTCGAACCTGGGAACTACAGATTACGAGCCTGGCGCGCTACCGACTGAGCCACTCCCGCCCCAACTTTTGGGGTCTTTGTGACCTGACGTTTTTGTCGTAGTCTACTCTGTGCACGAAAAGGACTCTCAGAAAAGAAACAATACAGTTTTTGATTAACGCATATGGGATGTGCTTTACCATCTGCGAAGAAGCGTTTCTTTCAAATATTCCACAAGCAAACATTCGGTTTCAACTGCTGTTGTTTGGTTGGGCTGTTCTACCTCTGAGCGTCACTGTTTTTGCACACAATGGGTTAAATGGTCAGGTCACAAGAACCCCGACGGTTCAGAGAAGGTTGGAATAAGAGGACCCACTGGAGCAGCTGTTAGGAGACGGATGGTAAGCCTCTCGTCAAGGTCTTCCGAGGTGTTCTTCAACGTGCACAGGGTATGGTTCTCCTGCACACTCAAAATCACATCGTGAAGCACTCAAAATAAAATCGTGGATCACTCAAATATCGTATCGTGAACCACTCAAAATAATATCGTGGACCATTCACAATCATATCGTGGACCACTCAAAAATTATATCCTGAACCACTCAGAATAATATCGACGACCACTCAAAACAATATCGTGGACCACTCACAGTCATATCGTGGACCACTCAAAAATTATATCCTGAACCACTCACAATCATATCGAGGACCACTCAAAACAATATCGAGGACCACTCAAAATAATACCGTGGACCACTCACAGTCATATCGTGGACCACTCACAATCATATCGTGGACCACTCACAATCATATCGTGGACCACTCACAATCATATCGTGGACCACTCACAATCATATCGTGGACCACTCAAAAATTATATTGTGAACCACTCAGAATAATATCGAGGACCACTCAAAATAATACCGTGGACCACTCACAGTCATATTGTGGACCACTCAAAATCATATCGTGGACCACTCAAAACAATATCGTGGACCACTCAAAAATTATATCCTGAACCACTCAGAATAATATCGAGGACCACTCAAAATAATACCGTGGACCACTCACAGTCATATCGTGGACCACTCACAATCATATCGTGGACCACTCAAAAGAATATCGTGAACCACTCAAAAATTATATCCTGAACCACTCAGAATAATATCGAGGACCACTGAAAATAATACCGTGGACCACTGAAAATAATTCCGTGGACCACTCATAGTCACATCGTGAGCCACTCAAAATCATATTTGAGTGGCTCACGATATGATATATTTGTTTGAGTGGACCACTCAAAATCATATCGCGGACCACTCAAAAATCATATCTTGAACCTCCCAAAATAATATCGTGGACCACTCAAAATCATATCGTGAGCACTGAAAATGTACCAGGGTCACTGAAATACCATAAATGATCACTCAAAATAGTATAATGGACTACTGATAATATTTTCGCCAACTCTCGTGTACCGTAGCTGTACACGCTCCAGATATTTTTCCTCAATTCTGTAATCACGTGACACGAAGGTTGCCAGATCACTAATTTCTAAAAAAATCGTTGTCAGATATTTTTTCTGAATTTTGTAATCAGCCAGAGTGTTCCGATGCTTTTTTTGAGCGACTGTACTTTGAGAAACTTTTGCTCTTATTTGAATTATGTATTGAGAGCAAAATCCGATTTGCCACTAATTTTCTCCCCATTTTGGATGAACGTGATAGAGTTAACGAAACGTGCACTTTGAAACAATTCTGTTTTTCGAGAACTGTACGAAGCCTTTTGCAACTTTAGAAAGTCTAAATAATATTTTTCGCACCTTGTTAGAATTCATTGGACGAACACACCAACTCAGATGTTGAAAGAAAAAAAAAAAGAGTTTGGGCAAACGTTCCTGAAGGGAAACAACTGTTACTTTAATCCTAAGCCTACAACTCGTTAAAGCGTTGGAACGATAGTCTTTTTATACTTAAAAAATTATTAGTTGAAGAAAGATAACGAAAAATTATAGGAAATAAAATCATTGAGTCAGGTAAAAAAAATAAAAATATATATTGAATAAATAAGACATTTTAAACGTAATAAATGAGAAAAAATTAAATTTCTTTGCTCAAATGTTTTAGATTAGGCGAGTCCAACATGCGGCCCTGGACAGCTACTAATGCGGCCCACAAACTCGTAAAGTTTAAGTGTTTACGACATAATCTTTCATTATGATTATGTAATTTTCAGCGAATTTTTGATATCCCACTAGTTTTATGTTGCCCTTTTTTAATTTTATAATAGAAAATATATGAAAATAAATGAAGTTTTATTATTCATATACACTAACTATATTATATATTTTATGTGCGGCCCAAAACAATTCATCTTCACTCAAAGTGGCCCAGAGAAGTCAAATCTTCACTCAATGTGGCCCAGGGAAGTCAAATCTTCACACAATGTGGCCCAGGGAAGTCAAATCTTCACTCAAGTGGCCCAGGGAATCAAATCTTCACTCAAGTGGCCCAGGGAAGTCAAACCTTCACTCAATGTGGCCCAGGGAAGTCAAATCTTCACTCAATGTGGCCCAGGGAAGTCAAATCTTCACTCAAGTGGCCCAGGGAGGTCAAATCTTCACTAAAATTTGCCCAGGGAAGTCAAATCTTCACTCAAGTGGCCCAGGGAAGTCAAAACTTCACTCAATATGGCCCAGGGAAGTCAAAACTTCACTCAATATGGCCCAGGGAAGTCAAATCTTCACTCAATGTGGCCCAGGGAAGTCAAATCTTCACTCAATATGGCCCAGGGAAGTCAAATCTTCACTCAATGTGGCCCAGGGAAGTCAGATCTTCACTCAAGTGGCCCAGGGAAGTCAAATCTTCACTCAAATTGGCCCAGGGAAGTCAAATCTTCACTCAAGTGGCCCAGGGAAGTCAAATCTTCACTCAATGTGGCCCAGGGAAGTCAAATCTTCACTCAATGTGGCCCAGGGAAGTCAAATCTTCACTCAATATGGCCCAGGGAAGTCAAATCTTCACTCAATGTGGCCCAGGGAAGTCAGATCTTCACTCAAGTGGCCCAGGGAAGTCAAATCTTCACTCAAATTGGCCCAGGGAAGTCAAATCTTCACTCAAGTGGCCCAGGGAAGTCAAATCTTCACTCAATGTGGTCCAGGGAAGTCAAATCTTCACTCAATGTGGCCCAGGGAAGTCAAATCTTCACTCAAGTGGCCCAGGGAAGTCAAATCTTCACTCAAGTGGCCCAGGGAAGTCAAATCTTCACTCAAGTGGCCCAGGGAAGTCAAATCTTCACTCAAGTGGCCCAGGGAAGTCAAATCTTCACTCAAGTGGCCCAGGGAAGTCAAATCTTCACTCAAGTGGCCCAGGGAAGTCAAATCTTCACTCAAGTGGCCCAGGGAAGTCAAAAGGTTGGAGACGCCTGTTTTAGATAATTTTAACAGATGCCATCATATAGTGCATTGCACGGTTTTTTCGGGAACCCATCTACCGTGTAAAAACAGAATTGGTTGTAGTAGTTGGTCAAATTTCTTCTATATTTTGGTAATGCACTAACACGTAAGCTAGTTTTAAATCGATTAGTTTGATTTTGTTGTGGAAAATATTTTTTCTCATTATTAATTTAATTCTTTAATGTTACACACTTCTGTGACGGTTACTTACACATTTCGGACCCAAAGCAATGGAGAAAAGGGAAAACGTAAGATAAATATATAGAATCATCATCATCATCATCCTCAAGCAGCCATGGGCTACGGAGGTCCAACCAGTTTAATTCTCCAAGCATATCTGTCCTAAGCACTATTCTGGAATATTCAATTTGGAGAGAAATTCAGTTCAGTTCTGTCCTGAGATACATCTGCAGTGATCTGGCAACCTTCGTGTCACGTGACACGAAGGTTGCCAGATCACTGGTTTCTAAAAAAATCGTTGCCAGATATTTTTTCTGAAATCTGTAATCAAACATAGTGTTCGGATACTCTTTTGAGCGACTGTACGTAAAGATGTATTAATTAATACACCATAGCCCCTATTTATTAATTAACACCCCTTTGTAAACCAATCAATGTTCCTTTTCTTACTGAGAACAGAGTACTGATTAGTAATAAAATCCCAGTTCATGCCCAGTTCGGACTTGAACCCGAGAAAATGAGATTGCGCATTCGACGCCCAACCAGCCAAGACATTACCTCCTATGCATAGTTCGCTTCGCTCTATAAATACATACTGGCCTCACTTATTTGCAAGCTCACTAGTCGCTGCTACTTGCCTTAATCTTGGGCTACTTTTTTCCTACCACTTATAGGCACACTATTCTGATTCAATTCTGGGGGTGGCTCAGTCGGTAGCGCGCCAGGCTCCTAATCTGTAGTTCCCAGGTTCGAGTCCCAGCTGGGTCAGCATTGAGATTTATCTCCGCAAAATTCCCTGCCCTGCCCACGGTCAGTAGGGGACACCGATGGGCTTTGAAAGTCCGCCGTCCGTCGGATGGGACGTTAAGCCGTGGCCCCGTGTGTGGGAGAGCCATACCCTGTGCACGTTAAAGAACACGCTGGATGGCCATGATGGGAGGGTACCATCTGTCTCCCAACAGCTGTTCCAGTGGGTCCCCCTCCCCCAACCTTCTCTGAGCCTTCGGGGTCCATGTGACCTGGCCATTTAGCCCATGGTGTGCAAAAAAGTGCCGCTCAGAGGTAAAACAACCCAACGTTAAATTACACGCTGGATGGCCTTGACGGGAGGTTACCATCTGTATCCAAACATCTGTTCCAGTGGGTCCCCTCCCCAAACCTTCTCTGAGCCTTCGGGGTCCTTGTGACCTGGCCATTTAGCCCATGGTGTGCAAAAAAGTGCCGCTCAGAAGTAAAACAACCCAACGTTAAAGAACACGCTGGATGGCCATGACGGGAGGGTACCATCTGTCTCTAAACAGCTGTTCCAGTGGGTTCCCTCCCCCAACCTTCTCTGAGCCTTCGGGGTCCATGTGACCTGGCCATTTAGCCCATGGTGTGCAAAAAAGTGCCGCTCAGAGGTAAAACAACCCAACGTTAAAGAACACGCTGGATGGCCTTGACGGGAGGCTACCATCTGTTTCCCAACAGCTGTTCCAGTGGGTCCCCTCCCCAAACGTTCTCTGAGCCTTCGGGGTCCTTGTGACCTGGCCATTTAGCCCATGGTGTGCAAAAAAGTGCCGCTCAGAAGTAAAACAACCCAACGTTAAAGACACGCTGGATGGCCTTGATGTGAGGCTACCATCTGTCTCCCAACAGCTGTTCCAGTGGGTCCCCTCCCCCAACCTTCTCTGAGCCTTCGGGGTCCTTGCGACCTGGCCATTTAGCCCATGGTGTGCAAAAAAGTGCCGCTCAGAGGTAAAACAACCCAACGTTAAAGAACACGCTGGATGGCCTTGACGGGAGGCTACCATCTGTCTCCCAACAGCTGTTCCAGTGGGTCCCCTCCCCCAACCTTCTCTGAGCCTTCGGGGTCCATGTGACCTGGCCATTTAGCCCATGGTGGGCAAAAAAGTGCCACTCAGAGGTAAAACAACCCAACCCTGATTCAATTCATTAGAGGTCACAAGAACAGTATGGACAAATCAAGTATTTATTTCCTTTCAAAAGATCAATCAACTCTTGTAATAATTCATAAAATGTTATATTGATGTCTTAATTCCTATATTATATCGATGTCTTTATTGCTATAGACATTTTTCTGCTCATACAGAGAAACGTGTATTCATAGAAGGAATTCTTCATCACCAGAATCAGTGGCAGTGTCGGCTTGATTTTGATAAGATGTATTGTATGGATTCTAGACAAACTCCAAGTGGAAGGATCCAAAATTGAACAACGTGTGGTATGTTGACTTTTAATATAAGTATCGGGAACAAACTGTTGATTGAGTTTCTGGACTGTGGTGACATCATCAACTCGCAAAGATGCGTCCAGGACTTTTGAATAAGAAAGTTGTTGCATGAATGTCTTCTCCCATACTGACCAAATAACAATAACAACATTGAACAAGTAACTTTGGGAAAGGCTGGAACATCTTCCCCGTAGTCCTGTCATCTTCCTCGTAGTCTTTTCATCTTTCCCGTAGTCCTTTCATCCTCCCCGTAGTTCTTTCATCTTCCCCCTTGTCCTGTCATCTTCCTCGTAGTCTTTTAATCTTTCCCGTAGTCCTTTCATCCTCCCCGTAGTTCTTTCATCCTCCCCGTAGTTCTTTCATCTTCCCCCTTGTCCTGTCATCTTCCTCGTAGTCTTTTCATCTTTCTCGTAGTCCTGTCATCTTCCCCGTACTCCTGTCATCTTTCCCGTAGACTTTCATCTTCCTCGTAGTCCTTTCATCTTCCCCGTAGTCCTTTCATCTTTCTCGTAGTCTTTTCATCTTTCTCGTAGTCCTGTCATCTTCCTCATAGTCTTTTCATCTTTCCCGTATTCCTTTCATCTTCCCCGTAATCCTTTCATCTTCCCCGTAGTCCTTTCATCTTCCTCGTAGTCCTTTCATCTTCCTCGTAGTCCTTACATCTTCCCCGTAGTCCTGTCATCTTCCTCGTAGTCCTGTCATCTTCCTCGTAGTCCTGTCATCTTTCCCGTAGTCCTTTCATCTTCCCCGTAGTCCTGTCACCTTTCCTGTAGTACTTCATCTTCCCCGTAGTCCTTTTATCTTCCTCGTAGTCCCTTCACCTTCCCATAGTCCTTTCATCCTCCCGTAGTCCTTTCATCTTTCCCGTAGTCCCTTCATCTTCCCCATAGTCCTTTCATCTTCCCCGTACTCCTTTCATCTTCTCGTAGTCCTTTCATCTTCCCGTAGTCCTTTCATCTTTCCCGTAGTCCTGTCACCTTCCCCGTAGTCCTGCTATCTTCCCCGTAGTCCTATCATCTTCCCCGTAGTCCTGTCATCTTCCTTGTAGTCTTAGCATCATCCCTATTTCATTTTCCCATTTCTGAACATCTACAAATGTCACGAAAAGAAGCAAGTTCAAATCAAATAAAGATGTGTCAGACTTTCTTATGCAACAGACAAAGTCGCTCTAGGAGTGTTGACATCACGTTGCTAATTTCATGTCTGAACAGGCATGGCGAAATTGAAGAGATCAGTAAACGATTTATGCTTCATTTCCCACAGGTTCATTTTTCATCTGAACGACCTCTGTATTATATCGATTTAGTAATTGATACAGCAGTGCATCATATATCGATTGTGAGCTATGTTATCGTTGTATGAATTATCATATTGATATACTTCAAACCTGATGCAATTCCTATACGTTCTGTTGCTATAACGATAAATTTAAATGTACAGTCACTGCCCATTGAATTATGACCACCTTGTTGCATGTTATGCCATTGGGGAGAGTGGGCGGGGGTGGCTCAGTTGGTAGCGCGTCAGGCTCGTAATCTGTAGTTCCCAGGTCCGAGTCCCAGCTGGGTCAGCGTTGAGATTTATCTCCGCAAAATTCCCCGCCCTGCCCACGGTCAGTAGGGGACACCGATGGGCTTGGAAAGGCCGCCGTCCGTCGGATGGGACATTAAGCCGTGGCCCCGTGTGTGGGAAAGCCATACCCGGTGCACGTTAAAGAACACGCTGGATGGCCTTGACGGGAGGCTACCATCTGTCTCCCAACAGCTGTTCCAGTGGGTCCCCTCCCCCAACCTTCTCTGAGCCTTCGGGGTCCTTGTGACCTGGCCATTTAGCCCATGGTGTGCAAAAAAGTGCCGCTGAGAGGTAAAACAACCCAACGTTAAAGAACACGCTGGATGGCCTTGACGGGAGACTACCATCTGTCTCCCAACAGCTGTTCCAGTGGGTCCCCTCCCCCAACCTTCTCTGAGCCTTCGGGGTCCTTGTGACCTGGCCATTTAGCCCATGGTGTGCAAAAAAGTGCCGCTCAGAGGTAAAACAACCCAACGTTAAAGAACACGCTGGATGGCTTGACGGGAGACTACCATCTGTCTCCCAAAAGCTGTTCCAGTGGGTCCCCTCCCTCAACCTTCTCTGAGCCTTCGGTGTCCATGTGACCTGGCCATTTAGCACATGGTGTGCAAAAAAGTGCCGCTCAGAGGTAAAACAACCCAACGTTAAAGAACACGCTGGATGGCTTGACGGGAGACTACCATCTGTCTCCCACAAGCTGTTCCAGTGGGTCCCCTCCCCCAACCTTCTCTGAGCCTTCGGTGTCCATGTGACCTGGCCATTTAGCACATGGTGTGCAAAAAAGTGCCGCTCAGAGGTAAAACAACCCAACCCAAAAGCCATTGGGGAGTTAATTTCGAAGAAATCTCCTGACTCTTTAAATAAGCATTTTATGAGAAAATCTAATTGAGCATAATTTAATGTTTACAATTAAATCTGATCCTCGATTCTTTTCAGTATTTAAACAGGTATGGAGGATTAAAAACTACAAAGTAGCAATTTTTCCTAAGAATGTCATCCAAAAATCAAACGATATTCAAGACATTATTTACACACACTTTAAAACTTTTTAGTTATTCTCGAATGGTACTTATTATTTCACAGTTTGAATTGAAAGGTAAATTTTTTTGTGTAGTACAGTCGCTCAAAAAAGTATCCGAACACTATGATTGATTACAGAATTAAAAAAATATATATCTGGCAACGAATGTTTTTTTTAGAAATGAGTGATCTGGCAACCTCCGTGTCACGTGACATGAAGGTTGCAAGATCACTATTGTCTAAAAAAAAAAACGTTGTCAGATATTTTTTCTGAATTTTGTAAGCAACCATAGTGTTCGGATATTTTTTAATATATATCATGCGTATGAATATATAATGCAATGAATATGGAGCGTGTGCAGTTAACGTTCACAGCAAACTGGAGCGGTTGCGGTTAATGTTCACAGCACATTGGATCGTGTGAGCTCACAAAGACCTGGATCGTGTGGGCTCACTCACGGAAATATTGAGCGTGTGCAGTTACCGTTCACAGCAAACTGGAGCGGTTGCGGTTAATGTTCACAGCACATTGGATCGTGTGAGCTCACAAAGACCTGGATCGTGTGGGCTCGCTCAAGGAAATATTGAGCGTGTGCAGTTACCGTTCACAGCAAACTGGAGCGGTTGCGGTTAATGTTCACAGCACATTGGATCGTGTGAGCTCACAAAGACCTGGATCGTGTGGGCTCACTCACGGAAATATTGAGCGTGTGCAGTTACCGTTCACAGCAAACTGGAGCGGTTGCGGTTAATGTTCACAGCACATTGGATCGTGTGAGCTCACAAAGACCTGGATCGTGTGGGCTCACTCACGGAAATATTGAGCGTGTGCAGTTACCGTTCACAGCAAACTGGAGCGGTTGCGGTTAATGTTCACAGCACATTGGATCGTGTGAGCTCACAAAGACCTGGATCGTGTGGGCTCACTCACGGAAATATTGAGCGTGTGCAGTTACCGTTCACAGCAAACTGGAGCGGTTGCGGTTAATGTTCACAGCACATTGGATCGTGTGAGCTCACAAAGACCTGGATCGTGTGGGCTCGCTCAAGGAAATATTGAGCGTGTGCAGTTACCGTTCACAGCAAACTGGAGCGGTTGCGGTTAATGTTCACAGCACATTGGATCGTGTGTGCTCACTCACGGAAATATTGAGCGTGTGCAGTTACCGTTCACAGCAAACTGGAGCGTGTGCAGTAACTGCACACGCTCCAGTTTGCTGTGAACGGCAACTGGAGCATGTACAGTTGCTGTACACGCTCCAGATATTTTTCCTGAATTCTGTAATCACGTGACACGAAGGTTGCCAGATCACTCATTTCTAAAAAACGATCGTTGCCAGATATTTTTTCTGAATTCTGTAATCAATCATAGTATTCGGATACTTTTTTCAGCGACTGTACTGCTGTCGTTCAACGTTCAAGGGTCCATAAATGTTTAAACACTGAAAGAATATGTAAAGACATCTCTATTTCGATAGAATTGGGAACCTTAATTTACCACGAAGCACTTTTTTCCAGTTAAGCGCCTCTTTAAAAAGAAGTTTTGCAAACTGTGTAAAGATTTGATCTGAATTCCTCTTCTAAAAAGGCAGTTTTTCGCTAATTTATTTTTTAGAATACAATGCGATATTAGAATCTACCGTCTTTCTTGTTTTATTAAGCAGAAAAGGGCTCATGATTTAGTTATCATATTTCTGTGACGACGTAAAAGTATTCAACAGGATCTTCGAATGTTGCCAATTTTTTAGTGACAATTTTCGAAAGCAACGCATTTAAAGACAATAATAATAAAACTACCGAAACGAAAACAACTTCGTTTAGAAACTTCAAGGAAAAAAAAAAAAACCCCCACAAAAATACTGAAATTGCCATGAAATAATCTTCTAAAAAAATACAATTTTTTTTTTCACTCTATTATACAAATGTCTGGGTTGATTTTTAATTTTTTTTTTATTTTCCCTCTTCGAAACCGTCGGTAAAATAAAATTTCTCCGTTTCTTCTTTAAATAAAAAAAAAATGGCGAACTAGATATTGCTCTCTTTTGGCGCATGAACTGCATATGTAATGAAGTAATACAACATTTTTCTTTAACGTTCTTCATAGAATTCGAAGCATTTTTTTTTTATATACCACTGAACGTGGTATCAGCATGTGACTATATTTAGCTTCAGCGAAGACTACGCTAGGGAAATAATGCGTTATTAAAATGACCTTTCGCGCTTCGGTTTAGTGACGTGAAGGAAAAGCTCTTGTTGCCATGGGTTACCGTACTTCAAATACAGCAGCAAGTGCATAGCTCAACTTTTAATGCATCAACAGCTTCCATAGCTTAACGCAATTACTATGCAGTGCAAAAAAATCCGGACTGTTATGGTCCCTAAACCACGTAATCAACAATAATTAACGTAAAGGTTTTTTACGTCCTGTCTTAGCTTTAATTCTTAAGGGAAAAAAAATGTTAAGTCGGTAATATCACAGCCAAGACATTTTTCTGATTGGTCGTGACCATGTTAAGCATCGCTTATTTAATTAATTTTTTTTTTTTGCTTTTTTTTCTATTAAATAGTGGCTGGGATGTCATTGCTATGTCAGGTTTCCACAGAAAGTCTTCTTTAATTCAAATAGTGGTATTAATGATCTTTCAATAAAAACTAGTTACTTTTAATGAACTGTTTGTTTCAAAGTACTATGCGTTGTTTTAGGAGTGAGTCCCTGAATGATAGGTGTCAAACTGTAATATTTATATACACTGTTTCGCCAAATTATTATTTGGGTTGGGTTACCTCTGAGCGGCAATTTTTTTGCACACAATGGGCTAAATGGCCAGGTCACAAGAATTCCTAAGATACAGAGAAGATTGGGGACCCACTGGAACGGCTGTTGGGAGACAGATAGTAGCCTCCCATCAAAGCCATCCAGCGTGTTCTTTAACGTGCACAAGGTATGGCTATCCCGCACACGGGGCCACGGCTTAACGTCCTATCCAACGGGTTTGGTTTACCTTTGAGCGGTTTACCTCTGAGCGGCACTTTTTTGCACACAATGGGCTAAATGGCCAGGTCACAAGGACCCCGAAGGCTCAGAGACGGTTGGGGGAGGGGACACATTGGAACGGCTGTTTTGGAGACAGATGATAGCCTCCCGTCAAGGGCATCCAGCGCGTTCTTTAACGTTGGGTTGTTTTACCTCTGAGCTGCACTTTTTTGCACACCATGGGCTAAATGGACAGGTCAGAAGAACCTCGAAGGCTCAGAGAAGTTTGGGGGAGGGTAAAACAACCCAATGCTCAGAGGTAAAACAACCCAACGTTAAAGAACACGCTGGATGGCCTTGACGGGAGGCTACCATCTGTCACCCAACAGCTGTTCCAGTGGGTCCCCTCGTCCAACCTTCTCTGAGCCTTCGGGGTCCTTGTGACCTGTTCATTTAGCCCTGCAAAAAAGAGCCGCTCAGAGGTAAAACAACCTAACGTTAAAGAACACGCTGGATGGCCTTGACGGGAAAGCTACCATCTGTCTCCTAGCAGCTTTTCCAGTGGGTCCCCTCCCCCAACCTTCTCTGAGCCTTCGGGGTCCATGTGACCTGGCCATTTAGCCCATGGTGGGCAAAAAAGTGCCGCTCAGAGGTAAAACAACCCAACCCAGAGGTAAAATGATTGCTGAGTGTAACTATATAAGTAATAATTTATGGTTCTCATCATTACGTTCGGTTAATATGTACGAACTTTCTCATTAGTTGCATTGAATGTGCAAAAACTTATTGCTCTATCGAAAATTATTTTGCGTGGCAAAAAAAGTTACCAAGAAACAAAAATATTGATTAACTTCGTAGGAGTAAGGAAACTTGAAACAACGCAGGTCTCAAAAAATTGCAATAGAATGAAATTTAGCATGATCAAATTATTGCCAATGCGTGAACGTTAATTCCCTCCCCCCCAAAAAAAACGAAATTTCTCCCCACTTTACTGCTCACTGCCCTTCGCAGATGTTTACAGTAGGGTGACACAGAATCTGTGTTTTTTTTTTCCATCGAATCCAAAATGTGTTATTTTTTGTGTGTGCTGATGTGTGTGAAGATTTTGATTTTTCACGTTTAAAATTTGCTTCAATTTCACGTATGCACTACCTAAGACAACGTATTTCGTTGAATTTAAAGCTAATAATCGATTTCTTCAGAGAGAAAAAAAATGGTTCTTTTAGTGTGAATCTGTAAGAACTTTTTGGATTGGTTTTTTAGTGGTTTTTTCACCAACCCTATACAAGTTTCTTGAACATAGAAATACAGCAAGTACCTCTAAATCATAAATACATTAAGCACCTTCAAAATAAATACTTTAAGTTCCTTTAAAACATAAATACATCAAGTACCTTCAAAATAAATACGTTAAGTGCCTTTAAAATATAAATACATCAAGTACCTTCAAAATAAATACGCCGGATGCCTTTAAAACATAAATACATGAAGTTCATTTAAAAAATAAATACATTAAGTACCTTCAAAATAAATACATTAAGTACCTTCAAAATAAATACGCAAAATGCCTTTAAAACATAAATACATGAAGTTCATTTTAAAAAATAAATACATCAAGTACCTTCAAAATAAATACGTTAAGTGTCTTTAAAACATAAATACATGAAGTTCATTTTAAAAAATAAATACATCAAGTACCTTCAAAATAAATACGTTAAATGCCTTTAAAACATAAATACATCAAGTACCTTCAAAATAAATACGTTAAGTGCCTTTAAAACATAAATACATGAAGTTCATTTAAAAAAATAAATACACCAAGTACCTTCAAAATAAATACGTTAAGTGCCTTTAAAGCATAAATACATGAAGTTCTTTAAAACATCCAGCAGTTCCTTTAAAACATAAATACACCAAGTACCTTCAAAATAAATACGCCAAATGCCTTTAAAACATAAATACATGAAGTTCATTTAAAAAATAAATACATAGAATATTTATTTTGAAGGTACTTAAAGTGTCTTTAAAACATAAATACATCAGGTACCTTCAAAATAAATACGTTAAGTGCCCTTAAAACATAAATACATGAAGTTCCTTTAAAACATAAATACATCAGGTACCTTCAAAATGAATACGTTAAGTGCTTTTAAAACATAAATACATGAAGTTCCTTTAAAACATAAATACATCAGGTACCTTCAAAATGAATACGTTAAGTGCTTTTAAAACATAAATACATGAAGTTCCTTTAAAACATAAATACATAAAGTTCCTTTAGAACATAAATAAGTCAAGTACCTTCAAAATGAATACATTAAGCGCCTTTAAAACATAAATACACGAAGTTCGTTTAAAACATAAATGCATCCTCAAAATGAATACACTTAAGTGCCTTTAAAACATAAATACACGAAGTTCCTTTAAAACATGAATACATCAAATGCCTTTAACAAATAAATACACGAAGGGCATTTTAAACATAAATACATCAAATGACTAAAACATAAATACATCAAGTGACTATCAGTGCCTTTAAAACATAAGTACATCAAGTGTTGTTGGGTTGTTTTACCTCTGAGCGGCACTTTTTTGCACACCATGGGCTAAATGGCCGGGTCACAAGGACCCCGAAGAGTCAAAGAAGGTTGGGGGAGGGGACCCACTGGAACAGCTGTTGGGAGACAGATGATAGCCTCCCGTCAAGGCCATCCAGCGTGTTCTTTAACGTGCACAGGGTATGGCTTTCCCACACACGGGGCCACGGCTTAACGTTCCATCCGACGGACGGCGGCCTTTCCAAGCCCATCGGTGTCCCCTACTGACCGTGGGCAGGGCGGGTAATTTTGCGGAGATAAATCTCAACGCTGACCCAGCTGGGGCTCGAACCTGGGAAATACAGATTACGAGCCTGGCGCGCTACCGACTGAGCCACCCCCGCCCAGTACATCAAGTGCCTTCAACACATAAATACACCAAGACCTTTCTGGATATTTATCACCACTTTTGTCATCATGAACAGGTCAATAAAGTTTCAACCACAATTCGAAATCGTTAAAATGGAGGACATGATTAAATAAATGGAGGACTCTCTCTCCTTCCTCAAAGCAAAGTAAGTGGCAAGCACTACCTGCTCACCATTAATACAGTAATCAGGGCGACGACTTCACAATCGTAGCGAGTTTTCATTCTTATTGTAACCATCAACTTCTGTTACCAGAAAAAGAAAGTCTCCGTTGCTTCGTCTTAAAAGAGAGATTGCGCTTGTGTTACCTCCCCCCCCTCCTCCGCCACATCTCCTCTTCTCCACCCCGCTTCAAACTGCCTCTAAAATTAATGCCATCCTTTTCTTCTTCTTAGTCTTTTTTTTTTTCCGTTTTTGTATTCCTCTCTGCTGGTACCGCTGATGGTGGTGGGTTTTTTATTTTCTGTATTCGCGCTCAGCCAGTAAACAAATGAAAAATTGGATTAGTGTAGTGGCGCGAACATACTCGATTTTAGTCACTCAACTGGAAGCGCGAATGCTGAAAGGGAAAGAGGGGGAAAAAAAAGGGATTTTGGTACAGAGAGAGCGCGTTTAGCGCCAGCTCTTCCGCAGCACGAGAGCGCTCAAAAACGTAAAAAGTAATGAGACTAGAGCATAACACTAGTTTCGTTCAGAGAGCTTCGAAAATTAAAAACTTAAATGCCAGAGCCACACCTGTCACTGTTAGCTTATTTTTTACATATAAATGCAACATTTTGGATGAAGCGATGCTTTGGCAGTTTATGTTATTCTCGAGAAACTATAAATGAATTATAAATCTGCTCATGAATACAAATTGCTTTCTGGGTTTGATTTATTTCATCCGTAAGCAGCGTCTTTTTGATTTGAAATGAGAGTGAATTGACAGGTTACGAGGACCCCATGGATTAAGTTGGGTGGGTTTATCTCTGCGTGATACTTTTTTTTGCACACAATGGGATAAATGGAAAGGTCAAAGGACCCCAAAGGTTCAGAGTAGGTTGAGTTGTTTTATCTCTGAGTGGAAATTTTTTGCACACTATGGGCTACATGGCTAGGTCACAAGTACCCCGAAGGCTCAGAGAAGGTTGGGGGAAGAGACACACTGAACAGCTGTTAGAAGGCAGATGGTAGGCTCCCTTCTAGGCGGGCGGGCGGGGGTGGCTCAGTCGGTAGCGCGCCAGGCTCGTAATCTGTAGTTCCCAGGTTCGAGTCCCAGCTGGGTCAGCGTTGAGATTTATCTCCGAAAAAATTTCCCCGCCCTGCCCATGGTCAGTAGGGGACACCGATGAGCTTGGAAAGGCCGCCGTCCGTCGGATGGGACGTTAAGCCGTGGCCCCGTGTGCGGGAGAGCAATACTCTGTGCACGTTAAAGAACACGCTGGATGGCCTTGACGGGAGGCTACCACCTGTCTCCCAACAGCTGTTCCAGTGGGTCCCCTCCCCCAAACCTTCCCTGAGCCTTCGGGGTCCTTGTGACCTGGCCATTTAGCCCATGGTGTGCAAAAAAGTGCCGTTCAGTGGTAAAACAATCCAATCTAATCCCTTCTAGGTCATCCAGCGTGTTTTTAGCGAGTGCAAGTTATGAATCTTAGCACATGGGACAACGGCTTGAAGTCCCATCCAAGGTCAGCGTTGAGATTTATCTCCGCAAAACTCTCCGCCCTGCCTTAGGTCAGTAGGGGACACCGATGAACTTGAAAAGGTCATGTCCATCGGATGGGACGTTAAGCCGTGGCTCCGTTTGCGGGAGAGCCATACGCTGTGTACGTTAAAGAACACGCTGGATAGCTTTGACGAAAGGCTACCATCTGTCTCCTAATAGATGTCTAGTGAGTCCTCTTGTCCAGTGAGTCGTCATTACTCTTCTCTCAAACTTCTCACAGGTCAATAAAGTTCAATAAACCTCTCACAGGTCATCAAGGCCATTCAGCGTTAAAGAACATGCTGGATAGCCTTGACGAAAGGTTACCATCTGTCTCCTAACAGCTGTCTAGTGAGTCCTCATTACTCTTCTCCCAAACTTCTCACAGGTCAATAAAGTTCAATAAACTTCTCACAGGTCATCAAGGCCATCCAGCGTTAAAGAACATGCTGGATAGCCTTGACGAAAGGCTACCATCTGTCTCCTAACAGATGTCTAGTGAGTCCTCTTGTCCAGTGAGTCTTCATTACTCTTCTCCCAAACTTCTCACAAGTCAATAAAGTTCAATAAACTTCTCACAGGTCATCAAGGCCATCCAGCGTTAAAGAACACGCTGGATAGCCTTGACGAGAGGCTACCACCTGTCTCCTAACAGTTGTCTAGTGAGTCCTCATTACTCTTCTCCCAAACTTCTCACAGGTCAATAAAGTTCAATAAACTTCTCACAGGTCATCAAGGCCATCCAGCGATAAAGAACACGCTGGATAGCCTTGACGAGAGGCTACCATCTGTCTCCTAACAGTTGTCTAGTGAGTCCTCATTACTCTTCTCCCAAACTTCTCACAGGTCAATAAAGTTCAATAAGCTTCTCACAGGTCATCAAGGCCATCCAGCATGAAAGAACACGCTGGATGGCCTTGACGAGAGGCTACCATTTGTCTCCTAACAGCTGTCTAGTGAGTCCTCTTGTCCAGTGAGTCTTTATTACTCTTCTCCCAAACTTCTCACAGGTCAATAAAGTTCAATAAGCTTCCCACAGGTAATCAAGGCCATCCAGCGTTAAAGAACACGCTGGATAGCCTTGACGAGAGGCTACGATTTGTCTCCTAACAGCTGTCTAGTGAGTCCTCTTGTCCAGTGAGTCCTCATTACTCTTCTCCCAAACTTCTCACAGGTCAATAAAGTTCAATAAGCCTCTCACAGGTCATCAAGGCCATCCAGCGTTAAAGAACACGCTGGATAGCCTTGACGAGAGGCTACCATTTGTCTCCTAACAGCTGTCTAGTGAGTCCTCTTGTCCAGTGAATCCTCATTACTCTTCTCCCAAACTTCTCACAGGTCAATAAAGTTCAATAAGCTTCTCACAGGTCATCAAGGCCATCCAGCGTTAAAGAACACGCTGGATAGCCTTGACGAGAGGCTACCATTTGTCTCCTAACAGCTGTCTAGTGAGTCCTCTTGTCCAGTGAGTCCTCATTACTCTTCTCCCAAACTTCTGACAGGTCAATAAAGTTCAATAAGCTTCTCACAGGTCATCAAGGCCATCCAGCGTTAAAGAACACGCTGGATAGCCTTGAGGAGAAGCTACCATTTGTCTCCTAACAGCTGTCTAGTGAGTCCTCTTGTCCAGTGAGTCCTCATTACTCTTCTCCCAAACTTCGGACAGGTCAATAAAGTTCAATAAGCTTCTCACAGGTAATCAAGGCCATCCAGCGTTAAAGAACACGCTGGATAGCCTTGACGAGAGGCTACCATCTATCTCCTAACAGTTGTCTAGTGAGTCCTCATTACTCTTCTCCCAAACTTCTCACAGGTCAATAAAGTTCAATAAACTTCTCACAGGTCATCAAGGCCATCCAGCGTTAAAGAACACGCTGGATAGCCTTGACGAGAGGCTACCATCTATCTCCTAACAGTTGTCTAGTGAGTCCTCATTACTCTTCTCCCAAACTTCTCACAGGTCAATAAAGTTCAATAAACTTCTCACAGGTCATCAAGGCCATCCACCGTTAAAGAACACGCTGGATAGCCTTGACGAGAGGCTACCACCTGTCTCCTAACAGTTGTCTAGTGAGTCCTCATTACTCTTCTCCCAAACTTCTCACAGGTCAATAAAGTTCAATAAACTTCTCACAGGTCATCAAGGCCATCCAGCGATAAAGAACACGCTGGATAGCCTTGACGAGAGGCTACCATCTATCTCCTAACAGTTGTCTAGTGAGTCCTCATTACTCTTCTCCCAAACTTCTCACAGGTCAATAAAGTTCAATAAGCTTCTCACAGGTCATCAAGGCCATCCAGCGTGAAAGAACACGCTGAATAGCATTGACGAGAGGCTACCATCTGTCTCCTAAGAGATGTCTAGTGAGTCCTCTTGTCCAGTGAGTCCTCATTACTCTTCTCCCAAACTTCTGACAGGTCAATAAATTTCAATAAGCTTCTCACAGGTAATCAAGGCCATCCAGCGTTAAAGAACACGCTGGATGGCCTTGACGAGAGGCTACCATTTGTCTCCTAACAGCTGTCTAGTGAGTCCTCTTGTCCAGTGAGTCTTTATTACTCTTCTCCCAAACTTCTCACAGGTCAATAAAGTTCAATAAGCTTCCCACAGGTAATCAAGGCCATCCAGCGTTAAAGAACACGCTGGATAGCCTTGACGAGAGGCTACCATTTGTCTCCTAACAGCTGTCTAGTGTGTCCTCTTGTCCAGTGAATCCTCATTACTCTTCTCCCAAACTTCTCACAGGTCAATAATGTTCAATAAGCTTCTCACAGGTCATCAAGGCCATCCAGCGTTAAAGAACACGCTGGATAGCCTTGACGAGAGGCTACCATTTGTCTCCTAACAGCTGTCTAGTGAGTCCTCTTGTCCAGTGAGTCCTCATTACTCTTCTCCCAAACTTCTGACAGGTCAATAAAGTTCAATAAGCTTCTCACAGGTCATCAAGGCCATCCAGCGTTAAAGAACACGCTGGATAGCCTTGAGGAGAGGCTACCATTTGTCTCCTAACAGCTGTCTAGTGAGTCCTCTTGTCCAGTGAGTCCTCATTACTCTTCTCCCAAACTTCTGACAGGTCAATAAAGTTCAATATGCTTCTCACAGGTAATCAAGGCCATCCAGCGTTAAAGAACACGCTGGATGGCCTTGACGAGAGGCTACCATTTGTCTCCTAACAGCTGTCTAGTGAGTCCTCTTGTCCAGTGAGTCCTCATTACTCTTCTCCCAAACTTCTCACAGGTCAATAAAGTTCAATACGCTTCTCACAGGTCATCAAGGCCATCCAGCGTGAAAAACACGCTGAATAGCCTTGACGAGAGGCTACCATCTGTCTCCTAACAGCTGTCTAGTGAGTCCTCATTACTCTTCTCCCAAACTTCTGACAGGTCAATAAAGTTCAATAAGCTTCTCACAGGTCATCAAGGCCATCCAGCGTTAAAGAACACGCTGGATGGCCTTGACGAGAGGCTACCATTTGTCTCCTAACAGCTGTCTAGTGAGTCCTCTTGTCCAGTGAGTCCTCATTACTCTTCTCCCAAACTTCTCACAGGTCAATAAAGTTCAATACGCTTCTCACAGGTCATCAAGGCCATCCAGCGTGAAAGAACACGCTGAATAGCCTTGACGAGAGGCTACCATCTGTCTCCTAACAGCTGTCTAGTGAGTCCTCATTACTCTTCTCCCAAACTTCTGACAGGTCAATAAAGTTCAATAAGCTTCTCACAGGTCATCAAGGCCATCCAGCGTTAAAGAACACGCTGGATAGCCTTGACGAGAGGCTACCATTTGTCTCCTAACAGCTGTCTAGTGATTCCTCATTACTCTTCTCCCAAACTTCTCACAGGTCAATAAAGTTCAATAAGCTTCTCACAGGTCATCAAGGCCATCCAGCGTTAAAGAACACGCTGGATAGCCTTGACGAGAGGCTACCATCTGTCTCCTAACAGATGTCTAGTGAGTCCTCTTGTCCAGTGAGTCCTCATTACTCTTCTCCCAAACTTCTGACAGGTCAATAAAGTTCAATAAGCTTCTCACAGGTAATCAAGGCCATCCAGCGTTAAAGAACACGCTGGATGGCCTTGACGAGAGGCTACCATTTGTCTCCTAACAGCTGTCTAGTGAGTCCTCTTGTCCAGTGAGTCCTCATTACTCTTCTCCCAAACTTCTCACAGGTCAATAAAGTTCAATACGCTTCTCACAGGTCATCAAGGCCATCCAGCGTGAAAGAACACGCTGAATAGCCTTGACGAGAGGCTACCATCTGTCTCCTAACAGCTGTCTAGTGAGTCCTCTTGTCCAGTGAGTCCTCATTACTCTTCTCCCAAACTTCTCACAGGTCAATAAAGTTCAATACGCTTCTCACAGGTCATCAAGGCCATCCAGCGTGAAAGAACACGCTGAATAGCCTTGACGAGAGGCTACCATCTGTCTCCTAACAGCTGTCTAGTGAGTCCTCATTACTCTTCTCCCAAACTTCTGACAGGTCAATAAAGTTCAATAAGCTTCTCACAGGTCATCAAGGCCATCCAGCGTTAAAGAACACGCTGGATAGCCTTGACGAGAGGCTACCATTTGTCTCCTAACAGCTGTCTAGTGAGTCCTCATTACTCTTCTCCCAAACTTCTGACAGGTCAATAAAGTTCAATAAGCTTCTCACAGGTCATCAAGGCCATCCAGCGTTAAAGAACACGCTGGATAGCCTTGACGAGAGGCTACCATCTGTCTCCTAACAGATGTCTAGTGAGTCCTCTTGTCCAGTGAGTCTTCATTACTCTTCTCCCAAACTTCTCACAGGTCAATAAAGTTCAATAAACTTCTCACAGGTCATCAAGGCCATCCAGCGTTAAAGAACACGCTGGATAGCCTTGACGAGAGGCTACCATCTATCTCCTAACAGTTGTCTAGTGAGTCCTCATTACTCTTCTCCCAAACTTCTCACAGGTCAATAAAGTTCAATAAACTTCTCACAGGTCATCAAGGCCATCCAGCGTTAAAGAACACGCTGGATAGCCTTGACGAGAGGCTACCACCTGTCTCCTAACAGTTGTCTAGTGAGTCCTCATTACTCTTCTCCCAAACTTCTCACAGGTCAATAAAGTTCAATAAACTTCTCACAGGTCATCAAGGCCATCCAGCGATAAAGAACACGCTGGATAGCCTTGACGAGAGGCTACCATCTATCTCCTAACAGTTGTCTAGTGAGTCCTCATTACTCTTCTCCCAAACTTCTCACAGGTCAATAAAGTTCAATAAGCTTGTCACAGGTCATCAAGGCCATCCAGCGTGAAAGAACACGCTGAATAGCATTGACGAGAGGCTACCATCTGTCTCCTAAGAGATGTCTAGTGAGTGCTCTTGTCCAGTGAGTCCTCATTACTCTTCTCCCAAACTTCTGACAGGTCAATAAAGTTCAATAAGCTTCTCACAGGTAATCAAGGCCATCCAGCGTTAAAGAACACGCTGGATGGCCTTGACGAGAGGCTACCATTTGTCTCCTAACAGCTGTCTAGTGAGTCCTCTTGTCCAGTGAGTCTCTATTACTCTTCTCCCAAACTTCTCACAGGTCAATAAAGTTCAATAAGCTTCCCACAGGTAATCAAGGCCATCCAGCGTTAAAGAACACGCTGGATAGCCTTGACGAGAGGCTACCATTTGTCTCCTATCAGCTGTCTAGTGAGTCCTCTTGTCCAGTGAGTCCTCATTACTCTTCTCCCAAACTTCTGACAGGTCAATAAAGTTCAATAAGCTTCTCACAGGTCATCAAGGCCATCCAGCGTTAAAGAACACGCTGGATAGCCTTGAGGAGAGGCTACCATTTGTCTCCTAACAGCTGTCTAGTGAGTCCTCTTGTCCAGTGAGTCCTCATTACTCTTCTCCCAAACTTCTGACAGGTCAATAAAGTTCAATATGCTTCTCACAGGTAATCAAGGCCATCCAGCGTTAAAGAACACGCTGGATGGCCTTGACGAGAGGCTACCATTTGTCTCCTAACAGCTGTCTAGTGAGTCCTCTTGTCCAGTGAGTCCTCATTACTCTTCTCCCAAACTTCTCACAGGTCAATAAAGTTCAATACGCTTCTCACAGGTCATCAAGGCCATCCAGCGTGAAAGAACACGCTGAATAGCCTTGACGAGAGGCTACCATCTGTCTCCTAACACCTGTCTAGTGAGTCCTCATTACTCTTCTCCGAAACTTCTCACAGGTCAATAAAGTTCAATAAACTTCTCACAGGTCATCAAGGCCATCCAGCGTTAAAGAACACGCTGGATAGCCTTGACGAGAGGCTACCACCTGTCTCCTAACAGTTGTCTAGTGAGTCCTCATTACTCTTCTCCCAAACTTCTCACAGGTCAATAAAGTTCAATAAACTTCTCACAGGTCATCAAGGCCATCCAGCGATAAAGAACACGCTGGATAGCCTTGACGAGAGGCTACCATCTATCTCCTAACAGTTGTCTAGTGAGTCCTCATTACTCTTCTCCCAAACTTCTCACAGGTCAATAAAGTTCAATAAGCTTCTCACAGGTCATCAAGGCCATCCAGCGTGAAAGAACACGCTGAATAGCATTGACGAGAGGCTACCATCTGTCTCCTAACAGATGTCTAGTGAGTCCTCATTACTCTTCTCCCAAACTTCTCACAGGTCAATAAAGTTCAATACGCTTCTCACAGGTCATCAAGGCCATCCAGCGTGAAAAACACGCTGAATAGCCTTGACGAGAGGCTACCATCTGTCTCCTAAGAGATGTCTAGTGAGTCCTCTTGTCCAGTGAGTCCTCATTACTCTTCTCCCAAACTTCTGACAGGTCAATAAAGTTCAATAAGCTTCTCACAGGTAATCAAGGCCATCCAGCGTTAAAGGACACGCTGGATGGCCTTGACGAGAGGCTAACATTTGTCTCCTAAGAGCTGTCTAGTGAGTCCTCATTACTCTTCTCCCAAACTTCTCACAGGTCAATAAAGTTCAATACGCTTCTCACAGGTCATCAAGGCCATCCAGCGTGAAAAACACGCTGAATAGCCTTGACGAGAGGCTACCATCTGTCTCCTAACAGATGTCTAGTGAGTCCTCTTGTCCAGTGAGTCCTCATTACTCTTCTCCCAAACTTCTGACAGGTCAATAAAGTTCAATAAGCTTCTCACAGGTTATCAAGGCCATCCAGCGTTAAAGAACACGCTGGATGGCCTTGACGAGAGGCTGCCATTTGTCTCCTAACAGCTGTCTAGTGAGTCCTCTTGTCCAGTGAGTCCTCATTACTCTTCTCCCAAACTTCTCACAGGTCAATAAAGTTCAATACGCTTCTCACAGGTCATCAAGGCCATCCAGCGTGAAAGAACACGCTGAATAGCCTTGACGAGAGGCTACCATCTGTCTCCTAACAGCTGTCTAGTGAGTCCTCATTACTCTTCTCCCAAACTTCTGACAGGTCAATAAAGTTCAATAAGCTTCTCACAGGTCATCAAGGCCATCCAGCGTTAAAGAACACGCTGGATGGCCTTGACGAGAGGCTACCATTTGTCTCCTAACAGCTGTCTAGTGAGTCCTCTTGTCCAGTGAGTTCTCATTACTCTTCTCCCAAACTTCTCACAGGTCAATAAAGTTCAATACGCTTCTCACAGGTCATCAAGGCCATCCAGCGTGAAAGAACACGCTGAATAGCCTTGACGAGAGGCTACCATCTGTCTCCTAACAGCTGTCTAGTGAGTCCTCATTACTCTTCTCCCAAACTCTGACAGGTCAATAAAGTTCAATAAGCTTCTCACAGGTCATCAAGGCCATCCAGCGTTAAAGAACATGCTGGATAGCCTTGACGAGAGGCTACCATTTGTCTCCTAACAGCTGTCTAGTGAGTCCTCATTACTCTTCTCCCAAACTTCTCACAGGTCAATAAAGTTCAATAAGCTTCTCACAGGTCATCAAGGCCATCCAGCGTTAAAGAACACGCTGGATAGCCTTGACGAGAGGCTACCATCTGTCTCCTAACAGATGTCTAGTGAGTCCTCTTGTCCAGTGAGTCTTCATTACTCTTCTCCCAAACTTCTCACAGGTCAATAAAGTTCAATAAACTTCTCACAGGTCATCAAGGCCATCCAGCGTTAAAGAACACGCTGGATAACCTTGACGAGAGGCTACCATCTACCTCCTAACAGTTGTCTAGTGAGTCCTCATTACTCTTCTCCCAAACTTCTCACAGGTCAATAAAGTTCAATAAACTTCTCACAGGTCATCAAGGCCATCCAGCGTTAAAGAACACGCTGGATAGCCTTGACGAGAGGCTACCACCTGTCTCCTAACAGTTGTCTAGTGAGTCCTCATTACTCTTCTCCCAAACATCTCACAGGTCAATAAAGTTCAATAAACTTCTCACAGGTCATCAAGGCCATCCAGCGATAAAGAACACGCTGGATAGCCTTGACGAGAGGCTACCATCTATCTCCTAACAGTTGTCTAGTGAGTCCTCATTACTCTTCTCCCAAACTTCTCACAGGTCAATAAAGTTCAATAAGCTTCTCACAGGTCATCAAGGCCATCCAGCGTGAAAGAACACGCTGAATAGCATTGACGAGAGGCTACCATCTGTCTCCTAACAGCTGTCTAGTGAGTCCTCTTGTCCAGTGAGTCCTCATTACTCTTCTCCCAAACTTCTGACAGGTCAATAAAGTTCAATAAGCTTCTCACAGGTAATCAAGGCCATCCAGCGTTAAAGAACACGCTGGATGGCCTTGACGAGAGGCTACCATTTGTCTCCTAACAGCTGTCGAGTGAGTCCTCTTGTCCAGTGAGTCTTTATTACTCTTCTCCCAAACTTCTCACAGGTCAATAAAGTTCAATAAGCTTCCCACAGGTAATCAAGGCCATCCAGCGTTAAAGAACACGCTGGATAGCCTTGACGTGAGGCTACCATTTGTCTCCTAACAGCTGTCTAGTGAGTCCTCTTGTCCAGTGAATCCTCATTACTCTTCTCCCAAACTTCTCACAGGTCAATAAAGTTCAATAAGCTTCTCACAGGTCATCAAGGCCATCCAGCGTTAAAGAACACGCTGGATAGCCTTGTCGAGAGGCTACCATTTGTCTCCTAACAGCTGTCTAGTGAGTCCTCTTGTCCAGTGAGTCCTCATTACTCTTCTCCCAAACTGCTGACAGGTCAATAAAGTTCAATAAGCTTCTCACAGGTCATCAAGGCCATCCAGCGTTAAAGAACACGCTGGATAGCCTTGAGGAGAGGCTACCATTTGTCTCCTAACAGCTGTCAGGTGAGTCCTCTTGTCCAGTGAGTCCTCATTACTCTTCTCCCAAACTTCTGACAGGTCAATAAAGTTCAATATGCTTCTCACAGGTAATCAAGGCCATCCAGCGTTAAAGAACACGCTGGATGGCCTTGACGAGAGGCTACCATTTGTCTCCTAACAGCTGTCTAGTGAGTCCTCTTGTCCAGTGAGTCCTCATTACTCTTCTCCCAAACTTCTCACAGGTCAATAAAGTTCAATACGCTTCTCACAGGTCATCAAGGCCATCCAGCGTGAAAAACACGCTGAATAGCCTTGACGAGAGGCTACCATCTGTGTCCTAACAGCTGTCTAGTGAGTCCTCATTACTCTTCTCCCAAACTTCTGACAGGTCAATAAAGTTCAATAAGCTTCTCACAGGTCATCAAGGCCATCCAGCGTTAAAGAACACGCTGGATGGCCTTGACGAGAGGCTACCATTTGTCTCCTAACAGCTGTCTAGTGAGTCCTCTTGTCCAGTGAGTCCTCATTACTCTTCTCCCAAACTTCTGACAGGTCAATAAAGTTCAATACGCTTCTCACAGGTCATCAAGGCCATCCAGCGTGAAAGAACACGCTGAATAGCCTTGACGAGAGGCTACCATCTGTCTCCTAACAGCTGTCTAGTGAGTCCTCATTACTCTTCTCCCAAACTTCTGACAGGTCAATAAAGTTCAATAAGCTTCTCACAGGTCATCAAGGCCATCCAGCGTTAAAGAACACGCTGGATAGCCTTGACGAGAGGCTACCATTTGTCTCCTAACAGCTGTCTAGTGAGTCCTCATTACTCTTCTCCCAAACTTCTCACAGGTCAATAAAGTTCAATAAGCTTCTCACAGGTCATCAAGGCCATCCAGCGTTAAAGAACACGCTGGATAGCCTTGACGAGAGGCTACCATCTATCTCCTAACAGTTGCCTAGTGAGTCCTCATTACTCTTCTCCCAAACTTCTCACAGGTCAATAAAGTTCAATAAACTTCTCACAGGTCATCAAGGCCATCCAGCGTTAAAGAACACGCTGGATAGCCTTGACGAGAGGCTACCATCTATCTCCTAACAGTTGTCTAGTGAGTCCTCATTACTCTTCTCCCAAACTTCTCACAGGTCAATAAAGTTCAATAAACTTCTCACAGGTCATCAAGGCCATCCAGCGTTAAAGAACACGCTGGATAGCCTTGACGAGAGGCTACCACCTGTCTCCTAACAGTTGTCTAGTGAGTCCTCATTACTCTTCTCCCAAACTTCTCACAGGTCAATAAAGTTCAATAAACTTCTCACAGGTCATCAAGGCCATCCAGCGATAAAGAACACGCTGGATAGCCTTGACGAGAGGCTACCATCTGTCTCCTAACAGATGTCTAGTGATTCCTCTTGTCCAGTGAGTCTTCATTACTCTTCTCCCAAACTTCTCACAGGTCAATAAAGTTCAATAAACTTCTCACAGTTCATCAAGGCCATCCAGCGATAAAGAACACGCTGAATGGCCTTGACGAGAGGCTACCATCTATCTCCTAACAGTTGTCTAGTGAGTCCTCATTACTCTTCTCCCAAACTTCTCACAGGTCAATAAAGTTCAATAAGCTTCTCACAGGTCATCAAGGCCATCCAGCGTGAAAGAACACGCTGAATAGCATTGACGAGAGGCTACCATCTGTCTCCTAAGAGATGTCTAGTGAGTCCTCTTGTCCAGTGAGTCCTCATTACTCTTCTCCCAAACTTCTGACAGGTCAATAAAGTTCAATAAGCTTCTCACAGGTAATCAAGGCCATCCAGCGTTAAAGAACACGCTGGATGGCCTTGACGAGAGGCTACCATTTGTCTCCTAACAGCTGTCGAGTGAGTCCTCTTGTCCAGTGAGTCTTTATTACTCTTCTCCCAAACTTCTCACAGGTCAATAAAGTTCAATAAGCTTCCCACAGGTAATCAAGGCCATCCAGCGTTAAAGAACACGCTGGATAGCCTTGACGAGAGGCTACCATTTGTCTCCTAACAGCTGTCTAGTGAGTCCTCTTGTCCAGTGAATCCTCATTACTCTTCTCCCAAACTTCTCACAGGTCAATAAAGTTCAATAAGCTTCTCACAGGTCATCAAGGCCATCCAGCGTTAAAGAACACGCTGGATAGCCTTGACGAGAGGCTACCATTTGTCTCCTAACAGCTGTCTAGTGAGTCCTCTTGTCCAGTGAGTCCTCATTACTCTTCTCCCAAACTTCTGACAGGTCAATAAAGTTCAATAAGCTTCTCACAGGTCATCAAGGCCATCCAGCGTTAAAGAACACGCTGGATAGCCTTGAGGAGAGGCTACCATTTGTCTCCTGACAGCTGTCTAGTGAGTCCTCTTGTCCAGTGAGTCCTCATTACTCTTCTCCCAAACTTCTGACAGGTCAATAAAGTTCAATATGCTTCTCACAGGAAATCAAGGCCATCCAGCGTTAAAGAACACGCTGGATGGCCTTGACGAGAGGCTACCATTTGTCTCCTAACAGCTGTCTAGTGAGTCCTCTTGTCCAGTGAGTCCTCATTACTCTTCTCCCAAACTTCTCACAGGTCAATAAAGTTCAATACGCTTCTCACAGGTCATCAAGGCCATCCAGCGTGAAAGAACACGCTGAATAGCCTTGACGAGAGGCTACCATCTGTCTCCTAACAGCTGTCTAGTGAGTCCTCATTACTCTTCTCCCAAACTTCTGACAGGTCAATAAAGTTCAATAAGCTTCTCACAGGTCATCAAGGCCATCCAGCGTTAAAGAACACGCTGGATAGCCTTGACGAGAGGCTACCATTTGTCTCCTAACAGCTGTCTAGTGAGTCCTCATTACTCTTCTCCCAAACTTCTCACAGGTCAATAAAGTTCAATAAGCTTCTCACAGGTCATCAAGGCCATCCAGCGTTAAAGAACACGCTGGATAGCCTTGACGAGAGGCTACCATCTGTCTCCTAACAGATGTCTAGTGAGTCCTCTTGTCCAGTGAGTCTTCATTACTCTTCTCCCAAACTTCTCACAGGTCAATAAAGTTCAATAAACTTCTCACAGGTCATCAAGGCCATCCAGCGTTAAAGAACACGCTGGATAGCCTTGACGAGAGGCTACCATCTATCTCCTAACAGTTGTCTAGTGAGTCCTCATTACTCTTCTCCCAAACTTCTCACAGGTCAATAAAGTTCAATAAACTTCTCACAGGTCATCAAGGCCATCCAGCGTGAAAGAACACGCTGAATAGCATTGACGAGAGGCTACCATCTGTCTCCTAAGAGATGTCTAGTGAGTCCTCTTGTCCAGTGAGTCCTCATTACTCTTCTCCCAAACTTCTGACAGGTCAATAAAGTTCAATAAGCTTCTCACAGGTAATCAAGGCCATCCAGCGTTAAAGAACACGCTGGATGGCCTTGACGAGAGGCTACCATTTGTCTCCTAAGAGCTGTCTAGTGAGTCCTCTTGTCCAGTGAGTCCTCATTACTCTTCTCCCAAACTTCTCACAGGTCAATAAAGTTCAATACGCTTCTCACAGGTCATCAAAGCCATCCAGCGTGAAAAACACGCTGAATAGCCTTGACGAGAGGCTACCATCTGTCTCCTAACAGCTGTCTAGTGAGTCCTCATTACTCTTCTCCCAAACTTCTGACAGGTCAATAAAGTTCAATAAGCTTCTCACAGGTCATCAAGGCCATCCAGCGTTAAAGAACACGCTGGATGGCCTTGACGAGAGGCTACCATTTGTCTCCTAACAGCTGTCTAGTGAGTCCTCTTGTCCAGTGAGTCCTCATTACTCTTCTCCCAAACTTCTCACAGGTCAATAAAGTTCAATACGCTTCTCACAGGTCATCAAGGCCATCCAGCGTGAAAGAACACGCTGAATAGCCTTGACGAGAGGCTACCATCTGTCTCCTAACAGCTGTCTAGTGAGTCCTCATTACTCTTCTCCCAAACTTCTGACAGGTCAATAAAGTTCAATAAGCTTCTCACAGGTCATCAAGGCCATCCAGCGTTAAAGAACACGCTGGATAGCCTTGACGAGAGGCTACCATTTGTCTCCTAACAGCTGTCTAGTGAGTCCTCATTACTCTTCTCCCAAACTTCTCACAGGTCAATAAAGTTCAATAAGCTTCTCACAGGTCATCAAGGCCATCCAGCGTTAAAGAACACGCTGGATAGCCTTGACGAGAGGCTACCATCTGTCTCCTAACAGATGTCTAGTGAGTCCTCTTGTCCAGTGAGTCTTCATTACTCTTCTCCCAAACTTCTCACAGGTCAATAAAGTTCAATAAACTTCTCACAGGTCATCAAGGCCATCCAGCGTTAAAGAACACGCTGGATAGCCTTGACGAGAGGCTACCATCTATCTCCTAACAGTTGTCTAGTGAGTCCTCATTACTCTTCTCCCAAACTTCTCACAGGTCAATAAAGTTCAATAAACTTCTCACAGGTCAGTCAAGGCCATCCAGCGATAAAGAACACGCTGGATAGCCTTGACGAGAGGATACCATCTATCTCCTAACAGTTGTCTAGTGAGTCCTCATTACTCTTCTCCCAAACTTCTCACAGGTCAATAAAGTTCAATAAGCTTCTCACAGGTCATCAAGGCCATCCAGCGTGAAAGAACACGCTGAATAGCATTGACGAGAGGCTACCATCTGTCTCCTAAAAGATGTCTAGTGAGTCCTCTTGTCCAGTGAGTCCTCATTACTCTTCTCCCAAACTTCTGACAGGTCAATAAAGTTCAATAAGCTTCTCACAGGTAATCAAGGCCATCCAGCGTTAAAGAACACGCTGGATGGCCTTGACGAGAGGCTACCATTTGTCTCCTAACAGCTGTCGAGTGAGTCCTCTTGTCCAGTGAGTCTTTATTACTCTTCTCCCAAACTTCTCACAGGTCAATAAAGTTCAATAAGCTTCCCACAGGTAATCAAGGCCATCCAGCGTTAAAGAACACGCTGGATAGCCTTGACAAGAGGCTACCATTTGTCTCCTAACAGCTGTCTAGTGAGTCCTCTTGTCCAGTGAATCCTCATTACTCTTCTCCCAAACTTCTCACAGGTCAATAAAGTTCAATAAGCTTCTCACAGGTCATCAAGGCCATCCAGCGTTAAAGAACACGCTGGATAGCCTTTACGAGAGGCTACCATTTGTCTCCTAACAGCTGTCTAGTGAGTCCTCTTGTCCAGTGAGTCCTCATTACTCTTCTCCCAAACTTCTGACAGGTGAATAAAGTTCAATAAGCTTCTCACAGGTCATCAAGACCATCCAGCGTTAAAGAACACGCTGGATAGCCTTGAGGAGAGGCTACCATTTGTCTCCTAACAGCTGTCTAGTGAGTCCTCTTGTCCAGTGAGTCCTCATTACTCTTCTCCCAAACTTCTGACAGGTCAATAAAGTTCAATATGCTTCTCACAGGTAATCAAGGCCATCCAGCGTTAAAGAACACGCTGGATGGCCTTGACGAGAGGCTACCATTTGTCTCCTAACAGCTGTCTAGTGAGTCCTCTTGTCCAGTGAGTCCTCATTACTCTTCTCCCAAACTTCTCACAGGTCAATAAAGTTCAATACGCTTCTCACAGGTCATCAAGGCCATCCAGCGTGAAAAACACGCTGAATAGCCTTGACGAGAGGCTACCATCTGTCTCCTAACAGCTGTCTAGTCAGTCCTCATTACTCTTCTCCCAAACTTCTGACAGGTCAATAAAGTTCAATAAGCTTCTCACAGGTCATCAAGGCCATCCAGCGTTAAAGAACACGCTGGATGGCCTTGACGAGAGGCTACCATTTGTCTCCTAACAGCTGTCTAGTGAGTCCTCTTGTCCAGTGAGTCCTCATTACTCTTCTCCCAAACTTCTCACAGGTCAATAAAGTTCAATACGCTTCTCACAGGTCATCAAGGCCATCCAGCGTGAAAGAACACGCTGAATAGCCTTGACGAGAGGCTACCATCTGTCTCCTAACAGCTGTCTAGTGAGTCCTCATTACTCTTCTCCCAAACTTCTGACAGGTCAATAAAGTTCAATAAGCTTCTCACAGGTCATCAAGGCCATCCAGCGTTAAAGAACACGCTGGATAGCCTTGACGAGAGGCTACCATTTGTCTCCTAACAGCTGTCTAGTGATTCCTCATTACTCTTCTCCCAAACTTCTCACAGGTCAATAAAGTTCAATAAGCTTCTCACAGGTCATCAAGGCCATCCAGCGTTAAAGAACACGCTGGATAGCCTTGACGAGAGGCTACCATCTGTCTCCTAACAGATGTCTAGTGAGTCCTCTTGTCCAGTGAGTCTTCATTACTCTTCTCCCAAACTTCTCACAGGTGAATAAAGTTCAATAAACTTCTCACAGGTCATCAAGGCCATCCAGAGTTAAAGAACACGCTGGATAGCCTTGACGAGAGGCTACCATCTATCTCCTAACAGTTGTCTAGTGAGTCCTCATTACTCTTCTCCCAAACTTCTCACAGGTCAATAAAGTTCAATAAACTTCTCACAGGTCATCAAGGCCATCCAGCGTGAAAGAACACGCTGGATGGCCTTGACGAGAGGCTACCATCTGTCTCCTAACAGCTGTCTAGTGAGTCCTCATTACTCTTCTCCCAAACTTCTCACAGGTCAATAAAGTTGAATAAACTTCTCACAGGTCATCAAGGCCATCCAGCGTTAAGGAACACGCTGGATGGCCTTGACGAGAGACTACCATCTATGTTCTAACAACTGTCCATTGAGTCCTCTTTTCCGAGACTTCTCTGAGCTCTCGGGGTCTTTGTGACCTGTCCATTTAGCCTATTGTGTACAAAAAGTGTCGCTCAGATTTAAAAAAAATTTCCGAAAATATTCAGAGGTAAAATAACTGAGTACAACAAAGCTTAATCCCACAGTAGCAAATTGAAGCTAAAGACCTATAGCGAAGACATCATGCGATGAAATCTGCCACCAGTTGAAACTTTATCAAGGAAGATGAAGATGACATATTATCGTAAGCAACACCAGATAGAGGAGTAGCGCTAATTAGCCTCAGGAGACGAAATTGCGAGCGCTGTGTAATGTAAATGAAGAAAGCCTTTACCATGTAGCTATGAATAAATTTTTAACACTACATGCAGGATTTTGCATATTCCTTAATGGAAGTCAGCAACGTGCACAGGAATTTATAAAGACAGAGTTATAACTTGAGTGTGTAATTTCTGATGTTCTCCTGTGAATATCTCTTTTTTTTGCACATAACGGACTAAATGGCCAGGTCACAAGGACCCGGGGCGGGGGTGGCTCAGTCGGTAGCGCGCCAGGCTCGTAATCTGTAGTTCCCAGGTTCGAGTCCCAGCTGGGTCAGCGTTGAGATTTGTCTCCGCAAAATTCCCCGCCCTGCCCACGGTCAGGAGGGACACCGATGGGCTTGGAAAGCCACCGTCCGTCGGATGGGACGTTAAGCCGTGGTTCCGTGTGCGGGAGAGCCATATCCTGTGCACGTTAAATAACACGCTGGATGGCCTTGACGGGAGGCTACCATCTGTCTCCTAACATCTGTTCCAGTGGGTCCTCTCCCCCAACCTTCTCTGAGCCTTCGGGGTCCTTGTGACCTGGCCATTTAGCCCATGGTGTGCAAAAAAGTGCCGCTCAGAGGTAAAACAACCCAACGTTAAAGAACACTCTGGATGGCCTTGACGGGAGGCTACCATCTGTCTTCCAACAGCTGTTCCAGTGGGTCCCCTCCCGCAACCTCCTCTGAGCCTTCGGGGTCCATGTGACCTGGCCATTTAGCCCATGGTGTGCAAAAAAGTGCCGCTCACAGGTGAAACACCCCAACCCAACTCTGATGTTTTCCTGTGAATATCTCTTTTTTTGCACATAACGGGCTAAATGGCCAGGTCACAAGGACCCGCTGAGAGAAGGTTGGGAAAAGGGGCCAGATTATTTTTATGTCAGAGGGATTGATCTCTATGTTGCGATCTTGTGCAACCACGGCAATTCCCGGTTCCGCCTGACAGCACTACCTGGTTTAAGAAAAGCCATGACCATCTAGAGCCGGGGGCAAGGAATACGCCCTATAGGCGCACCTCAACCCCGGCCTCACATGGCAGCAGTCCTATAGAAGGAAAGCTGACCACCGGAAGAAACCTTACTTTAATCTATTCCCCGGTTTGCAAATGTGCAAGGATATAAAGATCCAAGCTCGATCGGCAGCCGGGGTGGAGACTCTTAGTAAGACCCACTCTTTTTGGACAGCTCGTGCCTACTAGGCCAAGGGAAGCCTTTCGGCAGAGCCGTCGAACTGACCACCCAAGGTCCCTGAAAGGTGAGGTCTCCGACGCCGTCACCACCCGACCGGCAATCAAGCCGGCCAGCAGCGTCTTCAACCTCGGTTGGCCTTGGCCATGTCCAACCGGCGCCCAACCCGGTCGGCACAGCCTTCAGCCGGGTTGCTGGGCCCTAGGTCCCCCCACCACGACAAGGTGGTCCCCTATCGGGGGGGTATGTCAGAGGGATTGATCTCTATGTTGCGATCTTGTGCAACCACGGCAATTCCCGGTTCCGCCTGACAGCACTACCTGGTTAAGAAAAGCCATGACTACCTAGAGCCGGGGGCAAGGAATACGCCCTATAGGCGCACCTCAACCCCGGCCTCACATGGCAGCAGTCCTATAGAAGGAAAGCTGACCACCGGAAGAAACCTTACTTTAATCTATTCCCCGGTTTGCAAATGTGCAAGGATATAAAGATCCAAGCTCGATCGGCACCCGGGGTGGAGACTCTTAGTAAGACCCAGACTTTTTGAACAGCTCGTGCCTACTAGGCCGGGGATACCTTTCGGCAGAGCCGTTGAACTGACCACACAGGTCCCTGAGAGGTGAGGTCTCCGACGCCGTCACCATCCGACCGACAATCAAGCCGGCCGGCAGCATCTTCGACCTCGGTTGGCTTTAGCCATGTCCAACCGGTGACCCAATCCGGCTGGCACAGCCTTCAGCCGGGTTGCTGGGCCCTAGGCCCCCCCACCACGACAAGGTGGTCCCCTATCGGGGGGGATGTCAGAGGGATACGTTTTTTGTGCAAAATGTCTAAATGCTCCGCAAACCTCTCTTCCCTTGGTCAGTAGAGGACAACCGATGGGCTTGGAAAGGCCGCCGTCCGTCGGATAGGGGGTTAATCTGTGACCTAGTCACACACATGGCCATGTGTGCGAGACAGCCATTACCTTGTGTACGTTAAACAACACGCTGGCTGACCTTAACGGGAGGCTACCATCTGTCTCCCAACAGCTGTTCCAGTGGGTCCCCTCCCCCAAACTTCTCTGAGCCTTCGGGGTCCTTGTGACCTGGCCATTTAGCCCATGGTGTGCAAAAAAGTGCCGCTCATAGGTAAAACAACCCAACGTTAAAGAACACGCTGGATGGCCTTGACGGAAGGTTACCATCGGTCTCCCAACAGCTGTTCCAGTGGGTCCCCTCCTTCAACCTTCTCTGAGCCTTCGGGATCCTTGTGACCTGGCCATTTAGCCCAAGGTGTGCGAAAAAGTGCCACTCAGAGGTAAAACAACCCAACGTTAAAGAACACGCTGGATGGCCTTGACGGGACGCTACCATCTGCCTCCTAACAGTTATTCTGTGGGTCCCCTCTGCTCAACCTTCTCGGGGTTCTTGTGACCTGTCCATTTAGCCCATTGTGTACAAAAAATTGCCGCTCAGAGTTGAAACAACCCAACCCTTGACGGGAGGCTACCATCTGTTTCAAAAAAGCTGTCCAGCGGGTTCCGATTTCTGGCTTCCTCTGAGTCCTCGGGGTCTTTGTGACATGGCCATTTACGTCTTATGGGCACACCCTATCCTCCGTGAGAAAAGGAGAATAAATTTTTCTTAAAAAAAACAACCGTCAATCGAATGGGACATTAAACCATGGGTCAGTGTCCACTCTAAAGAACATTCTGGACGATTTTGATGGGAGGATCTTCCTCGTAAAAGCTGTCTAATGGAACTATTCCCCCAACCTTCTGTGACCCCATGGGGTCCTTGTGACTTGACTTTTTAGCCAATTGTTGGCACAAGAGTAGGCTCAGAAATAAAACAGCAGCAGCTCTCTATCCCGAGCAGAGAAATGAGGGCTAACCTCATCTACTTTTCTTTATCCAGGTTCGAGTCCCAGTTGGGTCAGCGTTGAGATTTATCTCCAGAAAACTCCCCGCCCTGCCCACGGCCAGTAGGAGACACCGATGGGCTTGGAAAGACCGCCGTCCGTCGGATGGGACGTTAAGCCGTGGCTCTGTATAACGGAGAGCCATACCATGTGCACGTTAAATAACACGGTGGATGGCCTTGACTCCCGTCAATGCTACCATCTGTCTCCCAACAGCCGTTCCAGTGTGTCCCTTCCCCCAACCTTCACTGAGCCTTCGGGGTCCTTTTGACTTGGCCATTTAGTCCATTTTGTGCAAAAAAGTGCCGCTCAGAGGTAAAACAACCCAACATTAAAGAACACTCTGGATGGTCTTGACGGGAGGCTACCATCTGTCTCCCAACAGCTGTTCCAGTGTGTCCCTTCCCCCAACCTTCACTGAGCCTTCGGGGTCCTTTTGACTTGGCCATTTAGTCCATGGTGTGCAAAAAAGTGCCGCTCAGAGGTAAAACAACCCAACATTAAAGAACACTCTGGATGGTCTTGACGGGAGGCTACCATCTGTCTCCCAACAGGTGTTCCAGTGTGTCCCTTCCCCCAACCTTCTCTGAGCCTTCGGGGTCCTTTTGACTTGGCCATTTAGTCCATGGTGTGCAAAAAAGTGCCGCTCAGAGGTAAAACAACCCAACATTAAAGAACACTCTGGATGGTCTTGACGGGAGGCTACCATCTGTCTCCCAACAGCTGTTCCAGTGTGTCCCTTCCCCCAACCTTCACTGAGCCTTCGGGGTCCTTTTGACTTGGCCATTTAGTCCATGGTGTGCAAAAAAGTGCCGCTCAGAGGTAAAACAACCCAACATTAAAGAACACTCTGGATGGTCTTGACGGGAGGCTACCATCTGTCTCCCAACAGCTGTTCCAGTGTGTCCCTTCCCCCAACCTTCACTGAGCCTTCGGGGTCCTTTTGACTTGGCCATTTAGTCCATGGTGCGCAAAAAAGTGCCGCTCAGAGGTAAAACAACCCAACATTAAAGAACACTCTGGATGGTCTTGACGGGAGGCTACCATCTGTCTCCCAACAGCTGTTCCAGTGGGTCTCCTCCCCCAACCTTCTCTGAGCCTTCGGGGTCCTTGTGACCTGGCCATTTAGCCCATGGTGTGCAAAAAAGTGCCGCTCAGAGGTAAAACAACCCAACATTAAAGAACACTCTGGAAGGTCTTGACGGGAGGCTACCATCTGTCTCCCAACAGCTGTTCCAGTGGGTCTCCTCCCCCAACCTTCTCTGAGCCTTCGGGGTCCTTGTGACCTGGCCATTTAGCCCATGGTGTGCCAAAAAGTGCCGCTCAGAGGTAAAACAACACAATCCAACCAAACTTTTCTTTATAGAGAAAACAAACTTTTGCTACTAAAGAAATACTTTTCTCTATATATAAATATACAAATAAAATCTTTGGACAATATATATATAAAGTCTTTGAGCTAGCCCGCATTATCTGCAAAAGTTTGGAACATTTATATAAAACATTTCTCAAAGTGACAGCACCTAGACTAAATGCGTCCCTCCTCATACTTTGAACATGGCAGAAAATTCTTCCTCTGACATCATTGGTTGGGGGTAGCCGGACGCTCGGACCGAACATTGACCATTTCGTTTGAAAGCACGTGTCGCCAACGGCGGAAAAACCAACATCTCATCCGTCACGCGCCTAACACCACACGGAAAACAACTGCTGCAGCCTATTACCGCTGATGGAACAGTCTGCGAGCGTTTCGTGCCTGGCAACAAAGTGTGCTAAAGCCACAGGAATTGTCGACACTTTGGGAACCCTGGGACTCACTATACGTCGACTACTACGATCACAAACGACAAGATTCTAAAACTGTTTACCACAGCGTTGAAAAAACGAAAAAAAAAAAGGGCGTAAAAAAAAAGAAAGCCACAGTTTGTGGCGGAAATCCACGACATCATAGGTTCGGAAATGGATATCAGTAGCGATACGATCACAACATGCAATTCTGTTCAATTTGGGCCTGCTTAGCACTGGTAACGTCGCCGCTGACAGTTCTGCGAGACAGCAGTCGCCGAGCATTCAACAGGGGGCGATGGTTTTTATAGCCTCAGGAAGATTCTAGGAGAAGAATTTCGTGATCGGCTTGAGTCACATGGGACACTGTTTGTGGGGGAATTTAGGAGTAGAAAATTATATTTGATACAATTTTTTTTTCTTCCTAACATAGTTGTAAAAATTTTGCATCCTGAATGTGTTGTTTTTTTTTATTAACGCACGAAGAAATAGCGAATGTCTCAGGTTGGGTTGTTTTACCTCTGAGCGACACTTTTGTGCACATGATGGGTTAAATAGCCAGGTCACAAGGACCCCGAAGGCTCAGAGAAGGTTGGAGGAAGGGGACCCACTGGAACAGCTGTTGGAAGACAGATGATTGCCTCCCGTTAAGGCCATTTAGTGTGTTCTTTAACGTTGGGTTGTTTTACCTCTGAGCCGCAATTTTTTTGCACACAATGGGTTAAATGGCCAGGTCACAAGGACCACGAAGGTTCAGAGAAGGTTGGGGGAGGGGACCCACTGGAACAGCTGTTGGGAGACAGATGGTAGTCTCCCGTCAAGGCCATCCAGCGTGTTCTTTAACGTTGGGTTGTTTTACCTCTGAGCGGCACTTTTTTGCACACCATGGGCTAAATGGCCAGGTCACATGTACCCCGAAGGCTCAGAGTAGGTTGGGGAAGGTGACCCACTGGAACAGCTGTTGGGAGACAGATGGTAACATCCCGTCAAGGCCATGCATCGTGTTCTTTAACGTCGGGTTGTTTTACCTCTGAGCGGCACTTTTGTGCACATAATGGGTTAAATAGCCAGGTCACAAGGACCCCGAATGCTCAGAGAAAGTTGCAGGAAGGGGACCTACTGGAACAACTGTTGGGAGACAGATGGTAGCCTCCCGTCAAGGCCATACATCGTGTTCTTTAACGTGCACAGAGTATGGCTCTCCCACACGCGGTCCACGGCTTAACGTCCCATCCTACGGAGGCGGCCTTTCCAAGCCAATCGGTGTCCGCTACTGACCGTGGGCAGGGCGGGAAGTTTCAGGTGATTGTATTTCGAGCCCTAGTGATGCATTTTTAAAAAAAGAATCTAATCAATTAAAATTTTCGTTGCTTCCATTTTTTTTTCGAACTAGTGCAATTTTTTTTTACTGGTTAAGATAAAGAAAGTTTGATTTATATTTTATAAAATGAATAGATAAATGACTCCTCAAGCAGCTGCTTGCCACAGAGGTCTGATTGGAGCCTGTCAGTTTATATATCATAGTAGAAGATTTGTGAGGATGTCGGGATCTCAGTAGAAAAACAACACAAATATCCATGCCTTACTCGGTGCTCGAACCCAGATCCTTTGATGAGGACCAAGCACGCTATCCACAAGGCCACCAGGAGGGCTTATATATGGGTTTGTGTTGTGTTGTTTTACCTCTGAGCGGCACTTTTTTGCACACCATGGGCTAAATGGCCAGGTCACATGGACCCCGAAGGCTCAGAGAAGGTTGGGGGAGGGGACCCACTGGAACAGCTGTTGGGAGACAGATGGTAGCCTCCCGTCAAGGCCATCCAGCGTGTTCTTTAACGTTGGGTTGTTCTACCTCTGAGCGGCAATTTTTTGCACACCATGGGCTAAATGGCCAGGTCACATGGACCCCGAAGACTCAGAGAAGGTTTGGGGAGGGGACCCACTGGAACAGTTGGGAGACAGATGGTAGCCTCCCGTCAAGGCCATCCAGTGTGTTCTTTAACGTTGGGTTGTTTTACCTCTGAGCGGCACTTTTTTGCACACCATGGGCTAAATGGCCAGGTCACACGGACCCGGAAGGCTCAGAGAAGGTTGGGGGAGGGGACCCACCGGAACAGCTGTTGGGAGACAGATGGTAGCCTCCCGTGAAGGCCATCCAGCGTGTTCTTTAACGTGCATAGGATATGTCTCTCCCACACACGGCGTCACGGCTTAACGTCCCATCCTACGGACGGCGGCCTTTCCAAGCCCATCGGTGTCCCCTACTGACCGTGGGCAGGGCGGGGAATTTTGCGGAGATAAATCTCAACGCTGACCCAGCTGGGACTCGAACCTGGGAACTACAGATTACGAGCCTGATGCGTTACCGACTGAGCGCCCCCGCCCCCGCCCCCTTGGAGTCAGATTCTAGGTTGAATCCATAGTTTTTCTTTTGGGAACTTAGTATATCGTCCTATGTGAATTGTGTCTGTGGTTGTAGTTCAGTAATTCTCTCTCTCTCCATTTCGATATTCTGAGGAACAGTGTGGATTGAAGCGCATGCATGCGAAACCAGTTCATTCATCAGAATCATTAAAGATGATTAGCCTAATTGAAATGCATATCACTTGGCACTAAATAATCCGAAAGACCCATGCAATTAATTCAGAAAATTGCACTTTGTGTGTTGATGTTACTTAATGAATAGTTCATCGCAGAATATAGTTCGCAATTTTATTTTCATATGCGCCGCAATCACTTTTTTTAAGCAGTTCTCGCAATTTATTTTTATATGCGTAGCAATTTATTTTTTTAATGGCCCTCGAAATTTATTTTTATATACATCGAAATTTTTTAGTATTTTCGCAACTTATTTTTTAATGCCCTCGCAATTTATTTTTGTACACGTCGGAATTTATCGCTTAGTAGTTCTCGATTCAGGATGGCAGGGTTGGGTTGTTTTACCACTGAGCGGCACTTTTTTGCACACCATGGGCTAAATGGCCATGTCACATGGACCCCGAAGGCTCAGAGAAGGTTGGGAGAGGGGACCCACTGGAACAGCTGTTGGGAGACAGATGATAGCCTCCCGTCAAGGCCATCCAGCGTGTTCTTTAACGTGCACAGGGTATGGCTCTTCCGCACACGGGGCCACGGCTTAACATCCCATCCGATGGACGGCGGCCTTTCCAAGCCTATCAGTGTCCCCTACTGACTGTGCGCAGGGCGGGTAATTTTGCGGAGATAAATCTCGACGCTGACCCAGCTGGGACTCGAACGGGGAACTACAGATTACGAGCCTGGCGTGTTACCGACTGAGCCATCCCCGCTCCCAGGATGGCAGGACCTCAGCACAAAAACAACACAAGCATCCAAGCCTTAAAATGCTTTAATATACAGAATTATGAAATTTTCCTACAGAACTATCGAAAAAGGCTTGGCAGAACCCTGGGGTTCTGTGGGGCGGGGGTGGCTCAGTCGGTAGCGCGCCAGGCTCGTAATCTGTAGTTCCCAGGTTCAAGTCCCAGCTGGGTCAGCGTTGAGATTTGTCTCCGCAAAATTCCCCTCCCTGCCCACGATCAGTAGGGGACACCGATGTGCTTGGAAAGACCGCCGTCCGTCGGATGGGACGTTAAGCCGTGGCCCCGTGTGCGGGAGAGCCATACTCTGTGCACGTTAAAGAACACGCTGGATGGCCTTGACGGGAGGCTACCATCTGTCTCCCAACAGCTGTTCCAGTGGGTCCCCTCCCCCAACCTTCTCTGAGCCTTCGGGGTCCCTGTGACCTGGCCATTTAGCCCATGGTATGCAAAAAAGTGCCGTCCAGAGGTAAAACAACCGAACCCTGTGGTTCTGCTGAAAAGAATTCTAATTTAATTTTAAAAGAATTACCACTTCCCATTGCTTCCATGGACGATCTGACTGTATTCCCACTTAAGCTTAAACTTTATCGATCTGACGTCACATGAGTGTTTTTGACCTGGCATTCACCACAGAACAAGAAAACGAGTGCTGGTCAAAGATAAACAGCCCCACCCGAAGTTAGAGTAAAGAGTAACCTGACCCGAAGTTTGAGTAAAATTTCTTCACCCGAGTTAAGTAAGAGTGTACCTGACCCGAAGTTGGAGTAAAGAGTGCGGCCACGTGAACTAAAAACGAAATGTCTGAGAATGATTAACTGAATAACATCAGCTCATTAAATGTAACATGACCACTAATGAAAGGACGGTCGAAATATAAATTTAGCTTCATCAATGTAACAATCTTCGTGGATCTTAGCATGTAGTCTCATCAAGGCAATGTTTAGGCAGATTGTCCATTACTCATATCAAGTAGCGCGTGATGGCCACGCCTAGCAACCAGGTCACAAGAGGTCGAATGCGAAAAAATGGGGTAAGTTCATTCCTGAACAACGAGTTTGATTTTAAGCATTTATTTAATAATTTGTCCTAATATTTCCTATTAAGGAACATTTTAAACGTTAACAAGCATTTTCAAAAATGTTTCTTGTTCTACAAAAAAACTTGTAACTAAGAGTGTTTTTTTTTTGTTTTACACTGAAAATATTTTTATCCCGAAAATGCTTAATACGCGGTTGTTGTTGATGTTTTACCTCTGAGCGGCACTTTTTTGCACACCATGGGCTAAATGGCCAGGTCATATGGACCCCGAAGGCTCAGAGAAGGTTGGGGGAGGGGACCCAATGGAATAGTGTTGGGAGAAATATGGTAGCCTCCCGTCAAGGCCATCCAGCGTGTTCTTTAACGTTGGGTTGTTTTTACCTCTGAGTGGCACTTTTTTGCACACCATGGGCTAAATGACCAGGTCACATGGACCCCGAAGGCTCAGAGAAGGTTGGGGGAGGGGACCCAATTGAATAGTGTTGGGAGAAATATGGTAGCCTCCCGTCAAGGCCATCCAGCGTGTTCTTTAACGTTGGGTTGTTTTTACCTCTGAGTGGCACTTTTTTGCACACCATGGGCTAAATGACCAGGTCACATGGACCCCGAAGGCTCAGAGAAGGTTGGGGGAGGGGACCCAATGGAATAGCGTTGGGAGAAATATGGTAGCCTCCCGTCTAGGCCATCCAGCGTGTTCTTTAACGTTGGGTTGTTTTTACCTCTGAGTGGCACTTTTTTGCACACCATGGGCTAAATGGCCAGGTCACATGGACCCCGAAGGCTCAGAGAAGGTTGGGGGAGGGGACCCAATGGAATAGTGTTGGGAGAAATATGGTAGCCTCCCGTCAAGGCCATCCAGCGTGTTCTTTAACGTTGGGTTGTTTTTACCTCTGAGTGGCACTTTTTTGCACACCATGGGCTAAATGACCAGGTCACATGGACCCCGAAGGCTCAGAGAAGGTTGGGGGAGGGGACCCAATTGAATAGTGTTGGGAGAAATATGGTAGCCTCCCGTCAAGGCCATCCAGCGTGTTCTTTAACGTTGGGTTGTTTTTACCTCTGAGTGGCACTTTTTTGCACACCATGGGCTAAATGGCCAGGTCACCTGGACCCCGAAGGCTCAGAGAAGGTTGGGGGAGGGGACCCAATGGAATAGTGTTGGGAGAAATATGGTAGCCTCCCGTCAAGGCCATCCAGCGTGTTCTTTAACGTTGGGTTGTTTTTACCTCTGAGTGGCACTTTTTTGCACACCATGGGCTAAATGGCCAGGTCACATGGACCCCGAAGGCTCAGAGAAGGTTGGGGGAGGGGACCCAATGGAATAGTGTTGGGAGAAATATGGTAGCCTCCCGTCAAGGCCATCCAGCGTGTTCTTTAACGTTGGGTTGTTTTTACCTCTGAGTGGCACTTTTTTGCACACCATGGGCTAAATGGCCAGGTCACATGGACCCCGAAGGCTCAGAGAAGGTTGGGGGAGGGGACCCAATGGAATAGTGTTGGGAGAAATATGGTAGCCTCCCGTCAAGGCCATCCAGCGTGTTCTTTAACGTTGGGTTGTTTTTACCTCTGAGTGGCACTTTTTTGCACACCATGGGCTAAATGGCCAGGTCACATGGACCCCGAAGGCTCAGAGAAGGTTGGGGGAGGGGACCCAATGGAATAGTGTTGGGAGAAATATGGTAGCCTCCCGTCAAGGCCATCCAGCGTGTTCTTTAACGTTGGGTTGTTTTTACCTCTGAGTGGCACTTTTTTGCACACCATGGGCTAAATGGCCAGGTCACATGGACCCCGAAGGCTCAGAGAAGGTTGGGGGAGGGGACCCACTGGAACAGCTGTTGGGAGACAGATGGTAGCCTCCCGTCAAGGCCATCCAGCGTGTTCTTTAACGTTGGGTTGTTTTACCTCTGAGCGGCACTTTTTTGCACACCATGGGCTAAATGGCCAGGTCACATAGACCCCGAAGGCTCAGAGAAGGTTGGGGGAGGGTACCCACTGGAACAGCTGTTGGGAGACAGATTGTAGCCTCCCGTCAAGGCTATCCAGCGTGTTCTTTAACGTGCACAGGGTATGGCTCTCCCGCACACGAGGCCACGGTTTAACGTCGCATCCGACGGACGGCGGCCTTTCCAAGCCCATCGGTGTCCCCTACTGACCGTGGGCAAGGCGGGGAATTTTGCGGAGATAAATCTCAACGCTGATGTAATTAATGTAATCAGCTCATCTTTTATATAATGTAATCAACCCTTTTTATACATAATGATCAGCTATCCTTGCGAATAATATGATCAGCTCAGTTTGAAAGTAATGTAATCAATTGAACTTGTATATACACTGATTTCCATAAATTAAGGAAAATCCCTCTGTTAAGTCAATGGGAAGCTAATGTAAAAGCTTTATAACTTCTAAAATAAGTTTTTTTGTTTACAAAAATGTGATTGAAGATAAAGATCTCAATCAAATATTTTAATATCTCGATTTTGAACAATATTCGTTCAGTATTTAATAAGTTATGGAAGTTTGAATATTAGCGATAACAATGCCAACCACAAAAATTGACTTCAGAAGTTAATTAAAACTTAGTAATAAGAATTGCATCAAACTGTGCAATAAAATAAGTTTGTATTTTAGAACTTTCTGTAAAGAATTCTTTCACTATTCTTTAGTGTTGTATAAGTTTCTTAAGACTGGCATTGTTATCGCTAAATATTCAAACTTCCGTAACTTATTAAATACTGAACGAATATTGCTGAAAATCGAGATGTTGTTTTATTTGATTGAGATCTTTATCTGCAATCACATGTTTCAAAACAAAAAAAAAATATTTTAGAAGTGATAGAGCATTAACTTCAGCTTCCCATTGACTCAACATAGGGATTTTCCTTAATTAATGGGGGCGGGGGTGGCTCAGTCGGTAGCACGCCAGGCTCGTAATCTGTAGTTCACAGGTTCGAGTCCCAACTGGGTCAGCGTTAAGATTTATCTCCGCAAAATTCCCCCCCTGCTCACGGTCACTAGGGGACACCGATGGGCTTGGAAAGACCGCCGTCCGTCGGATGGGACGTTAAGACGTGGCTCGTGTGCGGGAGAGACATACCCTGTGCACGTTAAAGAATACGCTGGATGGCCTTGACGTGGGGCTACCATCTGTCTCCCAACAGCTGTTCTAGTGGGTCCCCTCCCCCAACCTTCTCTGAGCCTTCGGGGTCCATGTGACCTGGCCATTTAGCCCATTTTGTGCAAAAAAGTGCCGCTCAGAGGTAAACCAACTCAGCGTTAAAGAACACGCTGGATGGCCTTGACGGGAGGCTACCATCTGTCTCCCAACAGCTGTTCTAGTGGGTGCCCTCCCCAAACCTTCTCTGAGCCTTCCGGGTCCATGTGACCTGGCCATTTAGTCCATGGTGTGCAAAAAAGTGCCGCTCAGAGGTAAACCAACCCAGCGTTAAAGAACACGCTGGATGGCCTTGACGGGAGGCTACCATCTGTCCCCCAACAGCTGTTCCAGTGGGTCCCCTCCCCCAACCTTCTCTGAGCCTTCGGGGTCCATGTGACCTGGCCATTTAACCCATGGTGTGCAAAAAAGTGCCGCTCAGAGGTAAAACAACCCAATGTTAAAGAACACGCTGGATGGCCTTGACGGGAGGCTACCATCTGTCTCCCAACAGCTGTTCCAGTGGGTCCCCTCCCCCAACCTTCTCTGAGCCTTCGGGGTCCATGTGACCTGGCCATTTAGCCCATGGTGTGCAAAAAGTGCCGCTCAGTGGTAAAACAACCCAATCTCTGATATATATGTTTTATTTTATTCCCATTGTTATACTATAACTATAGTTTTATCTATCTATACAAAGGGTACGCCAGTTACATACACATTTCCAGGGGGTACGTGAAGCATAAAAGGTTGAGAACCACTGATATATGTTTTATTTTATTCCCATTGTTATACTCTAACTATAGTTTTATCTATTTATACAAAGGGTACGCCAGTTACATACACATTTCCAGGGGGTACGTGAAGCATAAAAGGTTGAGAACCACTGATATATATGTTTTATTTTATTCCCATTGTTATACTATAACTATAGTTTTATCTATCTATACAAAGGGTACGCCAGTTACATACACATTTCCAGGGGGTACGTGAAGCATAAAAGGTTGAGAACCACTGATATATATGTTTTATTTTATTCCCATTGTTATACTATAACTATAGTTTTATCTATCTATACAAAGGGTACACCAGTTACATACACATTTCCAGGGGGTACGTGAAGCATAAAAGGTTGAGAACCACTGATATATGTTTTATTTTATTCCCATTGTTATACTCTAACTATAGTTTTATCTATTTATACAAAGGGTACGCCAGTTACATACACATTTCCAGGGGGTACGTGAAGCATAAAAGGTTGAGAACCACTGATATATATGTTTTATTTTATTCCCATTGTTATACTATAACTATAGTTTTATCTATCTATACAAAGGGTACGCCAGTTACATACACATTTCCAGGGGGTACGTGAAGCATAAAAGGTTGAGAACCACTGATATATATGTTTTATTTTATTCCCATTGTTATACTATAACTATAGTTTTATCTATCTATACAAAGGGTAAGCCAGTTACATACACATTTCCAGGGGGTACGTGAAGCATAAAAGGTTGAGAACCACTGATATATATGTTTTATTTTATTCCAATTGTTATACTATAACTATAGTTTTATCTATCTATACAAAGGGTACGCCAGTTACATACACATTTCCAGGGAGTACGTGAAGCATAAAAGGTTGAGAACCACTGATATATATGTTTTATTTTATTCCCATTGTTATACTATAACTATAGTTTTATCTATCTATACAAAGGGTAAGCCAGTTACATACACATTTCCAGGGGGTACGTGAAGCATAAAAGGTTGAGAACCACTGATATATATGTTTTATTTTATTCCCATTGTTATACTATAACTATAGTTTTATCTATCTATACAAAGGGTACGCCAGTTAATACACTTTTCCAGGGGGTACGTGAAGCATAAAAGGTTGAGAACCACTGATATATATGTTTTATTTTATTCCCATTGTTATACTATAACTATAGTTTTATCTATCTATACAAAGGGTACGCCAGTTACATACACATTTCCAGGGGGTACGTGAAGCATAAAAGGTTGAGAACCACTGATATATATGTTTTATTTTATTCCCATTGTTATACTATAACTATAGTTTTATCTATCTATACAAAGGGTAAGCCAGTTACATACACATTTCCAGGGGGTACGTGAAGCATAAAAGGTTGAGAACCACTGATATATATGTTTTATTTTATTCCCATTGTTATACTATAACTATAGTTTTATCTATCTATACAAAGGGTACGCCAGTTACATACACATTTCCAGGGGGTACGTGAAGCATAAAAGGTTGAGAACCACTGATATATATGTTTTATTTTATTCCCATTGTTATACTATAACTATAGTTTTATCTATCTATACAAAGGGTAAGCCAGTTACATACACATTTCCAGGGGGTACGTGAAGCATAAAAGGTTGAGAACCACTGATATATATGTTTTATTTTATTCCCATTGTTATACTATAACTATAGTTTTATCTATCTATACAAGGGGTACGAAAGTTACATACACATTTCCAGGGGGTACGTGAAGAATAAAAGGTTGAGAACCACTGATATATATGTTTTATTTGATTCCCATTGTTATACTATAACTATAGTTTTATCTATCTATACAAAGGGTAAGCCAGTTACATACACATTTCCAGGGGGTACGTGAAGCATAAAAGGTTGAGAACCACTGATGTATATGTTTTATTTTATTCCCATTGTTATACTATAACTATAGTTTTATCTATCTATACAAAGGGTACGCCAGTTAATACACTTTTCCAGGGGGTACGTGAAGCATAAAAGGTTGAGAACCACTGATATATATGTTTTATTTTATTCCCATTGTTATACTATAACTATAGTTTTATCTATCTATACAAAGGGTACGCCAGTTACATACACATTTCCAGGGAGTACGTGAAGCATAAAAGGTTGAGAACCACTGATATATATGTTTTATTTTATTCCCATTGTTATACTATAACTATAGTTTTATCTATCTATACAAAGGGTAAGCCAGTTACATACACATTTCCAGGGGGTACGTGAAGCATAAAAGGTTGAGAACCACTGATATATATGTTTTATTTTATTCCCATTGTTATACTATAACTATAGTTTTATCTATCTATACAAAGGGTACGCCAGTTAATACACTTTTCCAGGGGGTACGTGAAGCATAAAAGGTTGAGAACCACTGATATATATGTTTTATTTTATTCCCATTGTTATACTATAACTATAGTTTTATCTATCTATACAAAGGGTACGCCAGTTACATACACATTTCCAGGGGGTACGTGAAGCATAAAAGGTTGAGAACCACTGATATATATGTTTTATTTTATTCCCATTGTTATACTATAACTATAGTTTTATCTATCTATACAAAGGGTAAGCCAGTTACATACACATTTCCAGGGGGTACGTGAAGCATAAAAGGTTGAGAACCACTGATATATATGTTTTATTTTATTCCCATTGTTATACTATAACTATAGTTTTATCTATCTATACAAAGGGTACGCCAGTTACATACACATTTCCAGGGGGTACGTGAAGCATAAAAGGTTGAGAACCACTGATATATATGTTTTATTTTATTCCCATTGTTATACTATAACTATAGTTTTATCTATCTATACAAAGGGTAAGCCAGTTACATACACATTTCCAGGGGGTACGTGAAGCATAAAAGGTTGAGAACCACTGATATATATGTTTTATTTTATTCCCATTGTTATACTATAACTATAGTTTTATCTATCTATACAAGGGGTACGAAAGTTACATACACATTTCCAGGGGGTACGTGAAGAATAAAAGGTTGAGAACCACTGATATATATGTTTTATTTGATTCCCATTGTTATACTATAACTATAGTTTTATCTATCTATACAAAGGGTAAGCCAGTTACATACACATTTCCAGGGGGTACGTGAAGCATAAAAGGTTGAGAACCACTGATATATATGTTTTATTTTATTCCCATTGTTATACTATAACTATAGTTTTATCTATCTATACAAAGGGTACGCCAGTTAATACACTTTTCCAGGGGGTACGTGAAGCATAAAAGGTTGAGAACCACTGATATATATATTTTATTTTATTCCCATTGTTATACTATAACTATAGTTTTATCTATCTATACAAAGGGTACGCCAGTTACATACACATTTCCAGTGAGTACGTGAAGCATAAAACGTTGAGAACCACTGATATATATGTTTTATTTTATTCCCATTGTTATACTATAACTATAGTTTTATCTATCTATACATAGGGTACGCCAGTTACATACACATTTCCAGTGGGTACGTGAAGCATAAAACGTTGAGAACCACTGATATATATGTTTTATTTTATTCCCATTGTTATACTATAACTATAGTTTTATCTATCTATACATAGGGTACGCCAGTTACATACAAATTTCCAGGGGGTACGTGAAGCATAAAAGGTTGAGAACCACTGATATATATGTTTTATTTTATTCCCATTGTTATACTATAACTATAGTTTTATCTATCTATACAAAGGGTACGCCAGTTAGATACACTTTTCCAGCGGGTACCTGAAGCATAAAAGGCTGAGAACCACTGATATATATGTTTTATTTTATTCCCATTGTTATACTATAACTATAGTTTTATCTATCTATACAAAGGGTACGCCAGTTACATACACATTTCCAGTGAGTACGTGAAGCATAAAACGTTGAGAACCACTGATATATATGTTTTATTTTATTCCCATTGTTATACTATAACTATAGTTTTATCTATCTATACATAGGGTACGCCAGTTACATACACATTTCCAGTGGGTACGTGAAGCATAAAACGTTGAGAACCACTGATATATGTGTTTTATTTTATTCCCATTGTTATACTATAACTATAGTTTTATCTATCTATACATAGGGTACGCCAGTTACATACACATTTCCAGTGGGTACGTGAAGCATAAAACTTTGAGAACCACTGATATATATGTTTTATTTTATTCCCATTGTTACACTATAACTATAGTTTTATCTATCTATACAAAGGGTACGCCAGTTACATACACATTTCCAGGGGGTACGTGAAGCATAAAAGGTTGAGAACCACTGATATATATGTTTTATTTTATTCCCATTGTTATACTATAACTATAGTTTTATCTATCTATACAAAGGGTACGCCAGTTACATACACATTTCCAGTGAGTACGTGAAGCATAAAACGTTGAGAACCACTGATATATATGTTTTATTTTATTCCCATTGTTATACTATAACTATAGTTTTATCTATCTATACATAGGGTACGCCAGTTACATACACATTTCCAGTGGGTACGTGAAGCATAAAACGTTGAGAACCACTGATATATATGTTTTATTTTATTCCCATTGTTATACTATAACTATAGTTTTATCTATCTATACATAGGGTACGCCAGTTACATACACATTTCCAGTGGGTACGTGAAGCATAAAACGTTGAGAACCACTGATATATATGTTTTATTTTATTCCCATTGTTACACTATAACTATAGTTTTATCTATCTATACAAAGGGTACGCCAGTTACATACACATTTCCAGGGGGTACGTGAAGCATAAAAGGTTGAGAACCACTGATATATATGTTTTATTTTATTCCCATTGTTATACTATAACTATAGTTTTATCTATCTATACAAAGGGTACGCCAGTTAATACACTTTTCCAGGGGGTACGTGAAGCATAAAAGGTTGAGAACCACTGATATATATGTTTTATTTTATTCCCATTGTTATACTATAACTATAGTTTTATCTATCTATACAAAGGGTACGCCAGTTACATACACATTTCCAGGGGGTACGTGAAGCATAAAAGGTTGAGAACCACTGATATATATGTTTTATTTTATTCCCATTGTTATACTATAACTATAGTTTTATCTATCTATACAAAGGGTAAGCCAGTTACATACACATTTCCAGGGGGTACGTGAAGCATAAAAGGTTGAGAACCACTGATATATATGTTTTATTTTATTCCCATTGTTATACTATAACTATAGTTTTATCTATCTATACAAAGGGTACGCCAGTTACATACACATTTCCAGGGGGTACGTGAAGCATAAAAGGTTGAGAACCACTGATATATATGTTTTATTTTATTCCCATTGTTATACTATAACTATAGTTTTATCTATCTATACAAAGGGTAAGCCAGTTACATACACATTTCCAGGGGGTACGTGAAGCATAAAAGGTTGAGAACCACTGATATATATGTTTTATTTTATTCCCATTGTTATACTATAACTATAGTTTTATCTATCTATACAAGGGGTACGAAAGTTACATACACATTTCCAGGGGGTACGTGAAGAATAAAAGGTTGAGAACCACTGATATATATGTTTTATTTGATTCCCATTGTTATACTATAACTATAGTTTTATCTATCTATACAAAGGGTAAGCCAGTTACATACACATTTCCAGGGGGTACGTGAAGCATAAAAGGTTGAGAACCACTGATATATATGTTTTATTTTATTCCCATTGTTATACTATAACTATAGTTTTATCTATCTATACAAAGGGTACGCCAGTTAATACACTTTTCCAGGGGGTACGTGAAGCATAAAAGGTTGAGAACCACTGATATATATATTTTATTTTATTCCCATTGTTATACTATAACTATAGTTTTATCTATCTATACAAAGGGTACGCCAGTTACATACACATTTCCAGTGAGTACGTGAAGCATAAAACGTTGAGAACCACTGATATATATGTTTTATTTTATTCCCATTGTTATACTATAACTATAGTTTTCTCTATCTATACATAGGGTACGCCAGTTACATACACATTTCCAGTGGGTACGTGAAGCATAAAACGTTGAGAACCACTGATATATATGTTTTATTTTATTCCCATTGTTATACTATAACTATAGTTTTATCTATCTATACATAGGGTACGCCAGTTACATACAAATTTCCAGGGGGTACGTGAAGCATAAAAGGTTGAGAACCACTGATATATATGTTTTATTTTATTCCCATTGTTATACTATAACTATAGTTTTATCTATCTATACAAAGGGTACGCCAGTTAGATACACTTTTCCAGCGGGTACCTGAAGCATAAAAGGCTGAGAACCACTGATATATATGTTTTATTTTATTCCCATTGTTATACTATAACTATAGTTTTATCTATCTATACAAAGGGTACGCCAGTTACATACACATTTCCAGTGAGTACGTGAAGCATAAAACGTTGAGAACCACTGATATATATGTTTTATTTTATTCCCATTGTTATACTATAACTATAGTTTTATCTATCTATACATAGGGTACGCCAGTTACATACACATTTCCAGTGGGTACGTGAAGCATAAAACGTTGAGAACCACTGATATATGTGTTTTATTTTATTCCCATTGTTATACTATAACTATAGTTTTATCTATCTATACATAGGGTACGCCAGTTACATACACATTTCCAGTGGGTACGTGAAGCATAAAACTTTGAGAACCACTGATATATATGTTTTATTTTATTCCCATTGTTACACTATAACTATAGTTTTATCTATCTATACAAAGGGTACGCCAGTTACATACACATTTCCAGGGGGTACGTGAAGCATAAAAGGTTGAGAACCACTGATATATATGTTTTATTTTATTCCCATTGTTATACTATAACTATAGTTTTATCTATCTATACAAAGGGTACGCCAGTTACATACACATTTCCAGTGAGTACGTGAAGCATAAAACGTTGAGAACCACTGATATATATGTTTTATTTTATTCCCATTGTTATACTATAACTATAGTTTTATCTATCTATACATAGGGTACGCCAGTTACATACACATTTCCAGTGGGTACGTGAAGCATAAAACGTTGAGAACCACTGATATATATGTTTTATTTTATTCCCATTGTTATACTATAACTATAGTTTTATCTATCTATACATAGGGTACGCCAGTTACATACACATTTCCAGTGGGTACGTGAAGCATAAAACGTTGAGAACCACTGATATATATGTTTTATTTTATTCCCATTGTTACACTATAACTATAGTTTTATCTATCTATACAAAGGGTACGCCAGTTACATACACATTTCCAGGGGGTACGTGAAGCATAAAAGGTTGAGAACCACTGATATATATGTTTTATTTTATTCCCATTGTTATACTATAACTATAGTTTTATCTATCTATACAAAGGGTACGCCAGTTACATACACATTTCCAGTGAGTACGTGAAGCATAAAACGTTGAGAACCACTGATATATATGTTTTATTTTATTCCCATTGTTATACTATAACTATAGTTTTATCTATCTATACATAGGGTACGCCAGTTACATACACATTTCCAGTGGTTACGTGAAGCATAAAACGTTGAGAACCACTGATATATATGTTTTATTTTATTCCCATTGTTATACTATAACTATAGTTTTATCTATCTATACAAGGGGTACGCCAGTTACATACACATTTCCAGGGGGTACGTGAAGCATAAAAGGTTGAGAACCACTGATATACATGTTTTATTTTATTCCCATTGTTATACTATAACTATAGTTTTATCTATCTATACAAAGGGTACGCCAGTTACATACACATTTCCAGGGGGTACGTGAAGCATAAAAGGTTGAGAACCACTGATATATATGTTTTATTTTATTCCCATTGTTATACTATAACTATAGTTTTATCTATCTATACAAAGGGTACGCCAGTTAGATAACATTTCCAGGGGGTACGTGAAGCATAAAAGGTTGAGAACCACTGATATATATGTTTTATTTTATTCCCATTGTTATACTATAACTATAGTTTTATCTATCTATACAAAGGGTACGCCAGTTACATACACATTTCCAGTGAGTACGTGAAGCATAAAACGTTGAGAACCACTGATATATATGTTTTATTTTATTCCCATTGTTATACTATAACTATAGTTTTATCTATCTATACATAGGGTACGCCAGTTACATACACATTTCCAGTGGGTACGTGAAGCATAAAACGTTGAGAACCACTGATATATGTGTTTTATTTTATTCCCATTGTTATACTATAACTATAGTTTTATCTATCTATACATAGGGTACGCCAGTTACATACACATTTCCAGTGGGTACGTGAAGCATAAAACTTTGAGAACCACTGATATATATGTTTTATTTTATTCCCATTGTTACACTATAACTATAGTTTTATCTATCTATACAAAGGGTACGCCAGTTACATACACATTTCCAGGGGGTACGTGAAGCATAAAAGGTTGAGAACCACTGATATATATGTTTTATTTTATTCCCATTGTTATACTATAACTATAGTTTTATCTATCTATACAAAGGGTACGCCAGTTACATACACATTTCCAGGGGGTACGTGAAGCATAAAAGGTTGAGAACCACTGATATATATGTTTTATTTTATTCCCATTGTTATACTATAACTATAGTTTTATCTATCTATACAAAGGGTACGCCAGTTACATACACATTTCCAGGGGGTACGTGAAGCATAAAAGGTTGAGAACCACTGATATATATGTTTTATTTTATTCCCATTGTTATACTATAACTATAGTTTTATCTATCTATACAAAGGGTACGCCAGTTACATACACATTTCCAGGGGGTACGTGAAGCATAAAAGGTTGAGAACCACTGATATATATGTTTTATTTTATTCCCATTGTTATACTATAAATATAGTTTTATCTATCTATACAAAGGGTACGCCAGTTACATACACATTTCCAGGGGGTACGTGAAGCATAAAAGGTTGAGAACCACTGATATATATGTTTTATTTTATTCCCATTGTTATACTATAACTATAGTTTTATCTATCTATACAAAGGGTACGCCAGTTACATACACATTTCCAGGGGGTACGTGAAGCATAAAAGGTTGAGAACCACTGATATATATGTTTTATTTTATTCCCATTGTTATACTATAACTATAGTTTTATCTATCTATACAAAGGGTACGCCAGTTACATACACATTTCCAGGGGGTACGTGAAGCATAAAAGGTTGAGAACCACTGATATATATGTTTTATTTTATTCCCATTGTTATACTATAACTATAGTTTTATCTATCTATACAAAGGGTACGCCAGTTACATACACATTTCCAGGGGGTACGTGAAGCATAAAAGGTTGAGAACCACTGATATATATGTTTTATTTTATTCCCATTGTTATACTATAACTATAGTTTTATCTATCTATACAAAGGGTACGCCAGTTACATACACATTTCCAGGGGGTACGTGAAGCATAAAAGGTTGAGAACCACTGATATATATGTTTTATTTTATTCCCATTGTTATACTATAACTATAGTTTTATCTATCTATACATAGGGTACGCCAGTTACATACACATTTCCAGTGGGTACGTGAAGCATAAAACGTTGAGAACCACTGATATATATGTTTTATTTGATTCCCATTGTTATACTATAACTATAGTTTTATCTATCTATACAAGGGGTACCCCAGTTACATACACATTTCCAGGGGGTACGTGAAGCATAAAAGGTTGAGAACCACTGATATATATGTTTTATTTTATTCCCATTGTTATACTATAACTATAGTTTTATCTATCTATACAAGGGGTACGCCAGTTACATACACATTTCCAGGGGGTACGTGAAGCATAAAAGTTTGAGAACCACTGATATATATGTTTTATTTTATTCCCATTGTTATACTATAACTATAGTTTTATCTATCTATACATAGGGTACGCCAGTTACATACACATTTCCAGTGGGTACGTGAAGCATAAAACGTTGAGAACCACTGATATATATGTTTTATTTTATTCCCATTGTTATACTATAACTATAGTTTTATCTATCTATACAAAGGGTACGCCAGTTACATACACATTTCCAGTGAGTACGTGAAGCATAAAACGTTGAGAACCACTGATATATATGTTTTATTTTATTCCCATTGTTATACTATAACTATAGTTTTATCTATCTATACATAGGGTACGCCAGTTACATACACATTTCCAGTGGGTACGTGAAGCATAAAACGTTGAGAACCACTGATATATGTGTTTTATTTTATTCCCATTGTTATACTATAACTATAGTTTTATCTATCTATACATAGGGTACGCCAGTTACATACACATTTCCAGTGGGTACGTGAAGCATAAAACTTTGAGAACCACTGATATATATGTTTTATTTTATTCCCATTGTTACACTATAACTATAGTTTTATCTATCTATACAAAGGGTACGCCAGTTACATACACATTTCCAGGGGGTACGTGAAGCATAAAAGGTTGAGAACCACTGATATATATGTTTTATTTTATTCCCATTGTTATACTATAACTATAGTTTTATCTATCTATACAAAGGGTACGCCAGTTACATACACATTTCCAGGGGGTACGTGAAGCATAAAAGGTTGAGAACCACTGATATATATGTTTTATTTTATTCCCATTGTTATACTATAACTATAGTTTTATCTATCTATACAAAGGGTACGCCAGTTACATACACATTTCCAGGGGGTACGTGAAGCATAAAAGGTTGAGAACCACTGATATATATGTTTTATTTTATTCCCATTGTTATACTATAACTATAGTTTTATCTATCTATACAAAGGGTACGCCAGTTACATACACATTTCCAGGGGGTACGTGAAGCATAAAAGGTTGAGAACCACTGATATATATGTTTTATTTTATTCCCATTGTTATACTATAACTATAGTTTTATCTATCTATACAAAGGGTACGCCAGTTACATACACATTTCCAGGGGGTACGTGAAGCATAAAAGGTTGAGAACCACTGATATATATGTTTTATTTTATTCCCATTGTTATACTATAACTATAGTTTTATCTATCTATACAAAGGGTACGCCAGTTACATACACATTTCCAGGGGGTACGTGAAGCATAAAAGGTTGAGAACCACTGATATATATGTTTTATTTTATTCCCATTGTTATACTATAACTATAGTTTTATCTATCTATACAAAGGGTACGCCAGTTACATACACATTTCCAGGGGGTACGTGAAGCATAAAAGGTTGAGAACCACTGATATATATGTTTTATTTTATTCCCATTGTTATACTATAACTATAGTTTTATCTATCTATACAAAGGGTACGCCAGTTACATACACATTTCCAGGGGGTACGTGAAGCATAAAAGGTTGAGAACCACTGATATATATGTTTTATTTTATTCCCATTTTTATACTATAACTATAGTTTTATCTATCTATACAAAGGGTACGCCAGTTACATACACATTTCCAGGGGGTACGTGAAGCATAAAAGGTTGAGAACCACTGATATATATGTTTTATTTTATTCCCATTGTTATACTATAACTATAGTTTTATCTATCTATACATAGGGTACGCCAGTTACATACACATTTCCAGTGGGTACGTGAAGCATAAAACGTTGAGAACCACTGATATATATGTTTTATTTGATTCCCATTGTTATACTATAACTATAGTTTTATCTATCTATACAAAGGGTACGCCAGTTACATACACATTTCCAGGGGGTACGTGAAGCATAAAAGGTTGAGAACCACTGATATATATGTTTTATTTTATTCCCATTGTTACACTATAACTATAGTTTTATCTATCTATACAAAGGGTACGCCAGTTACATACACATTTCCAGGGGGTACGTGAAGCATAAAAGGTTGAGAACCACTGATATATATGTTTTATTTTATTCCCATTGTTATACTATAACTATAGTTTTATCTATCTATACAAAGGGTACGCCAGTTACATACACATTTCCAGGGGGTACGTGAAGCATAAAAGGTTGAGAACCACTGATATATATGTTTTATTTTATTCCCATTGTTATACTATAACTATAGTTTTATCTATCTATACAAAGGGTACGCCAGTTACATACACATTTCCAGGGGGTACGTGAAGCATAAAAGGTTGAGAACCACTGATATATATGTTTTATTTTATTCCCATTGTTATACTATAACTATAGTTTTATCTATCTATACAAAGGGTACGCCAGTTACATACACATTTCCAGGGGGTACGTGAAGCATAAAAGGTTGAGAACCACTGATATATATGTTTTATTTTATTCCCATTGTTATACTATAACTATAGTTTTATCTATCTATACAAAGGGTACGCCAGTTACATACACATTTCCAGGGGGTACGTGAAGCATAAAAGGTTGAGAACCACTGATATATATGTTTTATTTTATTCCCATTGTTATACTATAACTATAGTTTTATCTATCTATACAAAGGGTACGCCAGTTACATACACATTTCCAGGGGGTACGTGAAGCATAAAAGGTTGAGAACCACTGATATATATGTTTTATTTTATTCCCATTGTTATACTATAACTATAGTTTTATCTATCTATACATAGGGTACGCCAGTTACATACACATTTCCAGTGGGTACGTGAAGCATAAAACGTTGAGAACCACTGATATATATGTTTTATTTGATTCCCATTGTTATACTATAACTATAGTTTTATCTATCTATACAAGGGGTACCCCAGTTACATACACATTTCCAGGGGGTACGTGAAGCATAAAAGGTTGAGAACCACTGATATATATGTTTTATTTTATTCCCATTGTTATACTATAACTATAGTTTTATCTATCTATACAAGGGGTACGCCAGTTACATACACATTTCCAGGGGGTACGTGAAGCATAAAAGTTTGAGAACCACTGATATATATGTTTTATTTTATTCCCATTGTTATACTATAACTATAGTTTTATCTATCTATACATAGGGTACGCCAGTTACATACACATTTCCAGTGGGTACGTGAAGCATAAAACGTTGAGAACCACTGATATATATGTTTTATTTTATTCCCATTGTTATACTATAACTATAGTTTTATCTATCTATACAAAGGGTACGCCAGTTACATACACATTTCCAGTGAGTACGTGAAGCATAAAACGTTGAGAACCACTGATATATATGTTTTATTTTATTCCCATTGTTATACTATAACTATAGTTTTATCTATCTATACATAGGGTACGCCAGTTACATACACATTTCCAGTGGGTACGTGAAGCATAAAACGTTGAGAACCACTGATATATGTGTTTTATTTTATTCCCATTGTTATACTATAACTATAGTTTTATCTATCTATACATAGGGTACGCCAGTTACATACACATTTCCAGTGGGTACGTGAAGCATAAAACTTTGAGAACCACTGATATATATGTTTTATTTTATTCCCATTGTTACACTATAACTATAGTTTTATCTATCTATACAAAGGGTACGCCAGTTACATACACATTTCCAGGGGGTACGTGAAGCATAAAAGGTTGAGAACCACTGATATATATGTTTTATTTTATTCCCATTGTTATACTATAACTATAGTTTTATCTATCTATACAAAGGGTATGCCAGTTACATACACATTTCCAGGGGGTACGTGAAGCATAAAAGGTTGAGAACCACTGATATATATGTTTTATTTTATTCCCATTGTTATACTATAACTATAGTTTTATCTATCTATACAAAGGGTACGCCAGTTACATACACATTTCCAGGGGGTACGTGAAGCATAAAAGGTTGAGAACCACTGATATATATGTTTTATTTTATTCCCATTGTTATACTATAACTATAGTTTTATCTATCTATACAAAGGGTACGCCAGTTACATACACATTTCCAGGGGGTACGTGAAGCATAAAAGGTTGAGAACCACTGATATATATGTTTTATTTTATTCCCATTGTTATACTATAACTATAGTTTTATCTATCTATACAAAGGGTACGCCAGTTACATACACATTTCCAGGGGGTACGTGAAGCATAAAAGGTTGAGAACCACTGATATATATGTTTTATTTTATTCCCATTGTTATACTATAACTATAGTTTTATCTATCTATACAAGGGGGCGTACGCAGTTACATACACATTTCCAGGGGGTACGTTGAAGCATAAAAGGTTGAGAACCACATATATATATGTTTTATTTTATTCCCATTGTTATACTATAACTATAGTTTTATCTATCTATACAAGGGGTACGCCAGTTACATACACATTTCCAGGGGGTACGTGAAGCATAAAAGGTTGAGAACCACAATATATATGTTTTATTTTATTCCCATTGTTATACTATAACTATAGTTTTATCTATCTATACAAGGGGTACGCCAGTTACATACACATTTCCAGGGGGTACGTGAAGCATAAAAGGTTGAGAACCACTGATATATATGTTTTATTTTATTCCCATTGTTATACTATAACTATAGTTTTATCTATCTATACAAGGGGTACGCCAGTTACATACACATTTCCAGAGGGTACGTGAAGCATAAAAGTTTGAGAACCACTGATATATATGTTTTATTTTATTCCCATTGTTATACTATAACTATAGTTTTATCTATCTATACAAGGGGTATGCCAGTTACATACACATTTCCAGAGGGTACGTGAAGCATAAAAGGTTGAGAACCACTGATATATATGTTTTATTTTATTCCCATTGTTATACTATAACTATAGTTTTATCTATCTATACAAGGGGTATGCCAGTTACATACACATTTCCAGAGGGTACGTGAAGCATAAAAGGTTGAGAACCACTGATATATATGTTTTATTTTATTCCCATTGTTATACTATAACTATAGTTTTATCTATCTATACAAGGGGTACGCCAGTTACATACACATTTCCAGGGGGTACGTGAAGCATAAAAGGTTGAGAACCACTGATATATATGTTTTATTTTATTCCCATTGTTATACTATAACTATAGTTTTATCTATCTATACAAGGGGTACGCCAGTTACATACACATTTCCAGGGGGTACGTGAAGCATAAAAGTTTGAGAACCACTGATATATATGTTTTATTTTATTCCCATTGTTATACTATAACTATAGTTTTATCTATCTATACAAGGGGTACGCCAGTTACATACACATTTCCAGGGGGTACGTGAAGCATAATAGGTTGAGAACCACTGATATATATGTTTTATTTTATTCCCATTGTTATACTATAACTATAGTTTTATCTATCTATACAAGGGGTACGCCAGTTACATACACATTTCCAGGGGGTACGTGAAGCATCAAAGGTAGAGAACCACTGATATATATGTTTTATTTTATTCCCATTGTTATACTATAACTATAGTTTTATCTATCTATACAAGGGGTACGCCAGTTACATACACATTTCCAGGGGGTACGTGAAGCATAAAAGGTTGAGAACCACTGATATGTATGTTTTATTTTATTCCCATTGTTATACTATAACTATAGTTTTATCTATCTATACAAGGGGTATGCCAGTTACATACACATTTCCAGAGGGTACGTGAAGCATAAAAGGTTGAGAACCACTGATATATATGTTTCATTTTATTCCCATTGTTATACTATAACTATAGTTTTATCTATCTATACAAGGGGTACGCCAGTTACATACACATTTCCAGGGGGTACGTGAAGCATAAAAGGTTGAGAACCACTGATATGTATGTTTTATTTTATTCCCATTGTTATACTATAACTATAGTTTTATCTATCTATACAAGGCGTACGCCAGTTACATACACATTTCCAGGGGGTACGTGAAGCATAAAAGGTTGAGAACCACATATATATATGTTTTATTTTATTCCCATTGTTATACTATAACTATAGTTTTATCTATCTATACAAGGGGTACGCCAGTTACATACACATTTCCAGGGGGTACGTGAAGCATAAAAGGTTGAGAACCACTGATATATGTTTTATTTTATTCCCATTGTTATACTATAACTATAGTTTTATCTATCTATACAAGGGGTACGCCAGTTACATACACATTTCCAGGGGGTACGTGAAGCATAATAGGTTGAGAACCACTGATATATATGTTTTATTTTATTCCCATTGTTATACTATAACTATAGTTTTATCTATCTATACAAGGGGTACGCCAGTTACATACACATTTCCAGGGGGTACGTGAAGCATAAAAGGTTGAGAACCACTGATATGTATGTTTTATTTTATTCCCATTGTTATACTATAACTATAGTTTTATCTATCTATACAAGGCCTACGCCAGTTACATACACATTTCCAGGGGGTACGTGAAGCATAAAAGGTTGAGAACCACTGATATATATGTTTTATTTTATTCCCATTGTTATACTATAACTATAGTTTTATCTATCTATACAAGGGGTACGCCAGTTACATACACATTTCCAGGGGGTACGTGAAGCATAAAAGGTTGAGAACCACTGATATATATGTTTTATTTTATTCCCATTGTTATACTATAACTATAGTTTTATCTATCTATACAAGGGGTACGCCAGTTACATACACATTTCCAGGGGGTACGTGAAGCATAAAAGTTTGAGAACCACTGATATATATGTTTTATTTTATTCCCATTGTTATACTATAACTATAGTTTTATCTATCTATACAAAGGGTACGTCAGTTACATACACATTTCCAGTGGGTACGTGAAACCTAAAAGGTTGAGAACCACTGGCTTAGACTAACTCTTAATACTCTCTGTCGTTAAAACAGAATTCGGATTAACGAGATTCTGTTAAGGTTTACTTCACAGAGCAATGAACAAATTACTTCATCAGTTTAAAATCTTGAGAATTTCCTTTATCAATTTATCCGTTCTTTTCTAAGATTTTTCTGAATTACTCCAGCATCTCCGGCAAAATTCCCTTGAATTTCGATGCAGCCTCTCATCGCCGATCTTCCCAGTTACGGAGAAACCAATTTTTTCAAACCCCTGTAGTTTCGCTTCGAAGTCATTTTCCGAAGCCATGAATTATTACGTTCAGTCCTTTTGCAGCATTTCCACAGATAAGAAACAAGCACCAATCAATTTCGCCGGTCTTTTTTTATTTGTTTAAAAGGAGCTTTTATTGAAAAATCTAATAAGATGTCAGGACGTTTTCGAGGGCGATACGAGAAGCCGCACGAAGAATAGATTGGAAAGTGGTGGATCTCATATATCGTAGGCGGATGCTTCTCAATATGCGTTTCTGACTACTTCGAAATCGTAGATATAACTAACTGTAAGTTCAAAGTATGTTAAGCGGGATTCGGAAAGGGAGTTTAAAGTTTAAAAATTGAAGATAGTGGTGATGTATAGAACTAGAAGAAGAATATGTTGATCTGGCGAATATGAGATGCTGGTTTTGAAAGGAAATGATGTTTTTGGTTTTATTTTCTGCTTTTAGGTTCTTCTAACAGTGAAAATTCGAACTAATGGGTGAATTCTGCTGCTTTACCTTTGAACTGAACTTTTCTGTATACAATGGGCTAGGTTGTGTTGGGTTGTTTTACCTCTGAGCGGCACTTTTTTGCACACCATGGGCTAAATGGCCAGGTCACATGGACCCCGAAGGCTCAGAGAAGGTTGGGGGAGGATACCCACTGGAACAGCTGTTGGGAGACAGATGGTAGCCTCCCGTCAAGGCCATCCAGCGTGTTCTTTAACGTTGGGTTGTTTTACCTCTGAGCGGCACTTTTTTGCACACCGTGGGCTAAATGACCAGGTCACATAGACCCCGAAGGCTCAGAGAAGGTTGGGGGAGGGGACCCACTGGAACAGCTGTTGGGAGACAGATGGTAGCCTCCCGTCAAGGCCATCCAGCGTGTTCTTTAACGTGCACAGGGTAGCTCTCCCGCACACGGGGCCACGGCTTAACGTCCCATCCGACGGACAGCGGCCTTTCCAAGCCCATCGGTGTCCCCTACAGACCGTGGGCACAGCGGGGAATTTTGCTGAGATAAATCTCAACGCTGACCCAGCTGGGACTCGAACCTGGGAACTATAGATTACGAGCCTGGCGCTCTACCGACTGAGCCACCCCCGCCCTACAATGGGCTAGGAGCTGCAGTTTTAATAATAATAATAATCATCTTTATTCGTATTCATGTTAGTTATACAAAAGTTTAAACAAATGACCCTCAAAGCATCTGTTTATCTGCAGGAGAGAAGAATAATAATGTTATATGAAAATACGTAAGATATAGTTTAAAACAATGTCATCGGATTATGTGAATTTCAGTGGAAGCTCCATTGTGGTGGTTCAAATTTTTATTTTAAATTTAGTGCCTAGAAGAAATTTTTAGTCTTATTTTTGATTTCTTTAAATTTGTTTAATAAAATAATTTTCCCTTGGCAATTGATTGAACACGTAAGGTACTGTATATGACCTTGTACATTTCCCGTAATTGTTTAATATTTTTGGAAGTTGGAAATAATTTTTGGATTGTAACCTTGTGTTTTTCCTATGAGAGATTTTAGATTTAAATTGATTGTCAAAAAATATTTTGAAGTGATGCTGTATTTCTAAAAGTTATGAAAAGAAAGTATGCCTAGATAACTTAATCTTTCTTCGCTATGATAAAATGAATTTCTTAAGTTGTATGGGATTATATTACTTAAGGTATATATTTATATATATATTTTCCCAGGTTAGTGTCCAGCCTGGAACGCGTCGAGATTTATCTTCGTAAAACTCCCCGCCCTTGGTCAGTATGGCACGCCGATGGGCTTAGAAATGGCGCCATGACCCCTTTTGCGGGAGAGCCATACCCTGTGTTCGTTGAAGATCACTCTGGATGGCCTTGACGGGAGGCTACCATCTGTCTCCCGGGGCGAGGGTGGCTCAGTCGGTAGCGTGCCAGGCTCGTAATCTGTAGTTCCCGGGTTCGAGTCCCAGCTGGGTCAGCGTTGAAATTTATCTCCGCAAAATTCCCCGCCTTGTCCACGGTCAGTAGGGGACACCGATGGGCTTGGAAAGGTCGCCGTCCGTCGGATGGGACGTTAAGCCGTGGCCCCATGTGCGGGAGAGCCATACCCTGTGCACGTTAAAGAACACGCTGGATGGCAGCAACCTTCTCTGAGCCTTCGGGGTTCATGTGACCTGGCCATTTAGCCCATGGTGTGCAAAAAAGTGCCGCTCAGAGGTAAAACAACCCAACCTTCTGTCTCCCAAAGCTGTTCCAGTGGGTCCGTTCCCCCCAACATTTTCTAAGTCCTCTGGGTCCTTGTGACCTGGCCATTTTGCCCATTTCGTTCAAAAAAGTGACGTTTTTGACAAAAAAAAAAGTGACGTGTTGACAAAAAAGAGGTAAAACAACGCAACCTCAGGGAAGCCCTTTTTCGCACACACTGATCTAAATGGACAAGTTACAAGGACCCCAAGGGCTCAGAGAAGGTTGGAGGAAGAGTACCCACTGGAACAGCTCTTAGGAGCAAATTGAAACCTCCTGTCATGGCCATCGAGCGTGCTCTTTAACGTGCACAGGGTATGGTTCTATAGCACAGGGGGTCACGGCTTAACGTCCCATCTAGGGCCGGGTTGTTGGGTTGGGTTGTTTTACCTCTGAGTGGCACTTTTTTGCCCACAATGGGCTAAATGGCCAGGTCACAAGGACTCCGAAAGCTCAGAGAAGGTTAGGGGAGGGGACCCACTGGAACAGCTGTTGGGAGACAGATGGTAGCTCCCGTCAAGGCCATCCAGCGTGTTCTTTAACGTGCACAGGGTATGGCTCTCTCGTACACGGGGCCACGGCTTAACGTCCCATCCGACGGACGGCGGCCTGGGACAAGCCCTTCGGTGTCCCCTACTGAACGTGGGCAGGGCGGGGAATTTTGCGGAGATAAATCTCAACGCTGACCCAGCTGGGACTCGAACCTGGGAACTACAGATTATGAGCCTGCCATGCTACCGACTGAGCCACCCCTCCCTTCTAGGACCGGATCTAGTCGGAGGGACAAGAGGGTTTCATCGTCCTCCTCTGTGACCTTTTGACCCTTCCCCCTTTCAGAATGTTAGAAAGGGTAATGGATGCAAAAATATCATATTTGTGCATATTTCATCTACTTTTCAAGAAGCGTTCTTAAAATCTTAAAACTGAGTAGAAAATGTTACATAGCAATAGGATAGCCCTTGCTTATACCTGTCGTTTCATATTTGCTAGATCGGGGGATGGTCCCATTCGATGGACGGGGGACTTTTCAAGCTCAAAGGTGTCCCCTTTCTCACTGAGGACAGAGTAGGATGGTGGTGCTGGTGGGAGGAGGGCGGTATTAGCGGAGATAAATTTCAACGCAAGTGCATTTGGGAATGGAACCTTCGTGTCACGTGACACGAAGGTTGCCAGATCACTAATTTCTAAAAAAAAACATGGCCAGATATTTTTTCTGAATTCTGTAATCAATCACAGTGTTCGGATATTTTTTAATATATATATTGCGTATGAATATATAACGCAATGAATATGGAACGTGTGCAATTACCGTTCACAGCAAACTGGAGCGGTTGCGGTTAATGTTCACAGCACATTGGATCGTGTGAGCTCACAAAAACCTGGATCGTGTGGGCTCACTCACGAAAATATTGAGCGTGTGCAGTTACCGTTCACAGCAAACTGGAGCGGTTGCGGTTAATGTTCACAGCACATTGGATCGTGTGAGCTCACAAAGACCTGGATCGTGTGGGCTCACTCACGGAAATATTGAGCGTGTGCAGTTACCGTTAACAGCAAACTGGAGCGGTTGCGGTTAATGTTCACAGCACATTGGATCGTGTGAGCTCACAAAGACCTGGATCGTGTGGGCTCACTCACGGAAATATTGAGCGTGTGCAGTTACCGTTGACAGCAAACTGGAGAGGTTGCGGTTAATGTTCACAGCACATTGGATCGTGTGAGCTCACAAAGACCTGGATCGTGTGAGCTCACAAAGACCTGGATCGTGTGAGCTCACAAAGACCTGGATCGTGTGGGCTCACTCACGGAAATATTGAGCGTGTGCAGTTACCGTACACAGCAAACTGGAGCGGTTGCGGTTAATGTTCACAGCACATTGGATCGTGTGAGCTCACTCACGGAAATATTGAGCGTGTGCAGTTACCGTTCACAGCAAACTGGAGCGTGTGCAGTAACTGCACACGCTCCAGTTTGCTGTGAACGGTAACTGAAGCGTGTACCGCAACTGTAGACGCTCCAGATATTTTTCCTGAATTCTGTAATCACGTGACACGAAGGTAGCCAGATCACTAATTTCTAAAAAAAAAAACATTGCCAGATATTTTTTCTGAATTCTATAATCAACCACAGTGTTCGGATATTTTTTTTTTGAGCGACTGTACCCCGTATAGTACAGATAACATCAAAATAAATCTACTAAAGTCGGATACTTCGAGAACCAAAAATTTGAATTTAAAATGTTTCAAACAAACATTTTATTCAGAAGTCACATAAAAAAACCCCAATTAACTTTATTTTATCTTTGCTTTTTTTTATTAAAAAAAATGTCTTTAAATCACGATGTTCTAGTCGCTTTAAAAAACACTAAAAGGATTACAACATGAAAAAAAGAGTAACATAGACAATTTTTACATTAATCTACAGACAGCAAATTAATTTACTATATTTAATATTTGTTGAAAGTACTGCTCTCAAATTTCGCCTGCATTACTTTCTAACATCCACTAAAAAGAGCATTTGGTAATGTATTTCCGTAATTTAACTCCGAATATGTGGTTATTTTAGCCAAGTAAGAAATATTAAACGGTAAATTGATGTAAATGTGGTTTTGCTTCTTGTAGTCATGCTTCACTTCAACTCATCCACGTTTTCCTAGATAAGTGTGTCCATTTTGCTAGCAGCCTGCTCTGATAACGCTAACGACAATTTGCCATTCCTACTGATAATTATCTGCAGAACTCATTTGGGCTCCAGGCTTAGAGCAATTAGAAGAGACTTCTTAATGCACCAAATTACGCTCAATTAGCGAAACATTTGTCATTACTTTAATCACGTTGCTAGACGGCGTTGCTATCAAATGAAACTCCAACGTTTCTGATAGCTATAACCGAAAAACAAGTAGTTGGAATATTCTGTATTAAATATACGCACTTATATTAACATGGCTGTGGAAATTGTGAAATGTGGAATCATTTTGCCAGTGCTGCAGTGCAAACCGATGTTTGGAATTCGTCTCATAACGCGATATGTGTTCTCCAGGGACAAGGCACTCTACATAATGCAATTTTTGGATTTTATAGTCGAGAATAGTTTAGATGTTATTAGAATCCTTGTTCGTGGGGGGTTGTTGGAGAGGAGAATGATATTACGGATACTAAAACCAGGAGTAATTCTTCTTCGCAATAATGATAATAAAGCAGGAAATATACGTTCCCATTTAGAAAATGGATGTTATTGTGTACGTTGGGATTTTACAATGTTGTTAGTCTAGCACAATGATTTCCAGATGAAAGTGTAATGCATCACGAATAAATGATTTTGGTCTATTCAGAGCTGCTCTAATTAAAATTGTTTCATTCGTCTCTTAGTTTTTATGACTACACATATGTCGTTTTGATTATTTATTTTTGGATTGTGCTGTTTTACTACTATCCTGACTTTTTTTGCACACAATGGGTCAGATCACAAGGACCGGAGATTCAAAGAAAGTTGGAGGAAGGGTTGGATTGTTTTACTTCTTTGAAGCACTTTTTTCGTTTTGCACATAATGGGCCAGATCCCAAAGGCCTCAAAGATACAGAGAAGGTTAGGGGAGAGGGTTGGATTGCTTTACTTCTAAGCAGCACTTTTTTTTTGCACACAATGGGTCAGATCACGAGGACCGGAGATTCAAAGAAGGTTGGAGGAAGGGTTGGATTGTTTTACTTCTGAGAAGAAATTTTTTTTTGCACAAAATGGGCCAGGTCACAAAGACATCAAAGATTCAGAGAAGGTTAGGGGAGAGGGTTGAATTGCTTTACTTCTAAGCAGCACTTTTTTTTGCACACAATGTGTCAGATCACGGGGACCGGATATTCAAAGAAAGTTGGAGGAAGGGTTGGATTGTTTTACCTATGAGAAGAATTTTTTTTTTGCACAAAATGGGCCAGGTCACAAAGACTTCAAAGATTCAGAGAAGGTTAAGGGAGAGGGTTGGATTGCTTTACTTCTAAGCAGCACTTTTTTTGCACATAATGTGTCAGATCACGAGGACCGGAGATTCAGAGAAGGTTGGAGGAAGGGTTGGATTGTTTTACTTCTGAGAAGAAATTTTTTTTTTGCACAAAATGGGAAAGGTCACAAAGACGTCAAAGATTCAGAGAAGGTTAGGGGAGAGGGTTGGATTACTTTACTTCTAAGCAGCACTTTTTTTGCACACAATGGGTCAGATCACAAGGACCGGAGATTCAAAGAAAGTTGGAGGAAGGGTTGGATTGTTTCACTTCTTTGAAGCACTTTTTTCTTTTTTGCCCAAAATGGGCCAGATCACAAAGACATCAAAGATTCAGAAAAGGGTAGGGGAGAGGTTGGATTGCTTTACTTCTAAGCAGCACCTTTTTTGCGCACAATGGGTCAGATCACAAGGACCGGAGATTCAAAGAAAGTTGGAGGAAGGGTTGGATTGTTTCACTTCTTTAAAGAACTTTTTTCTTTTTTGCCCAAAATGGGCCAGATCACAAAGACATCAAAGATTCAGAAAAGGTTAGGGGAGAGGATTGGATTGCTCTACTTCTAAGCAGCACCTTTTTTGCACACAATGGGTCAGATCACAAGGACCGGAGATTCAAAGAAAGTTGAAGGAAGGGTTGGATTGTTTTACTTCTTTGAAGCACTTTTTCTTTTTCCCCAAAATGGGCCAGATCACAAAGACATCAAAGATTCAGAAAAGGTTAGGGGAGACGATTGGATTGCTTTACTTCTAAGCAGCATCTTTTTGCACACAATGGGTCAGATCACAAGGACCGGAGATTCAAAGAAAGTTGGAGAAAGGGTTGGATTGTTTTACTTCTTTGAAGCACTTTTTTCGTTTTGCACATAATGGGCCAGATCCCAAAGACCTGAAAGATTCAGAGAAGGTTAGGGGAGAGGGTTGGATTGCTTTACTTCTAAGGAGCACTTTTATTTGCACACAATGGGTCAGATCACAAGGACCGGAGATTCAAAGAAAGTTGGAGGAAGGGTTGGATTGTTTTACTTCTTTGAAGCACTTTTTTCTTTTTGCCCAAAATGGGCCAGATCACAAAGACATCAAAGATTCAGAAAAGGTTAGGGGAGAGGATTGGATTGCTTTACTTCTAAGCAGCACCTTTTTTGCACACAATGGGTCAGATCACAAGGACCGGAGATTCAAAGAAAATTGGAGGAAGGGTTGGATTGTTTTACTTCTTTGAAGCACTTTTTTCTTTTTGCCCAAAATGGGCCAGATCACAAAGACATCAAAGATTCAGAAAAGGTTAGGAGAGAGGATTGGATTGCTTTACTTCTAAGCAGCACCTTTTTTGCACACAATGGGTCAGATCACAAGGACCGGAGATTCAAAGAAAGTTGGAGGAAGGGTTGGATTGCTTTACTTCTTTGAAGCACTTTTTTCTTTTTGCCCAAAATGGGCCAGATCACAAAGACATCAAAGATTCAGAAAAGGTTAGGGGAGAGGATTGGATTGCTTTACTTCTAAGCAGCACCTTTTTTGCACACAATGGGTCAGATCACAAGGACCGGAGATTCAAAGAAAGTTGGAGGAAGGGTTGGATTGTTTTACTTCTTTGAAGCACTTTTTTCGTTTTGCACATAATGGGCCAGATCCCAAAGGCCTCAAAGATACAGAGAAGGTTAGGGGAGAGGGTTGGATTGCTTTACTTCTAAACAGCGCTTTTTTTTGCACACAATGTGTCAGATCACAAGGACCGGAGATTCAAAGATAGTTGGAGGAAGGGTTGGATTGTTTTACTTCTGAGAAGAAATTTTTTTTTGCACAAAATGGGACAGGTCACAAAAACCTCAAAGATTCGGAGAAGGTTAGGGGAGAGGGTTGGATTGTTTTACTTCAGAGAAAACTTTTTTTTTGCACAAAATCGACCACGTAATAGAGACACCGAAGATTCAGAGATGGTTAGATTTGGTTGGGGGATAGATTTTGAATTTATTTCAAAATGAAAGTGTAATGATTCACGAATAAATGAGTCTGGTCAAGTCGGAACTGCTCTAATTAAAGCGTTTCGTTTCGTCTCTTAGTTTACATGACTATATGTCCTGTTGATTGTTTAATTTTGCTGTTTTACTACTCTCCTGATTTTTTGTTTGCACACAATGGACCAAGTCACAAGGACCCTTATGATTCAGATATGACCGAGGGAAAAGATGGATGGTTTTTCCTCTGAGGGGGACACTTTTATGTGGTAGGCTAAATGACGAGGTTACAAGGACCTCGATGGCTCAAAGAAGGTTGGGGAAGGGAACCCACTGGACAATTGTACAGTTGTTAGGATACAGTTGGTAGCCTCCTGTCAATGTCATCAATTTTGTAAATATTGTTCAACTACTCCACTACGAGTTTAGACGAAAGGGGAGTACACATATTTCTTTGCTGTTTTCGTATCGTTTTAGTTTAATAAATAACTTTATAATTTCAATTTATACTTTAAATTTATATTAATGGGTTCATGAGTGGGAACTTTTTGAAACAAATGAATTTTATGTAAAAGTATGCTTCTTGCTTTAGATTGTTCCATTCAATGTCAATAGTGCACCAGACTCATTATTTACAGTTCCTAGCGAGTCTAACATCTGTCTCCCAACAGCTGTTCCAGTGGGTCCCCTTCCCCAACCACCTCTGAGCCTTCGGGTCCTTGTGACCTGGCCATTTAGCCCATTGTGTGCAAAAAACTGCCGCTCAGAGGTAAAACAACCCAACGTTAAAGAACACGCTGGATGGCCTTGACGGGAGGCTACCATCTGTCTCCCAACCGCTGTTCCAGTGGGTCCCTCCACCAACATTCTCTGAGCCTTCGAGGTCCTTGTGACCTGGCCATTTAGCCCAATGTGTGCAAATAGTGCCGCTCAGAGGTAAAACCACCCAACGTTAAAGAACACGCTGGATGGCCTTGACGGGAGGCTACCATCTGTCTCCCAACCAGTGTTCCAGTGGGTCCCCTCCCCCAACCATCTCTGAGCCTTCGGAGTCCTTGTTACCTGGCCATTTAGCCCATTGTGTGGAAAAAAATGCCGCTCAGAGGTAAAACAAACCCAACGTTAAAGAACACGCTGGATGGCCTTGACGGGAGGCTAACATCTGTCTCCCAACCGCTGTTTCAGTGGGTCCCCTCCACCAACATTCTCTGAGCCTTCGGGGTCTATGTGACCTGGCCATTTAGCCCATTGTGTGGAAAAAAGTGCCGCTCAGAGTAAAACAATCCCAACGTTAAACAACACGCGGGATGGCCTTGACGGGAGGCTACCATCTGTCTCCCAACAGCTGTTCCAGTGGATCCCCTCCCCCAATCTTCTCTGAGCATTCGGGGTCCTTGTGACCTGGTCATTTAGCCCATTGTGTGCAAAAAAGTGCCGCTCAGAGGTTAAACAACCCAACCCAGCCCTCTTGGGAACAAGATATTATGAATCTGACGCTTTAAAATGACAACCGCTATCCATATATGATCGCCAATAAAATACTGAAAATGTTTCGAAGTTTTTATTGTTGTTAATTATTCATTGATTGATAATAATAATTCAGTTTCTTGTCCACTTAGTTCCACTTTCCAGTAATTACAATACTTCTAAGCGCATCGTTTTTGATCGGTATTAAGCCATCAAGCTTCGTATATTTGCCTCTGGGATATTGTACATTTTTATCCCTTTAAAACAGAGTTTTAAAATCATCCGAATGATCTCTGCAGTTTACACAATTTATCATCAATACATTGCCTCCGAAACTCGTGTCAAATCCTTCCTCCACATCTAGGTTAAAACGCAGAGACTATACGAAAGCTTCTAATAACGTCAGCAACGATTCAGACTGCTAATTAAAATTTTATTATTAAAAATCAATTGCGTTTCAAATATTCAACTAATTAATACATAATCGGCTCCTAGGGCAAACTTTATTCTTACAGGCATCGTCGAATGAAATTAATCTGTTCCTAATTTTGTTTTCCACATTCTCGACGGGGTAGAGTAGATTCAGTTTTCGATGGATAAACTAAATGTGTTTGTTCGATAGCTTTACGACGTTTGAAATTGTTTCTGTGTTGATTTCGAGTTTGTAATCGTCGGGCGAATTTCTGTGCCCCGCTGCGCAGGTGTTTTAATTGCTATTTCGGTTTCATATATGATTTAATGAGCGATACAGCACTGCGATGAATTATTTTGTGCGATTCTATAAAGACACGGTCGACTCAGATACGACCTTTGATAATGTGGCGTTTAATTTATTTGATTAAAGATCGGGACGGTCTCATTATTTCGTCTAATCTGTACTTGATCAGCATTGTTAATATCACATGAGGGGCGGGGTGGCTCAGTCGGTAGCGCGCCAGGCTCGTAATCTGTAGTTCCCAGGTTCGAGTCCCAACTTGGTCAGCGTTGAGATTTATCTCCGCAAAATTTCCCCGCCCTGCCCACGGTCAGTAGGGGACACCGATGGGCTTGAAAAGGCCGCCGTCCGTCGGATGGGACGTTAAGCCGCGGCTCCGTGTGCGGGAGAGCCATACCCTGTGCACGTTAAAGAACACGCTGGATGGCCTTGACGGGAGGCTACCATCTGTCTCCTAACAGCTGTTCCAGTGGCTCCCTTCCCCCAACCTTCTCTGAGCCTTCGGGGTCCTTGTGTCCTGGCCATTTAGCCCATGGTGTGCAAAAAAGTGCCGCTCAGAGGTAAAACAATCCAATGTTAATATCATATGCGATATAAACTGAAAAAGTATGAATTATTTAACTACTCAAACAGTTAGATATGCACACTGTTCTGCCAAATTATCAGAAATTTCCCTGTCATGGGAATATAACTTTTAAAGTATTATTTTAATGAAAAAAAAAATGCGACTGAAGATAAATCAAAAATGATGATAAAATCTATTTGTCGATATTTTAACAATATTCGTGGTGGAGGTGGCTAAGTCGGTAGCGCTGGCCACCGTTGAGATTTATCTCCGCAAAACGTCCAGCTCGGTCAGAGTTGAGATTTATCTCCGCCAAACTCTCAGCTGGGTCAGCGTTGAGATTTATCTCCGCAAAACTCCCAGCTGGGTCAGCGTTGAGATTTATCTCCGCAAAATCCCTTCCCCCCTGCCCACGGGCAGCAGGGGACACCGATGGGTTTGGAGAGGCCACCGTCCGTCGGATGGAACGTTAAAGTGTGGCCCCGTGTGCAGGAGAGCCATACCCTGTGCATGTTAAAGAACACGCTGGATGGCCTTGACGGGAGGCTACCATCTGTCTCCCAACAGCCGTTCTAGTGGGTCTCCTCCCCAAGCTTCTCTGAGCCTTCGGGTCCTTGTGGCCTGGCCATTTAGCCCATGGTGTGCAAAAAAGTGCCGCTCAGAGGTAAAACAAACCCAACGTTAAAGAAAACACTGGATAGCCTTGACGGGAGGCTAACATCTGTCTCCCACCAGCTGTTCCAGTGGGTCCCCTCCCCCAACCTTCTCTGAGCCTTCAGGGTCTTTGTGACCTGGCCATTTAGCCCATGGTGTGCAAAAAAGTGCCGCTCAGAGGTAAAACAACCCAACATTAAAGAACATGCTAAATGGCCTTGACGGGAGGCTAACATCTGTCTCCCAACAGCTGTTCCAGTGGGGCTCCTCCCCCAACCTTCTCTGAGCCTTCGGGGTCCTTATGACCTGGCCATTTAGCCCATGGTGTGCAAAAAAGTGCCGCTCAGAAGTAAAACAACCCAACGTTAAAGAACACGCTGGATGGCTTTGACGGGAGGCTATCATCTGTCTCCCAACAGCTGTTCCAGTGGGTCCCCTCCCCAAACCTTCTCAGAGCCTTCGGGGTCCTTGTGTCCTGGCCATTTAGCCCATGGTGGTGCAAAAAAGTGCCGCTCAGAGGTAAAACAACCCAACGTTAAAGAACACTGGATGGCCTTGACGGGAGGCTACCATCTGTCTCCCAACAGCTGTTCCAGTGGGTCCCCTCCCCCAATCTTCTCTGAGCCTTCGGGGTCCATGTGACCTGGCCATTTAGCCCATGGTGTGCAAAAAAGTGCCGCTCAGAGGTAAAACAACCCAACGTTAAAGAACACTCTGGATGGCCTTGACGGGAGTCTACCATCTGTCTCCCAACAGCTGTTCCAGTGGGTCCCCTCCCCAAACCTTCTCAGAGCCTTCGGGGTCCTTGTGTCCTGGCCATTTAGCCCATGGTGTGCAAAAAAGTGCCGCTCAGAGGTAAAACAACCAGCCAACCAATCGCAAAACTCCCTTCTCTCGGTCAGTAGGGGACACCGATAGCATTGGAAAAGCCGCTCTCTGTCGAATGAGACGTTAAGCCGCGATTCCGTGTGCTGGAGAGCCATACTATGTACACATTAAAGAACACCCTGGATGCCTTGGTAGGAAGCTTCATGTGTCTTCCAACAACTGTGCAGTGGGCTACCTTCCCGCAACATTCACTGAGTGGTTGGGGTCCTTATGACCTGATCATTTAGCCCATTGTGTAGAAAAAAAAAGAACCGCTCGGAGGTAAAAAATCCAACATAAGTCCTCTTGAAAATTATACTTATATCCTCCTAATACTTATATCCCTATTACCCTAGTGCCAGTTGTTATCCAAATGATTAACGTTCTAAGCGGAAACTCTCAGCTAAAAACGAAACTATAAACGAAACTCAGAAGTTTATTTTACTCCGAAATCTTTATTACTCTCAGGGGTATGATGAACATGAATGTTAAACTTCGCTGCATGCTGGAGGCTGCGTTGAGAAATCCTCTTCCTCTTTTCGCATTCACAGTCTGGATCTCTCATTCCTAATGGAGATTTAAATGCGAATCTTTACGTTCAAGTGGCAGTTGGTTTTTCTGAAAACGGATGGCAGCTTGAGAGCACCCGGGAGATTTTGGCTTTGGCCGAGACTTCCGAAATTCTAAACTGATATCCATCAGAAGAGAGATATTCTTCAGAGTTGAAAAATGTTTTTAAGTCACTAGAGTTTCTGACTGCAGTTTTAAATTCCTTTTCTCTTTCGCACCCTTTGCGCGTGCATTTCCTGCATCAATCTTTGCTCATGGATTTGCTTCATCACTATTTACTCATGCATTGCCTGCATCACTTTTCCTCAAGGTTTGTTTGCATCACTCTCTACTCATTCAATGCCTGCATAGCTTTTTTCTAAAGGATTGCTTCCATCACTCTCTTCTCAAGGATTGCTTGCATCACTCTCTGCTCATGGTTTGCCTGCATCACTTTTTTTAAGGTTTGCTTGCATCACTCTTTTCTCATTCATTGCCTGCATCACTTTTTTTTCAAGGATTGCTTCCATCACTCTCTGCTCATAGTTTGTTTGCTCAGTCAGTAGCACGTCAGTTTGATAATCTGTAGTTTCCAGGTTCGAATCCCACCCCGGACAGCTTTAACATTTATCTCCGCTATACCGCTATCCCACCCTCTGTCAGAGAGGGAACACCGATGGACTTGTAAAGGCCACCTTCCGTTGGGGGGGGGGGGGGGGGATATTAAGCCGAAATTCAATGTCCAGAAGAGAGAGCCAAACCCTGTGCACGTTAAAGAACACACTGGATGGCCTTGACGGAAGGCTTACGTCTGTCTCCTAACAGCTGCCCAGGTTCGAGTCCCAGCTGGGTCAGCGTTGAAATTTATCTCCGCAAAATTCCCCGCCCTGCCCACGGTCAGTAGGGGACACCGATGGCCTTGGAAAGGCCGCCGTCCGTCGGATGGGACGTTAAGCCGTGGCCCCGTGTGCGGGAGAGCCATACCCTGTGCACGTTAAAGAACACGCTGGATGGCCTTGACGGGAGGCTACCATCTGTCTCCCAAGAGTTGTTCCAGTGGGTTCCCTCCCCCAACCTTCTCTGAGCCTTCGAGGTCCATGTGACCTGTCCATTTAGCCCATGGTGTGCAAAAAAGTGTCGCTCAGAGGTAAAACAACACAACTACCCAACCTAACAGCTGTATATTAGGTCCTTCCCCCTAACCTTCTCTGACCTATCAGGGCCATTGTGACCTTTCCATTTAGCCCGTTGTGTGAAAAACAAAGTGCCACTCAGGAAAAACAACCTTCATTAAGAATGAAAGGTCAACATGCCAAAGACCTGCAAACCAAAACCTGCAAACCAAATGGCGAAAATTTTACTACTTTTTCTGTACTTTTTTGTTAGAAGTTGATCAATCACTCTTATCACAAAATATAAAAATATTTTTCGTTCGGTTTATTTTTATTTATAAAGTTCCCCTCTTTACGAAAAACATTGATTAATAATTCTTCCGGGAATTGTTTCGCATTGGAATTTTATGAGTCATTTATCATCCTGAAACATAAAAGAAAAAAAAAAATAATTTAATATTGCCGAAGATTTAAATTTTCGCTCGTTGTCTTGGTTTTTCCCGGGTTCTAATGATTTCGCAGAGTTAAAGAGATAACTTGGAGCAAGTCAGGATTTATTGCATTTGCACTCTGCTCAGTGATTCTTATAATGAAATTCAGGTCGCAGAGTAAAAGATTAGGAGTAAACAAGTTTTTTTTTTTTCCCGTCACGACGAAACGGCAAGAAAAATTGGTATTCTTTTTCCGTAAATGAATTTAAATTGAAGCTATAAATCAGTTTTAGAAATCGAAGATAATGTGCTGTTCTGATTCCCCCCCCCCCCCCGCTAATTGAATCTTAACAGCTCAATTCTAAATCAAGCATTTCCCTTTCATGCAGAAATGAAATAAACGAGGTTGCAGCTTTAGAAATGAATCAAAATAATCTAAGCTGAATAATTCACGTATTTAACGTCAAAACAGCAATCTTGGTAATTTTAGAAAGCTTTATTAATATGAAATACTAAGCGTATCATTAGTTTTTATGAATGTTAATCTTATATTAATATTTTAGTGACTGTTAGGGCCCCTAGATCTGATTTTACTGAATCCTGTGGATCTTTACGTTAGGTTGGATTGTTTTATTTTGGATTTTGGGTTGTTTTACCTCTGAGCGGCACTTTTTTGCACACCGTGGGCTAAATGGCCAGGTCACATGGACTCCGAAGGCTCAGAGATGGTTGGGGGAAGGGACCCACTGGAACAGCTGTTGGGAGACAGATGGTAGCCTCCCGTCAAGGCCATCCAGCGTGTTCTTTAACGTTGGGTTGTTTTACCTCTCAGCGGCACTTTTTTGCACACCATGAGCTAAATGGGCAGGTCACATGGACCCCGAAGGCTCAGAGAAGGTTGGGGGAAGGGACCCACTGGAACAGCTGTTGGCAGACAGATGGTAGCCTCCCGTCAAGGCCATCCAGCGTGTTCTTTAACGTTGGGTTGTTTTACCTCTGAGCGGCACTTTTTTGCACACCGTTGGCTAAATGGCCAGGTCACATGGACCCCGAAGGCTCAGAGATGGTTGGGGGAGGGGACCCACTGGAACGGCTGTTGGGAGACGGATGGTAGCCTTCCGTCAAGGCCATCCAGCGTGTTCTTTAACGTTGGGTTATTTTACCTCTGAGCAGCACTTTTTTGCACACCGTTGGCTAAATGGCCAGGTCACATGGACCCCGAAGGCTCAGAGATGGTTGGGGGAGGGGACCCACTGGAACGGCTGTTGGGAGACGGATGGTAACCTCCCGTCAAGGCCATCCAGCGTGTTCTTTAACGTTGGGATGTTTTACCTCTGAGCGGCACTTTTTTGCACAACGTGGGCTAAATGGCCAGGTCACATGGACCCCGAAGGCTCAAAGATGGTTGGGGGAGGGGACCCACTGGAACAGCTGTTGGGAGACAGATGGTAGCCTCCCGTCAAGGCCATGCAGCATGTGCTCTAACGTGCACAGAGTATGGCTCTCCCGCACACAGGGCCTCGATTTAACGTCCCATCCGACGGACGGCGGCGTTTCCAACCCCATCGGTGTCCCCTACTGACCGTGGGCAGGGCAGGGAATTTTGCGGAGATAAATCTCAACGCTGACCCAGCTGGGACTCGAACCTGGGAACTATAGATTACGAGCCTGGCGCGCTACTTACTGAGCCACCCCCACCCCTGTTTTACTTTGGATGGAGATGTTTTTCCCCAACAGTCGGTTAAATGGCCAGGTCACAAGGACCTGATGTTTAAATGGCCAGGTCACAAGGACCACAAGGTCCACAAGGATTAAGAAGAAGGTTGGAGAAAGGTTGTTGTTTTGTCTTTGAGCAGCATTTTCTTTTGCACGCAATGAGCTAAATTGTCAGGACACAAGGACCCCTAAGGACTGAGAGAATGTTGAGAAAGGATTCTTTTCAAATCTGAGCGGCACAATGAGCAAAATGACCAGGTCACAAGAATGGGCAAAGGTTGTTATTTTATCTCTAAGCACCACTTTTTTGCACACAATGAGCAAAGTGTCCATGTCACAAGGACCCCAAGGACTCAGAGAATATTGGGAAGGTTGTTGTTTTATCTCTGAGAGCCAATTTTTTGTGTACAAGGGCTCAGAGATTGTTTTGGGAAGAAGACGGTGCCACATAGCTGCTAGGATGTGGAATTGATGGATTATTGATGGAAGCCTCCCATCAAGGCACCCAAAGTATCTTTAACATACGAAGTATATGATTCTCTTGCAAAGAAACCATGGTTTAACGTCCAGTCCAACGGACGGCAGCCTTTACTAAGCCCATCGGTAACCACAGCCTTAAATAGTCGAGGTAAATTTCAAATCGGGGACAATTGGTTCTCGAACCTAGCAAGTGCAGATTACGAGCCTCTCGCGCTACCGACTAAGCCAAACTCCTACCATATAAGTCAATCGAAAATGGCACCAGGCTAGTAATCTGTAGTTTCCAGGTTCGAGTCCCAGTTGGGTCAGCGTTGAGATTTATCTCCGCAAAATTCCCCGCCCTGCCCACGGTCAGTAGGGGACACCGATGGGTTTGGAAAGGCCGTGTCCGACGGATGGGACGTTAATCCGTGGCCCCGTGTGCGGGAGAGCCATACCCTGTGCACGTTAAAGAACACGCTGGATGGTTTTGACGGGAGGCTACCATCTGTCTCCCAACAGCTGTTCCAGTGGGTCCCCTCCCCTAACCTTCTCTGAGCCTTCGGGGTCCATGTGACCTGGCCATTTAGCCCATGGTGTGCAAAAAAAGTGCCGCCTAGAGGTAAAAAAACCCAACGTTAAAGAACACCCTGGATGGCCTTGACGGGAGGCTACCATCGGTCTCCCAACAGCTGTTCCAGTGGGTCACCTCCCCCAACCTTCTCTGAGCCTTCGGGGTCCATGTGACCTAGCCATTTAGCCCATGGTGTGCAAAAAAGTGCCGCTCAGAGGTTAAACAACCCAACCCAACCACTCGAAAATGAGAGAAAGAAATCCAAAAATCGTTCAGAATCTGATAATATCGACTAGCTCCGCGAAGTACTGTCCCGGTGGCCTCGAACCAGTGTAAATTGTCCACTACATAAGGTCGTGAATTGAGAGAGATCTCGCTGGATGGCCTTTTTGCACACAATGGGTAAATTGCCAGGTCACATGGACCCCGAAGGCTCAGAGAAGGTTGGCGGAGGAGACCCACTGGAACAGCTATTGGGAGATAGATGGTAGCCTCCCGTCAAGGCCATCCAGCCTGTTCTTTAACGTTGGATTGTTTTACCTGTGAGCGGCACTTTTTTGCACACCATGGGTAAATGGCCAGGTCATATGGACCCCGAAGGCTCAGAGAAGGTTGGGGGAGGGGACCCACTGGAACAGCTGTTGGAAGACAGATGGTAGCCTCCCGTCAAGGCCATCCAGCGTGTTCTTTAACGTCCACAGGGTATGGCTCTATTGCGCAAGGTTTAACGCCTCATCTGAAGGATGCGCCTTTCCAAATCCATTAGTGACCCCTTATTCGAGGGGCGGGGGTGGCTTAGTCGGTAGCGCGCCAGTCTCGTAATCTGTAGTTCCCAAGTTCAAGTCCCAGCTGAGTGAGCGTTAAGATTTATCTCCGCAAAACTCCCCACCCTGTCCACGGTCAGTAGGGGACACCAATGTGTTTGGAAAAGCCACCGTCCGTCGGATGGAACGTTAAGCTGTGACTCCGTGTGTGGGAGATCCATTCCTGTTCACGTTAAAGAACACGCTGGATGGCCTTGATGGGATGCTACCATCTGTCTCCCAACAGCTGTTCCAGTGGGTCCCGTCCCCCAACCTTCTCTGAACCTACGGGGTCCTTGTGACCTGGCCATTTAAGCCCATGTTGTGCAAAAAAGTACCACTCAGAGTTAAAACAACCCAACGTTAAAAATCACGCTGGATAGCCTTGACGGGAGGCTACCATCTGTCTCCCAACAGCTGTTCCAGTGGGTCCCCTCCCCCAACCTACTCTGAGCCTTCGGGGTCCTTGTGACCTGGCCATTTAGCCCATGGTGTGCAAAAAAGTTCCGCTCAGATGTAAAACAACCCAACGTTAAAGAACACGCTGGATGGCCTTGACGGGAGGTTACCATCTGTCTCCCAACAGGTGTTCCAGTGGTTCCCCTCCCCCAACCTTCTCTGAGCCTTCGGGATCCTTGTGACCTGGCCATTTAGCCCGTTGTGTGCAAAAAAGTACCGCTCAGAGGTAAAACAACCCAACGTTAAAGAACACGCTGAATGGCCTTGACGGGAGGTTACCATCTGTCTCCCAACAGCTGTTCCAGTGGGTCCCCTCCCCCAACCTTCTCTGAGCCTTCGGGGTCCTTGTGACCTGGCCATTTAGCCCATTGTATGCAAAAGAAATGCCGCTCACACGTAAGGAAGCAGGCAGATTTGCGGAAATAAATCTCAACGTTGGCCCAGTTGAGTCTCGAACCTGGGAACTGCAGATTACGAGCCTGGTGCGCTACCGACTGAGCCAACCCCAAATCCTTGCAAAGAAAGGAAGTGCCTCCTTTTGATTCAATTATATAGGAAATTAAACAACATCAGGTTTAGAATAAATAATCGACATTATACTTTCAATACATTAATTGCACTTCGCAGCTACAATCAAACGTCGTGAAGTGTGTCCTCCAGAGCTGGATTTTTTTCCTCTATTTAACTGAAGCAGCTGTGATTTCGCCTTTTGTATATTTTGCTTAATCACATAACTCAATAGAAATCTTTACGTTAAAAAAAAACATACTAAAGTAGGCAGAATTGGGAACAGATACAAAAAAACAAAATGCTTGATGTTTTTTATTTTCGTCTCATTTAACCAACCGAGCATAAAAGACGAAAAAATCTCTGTTAACGCAATTAAATCCCTTTGTAATTCGATAAACGGGAGGACGCATTTAGAAACACGCAGCAGATCAATTTGTATATACACCAACTTTTGGAAATGAGAGAAAGACGCAAATCGAGGCTCCTGATTTGTAGAGTCGATCAAAAAAAGTATCCGAACGTTATGGTTGATTACAGGTTGATTACAGCAACTGTACACGCTCCAGTTACCGTTCACAGCAAACTGGAGCGTGTGCAATTACTGCACACGCTCCAGTTTGCTGTGAACGGTAACTGCACACGCTCAATATTTCCGTGAGTGAGCCCATACGATCCAGGTCTTTGTGAGCTCACACGATCCAATGTGCTGTGAACATTAACCGCAACCGCTCCAGTTTGCTGTGAACGGTAACTGCACACGCTCCATATTAATTGCATTATATATTCATACGCATTATATATATTAAAAAATATCCGAACACTATGGTTGATCACTATACGAACACTATGGAAAAAAATCTAGCAACGATTTTTTTCAGAAGTTAAGTTTTCATGAGTTAATTTTTTTCAGAAGTTAACAACATTCGTGTCACGTGACACGAAGGTTGCCACGTACCTTTACGGATACTTTTTTGGTCCGTAAAGGTACTTTTTTGAAAATACGGATACTTTTTTGAGCGACTGTATTAGGTAGCCGACAACAGTTCAGTCGTAAAATTCCAGTAAAGAATATTTCAAAGATCGTTTTGAGACAACAGTAGAGGGAAAGTGGGGGTTCTAACTCAGTGGCGGATCAATGTTAATCCTATGGGATCCGCCACCCATGTTAATCCTATGGGATCCGCCACCCATGTGTTTCAAGGTGGCGGATCAATGTTAATCCTATGGGATCCGCCACCCATGTGTTTCAAGCTGGTGGCGGAGCACATTGGTCAGAATTCTCATTGTTTTTAAGACTGAAGTCAGACAGTAGTGAATAAAATACCTTTCTCCAGTAATGTATTAATCTGAAATTATTCAGTTGCGGATAATCCACTCGTAATTTCCACCGACATCCATCTTGCTTTCCACAAATCCCGAAATTTTTTCGAGTCCACCATTTAGAAACCTGACGTTACCACAAACTCCCGTGTTTTTGCCCGTCGTCCACCATCTTGGTTTCTACCCTCATCCGAAATTTCCAAGTACAAGACTCCACCATCTTGGTTCCTGACGACACATATTAGAAGTTCTACTTTTTAAAATATTTTTACCCAATAGTATTTTTTTTCTTTTTCTGCAGGACAATCTTTTAAATCAGTTTCTGCGGGATAGTATATTATTCAGTTAAATTGGAGGTAATAATATATAACAGATGGTATTGGATAACAACTCGATCATAATTTCCAGAGAAACTTATCTTGGTTTCTACCCTCATCCGAATTTTTTCTAAGTCCAGAGCCACCATTTTGAATCCTGACGTCACACGGGCCGTGTGACTCATCTCGTAGTTAACAACTCTTATGGTCTCAGAATTCTCCATCCTAATTATGGAGCCATCTAGTGTTTAACGAACGTACCCATATTTGAAAAAAAAAACTCTTTCCCAGGCGAGTTTTGAACGCGTTATCTTATGGGGCAGAAGCTTAATCTGCGCGCTAACGAACCCGGCTACAACTTGTTACTTACGCGGGTGGCTTAGATGTGTCTGAAGTGGGGATAAGCGTTCTTTATTAAACAATCTCGGTTGGTTCTATTTCCTTCACGAGTTTTATATTGATGTATTTTTATTAACATTTCTTTTATTTTTATTAACATATATATTTTTTTTTATTTTGTTAACCAGCGTATTTTTATTTCTTTTTAATTCGTGATTATCCTCGTAAATCAACCCCACATATATTTCTATACTTTAATGCGGTAGTTGTATATTTCATGTATTTATTCCTTATTAATTAAACATTTATCCATAACTGATACCCCCTTTTTTAATATGCAACCTCTTTATTAAACACTTATAAAAAGTTCTTCCATCCCCATCGCACGGCTAACCTCGTAATTTCCACCCTCAAAATATATAACTCCGACCAAACTTTCGGTGGCAACCCTTCTCAGAACGGCTGATGCAATCCACCAAACAATTACAAAGTCCCATATTCATATAATTCTAAGTCTTGCAACGTGTATTTCGCAAGAAACGTTCGGTACCTCACACCTACAGGTGACCACGTTTTACTCTCGGATGGTTTTACAAACTTAAAGGCCTTACGTATTTAAAAAAATATATATATATTATTCCAAACGGAGGAATCACACATCTCTGTATAATAATTCGTACTTTTTAAATATCTACATATTTTAATCTTGCATGCTCGTCCCAGTGGTCTTATCGGTTCATTGCTAAAGGGTGTGTGGAGATTGAACTCGGATGAACGCTATTTGCTACTGATTAATAATTTCCTTCATTTAATGCAAGAGTTTGAGTAAATAATTCTTTGAACCAAATGGTGCCACTATCGTTTTTTTTTTATTTCCTCCTAAAAATCATTAACTTTCATACTAAACCATTTCAAAATAAACATCGTAAACGGTTTTTAACATAGCCCTCTGTAAAGTGTGTGTGTGTGTGGGGGGGGAGTATTCCATACTCTGAATAATTATTATCTGCGTATATGAATATACTTTTCCCATTCTGCATCAACAGACCAAGCAATAAATTTATATCTCTCACATTTTTATTCTCAAGCACGTTTCATAGGAAGACATCACAGTAATCATTGCTTGAAAAAATAACTGTTTTCAAAAAAGTCCCATTTATCGAGCCCATATTTTGCCGGTGGCTGATGTTTTCCCTATCATTCTGCATTTTCACAGAACCACGATTTACTGAGGGTCGTCGGTATCATAAGCATTATTTCAACAATCTGAGAACAGTCCTACCATTTACGCAACATAAAATAAACATTTTTTTTCAAGTTCACTTATTCCCTCTGTATAATTATTAGTGGTATATTTCATTAAGAGTGATTTTTTTTCTTCATTACATACCCCTCCTGCGGACCACGTATTATTGACGGTTGCCAATAATCTGAGAATTAAATATAGCAGTAATGAATATGTTATACAACGGGTTTTACACTGTTTGCTCTGTATAATAATTATCAGCGTTGTTTATTTGGAAATACTTCCCCACTCTGTGAAAACAGTCCAGCAATATATTTTTAACCTCTTCCCAGTTTTACCACGTTTCACAGACAGTAATAAATGTTTTTTAAGTTCCGAATAGGGCATTACACTCCTTGCTCTGAAGGAGGACTTTTTTTTTACTGCTTAACTCACTCATCATGAGGAACCACGTTTCATTGACGGATGACACCACGTAGGTGACCGTGAAAATGTCTGTAATATTACCCCATATTGGGAATTCCTTGCTTTTGTCGGTGACTGAATTCACTCGTGCTGTGTTTAAAAATATTTATACTCGTCGAGCTGTATGAAATGTTTACATTGTATCTCACACTTCCTTCATGTCTCGCTAGGAAGCATGTTTTAATGACAGATGGTACCGTGAAAGTAATTCTATTTTTCCATAATGGAATTTACATTCATAACTCTGTATAATGCAGATCGCAACAATATACTAGTAATATACATTATTTCTCATATCTGTGAATCACATTCTTCGCATATCTGTAATACCATTCTTAGCATCAAAAAAAAAACACTGAATGACCTGGACAGGAGGATTTCTCTCCTAACAGCGGTCTAGTACCCTTTCTCTATCGAACTATGAGCCCTTTGCTACATGTACTAGGCAATTTAATTAAATTGAATGCATAAAAGACCCCTCAGAATTGAGAAAACAACGAAATGGTTGTTAAAATTGCTTTGAAAAAACAGTAAAATGAATGGCAGAATATTTGTAAATACGCACACATTGCAATTGTTGGTAGAAAGACACTATATGCAGTGAATTTGGAATAACAGTAAATACGCACACACTGCAGTGGTTGGAAGAATATTTTCAAAATTCTTCTAAGTGGAAGGCATTCCAGCATATTTTGAAGGTATTCTATCATCTCCAGTACATTTTATTTGATTATGCATGCTCATACGTATCAGCTTATGTAAAAAAAAATAGTTCCAACACGAATGCATGTTAATAGAGGACAATAGTCAAATACAATAACCTACTATAAAGAAATAATACATAAGTCTCACTCGAACGTACCCTCTCAACATACCTAGATTAATCCAGCGAAATGAGAAAGCTTCAGCGCAACATAAAAATCCACCTAACTATGCTTTGACATATATGTTATCCCACATAAAGCAGGTCTGCTTTATGTGGGTGTCTGATCGGGTCTTTGTACTTATGCCGTTGTTCTCACGTAGAGCGTACAAGAAGCGACGTGTCTTTGCAAACTAAGAGCCTGAAAAAACCATTCCCTCCCGCTTCGACTCTGTTCACCTGATCTGCTGAAATGACACATCACGGCAACAAGCTGGCCAGCTTGTTGGCTACTGTCACACACACACTTTACACAGGGCTATGTTAAAAACCGTTTACGATGTTTATTTTGAAATGGTTAAAAAATTCGGATGAGGGTAGAAACCAAGATAGTTTTCTCTGGAAATTATGATCGAGTTGTTATTCATACCATCTGTTATATATTATTACCTCCAATTTAACTGAATAATATACTATCCCGCAGAAACTGATTTAAAAGATTGTCCTGCAGAAAAAGAAAAAAATACTATTGGGTAAAAATATTTTTAAAAGTAGAACTTCTAATAGGTGTCGTCAGGAACCAAGATGGTGGAGTCTGGACTTGGAAATTTCGGATGAGGGTAGAAACCAAGATGGTGGACGACCGGCAAAATCACGAGAGTTTGTGGTGACGTCAGGTTTCTAAATGGTGGACTCGAAAAAATTTCGGGATTTGTGGAAAGCAAGATGGATGTCGGTGGAAATTACGAGTGGATTATCCGCAACTGAATAATTTCAGATTAATACATTACTGGAGAAAGGTATTTTATTCACTACTGTCTGACTTCAGTCTTAAAAACAATGAGAATTCTGACCAATGTGCTCCGCCACCAGCTTGAAACACATGGGTGGCGGATCCCATAGGATTAACATTGATCCGCCACCTTGAAACACATGGGTGGCGGATCCCATAGGATTAACATTGATCCGCCACTGAGTTAGAACCCCCACTTTCCCTCTACTGACAACTCTTCCAAGGAAAGAATTTTTTATCTGCTAAATAGTTCATTAAAGAGAAAAATTAGAAGTGAGATTAGTAGTATTAAATATTTTTGGGAGTATGTAGCATAATTATGATTTTTCGAAGTACCAGTATATAAGATCCCATAACTTTCTCCATTATGAGGGTATCCAGTAAATGGCATGAGTCGCAAAGGACAACACAAAAATCACAAAAAGGTGAGCCCCAAGGGGCAGGAAAACAATGAAAAATATGGTAGATAAGGGTACTAGACCATAAAGTGTTCCTGATCGAAAACCGTCCTATGCGCAGATTCAATGGTCTAGTCCTCTTGAATCTGCGCATAGGATCATGATCATACTTTAAAATGTTAGTAATGTAATCGTGAGGATTCGTGTCCACAGCTTCTAAGAATTTCTTAGATATCTGCTTTATGTGGGTGTTGAGTTGGGTTGTTTCACCTCTGAGCGGCACTTTTTCGCACACCATGGGCTAAATGGCCAGGTCACATGGACCCCGAAGGCTCGGAGAAGGTTGGGGGAGGGGACCTACTGGAACAGCTGTTGGGAGACAGATGGTAGCCTCCCGTCAAGGCCATCCAGTATGTTCTTTAACGTTGGGTTGTTTTACCTTTGAGCGGCACTTTTTTGCACACCATGGGCTAAATGGCCAGGTCACATGGACCCCGAAGTCTCGGAGAAGGTTGGGGGAGGGGACCTACTGGAACAGCTGTTGGGAGACAGATGGTAGCCTCCCGTCAAGGCCATACAGCGTGTTCTTTAACGTTGGGTTGTTTTACCTCTGAGCAGCCCTTTTTTGCACACCATGAGCTAAATGGCCAGGTCACATGGACCCCGAAGTCTCAGAGAAGGTTGGGGGAGGGGACCCACTGGAACAGTTGTTGGGAGACAGATGGTAGCCTCCCGTCAAGGCCATCCATCGTGTTCTTTAACGTTGGGTTGTTTTACCTCTGACCGGCACTTTTTTTTGCACACCATGGGCTAAATGTCCAGGTCACAAGGACCATGAAGGCTCAGAGAAGGTTGGGGGCTGGACCTACTGGAACAGCTGTTGGGAGACAGATGGTAGCCTTCCGTCAAGGCCATCCAGTATGTTCTTTAACGTTGGGTTGTTTTACCTCTGAGCGGCACTTTTTTGCACACCATGGGCTAAATAGCCAGGTCACATGGACCCCGAAGGCTCAGAGAAGGTTGCGGGAGGGGACCCACTGGAACAGTTGTTGGGAGACAGATGGTAGCCTCCCGTCAAGGCCATCCAGCGTGTTCTTTAATGTTGGGTTGTTTTACCTCTGAGCGCCCTTTTTTGCACACCATTGGCTAAATGGCCAGGTCACATGGACCCCGAAGTCTCAGAGAAGGTTGGGGGAGGGGACCCACTGGAACAGCTGTTGGGAGACAGATGGTAGCCTCCCGTCAAGGCCATCCAGCGTGTTCTTTAAAGTTGGGTTGTTTTACCTCTGAGCGGCACTTTTTTGCACACCATGGTCTAAATGGCCAGATCATATGGACCCCGAAAGCTCACAGAAAGTTGGGGACCCACTGGAACAGCTGTTGGGAGACAGATGGTAGTCTGCCGTCAAGGCCATCCAGCGTGTTCTTTAACGTGCACAGGGTATGGCTCTCCCGCACACGGGGCCACGGATTAACGTCCCATCCGACGGACGGCGTCCTTTCCAAGTCCATCGGTGTCCCCTACTGACCGTGGGCAGGGTGGGGAATTTTGCGGAGATAAATCTGAACGCTGACCCAGTTGGGACTCGAACCTGGGAACTACAGATTACGAGCCTGGCGCGCTACCTACTGAGCCACCCCCGCCCCATATGGGTGTAAATATGTTGGACGCCTAAATCCCCATGTATTTGTCTGTTTGTCACAAACCATGGGGCATTTACGGCCTGTCTCAAGATTTTATTTTGAAAGATCTGGAGTTTCTCAATATTTGCCTTTGTCGTGTTAGCCCATATGGGGGATGCATGTGTTATAACGGGTCTAAGAACTGTAGGGTAATAAAGTAGTAACTTATGATCAATGGAGAGGATAGAATTCCTCCCCATCAAAGGGCCAAGTTGGCATTGAATCATGTCTGCTTTTTGCAGAACATTTTCAACGTGCTTGTCCCACCTGAGCTTGCTATGCAAGGTAACGCCCAGACACAGTTTTCTGCCAGTAAAGTGTTGTATCGAAAAAGTTGAGAGTCTGGGGGTTAGTGACTCTTTTGGTGGTAAATAACACTGGAGCACTTTTCTCAACGTGAATTGCAATGTTCCATTTACTATATCATTGCTCTATCTTATCCAAGCCTTCCTGTAATCTGCAGTAGGGGACACCGATGGGCTTGAAAAGGCCGCCGTCAGTCGGATGGGACGTTAAGCCGTGGCCGCGTGTGCGGGAGAGCCATACCCTGTACACGTTAAAGAACACGCTGGATGGCCTTGACGGGAGGCTACCCTCTGTCTCCCAACAGCTGTTCCAGTGGGTCCCCTCCCCCAACCTTCTCTGAGCCTTCGGGGTCCATGTGACCTGGCCATTTAGCCCATGGTGTGCAAAAAAGTGCCGCTCAGAGGTAAAACAACCCAACGTTAAAGAACACGCTGGATGGCCTTGACGGGAGGCTACCATCTGTCTCCCAACAGTTGTTCCAGTGGGTCCCCTCCCCCAACCTTCTCTGAGCCTTCGAGGTCCATGTGACCTGGCCATTTAGCCCATGGTGTGAAAAAAGTGACTCTCAGAGGTAAAACAACCCAACGTTAAAGAACACTCTGGATGGCCTTGACGGGAGGCTACCATCTGTCTCCCAACAGCTGTTCCAGTGGGTCCCCTCCTCCAACCTTCTCTGAGCCTTCGTGGTCCATGTGACCTGGCCATTTAGCCCATGGTGTGCAAAAAAGTGCCGCTCAGAGGTAAAACAACCCAACGTTAAAGAACACGCTGGATGGCCTTGACGGGAGGCTACCATCTGTCTCCCAACAGCTGTTCCAGTGGGTCCCCTCCCCCAACCTTCTCTGAGCCTTCGAGGTCCATGTGACCTGGCCATTTAGCCCATGGTGTGCAAAAAAGTGACTCTCAGAGGTAAAACAACCCAACGTTAAAGAACACTCTGGATGGCCTTGACGGGAGGCTACCATCTGTCTCCCAACAGCTGTTCCAGTGGGTCCCCTCCTCCAACCTTCTCTGAGCCTTCGGGGTCCATGTGACCTGGCCATTTAGCCCATGGTGTGCAAAAAAGTGCCGCTCAGAGGTAAAACAACCCAACGTTAAAGAACACGCTGGATGGCCTTGACGGGAGGCTACCATCTGTCTCCCAACAGCTGTTCCAGTGGGTCCCCTCCTCCAACCTTCTCTGAGCCTTCGGGGTCCATGTGACCTGGCCATTTAGCCCATGGTGTGCAAAAAAGTGCCGCTCAGAGGTAAAACAACCCAACGTTAAAGAACACGCTGGATGGCCTTGACGGGAGGCTACCATCTGTCTCCCAACAGCTGTTCCAGTGGGTCCCCTCCCCCAACCTTCTCTGAGCCTTCGAGGTCCATGTGACCTGGCCATTTAGCCCATGGTGTGCAAAAAAGTGACTCTCAGAAGTAAAACAACCCAACGGTAAAGAACACTCTGGATGGCCTTGACGGGAGGCTACCATCTGTCTCCCAACAGCTGTTCCAGTGGGTCCCCTCCTCCAACCTTCTCTGAGCCTTCGGGGTCCATGTGACCTGGCCATTTAGCCCATGGTGTGCAAAAAAGTGCCGCTCAGAGGTAAAACAACCCAACGTTAAAGAACACGCTGGATGGCCTTGACGGGAGGCTACCATCTGTCTCCCAACAGCTGTTCCAGTGGGTCCCCTCCCCCAACCTTCTCGGAGCCTTCGAGGTCCATGTGACCTGGCCATTTAGCCCATGGTGTGCAAAAAAGTGACTCTCAGAGGTAAAACAACCCAACGTTAAAGAACACTCTGGATGGCCTTGACGGGAGGCTACCATCTGTCTCCCAACAGCTGTTCCAGTGGGTCCCCTCCCCCAACCTTCTCTGAGCCTTCGGGGTCCATGTGACCTGGCCATTTAGCCCATGGTGTGCAAAAAAGTGCCGCTCAGAGGTAAAACAACCCAACGTTAAAGAACACGCTGGATGGCCTTGACGGGAGGCTACCATCTGTCTCCCAACAGCTGTTCCAGTGGGTCCCCTCCCCCAACCTTCTCTGAGCCTTCGAGGTCCATGTGACCTGGCCATTTAGCTAATGGTGTGCAAAAAAGTGACTCTCAGTGGTAAAACAACCCAACGTTAAAGAACACTCTGGATGGCCTTGACGGGAGGCTACCATCTGTCTCCCAACTGCTGTTCCAGTGGGTCCCCTCCCCCAACCTTCTCTGACCCTTAGGGGTCCATGTGACCTGGCCATTTAGCCCATGGTGTGCAAAAAAGTGCCGCTCAGAGGTAAAACAACCCAACGTTAAAGAACACCCTGGATGGCCTTGACGGGAGGCTACCATCTGTCTCCCAACAGCTGTTCCAGTGGGTCCCCTCCCCCAACCTTCTCGGAGCCTTCGAGGTCCATGTGACCTGGCCATTTAGCCCATGGTGTGCAAAAAAGTGACTCTCAGAGGTAAAACAACCCAACGTTAAAGAACACTCTGGATGGCCTTGACGGGAGGCTACCATCTGTCTCCCAACAGCTGTTCCAGTGGGTCCCCTCCCCCAACCTTCTCTGAGCCTTCGGGGTCCATGTGACCTGGCCATTTAGCCCATGGTGTGCAAAAAAGTGCCGCTCAGAGGTAAAACAACCCAACGTTAAAGAACACGCTGGATGGCCTTGACGGGAGGCTACCATCTGTCTCCCAACAGCTGTTCCAGTGGGTCCCCTCCCCCAACCTTCTCTGAGCCTTCGAGGTCCATGTGACCTGGCCATTTAGCTAATGGTGTGCAAAAAAGTGACTCTCAGTGGTAAAACAACCCAACGTTAAAGAACACTCTGGATGGCCTTGACGGGAGGCTACCATCTGTCTCCCAACTGCTGTTCCAGTGGGTCCCCTCCCCCAACCTTCTCTGACCCTTAGGGGTCCATGTGACCTGGCCATTTAGCCCATGGTGTGCAAAAAAGTGCCGCTCAGAGGTAAAACAACCCAACGTTAAAGAACACCCTGGATGGCCTTGACGGGAGGCTACCATCGGTCTCCCAACAGCTGTTCCAGTGGGTCACCTCCCCCAACCTTCTCTGAGCCTTCGGGGTCCATGTGACCTAGCCATTTAGCCCATGGTGTGCAAAAAAGTGCCGCTCAGAGGTTAAACAACCCAACCCAACCACTCGAAAATGAGAGAAAGAAATCCAAAAATCGTTCAGAATCTGATAATATCGACTAGCTCCGCGAAGTACTGTCCCGGTGGCCTCGAACCAGTGTAAATTGTCCACTACATAAGGTCGTGAATTGAGAGAGATCTCGAAGGCATTGCCGGGGAATGCATTTCCGTTTTTGATGCTCTCCTTTTATTTAAGAATAGTGAGAGCAGTATTTCTCGAATTTGAATAAGAGTTTTCTCTCCCCCTCCTGTTTCTTATGGTCTGTGCCGTGACTCCCATACGTGTAGAAGAGATTTCACCTTCTCAAAGACATGCCGCCTGTCCATGTGATTTCAAAACCTGTCTGCATACCCGAAAAGGACTCTGGCTTGGAGAGGAGGAGATGCCAGCTGAGTAAAGTACATTTGCGGGTAAAGCTGTGTCGCTCGTTGAGAGAAAGTGTGTAACAGCCTGAGTTGAAATTGAAAAATGAAAGGTAGGAAAACATCGCCTATAAATGTGGGTTGGGTTGTTTTACATCTGAGCGGCACTTTATTGCACACCATGGGCTAAATGGCCAGGTCACATGGACCCCGAAGGCTCAGAGAAGGTTGGAGGAGGGGACCCACTGGAACAGCTGTTGGGAGACAGATGGTAGCCTCCCGTCAAGGCCATCCAGAGTGTTCTTTAACGTTGGGTTGTTTTACCTCTGAGCGGCACTTTTTTTGCACACCATGGGCTAAATACCCAGGTCACATGGACCTCGAAGGCTCAGAGAAGGTTGGGGGAGGGGACCCACTGGAACAGCTGTTGGGAGACAGATGGTAGCCTCCCGTCAAGGCCATCCAGAGTGTTCTTTAACGTTGGGTTGTTTTACCTCTGAGCGGCACTTTTTTGCACACCATGGGCTAAATGGCCAGGTCACATGGACCCCGAAATCTCAGAGAAGGTTGGAGGAGGGGACCCACTGGAACAGCTGTTGGGAGACAGATGGTAGCCTCCCGTCAAGGCCATCCAGAGTGTTCTTTAACGTTGGGTTGTTTTACCTCTGAGCGGCACTTTTTTGCACACCATGGGCTAAATGGCCAGGTCACATGGACCCCGAAGGCTCAGAGAAGGTTGGGGGAGGGGACCCACTGGAACAGTTGTTGGGAGACAGATGGTAGCCCTCCCGTCAAGGCCAACCAGCGTGTTCTTTAACGTTGGGTTGTTTTACCCCTGAGCGGCACTTTTTTGCACACCATGGGCTAAATGGCCAGGTCACATGGACCCCGAAGGCTCAGAGAAGGTTGGAGGAAGGGACCCACTGGAACAGCTGTTGGGAGAAAGATGGTAGCATCCCATCAAGGCCATTCAGAGTGTTCTTTAACGTTGGGTTGTTTTACCTCTGAGCGGCACTTTTTTGCACACCATGGGCTAAATGGCCAGGTCACATGGACTCCGAAGGCTCAGAGAAGGTTGGAGGAGGGGACCCACTGGAACAGCTGTTGGGGGACAGATGGTAGCCTCCCGTCAAGGCCATCCAGAGTGTTCTTTAACGTTGGGTTGTTTCACCTCTGAGCGGCACTTTTTTGCACACCATGGGCTAAATGGCCAGGTCACATGGACCCCTAAGGCTCAGAGAAGGTTGGAGGAGGGGACCCACTGGAACAGCTGTTGGGGGACAGATGGTAGCCTCCCGTCAAGACCATCCAGCGTGTTCTTTAACGTGTACAGGGTATGGCTCTCTCGCACACGGGGCCACGGCTTAACGTCCTATCCGACGGACGGCGGCCTTTTCAAGCCCATCGGTGTCCCCTACTGCAGATTACAGGAAGGCTTGGATAAGATAGAGCAATGGTATAGTAAATGGAACATTGCAATCCACGTTGAGAAAAGTGCTTTAGTTTTATTTACCACCAAAAGAGTCACTAACCCCCAGACTCTCAACTTTTTCGATACAACACTTAACTGGCAGAAAACTGTATCTGGAAAACTGTATCTGGGCGTTACCTTGCATAGCAAGCTCAGGTGGGACAAGCACATTGAAAATGTTCTGCAAAAAGCAAACATGATTCGATGCCAACTTGGCCCTTTGATGGGAAGGAATTCTATCCTCTCCATTGATCATAAGTTACTACTTTATTACCCTACAGTTCTTAGACCCGTTATAACACATGCATCCCCCATATGGGCTAACACGACAAAGGCAAATATTGAGAAACTCCAGATCTTTCAAAATAAAATCTTGAGACAGGCCGTAAATGCCCCATGGTTTGTGACAAACAGACAAATACATGGGGATTTAGGCGTCCAACATATTTACACCCATATGGGGCGGGGGTGGCTCAGTAGGTAGCGCGCCAGGCTCGTAATCTGTAGTTCCCAGGTTCGAGTCCCAGCTGGGTCAGCGTTGAGATTTATCTCCGCAAAATTCCCCGCCCTGCCCACGGTCAGTAGGGGACACCGATGGACTTGGAAAGGACGCCGTCCGTCGGATGGGACGTTAATCCGTGGCCCCGTGTGCGGGAGAGACATACCCTGTGCACGTTAAAGAACACGCTGGATGGCCTTGACGGCAGACTACCATCTGTCTCCCAACAGCTGTTCCAGTGGGTCCCCAACTTTCTCTGAGCTTTCGGGGTCCATATGACCTGGCCATGTAGACCATGGTGTGCAAAAAAGTGCCGCTCAGAGGTAAAACAACCCAACTTTAAAGAACACGCTGGATGGCCTTGACGGGAGGCTACCATGTGTCTCCCACAGCTGTTCCAGTGGGTCCCCTCCCCCAACCTTCTCTGAGCCTTCAGGGTCCTTGTGACCTGGACATTTAGCCCATGGTGTGCAAAAAAAAGTGCCGCTCAGAGGTAAAACAACCCAACGTTAAAGAACACGCTGGATGGCCTTGACGGGAGGCTACCATCTGTCTCCCAACAACTGTTCCAGTGGGTCCCCTCCCGCAACCTTCACTGAGCCTTCGGGGTCCATGTGACCTGGCTATTTAGACCATGGTGTGCAAAAAAGTGCCGCTCAGAGGTAAAACAACCCAACGTTAAAGAACATACTGGATGGCATTGACGGGAGGCTACCATCTGTCTCCCAACAGCTGTTCCAGTAGGTCCCCTCCCCCAACCATCTCCGAGCCATCGGGGTCCATGTGACCTGGCCATTTAGCCCATGGTGTGCAAAAAAGTGCCGCTCAGAGGTAAAACAACCCAGCGTTAAAGAACATACTGCATGGCCTTGACGGGAGGCTACCATCTGTCTCCCAACAGCTGTTCCAGTAGGTCCCCTCCCCCAACCATTTCCGAGCCTTCGGGGTCCATGTGACCTGGCCATTTAGCCCATGGTGTGCAAAAAAGTGCCGCTCAGAGGTAAAACAACCCAACGTTAAAGAACATGCTGCATGGCCTTGACGGGAGGCTACCATCTGTCTCCCAACAGCTGTTCCAGTAGGTCCCCTCCCCCAACCTTCTCCGAGTCTTCGGGGTCCATGTGACCTGGCCATTTAGCCCATGGTGTGCAAAAAAGTGCCGCTCAGAGGTAAAACAACCCAACGTTAAAGAACATGCTGCATGGCCTTGACGGGAGGCTACCATCTGTCTCCCAACAGCTGTTCCAGTAGGTCCCCTCCCCCAACCTTCTCCGAGTCTTCGGGGTCCATGTGACCTGGCCATTTAGCCCATGGTGTGCAAAAAAGTGCCGCTCAGAGGTAAAACAACCCAACCCAACCCCCACATAAAGCAGATATCTAAGAAATTCTTAGAAGCTGTGGACACGAATCCTCACGATTACATTACTAACATTTTAAAGTATGATCATGATCCTATGCGCAGATTCAAGAGGACTAGACCATTGAATCTGCGCATAGGACGGTTTTCGATCAGGAACACTTTATGGTCTAGTACCCTTATCTACCATAGTTTTCATTGTTTTCCTGCCCCTTGGGGCTCACCTTTTTGTGATTTTTGTGTTGTCCTTTGCGACTCATGCCATTTACTGGATACCCTCATAATGGAGAAAGTTATGGGATCTTATATACTGGTACTTCGAAAAATCATAATTATGCTACATACTCCCAAAAATATTTAATACTACTAATCTCACTTCTAATTTTTCTCTTTAATGAACTATTTAGCAGATAAAAAATTCTTTCCTTGGAAGAGTTGTCAGTAGAGGGAAAGTGGGGGTTCTAACTCAGTGGCGGATCAATGTTAATCCTATGGGATCCGCCACCCATGTGTTTCAAGGTGGCGGATCAATGTTAATCCTATGGGATCCGCCACCCATGTGTTTCAAGCTGGTGGCGGAGCACATTGGTCAGAATTCTCATTGTTTTTAAGACTGAAGTCAGACAGTAGTGAATAAAATACCTTTCTCCAGTAATGTATTAATCTGAAATTATTCAGTTGCGGATAATCCACTCGTAATTTCCACCGACATCCATCTTGCTTTCCACAAATCCCGAAATTTTTTCGAGTCCACCATTTAGAAACCTGACGTCACCACAAACTCCCGTGATTTTGCCGGTCGTCCACCATCTTGGTTTCTACCCTCATCCGAAATTTCCAAGTCCAGACTCCACCATCTTGGTTCCTGACGACACCTATTAGAAGTTCTACTTTTTAAAATATTTTTACCCAATAGTATTTTTTTTCTTTTTCTGCAGGACAATCTTTTAAATCAGTTTCTGCGGGATAGTATATTATTCAGTTAAATTGGAGGTAATAATATATAACAGATGGTATGAATAACAACTCGATCATAATTTCCAGAGAAAACTATCTTGGTTTCTACCCTCATCCGAATTTTTTAACCATTTCAAAATAAACATCGTAAACGGTTTTTAACATAGCCCTGTGTAAAGTGTGTGTGTGTTTATGTGGGATAACATATATGTCAAAGCATAGTTAGGTGGATTTTTATGTTGCGCTGAAGCTTTCTCATTTCGCTGGATTAATCCAGGTATGTTAAGAGGGTACGTTCGAGTGAGACTTATGTATTATTTTTTTATAGTAGATTATTGTATTTGACTATTGTCCTCTATTAACATGCATTCGTGTTGGAACTATTTTTTTTTACATAAGCTGATACGTATGAGCATGCATAATCAAATAAAATGTACTGGAGATGATAGAATACCTTCAAAATATGCTGGAATGCCTTCCACTTAGAAGAATTTTGAAAATATTCTTCCAACCACTGCAGTGTGTGCGTATTTACTGTTATTCCAAATCTTTCTACCAACAATTGCAATGTGTGCGTATTTACAAATATTCTGCCATTCATTTTACTGTTTTTTCAAAGCAATTTTAACAACCATTTCGTTGTTTTTTCTTAATTCTGAGGGGTCTTTTATGCATTCAATTTAATTAAATTGACTAGTACATGTAGCAAAGGGCTCATAGTTCGATAGAGAAAGGGTACTAGACCGCTGTTAGGAGAGAAATCCTCCTGTCCAGGTCATTCAGTTTTTTTTTTTGATGCTAAGAATGGTATTACAGATATGCGAAGAATGTGATTCAGAATGTGATGAGAAATAATGTATATTACTAGTATATTGTTGCGATCTGCATTATACAGAGTTATGAATGTAAATTCCATTATGGAAAAATAGAATTACTTTCAAGGTACCATCTGTCATTAAAACATGCTTCCTAGCGAGACATGAAGGAAGTGTGAGATACAATGTAAACATTTCATACAGCTCGACGAGTATAAATATTTTTAAACACAGCACGAGTGAATTCAGCCACCGACAAAAGCAAGGAATTCCCAATATGGGGTAATATTACAGACATTTTCACGGTCACTTACGTGGTGTCATCCGTCAATGAAACGTGGTCCCTCATGATGAGTGAGTTAAGCAGTAAAAAAAAAAAGTCCTCCTTCAGAGAAAGGAGTGTAATGCCCTATTCGGAACTTAAAACATTTATTACTGTCTGTGAAACGTGGTAAAACTGGGAAGAGGTTAAAAATATATTGCGTGGACTGTTTTCACAGAGTGGGGAAGTATTTCCAAATAAATAACGCTGATAATTATTATACAGAGCAAACATTGTAAAACCCGTTGTATAACATATTCATTACTGCTATATTTAATTCTCAGATTATTGGCAACCGTCAATAAAACGTGGTCCGCAGGAGGGGTATGTAATGAAGAAAAAAAAATCACTCTTAATGAAATATACCACTAATAATTATACAGAGGGAATAAGTGAACTTGAAAAAAATGTTTATTTTATGTTGCTAAATGGTAGGACTGTTCTCAGATTGTTGAAATAATGCTTATGATACCGACGACCCTAAGTAAATCGTGGTTCTGTGAAAATGCAGAATGATAGGGAAAACATCAGCCACCGGCAGAATATGGGCTCGATAAATGGGACTTTTTTGAAAACAGTTATTTTTTTCAAGCAATGATTACTGTGATGTCTTCCTATGAAACGTGCTTGAGAATAAAAATGTGAGAGATATAAATTTATTGCTTGGTCTGTTGATGCAGAATGGGAAAAGTATATCCATATACGCAGATAATAATTATTCAGAGTATGGAATACTCCCCCCCCCCACACACACACACTTTACAGAGGGCTATGTTAAAAACCGTTTACGATGTTTATTTTGAAATGGTTTAGTATGAAAGTTAATGATTTTTAGGAGGAAATAAAAAAAAAAACGATAGTGGCACCATTTGGTTCAAAGAATTATTTACTCAAACTCTTGCATTAAATGAAGGAAATTATTAATCAGTAGCAAATAGCGTTCATCCGAGTTCAATCTCCACACACCCTTTAGCAATGAACCGATAAGACCACTGGGACGAGCATGCAAGATTAAAATATGTAGATATTTAAAAAGTACGAATTATTATACAGAGATGTGTGATTCCTCCGTTTGGAATAATATATATTGTTACGACAGAAGGAATCTGGCAACCGAAAGCAAAAAGTTTCAGCCAACGAATTGAACTTTGGGAGAATTTGGAGAAGAAGAGTGGAGCGTTAACGGTCATTGTGTATTGTAACGGTGGGAGAGTTCGAGAAAATGGACGGTGAGCTGTTCTGAGACAGTGCGCGTTAAGTATCAAGAAGTAACTTGATGTGTTGTGTATACGCGGAAGGATAAAAGTGGGATCTTTTATCGTTAAGTATCAAGAAGTAACTTGATGTGTTGTGTATACGCGGAAGTATAAAAGTGGGAACTTTTATGGCTAACTTCGAATGTCTACACGGACTGTCTTTTTGTTCGGCTAGTGTGTGAAAAGTTATTAGCACAGGACGAGAATTGGTTTACGAGTGAAGATCTTCGGGTGACCTGGTAAATCAAGTAAAAGGTAGTATTTAGTAAAATACACAGAGCTGATGTGTGCTCATGCAGGAAGATTGATGACTTGTGCATGTTAATAGTTGATTTGTTAATAAGATACTTCATCCATATTTCCTTTGTAACAATTTACCTTGTATTGAATTTGGTTTTGAAATATAGCTTTTAATACTCACGCTCAGTGGCTATCAATTTTTGAAATCCGCAACATTTGGTGTCAGAAGTGGGATTATGATAATTTATTGAATGCCGTTAACTAGAAGTATGGATGAATTAGTAAAGTTGATAAATGACTTGAAAGCCGATATTAAAGGTGATCTGGCCGCCCAAAGCGATAAAATAGGTGACTTGAAAGCCGATATGGCTACGCAGATGACTGATATGGCTACACAGATGAATGACATTAAAAGTCAAAATAGCGAAATGGCCGCACAAAATAATGAGTTGAGAACTGAGATAGTTTCTCAAAAAGATGATTTGAAAGCCGAAATGGCCGCACAAAATAATGAGTTAAGAACTGAGATAGTTTCTCAAAAAGATGATTTGAAAGCCGAAATGGCCGCACAAAATAATGAGTTGAGAAATAAAATAGGTGACCTGGCCGCACAAAATACTGAGATGAGAGCTGAAGTGGCTTCTCAAGTTGGTAAGTTTATTGATCACTTCAAGGATCATAAAACCGAACTCAATAGACAATGCAATAGTTTAAATGTTGAATTTGTCAGTGAAAAAGATGATCTTGATAGTGTTAAGTTAGATTGTAAACATGGAAAAGAAAAAGAGAAAGGCAACGCATATAAAAATGTGGATCTGCTACTGGAAATCAAGAATCGTAGAGATAGTGCAGATAATGCCTTTGACCACGCAACTACTGGTGATGCATGGCAGAGTGTCTATGTCGCTGGTGACATGTCTAGGAACTGTGAAGAACAATCACACAGATCAGAGAGCTGCGAGACTATACAGTACGCTTTGCACTTCAAAATACCTAGGTATACAAGTCTGGCACGATCTGAAGAGAGATCCACACGAAAGGTATTCTATTCCTTGCTCTCAGCAAAATGCGTCATGGACAATTATCGCAAAGGCAGAGTAACGAGTGGTAATGAAGGGGAACGAAACAGAGTTTACGTTTCGCAGAGTGGTCCGAGTAAAGAAGAGGCGTCCATTCATCATAGATACAAAGTGCCATTCGACTTTACCGCGGAAGTCGGAGAGATTTTTCCGAAGCATATAGCCACACTCGAATCGTTTATAGAAAGTGGGGATTTAAGGAAGAGGAATTCCGAAGGATGGCTTAGAAGCATAACAGGTGATGCTAGTAAAAGAGCTTCAGGCAGAGACAGTACTTCAAAGACTAACTTTCTGGATGAAACTAAGCCTCAGAGTTACGATCAGAGAGAAGTAAAGCCCTCAGACAATCTCAACGAAACCATGCTGAATTTCTTTTCTGAACAGTCAATGTGCAGATTTGGACATTATAACCATTTAGATTATAAGGATATAGAAAAGTTTTATCACGACTACAAGAGCTCTAAAGTGGACAATATCATGTTACAGAACTCGTCGCTGATCTCCAGAATGAACAATTTGGCAATCATGACTGATATTTCCCTGGCTAATTACAATGAGAGCTCCAAGAAAGTGAATTCGGAAGAAACAGCAAATATGACCTCCTCGGGTCATGTGTTTTGCTGGAGACCCGAGTGGCGCCATCGGATGGTAGATAAAAACAGCACAGGAGGTGTCGGCAACAAAGTGAGTCTTGTCTTGGCTCCTGCACTTGCTGCTTTAGGTCTCAAGGTCCCTATGATCTCCGGTCGTGCTCTCCAATTGACGGGAGATACTCTGGACAAATTGGAATCCATCCCTAGCTTCACAGTTGACTGCACTAAAGATAAAATCGAGCAGATGATGGAAGACGTCGGATGCTGCATCGTAGGACAGACAGAGGAGCTGGTGCCAACAGATAAGGAGATTTACCGCTGCAAGGATCTGACGGCTACCGTAGATAGCGTTCCTCTAAGGAGATGCTCAATTGTGTCCAAAAAGCTGGCTGAAGGAGTGTGCGCTTTGGTTTATGATGATGAATTCGGAAAAGGAGCTATTGATCTCATCAGTACAGAAGATGTTGCTGTTGATTTAGTTAAGAAAATGGTTGCAGCATCACAAACTCGTGGAATGAAGAGTTCAGCTGTTATCAGCAACATGGATTCACCTCTTGAAAACTCTGTTGACAACTCTCTGGAAGTGATGGAAGCTGTTCAGTGTTTCCTTGGTAACGGATCCTTGGAACAGCAAGAGCTCGTCGAAGAGTTAGGAGGAGAACTTCTGCGTTTGGTGAACATTGTGGATAATAGGGTAGATGAAGCATCACGTGTCTGCAAGGTTCTGCATAACGGCAATGCTTTGAACAAGTTTCGTAACATGTTAATAGAACAAGGAGTATCTGAAGATGTTGCAAGCTGGCTATGTGAAGGAAAAACAGAAAAAATATTGCTAGCAGCCCGACACATCACTGATTTCACTTATACAGGAGAAACAGGTAAGGTTGTCGGATTAGAAGCTGCAGTTCTAACAAGATTATGGAAGGAGGAGATGGACCGAGGCGCTAAAAAGAATTATGGAGCTGATATTATATTTGTGAAGCACCTTGGGGATCAAATTGATTCAGGTGAAGTATGGCTGAAGGTTCATCACGACAGTTCTGAATTAAGTGAAAGTCAACTGACAAAAGGGTCAGACTGGAGGATGAAACTCCTCCCTAGATTTTATGTCACTAATGACTTTCATTCCTTGTTACTGTTGATAGAAGTAAAAATCCAAAGAAGAAAACTTTCGACAAAGAAGAAAACTTTTTACAGGTTTTGCACGAAAACTCTTTGTCGATTCTTCTCCCTGCGGAGACATAAGCGTGTTCACAAGGGCTATAGGCCTTACACGTATTATATTTGTGGACGAGGCTTCAGTCAGAAAAGAAATCTAAGTCATAATGAGATTCGCTTTCATTTTGACACAGACGTGGAATTTCGCATTCGTCGACGTCCAGCTACAAAGAGCAAGGTGGTTCACGTGGATCGTTTGACCCCGTTTCATCAAAGAACTGAAGAAACTTTGGAATCCAGAATTGTTCGGGACGAACAAGACCTAGGAAGGGGGCAGTGTTACGACAGAAGGAATCTGGCAACCGAAAGCAAAAAGTTTCAGCCAACGAATTGAACTTTGGGAGAATTTGGAGAAGAAGAGTGGAGCGTTAACGGTCATTGTGTATTGTAACGGTGGGAGAGTTCGAGAAAATGGACGGTGAGCTGTTCTGAGACAGTGCGCGTTAAGTATCAAGAAGTAACTTGATGTGTTGTGTATACGCGGAAGGATAAAAGTGGGATCTTTTATCGTTAAGTATCAAGAAGTAACTTGATGTGTTGTGTATACGCGGAAGTATAAAAGTGGGAACTTTTATGGCTAACTTCGAATGTCTACACGGACTGTCTTTTTGTTCGGCTAGTGTGTGAAAAGTTATTAGCACAGGACGAGAATTGGTTTACGAGTGAAGATCTTCGGGTGACCTGGTAAATCAAGTAAAAGGTAGTATTTAGTAAAATACACAGAGCTGATGTGTGCTCATGCAGGAAGATTGATGACTTGTGCATGTTAATAGTTGATTTGTTAATAAGATACTTCATCCATATTTCCTTTGTAACAATTTACCTTGTATTGAATTTGGTTTTGAAATATAGCTTTTAATACTCACGCTCAGTGGCTATCAATTTTTGAAATCCGCAACAATATATATTTTTAAATACGTAAGGCCTTTAAGTTTGTAAAACCATCCGAGAGTAAAACGTGGTCACCTGTAGGTGTGAGGTACCGAACGTTTGTTGCGAAATACACGTTGCAGGACTTAGAATTATATGAATATGGGACTTTGTAATTATTTGGAAGATTGCATCAGCCGTTCTGAGAAGGGTTGCCACCGAAAGTTTGGTCGGAGTTATATATTTTGAGGGTGGAAATTACGAGGTTAGCCGTGCGATGGGGATGGAACTTTTTATAAGTGTTTAATAAAGTGGTTGCATATTAAAAAAGGGGGTATCAGTTATGGATAAATGTTTAATTAATAAGGAATAAATACATGAAATATACAACTACCGCATTAAAGTACAGAAATATATGTGGGGTTGATTTACGAGGATAATCACGAATTAAAAAGAAATAAAAATACGCTGGTTAAAAAAATAAAAAAAAATATATATGTTAATAAAAATAAAAAAAATGTTAATAAAAATACATCAATATAAAACTCGTGAAGGAAATAGAACCAACCGAGATTGTTTAATAAAGAACGCTTATCCCCACTTCAGACACATCTAAGCAACCCGCGTAAGTAACAAGCTATATCCGGTGCGTTAGCGCGCAGATTAAGCTTCTGCCCCATAAGATAACGCGTTCAAAACCCGCCTGGGAAAGAGTTTTTTTTTTTTAAATATGGGTACGTTCGTTAAACACTAGATGGCTCCATAATTAGGATGGAGAATTCTGAGATCATGAGAGTTGTTAACTACGAGATGAGTCACACTGCCCGTGTGACGTCAGGATTCAAAATGGTGGCTCTGGACTTAAAAAAAATTCGGATGAGGGTAGAAACCAAGATAGTTTTCTCTGGAAATTATGATCGAGTTGTTATCCAATACCATCTGTTATATATTATTACCTCCAATTTAACTGAATAATATACTATCCCGCAGAAACTGATTTAAAAGATTGTCCTGCAGGAAAAGAAAAAAAAATACTATTGGGTAAAAATATTTTAAAAAGTAGAACTTAAATAGGTGTCGTCAGGAACCAAGATGGTGGAGTCTGGACTTGGAAATTTCGGATGAGGGTAGAAACCAAGATGGTGGACGACCTGCAAAATCACGGGAGTTTGTGGTGACGTCAGGTTTCTAAATGGTGGACTCGAAAAAATTTCGGGATTTGTGGAAAGCAAGATGGATGTCGGTGGAAATTACGAGTGGATTATCCGCAACTGAATAATTTCAGATTAATACATTACTGGAGAAAGGTATTTTATTCACTACTGTCTGACTTCAGTCTTAAAAACAATGAGAATTCTGACCAATGTGCTCCGCCACCAGCTTGAAACACATGGGTGGCGGATCCCATAGGATTAACATTGATCCGCCACCTTGAAACATATGGGTGGCGGATTCCATAGGATTAACATTGATCCGCCACTGAGTTAGAACCCCCACTTTCCCTCTACTGTTGTCTCAAAATGATCTTTGAAATATTCTTTACTGGAATTTTACGACTGAACTGTTGTCGGCTACCTAATACAGTCGCTCAAAAAAGTATCCGTATTTTCAAAAAAGTACCTTTACGGACCAAAAAAGTATCCGTAAAGGTACGTGGCAACCTTCGTGTCACGTGACACGAAGGTTGTTAACTTCTGAAAAAAATTAACTCATGAAAACTTAATTTCTGAAAAAAATCGTTGCTAGATTTTTTTTTCTGAATTCTCTAATCAACCATAGTGTTCGGATATTTTTTAATATATATAATGCGTATGAATATACAATGCAATTAATATGGAGCGTGTGCAGTTACCGTTCACAGCAAACTGGAGCGGTTGCGGTTAATGTTCACAGCACATTGGATCGTGTGAGCTCACAAAGACCTGGATCGTGTGGGCTCACTCACGGAAATATTGAGCGTGTGCAGTTACCGTTCACAGCAAACTGGAGCGGTTGCGGTTAATGTTCACAGCACATTGGATCGTGTGAGCTCACAAAGACCTGGATCGTATGGGCTCACTCACGGAAATATTGAGCGTGTGCAGTTACCGTTCACAGCAAACTGGAGCGGTTGCGGTTAATGTTCACAGCACATTGGATCGTGTGAGCTCACAAAGACCTGGATCGTATGGGCTCACTCACGGAAATATTGAGCGTGTGCAGTTACCGTTCACAGCAAACTGGAGCGGTTGCGGTTAATGTTCACAGCACATTGGATCGTGTGAGCTCACAAAGACCTGGATCGTGTGGGCTCACTGACGGAAAAATTGAGCGTGTGCAGTTACCGTTCACAGCAAACTGGAGCGGTTGCGGTTAATGTTCTCAGCACATTGGATCGTGTGAGCTCACAAAGACCTGGATCGTGTGGGCTCACTCACGGAAATATTGAGCGTGTGCAGTTACCGTTCACAGCAAACTGGAGCGGTTGCGGTTAATGTTCACAGCACATTGGATCGTGTGAGCTCACAGAGACCTGGATCGTGTGGGCTCACTCACGGAAATATTGAGCGTGTGCAGTTACCGTTCACAGCAAACTGGAGCGGTTGCGGTTAATGTTCACAGCACATTGGATCGTGTGAGCTCACAAAGACCTGGATCGTGTGGGCTCACTCACGGAAATATTGAGCGTGTGCAGTTATCGTTCACAGCAAACTGGAGCGGTTGCGGTTAATGTTCACAGGACATTGGATCGTGTGAGCGCAAAAAGACCTGGATCGTGTGGGCTCACTCACGGAAATATTGAGCGTGTGCAGTTATCGTTCACAGCAAACTGCAGCGGTTGCGGTTAATGTTCACAGCACATTGGATCGTGTGAGCTCACAAAGACCTGGATCGTGTGGGCTCACTCACGGAAATATTGAGCGTGTGCAGTTACCGTTCACAGCAAACTGGAGCGGTTGCGGTTAATGTTCACAGCACATTGGATCGTGTGAGCTCACAAAGACCTGGATCGTGTGGGCTCACTCACGGAAATATTGAGCGTGTGCAGTTACCGTTCACAGCAAACTGGAGCGGTTGCGGTTAATGTTCACAGGACATTGGATCGTGTGAGCTCACAAAGACCTGGATCGTGTGGGCTCACTCACGGAAATATTGAGCGTGTGCAGTTACCGTTCACAGAAAACTGGAGCGGTTGCGGTTAATGTTCACAGCACATTGGATCGTGTGAGCTCACAAAGACCTGGATCGTGTGGGCTCACTCACGGAAATATTGAGCGTGTGCAGTTACCGTTCACAGCAAACTGGAGCGGTTGCGGTTAATGTTCACAGCACATTGGATCGTGTGAGCTCACAAAGACCTGGATCGTGTGGGCTCACTGACGGAAATATTGAGCGTGTGCAGTTACCGTTCACAGCAATCTGGAGCGGTTGCGGTTAATGTTCACAGCACATTGGATCGTGTGAGCTCACAAAGACCTGGATCGTGTGGGCTCACTCACGGAAATATTGAGCGTGTGCAGTTACCGTTCACAGCAAACTGGAGCGGTTGCGGTTAATGTTCACAGCACATTGGATCGTGTGAGCTCACAAAGACCTGGATCGTGTGGGCTCACTCACGGAAATATTGAGCGTGTGCAGTTACCGTTCACAGCAATCTGGAGCGGTTGCGGTTAATGTTCACAGCACATTGGATCGTGTGAGCTCACAAAGACCTGGATCGTGTGGGCTCACTCACGGAAATATTGAGCGTGTGCAGTTACCGTTCACAGCAAACTGGAGCGGTTGCGGTTAATGTTCACAGCACATTGGATCGTGTGAGCTCACAAAGACCTGGATCGTGTGGGCTCACTCACGGAAATATTGAGCGTGTGCAGTTACCGTTCACAGCAATCTGGAGCGGTTGCGGTTAATGTTCACAGCACATTGGATCGTGTGAGCTCACAAAGACCTGGATCGTGTGGGCTCACTCACGGAAATATTGAGCGTGTGCAGTTACCGTTCACAGCAAACTGGAGCGTGTGCAGTAACTGCACACGCTCCAGTTTGCTGTGAATGGTAACTGGAGTGTGTACAGTTGCTGTAATCAACCTGTAATCAACCATAACGTTCGGATACTTTTTTTGATCGACTGTACAAATCAGGAGCCTCGATTTGCGTCTTTCTCTCATTTCCAAAAGTTGGTGTATATACAAATTGATCTGCTGCGTGTTTCTAAATGCGTCCTCCCGATTATCGAATTACAAAGGGATTTAATTGCGTTAACAGAGATTTTTTCGTCTTTTATGCTCGGTTGGTTAAATGAGACGAAAATAAAAAACATCAAGCATTTTGTTTTTTTGTATCTGTTCCCAATTCTGCCTACTTTAGTATGTTTTTTTTTAACGTAAAGATTTCTATTGAGTTATGTGATTAAGCAAAATATACAAAAGGCGAAATCACAGCTGCTTCAGTTAAATAGAGCAAAAAAAGTCCAGCTCTGGAGGACACACTTCACGACGTTTGATTGTAGCTGCGAAGTGCAATTAATGTATTGAAAGTATAATGTCGATTATTTATTCTAAACCTGATGTTGTTTAATTTCCTATATAATTGAATCAAAAGGAGACACTTCATTTCTTTGCAAGGGTTTGGGGTTGGCTCAGTCGGTAGCGCACCAGGCTCGTAATCTGCAGTTCCCAGGTTCGAGTCCCAGCTGGGACAGCGTTGAGATTTATCTCCGCAAAATTCCCCGCCCTGCCCACGGTCAGTAGGGGACACCGATGGGCTTGGAAAGGCCGCCGTCCGTCGGATGTGACGTTAAGCCGTGGACCCTTGTGCAGGAGAGCCATACTCTGTGCACATTAAAGAACACGTTGGATGGCCTTGACGGGAGGCTACCATCTGTTTCCCAACAGCTGCTCCAGTGGGTCCCCTTCCCCCAACTTTCTCTGACCCCTCGGGGTCCTTGTGACCTGGCCATTTGGCCTATTGTGTGCAAAAAAATGCCGCTCAGAGGTAAAACAACCCAACGTTAAAGAACACGCTGGATGGCCTTGACGGGAGACTACCATCTGTCTCCCAACAGCTGTTCCAGTGGGTCCCCTCCCCCAACCTTCTCTGGCCTTCGGGGTCCATGTGACCTGGCTATTTAGCCCATGGTGTGCAAAAAAGTGCCTCTCAGAGGTAAAAAAAAACCAACACAACTCACGACGTTTGATTGTAGCTGCGAAGTGCAATTAATATATTGAAAGTATAATGTCAATTATTTATTCTAAACCTTCTGTTGTTTAATTTCCCTATATAATTGAATCAAAAGGAGGCACTTCCTTTCTTTGCAAGGGTTTGAGGTTGGCTCAGTCGGTAGCGCACCAGGCTCGTAATCTGTAGTTCCCAGGTTCGAGACTCAACTGGGCCAAAGTTGAGATGTATTTCCGCAAATCTCCCTGCTTCCTTACCTCTGAGCGGCACTTTTTTTGCACACCTTGATCTAAATGGCCAGGTCACAAGGACCCCGTAAGTTAAGAGAAGGTTGGGGGAGGTACCCACTGGAACAGCTGTTGGGAGACAGATGGTAGCCTCCCGTCAAGACCATGCAGCTTGTTCTTTAACGTTGGGTTGTTTTAACTCTGAGTGGCACTTTTTTGCACACAATGGGTTAAATGGCCAGGTCACAAGGACCCCGAAGTCTCAGAGAAGGATTGGGGGAGGGGACCCACTGGAACAGCTGTCGGGAGACAGATGGTAGCTTCCCGTCAAGGCCATCGAGCGTGTTCTTAAAAGGTTGGGTTCTTTTACCTCTAAGCTGCACTTTTTTTTGCACACCATGGGCTAAATGGCCAGGTCACATGGACCCCGAAGGCTCAAAGAAGATCGGATGGAGGGGACCCACTGGAGCAGCTGTTGGGAGCAAGATGGTAGCCTCCCGTCAAGGCTATCCAGCGTGTTCTTTAACGTTGGGTTCTTTTACCTCTGAGCGGCACTTTTTTGCACACCATGGGCTAAGTGGCTAGGTCTCATGGACTCCAAAGGCTCAGAGAATATTAGAGGAGTGGACCCACTGGAACAGCTGTTGGGAGGCGGATGGTAGCAAATGGTGCCGCTCAGATGTAAAACAACCCAACGTTAAAGAACACGCTGGATGGCCTTGACGGGAGGCTACCATCTGTCTCCCAACAGCTGTTCCAGTGGGTCCCCTCCCCCAACCTTCTCTGAGCCTTCTGGTCCATGTGACCTGGACATTTAGCCCATGGTGTGCAAAAAAGTGCCGCTCAGAGGTAAAACAACCCAACGTTAAAGAACACGCTGGATGGCCTTGACGGGAGTCTACCATCTGTCTCCCAACAGCTGCTCCAGTGGGTCCCCTCCCCCAACCTTCTCTGAGCCTTCGGGGTCCATGTGACCTGGACATTTAGCCCATGGTGTGCAAAAAAGTGCCGCTCAGAGGTAAAACATCCCAACCCTCATATGGCGTCCATTGTTGATTTGTTGTTTGCTTCCTGTCTTGATATCTTGTGCTTGTTTCTTCGATTGGCATCCAATGTGGATTTCAAGTTTCTTGTAGAAATATGATCTATATAACAGATTACTATCATGTTAAATATTACTGATTAGAAACGCTATCGTGCATTTCACTCGCCACATCCTTCTCCAAGGGTATACACGTCACATTTCATAAACAATGATATAATGATATAAATCAGCCATCATCAATCAATACCGAATGGTACCGAATAAGGGAATATCACTGCATTACTACAAATAATAAATCACTAAAAAATAATCAACTGTGACTAAAGGCAGCGCTTCATACATTTATTAGCATCGCATAAGAAAAAACATGCTTCTGTGATGTTTTTTCTTAAGTTGGTTAAGTTTCTTAAGTTTTTTCTTAGGTAAAACAACCCAACCTCTGAGCGGCACTTTTTTGCACACCACGGGCTAAATGGCCAGGTCACATGGACCCCGAAGGCTCAGAGAAGGTTGGGGGAGGGGACCCACTGTAACAGCTGTTGGGAGACAGATGGTAGTCTCCCGTCAAGGTCATCCAGCGTGTTCTTTAACGTGCACAGGGTATGGCTCTCCCACACATGGGACCACGGCTTAACGTCCCATCCGACGAACAGCGGCCTTTCGAAGCCCATCGGTGTCCCCTACTGACCGTGGGCAGGGCGGGGAATTTTGCGGAGATAAATCTCAACGCTGACCCAGCTGGGACTCGAACCTGGGAACTACAGATTACGAGCCTGGCGCGCTACCGACTGATCCACCCCCGCCCCTTTTTTCTTAAGATAATGCAGATAAAAACAAGACAATGTAAAACGAAATTCAATGTTTTTCTTCTCCAATCGGATCCAACGTAGCTCTTAACGAGTAAAGGGAACAAGTTGCTTTAAACACTGTTCCCTTATTTGAATGGTAGTTAATGCAAACTTCATTCAAACTAAAAAAACGCAGAATTCCTTCACCAGTCGTGTCTACATCCAATAAAGAAAACCCAAACCAACGCGAGTCGTAAAATAACGATTCTTAATTTCAGAAAATTTCTTTCGGCACTTTCGCCAAGACTTGAAATGGCAACTCTTTGAAATCTGCGCACATTACTGTCGATATCAGTGGGGATTAGGATCTCCAAGTAAACATAGAAATATCGTTTTTTGATGTCTCTTTTTCCATTAAGGGATTAAATGCTTTAATATTCTAAAGCTTGGGATGTTTTTTCTCTTCTGTTTCGGGTGTTTCGCTGTTAGACTGCGAATCCCAGTTGCGAATAACTGATTCATTAATTTGCATAATATCGATCTTTTTCTTTTTTTAAGCTTTATCGTTGAGCGATGTTTTTTGAACTGAAATCTGCTTAAAGAATCTAATGATGTTTAGAACATTGTTTATGAAATGTGACGTGTATACCCTTGGAGAAAGATGTTGCGAGTGAAATGCACGATGGCGTTTCTAATCAGTAATATTTAACATGATAGTATTCTGTTATATATATCATTTTTCTTATTTTCTTTACTTTTTTGGAGTCGTTGTTATTTATCTGTCAAAAAATAGTTGTAGGTAATTAAGTTTAATTTCTTCTCAAACGAGTTGTAACTCTAATGGAGATTTAGAAATGTTTTAAACATAATTTCTTTCATTCTTTTCCTGTTTTCAAGTATTTTTAATGGTATATATATATAATGATTTCTAGATGTTATATTCTGATGCGATTTTTTAATATATTCGTTTCTTGATTTAAGTGGATTAATAAGTTTTTGGAATGACGTGGTTATCTTATTTACATCTTTGTTTGAACTAAGTAAATTTTTTTCGCAAAAATGCGGTTTGAACTCAAAAATTTTACAAAAAATTGAAAACTTCTTGAAAAACATTATGAACCATAATAAAACTAAATAAAAACACTTATTATTAAAAAAACATATCATTTTTTGTACATTATTAAATAAAATAAAAATAAATGACATCCTTCCGAAAGCAAAATGAAAATAAAAATTAAAATCGATGTTACATTTTGTTAAAAAAAATCATTAATTTTTCTCTATACCTGATATCGTTTGCAGCACGGTTCGAGAGGTTCGGGGAGGGAGCTCAGTCGGTAGCGTGCCAGACTTTTAATCTGCAGTTCTAGGTTCGAGTCCCTGCTGGGCCAACGTTGAGATTTATCTCCGCAAAATTCCCCGCCCTGCCCACGGTCAGTAGGGAACACCGATGGACTTGGAAAGACCGCCGTCCGTCGGATGGGACATTAAGCCGTTGCCCCGTGTGCGGGAGAGACATACCCTGTGCAGGTTAAAGAACACGCTGGATGGCCTTGACGGGAGGCTACCATCCGTCTCCCAACAGCTGTTCCAGTGGGTCCCCTCCCCCAACCTTCTCTGAGTCTTCGGGGTCCTTGTGACCTGGCCATTTGGCCCATGGTGTGCAAAAAAGTGCCGCTCAGAGGTGAAACAACCCAACGTTAAAGAACACCATGGATGGCCTTGATGGAAGGCTACAATCCGTCTCCCAACAGCTGTTCCAGTGGGTCCCCTCCCTCAACCATCTCTGAGCCTTCGGTGTCCTTGCGACCTGGTCATTTAGCCCATGGTGTGCAAAAAAAGTGCCGCTCAGAGGTAAAACAACCCAACGTTAAAGAACACGCTGGATGGCCTTGATGGGAGGCTACCATCCGTCTCCTAACAGCTGTTCCAGTGGGTCCCCTCCCTCAACCATCTCTGAGCCTTCGGTGTCCTTGCGACCTGGTCATTTAGACCATGGTGTGCAAAAAAAGTGCCGCTCAGAGGTAAAAACAACCCAACGTTAAAGAACACGCTGGATGGCCTTGATGGGAGGCTACCATCCGTCTCCCAACAGCTGTTCCAGTGGGTCCCCTCCCCCAACCTTCTCTGAGTCTTCGGGGTCCTTGTGACCTGGCCATATAGCCCATGGTGTGCAAAAAAGTGCCGCTCAGAGGTAAAACAACCCAACGTTAAAGAACACGCTGGATGGCCTTGATGGGAGGCTACCATCCGTCTCCCAACAGCTGTTCCAGTGGGTCCCCTCCCCCAACCTTCTCTGAGTCTTCGGGGTCCTTCTGACCTGGCCATTTAGCCCATGGTGTGCAAAAAAGTGCCGCTCAGAGGTAAAACAACCCAACGTTAAAAAATACGCTGGATGGCCTTGACGGGAGGCTACCATCTGTTTCCCAACACCTGTTCCAGTGGGTCCCCTCCCCCAATCTTCTCTGAGCCTTCGGGGTCCATGTAACCTGGCCATTTAGCCCATGGTGTGCAAAAAAGTTCCGCTCAGAGGTAAAACAACCCAACTCAAACCTTCTAAAGTGTTGCTGCAGTGTAAGAAGAGTGCTTTCCACTCGAGAGATAGTCAATTAAGCTCGAGCGCATTGGCCAGCTGACAGTGGCAAAAGAGAACTATTTTACTGTCTCAGGCATAAGACAAAGACTCCTTCCTAATCCTCCTTTTTCCCTCAGGGCTTACCTCCTATCAACAAAACACTTCAAGCTTCAGGATCTCACAAGTCTCACAATCTAATGCCTTTCCCATTCTTTAGGTTACCTCTGAGAAATCCCTATCAATGGGTAAATATAACGTTCACTATAAAATCACCACGTAAGTCTTGGCCATCCAGCGTGTTCTTTAACGTTGGGTTGTTTTACCTCTGAGCGGCACTTTTTTGCACACCATGGGCTAAATGGTCAGGTCACAAGGACCCCGAAGGCTCAGAGAATGTTGGGGGAGGGGACCCACTGGAACATCTGTTGGGAGACAGATGGTAGCCTCCCGCCAAGGCCATCCAGTGTGTTCTTTAACGTTGGGTTGTTTTAACTCTGAGCAGCACTTTTTGCACACCATGGGCTAAATGGCCAGGACACAAGGACCCCGAAGGTTCAGAGAATGTTTGGGGAGGAGACCTACTGGAACAGCTGTTGGGAAACAGATGGTAGCCTCCCGTCAAAGCCATCCAGCGTGTTCTTTAACGTTGGGTTGTTTTACCTCTGAGCGGCACTTTTTTGCTCACAATGGGCTAAATGGCCAGGTCACATGGACCCCGAAGGCTCAGAGGAGGTTGGGGGAGGGGACCCACTGGAACAGCTGTTGGGGGACAGATGGTAGCCTCCCGTCAAGGCCATCCAGCGTGTTCTTTAAAGTTGGGTTTGTTTTACCTCTGAGCGGCACATTTTTGCACACCATGGGCTAAATGGCCAGGTCGCAAGGACCCCGAAGGCTCAGAGAAGGTTGGGGGAGGGGACCCACTAGAACAGCTGTTGGGAGACAGATGGTAGCCTCCCGTCAAGGCCGTCCAGCGTGTTCTTTAACGTTGGGTTGTTTTACCTCTGAGCGGCACTTTTTTGCACACCATGGGCTAAATGGCCAGGTCACAAGGACCCCGAAGGCTCAGAGAAGGTTGGGGGAGGGGACCCACTGGAACAGCTGTTGGGAGACAGATGGTAGCCTCCCGTCAAGGCCATCCAGCGTGTTCTTTAACGTTGGGTTGTTTTACCTCTGAGCGGCACTTTTTTGCACACCATGGGCTAAATGGCCAGGTCACAAGGACCCCGAAGGCTCAGAGAAGGTTGGGGGAGGGGACCCACTGTAACAGCTGTTGGGAGACAGATGATAGCCTCCCGTCAAGGACATCCAGCGTGTTCTTTAACGTTGGTTGTTTTACCTATGAGAGGCACTTTTTTGCACACCATGGACTAAATGGCCAGGTCACATGGACCCCGAAGGTTCAGAGAATGTTTGGGGAGGAGACCTGCTGGAACAGCTGTTGGGAGACAGATGGTAGCCTCTCGTCAAGGCCATCCAGCGTGTTCTTTAACGTTGGGTTGTTTTACCTCTGAGTGGCACTTTTTGCACACCATGGGCTAAATGGCCAGGTCGCAAGGTCCCCGAAGGCTCAGAGAAGTTTGGGGGAGAGTACCCACTGGAACAGCTGTTGTAAGACAGATGGTAGTCTCCCGTCAAGGCCATCCAGCGTGTTCTTTAACGTGTACAGGGTATGGCTCTGTTCCGCATACGGCACCACCGCTTAACGTCCCATCCAACGGACGACGTTCTTAACAAGCCCACTGACAGTGGGCAGGGCTGGAAAGTTTGCGGAGATAAGTCTCAACGCTGACCCAGCTGGGACTCGAACCTGAGAACTACAGATTACGAGTCTGACGCGCTACCAACTGAACCACCCCCACCCCCAAAATCGAAGGGGATATGCAATTCATGATTTTGGTTCCTTATCATGATTATCTGCAGTTAATGATTCTGGTTCCTTATTTTAGAATAGCAGAGCTCATGCTAAGTGCGTTGTAAAGTTAGGAATTCTGAAGAGTAGAGACGCTTTGAATTCGATTAAGTGAAATGCCTAGCTATTCTGGGAGTCACATTATGAATAATTCAAATGCCCTGGCAAAATTAAAGACTGGAGTGTTAGGTGCAAGTTTATTTGCTGACAAGCGACTAGATTGCAATTGTTCGAGAAAGGTTAGTTGGTGACTACATAATGAGACAGTCCATTACATCTTCTTGACTGAGGCGTTTGAACAGCAGAAAATTGATCGTCTTCGGGTTAACTTCGATTTCAATTCAGATGGGATCAGCGTTGAGACTTATTTCCGCAAAACTCCCCGCCGTGCCCACGGTCAGTAGGGGACACCGATGGGCTTGGAAAGGCCGCCGTCCGTTGGATGGGACGTTAAGCCGTGGTCCCGTGTGTGGGAGAGACATACCCTGTGCACGTTAAAGAACACGCTTGATGGGAGGCTACCATCTGTCTCCCAACAGCTGTTCCAGTGGGTCTCCTCCTCCAACCTTCTCTGAGCCTTCGGAGTCCTTGCGACCTGGCCATTTAGCCCATGGTGTGCAAAAAAGTGCCGCTCACAGGTAAAACAATCCAACGTTAAAGAACACGCTGGATGGCCTTGATGGGAGGCTACCATCTGTCTCCCAACAGCCGTTCTAGTGGGTCTCCTCCCCCAACCTTCTCTGAGCCTTCGGGGTCCTTGTGTCCTGGCCATTTAGCCCATTGTGTGCAAAAAAAGTGCCGCTCAGAGGTAAAACAACCCAACGTTAAAGAACACGCTGGATGGCCTTGACGGAAGGCTACCATCTGGATCCCAACAGCTGTTCCAGTGGGTCCTTCTGGATTCCAACAGCTGTCCCCCAACCTTCTCTGAGCCTTTGGAGTCCATGTGACCTGGCCATTTAGCCCATTGTGTGCAAAAAAGTGCCGCTCAGAGGTAAAACAACCCCACCCACTTCAGACCTGATTTTTCAGTACATCATCGCAGGAAAGAAAGTGTTTCTTAGTAGATTTTTCCAAAATAAGGGATTGGATTGTTGATGTCAAATAATTTATTCGATAGAATCAATCTTAGCTGGCCAAATAATTGGCATGCTTGATTAGTGCGAAACGGATATGCATCTTAGTCCGGATAAGTATTATACTGTTACTAGTCAGTCCTACATTCCAAACGAATGGATATTTGTTTTTCTGATGTACAGTCACTCAAAAAAATATCCGAACATTATGGTTGATTACAGAATTCAGAAAAAATATCTGGCACCGATTTGTTTTAGAATTAGTGATCTGATTAGAATTTTAGAATTTTAGAATTAGCTGGTCTGTAAATGGTAGCTAGGTAGTCACTGGAAGGAGAGCTATGCACCAATCCCCTGTGATGATGCATAGAACCTGCCAGGCCTAGCACCTAATGTCCGACCCCGCCTTCTCGTGGTGCGGACCGTTAGTAACTTTCGAAAGAGATACTCTCTTGTGGAAGTGAACGGAAGGGGAGGGCTGCCAGATTAGTGTGGCCTACTGATCTGGACAACTATGGCTAGTTTTCTTTTTTTTCTACCCTGCTGAGGAGTGGTCAACCACACAGGGTCCTGGTGCTGACCATATAAACCTACTGGACTGGACAGATATATGGCTCTGAGCTTGATTATGGATCCTGATTTTGCTGCACTGGTGGGCTTCTGTGGAGGGAAAATCTTCCGCTGTGTTTTCTGTTTGTTTGTGGGTTGACAGCCCCAAGTGAATAGATTCACAGGATATGTTTCTCAGCTGGTGGATAATCCTGAGCAGAAGTCATCGCAGGCACCTGAACTCTTTGCTTCTATTGGCATCGTCAAATTCTACATTGGAGGAAGTCTTCCAGTGTAGATGGCTTCAGCCTTTAGTGGTGGGGGAACGGGCTTTGCCCCATGTCTGCGATTAGGGGGCTGTTTGATATTGTCGGCATTCCCTCTCTCAATAAACATAGTTTCTTTAAACATCCCATTAACCATTTTCTCTCCATAGGTAGTTGGAAGGTGAGGACTCTGCACAGAGCTTTTTCTCTTGATGTCCTCACACAAGAATTCCACCGTTATAATTTAGATATTCTCGGCTTGCAAGAGACCAGATGGACAGATAAAGGTCAGATTCTTAAAAATAATCTTAAATTTCTCTTTTCAGGGAGAGACAATAATAAACATCACCAAGGCGTGGGTCTGCTTCTCAGCAGACACGCTAGCGATGCTCTTCTAGGATATGAGTGTATTAATGAAAGGTTTCTTACAGCAAAATTTCAGACAAGCGTTAAAGACTTGAATGTTATCTGCTGTTATGCCCCCACTGAGGATGCCGATGAGGATGAGAAGGATAGTTTTTATGAACAACTTCAGGATATTTTGAATTCTGTCAAGAAAGGAGATATTACCCTTGTTCTTGGTGACTTCAATGCCAAGGTTGGTACTGACTCTGACCTTTGGGGAGGAGTAATAGGCCCTTTTGGTATTGGTAGTTGCAATGGCAATGGGCAACGTCTCCTACAGGTAAGTAAACTCAATGGATTCAGAATAACTAACACTTATTACAAACACCGCGACATACATAAGTACACATGGGTTTCACCTGATGGGCTGCATAAGAATATGATTGATTACATATTAATTAACAGCAAATGGGCTAGTTCTGTTAGGAATACCAGGGCATATAGGGGAGCTGAAATTGGATCTGACCATTACCTTGTTAAAAGTGTGTTGCAACTTAAACTTAAAAAGTGTTGTGCTAGGGTTAAAAAATTTACTTTTAATACTGAAGCTCTGAAAGATCCAGTTATAGCCAAAGCTTACCATGATAGGTTACTTAGTCATTATGACAGTCATGGTTTGCTTACTACTGAAGATGAGGAAGAATGGGATCATTTTAAACAGGCTTTTTTGGACACTAATAGTACTCTTTTAGGAAAAAAGGAGCAGAAGAGGCAAAGTTATCTGAGTGATAAGGCACTTGAGCCTATTTCGGAAAGAAAGAACTGCAGGAATGCCCTTAATCAATATCCTACTAGTCCTAATAGAAAGCATTACAGAGACCTTAATAAACTTGTAAAGGATCAGTTAGCTGCTGATAAGAATCTTTGGCTTGATGGTTTGGCTGACAAAGCCGAGGAAGCAGTTAGACAGCACAACAGCAGAGAGCTGTACCAGATAGTTAATGTTTTGTGTGGTAGAAAACGGACAGGCATACAAGGATTGAAGGATAAACAAGGTAAGGTTATAGAAGGGGAGGATTCTGTCATGGCTAGGTGGGCTGAGCATTTCAGTGATGTTCTAAACAATGTAGTTAGTTCTTCTCCCATTGTTTGCAATGACGATAGATGCATTGATGGCTTTAATGTTGGCCCTGTAACACAATCTGAAGTTATTTTGGCTGTTTCTAAACTTAAACTTCATAAATCCCCAGGGGTAGATGAAATTACTACGGAAATGTTTAGAGCTGGGAATGTTTCGGTTACCACTTGGATGACTGAAATTCTGAATATCTTTTATGATAAAGGCATGGTTCCTAAGGATTTTACCAGAGCTATTGTTATCCCTATTTTCAAAAAAGGTGATCGCAGTTCTTGTGATAACTATAGGGGTATCAGCCTACTCTCTGTTCCAGGTAAAGTTCTTTCCATGATTGTGCTTAATAGAATTAAGAATCTGGTTGACAGTCAATTGCGTGATGAGCAATGTGGATTCAGAAGTGGTAGGGGATGTGTGGATCAGATATTTTCAGTTAGGCAGATTCTTGAGAAATGTTTAGAGTTTCAGAAACCTTTGGTTGCTAGCTTTGTTGATTTCAAAAAAGCTTTCGACTCTGTTGATCGTCATAATTTGTGGTTGATTGTGAGATCATATGGTATACCAGACAAGTTAGTTAACATTATGAAAGCTCTCTATAATAACACTGAGTCGTGTGTGAGAGTTGGTAAGGTTGTAGCAATTGGTTTAGCATTACTTCTGGTGTTCGACAAGGGTGCATTTTGTCTCCTTTTCTCTTTAGCTTGGTTATTGATTATGTTATGCGAAATTCACTTCAAGGGAAAGATTTTGGCCTTAAATGGGCTGGAGATACGAAAATTTCTGATTTAGATTATGCTGATGATTTAGCCCTTTTGGCAAATGATGTTGATGAGATGAACTCTTTCATTCGAGCTGTCGATGAGACTGGTAGTAGAGTAGGTTTGGTTATAAACAGAGAAAAAACTAAAGTGATGAAAATTGGTCAGGCAGGCTGTGATTCAGTTAATCTGAATGGTTGCAGTCTTGAGCAGGTGTCACAGTTTAATTATCTTGGGAGCTATGCAACAGATAATGGTGATGTGCGGCATGAGATTAACAGACGAATAGGGATTGCTGCCGGGACTTTTAAGAATCTATGAAGAGTGTGGAGAAATAGGCGTATACACCTAAAGACTAAAATTAGACTGTATAATAGTTTGGTTCTTTCTAGGGTTAGTTATGGTAGTGAAACTTGGACACTTTGTAAACAAGATAACAGGAAACTAGATGCTTTTGATTCCAGATGCTTACGCAGTATCTTGGGCATTAGGTGGTTCAACTTTGTAACTAATGATGAGATTCTCCGTTGGTTTGACCATGTTGCCCGTATGAATAATTATAGATTGGTGAATAGGGTTATGAACAGTGTGCCTAAAGGCCTCAGAAAGAAGGGGAGACCTAGGATGCGGTGGGCAGACAATGTCAAACAGGACCTTGTTAGAATTGGTGTGTAGTGGCCAGATGCAGTAGATGCAGCTCAGGATAGACTTGCTTGGAGAACTAAATTGCACGGTCTGGTTGGACCTCCGTAGCCCATGGCTGCTTGAGGATGATGATGATGATGATCTGACAACCTTCGTGCCACGTGACACGAAGGTTGTCAGATCACTAACTAACATATAAGAGAAATTAATCTAAGGATCGCTGCTATAGATAAGAGAAATTAATCTAACAACCACTGCTATAGATAAGTGAAATTAATCTAAGGACCACTGCTATAGATAAGTGAAATTAATCTAACGACCACTGCTATAGATAAGAGAAATTAATCTAACAACCACTGCTATAGATAAGTGAAATTAATCTAAGGACCACTGCTATAGATAAGTGAAATTAATCTAACGACCACTGCTATAGATAAGAGAAATTAATCTAACAACCACTGCTATAGATAAGTGAAATTAATCTAAGGACCACTGCTATAGATAAGTGAAATTAATCTAACGACCACTGCTATAGATAAGAGAAATTAATCTAACAACCACTGCTATAGATAAGTGAAATTAATCTAAGGACCACTGCTATAGATAAGTGAAATTAATCTAACGACCACTGCTATAGATAAGAGAAATTAATCTAACAACCACTGCTATAGATAAGTGAAATTAATCTAAGGACCACTGCTATAGATAAGTGAAATTAATCTAACGACCACTGCTATAGATAAGAGAAATTAATCTAACAACCACTGCTATAGATAAGTGAAATTAATCTAAGGACCACTGCTATAGATAAGTGAAATTAATCTAACGACCACTGCTATAGATAAGAGAAATTAATCTAACAACCACTGCTATAGATAAGTGAAATTAATCTAAGGACCACTGCTATAGATAAGTGAAATTAATCTAACGACCACTGCTATAGATAAGAGAAATTAATCTAACAACCACTGCTATAGATAAGAGAAATTAATCTAAGGACCACTGCTATAGATAAGCGAAATTAATCTAACGACCACTGCTACAGATAAGTGAAATTAATCTAAGGACCACTGCTATAGATAAAGAGAAATTAATCTAAGGACCACTGCTATAGATAAGCGAAATTAATCTAACGACCACTGCTATAGATAAGTGAAATTAATCTAAGGACCACTGCTATAGATAAGCGAAATTAATCTAACGACCACTGCTATAGATAAGTGAAATTAATCTAAGGACCACTGCTATAGATAAGTGAAATTAATCTAAGGACCACTGGTATAGATAAGCGAAATTAATATAACGACCACTGCTATAGGTAAGTGAAATTAATCTAACGACCACTGCTATTGATAAGAGAAATTAATCTAAGGACCACTGCTATAGGTAAGTGAAATTAATCTAACGACCACTGCTATAGATAAGCGAAATTAACCTAACGACCACTGCTATAGATAAGAGAAATTAATCTAACAACCACTGCTATAGATAAGTGAAATTAATCTAAGGACCACTGCTATAGATAAGTGAAATTAATCTAACGACCACTGCTATAGATAAGAGAAATTAATCTAACAACCACTTCTATAGATAAGTGAAATTAATCTAAGGACCACTGCTATAGATAAGTGAAATTAATCTAACGACCACTGCTATAGATAAGAGAAATTAATCTAACAACCACTGCTATAGATAAGTGAAATTAATCTAAGGACCACTGCTATAGATAAGTGAAATTAATCTAAGGACCACTGCTATAGATAAGTGAAATTAATCTAACGACCACTGCTATAGATAAGAGAAATTAATCTAACAACCACTGCTATAGATAAGTGAAATTAATCTAAGGACCACTGCTATAGATAAGTGAAATTAATCTAACGACCACTGCTATAGATAAGAGAAATTAATCTAACAACCACTGCTATAGATAAGTGAAATTAATCTAAGGACCACTGCTATAGATAAGTGAAATTAATCTATCGACCACTGCTATAGATAAGTGAAATTAATCTAACGACCACTGCTATAGATAAGAGAAATTAATCTAACAACCACTGCTATAGATAAGTGAAATTAATCTAAGGACCACTGCTATAGATAAGTGAAATTAATCTAACGACCACTGCTATAGATAAGAGAAATTAATCTAACAACCATTGCTATAGATAAGTGAAATTAATCTAACGACCACTGCTATAGATAAGAGAAATTAATCTAAGGACCACTGCTATAGATAAAGAGAAATTAATCTAAGGACCACTGCTATAGATAAGAGAAATTAATCTAAGGACCACTGCTATAGATAAGCGAAATTAATCTAACGACCACTGCTACAGATAAGTGAAATTAATCTAAGGCCCACTGCTACAGATAAAGAGAAATTAATCTAAGGACCACTGCTATAGATAAGAGAAATTAATCTAAGGACCACTGCTATAGATAAGTGAAATTAATCTAACAACCACTGCTATAGATAAGTGAAATTAATCTAAGGACCACTGCTATAGATAAGTGAAATTAATCTAACGACCACTGCTATAGATAAGAGAAATTAATCTAACAACCACTGCTATAGATAAGTGAAATTAATCTAAGGACCACTGCTATAGATAAGTGAAATTAATCTAACGACCACTGCTATAGATAAGTGAAATTAATCTAACGACCACTGCTATAGATAAGAGAAATTAATCTAACAACCACTGCTATAGATAAGTGAAATTAATCTAACGACCACTGCTATAGATAAGTGAAATTAATCTAACGACCACTGCTATAGATAAGAGAAATTAATCTAACAACCACTGCTATAGATAAGTGAAATTAATCTAAGGACCACTGCTATAGATAAGTGAAATTAATCTAACGACCACTGCTATAGATAAGAGAAATTAATCTAACAACCACTGCTATAGATAAGTGAAATTAATCTAAGGACCACTGCTATAGATAAGTGAAATTAATCTAACGACCACTGCTATAGATAAGAGAAATTAATCTAACAACCACTGCTATAGATAAGTGAAATTAATCTAAGGACCACTGCTATAGATGAGTGAAATTAATCTAACGACCACTGCTATAGATAAGAGAAATTAATCTAACAACCACTGCTATAGATAAGTGAAATTAATCTAACGACCACTGCTATAGATAAGTGAAATTAATCTAACGACCACTGCTATAGATAAGAGAAATTAATCTAACAACCACTGCTATAGATAAGTGAAATTAATCTAACGACCACTGCTATAGATAAGTGAAATTAATCTAACGACCACTGCTATAGATAAGAGAAATTAATCTAACAACCACTGCTATAGATAAGTGAAATTAATCTAACGACCACTGCTATAGCTAAGAGAAATTAATCTAACAACCACTGCTATAGATAAGTGAAATTAATCTAAGGACCACTGCTATAGATAAGTGAAATTAATCTAACGACCACTGCTATAGATAAGTGAAATTAATCTAACGACCACACCTATAGATAAGTGAAATTAATCTAAGGACCACTGCTATAGATAGGTGAAATTAATCTAACGACCACTGCTATAGACAAGAGAAATTAATCTAACAACCACTGCTATAGATAAGTGAAATTAATCTAAGGACCACTGCTATAGATAAGTGAAATTAATCTAAGGACCACTGCTATAGATAAGTGAAATTAATCTAACGACCACTGCTATAGATAAGCGAAATTAATCTAAGGACCACTGCTATAGATAAGTGAAATTAATCTAACGACCACTGCTATAGATAAGCGAAATTAATCTAACGACCACTGCTACAGATAAGTAAAATTAATCTAAGGACCACTGCTATAGATAAAGAGAAATTAATCTAAGGACCACTGCTATAGATAAGAGAAATTAATCTAACTACCACTGCTATAGATAAGTGAAATTAATCTAAGGACCACTGCTATAGATAAAGAGAAATTAATCTAAGGACCACTGCTATAGATAAGAGAAATTAATCTAAGGACCACTGCTATAGATAAGCGAAATTAATCTAACGACCACTGCTACAGATAAGTGAAATTAATCTAAGGACCACTGCTATAGATAAAGAGAAATTAATCTAAGGACCACTGCTAAAGATAAGAGAAATTAATCTAAGGACCACTGCTATAGATAAACGAAATTAATCTAACGACCACTACTACAGATAAGTGAAATTAATCTAAGGACCACTGCTATAGATAAAGAGAAATTAATCTAAGGACCACTGCTATAGATAAGAGAAATTAATCTAAGGACCACTGCTATAGATAAGCGAAATTAATCTAACGACCACTGCTACAGATAAGTGAAATTAATCTAAGGACCACTGCTATAGATAAAGAGAAATTAATCTAAGGACCACTGCTATAGATAAGAGAAATTAATCTAAGGACCACTGCTATAGATAAGTGAAATTAATCTAACGACCACTGCTATAGATAAGCGAAATTAATCTAACGACCACTGCTACAGATAAGTGAAATTAATCTAAGGACCACTGCTATAGATAAGCGAAATTAATCTAACGACCACTGCTACAGATAAGTGAAATTAATCTAAGGACCACTGCCATAGATAAAGAGAAATTAATCTAAGGACCACTGCTATAGATAAGAGAAATTAATCTAAGGACCACTGCTATAGATAAGAGAAATTAATCTAAGGACCACTGCTATAGATAAGAAATTAATCTAAGGACCACTGCTATAGATAAGCGAAATTAATCTAACGACCACTGCTACAGATAAGTGAAATTATTCTAAGGACCACTGCTATAGATAAAGAGAAATTAATCTAAGGACCACTGCTATAGATAAGAGAAATTAATCTAAGGACCACTGCTATAGATAAGCGAAATTAATCTAACGACCACTACTACAGATAAGTGAAATTAATCTAAGGACCACTGCTATAGATAAAGAGAAATTAATCTAAGGACCACTGCTATAGATAAGAGAAATTAATCTAAGGACCACTGCTATAGATAAGCGAAATTAATCTAACGACCACTGCTACAGATAAGTGAAATTAATCTAAGGACCACTGCTATAGATAAAGAGAAATTAATCTAAGGACCACTGCTATAGATAAGCGAAATTAATCTAACGACCACTGCTATAGATAAGTGAAATTAATCTAAGGACCACTGCTATAGATAAGCGAAATTAATCTAACGACCACTGCTATAGATAAGTGAAATTAATCTAAGGACCACTGCTATAGATAAGTGAAATTAATCTAAGGACCACTGGTATAGATAAGCGAAATTAATATAACGACCACTGCTATAGGTAAGTGAAATTAATCTAACGACCACTGCTATTGATAAGAGAAATTAATCTAAGGACCACTGCTATAGGTAAGTGAAATTAATCTAACGACCACTGCTATAGATAAGCGAAATTAACCTAACGACCACTGCTATAGATAAGCGAAATTAATCTAACGACCACTGCTATAGATAAGTGAAATTAATTTAAGGACCACTGCTATAGATAAAGAGAAATTAATCTAAGGACCACTGCTATAGATAATCGAAATTGATCTAACGACCACTGCTATAGGTAAGTGAAATTAATCTAACGACCACTGCTATAGATAAGTGAAATTAATCTAAGGACCACTGCTATAGATAAGTGAAATTAATCTAACGACCACTGCTATAGGTAAGTGAAATTAATCTAAGGACCACTGCTATAGATAAGTGAAATTAATCTAACGACCACTGCTATAGATAAGTGAAATTAATCTAAGGACCACTGCTATAGATAAGTGAAATTAATCTAAGAACCACTGCTATAGATAAGTGAAATTAATCTAAGGACCACTGCTATAGATAAGTGAAATTAATCTAACGACCACTGCTATAGATAAGTGAAATTAATCTAACGACCACTGCTATAGATAAGTGAAATTAATCTAACAACCACTGCTATAGCTAAGTGAAATTAATCTAAGGACCACTGCTATAGATAAGTGAAATTAATCTAACGACCACTGCTATAGATAAGTGAAATTAATCTAACGACCACTGCTATAGATAAGTGAAATTAATCTAACGACCACTGCTACAGATAAGTGAAATTAATCTAAAGACCACTGCTCTAGATAAAGAGAAATTAATTAAGGACTACTGCTATATATAAAGGGAAACTAAATTGAACTAGTTGTGAAATTTATTCGGAAACACAAAATTTTTTTTTATTTTGCGACATATAGGACAGAGAATAATCCTAGAAGCTACTCCAAGCATAATACAGGCCTTCTCATACAAGGACATGCCCTACTAAGACCGAAGTCACTGCTGACAACTGCCTTAGTTAGAGCTAACACAACACACAAAGTTTGCCTTGTTGGACCAGTCGCTAGCTGCCTAACCACTATGCCAGTTAAGGCTGTTGTAATTAGTTTCGCACAATATTTGCAAACAAAACCTTCTTCATCCGTGCGTTTTAAATTAACAGAAACTCTCAATTCTTTTCTAACAGTGTTTACAATTTCTCTGTACTCAAATTCTTTTGTGTCTTTCAGTCGATTTTTAAACTAAAAGTGAGCTCCACAAGTGATGAACGTGATCCTTCTTTTAACATCACGTGCTAGATATGGCAAAATAACCGATAGAGTTTTAACTCCTGTTGCGTTAGCATCTGTTATTTGTTTGCTGTAGATTCTTAAAGGAAATCTATAATCTGTTATCCTAGTTTTCAGATAGAAGAAAAACACCCAAGTGTAAATAAATCCCAAGATTTTTTTTGGGCTTTTACTAGAACAGGCTCTGAGAAGAGTCGTCATGGATTTGCGAACAACTCTGTTCGTGTGATTAATATTATATACAAAATAACGAAGTGCTTAGAATCCTGTGCAGCTTTCGAATTTGAAAGAAATGAAAAAAAAAAAAAAAACTACAGACTAGAATGATGTTTGTTACAGTTTCTTATCCTGTATAAAGGAAATTCGGCATGCTCTCGTCTTAAATGGCAAAATATTACTCCAGAGTTTGGCGAACTATGAAACCTTCTGACTTTTTTCTAACTGTAGCATCGAGATCGACAAGAATTTTCGAGAACTTTAAAAATACTTTTCTTTCAGAATCTGCACGTAAAGCGCATATTTGAATGAAAAATACATGCTTGCTCAATGTAATGAATTTTGCAAAGCATTCTCAGAAACGTGAAGGTAATATGCATGTGCAAGGCAAGGCCGAAAATTTTCAAAACCCGATCTAGGCAGGAATTTCGAATGAAATTATTTTCGAGTCAGTTGTGGTTCGAGTTTAGGAGTGCAGTTTAAGCTTGTCTTGTTTCTAAAGTTTTTTTCTTTAGAGAGAATTCTAGTTTAAGCTCGGTGCTTTCACCCAGAGATTTCCAGGATATAAGAATAGATTTAAAATTTTTCTTTGAATAATGATTATATGTCAATTTTACTTTTAATTATTAACTACATATATAAAATTGTCAAGAAATGCTTTAACAACTATAAAGTACCCAGAATTCAGTTGCGGGGAAGTGCGAGAACTTAGTTGCGGTGGGTGGTGGGGGTGAAATTAACCTTTGAGTAGGGTTTCCGATTTTCTAAAATATTTCACCGAACAAGAGAGGTTAAAATAATATTCTATATGGCAGTGGTTCTCAACCTTTTATGCTTCACGTACCCCCTGGAAATGTGTATGTAACTTGCGTACCCCTTGTATAGATAGATAAAACTATAGTTATAGTAAAACAATGGGAATAAAATAAAACATATATATCAGTGGTTCTCAAACTTTTATGCTTCACGTACCCCCTGGAAATGTGTATGTAACTGGCATACCCCTTGTATAGATAGATAAAACTATAGTTATAGTATAACAATGGGAATAAAATAAAACATATATATCAGTGGTTCTCAACATTTTATGCTTCACGTACCCCCTGGAAATGTGTATGTAACTGGCATACCCCTTGTATAGATAGATAAAACTATAGTTATAGTATAACAATGGGAATAAAATTAAACATATATATCAGTGGTTCTCAACCTTTTATGCTTCACGTACCCCCTGGAAATGTGTATGTAACTGGCATACCCCTTGTATAGATAGATAAAACTATAGTTATAGTATAACAATGGGAATAAAATTAAACATATATATTAGTGGTTCTCTACCTTTGATGCTTCACGTACCCCCTGGAAATGTGTATGTAACTGGCGTACCCCTTGTATGGATAGATAAAACTATAGTTATAGTATAACAATGGGAATAAAATAAAACATATATATCAGTGGTTTCAACCTTTTATGCTTCACGTATCCCCTGGAAATGTGTATGTAACTGGCATACCCCTTGTATAGATAGATAAAACTATAGTTATAGTATAACAATGGGAATAAAATAAAACATATATATCAGTGGTTCTCTACCTTTTATGCTTCACGTACCCCCTGGAAATGTGTATGTAACTGGCGTACCCCTTGTATAGATAGATAAAACTACAGTTATAGTATATCAATGGGAATAAAATAAAACATATATATCAGTGGTTCTCTACCTTTTATGCTTCACGTACCCCCTGGAAATGTGTATGTAACTGGCGTACCCCTTGTATAGATAGATAAAACTATAGTTATAGTATAACAATGGGAATAAAATAAAACATATATATCAGTGGTTCTCTACCTTTTATGCTTCACGTACCCCCTGGAAATGTGTATGTAACTGGCGTACCCCTTGTATAGATAGATAAAACTATAGTTATAGTATAACAATGGGAATAAAATAAAACATATATATCAGTGGTTCTCATCCTTTTATGCTTCACGTACCCCCTGGAAATGTGTATGTAACTGGCATACCTCTTGTATAGATAGATAAAACTATAGTTATAGTATAACAATGGGAATAAAATAAAACATATATATCAGTGGTTCTCAACCTTTTATGCTTCACGTACCCCCTGGAAATGTGTATGTAACTGGCATACCCCTTGTATAGATAGATAAAACTATAGTTATAGTATAACAATGGGAATAAAATTAAACATATATATCAGTGGTTCTCTACCTTTGATGCTTCACGTACCCCCTGGAAATGTGTATGTAACTGGCGTACCCCTTGTATGGATAGATAAAACTATAGTTATAGTATAACAATGGGAATAAAATAAAACATATATATCAGTGGTTTCAACCTTTTATGCTTCACGTATCCCCTGGAAATGTGTATGTAACTGGCATACCCCTTGTATAGATAGATAAAACTATAGTTATAGTATAACAATGGGAATAAAATAAAACATATATATCAGTGGTTCTCTACCTTTTATGCTTCACGTACCCCCTGGAAATGTGTATGTAACTGGCGTACCCCTTGTATAGATAGATAAAACTACAGTTATAGTATATCAATGGGAATAAAATAAAACATATATATCAGTGGTTCTCTACCTTTTATGCTTCACGTACCCCCTGGAAATGTGTATGTAACTGGCGTACCCCTTGTATAGATAGATAAAACTATAGTTATAGTATAACAATGGGAATAAAATAAAACATATATATCAGTGGTTCTCTACCTTTTATGCTTCACGTACCCCCTGGAAATGTGTATGTAACTGGCGTACCCCTTGTATAGATAGATAAAACTATAGTTATAGTATAACAATGGGAATAAAATAAAACATATATATCAGTGGTTCTCTACCTTTTATGCTTCACGTACCCCCTGGAAATGTGTATGTAACTGGCGTACCCCTTGTATAGATAGATAAAACTATAGTTATAGTATAACAATGGGAATAAAATAAAACATATATATCAGTGGTTCTCATCCTTTTATGCTTCACGTACCCCCTGGAAATGTGTATGTAACTGGCATACCCCTTGTATAGATAGATAAAACTATAGTTATAGTATAACAATGGGAATAAAATAAAACATATATATCAGTGGTTCTCTACCTTTTATGCTTCACGTACCCCCTGGAAATGTGTATGTAACTGGCGTACCCCTTGTATAGATAGATAAAACTATAGTTATAGTATAACAATGGGAATAAAATAAAAAATATATATCAGTGGTTCTCAACCTTTTATGCTTCACGTACCCCCTGGAAATGTGTATGTAACTGGCGTACCCCTTGTATAGATAGATAAAACTATAGTTATAGTATAACAATGGGAATAAAATAAAACATATATAAATATCAGTGGTTCTCAACCTTTTATGCTTCACGTACCCCCTGGAAATGTGTATGTAACTGGCGTACCCCTTGTATAGATAGATAAAACTATAGTTATAGTGTAACAATGGGAATAAAATAAAACATATATATCAGTGGTTCTCTACCTTTTATGCTTCACGTACCCCCTCGAAATGTGTATGTAACTGGCGTACCCCTTGTATAGATAGATAAAACTATAGTTATAGTATAACAATGGGAATAAAATAAAACATATATATCAGTGGTTCTCATCCTTTTATGCTTCACGTACCCCCTGGAAATGTGTATGTAACTGGCATACCTCTTGTATAGATAGATAAAACTATAGTTATAGTATAACAATGGGAATAAAATAAAACGTATATATCAGTGGTTCTCAACCTTTTATGCTTCACGTACCCCTGGAAATGTGTATGTAACTGGCGTACCCCTTGTATAGATAGATAAAACTATAGTTATAGTATAACAATGGGAATAAAATAAAACATATATATCAGTGGTTCTCTACCTTTTATGCTTCACGTACTCCCTGGAAATGTGTATGTAACTGGCATACCCCTTGTATAGATAGATAAAACTATAGTTATAGTATAAAAATGGGAATAAAATAAAACATATATATCAGTGGTTCTCAACCTTTTATGCTTCACGTACCCCCTGGAAATGTGTATGTAACTGGCATACCCCTTGTATAGATAGATAAAACTATAGTTATAGTATAACAATGGGAATAAAATAAAACATATATATCAGTGGTTCTCAACCTTTTATGCTTGACGTACCCCCTGGAAATGTGTATGTAACTGGCGTACCCCTTGTATAGATAGATAAAACTATAGTTATAGTATAACAATGGGAATAAAATAAAACATATATATCAGTGTTTCTCAACCTTTTATGCTTCACGTACCCCCTGGAAATGTGTATGTAACTGGCGTACCCCTTGTATAGATAGATAAAACTATAGTTATAGTGTAACAATGGGAATAAAATAAAACATATATATCAGTGGTTCTCTACCTTTTATGCTTCACGTACCCCCTGGAAATGTGTATGTAACTGGCATACCCCTTGTATAGATAGATAAAACTATAGTTATAGTATAACAATGGGAATAAAATAAAACATATATATCAGTGGTTCTCAACCTTTTATGCTTCACGTACCATCTGGAAATGTGTATGTAACTGGCGTACCCCTTGTATAGATAGATAAAACTATAGTTATAGTATAACAATGGGAATAAAATAAAACATATATATCAGTGGTTCTCTACCTTTTATGCTTCACGTACCCCCTGGAAATGTGTATGTAACTGGCGTACCCCTTGTATAGATAGATAAAACTATAGTTATAGTATAACAATGGGAATAAAATAAAACATATATATCAGTGGTTCTCTACCTTTGATGCTTCACGTACCCCCTGGAAATGTGTATGTAACTGGCGTACCCCTTGTATAGATAGATAAAACTATAGTTATAGTATAACAATGGGAATAAAATAAAACATATATATCAGTGTTTCTCAACCTTTTATGCTTCACGTACCCCCTGGAAATGTGTATGTAACTGGCGTACCCCTTGTATAGATAGATAAAACTATAGTTATAGTATAACAATGGGAATAAAATAAAACGTATATATCAGTGGTTCTCTACCTTTTATGCTTCACGTACCCCCTGGAAATGTGTATGTAACTGGCGTACCCCTTGTATAGATAGATAAAACTATAGTTATAGTATAACAATGGGAATAAAATAAAACATATATATCAGTGGTTCTCTACCTTTTATGCTTCACGTACCCCCTGGAAATGTGTATGTAACTGGCGTACCCCTTGTATAGATAGATAAAACTATAGTTATAGTATAACAATGGGAATAAAATAAAACATATATATCAGTGGTTCTCTACCTTTGATGCTTCACGTACCCCGTGGAAATGTGTATGTAACTGGCGTACCCCTTGTATAGATAGATAAAACTATAGTTATAGTATAACAATGGGAATAAAATAAAACATATATATCAGTGTTTCTCAACCTTTTATGCTTCACGTACCCCCTGGAAATGTGTATGTAACTGGCGTACCCCTTGTATAGATAGATAAAACTATAGTTATAGTATAACAATGGGAATAAAATAAAACGTATATATCAGTGGTTCTCTACCTTTTATGCTTCACGTACCCCCTGGAAATGTGTATGTAACTGGCGTACCCCTTGTATAGATAGATAAAACTATAGTTATAGTATAACAATGGGAATAAAATAAAACATATATATCAGTGGTTCTCTACCTTTTATGCTTCACGTACCCCCTGGAAATGTGTATGTAACTGGCGTACCCCTTGTATAGATAGATAAAACTATAGTTATAGTATAACAATGGGAATAAAATAAAACATATATATCAGTGGTTCTCTACCTTTTATGCTTCACGTACCCCCTGGAAATGTGTATGTAACTGGCGTACCCCTTGTATAGATAGATAAAACTATAGTTATAGTATAACAATGGGAATAAAATAAAACATATATATCAGTGGTTCTCTACCTTTAATGCTTCACGTACCCCCTGGAAATGTGTATGTAACTGGCGTACCCCTTGTATAGATAGATAAAACTATAGTTATAGTATAACAATGGGAATAAAATAAAACATATATATCAGTGTTTCTCAACCTTTTATGCTTCACGTACCCCCTGGAAATGTGTATGTAACTGGCGTACCCCTTGTATAGATAGATAAAACTATAGTTATAGTATAACAATGGGAATAAAATAAAACGTATATATCAGTGGTTCTCTACCTTTTATGCTTCACGTACCCCCTGGAAATGTGTATGTAACTGGCGTACCCCTTGTATAGATAGATAAAACTATAGTTATAGTATAACAATGGGAATAAAATAAAACATATATATCAGTGGTTCTCTACCTTTTATGCTTCACGTACCCCCTGGAAATGTGTATGTAACTGGCATACCCCTTGTATAGATAGATAAAACTATAGTTATAGTATAACAATGGGAATAAAATAAAACATATATATCAGTGGTTCTCAACCTTTTATGCTTCACGTACCCCCTGGAAATATGTATGTAACTGGCATACCCCTTGTATAGATAGATAAAACTATAGTTATAGTATAACAATGGGAATAAAATAAAACATATATATCAGTGGTTCTCTACCTTTTATGCTTCACGTACCCCCTGGAAATGTGTATGTAACTGGCGTACCCCTTGTATAGATAGATAAAACTATAGTTATAGTATAACAATGGGAATAAAATAAAACATATATATCAGTGTTTCTCAACCTTTTATGCTTCACGTACCCCCTGGAAATGTGTATGTAACTGGCGTACCCCTTGTATAGATAGATAAAACTATAGTTATAGTATAACAATGGGAATAAAATAAAACATATATATCAGTGGTTCTCTTCACGTACCCCCTGGAAATGTGTATGTAACTGGCGTACCCCTTGTATAGATAGATAAAACTATAGTTATAGTATAACAATGGGAATAAAATAAAACATATATATCAGTGGTTCTCATCCTTTTATGCTTCACGTACCCCCTGGAAATGTGTACGTAAATGGCATACCCCTTGTATAGATAGATAAAACTATAGTTATAGTATAACAATGGGAATAAAATAAAACATATATATATATCAGTGGTTCTCTACCTTTTATGCTTCACGTACCCCCTGGAAATGTGTATGTAACTGGCGTACCCCTTGTATAGATAGATAAAACTATAGTTATAGTGTAACAATGGGAATAAAATAAAACATATATATCAGTGGTTCTCTACCTTTTATGCTTCACGTACCCCCTGGAAATGTGTATGTAACTGGCGTACCCCTTGTATAGATAGATAAAACTATAGTTATAGTATAACAATGGGAATAAAATAAAACATATATATCAGTGGTTCTCAACCTTTTATGCTTCACGTACCCCCTGGAAATGTGTATGTAACTGGCGTACCCCTTGTATAGATAGATAAAACTATAATTATAGTATAAGAATGGGAATAAAATAAAACATATATATATATACATTAAATTTTGTATTTATAAATTACATATATCGATAAACACAAAAAATGACATTAACAATTTAACAAATCTCATAGAATTATAAACATTTTACTGTGAAAAAACTGGTAATTAGTGAAATTGATTTTTGAAAGTGATTGTGTAAAAACTGGGTAATCAGTGAAATGGATATTTTGATCAGTGAAATCACTTTATAGTTTTTAAAATATTTCTTCAAATTGACATATAATCAGTGAAATGGACTTGTTACTATATCCAGTGACTTTTGAGTTCTCACGGTGTAGCCCAAAAATTTTTACCGCGTACTCCACGTTGAGAAACCCTACTATATGGAATGAGATTTTAAAGTTTTTTTTGTTTTCATTCTATTTTTAGTGTCGAACATAAAATAGGGGGCTAAAACAGAATTATACAAAATCAACTCTTTTGGATTTCAAACGAGATTGACAAGTTTGAGATTTAGTATAAGATGATAGGATTTTCGGGGTTGTCCGGACCCCCGGAATACCCCCTCCTCCGTATAGGTACAGTCGCTCAAAAAAGTATCCGAACACTATGGTTGATTACAGAATTCGTAAAAAATATCTGGCAGCGATTTTTTTAGAAACTAGTGATCTGGCAACCTTCGTGTCACGTGACACGAAGGTTGCCAGATCACTAGTCTCTTAAAAAAATCGTTGCCAGATATTTTTTATGAATTCTGCAATCAACCATAGTGTTCGGATATTTTTTAATATATATAATGCGTATGAATATAAAATGCAATGAATATGGAGCGTGTGCAGTTACCGTTCACAGCAAACTGGAGCGGTTGCGGTTAATGTTCACAGCACATTGGATCGTGTGAGCTCACAAAGACCTGGATCGTGTGGGCTCACTCACGGAAATATTGAGCGTGTGCAGTTACCGTTCACAGCAAACTGGAGGGTGTGCAGTAACTGCACACGCTCCAGTTTGCTGTGAACGGTAACTGGAGCGTGTACAGTTGCTGTACACGCTCCAGATATTTTTCCTGAATTCTGTAATCACGTGACACGAAGGTTGCCAGATCACTCATTTCTAAAAAAAATCATTGCCAGATACTTTTTCTGAATTCTGTAATCAACCATAGTGTTCGGATACCTTTTTGAGCGACTGTACCTATACGGAGGAGGGGGTGTTCCGGGGTTTAATAATATTGTTGCGGATCACAAAAATGGATAGCCACTGAGCGTGAGTATTAAAAGCTATATTTCAAAACCAAATTCAATACAAGGTAAATTGTTACAAAGGAAATATGGATGAAGTATCTTATTAACAAATCAACTATTAACATGCACAAGTCATCAATCTTCCTGCGTAGAGCACACAATATCAGCTCTGTGTATTTTACTAAATACTACCTTTTACTTGATTTACCAGGTCACCCGAAGATCTTCACTCGTAAACCAATTCTCGTCCTGTGCTAATAACTTTTCACACACTAGTCGAACAAAAAGACAGTCCGTGTAGACATTCGAAGTTAGCCATAAAAGTTCCCACTTTTATACTTCCGCGTATACACAACACATCAAGTTACTTCTTGATACTTAACGATAAAAGATCCCACTTTTATCCTTCCGCGTATACACAACACATCAAGTTACTTCTTGATACTTAACGATAAAAGATCCCACTTTTATCCTTCCGCGTATACACAACACATCAAGTTATTTCTTGATACTTACGCGCACTGTCTCAGAACAGCTCACCGTCCATTTTCGAACTCTCCGACCGTTACAACACAACAACCGTTACAATACAAAACGACCGTTAACGCTCCACTCTTCTTCTCCAAATTCTCCCAAAGTTCTTATTCGTTGGCTGAAACTTTTTGCTTTCGGTTGCCAGATTCCTTCTGTCGTAACACTGCCCCCTTCCTAGGTCTTGTTCGTCCCGAACAATTCTGGATTCCAAAGTTTCTTCAGTTCTTCGATGAAACGGGGCCAAACGATCCTCGTGAACCACCTTGCACTTTGTAGCTGGACGTCGACGAATGCGATATACCACGTCATTAATCCTGTTAACTATTGTATATGGACCTTCCCAAGGTTTCTGAAGTTTTGGAGATAGTCCTTTCTTTCTATGTGGACTGTATAGCCAGACAAGATCTCCTTGATTGAAAATAGTTCCATTTATTTTACTGTCATATCTTGTTTTGGTTCTGTCACTTGTTATGTCGATGTTATGTCTAACGGAGTGATGGATTTCTTCTAGTCGTTGTTGCAATTCTTGTACGTATTGTGGAGTGGACACAGGCATTGCTTCGGGTCGACCATATAAAAGGTCACAGGGAAGACGTAACTCTCTTCCAAAAATCATCATGGAAGGTATCTGTCCAGTTGTCTCATGCACTGCCGTTCTATATGCCAGCAAAAGGAGTGGTACATGGCGATCCCAGTCACGTTGGTGGTCGTTCACAAATAATGCTAAATGCTGAGCAATTGTTCTATTGAACCTTTCAACCATACCATCCGACTGAGGGTGTAAGGGAGTTGTTCTGGTTTTCTGAATGCCTAATAGTTGACAGATGCCTTTAAACACATTGGATTCAAAATTCCGTCCTTGATCAGAGTGGAGTTGTAAAGGTACTCCGTACCTACTAATGAAGTTATTAACTATCATCTCAGCCACTGTTGTTGCTTCCTGGTCTTGGATGGGATATACCTCAGGCCACTTTGTGAAATAATCCATTACCACTAATAAATATCGATTTCCATCATCAGTTCTAGGAAACGGACCCATTACATCAATGGCTATTCTTTCAAAAGGGGCACCAACGTTATACGTCTGCAGCTTACCCCGACTCCTAGTCTTAGGGCCTTTCTTTGCTGCACAGGCTTTACATTGCCTACACCATCTCTCAACGTCTGCCCTACTTTTCAACCAATGAAATCGTTCCCTGGCTTTGGCTAATGTCTTATTAACACCGAAGTGTCCTCCAGTGGCACTATCATGTACATCTTTCATCACAAGTTCCACTCGGGATCGAGGAAGGATTATCTGCCAACGGATCAGCCGTCCAGTGGGATTCTCCCATCTTCTGTATAATACTCCGTCTTCCATTTTTAAGGAGTCCCACTGTGCCCAGTAACTTTTAGTAGTTGGACTATACCTCGAGATTTGCTCCCAATTAGGTCTTACATCAGATTTTTCAATCAATTCTAATATTGGTTTTATGTCTTCATCATCTAGTTGAGCCTTCCTGATTTCAATTGGATTCCAGATGTTAGGGGTGTCACTGTTTGTTTGTGTCGATACTATTTGTCTTATGGGCATTATCTCTTTAGTTCCAAATTTCAGTTCTGCATTATAGCAATGTTTACAATTGTCAATACATGGGCGCCTGGAAAGAGCATCTGCATTCTTATGCATTTTACCACTTCGATGTTCGATGGAGAAATCGTATTCTTGTAACCGTTGTATCCACCTAGCGATTTGTCCTTCAGGGTTTTTGAAGTTTAATAACCATCTAAGTGCAGCATGATCAGTACGTATAAGGAATTTCTGGCCATAGAGATAATGATGAAAATGTTCTATTGCTTTTACTATTGCTAACAGTTCTTTGCGTGTTACACAGTAATTCCGCTCTGGTTTGGATAAAGTTTTACTAAAGTATGCAATAACTCTCTCTTGTCCGTCTTGTTCCTGTGAAAGCACAGCACCAACTCCTGTGTTACTTGCGTCAGTATCTATTACGAATTGTTTTCCAGTTTGTGGGTACGCTAGCACTGGTGCTGTGGAAAGAGTTTTCTTTAGCTGTTGAAAGGCTATATCGCATTCGGTGGTCCACATAAACCGCTGGCCCTCTTCTGTCAGACGATGTAATGGCCTTGCGATGTTGGAGAAACCTTTGACAAATCTTCTATAGTAGGTGCAAAGTCCAATAAAACTACGAAGTTGATGAACATCTTGTGGTGGAGGCCAGTCTCTTACAGCTTCTATCTTACTAGGATCAGTCTTAATCCCTGCTGTAGTGATCACATGACCAAGGTAATGAACTTCTTGCTGGAACAGTTTACACTTTGTCGGTCCCAATTTTAACTTGGCTGCCTTAAGTTTTTCAAATACTTGACGAAGATTTCTCAAATGTTCTTCAAAAGTTCTTCCAAGAACTATGATGTCGTCCAAGTAAACCAGGCAGACCTCCAAAGACAAACCTTTGAGCACTGACTCCATTAGTCGCTCAAATGTGGCAGGTGCATTACAAAGTCCAAATGGCATCACCTTAAACTGCCAAAGTCCATTCCCTGTACTGAAAGCTGTTTTCTCACGGTCTTCAGGACGTATACCAACTTGCCAATAGCCGCTCTTTAAATCTAATGTTGAGAACCATTCTGACCCAGATAAAGTGTCTAGTGTATCGTCAATCCTGGGTAAAGGAAAGGAATCTTTCTTTGTTACGTCATTTAATCTGCGATAATCTACACAAAATCGTGTAGATCCATCCTTTTTCTTGACAAGAACTACTGGTGATGTCCAGGGACTCTGTGATGGTTCTATAATGCCCTGAGCTTCCATGTCCTTTATGAGTTGTTCCGTCTCCTCTCTTTTTGCCAATGGAAGCCTTCTTGCCGGCAGATGGACTGGAGGAGAATCACGTGTTGATTTTATGTTCTGTCAGGTTAGTACGGCCATAATCATTTGATGTGGCAGAAAAAATGTCAGAAAATTCTTTTAATAGGTTCTCGGCCTTAACAGCTTGGTTTTCAGTTAATATTTGTCTTGTTTCTCTCCATAATTCAGTAAGATGAGACGGGATGTCGGTATGGTTTTGATATGAATCGGTAACTTCTATTTTATTTATACTTGTTACACAGGTAACAGCTTCACATATTGCTAATTCCTCACCTTTTTTTAACATTCTATTGGATTTGTTACAGTTCATCACTCTGATAGGGATCTGTTCTTTATCTATTCTGACTAAAGTCCTTGCAACCAGGATGTTATGAGCCAAAGCTCCTTTACCAGAGGCATCAGTAACTGCCAATCGGAAGGCCCCAGAAGTCTCCGCCCGATGTCCACGGACTATAACTTCACTTTGTGCTGGGATCTCTGTGTCTTCCGTCACTAATATTGGAGTTACGCTTGATAAAGAATCAGACGTCCGGCTAAGCAGAGGAATCTCTTCTGTCTCATAGATGAGTAGGTTATCACTGGGTCTAATGTTGAATCCATGTTTCTTAAGAAAATCAAGGCCTAATATGCATTCGTCGTAGATGTCAGCGATGTAAACAGGATGGCGAACCAGACAGCTACCAACTCGAATATTAAGTTCTATTTTTCCATGAACTTTTGCACGATCTCCAGTGGCCGTTTGTAGGCTTATTCTAGACTGTGTAGTATTCAAGTTTGGGTGAGGTATTATTTTCTTTATTATATCCGTTCTGAGTAAAGTTACATTTGCACCAGTGTCGACTATCATACGGCAAGGTATTCCATTTATGGCTCCATCAGCTACTAATCCATTATTATCACCATGTAGTGTTGAAACGTGGGCGACTTCCCCTGGGGCCAACCAATCAACAGCCAGCCTTTGCCCCGCAAGACTGACTAATTTCTGTTTCCCTGATCCTGTTGTCTAGTTGATGGACTTGGACTCCTCATTCGTTTCCTATTACAATTGGTACGAATGTGTCCGGTCTTGCCACAATTCCAACACTGAAGGTCTGTTGTAGTTTTTGAAGAAGAACCTCTTATGTCTTTCAAAACGGATAGCATCGCTTTAGTTAGTTCTTTCATTTCATTATCCTTTTCTACAGTTTCTTCTGCACTTACAAATCTCACTGTACGTTTGTTCGCTCGGGAGGAAAGCCTAGAGCACTCGTATTTCATAGCATGTACCACAGCTAACTTTAAGGATTCACCTTCCAACATCCTCAGAGATTGCTGAGTGTCAGGGTCAGCAATAGCATCAATAAATTGTAATTGAGCTAAATTATCTTGAATTTCTGGTGGACAGTTACTATAAGCCAATCTAGCTAGACGCTCAATATCACTAGCAAGCTCTTGCAAAGTTTCACCATTTTTCTGCATGCGATGTTTAAATTGAGTCACGTAATATTGTTTTAAATAACTATCACCAAACCTTAGTTCTAATGCAGAAACTAGACTTTGATAATCAAGTCGTTTTTCTTCTGGAACAGACTGCAAAACTTCCGCAGCAGAATTCCTTAAGGAAGCTGCAAGAAAACTGGCCTTTTGGAATTCATTCCACTCATTGGCTGTGGCGATAACTTCGAATTGTGTTTTAAATACTGTCCAAGATGATTGACCATCATATGTAGAAGGTTTAGTTGTATTTTTAGCGATATGTGTAATAACATTATTTCCACTAGAATTATTATTATCACAGGCAGAAGGTAACATTTCATTTCTCAAAATCTGAAACTGGCGTTCACAATCAGTTTTTACAATTTCAATTTCATGTTTATAATCTAACTTAACACTATCAAGATCATCTTTTACACTATTTAGTTCGGTCATAATGTCCTTACACTTATCAGAAATCTTATCAATTTGAGAAGCCACTTCAGCTCTCATCTCAGTATTTTGTGCGGCTATTTCGGCTTTCAAGTCAGTCCTCAACTCATTATTTTGTGCGGCCATATCGGCTTTCAAATCACCTATTTTATCGCTTTGGGCAGCTATATCGGCTTTCATATCACCTATTTTATCGCTTTGGGCGGCCATTTCGGCTTTCAAGTCATTATTTTGACTTTTAATGTCATTCATCAACTTTACTAATTCATCCATACTTCTAGTTAACGGCATTCAATAAATTATCCCACTTCTGACACCAAATGTTGCGGATCACAAAAATGGATAGCCACTGAGCGTGAGTATTAAAAGCTATATTTCAAAACCAAATTCAATACAAGGTAAATTGTTACAAAGGAAATATGGATGAAGTATCTTATTAACAAATCAACTATTAACATGCACAAGTCATCAATCTTCCTGCGTAGAGCACACAATATCAGCTCTGTGTATTTTACTAAATACTACCTTTTACTTGATTTACCAGGTCACCCGAAGATCTTCACTCGTAAACCAATTCTCGTCCTGTGCTAATAACTTTTCACACACTAGCCGAACAAAAAGACAGTCCGTGTAGACATTCGAAGTTAGCCATAAAAGTTCCCACTTTTATACTTCCGCGTATACACAACACATCAAGTTACTTCTTGATACTTAACGATAAAAGATCCCACTTTTATCCTTCCGCGTATACACAACACATCAAGTTACTTCTTGATACTTAACGATAAAAGATCCCACTTTTATCCTTCCGCGTATACACAACACATCAAGTTATTTCTTGATACTTACGCGCACTGTCTCAGAACAGCTCACCGTCCATTTTCGAACTCTCCGACCGTTACAACACAACAACCGTTACAATACAAAACGACCGTTAACGCTCCACTCTTCTTCTCCAAATTCTCCCAAAGTTCTTATTCGTTGGCTGAAACTTTTTGCTTTCGGTTGCCAGATTCCTTCTGTCGTAACAATATCTTATTTATAATAATTATATCGTTTTAATTAATTTATATTAATTTATATTAATTTATCGTTTTTATAATATCCAAGTTTAATAATTCTTTTAGTAGAATTCTCAAAAGTGGTGGGTTATAACCCGTTCCCCCCCTAGAACTGGGTTCACGTATGCACTGGTTTCTATAAATTAAGAAACAACCTTATGTTATGTCAATGGGAAATTAATGTCGAAGATCTATAACTTCTAAAATAAGTTTTTTTGTTTTGAAAAATGTGATTTCAGATAAAGATCTCGATCACATAAATCAATATCTTGATTTTCAGCAATATTCGTTCACTATTTAATGAGTTTTGGAACTTTGAATATTTAGCGATAAGAATGCTAGCCAAAAAAAATTGACTTCAGAAGTTAATTAAAACTTAGTAGTAAGTATTGCATCAAAGTGTTTAATAAAATAAGTGCGTATTTTAGGAGTTTGTGTAACGAATTCTTTAGTTTTGTATTAGTTTCTTAAGACTGGCATTGCTGTTGTTAAATATTCAAACTTTCATAATTCATTAAATACTGAACGAATACTGTTAGAAAACGAGATATTGATTATTTTGGAGTTGGGTTGTTTTACCTCTGAGCGGCATTTTTTTTTGCATACAATGGGCTAAATGGCCAGATCACATGGACCCCGAAGGCTCAGAGAAGGTTGGGGAAGAGGACCCACTGGAACAGCTGTTGGGAGACAGATGGTAGCCTGCCGTCAAGGCCATCCAGCGTGTTCTTTAACGTTGGGTTGTTTTACCTCTGAGCGGCACTTTTTTGCACACCATGGGCTAAATGGCCAGGTCACACGGACCCCGAAGGCTCAGAGAAGGTTGGGGGAGGGGACCGACTGGAACAGCTGTTGGGAGACAGATGGTAACCTCCCGTCAAGGCCATCCAGCGTGCACAGGGTATAGCTCTCCCACACACGGGGCCACGGCTTAACGTCCCATCCGACGGACGGCGGCCTTTCCAAGCCCATCGGTGTCCCCTACTGACCGTGGGCAGGGCGGAGAGTATCCGCGGAGAGTATTTTGCGGAGATAAATCTCAACTCTGACCCAGCTGGGACTCGAACCTGGGAACTACAGATTACGAGTCTGGCGCGCTACCGACTGAGCCACCCCTGCTTAATTTAGAAGTTATAGAGCCTTGATTCCAAGTCCATCGGTGTCCCCTACTGATAGTATGCAGGGCGGGGAATTTTTCGGAGATAAATGTCAACTCTGACCCAGCTGGGACTCGGACCTGGGAACTACAGTTTACGAGTCTGGCGCGCTACCGACTGAGCCACCCCTGCTTATTTTAGAAGTTATAGAGTCTTGACGTTAGCTTCCCATTGACTTAACATATGAATTTTCCTTAACTTATAGAAACTAATGTATAAACGGGTTTTAAAATTTCATCTATAAGATTTTGAAATGACAATATTATCGTTTCGACTCTTAAACATTTAATTACGAACGTTAATTTCTCCCTAATGTTTATAAATAAATGATGAAACAACCAGTATTTTTTTATTATTATTTTCCATCACGACCTCCCAAGACTTTATGTACTTTCACGTTTTCTTCCAACTGAATACAAAGTTTTGTTTGCCACGAAAAGGGGGAAATAGGATGTAAAAAATCGATTTCCGGCCGGAGCATCAGTGCCAGTGCGTTTAGCAATACAGTTGACGATGGGGACAGTACAAACAAAATTTTGTTTGCTTTTTTGCCTTCCTTTGAAGCTTGAGGAAGAAGACAAAACGGCGGTCGCTTCAGGCTTTCTTATTTTCTTCTGTGGAACCACTTGAACGGAAATACGCTGGGCGGCCGCTTTTCGCATCCCATGTTTATGTACTTCGACAGAATTTTGTTTGTGTCTGTGGATGCTCTTGTTCATACGGCGTTGATTTTCGGTTTCCCTTTTATCGCGTTGCCTCCATCTTCTTCCAGAAGTTTTCCTGTTTCTGAAGTCGCCATCAAACTCGTGGAAGTGTTCACTACGGTTTTATATTCGTTCTGCTGGAAGCCATTGTCACCGAACCTATAAAGCTGTCAGGCTTTTCAATTATAATTTGTGCCTTTGGAAAATAAGATTTTGTTTCAAGACAAACTGTAATTGTTCCCTGAAGGTTTTTTTTTTTTGTTTTGTTTTCTGTTTCGAAGTAGAGTATGTTGCCAAAAGTATTTGGAAACCTTCTATATAAATGGAAAGATACATTTGAAGATGTCTAACTTTAAAAAACGATATTTTGTTTAACGGTCTGATTATTTTTTACCTTTCAGCGACACTCATTTTGCAATATTTATGTTCAGAAAAAAAAATCCCCGGCTAAAATTCATGGAATTCATATAAAATTTTCAGTAAGTACTATTCTATAAAGGGGCGGGGTTGGCTCAGTCGGTAGCGTGCCAGGCTCGTAATCTGCAGTTCCCAAGTTCGAGTCCCACCTGAGTCAGCGTTGAGATTTATCTCCGCAAAGTTCGCCGCCCTGCCCAGGGTAAGTAGGGGACACCGATGGGCTTGGAAAGTCCGCCGTCCGTCGGATGGGACGTTAAACCGTGACCCTGTGTGCGGGAGAGTCATACCCTGTGCACTTTAAAGAACTCGCTGGATGGCCTTGACGGGAGGCTACCATCTGTCTCCCAACAGCTGTTCCAGTGGGTACCCTCTCGTCATCCTTCTCTGAGCCTTCGGGGTCCTTGTGACCTGGCCATTTAGCCCATGGTGTGCAAAAAAGTGCCGCTCAGAGGTAAAACAATCCAACTATTCTATAAATTCCATTTCCGCCTTAGACGAAATGTTAAGCAACTGAACTTGATTTAAATTGTCTGGAAAGCAAGCAAATTATTACTTATACTGTATCAGTGGTAATTATTCTTACTTATCTCTGCTTTACATTTAATTAATTGAATAATAAAAAGTCCTAGCCGTGCCAGTGTTGAAATTTATCTCCGGTAGCCGTCCCGTGGGCGAGTGGTTAGCACGCTTGGCTACTGATCTACGGGACCAAGATTCGAGCCCCGGGTGGATGGATGTTCGTGTTGGTTTTCTGCTGTGGTCCTGCCATCCTCTCAGACCTTCTATTATGGCATATAAACTGACAGGCTCCTGTCAGACCTCTGTGGCAAGCAGCTGCTTGAGGGGGTATTTATTTATTTATTTATTTATTTATTTATTTTTTATTTAGCCCATATAGTGTTTTGGCGATAAGGGAGACACCGATGGGTTTGGAAATGCAGTCGTCCGTCGGATGCTACGCTAATCCCTGGTCCTAGATGAACGAGAGCCATAACTGTGCACGTTAAAGAACGCGCTGGATGCCCTTGACGAAAGGCTACCATCTGTCTGCTAACAACTATCCAGTGGATCCCTTCCCTAAACCTTCCCTGAGCCATTGGGATCCTTGTGACCTGGCCATTTAGCCCATTGTGTGCAAAAAAGTGCCGTTTAGAGGTAAAAAGCTCCAAACATGTGCACTTTAAAAAACTCGCTGAATGGCTTATTCCCCAACCTTCCCTGAGCTCTTGGGGTCTTTGTGACTTGACATTTAACCTTATTGTGTAAAAGAAGTGCCACTCAAGAACCCTTTCGCAGTAACCCAGTGGATCCCCTTCCCTAACCTTCTTTGAACCTTTCGGGACCCTTGTGGTTTGGGTTTTTTACCCCTGAGCGGCAGTTTTTTGCACATCATGGGCTAAATGGCCAGGTCACAAGGATCCCGAAGGTTCAGAGAAGATTGGGAGAGGGGACCCACTGGAAAATTGTTAGGAGACAGATGGTAACCTCCCATCAAGGCCATTCAGTGACTTTTTTAACGTTGGGTTGTTTTACCTCTCTCTGAGCGGCACATTTTTGCACATCATGGGCTAAATGGCCAGGTCACAAGGATCCCGAAGGCTCAGAGGAGGTTGGGGGAGGGTTACCCACTGGAACAGCTGTTAGGAGACAGATGGTAACCTCCCGTCAAGGACATCCAGAGTATTCTTTAACGTGCACAGGGTATGGCTCTACCGCACACGGACCACGGCTTAACGTCCCATCCGACGGACGGCGGATGGTCGATGGATTCCAAGCTTATCGGTGTCCCCTACTGACCGGGGGGCAGGGCGAGAATTTTGCGGAGATAAATCTCAACGCTGACCCAACTGGGATTCAAACCTTGGAACTGCAGATTACGAGCCTGGCGCGCTACCGACTGAGCCCCCCCCCCCCGCCCTCGTGGTCCTTGTGACCTGGCTATTTAGCCCCATTGTGGACAAAAAAATTCCTCTCAGATATAATACAGTCTATTTATTATTTCACACAGAGCTGTTCAATTCATTTACTAGAATCTATGCTAAATTTTCCGCGTTTTAAAAACCACCGAGTTGGGCTCAGTCGGTAGTGCGTCAGGCTCGTAATCTGTAGTTCCCAGGTTCGAGTCCCAGCTGGGTCAGCGTTGAGATTTATCTCCGCAAAATTCCCCGCCCTGCCCACGGCCAGTAGGGGACACCGATGGGCTTGGAAAGGCCGCCGTCCGTCGGATGGGACGTTAAGCCGTGGCCCCATGTGCGGGAGAGCCAAACCCTGTGCACGTTAAAGAACACGCTGGATGGCCTTAACGGGAGGCTACCATCTGTCTCTCAACAGCTGTTCCAGTGGGTCTCCTCCCCCAACCTTCTCTGAGCCTTCGGGGTCCATATGACCTGGCCATTTAGCCCATGGTGTGTAAAAAAGTGCCACTCAGAAGTAAAACAACCCAACCCAAAAACCACCGGTGGTTCATATTAATTTTTCCCATGAAGTTTTCCCATTTCGTCTATTTTGGTTAAACTCGAATATTAACCATATCCACCTGAAGGAAAAAAAATCCATTTCATTTTATTTATTGCCTTGAATCAGTTTGGAGAAATGTCAAGAAGCAATATACCTTTACACTTAATGGTAGCCACGTAAATATGGAATTTACTACTTTAGGAATCACGGACTTTGTAATTTGTGCCCAACGTTATGAAGTGTGATATTTAATTAGCGTTGTGCGTCCAGAGACTCTTCTGAAAACGTGTTGGAAATAAAATGAGGGCCTTAATTATTAATCAGGAAACAAGAGAATGATATAAATTATTCAAATAAGTCGTCACCAAGTTCTCATTTATTCGCGTGGGGGTGAGAAAGACACACGATGCGACAATTATTAAACATTTAATGTGAATGTCATTAACTCATTTCACGCCGCAATATTATGAAAGAAATCTGCAAGGAAAAAAGATTAAAATAAGACAAAAATAAAAGTTTCTGAAATGAGCACGTTGAAGATTAGTGTAGAGAAAATTTGCAATGAAACTCTGAGGATTTTAACAGCGTTATTAATTTGGATCTAGTTTTCAAATGCAGTGAGGATGTAGCGATCGAGGTAAAAATGATTTTAAGTTTGTACAGTCGCTCAAAAAAAGAATATCCGAACACTATGGTTGATTACAGAATTCAGAAAGCATATCTGGCAACGATTTTTTTAGAAATTAGTGATCTGGCAACCTTGGTGTTGGTTGATTACAAAATTCAGGAAAAAATATCTGGCAACGATTTTTTTTTAGAAATTAGTGATCTGGCAACCTTCGTGTACCGAACACTATGGTTGATTACAGAATTCAGAAAAAATATCTGTCAACAATTTTTTTTTAGAAATTAGTGATCTGGCAACCTTGGTGTTGGTTGATTACAAAATTCAGGAAAAATATCTGGCAACGATTTTCTTTTAGAAATTAGTGATCTGGCAATCTTCGTGTACCGAAACTATGGTTGATTACAGAATTCAGAAAAAATATCTGTCAACAATTTTTTTTTTTAGAAATTAGTGATCTGGCGACCTTCGTGTACCGAACACTATGGTTGATTACAGAATTCAGAAAACATATCTGGCAACGATTTTTTTTAGAAATTAGTGATCTGGCAACCTTCGTGTACCGAACACTATGGTTGATTACAGAATTCAGAAAACATATCTCGCAAAGATTTTTTTTAGAAATTAGTGATCTGGCAACCTTGGTGTTGGTTGATTACAAAATTCAGGAAAAATATCTGGCAACGATTTTCTTTTAGAAATTAGTGATCTGGCAATCTTCGTGTACCGAACACTATGGTTGATTACAGAATTCAGAAAACATATCTGGCAACAATTTTTTTTTAGAAATTAGTGATCTGGCAACCTTCGTGTTGGTTGATTAGAAAATTCAGGAAAAATATCTGGCAACGACTTCTTTTTTTTTTAGAAATTAGTGATCTGGCAACCGTGTTGGTTGATTGCAAAATTCAGGAAAAATATCTGGCAACGTTTTTTTTTTTTAAGAAATTAGTGATCTGGCAACCTTCGTGTACCGAACACTATGGTTGAATACAGAATTCAGAAAACATATCTGGCAACGATTTTTTTAGAAATTAGTGATCTGGCAACCTTCGTGTCAAGGCTACCAGATCACTAATTTCTAAAAAAAAAATCGCTGCCAGATATTTTTTCTGAATTCTGTAATCAACCATAGTGTTTGGATACTTTTTTGAGCGACTGTATCCAAGAAGGATTTAAAAAATTAGCATTGGAAATCGCACTGTCCTACGAAACATTATAGAATTTTTTTTGTTACATCAATTAGGATTTGAATTCGAAGCTACTCAACTTCTAAAAACTGCATTTAATTGAAAATGTGACTGCGTATAGTAATATTTTATTTTTGCCTGTCATCAAGAAAACTTTTTATATTTTTCACGTATGAAACCTTCTTTAAAAATCTTTAAAATCTTAAGCAAAACAATTATTAATATCTACAGGGGGTATGGACAAACGATAGACCTGTAGATATGATAATAGGTGTTGAAAATGATAATAGGTGTTTGAAAATGATAATGGGTGTTTGAAAATGATAATGGGTGTTGAAAATTGAGTTAAGATATTTTGCTGTCTCTTATATTAGCGAAGAAATATTTCTGTCTCTTATATAACGAGATTATATATCAAACCTACTCCCTCTAGTGAAATTGCAAAATAAAATTGTAAAACTAGTTTCAAATGGCAATATTAGCAATGTAAATTATCATTACAGAAGCAATAATATATTACCCTGGAGAAAGTTATATTTATATAGAAGTCTTTTGTATCTACATAAAAACAACAATTGGATCGAAAAACGGTTCATCCCATACGATACCAGATGCTCTACAAATATATTTCATGTTGTGAAATCAAAAAAAGAAATCATGCATAAGCATTTCAATTTTATTGCACCAAAATTATATAATTCTTTACCAAATAGTATAAAAGAAGAAAAAAGTGATTGTAATTTTAAGAAAAAAGCCAAACTTTTTTGGTAAATACTGAAGACATTGAAGACGCTTTTAATGTAATTTCTTAGTTTTTTTATCCATTGCCAAAGATTTTCGTTTACAGTAGAATTTTGTTTTTGTAATCTGTAAGAGTTGTTGGGTTGTTTTACCTCTGAGCGGCACTTTTTTGCACACCATGGGCTAAATGGCCAGGTCACATGGACCCCGAAGGCTCAGAGAAGGTTGGGGGAGGGGACCCACTGGAACAGCTGTTGGGAGACAGATGGTAGCCTCCCGTCAAGGCCATCCAGCGTGATCTTTAACGTGCACAGGGTATGGCTCTCCCGCACACGGAGCCACGGCTTAACGTCCCATCCGACGGAGGGCGGCCTTTCCAAGTCCATCGGTGTCCCCTACTGACCGTGGGCAGGGCGGGGAATTTTGCGGAGATAAATCTCAACGCTGCCCCAGCTGGGACTCGAACCTGGGAACTACAGATTACGAGCCTGGCGCGCTACCGACTGAGCCACCACCACCGCCCCTGTAAGAGTTGTTTTGTAACTCCTAGATTACACAGAAATACTTGTAAAATGTATGTTTGTGTCAGTTTTTTTTTATTTTTAATCGTTTTTTTTTAATTTAATTTTATATTATTTCCTTTTGTTATTTTCCATCCAAATGTGATGGTAAATTTTTGTGTGTAATGTTTCTGTAAATGAGAATGGAAATAAATATTATTATTATTATTGTTAAGTATAAATGTTTGTTGTTAAGCAATTGCCCAAGTTTGAGTTAAAAGTCGTATTTTTTTAACGTTTTTCGTTTGCGAAATAATAATTGCTGTTGAATACAAAATAGCAATATGAAAGTAATTTAATGCTGCTTCAGTTTTACATTTCTATCATGCATATCTTTTTTTTATGTTCATATTTCTTATTTTATAAAATGAAAACTAAATATTAGGCACTTGTATCGACATAAGGAAATACGATACATAACATTCCCTCTTGTTTTCAGTTTGTTCAGAAAACGTGCGAGAATTTTCACTGCGGTTGGAGACATAAGGGTGAAACATTAAATATTCTATAAATGATTTTCATTATTGCTTGTGGGGCGGGGGTGGCTCAGTCGGTAGCGCGCCAGGCTCGTAATCTGTAGTTCCCAGGTTCGAGTCCCAGCTGGGTCAGCGTTGAGATTTATCTCTGCAAAATTCCCCACCCTGCCCACGGTCAGTAGAAAAGGGAAGGCCGCCGTCCGTCGGGTGGGACGTTAAGTCGTGGTCCCGTATGCGAGAGAATAATACCCTGTGCACGTTAAAGAACACGCTGGATGGCCTTGACGGGAGACTACCATCTGTCTCCCAGCAGCTGTTCCAGTGGGTCCCCTCCCCCAACCTTCTCTGAGCCTTCGGGGTCCATGTGACCTGGCCATTTAGCCCATGGTGTGCAAAAAAGTGCCGCTCAGAGGTAAAACAACCCAACGTTAAAGAACACGCTGGATGGACTTGCGGGAGGCTACCATCTGCCTCCGAACAGCTGTTCCAGTGGGTCCCCTCCCCCAACCTTCTCTGAGCCTTCGGGGTCCATGTGACCTGGCCATTTAGACCATGGTGTGCAAAAAAGTGCCGCTCAGAGGTAAAACAACCCAACGTTAAAGAACACGCTGGGTGGCCTTGACGGGAGACTACCATCTGTCTCCCAACAGCTGTTCCAGTGGGTCCCCTCCCCCAACCTTATCTGAGCCTTCGGGGTCCGTGTGACCTGGCCATTTAGCCTATGGTGTGCAAAAAAGTGCCGCTCAGATGTAAAACAACCCATTATTGCTTGCACATAACTGTCTAAAAATGCTGTTCTAACTGAAGTAAACTATCATTAAACTGTAATGATGATAACTACATCAAAGAAATAGCAAAAAAATGTAATAATAATAATAATATTACGATAGATGAACGCGCTGCAGTGAGTTTATGAAAAACGTGACACGAACGCTCGCCTATAGTTCTGCGTGAGATTTATGTAACAAACGAATTGGAACATAGAACCGATCAGAAATTTAAGGTAGACTTGTAATGTTAGAGTTGTGGATTTGTGGGTTGTTGTATTGTTTTACCTCTGAGCGGCACTTTTTTGCACACCATGGGCTAAATGGCCAGGTCACAAGGACCCCGAAGGCTGAGAGAAGGTTGGGTGAGGGGACCCACTGGAACAGCTGTTGGGAGACAGATGGTAGCCTCCCGTCAAGGCCATCCAGCGTGTTCTTTAACGGTGGATTGTTTTACCTCTGAGCGGCACTTTTTTTGCACACCATGGGCTAAATGGCCAGGTCACATGGACCCCGAAGGCTCAGAGAAGGTTGGGGGAGGGGACCCACTGGAACAGCTTTTGGGAGACAGATGGTAGTCTCCCGTCAAGGTCATCCAGCGTGTTCTTTATCGTGCACAGGGTATGGCTCTCCCGCACACGGGGCCACGGCTTGACGTCCCATCCGACGGACGGCGGCCTTTCCAAGCCCATCGGTGTCCCCTACTGACCGTGGGCAGGGTGGGGAATTTTGCGGAGATAAATCTCAACGGTGACCCAGCTGGGACTCGAACCTGAGAACTACAGATTACGAGCCTGGCGCGCTACCGACCTACCCCCGCCCCTTCAAAATAGGATAAAATAACCTTGCAGGTTTTTCGAAGCATACAATCTTCAAATGCCCGCTGACGAAGGCTTATAATCATCCGGATCATGCAGAAATTCGAGGGCTCTTTAAGACGAAGACGATATGTTGACTTCGAATAACAGATATCATCAGGTATGCTTCATAAAAATTCTGAACGTCTATCATTTTTCGTGTTTTTTATTCGTAACCATAAATAAGCGTTCAATGAGGGTTGTTTAGAAAAGCAATCTCTTTCTCAGTTCCTAATTATGGTTCTTTTGACAAATTGGAAGCATTCAAGTGTTCTAAGATGGAGGTAAACATCCTTGGAAAGAGAAAAAAAATATTTTAAAAGTTGCAGATCATGCGGTGTTAGGGTATCGAGAAACTCTTTGGAGATGTTAGAACTAATTGGGGCTCTCGAAAATCAAGTCAGGAATGTTAAGAATCAGAAACTTTGCTACGATTGAAGAAGACTTATTTCGGTTCATACTAAAGTACGCAGTTCTTTGGAGTTGCAGTTCTGTGTTGAGGCTTGTTAAAACTTTCTTGGGAGGTGCATTACGTTTATCATTTTTGTGTGAAGGGGTAGAGATTGCTAAGAATTCCCGAAATAGCACACTTGAAACTGGTCAGAGTACACTGGACATCGCATAATTTATTTAGTTGCATACTATAATTGTGGGGATTTTTGAGCACTCTGCTATTTGGGGGCGGGGGTGGCTCAGTCGGTAGCGCGCCAGGCTCGTAATATGTAGTTCCCAGGTTCGAGTCCTAGCTGGGTCAGCGTTGAGATTTATCTCCGCAAAATTCCCCGCCCTGCCCACGGTCAGTAGGGGACACCGATGGGCTTGGAAAGGCCGCCGTCCGTCGGATGGGACGTTAAGCCGTGGGCCCGTGTGTGGGAGAGCCATATCCTGTGCACGTTAAAGAACACGCTAGATGGCCTTGACGGGAGGCTACCATCTGTCTCCCAACAGCTGTTCCAGTGGGTCCCCTCCCCCAACCGTCTCTGAGCCTTCGGGGTCCATGTGATCTGACCATTTAGCCCATGGTTTGCAAAAAAGTGCCGCTCAGAGATAAAACAACCCAACAACTCTGCTATTTTAGCCCAACCGGGCCAATGAGCGGCTCATTGCAAAAGAAATTGCAGACAGAAAAATCATTATTTCATTAAATCTAGCTCATTTCTTCCAATTTCTTTCATCAAACATTTTTTAGGTGAAAACTAAACTTTTTTTGCCAGTTCATACTACTCATTAAAAATATTTGCTTTTGTTTTTTAATCGAGATATTTTAATAATAAAAATATATATACTCATAAAAAGTGCCGCTCAGAGGTATCCCAATGTTACAGAACATGTTGGATGGCCTTGATAGCAGGCTACCATCTGTCTCCCAACAGCTGTTGCAGTGGGTCCCCTCCCCCAACCTTCTCTGAACCTTCGGGGTCCTTGTGACCTGGCCATTTAGCCCATGGTGTGCAAAAAAGTGCCGCTCAGAGGTAAAACAACCCAACATTAAAGAACACGCTGGACGGCTTTGACGGGAGGCTACCATCTGTCTCCCAATAGCTATTGCAGTGGGTCCCCTCCCCCAACCTTCTCTGAGCATTCGAGGTCAATGTGACCTGGCTAATTAACCTATGGTGTGCAAAAAAGTGCCGCTCAGAGGTAAAACAGCCCAACGTTAAAGAACACGCTGGATGGCCTTGACGAGAGGCTACCATCTGTCTCCCAACAGCTGTTCCAGTGGGTCCCCTCCCCCAACCTTCTCTGAACCTTCGGGGTCCTTATGACCTGGCCATTTAGCCCATGGTGTGCAAAAAATGCCGCTCAGAGGTAAAACAACCCAACGTTAAAGAACACATTGGATGGCCTTGACGGGAGGCTACCATCTGTCTTCCAACAGCTGTTCCAGTGGGTCCCCTCCCTCAACCTTCTCGGTCCATGGTGACCTGGCCATTTAGCCCATGGTGTGCAAAAAAGTGCTGCTCAGAGGTAAAGCAACCCAACCCAACCCTCTAATATTTTGATACGGCAGTGTGTTGTATTCGAAGAATACTACCAGTCATGATGTTTTTCGAAAGTTGTCATTAAATTGCACAAAAAATGGATTCACGTTGTGTTTAAAACTTAACAAAGTTTCTTTTCAGTTTTTTGCATATGTCGGAACCTCTGTCAGTCTCCTGACATATACGTATTTCTTTAGTTATGGGTTGTTAAAAAAACCTTTAAGATTTTAACAAAAGGCATCGTGAGCAATATAAATACACATCCTGAATCTCTGTCTTAGATACGTACACCGATAAGCTTGGAAAGGCCGCCATCCGTCGGATGGGACATTAAGCCGTGGCCCCGTGTGCGGGAGAGCCATACCCTGTGCACGTTAAAGAACACGTTGGATGGCCTTGACGGGAGGCTACCATCTGTCTCCCAACAGCTGTTCCAGTGGGTCCCCTCCCCCAACCTTCTCTGAGCGTTCGGGTCCATGTGACCTGGCCATTTAGCCCATGGTGTGCAAAAAAGTGCTGCTCAGAGGTAAAACAGCCTAACGTTAAAGAACACGTTGGATGGCCTTGACGGGAGGCTACCATCTGTCTCCCAACAGCTGTTCCAGTGGGTCCCCTCCCCAACCTTCTCTGAGCGTTCGGGGTCCATGTGACCTGACCATTTAGCCCATGGTGTGCACAAAAGTGCCGCTCAGAGGTAAAACAGCCCAACGTTAAAGAACACGCTGGATGGCCTTGACGGCCATCTACCATCTGTCTCCCAATAGCTGTTCCAGTGGGTCCCCTCACCCAACCTTCTCTGAGCCTTCGGGGTCCATATGACCTGGCCATTTAGCCCATGGTGTGCAAAAAAGTGTCGCTCAGAGGTAAAACAACCCAACCCAACTTAGATACATAACAGAGATTTCTGCTTACAATTTTTTCATAAACCGAACAAAAAATTTCTTTTATTCCAGTGTCTGGAACTATAACACCGAGTGTAACAAACATATATCCTACTGAAAACCTAACAAAATGAATTAGAAGAAAGAATTAGAATTAAAGACAAGATGGCTTAGGGCTTGATACATTTTTATTCCACTCCCAACTTATTTCTGTGATTAATTTCGGGATCTTTATTTTTGATTTATAGACGCCCGCAGAAAATGGAAACATCTTTTTGTAAGGGAAGATGATAAATAGGACTTTGTTAGCTGGAAAGTATCTGTGGAAATGGAAATCAATATCGTTTAAAGAAAGTGGTGGCAAGCAGCTGGAATCGATCTCAAAGTAATTCCGTTCCTGGATGCGGCAGCAACAGGCAGAGTACAGCTGCAGGCTCCTTCAACTTACAATTCACCCATCCGTCACGAGGGAATGGATACAAATCTTCACGCACAATAGAAGCTTTGTTTTTTTTTTCTTTTAACTTTTTTCCCCTCTCGCATTCTTTTCTCTAATTATCCAGAGGAAGTAAAGTTTTTTGTTTTGGGAAGGATGCGATAGATAATCCTGAACACGGGATGGAGAGAATAGCTCATTTGCTTGAGTAGAAAACGAACTATTTGTAGTTCTGAGATTCGAGTCATAAGATGAGATTATCTACAAGTTCTTCTGCCTTACCCACCATGAGATGAGATTTAGAGTAATAATTTTAGGTGATGAAAAGAGAGATCAGTAGTGAAACGAGGTGATGAAAGGAGAGATCAGCAGTGAAACGAGGTAATGAAAAGAGATCAGTAGTGAAACGAGGTTATTAAAAGAGTGATCAGCAGTGAAGAGAGGTGATGAAAAGAGAGATCAGTAGTGAAACGAGGTGATGAAAAGACAGATCAGTGGTTTGATGAGCTGATGAAATACAGAAACGTGTTTAAGTGAGTTGATAAAAAGACAACGAATATTTAAATGAAGTGATGAAAAGACAGATTAGTGGTTAAGTGAGGTGATGAAAAGAGATGATGAAATACAGAAACGTGTTTAAGTGAGTTGATAAAAAGACAATGAATATTTAAATGAAGTGATGAAAGGAGAGATCAGCAGTGAAGAGAGGTGATGAAAAGAGAGATCAGTAGTGAAGAGAGGTGATGAAAAGAGAGATCAGTAGTGAAACGAGGTGATTAAAAGAGAGATCAGCAGTGAAGAGAGGTGATGAAAAGAGAGATCAGTAGTGAAACGAGGTGATGAAAAGACAGATTAGTGGTTAAGTGAGGTGATGAAAAGAGAGATCAGTAGTGAAGAGAGGTGATGAAAAGAGAGATCAGTAGTGAAACGAGGTGATTAAAAGAGAGATCAGCAGTGAAGCGAGGTGATGAAAAGACAGATCAGTGGTTAGGTGAGATGATGAAATACAGAAACGTGTTTAAGTGAGTTGATAAAAAGACAATGAATATTTAAATGAAGTCATGAAAAGACAGATTAGTGGTTAAGTGAGGTGATGAAAAGAGATGATGAAATACAGAAACGTGTTTAAGTGAGTTGATAAAAAGACAATGAATATTTAAATGAAGTGATGAAAAGACAGATTAGTGGTTAAGTGAGGTGATGAAAAGAGAGATCAGTAGTGAAGAGAGGTGATGAAAGGAGAGATCATCAGTGAAGAGAGGTGATGAAAAGAGAGATCAGTTATGAAACTAGGTGATTAAAAGAGAGATCAGCAGTGAAGAGAGGTGATGAAAAGAGAGATCAGTAGTGAAACGAGGTGATTAAAAGAGAGATCAGCAGTGAAGAGAGGTGATGAAAAGAGAGATCAGTAGTGAAGAGAGGAGACGAAAAGAGAGATCAGTAGTGAAACGAGGTGATTAAAAGAGAGATCAGCAGTGAAGAGAGGTAATGAAAAGAGAGATCAGTAGTGAAGCGAGGTGATGAAAAGACAGATCAGTGGTTAGGTGAGATGATGAAATGCAGAAACGTGTTTAAGTGAGTTGATAAAAAGACAATGAATATTTAAATGAAGTGATGAAAAGACAGATTAGTGGTTAAGTGAGGTGATGAAAAGAGATGATGAAATACAGAAACGTGTTTAAGTGAGTTGATAAAAAGACAATGAATATTTAAATGAAGTGATGAAAAGACAGATTAGTGGTTAAGTGAGGTGATGAAAAGAGAGATCAATAGTGAAGCGAGGTGATGAAAGGAGAGATCAGTAGTGAAGAGAGGTGATGAAAAGAGAGATCAGTAGTGAAGAGAGGTGACGAAAAGAGAGATCAGCAGTGAAGAGAGGTGACGAAAAGAGAGATCAGTAGTGAAACGAGGTGATTAAAAGGGAGATCAGCAGTGAAGAGAGGTGATGAAAAGAGAGATCAGTAGTGAAGCGAGGTGATGACAAGAGATCAGTAGTGAAACGAGGTGATTAAAAGAGAGATCAGCAGTGAAGAGAGGTGATGAAAAGAGAGATCAGTAGTGAAGAGAGGTGACGAAAAGAGAGATCAGTAGTGAAACGAGGTGATTAAAAGAGAGATCAGCAGTGAAGAGAGGTAATGAAAAGAGAGATCAGTAGTGAAGCGAGGTGATGAAAAGATAGATCAGTGGTTAGGTGAGATGATGAAATACAGAAACGTGTTTAAGTGAGTTGATAAAAAGACAATGAATAGTTAAATGAAGTGATGAAAAGACAGATTAGTGGTTAAGTGAGGTGATGAAAAGAGAGATCAGTAGTGAAGCGAGGTGATGAAAGGAGAGATCATTATTGAAGAGAGGTGATAAAAGGAGAGATCAATAGTGAAGAGAGGTGATGAAAAGAGAGATCAGTGGTTACGTGAGATGATAAAATACAGATGTTTAAATGAGGTGATAAAATGATAATCAATATTTAAATGAAGCGAGGTGATGAAAAGACAGATCAGTGGTTAGGTGAGATGATGAAATACAGATAAATGTTTAAGTGAAGTGATAAAGAGATAATCAATATTTGGATGAAGATTAGTGAGTGAGTAAGTGAGATTAGTGAGTAAGTGAGATGATGTGTAGAGAGATCAGTAATGGTGCGAGGTGATGAAAAGACAGATTAGTGGTTAAATGAGATGATGAAAAGGCAGATTAGTGGTTAAATGAGATGATGAAAAGACAGATTAGTGGTTAAATGAGATGATGAAAAGACAGATTATTGGTTAAATGAGATGATGAAAAGACAGATTAGTGGTTAAATGAGATGATGAAAAGACAGATTAGTGGTTAAATGAGATGATGAAAAGACAGATTAGTGGTTAAATGAGATGATGGAAAGACAGATTAGTGGTTAAATGAGATGATGAAAAGACAGATTAGTGGTTAAATGAGATGATGGAAAGACAGATTAGTGGTTAAATGAGATGATGAAAAGACAGATTAGTGGTTAAATGAGATGATGAAAAGACAGATTAGTGGTTAAATGAGATGATGGAAAGACAGATTAGTGGTTAAATGAGATGATGGAAAGACAGATTAGTGGTTAAATGAGATGATGGAAAGACAGATTAGTGGTTAAATGAGATGATGAAAAGACAGATTAGTGGTTAAATGAGATGATGAAAAGACAGATTAGTGGTTAAATGAGATGATGAAAAGACAGATTAGTGGTTAAATGAGGTGATGAAAAGACAGATTAGTGGTTAAATGAGATGATGAAAAGACAGATTAGTGGTTAAATGAGATGATGAAAAGACAGATTTGTGGTTAAATGAGATGATGAAAAGACAGATTAGTGGTTAAATGAGATGATGAAAAGACAGATTAGTGGTTAAATGAGATGATGAAAAGACAGATTAGTGGTTAAATGAGATGATGGAAAGACAGATTAGTGGTTAAATGAGATGATGGAAAGACAGATTAGTGGTTAAATGAGATGATGGAAAGACAGATTAGTGGTTAAATGAGATGATGGAAAGACAGATTAGTGATTAAATGAGATGATGAAAAGACAGATTAGTGGTTAAATGAGATGATGAAAAGACAGATTAGTGGTTAAATGAGATGATGAAAAGACAGATTAGTGGTTAAATGAGATGATGAAAAGACAGATTAGTGGTTAAATGAGATGATGAAAAGACAGATTAGTGGTTAAATGAGGTGATGAAAAGACAGATTAGTGGTTAAATGAGATGATGAAAAGACAGATTAGTGGTTAAATGAGGTGATGAAAAGACAGATTAGTGGTTAAATGAGGTGATGAAGAGACAGATTAGTGGTTAAATGAGGTGATGAAAAGACAGATTAGTGGTTAAATGAGGTGATGAAAAGACAGATTAGTGGTTAAATGAGGTGATGAAAAGACAGATTAGTGGTTAAATGAGATGATGAAAAGACAGATTGGTGGTTAAATGAGATGATGAAAAGACAGATTGGTGGTTAAATGAGATGATGAAAAGACAGATTGGTGGTTAAATGAGATGATGAAAAGACAGATTGGTGGTTAAATGAGATGATGGAAAGACAGATTAGTGGTTAAATGAGATGATGAAAAGACAGATTAGTGGTTAAATGAGATGATGAAAAGACAGATTAGTGGTTAAATGAGATGATGAAAAGACAGATTAGTGGTTAAATGAGATGATGAAAAGACAGATTAGTGGTTAAATGAGATGATGAAAAGACAGATTAGTGGTTAAATGAGATGATGAAAAGACAGATTAGTGGTTAAATGAGATGATGAAAAGACAGATTAGTGGTTAAATGAGATGATGAAAAGACAGATTAGTGGTTAAATGAGATGATGAAAAGACAGATTAGTGGTTAAATGAGATGATGAAAAGACAGATTAGTGGTTAAATGAGATGATGAAAAGACAGATTAGTGGTTAAATGAGATGATGAAAAGACAGATTAGTGGTTAAATGAGATGATGAAAAGACAGATTAGTGGTTAAATGAGATGATGAAAAGACAGATTAGTGGTTAAATGAGATGATGAAAAGACAGATTAGTGGTTAAATGAGATGATGAAAAGACAGATTAGTGGTTAAATGAGATGATGAAAAGACAGATTAGTGGTTAAATGAGATGATGAAAAGACAGATTAGTGGTTAAATGAGATGATGAAAAGACAGATTAGTGGTTAAATGAGATGATGAAAAGACAGATTAGTGGTTAAATGAGATGATGAAAAGACAGATTAGTGGTTAAATGAGATGATGAAAAGACAGATTAGTGGTTAAATGAGATGATGAAAAGACAGATTAGTGGTTAAATGAGATGATGAAAAGACAGATTAGTGGTTAAATGAGATGATGAAAAGACAGATTAGTGGTTAAATGAGATGATGAAAAGACAGATTAGTGGTTAAATGAGATGATGAAAAGACAGATTAGTGGTTAAATGATATGATGAAAAGACAGATTAGTGGTTAAATGAGATGATGAAAAGACAGATTAGTGGTTAAATGAGATGATGAAAAGACAGATTAGTGGTTAAATGAGATGATGAAAAGAGACATCAGTAGTGAAGCGAGATGATGAAAAGACAAATAAAATTCAATAGTTGAGTGAGGAGAGTGATTATTACAGTGAAATTGATAGATTTTAGAGAGTGAGGTTATTTAAAATCAAATACGTGGTTAAGTAAGGTGAAGAAATGAATTATTTGCATTTAAATGAGGTGACGAAAAGAGAAATGAGTGTCTGAATGCCGCGAGAAAAGACAGATTAGGGATGAAATGAGGAGATGAAAAGGCACATTAGGTGTTAATTGAGATGATCAAAGGACAAATTAGTGGATACGTAAAGGAAAGAGATGACAAATTAACAGATAAATGAAATGAGGTGGTGATGATAAGACAAATTAGCGGCTGAATGCGGTGATGAAATATTTGATCAATAGTTGAGTGAGGCGATGTAAAGAGAGAAGTTGTTAAGTGAGGCGATGAGTTGGGTTGTTTTACCTCTGAGCGGCACTTTTTTGCAGGGCTAAATGGCCAGGTCACATGGACCCCGAAGGCTCAGAGAAGGTTGGGGGAGGGGACCCATTGGAACAGCTGTTGGGAGACAGATGGTAGCCTCCCGTCAAGGCCAATCAGCGTCTTCTTTAACGTTGGGTTGTTTTACCTCTGAGCGGTACTTTTTTTGCACACCATGGGCTAAATGGCCAGGTCACATGGACCCCGAAGGCTCAGAGAAGGTTGGGGGAGGGGACCCACTGGAACAGCTGTTGGGAGACAGATGGTAGCCTCCCGTCAAGGCCATCCAGCGTGTTCTTTAACGCTGGGTTGTTTTACCTCTGAGCGGCACTTTTTTTGCACACCATGGGCTAAATGGCCAGGTCACATGGACCCCGAAGGCTCAGAGAAGGTTGGGGGAGGGGACCCACTGGAACAGCTGTTGGGAGACAGATGGTAGCCTCCCGTCAAGGCCAATCAGCGTCGTCTTTAACGTTGGGTTGTTTTACCTCTGAGCGGCACTTTTTTTGCACACCATGGGCTAAATGGCCAGGTCACATGGACCCCGAAGGCTCAGAGAAGGTTGGGGGAGGGGACCCACAGGAACAGCTGTTGGGAGACAGATGGTAGCCTCCCGTCAAGGCCATCCAGCGTGTTCTTTAACGTGCAAAGGGTATGGCTCTCCCGCACACGGGGCACGGCTTAACGTCCCATCCAATGGACGGCGGCCTTTCCAAGCCCATCGGTGTCCCCTACTGACCGTGGGCAGGGCGGGGGAGTTTTGCGGAGATAAATCTCAACGCTCACCCAGCTGGGACTCGAACCCGGGAACTACAGATTACGAGCCTGGCGCGCTACCGACTGAGCCACCCCTGCCCCAAGTGAGGCGATGAAAAGACAGATTAATGATTAAAGAATATGATCGAAAGACAAATTTTTGGATAAGTCATTTAAAAATCATTATTATTGGTAAGTGATTTAAAAACGTTAAGTTCATCAAAAATATTATTATGGTAAGTCATATTAAAAATTAAATTATACTTATTATAGTCATTTAAAAGCCACATTAGTGGCTGAGTCAGATGCTCATTATAGAGTTCAGTGTTTAAGTGAGCTGATGAAAAAAAAAGATCAGTGGCAAAGTGATGAAAACGGATATTAATCTTTAAATGAGGTTATTAAAATGCAGATCATTGAGTAAGTGAGGTGACGAAAATACAGATTAGTAATTAAGTGAGGTGATGAAAACAGAGATCAGTGATTAAGTGAGATGAAGTATTGATAGATCAGTGATTAAGCGAGATGAAGTAATCATAGATCAGTGATTAAATGAGATGAAGTACTGATAGATCAGTGATTAAGTGAGATGAAGTACTGATAGATCAGTGATTAAGTGAGATGAAGTACTGATAGATCAGTGATTAACTGAGATGAAGTACTGATAGATCAGTGTTTAAGTGAGATGAAGTAATCATAGATCAGTGATTAAGTGAGATGAAGTACTGATAGATCAGTGATTAAGTGAGATGAAGTACTGATAGATCAGTGATTAAGTGAGATGAAGTACTGATAGAGCAGTGATTAAGTGAGATGAAGTACTGATAGATCAGTGATTAACTGAGATGAAGTACTGATAGATCAGTGATTAAGTGAGATGAAGTAATCATAGATCAGTGATTAAGTGAGATGAAGTACTGATAGATCAGTGATTAAGTGAGATGAAGTACTGATAGATCAGTGATTAACTGAGATGAAGTACTGATAGATCAATGTTTAAGTGAGATGAAGTAATCATAGATCAGTGATTAAGTGAGATGAAGCACTGATAGATCAGTGATTAAGTGAGATGAAGCACTGATAGATCAGTGATTAAGTGAGATGAAGTACTGATAGATCAGTGATTAAGTTAGATGAAGTACTGATAGAGCAGTGATTAAGTGAGATGAAGTAATCATAGATCAGTGATTAAGTGAGATGAAGTACTGATAGATCAGTGATTAACTGAGATGAAGTACTGATAGATCAGTGATTAACTGAGATGAAGTACTCATAGATCAGTGTTTAAGTGAGATGAAGTAATCATAGATCAGTGATTAAGTGAGATGAAGTACTGATAGATCAGTGATTAAGTGAGATGAAGTAATCATAGATCAGTGATTAAGTGAGATGAAGTACTGATAGATCAGTGATTAAGTGAGATGAAGTAACCATAGATCAGTATTTAAGTGAGATGAAGTACTGATAGATCAGTGATTAAGTGAGATGAAGTATTGATAGATCAGTGATTAAGTGAGATGAAGTACTGATAGATCAGTGATTAACAGATGAAGTACTGATAGATCAGTGTTTAAGTGAGATGAAGTAATCATAGATCAGTGATTAAGTGAGATGAAGTACTGATAGATCAGTGATTAAGTGAGATGAAGTACTGATAGATCAGTGATTAAGTGAGATGAAGTACTGATAGATCAGTGATTAACTGAGATGAAGTACTGATAGATAAGTGATTAACTGAGATGAAGTACTGATAGCTCAGTGATTAACTGAGATGAAGTACTGATAGATCAGTATTTAAGTGAGATGAAGTAATCATAGATCAGTGATTAAGTTAGATGAAGTACTGATAGATCAGTGATTAAGTGAGATGAAGTACTGATAGATCAGTGATTAAGTGAGATGAAGTAATCATAGATCAGTGATTAAGTGAGATGAAGTACTGATAGATCAGTGATTAAGTGAGATGAAGTACTGATAGATCAGTGATTAAGTGAGATGAAGTACTGATAGATCAGTGATTAAGTGAGATGAAGTACTGATACATCAGTGATTAACTGAGATGAGGTACTGATAGATCAGTGTTTAAGTGAGATGAAGTAATCATAGATCAGTGATTAAGTGAGATGAAGTACTGATAGATCAGTGATTAAGTGAGATGAAGTACTGATAGATCAGTGATTAAGTAAGATGAAGTACTGATAGAGCAGTGATTAAGTGAGATGAAGTAGTGATAGATCAGTGATTAAGTGAGATGAAGTAGTGATAGATCAGGGATTAACTGAGATGAAGTACTGATAGATCAGTGATTAAGTGAGGTGAAGTACTGATAGATCAGTGATTAAGTGAGATGAAGTACTGATAGATCAGTGATTAACTGAGATGAAGTACTGATAGATCAGTGATTAACTGAGATGAAGTACTGATAGATCAGTGTTTAAGTGAGATGAAGTAATCCTAGATCAGTGATTAAGTGAGATGAAGTACTGATAGATCAGTGATTAAGTGAGATGAAGTACTGATAGATCAGTGATTAAGTGAGATGAAGTACTGATAGATCAGTGTTTAAGTGAGATGAAGTAATCATAGATCAGTGATTAAGTGAGATGAAGTACTGATAGATCAGTGATTAAGTGAGATGAAGTACTGATAGATCAGTGATTAAGTTAGATGAAGTACTGATAGAGCAGTGATTAAGTGAGATGAAGTACTGATAGATCAGTGATTAAGTGAGATGAAGTAGTGATAGATCAGTGATTAAGTGAGATGAAGTAGTGATAGATCAGGGATTAACTGAGATGAAGTACTGATAGATCAGTGATTAAGTGAGATGAAGTACTGATAGATCAGTGATTAAGTGAGATTAAGTACTGATAGATCAGGGATTAACTGAGATGAAGTACTGATAGATCAGTGATTAAGTGAGATGAAGTAGTGATAGATCAGTGATTAAGTGAGATGAAGTAGTGATAGATCAGGGATTAACTGAGATGAAGTACTGATAGATCAGTGATTAAGTGAGATGAAGTACTGATAGATCAGTGATTAAGTGAGATGAAGTACTAATAGATCAGTGATTAAGTGAGGTGATTAAAGAGAGATCAGTGATTAAGTGAGGTGATTAAAGAGAGATCAGTGATTAAGTGAGGTGATTAAAGAGAGATCAGTGGTTAAATGAGGTGAAATAATGACAGATCAGTGATTATGTGAGGTGATGAAAAGAGAGATCAATGTTTAAGTGAGGTGAAGTATTAAAAGATCAGTGATTAAGTAAAGTGACGAAAAGATCTGTGATTAACTGATTAATATTTGGGGGAAAGTGCTGAAAATAAAAATGAAGATACTCAGATCAGGTGATCACAGTGAGCGATAGGCTATGTTCTTGGAAAGACATATATTCAAATACTGTGGTTAAATCTATAATTGTGGGGGTGGCTCAGTCGGTAGCGCGCCAGGCTCGTAATTTGTAGTTCCCAGGTTCGAGTCCCAGCTGGGTCAGCGTTAAGATTTATCTCCGCAAAATTCCCCGCCCTGCCCACGGTCAGTAGGGGACACCGAAGGGCTTGGAAAGGCCGCCGTCCGTCGGATGGGACATTAAGCCGTGGCCCCCTTGTGCGGGTGAGCCATACCCTGTGCACGTTAAAGACCACGCTGGATGGCCTTGACGGGAGGCTACCATCTGTCTCCCAACAGCTGTTCCAGTGGGTCCCCTCCCCCAACCTTCTCTGAGCCTTCGGGGTCCATGTGACCTGGCCATTTAGTCCATGGTGTGCAAAAAAAGTGCAGCTCAGAGGTAAAACAACCCAACTCTATAATTGTGATACCTGAAATGGTATAAATTCAAAATATTTGATCTTCTATCGAAAAAAAGGGGTTTAAATCTATCGCACTAGAGATGTAAAAGTAGTGATATGCTGATGACATCACAACCATCGAGCGCGTGCTCTAATATGCAGCGAGCACCACGGGACCATCTGTGCACGTCACAGTTGCTAAACGTCTCATCGACTCGTGATGACCTTTGAAACTCATCGATCAACTTATCAGCAGCAAGGTGTGGACAGGCAAAAAATGCTAAACGGTGTCAGTGCAGGAAACGGAGGGTTTAACTGGAGACTTTTTTAGATTGGGTTCTTCTGCCTTTGAGCGTCACTTTGTTTTGCTCACAATATGACAAGGCCACGAGGACCCCAGGGGAATAAATAATTCCTTTTCGAATTATCTATATCTTTAAGCTATTATCTTTTCCAAGAAAAATCTTTCCAAATAAATGACAAGGTCACGAGGACCCCAAGGGCTCAGAGCAGGTTGGAAGAAGAAAACCTATTGGATAGGAGACAGATGGTAGCCTCCCGTCAAGGCCATCCAGCGTGTTTTTTAACGTACATAGAGTACGACTTTCATACAGACGGGTTTGGGTTGTTTTACCTCTGAGTAGCACTTTTTTGCACACCATGGACTAAATGGAGAGGTTATAAGGACCCCGAAGGCTCAGAGAAGGTTGGGGGAGGGGACCCACTGGAACAGTTGTTGGGAGACAGATGGTAGCCTCCCGTAAAGGCCATCCAACGTATTCTTTAACGTTGGGATGTTTTACCTCTGAGCGGCCCTTTTTTGCACACCATGGACTAAATGGCCAGGTCACATGGACCCCGAAGGCTCGGAGAATGTTGTGTTAGGGAACCCACTGGAACAGCTGTTAAGAGACAGATGGTAGTCTCCCGTCAAAGCCATCCAGCGTGTTCTTTAGCGTGTACAGGATATAGCTCTCCTGCACACGGGGCCACGGCTTAACGTCCCATCCGACGGACGGCGGCCTTTCCAAGCCTATCGGTGTTCCCTACTGACCGTGGGCAGGGCGGGGAATTTTGCGGAGATAAAGCTCAACGCTGTTCCAGCTGGGACTCGAACCTGGGGACTACAGATTACGAGCCTGGCGCGCTACCGACTGAGGCACCCCTGCCTCTCATGCATACGGGGTCAGGGATTAATGTCCTATCTGAGTGACGGCGGCCTTTCCAAGCCCATCGGTGACCCTGTCCTGACCGTCGTCGGGCGGGGGTGGCTCAGTCGGTAGCGCGCCAGGCTCGTAATCTGCAGTTCCCAGGTTCGAGTCCCAGCTGGGTCAGCGTTGAGATTTATCTCCTTAAAATTCCCCGCCCTGCCCACGGTCCGTAGGGGACACCGATGGGTTTGAAAAGGCCGCCATCCGTCGGATGGGACGTTAAGCCGTGGCACTGTGTGCGGGAGAGCCATACCCTGTGCATGTTAAAGAACACGCTGGATGGCCTTGACGGGAGGCTACCATCTGTCTCCCAACAGCTGTTCCAGTGGGTCCCCTACCCCAACCTTCTCTGAGCCTTCGGGGTCCATGTGACCTGGCCATTTAGCCCATGGTGTGCAAAAAAGTGCCGCTCAGAGGTAAAACAATCCAATCCAATCTACAAAATATCAGAGAATTCTTTTATGTCAATAGCTTTCCAATTTCTAAAATATGCATTTAATGGATAGAACGATGGTCTATCCATTAAATCCAGTCGGTACCGCGTGAGGCTGGTAATCTGCAGTTTCCAGGTTCGAATCCCATCTGGACCAGCGTTGAGATTCATCTCCTCAAAACTCCCCGCCCTGCCGTCGTTTAATAGGGAACACTGATGAGCTTCTGAAGCCCACCATTAGTCGAATGGATCGTTAAGTCGTGGTCCCGTGTGCGGGAGAACCATACCCTGTGCACGCTAAAGATTAGCTGGATGACCTTAACGGGAGGCTACCATCTGTCTTCCAACAGCCTTTCCAGTGGGTCGCCTCCTCCAAACTTCTCTGAGCCTTCGGGATCCTTGTGACCTGGCCATTTAGCCCATGGTGTGCAAAAATGTGCCGCTCAGAGGTAAAACAACCCAACGTTAAAGAACACGCTGGATGGCCTTGACGGGATTCTACCATCTGTCTCCCAACAGCTGCTCTAGTGGGTCCCCTCCCCCAACCTTCTCTTAGCTTTCGGGGTTAATGTGACGTGGAAAATTAGCCGATGGTGTGCAAAAAAGTGCCCCTCAGAGGTAAAACAATCAAACGTTAAAGAACACGCTGGATGGCCTTGACGGGTGGCTACCATCTGTCTCCCAACATCTGCTCCAGTGGGTCCCCTCCCCCAACCTTCTCTGAACCTTACGTCCATGTGACCTGGCCATTTATCCCATGGTGTGCAAAAAAAGTGCCGCTCAGAGGTAAAACAACCCAACCCAAACCGAAATAAAGAGCATATTCTACCAAAAACAAAAAAGGCATTCAAAGCTAAAATTTCTTCTTCGCATTTAAACAAGCGCAGCAGAGACAGAAATAAACATTCATTCACCTTTAAATTCTTTAATCATCAACAGACTACAAAATGAAAAAAACGAAAAAAAAAAATCAGAAATTTTTCCGTGTGACAAAACCTCATTGTTCTTAGCATCATAAATTAAAATTACAGTTTTAAATTACTCGAGAGTCGAGTTTTAATAACATGAATGGAAGTAATTTATGAGAATAAACATTTATTTGCGTTACGTTTTGCAGATTTAGGCAGTGGGCATGCGTTCTTCCTCGTCCTCTGTGCTTGTTTAAAACGCGTGAAATAACTACGAAGACGAAAAATTTGGCTATGGATTAAGTATCCTGGATAAAACAAAAACGCCCAAACAAAACTTGTTTTAGTAAGTTCAAACACGGCTTAGTAACTCGTGCTGAAAAATGTTCTTTTTTAACTCGCTGCACGTAGACTTAAGACGAACCGCGAAAGAGCTTAAGACCTGTTGACAGAATTTTTAAAAAGTTCTTGTGGCTTTACTTTTCTGAAATAAATAGTTTGTCACAACATTTTCGAGTCTTTTCCACTGGATTTAATGTGAGGAAACGTTTTCTGGCGTAAAATAAGGTTATAATCGTGTGGTAGATAAGAAAGAACTTTGTCTTTGAAAGTAGTTTTCATCATTACTCATGTAAGTGTTTGGCAAATTACAGGAATACGCGCGACAGTGGTGTTAAAAAGTTAGGCATAAATCAAAAACTGTTCAAGATATCAAAAGTTACTTGAATTATAAACATTACATTTTGTGTGTTGGGTTGTTTTTCTTCTGAGCGACATCATTTGGGAGACAGATGGTAGAGGATGTCATTGGGAGACAGATGGTAGCCTCCCGTCAAGGCCAACCAGCGTATTCTTTAACGTTGGGTTGTTTTACCTCTGAGCGACACTTTTTTGCGCATAATGGACTAAATGGCCAAGTCACATGGACCCCGAAGGCTCAGAGAAGGTTGGAGGAGGGGACCCACTGAAACAGCTGTTGGGAGACAGATGGTAGCCTCCCGTCAAGGCCATCCAGCGTTTTCTTTAACGTTGGGTTGTTTTACCTCTGAGCGACACTTTTTTTGCGCATAATGGACTAAATGGCCAAGTCACATGGACCCCGAAGGCTCAGAGAAAGTTGGAGGAGGGGACCCACTGAAACAGCTGTTGGGAGACCGATGGTAGCCTCCCGTCAAGGCCATCCAGCGTGTTCTTTAACGTTGGGTTGTTTTACCTCTGAGCGGCACTTTTTTGCACACCATGGGCTAAATGGCCAGGTCACATGGACCCCGAAGGCTCAGAGAAGGTTGGGGGAGGGGACCCACTGGAACAGCTGTTGGGAGACAGATGGTAGTCTCCCGTCAAGGCCATCCAGCGTATTCTTTAACGTGCACATGGTATGGCTCTCCCGCACACAGGGCCACGGCTTAACGTCCCATCCGACGGACGGCGGCCTTTCCAAGCCCATCGGTGTCCCCTACTGACCATGGGCAGGGCGGGGAATTTTGCGGAGATAAATCTCAACGCTGACCCAGCTGGGACTCGAACCTGGGAACTACAGATTACGATCCTGGCGCGCTACCGACTGAGCCACCCCCGCCCCTCTCAAAAGTGACTTGAATTATAAACATTACATTTTGTGTGTTGGGTTGTTTTACTTCTGAGCGACATTTTTTTGCGCATAATGAACTAAATGGCCAAGTCACAAGGACTGCAATGGTCCTTGTGACTTGGCCATTTAGAGTGATGGGGGAAGGGACTCCACTGGGTGGCTATTAGGAGACAGATGGTAGATACCCGTCGGGGCCATCCAGCTTGTTTCTTAAAGTTTAAAGGAAATGGTTCTCCTGCGTCCCATCCGATTGCCGATAACCTTTCCAAACCCATTAGTATCTCTTTTCCCACCCAAGGCAGGGTGGTGATTTTCTACAGATATATAGATATCACAGGCAACAGTTGAGAGTCCAACCTTTTTCGTATTAAGAGCTTGGTGCGCTACGGACAGAGTCCCACCACTCCTTTTCTTTCTTTGAGAGTGGCTTAGAGTATCAAGGAACCTGTGCAATGATTCCTGCTACTTTACAACACTCTCAAATCCAACCTGATCCATGAGACTCTCATTTACCAACTTGTTCCTTATGAGACTCTCATTAACCAACCTGGTCATCATGAGACCATCATTTATCAACCTGGACTCCATGAGACTCTCATTAACTAACCTGGTCATCATGAGACCATCATTTATCAATCTGGACTCCTTGAGACTCTCACTTTACCATTCTGGTCTTCACAAGGTCTCATTTTACTATTCTGATCCTCATCAAACTCTCACTTATCAACCCGGTGCTCATGAGAATCATTTTACCAACCTGGTCCTCATGAGACTCTCACTTTACCATTCTGGTCTTCACAAGGTCTCATTTTACTATTCTGATCCTCATCAAACTCTCACTTATCAACCCGGTGCTCATGAGAATCATTTTACCAACCTGGTCCTCATGAGACTCTCACTTTACCATTCTGGTCTTCACAAGGTCTCATTTTACTATTCTGATCCTCATCAAACTCTCACTTATCAACCCGGTGCTCATGAGAATCATTTTACCAACCTGGTCCTCATGAGACTCTCATTTACCAACCTGGTCCTCATGAGACTCTCATTTATTAATCTGTTTCTCATGAGACTCTCGTTTTACCAACATGGTCTTCATGAGACTCTCACTTACCAACATGGTTCTCACGAGACTCTTACCAACCTGGTCCTCATGAGACTCTCATTTATTAATCTGGTCCTCATGAGACTCTCGTTTTACCAACATGGTCCTCATGAGACTCTCGTTTTACCAATCTGGTCCTCATGAGCTCTCATTTACCAACCTGGTCCTCATGAGACTCTCACTTACCAGCATGGTTCTCACGAGACTCTCATCAACCTGGTCCTCATGAGACCGTCGTTTACCAACCTGGTCCTCATGAGACCGTCGTTTATTAATCTGGTCCTCATGAGACTCTCGTTTTACCAACATGGCCCTCATGAGACTGTCGTTTTACCAACATGGTCTTCATGAGACTATCGTTTTCCAATCTGGTGCTCATGAGACTCTCATTTACCAACCTGTGCCTCATGATACTCTCACTTACCAACATGGTTCTCACGAGACTCTCACCAACCCGTCCTCATGAGACCATCGTTTACCAACCTGGTCCTCATGAGACCATCGTTTACCAACCTGGTCCTCATGATACTTTCATTTACTAATCTGATCCTCCTGAGATTATCATTAACCAACCTGTCATGGGATATCATTTACCAATCTCTTCCTCATTAAATTTCATTTACCAATCTCTTCCTCATGAAATTTCATTTACCAATCTCTTCCTCATGAAATTTCATTTACCAATCTCTTCCTCATGAAATTTCATTTACCAATCTCTTCCTCATGAAATTTCATTTACTAACCTGGTCTTCAGGAGACTCTCTTTTACCAATGTGGTCTTTATAAAACTCTCATTTTTAACCTGGTCCTCATAAGACTCTCATCTACCAAACTGGTCGTCATGAAACTCTCATTTTAGTAACCTTGTCCTCTTGAGACTATCATTAACTAACCTGATTTTCATGAGACTTTCATTTACCAACCTGATACTCATGAGACTCTCGTTATTCATATCATACTCATGAGATCCCTGATACTCCTACGAACCTAATCCTCATGAAGCTCTCTTCTAATCTGGTCCTGATGAGACTCTCATCACAAACATGGTCCTCGTGAGACTATCATTAACCAACCTGGTCTTCATGAAAATCTTCATTATCAGTTTGGTCCTAACGAGACTCTCATTTGCTAACCTGGGCCCCATGAGATTCATATTTATCATCCTGATTCTTATGTGGATCTCATTTTGCCATCTTGGTCTTCATGAGACTCTGATTTCTCTAACCTAGTCCACATGAGACTCTCACTTACTAACCTGATTTTCATGAGAGTATCATTTACTAACCTAGTGCTGATGGGTTCGAGCCCCAGCTGGGTCAGCGTTGATATTTATCTCCGCAAAATTCCCCGCCCTGCTCACGGTCAGTAGGGGATACCGATGGGCTTGGAAAGACCGCCGTTCGTCGGATGGGACGATAAGCCGTGGCCCTGTGTGCGGGAGAGCCATATTCTGTGCACGTTAAAAAACACGCTAGATGGCCTTGACGGGAGGCTACTATCTGTCTCCCAACAGCTGTTCCAGTGGGTCCCCTCCCCCAATCTTATCTGAGCCTCCGGGGTCCTTGTGACCTGGCCATTTAGCCCATTGTGTGCAAAAAGTGCCGTTCAGATGTAAAACAATCCATCGTTAAAGAACACGCTGGATGGCTTTAGACGTGAGGCTACCATCTGTCTCCCAACAGCCATTCCAGTGGGTCTCCTCTCACAACCTTCTCTGACCCTTCGGGGTTGTTGTGTTGTTTTACCTCTGAGCGGCACTTTTTTGCACACCATGGGCTAAATGGTCAGGTCACATGGACCCCGAAGGCTCAGAGAAGGTTGGGGAGGGATCCGCTGGAACAGCTGTTGGGAGACAGATGATATCCTCCCGTCAAGGCCATCCAGCGTGTTCTTTAACGTGCACAGGGTATGGATCTCCCGCACACGGGGCCACGGCTTAACGTCCCATCCGACGGACGGCGGCCTTTCCAAGCCCATCGGTGTCCCCTACTGACCGTGGGCAGGGCGGGGAATTTTGCGGAGATAAATCTCAACGCTGACCCAGCTGGGACTCGAACCTGGGAACTACAGATTACGAGCCTGGCGCGCTACCGACTGAGCCACCCCCGCCCCCCGACCCTTCGGGGTCCATGTGACCTGGCCATTTAGCCCATGGTGAGCAAAAAAAGTGCCGCTCAGAGGCAAAACAACCCAACCCAAACTCCGTACCTCAACCTTCTCTCAACCGTAGGGCTTCTTGTAACCTGGCTATATTTAGCCCATTGTGTGCATAGAATATCTGCCTTGCTACCCCACTGAAAAAGACAATATTGTAATAGAAATTTCTCTGATGTAGACTTCAATTAACGATTCCGTCCAACAGCTGCAAAAGGCTGTGTGAAATGCCACTTTGAAAGATGTTAATTAGAACCAGGCCACGCAATTCCAGTGTTTCCTTGGTGAAAAATTCTTTATTAATAACTTGCAGGCCATTTGTCCACTTAGAAGAAAGCTTATGTTAAAGTTCAGAAAAATTAATGCTTTCAATTCTACAACCATTGTTGTCCTGCTTCAAGAGAAACGACCTCCGAATTATTAGTGTCGAATCTTGTGTTGTTACTTCCCGTTAATGTTTTTAGCTGAAAAATGAATATGTTGTTGATGATGATGTCTAAAAGCAATATTAATCTTTTTAGATGGTTATGCATTTATTAAGTTATTTTTTTTTATTTTTGATCTATATACACTGGTCTCCATAAATTAAGGATTGGGTTGGATTTGGCGCTGTCTGAGCGGCACTCTTTTTGCACACTGTGGGCTAAATGGCCAGGTCACGAGAACCCGAAAACGGGGACTTACTGGGGAGCGATTAGAACAAAGATGATAGCCTTCCGTTAATTCTCCTCCCTGCCTCAGTCAGTAGGGGGACACAGATGGGATTGGAAAGGCCGCCGTCCGTCGGATGGGACGTTAAGCAGTGGCTCCGTATGCGGGAGAGTCATACACTGTGCACGTTAAAAAACACGCTGGATGGCCTTGACGGGAGGCTACCATCTGTCTCCCATCAGCTATTCCAGTGGGTCCCCCTCCCCCAACCTTCTCTGAGCCTTCGGGGTCCACGTGACCAGGCAATTTAACCCATGGTGTGCAAAAAAACTGCCGCTCAGAGGTAAAACAACCCAACGTTAAAGAACACGCCGAATGGCCTTGACAGGAGGTTACCATCTGTCTCCCAACAGCTGTTCCAGTGGGTCCCCTCTCCCAACCTTCTCTGAGTCTTCGGGTCCTTGTGACCTGGCCATTTAGCCCATTGTGGGCAAAAAAAGTGCCGCTCAGAGGAAAAACAACCCAACGTTAAAGAACACGCTGGATGGCCTTGACGGAGGCTGCCATCTGTCTCCCAACAGCTGTTCCATTGGGTCCCCTCCCCCAACCTTCTCTGAACCTTCGGGGGTCCATGTGACCTGGCCATTTAGCCCATGGTGTGCAAAAAACTGCCGCTCAGAGGTAAACAACCAACGTTAAAGAACACGCTGGATGGCCTTGACGGGAGGCTACCATCTGTCTCCCAACAGCCATTCCAGTGGATCCCCTCCCCGAACCTTCTCTGACCCTTCGGGATCCATGTGACCTGGCCATTTAGCCCATGGTGTGCAAAAAAGTGCAGCTCAGAGGTAAAACAACCCAACCCAAACTCCGTACCTCAACTTCTCTCAACCGTAGGGCTTCTTGTAACCTGGCTATTAGCCCATTGTGTGCATAGAATATCTGCCTTGCTACCCCACTTTGCAGCAAGGCAGATTTTTTGTGCAAAAAAGTGCCTCTCAGGGGTAAAACAACTCAACCCCTGAAAGTTTGATACGCAAAGCCATTTTATTCAGGCATTAGCAAAGACGATCAGTTCAGCTAGTAAGATATAAATATAGATTTATGTTTTCAGCAAACAATTTGGATGGAAATTGATGATGATATAACCTGGCTGATTTTCACTCCTCCTACAAATAGATTGTGGCAACTACTTTTGGTGACTAGTTACAAAACTAAGAGCACGTCACGTGGAATTCGGGAATTGAAATACGAAACATGTGTTAAAGAAATCTTCACCTTATTCCATTATCTTCCCGAACGTCGAAATCCATTACTAAATGTCCGAAGCATTAGAGGTTTTAAAAAAAAGCACTTCCTGAGATTTATGCAAGATGCCTTTATGAAGGTAATGCAATTAAACTTCTTATAAAGGTAGCTTTGGTTGCTACATGCAGGTCATTATGTTCTCGGAGATTAAATCACTAAGTAACAGAATAATAATCCATTTTTCTTGATCGAAAGTCGGTTAGAGGGAGTTTTAGGGGGAGGGGGTTATATTTAAAGATAATCATCTAGCGTCTAGGGTTGCAGCTTCAAATATCGACAGCGAAAATAATGCATCTTTTTTTAACACCAAATAAGATGCAACCCAGTTCGTGCTTTCAATTATCACAATGTAAACACTTGTTACATTTTTATTGTGGTTGAGCCAGAGATTTAAAAAACGGGTTAGGAGTTTTAATCACCACAGCAACCAACGGTGTTAAGTTTTCTGTCAGAAGTTTTTTTTTTTGGCGTAAGTTTTTTTTTTTAATTATTTCACTGAAATAGAAATTGGGAATCTTTTAAGATTTATAACCGTTGGATCAGCTATGTTTTTAATAGATGTTGTCAATAATAATGATAATAAATTTGTTTACATCATGAACATTGAGTTGGGGTGGGTTGTTTTACCTCTGAGCGGCACTTTTTTGCACACTATGGGCTAAATGGCCAGGCCACAAGGACCCCGAAGGCTCAGACAAGGTTGGGGGAGGTGATCCACTGGAACAACGGTTGGGAGACAGATGGTAGCCTCCCGTCAAGGCCATCCAGCGTGTTCTTTAACGTTGGGTTGTTTTACCTCTGAGCGGCACTTTTTTTCACACCATGGGCGAAATGGCCAGGTCACATGGACCCCGAAGGCTCAGAGAAGGTTGGGGGAGGGGACCCACTGGAACAGCTGTTGGGAGACAGATGGTAGCCTCCCGTCAAGGCCATCCAGCGTGTTCTTTAACGTGCACAGGGTATGGCTCTCCCGCACACGGGACCACGGCTTAACGTCCCATCCGAAGGACGGCGGCCTTTCCAAGCCCATCGGTGTCCCCTACTGACCGTGGGCAGGGCGGGGAATTTTGCGGAGATAAATCTCAACGCTGACCCAGCTGGGACTCGAACCTGAGAACTACAGATAACGAGCCTGGCGCGCTACCGACTGAGCCACCCTCGCCCCATTATCACAGTGTAAACACTTGTTACATTTTTATTGTTGTTGAGCCAGAGATTTAAAAAACGGGTTAGGAGTTTTAATCACCAGAGCAACCAACTGTGTTAAATTTTCTATCAGAAGTTTTTTTTTGGGGCCTAAGTTTTTTTTTTTATTATTCCACTAAAATAGAAATTGGGAATCTTTTAAGAATTATAAACATTAGATCAGCTATGTTTTTAATAGATGTCAATAATAATGATAAAAAATTTGTTTACATCATGAACATTGAGAAATATGGTAAGTTTTTCGGCTGGATTGCTTTACACCTGGCTCAAAAAAGTATCCAAACACTACGGTAGATTAAAAAAAATTCAGAAAAAAATATCTGTCAACGATTTTTTTTAGAAATTAGTGAAAAACGTATTCACTGACGTACGCATCCTTGGTGTCACGTGACACCAAGGGTGCCAGATCACTAATTTCTAAAAAAATCGTTGCCGGATATTTTTTCTGAATTTTTTTTAATCAACCGTAGTGTTTGGATACTTTTTTTGAGTGACTGTACCTCTGAGCGGCACTTTTTTTTTGCACACAATGGGCTAAATGGCCAGATCACAAGGTCCCCCGAAGGTTTCGGAGATGGTTTGGGGAAGGAACCCACTGGAACAGCTGTTGGGAGACAGATGGTAGCCTCCCGTCAACAGATGTTAGGAGACAGATGGTAGCCTCCCGTCAAGGCCATCCAGCGTGTTCTTTAACGTGGACAGGGTATGGCTCTCCCGCACACTGAGCCACGGCTTAACGTTCCATCCGACGGACGGCGGTTTTTACCAAGCCCTTCGGTGTCCCCTACTGACCGTGGGCAGGGCGGGGAATTTTCCGGAGATAAATCTCAACGCTGATTCAGCTGGTGGGGGATCCTCATAGACCTTCTACTATGGCATATAAACTGACAGGTACCGTTAGACATCTGTGGGTGTGGCTCAGTCGGTAGCGCGCCAGGCTCGTAATCTGCAATTCCCAGGTTCGAGTCCCAGCAGGGTCAGCGTTGAGATTTATCTCCGCAAAATTCCCCGCCCTGCCCACGGTCAGTAGGGGACACCGATGGGCTTGGAAAGGCCGCCGTCCGTCGGATGGGACGTTAAGCCGTGGCCCCGTGTGCGGGAGAGCCATACCCTGTGCATATTAAAGAACTCTGGATGGCCTTGATGGGAGGCTACCATCTGTCTCCCAACAGTGGGTCCCCTCCCCAACCTTCTCTGAGCCTTCGGAGTTCTTGTGAGCTGGCCATTTAGCCCATGGTGTGCAAAAAAAGTGCCGCTCAGAGGTAAAACAACCCAACGTTAAAGAACACGATGGATGGCCTTCACGGGAGGCTACCATCTGTCCCCCAACAGCCGTTCCAGTGTGTCCCCTCCCCCAACATTCTCTGACCCTTCGGGGTCCATTTGACCTGGACATTTAGCCCATGGTGTGCAAAAAAGTGCCGCTCAGAGGAAAAACAACCCAACGTTAAAGAACACGCTGGATGGCCTTGACGGGAGGCTACCATCTGTCTCCCAACAGCTGTTCCAGTGGGTCCCCTCTCCCAACCTTCTCTGAGTCTTCGGGGTCCTTGTGACCTGGTCATTTAGCCCATGGTGTGCAAAAAAGTGCCGTTCAGAGGTAAAACAACCCAACGTTAAAGAACATGCTGGATGGCCTTGACGGGAGGCTACCATCTGTCTCCCAACAGCTGTTCCAGTGGGTCCCCTCTCCCAACCTTCTCTGTGTCTTCGGGGTCCTTGTGACCTGGCCATTTAGTCCATGGTGTGCAAAAAAGTGCCGTTCAGAGGTAAAACAACCCAACATTAAAGAACACGCTAGATGGCCTTGACGGGAGGCTACCATCTGTCTCCTAACAGCTGTTCCAGTGGGTCCCCTCCCCCAACCTTCTCTGAGCCTTCGGGGTTCTTGCGACCGGGCCATTTAGCCCGTTGTGTGCAAAAAAAGTGCCGCTCAGAGGTAAAACAACCCAACCAAGATGTTTGGAAGCTAGTCTTATCTACGGTGATGCAAAATGGCGACAATAATCTCTCTGGTTCATTTATTGGGATCTTTGTCAAAACTTTAAAATAATTGCCTCCTTAAAAATGTGTCTCTCAGTGAGGAATGGCCCACAGTCATTATATTGATGTGTCACACTATTTTACACAAAAGCACATTTAATTTTTTTTTAAAATCAAAGAAATATTTTCGATCACAAATAAAAACCGTGCAAACAAAAAATATGCTTTTAAAGAAGTAAAATAAAAACACGTTAATGAGTTTGTTTTTTTATATATATTACTATCCAGATAATCAAAGCTGGGATCAATTTTCGATGTCGTAACAGTTAATTGTCGTTCTAAATTTTTATCAAACGCACCCATTACGGCCTAAAAAATAATGAGTCGCAAAAATTTTTTTTCGAAAAGAACAACGATTTTTCCTAGTTCCGCATTAGACTGAAGATAAATGAAAAAAAAAGTCTAACATCACTTTCAATAATATTTCTAGAGTATTCAAGGTGTTGTAGAAATAGATATTGATCAACGACGTCGCAAATCAGGCGTGTTTAAATTATAGGTTTATTAAAGAATAAATGGGTTGGGTTGTTTTACCTCTGAGCCGCACTTTTTTGCACACCATGGGCTAAATGGCCAGGTCACATGGACCCCGAAGGCTCAGAGAAGGTTGGGGGAGGGGACCCACTGGAACAGCTGTTGGGAGACGGATGGTAGCCTCCCGTCAAGGCCATCCAGCGTGTTCTTTAACGTTGGGTTGTTTTACCTCTGAGCGGCACTTTTTTGCACACCATGGGCTAAATGGCCAGGTCACATGGACCCCGAAGGCTCAGAGAAGGTTGGGGGAGGGGACCCACTGGAACAGCTGTTGGGAGACAGATGGTAGCCTCCCGTCAAGGCCATCCAGCGTGTTCTTTAACGTGCACAGGGTATGGCTCTCTTGCACACGGAGTCACGGCTTAACGTCGCATCCGACGGACGGCGGTCTTTCCAAGTCCATTGGTGTTCCCTACTGACCGTGGGCTGGGCGGGGAATTTTGCGGAGATAAATCTCAACGTTGGCCCAGCAGGGACTCGAACCTAGAACTGCAGATTAAAAGTCTGGCACGCTACCGACTGAGCTCCCTCCCCGAACCTCTCGAACCGTACTGCAAACGATATCAGGTATAGAGAAAAATTAATGATTTTTTTAACGAAATGTAACATCGATTTTAATTTTTAATTTTCATTTTGCTTTCGGAAGGATGTCATTTTTTTTATTTTATTTAATAATGTACAAAAAAATTTATATGTATTTTTAATAATAAGTGTTTTTATTCAGTTTTATTATGCTTCATAATGTTTTTCAAGAAGTTTTCAATTTTTTGTAAAATTTTTGAGTTCAACCGCATTTTTGCGAAAAAAATTTACTTAGTTCAAACAAAATTGTAAATAAGATAACCACGTCATTCCAAAAACTTATTAATCCACTTAAATCAAGAAACGAATATATTAAAAAATCGCATCAGAATATAACATCTAGAAATCATTATATATATATATACCATTAAAAATACTTGAAAACAGGAAAAGAATGAGAAGAAATTATGTTTAAAACATTTCTAAATCTCCACTAGAGTTACAACTCGCTTGAGAAGAAATTAAACTTAATTACCTACAACTATTTTTTGACAGATAAATAACAACGACTCCAAAAAAGTAAAGGAAATAAGAAAAATGATATATATAACAGAATACTATCATGTTAAATATTACTGATTAGAAACGCCATCGTGCATTTCACTCGCAACATCTTTCTCCAAGGGTATACACGTCACATTTCATAAACAATGTTCTAAACATCATTAGATTCTTTAAGCAGATTTCAGTTCAAAAAACATCGCTCAACGATAAAGCTTAAAAAAGAAAAAGATCGATATTATGCAAATTAATGAATCAGTTATTCGCAACTGGGATTCGCAGTCTAACAGCGAAACACCCGAAACAGAAGAGAAAAAACATCCCAAGCTTTAGAATATTAAAGCATTTAATCCCTTAATGGAAAAAAGAGACATCAAAAAACGATATTTCTATGTTTACTTGGAGATCCTAATCCCCACTGATATCGACAGTAATGTGCGCAGATTTCAAAGAGTTGCCATTTCGAGTCTTGGCGAAAGTGCCGAAAGAAATTTTCTGAAATTAAGAATCGTTATTTTACGACTCGCGTTGGTTTGGGTTTTCTTTATTGGATGTAGACACGACTGGTGAAGGAATTCTGCGTTTTTTTAGTTTGAATGAAGTTTGCATTAACTAACATTCAAATAAGGGAACAGTGTTTAAAGCAACTTGTTCCCTTTACTCGTTAAGAGCTACGTTGGATCAGATTGGACTAGAAAAACATTAAATTTCGTTTTACATTGTCTTGTTTTTATCTGCATTATCTTAAGAAAAAAGGGGCGGGGGTGGCTCAGTCGGTAGCGCGCCAGGCTCGTAATCTGTAGTGCCCAGGTTCGAGTCCCAGCTGGGTCAGCGTTGAGATTTTTCTCCGCTAAATTCCCCGCCCTGCCCACGGTCAGTAGGGGACACCGATGGGCTTGGAAAGGCCGCCGTCCGTCGGATGGGACGTTAAGCCGTGGTCCCATGTGCGGAAGAGCTGTGCACGTTAAAGAACACGCTGGATGGCTTTGACAGGAGGCTACCATCTGTCTCCCAACAGCTGTTCCAGTGGGTCCCCTCCCCCAACCTTCTCTGAGCCTTCGGGGTCCATGTGACCTGGCCATTTAGCCCATGGTGTGCAAAAAAGTGCCGCTCAGAGGTAAAACAACACAACCCAACTTAAGAAAAAACATCACAGGAACATGTTTTCTCTTATGCGCTGCTAATAAATGTATGAAGCGCTGCCTTTAGTCACAGTTGATTATTTTTTAGTGATTTATTATTTGTAGTAATGCAGTGATATTCCCTTATTCGGTACCATTCAGTATTGATTAATGATGGCTGATTTATATCATTATATCATTGTTTATGAAATGTGACGTGTATACCCTTGGAGAAGGATGTGGCGAGTGAAATGCACGATGGCGTTTCTAAACAGTAATATTTAACATGATAGTATTCTGTTATATAGATCATATTTCTACAAGAAACTTGAAATCCACATTGGATGCCAATCGAAGAACAAGCACAAGATATCAAGACAGGAAGCAAACAACAAATCAACAATGGATGCCATATGAGGGTTGGGTTGTTTTACCTCTGAGCGGCACTTTTTTGCACACCATGGGCTAAATGGCCAGGTCACATGGACCCCAAAGGCTCAGAGAAAGTTGGGGGAGGAGTTGTGTTGTTTTACCTCTGAGCGGCACCTTTTTGCACACCATGGGCTAAATGGCCAGGTCACATGGACCCCGAAGGCTCAGAGAAGATTGGGGGATGGGACCCACTGGAATAGCTGTTGGGAGACAGATGGTAGCCTCCCGTCAAGGCTATCCAGCGTGTTCTTTAACGTTGGGTTGTTTTACCTCTGAGCGACACTTTTTTGCACACCATGAGCTAAATGGCCAGGTTACATGGACCCCGAAGGCTCAGAGAGGGTTGGGGGAGGGGACCCACTGGAACAGCTGTTGGGAGACAGATGGTAACCTCCCTTCAAGGCCATCCAGCGTGTTCTTTAACGTTGGGTTGTTTTACCTCTGGGCGGCACTTTTTTGCACACCATGGGCTAAATGGCCAGGTCACATGGACCCCGAAGGCTCAGAGAAGGTTGGGAGAGGGGACCCACTGGAACAGCTGTTGAGAGACAGATGTCAGCCTCCCGTCAAGGCCATCCAGCGTGTTCTTTAACGTGCACAGGATATGGCTCTCCCGCACACGGGGCCACGGCTTAACGGCCCATCCGACGAACGGCGGCCTTTCCAAGCCCATCGGTGTCCCCTACTGACCGTGGTCAGAGCAGGGAATTTTGCGGAGATAAATCTCAACGTTGACCCAGCTGGGACTCGAACTTGGGAACTGCAGATTACAAGCCTGGCGCGCTACCGACTGAGCCACCCTCTCCCCTAACCCATTGGGTAAAATAATCCAGCTTTCAAAACACAATAAAATATTAGATCCGAGACATTGGAATATAGGCTATTCCAGACTATAGATTTCCCTCATGTCATGGATTTATTTTATCAATAAGAAAAAACACATTGTGCATTGCCATATTTCAATGATTAAATATCAGGTGGTTGGGGGGGGGGAGAAGACAGAGGAATTGACTCAGTCGGTAGCGAGCCCCACTCATAATCTGGAGAAGACAGGTTCGAGTACAATTGCTCAAATCTGGCAACCCCTTCGTGTTACGTGACACGAAGGTTGCCAGATGACTAATTTCTAAAAAAAAATCGTTGCCATATATTTTTTCTGAATTCTGTAATCAATCATAGTGTTCGGATATTTTTTTGAGCGACTGTAGGTGGTCATATTATTTTGATACTAGATCGTGTGGGCTCACTCACGGAAATATTGAGCGTGTGCAGTTACCGTTCACAACAAACTGGAGCGGTTGCGGTTAATGTTCACAGCACATTGGATCGTGTGAGCTCACAAAGACCTGGATCGTGTGGGCCCATTCACAGAAATATACAACGTGTGCAGTTACCGTTCACAGCAAACTGGAGCGTGTGCAGTAACTGCACACGCTCCAGTTTGCTGTGAACGGTAACTGGAGCATGTACAGTTGCTGTACACGCTCCAGATATTTTTCCTGAATTCTGTAATCACGTGACACGAAGGTTTCCAGATCACTATTTTCTAAAAAAAATCGTTGCCAGATATTATTTCTGAATTCTGTAATCAACCATAGAGTTCGGATACTTTTTTGAGCGACTGTACTCCTGGGCCAGCGTTGAGATTTATCTCTGCAAAATTCGTCTCCCTGTACTCGGTCATTAGGGGACATCGATTGGCTTGGAAAGGCCATTATCCTTCTGATGGGATGTTAACCCTTGATTCCGTATTGGGAGACAGATGGTAGCCTCCCGTCAAGGCCATCCAGAGTGTTCTTTAACATCCACAGGGTATGGCTCTACTGCACAAGGTTTAGCGCCTCATCTGAAGGATGGCGCCTTTCCAAATCCATTAGTGTCCCCTTATTCGAGGGGCGGCTCAGTCGGTAGCGCGCCAGGCTCGTAATCTGTAGTTCCCAAGTTCGAGTCCCAGCTCTGTTAGCGTTGAGATTTATCTCCGTAAAACTCCCCGCCCTGCCCACGGTCAGTAGGGGACACCGATGGGCTTGGAAAGGCCAGCGTCCGTCAAATGGGACTTTAAGCCGTAGCCCTGTGTGCGGGAGAGACATACCCTGTGCACGTTAAAGAACACGCTGGATGGCCTTGACGGGAGGCTACCACCTGTCTGCCAACAGCTGTTCCAGTGGGTCCCTTCCCCCACCCTTCTCTGAGCCTTCGGGTCCTTGTGACCTGGCCATTTAGCCCATGGTGTGCAAAAAAGTGCCTCTCTGAGGTAAAACAATCCAATCCAATCCAGTGGGTCTCCTCCCCCAACCTTCTCTGAGCCTTCGTGGTCTATATGACCTTTCCATTTAGTCCATGGTGTGCAAAAAAAGTGCCGCTCAGAGGTAACACAACCCAATGTTAAAGAACAGGCTGGATGACCTTGACGGGAGGCTACCATCTGACTCCGAACAGCTGTTTCAGTGGGTCCCCTCCCCCAACCTTCTCTGAGCCTTCGGGGTCCTTGTGACCTGGCCATTTAGCCCATGGTGTGCAAGAAAGTGCCGCTCAGAGGTAAAACAACCCAACGTTAAAGAACACGCTTAATGGCCTTGACGGGAGGCTACCATCTGTCTCCCAACAGCTGTTCCAGTGGGTCCCCTCCCCCAACCTTCTCTGAGCCTTCGTGGTCTATATGACCTGTCCATTTAGTCCATGGTGTGCAAAAAAAGTGCCGCTCAGAGGTAAAACAACCTCAATACCAAATAAGATAAACCTTTTCAAACAATCTATACCTCTATCTCTCTTTCTTCCTTGCCTAAAAGACAAGCAAAATTATTTCACGAGTCAAAGAAAAGCCTGATTAATGTAATTCCTCCATTTCCACATTTTTGCGGCATTCTGTTTCCAAAAAGAGGCACAAAGAAGGAACCCATATCACTCCTTACAAAATATTGCCCTGTCTCTGTGCTGTTGTGAGTGCAAGCAAAAATAGCAGTGTTCGTGGGCGGTGTCAGCAGCCCTGGTAAGTGAAAGCTACAATCAGTCAACCCTTGTGTTCCTAGAACGTAAATCTGACGCCATAGCCAACATTCATCAGGAAGGGACATCCTCAGTAAGCCAAGCATTAGCTGTAAGAGCCTGTTCTCTTCTTTTCGGAGTGGTATGACATTCACATGCTCTTTTGTCGCATTAGGGTGGTCGCGTTTTTATCGATTTGCAAACATTCATAAAAGAGGGATGACTCGAATACGTATCGACGTGCATTTCCCGCAAGAATATGTGCTTTGAGAGGAAATGTGGAACTTTCTTAGTTCTGAAATGTTGTCGCAGTTAATCTTGTGATGTTTCTGAAGATGGGTTGGGTTGTTTTACCTCTGAGCGGCACTTTTTTGCACACAATGGGCTAAATGGCCAGGTCACATGGACCCCGAAGGCTCGGAGAAGGTTTGGGGGAGGGGACCCACTGGAATAGCTGTTGGGAGACAGATGGTAGCCTCCCGTCAAGGCCATCCAGCGTGTTCTTTAACGTCGGGTTGTTTTACCTCTGAGCGGCACTTTTTTGCAAACAATAGGCTAAATGGCCAGGTCACAAGGACCCGAAGACTCAGAGAAGGTTGGGAGAGGGGACCCACTGGAACAGCTGTTGGGAGACAGATGGTAGCCTCCTGTCAAGGCCATTCGGCGTGTTCTTTAACGTTGGGTTGTTTTACCTCTGAGCGGCAGTTTTTTTGCACACCATGGGTTAAATTGCCTGGTCACGTGGACCCCGAAGGCTCAGAGAAGGTTGGGGGAGGGGACCCACTGGAACAGCTGTTGGGAGACAGATGGTAGCCTCCCGTCAAGGCCATCCAGTGTGTTCTTTAACGTGCAGAGGGTATGGCTCTCCCATACACGGAACCACGGCTTAACGTCCCATCCAATGGACGGAGGCCTTTCCAAGTCCATCGATGTCCCCTACTGACCGTAGGCAGGGCGGGGAGTTTTGCGGAGATAAATCTCAACAATGACCCATCTGGGACTCGAACCTGGGAACTGCAGATTACGAGGCTGGCGCGCTACCGACTGAGCCTCCCCCGCCCCCTTCTAAAGATGAGAACTGTATTAATTTTAGAATTGTTAATTCTTTTTCTGGCTTTAAGGAGCAGATGAGAAAATGTCTTCATTTTGTCGTTTGTAGATATCTGATGATTTTAGTTTCAGAGGTGTATTAAAAATGCGTTTTTTCGTCGAATGGGTATTAATGAAATATTTCATACATGCGTGCAGTCGGTCATAAAAGTATCCGAACACTACGGTTGATTACAGAATTCAGAAAAAAATATCTGAAAAAATAATGTTTTTAGAAATTAGTGATCTGGCAACCTTCCTGTCACGTGACACAAAAATTGACAAATCACTAATTTCTAAAAAAAAATCGTTGCCAGATATTTTTTTTAATTCTGTAATCAATTATAGCGTTCGGATACTTTTTTGAGCGACTGTAGGTGGTCATATTATTTTGATACTAGATCGTGTGGGCTCACTCACGGAAATATTGAGCGTGTGCAGTTACCGTTCGCAGCAAACTGGAGCGTGTGCAGTAACTGCACACGCTCCAGTTTGCTGTGAACGGTAACTGGAGCGTGTACAGTTGCTGTACACGCCCCAGATATTTTTCCTGAATTCTGTAATCACGTGATACGAAGGTTGCCAGATCACTAATTTCTAAAAAAAAATCGCTGCCAGATATTTTTTCTGAATTCTGTAATCAACCATAGTGTTCGGATACTTTTTTGAGCGACTGTAGGTGGTCATATTATTTTGATACTAGATCTTGTGGGCTCGCTCACGGAAATATTGAGCATGTGCAGTTACCGTTCACAACAAACTGCACACGCTCCAGTTTGCTGTGAACGGTAACTGGAGCGTGTACAGTTGCTGTACACGCTCCAGACATTTTTCCTGAATTCTGTAATCACGTGACACGAAGGTTGCCAGATCACTCATTTCTAAAAAAAGTCGTTGCCATATATTTTTTTCTGAATTCTCTAAAGAACCATAGTGTTCGGATACTTTTTGGAGCGACTGTACACGGCTGAACTTCCTTTCTGACGGACGGCAACTTTTCCAAGCCCCTGCGGTCCCCTTTCTGACCCGAGACCAGTGTGTGTGTGGGGGGGTGGGGGGGGTGGGGGTGGGGGGGGGTTCGCGGAAATAAAACTCAAAATTGTTTGAGGAAGCAATCGAACCTTGGAAGTGCAGATCACGAGCCTGGCGCGCTACGGACTGACCCCCCCCCCCCCCCCACCGTTTCTAATAATGAAATCTTTAACGATTCCAAGCTACTGTTTGAATCAGGAAATCAGACTGATATTTATGCCGTAGTTAAGCGCTTTTCTACATCGACAAACAAAGTAGATACTTCTGCTTCTTACTGCAACGCGACTCTACAGCGTCCCTTGACATCACGATACTTTAGAAACCCGAGTTATTTGTTTACGAAACGTGCATTAGTGATGTCATACTCGTCTGGCTTTCAGAACGCGTGCAATCAATAGCGTGGCGCGTTCGCCCCTCAGAAGAGATGCACCGTTCTGTCGTGGGAGTGCCTCTCTCCCAGAATTTAGTAGAGTCATTATCTTCAATAATGAGATTTGTCTGCACAAAACTTCCGAAACAAGATAGAAATTAATTATGTGACAATAGTTTGAGTTGTCTTGCAAACACGACTTGATAGGCATTACAAACACGGGGCAAAGAAACGTCGGAAAAAATTAATGGACTGTGTAATAAGGTTTCCGTTGTACTTAATTGGAATATTTGAAAGTAACTCTAACGGAGGAAAACTAAACCAAAGAAAGTAACAAACAGAAACGGAAATATGACGTCATTTATTTTTGGAGTATTGTTAGATTCAAATCCTTTAATTTCTTTACCCAAAGGTAATTTTGTTCATTATTATCCTTTTTATCCTTTTCTTTTGTTAGAATTGTCTGAGAGTAAAAAAGTCACCTTTTTTAAGTCTCTGCCCCCAAAATTGTTTTCTTTTTCTGTACAGTCGCTGAAAAAAATATCCGAACACTATGGTTGATTACAGAATTCAGAAAAAACATCTGGCATCGATTTTTTTAGAAATTAGTGATCTGGCAACCTTCGTGTTCACGTGACACGAAGGTTGCCAGATATTTTTTTCTAAATTCTGTAATAAATTACAGTGTTTGGTACACGGAGGTTGCCAGATCACGAATTTCTAAAAAAATCGTTGCCAGATATTTTTTCTGAATTCTGTAATCAACTATAGTGTTCGCTACACGGAGGTTGCCAGATCACGAATTTCTAAAAAAAATCGCTGCCAGATATTTTTTCTGAATTCTGTAATCAACTATAGTGTTCGCTACACGGAGGTTGCCAGATCACGAATTTCTAAAAAAATCGTTGCCAGATATTTTTTCTGAATTCTGTAATCAACTATAGTGTTCGCTACACGGAGGTTGCCAGATCACGAATTTCTAAAAAAAATCGCTGCCAGATATTTTTTCTGAATTCTGTAATCAACTATAGTGTTCGCTACACGGAGGTTGCCAGATCACGAATTTCTAAAAAAAAATCGTTGCCAGATATTTTTTCTGAATTCTGTAATCAACTGTAGTGTTCGCTACACGGAGGTTGCCAGATCACGAATTTCTAAAAAAAAATCGTTGCCAGATATTTTTTCTGAATTCTGTAATCAACCATAGTGTTCGCTACACGGAGGTTGCCAGATCACGAATTTCTAAAAACATCGTTGCCAGATATTTTTTCTGAATTCTGTAATCAACTATAGTGTTCGCCACAGAGGTTGCCAGATCACGAATTTCTAAAAAAAAATCGTTGCCAGATATTTTTTCTGAATTCTGTAATCAACTATAGTGTTCGCTACACGGAGGTTTCCAGATCACGAATTTCTAAAAAAATCGTTGCCAGATATTTTTTCTGAATTCTGTAATCAACTATAGTGTTCGCTAATGGTAGCTAGGCGTAAACTGGAAGGAGAGCTGTGTACCAATCCCCAGTGATGATGCACAGAACCGGCCAGGTCTAGCACCTAATGTCCGGCCCCGCCTTCTCGTGGTGCAGGCCGTTAGTACCTTTCAAAAGAGATATTCTCTTTTGGAAGGGAACGGAAGGGGAGGGCTGCCAGTTCAGTATGGCCTGGTGATCTGGTCATCTATGGCCACTTTTTCCTTTTTTTTCAACCCTGCTGAGGAGTGGTCAACTTCACAGGGTCCTGGTGCTGACCATTTATACCTACTAGACTGGACTTATTTATGGATTTGAGCTTGATTATGGATCCTGGACTTGCTGCACTGGTGGGCCTCTGTTGAGGGAGAGTCTGCTGCTGTGTTTTCTGTTTGCTTCTGGGTTGCCAGCTCTAAGTGAACAGAGGCATGGGATACCTTATATCAGCTGGTGGATAATCCTAATCAGAGGCCATCGCAGGTACCTGAACCTTACTTAGCTAGTTGGGCATCGTCAAGCCTAAACTGGAGTAATGTGTCTCAGGCAGGCCATGTGGCTCTTGAAAAAGTCCACTTGAAAAGGTGGTGCCTGATGTTCCTACCAGCATCGGTGACTTCAGCCTTTAGCGGAGGAGGAACAGGTCTTTGCCCCATGCCTGCGATCAGGGGGCTGTTTGATATTGTTGGCCCTACCAATCTCAATAAACCTAATTTCTTTAAAAATCCTACTAATCATTTTCTCTCTGCAGGAACGTGGAACGTGAGGACATTACATAGAGATTATTCTCTTGATGTCCTCATGCAGGAATTCCAGCGCTATAACCTAGATATTCTAGGCTTGCAAGAGACCAGATGGACAGGTAAAGGTGAGATACTTAAAAATAACTTTAAATTTCTCTTTACAGGGAGGGAGGATGGAAAGCATCACCAAGGCGTGGGTCTGCTGCTCAGCAGACATGCTTGTGATGCTCTTCTAGAATATGAGTGCATTAATGAAAGGTTTCTTACAGCAAAATTTCAGACAAGCATTAAAGACTTGAATGTTATCTGCTGTTATGCCCCCACTGAGGATGCCGATGAGGATGAGAAGGATAGGTTTTATGAACAACTTCAGGATATTTTGAATTCTATCAAGAAAGGAGATATTACCCTTGTTCTTGGTGACTTCAATGCCAAAGTTGGTACTGACTCTGACCTTTGGGGAGGAGTAATAGGCCCTTTTGGTATTGGTAGCTGCAATGGCAATGGGCAACGTCTCCTACAGGTAAGTAAACTCAATGGTTTCAGAATAACTAACACATATTACAAACACTGCGACATACATAAATACACATGGGTTTCACCTGATGGGCTGCATAAGAATATGATTGATTATATATTAATTAACAGCAAATGGGCTAGTTCTGTTAGAAATACCAGGGCATATAGGGGAGCTGAAATTGGATCTGACCATTACCTTGTTAAAAGTGTGTTGCAACTTAAACTTAAAAAGTGTTGTGCTAGGGTTAAAAAATTTACCTTTAATACTGAAGCTCTGAAAGACCAAGTTATAGCTAAAGCTTACCATGATAGGTTACTTAGTCATTATGACAGTCATGGTTTGCTTAATACTGAAGTTGAGGAAGAATGGGGCCATTTTAAACAGGCTTTTTTGGAAACTAACAGTACTCTTTTAGGAAAAAAGGAGCAGAGGAGGCAGAATTATTTAAGTGATAAGGCACTTGAGCTTATTTCAGAAAGAAGGAACTGCAGGAATGTCCTTAATCAGTACCCTAGTAGTCCTAATAGAAAGGATTACAGAGAGCTTAATAAACGTGTAAAGGATCAGTTAACTACTGATAAGAATCTTTGGCTTGATGGCCTTGCTGACAAAGCTGAGGAAGCAGTTAGACAGCACAACAGCAGAGAGCTGTACCAGATAGTTAATGTTTTGTGTGGTAGAAAACGAACAGGTATACAGGGATTGAAGGATAAACAAGGCAAGGTTATAGAAGGTGAGGATTCTGTCATGGCTAGGTGGGCTGAGCATTTCAGTGATGTTCTAAACAATGTAGTTAGTTCTACTCCCATTGTTTACAATGATGATAGATGCATTGGTGGCTTTAATGTTGGCCCTATAACACAATCTGAAGTTAGTTTGACTATTTCTAAACTTAAACTTCATAAATCCCCAGGGGTGGATGAAATTACTACGGAAATGCTTAGAACTGGGAATGTTTCGTTTACCACTTGGATGACTGAAATTCTGAATATCTTTTATGATAAAGGCATGGTTCCTAAGGATTTTACCGAGCTATTATTATCCCTATTTTCAAAAAAGGTGATCGCAGTTCTTGTGATAACTATAGGGGTATCAGCCTACTCTCCGTTCCAGGTAAAGTTCTTTCCATGATTGTGCTTAATAGAATTAAGAATCTGGTTGACCGGCAATTGCGTGATGAGCAATGTGGATTCAGAAGTGGTAGGGGATGTGTAGATCAGATATTTTCACTTAGGCAGATTCTTGAGAAATGTTTCGAGTTTCAGAAACTTTTGGTTGCTAGCTTTGTTGATTTCAAAAAAGGCTTTCGACTCTGTTCATCGTCATAATTTGTGGTTGATTGTGAGATCATATGGTATACCAGACAAGTTAGTTAACATAATGAAAGCTCTCTATAATAACACTGAGTCATGTGTGAGGGTTGGTAAGTCTTGTAGCAATTGGTTTAGCATTACTTCTGGTGTTCGACAAGGGTGCATTTTGTCTCCTTTTCTCTTTAGTTTGGTTGTTGATTATGTTATGCGAAATTCACTTCAAGGGAAAGATTTTGGCCTTAAATGGGCTGGAGATACGAAAATTTCTGATTTAGATTATGCTGATGATTTAGCCCTTTTGGCAAATGATGTTGATGAGATGAACTCTTTCATTCGAACTGTTGATGAGACTGGTAGTACAGTAGGTTTGGTTATAAACAGAGAGAAAACTAAAGTGATGAAAATTGGTCAGGCAGGTTGTGATTCATTTAATCTGAATGGTTGCAGTCTTGAGCAGGTGTCACAGTTTAATTACCTTGGGAGCTGCGTAACTGATACTGGTGATGTGCGGCATGAGATTAACAGACAAATAGGTATTGCTGCCGGGACTTTTAAGAATCTATGGAGATTGTGGAGAAATAGGCGTATACACCTAAAGACTAAAATTAGACTGTATAATAGTTTGGTTCTTTCTAGGGTTAGTTATGGTAGTGAAACGTGGACGCTGTGTAAGCAAGATAACAGAAAACTAGATGCTTTTGATTCTAGATGCTTACGCAGTATCTTGGGTATTAGGTGGTTTAACTTTGTAACTAATGATGAGGTTAGGCAAAGGAGTCTGCAACCTCCTTTAAGCAGCATATTGTGCAGAGAGAGACTCCGCTGGTTTGGCCATGTTGCCCGTATGGATAATTATAGATTGGCGAATAGGGTTATGAACAGTGTGCCTAGAGGCTTCAGAAGGAGGGGGAGACCTAGGATGCGGTGGGCAGACAATGTCAAACAGGACCTTGTTAGAATTGGTGTACAGGTGGCCGGATGCAGCAGATGTAGCTCAGGACAGATATGCTTGGAGAATTAAACTGCGCGGTCTGGTTAGACCTCCGTAGCCCATGGCTGCTTGAGGACGATGATGATGATGATGATGACACGGAGGTTGCCAGATCACGAATTTCTAAAAAAATCGTTGCCAGATATTTTTTCTGAATTCTGTAATCAACTATAGTGTTCGCTACACGGAGGTTGCCAGATCACGAATTTCTAAAAAAAATCGTTGCCAGATATTTTTTCTGAATTCTGTAATCAACCATAGTGTTCGCTACACGGAGGTTGCCAGATCACGAATTCTAAAAAAATCGTTGCCTGATATTTTTTCTGAATTCTGTAATGAACTATAGTGTTCGCTACACGGAGTTGCGAGATCACGAATTTCTAAAAAAAAAATCGTTGCCAGATATTTTTCTGAATTCTGTAATCAACCACAGTGTTCGGTACACGAAGGTTGCCAGATCACTAATTTCTAAAAAAAATCGTTGCCAGATACTTTTTCCTGAATTCTGTAATCAACCATAGTGTTCGGTACACGGAGGTTGCCAGATCACTAATTTTTAAAAAAAATCGTTGAGAGATATTTTTTTCTGAATTCTGTAATCAACCATAGTGTTCGCTACACGGAGGTTGCCAGATCACGAATTCTAAAAAAATCGTTGCCTGATATTTTTTCTGAATTCTGTAATGAACTATAGTGTTCGCTACACGGAGTTGCGAGATCACGAATTTTTAAAAAAAAAATCGTTGCCAGATATTTTTTCTGAATTCTGTAATCAACCACAGTGTTCGGTACACAAAGGTTGCCAGATCACTAATTTCGAAAAAAAATCGTTGCCAGATACTTTTTCCTGAATTCTGTAATCAACCATAGTGTTCGGTACACGGAGGTTGCCAGATCACTAATTTTTAAAAAAAAATCGTTGCCAGATATTTTTTTCTGAATTCTGTAATCAACCATAGTGTTCGCTACACGGAGTTTGCCAGATCACGAATTTCTAAAAAAATCGTTGCCTGATATTTTTTCTGAATTCTGTAATGAACTATAGTGTTCGCTACACGGAGTTGCGAGATCACGAATTTTTAAAAAAAAAATCGTTGCCAGATATTTTTTCTGAATTCTGTAATCAACCACAGTGTTCGGTACACGAAGGTTGCCAGATCACTAATTTCTAAAAAAATTCGTTGCCAGATACTTTTTCCTGAATTCTGTAATCAACCACAGTGTTCGGTACACGGAGGATGCCAGATCACTAATTTTTAAAAAAAAAATCGTTGCCAGATATTTTTTTCTGAATTCTGTAGTCAACCATAGTGTTCGCATATTTCTTTGAGCCACTGTACTTGTTATTTTTACTCCAACGTTTGTTGCACACTAAGTTGCGGTTAATGATGGAACTGCATGGTGGCTGGTGATTTGGAAACATGAATAAGGAACCAATCGATGATGAGGTTGAATTTCGGGAAAATTGGACAAAAATGCAGTACGTGTTAGTTTAATTTAAGCACCATTGAGTTGTGTGGAAATTAAACCCGATCACCGTATTTATTTAACTATAAATAAATACCTCCTCAAGCAGCTGCTTGCCACAGAGGTCTGACAGGAGCCTGAGAGTTTATATGTCATAGTAGAAGGTCTGAGAGGATGGCAGGAACTCAGCAGAAAGACAACACGGACATCCATGCCTTACCCGGGGCTCGAACCCAGGTCCCGTAGATCAGTAGCCAAGCGCGCTAACCACTCGGCTATGGGACGGCTATTTAACTATAGGTGAATAATTCTGAAACCCTTGCAAAGTTATTGTCTTAAAAGTCAATCTAATAACAACAATCATTAGGTCAAAGGTTGAAAGAAAAACTAAATAAAAATATACGGAAGAGATGCATCATTAAATTGTATTGAATTATCCGTTCATTAATTAAACACTGGTTTTGTGTTCCTTTTGTACGATTGCATTACAATTTAGAGAGGCAGATTTGAACCACCCTTTGAGTTAGGTTGGGTTGTTTTACCCCTGAGCGTCATTTTTTGCACAACATGGGCTAAATGGCCAGGTCATATGGACCCCGAAGGCTCGGAGAAGGTTGAGGGAGGGGACCTACTGGAACAGCTGTTGGGAGACAGATGGTAGCCTCCCGTCAAGGCCATCCAGCGTGTTCTTTAACGTGCGCAGGGTATGGCTCTCTCGCACACGGGACCACGGCTTAACGTCCCATCCGACGGACGGCGGCCTTTCCAAGCCCATCGGTGTCCCCTACTGACAGTGGGCAGGGCGGGGAATTTTGCGGAGATAAATCTCAACGCTGACCCAGCTGGGACTCGAACCTGGGAACTACAGATTACGAGCCTGGCGCGCTACCGACTGAGCCACAACGCCCCGAACCACCCTTTGACCTTGAGACGTAGTTTAATGTGAATAATTTATTCATTAGGAATGAGAATAGTTCTGCTAATCACAATAAAACTCCTATCAATCTTGAAAATGTTCTTTGTAGTCATGTGAATGCCCCCTCCAGTTCATGAGAATGTGCTTTCCAATCTTGAAATCATCCCAGTCATAGAAGTGCTTCCTCTTATCATGATAATGCTTCATTCCAATCAGCAGAAGGTAGCCTCCAATTATGAAAAGGGTACAGTCGCTGAAAAAAATATCCGAACACTATGGTTGATTACAGAATTCAGGAAAAAAATCTGGCAACGATTTTTTTAGAAATTAGTGATCTGGCAACCTTCGTGTCACGTGATTACAGAATTCATGAAAAATATCTGGAGCGTGTACAGCAACTGTACACGCTCCAGTTACCGTTCACAGCAAACTGGAGCATGTGCAGTTACTGCACACGCTCCAGTTTGCTGTGAACGGTAACTGCACACGCTCAATATTTCCGTGAGGGAGCCCACACGATCTAGTATCAAAATAATATGACACCTACAGTCGCTCAAAAAAAGTATCCGAACACTATGGTTGATTACAGAATTCGGAAAAAATATCTGGCAAGGATTTTTTTAGAAATTAGTGATCTCGCAACCTTCGTACCACGTGACATGAAGGTTGCCAGATCACTAATTTCTAAAAAAATCGTTGTCAGATATTTTTCCGAATTCTGTAATCAACCATAGTGTTCGGATACTTTATGAGCGACTGTACATCAATTCTTAAGAATTATCCTCTTAGTTATAAGAAGATACCTTCCAAATCACGAGAAGACTCATTCAATCATAAGAATATTCCCTCCAAATTAAGAGAATATCGACTCTAAATTATGAGAAGGTTTCTTCCAATCATGAGAAGGATCCATCCATTCATAAGAATTCTCCTCCTAGTTGTAAGATGGTCCTTTCTAAATCATGAGAAGACTCCTTCCAGTCATAAGAATATTCCTTCTGAATCATGAGAATACTCCTCACAGTCATGAGAAGGTCCCATTCAATCATAAAAGAATTCCCCCAATCATGAGACGGTTCCTTAGAGTCACGAAAATATTCCCTCTAATCATGAGAAGGTCCCTACCAGTCAAGGAAATGCTCCTTTTTAGTCATAAAGTCTCATTCATTCACGAAAAGTTTTCTCCCAATTATAAGAATATTCCTACCAGTAACGAAAACGTTTCGTCAAGTTATGAGAATATTCTTCCCAGTAACAAGAATATTCCACCAAGTCATGAGAATGGTCCTTCCCAGTAATGAGAATGTTCCGCCAAGTCATGATGATCCTCCCAATAACGAGTATGTTCCGCCAAGCCATGAGAAAGTTCCTCTCAGTAATGGGAATGTTCTGCCAAGCCATGAGAAAGTTTCTCCCAGTAATGGGAATGTTCTGCCAAGCCATGAGAAAGTTCCTCTCAGTAATGGGAATGTTCTGCCAAGCCATGAGAAAGTTTCTCTCAGTAACGAGTATGTTCCGCCAAGCCATGAGAAAGTTTCTCTCAGTAACGAGTATGTTCCGCCAAGCCATGAGAAAGTTCCTCTCACTAACGAGTATGTTCCGCCAAGCCATGAGAAAGTTCCTCTCAGTAACGAGTATGTTCCACCAAGCCATGAGAAAGTTCCTCTCAGTAATGGGAATGTTCTGCCAAGCCATGAGAAAGTTTCTCTCAGTAACGAGTATATTCCGCCAAGCCACGAGAAAGTTTCTCTCAGTAACGAGTATATTCCGCCAAGCCACGAGAAAGTTCCTCTCAGTAACGAGTATATTCTGCCAAGCCATGAGAACGTTTCTCTCAGTAACGAGTATGCTCGCCAAGCCATGAGAAAGTTCCTCTCACTAACGAGTATGTTCCGCCAAGCCATGAGAAAGTTCCTCTTAGTAACGAGTATATTCTGCCAAGCCATGAGAACGTTTCTCTCAGTAACGAGTATGTTCGCCAAGCCATGAGAAAGTTCCTCTCAGTAACGAGTATGTTCCGCGAAACCGTGAGAAAGTTCTTCTCAGTAATGGGAATGTTCCGCCAAACCATGAGAAAGTTCCTATCAGCAACGAGTATGTTCCGGCAAGCCATGAAAAAGTTCCTCTCAATAACGAGTATGTTCCGCGAAGCCGTGAGAAAGTTCCTCTCAGTAATGGGAATGTTCTGCCAAGCCATGAGAAAGTTCCTCTCAGTAATGGGAATGTTCTGCCAAGCCATGAAAAAGTTCCTCTCAGTAATGGAAATGTTCTGCCAAGCCATGAGAAAGTTTCTCTCAGTAATGGGAATGTTCTGCCAAGCCATGAGAAAGTTTCTCTCAGTAACGAGTATATTCCGCCAAGACACGAGAAAGTTTCTCTCAGTAACGAGTATGTTCTGCCAAACCATGAGAAAGTTCCTCTCAGTAACGAGTATGTTCTGCCAAGCCATGAGAAAGTTCCTCTCAGTAACGAGTATATTCCGCCAAGCCATGAGAAAGTTTCTCTCAGTAACGAGTATGTTCTGCCAAGCCATGAGAAAGTTCCTCTCAGTAACGAGTATATTCTGCCAAGCCATGAGAACGTTTCTCTAGGTAACGAGTATGTTCCGCCAAGCCATGAGAAAGTTCCTCTCAGGAACGAGTATGTTCCGCCAAGCCATGAGAAAGTTTCTCTCAGTAATGGGAATGTTCTGCCAAGCCATGAGAAAGTTTCTCTCAGTAATGAGTATGTTCCGCCAAGAAATGAGAAAGTTCCTCTGAGTAATGGGAATGTTCTGCCAAGCCATGAGAAAGTTTCTCTCAGTAATGGGAATGTTCTGCCAAGCAATGAGAAAGTTCCTCTCAGTAACGAGTATGTTCTGCCAAGCCATGAAAAAGTTCCTCTCAATAACGAGTATGTTCCGCGAAGCCGTGAGAAAGTTCCTCTCAGTAATGGGAATGTTCTGCCAAGCCATGAGAAAGTTCATCTCAGTAATGGGAATGTTCTGCCAAGCCATGAAAAAGTTCCTCTCAGTAATGGAAATGTTCTGCCAAGCCATGAGAAAGTTTCTCTCAGTAATGGGAATGTTCTGCCAAGCCATGAGAAAGTTTCTCTCAGTAACGAGTATATTCCGCCAAGACACGAGAAAGTTTCTCTCAGTAACGAGTATGTTCTGCCAAACCATGAGAAAGTTCCTCTCAGTAACGAGTATGTTCTGCCAAGCCATGAGAAAGTTCCTCTCAGTAACGAGTATATTCCGCCAAGAAACGAGAAAGTTTCTCTCAGTAACGAGTATGTTCTGCCAAGCCATGAGAAAGTTCCTCTCAGTAACGAGTAATTCTGCCAAGCCATGAGAACGTTTCTCTAGGTAACGAGTATGTTCCGCCAAGCCATGAGAAAGTTCCTCTCAGTAACGAGTATGTTCCGCCAAGCCATGAGAAAGTTTCTCTCAGTAATGGGAATGTTCTGCCAAGCCATGAGAAAGTTTCTCTCAGTAATGAGTATGTTCCGCCAAGAAATGAGAAAGTTCCTCTGAGTAATGGGAATGTTCTGCCAAGCCATGAGAAAGTTTCTCTCAGTAATGGGAATGTTCTGCCAAGCAATGAGAAAGTTCCTCTCAGTAACGAGTATGTTCTGCCAAGCCATGAGAAAGTTCCTCTCAGTAACGAGTATATTCTGCCAAGCCATGAGAACGTTTCTCTCAGTAACGAGTATGTTCGCCAAGCCATGAGAAAGTTCCTCTCACTAACGAGTATGTTCCGCCAAGAAATGAGAAAGTTCCTCTGAGTAATGGGAATGTTCTGCCAAGCCATGAGAAAGTTTCTCTCAGTAATGGGAATGTTCTGCCAAGCAATGAGAAAGTTCCTCTCAGTAACGAGTATGTTCTGCCAAGCCATGAGAAAGTTCCTCTCAGTAACGAGTATATTCTGCCAAGCCATGAGAACGTTTCTCTCAGTAACGAGTATGTTCGCCAAGCCATGAGAAAGTTCCTCTCACTAACGAGTATGTTAAGCCAAGCCATGAGAAAGTTCCTCTCAGTAACGAGTATGTTCCACCAAGCCATGAGAAAGTTCCTCTCAGTAATGGAAATGTTCTGTCAAGCCATGAGAAAGTTTCTCCCAGTAATGGGAATGTTCTGCCAAGCCATGAGAAAGTTTCTCTCAGTAACGAGTATGTTCCGCCAAGCCATGAGAAAGTTCCTCTCAGTAATGGGAATGTTCTGCCAAGCCATGAGAAAGTCTTCTCAGTAATGGGATTGTTTCATCAAGCAATGAAAATGTTCCGAAAAGTCATAACCCTCCCAATAATGAGAATGTTCCCCCAAATCATGAGAATATTCTTCCAAGTCCTAAGAATGTTCCGCCAAATCCTATTTGAGATTTTGTCACGCCATGGGAATGTTCCTCCCAGTAACGAGAATGCTCCGCCAAGTCACGGGAACGGCCTCCTCAATAATGAGAATGTTCCGCCAAGTCACGGGAACGGCCTTCTCAATAATGAGAATGTTCCGCCAAGTCACGGGAACGGCCTTCTCAATAATGAGAATGTTCCGTCAAGTCACGGGAACGGCCTTCTCAATAATGAGAATGTTCCGCCAAGTCACGAGAACGGCCTTCTCAATAATGAGAATGTTCCGCCAAGTCACGAGAACGGCCTTCTCAATAATGAGAATGTTCCGCCAAGTCACGGGAGCTGCCTTCTCAATAATGAGAATGTTACGCCAAGTCACGAAAACGGCCTTCTCAATAATGAGAATTTAGAGCCAAGTCACGAGAACGGCCTTCTCAATAATGAGAATGTTCCGCCAAGTCACGGGAGCTGCCTTCTCAATAATGAGAATGTTACGCCAAGTCACGAAAACGGCCTTCTCAATAATGAGAATGTTCCGCCAAGTCACGGGAACGGCCTTCTCAATAATGAGAATGTTCCGCCAAGTCACGAAAACGGCCTTCTCAATAATGAGAATTTACAGCCAAGTCACGAGAACGGCCTTCTCAATAATGAGAATGTTCTGCCAAGTCACGGGAACGGCCTTCTCAATAATGAGAATGTTCCGCCAAGTCACGGGAACGACCTTCTCAATAATGAGAATTTAGAGCCAAGTCACGAGAACGGCCTTCTCAATAATGAGAATGTTCCGCCAAGTCACGGGAACGGTCTTCTCAATAATGAGAATGTTCCGCCAAGTCACGGGAACTGCCTTCTCAATAATGAGAATGTTCCGCCAAGTCACGGGAACGACCTTCTCAATAATGAGAACGTTCCGCCAAGTCACGGGAACGGTCTTCTCAATAATGAGAATGTTCCGCCAAGTCACGGGAACGGCCTTCTCAATAATGAGAATTTACAACCAAGTCACGAGAACGGCCTTCTCAATAATGAGAATGTTCCGCCAAGTCACGGGAACGGCCTTCTCAATAATGAGAATGTTCCGCCAAGTCACGAAAACGGCCTTCTCAATAATGAGAATTTACAGCCAAGTCACGAGAACGGCCTTCTCAATAATGAGAATGTTCTGCCAAGTCACGGGAACGGCCTTCTCAATAATGAGAATGTTCCGCCAAGTCACGGGAACGACCTTCTCAATAATGAGAATTTACAGCCAAGTCACGAGAACGGCCTTCTCAATAATGAGAATGTTCCGCCAAGTCAGGGGAACGGCCTTCTCAATAATGAGAATGTTCCGCCAAGTCACGAGAACGGCCTTCTCAATAATGAGAATGTTCCGCCAAGTCACGAGAATGCTGTCCCATTCATTCCACAGGAATACTTGAAATGGCTCACATGCAAATGCGAAATGAACAAAAATATCTATCAAATTAGAACCTCCCACGTAACTCTCTCAGCGGAATTACCATAAAGAATAAAATTCTTCTGTGGTTGTTTCTATGCTGATCTGAAAATTTGATAAAAAATTCAGAACTTGAGAGTTTTTCTCAAAGAAATTCGGCAAATATTTGAACGTCTGTGCCGGTTTAGCTATTGGGTTATCACTTATTAACTAAACTGGCACAAACGCAATTCAAGATATATTAGTGGTCATTAAATTTAGATTAAGAATTTCCCTTTTTTTTTTACTTTTTATATTCTGCGGTAGATGATTGCGAAATAATTAGCTTTGTTATTTGATTTGTTTCTGAAAAAACACAAATTTTCGCAGACCCTTGAGTTTTATGATTGCCCTAACAATCCGTCTGTTAGAGTACTTAGCAAAATTGGTTTAAATTCGAAGAATTGTTGAACTCATTACGTATGAAGAAAAGTATGTTATTTAATAACTGAAAAGATCAACGTATTCTGGCGAATTGAAAAATAAAAATCATCCAGATTCATTACCTTGTTCTCGGGGGATCAACTCCGGAATACAAGACTTTTTGGATATAAACTATATTACAAATTGGGTCCCTACATTTCAATGCTACATAAACGGAAAGTGGGTTGGGTTGTTTTACCTCTGAGCGGCACTTTTTTGCACACCATGGGCTACATGGCCAGGTCACAAGGACCCCGAAGTCTCAGAGAAGGTAGGGGGAGGGGACCCACTGGAACAGCTGTTGGGAGACAGATGGTAGCCTCCCGTCAAGGCCATTCAGCGTGTTCTTTAACGTTGGGTTGCTTTACCTCTGGGCGGCACTTTTTTGCACACCATGGGCTAAATGGCCAGGTCACATGGACCCCGAAGTCTCAGAGAAGGTAGGGGGAGGGGACCCACTGGAACAGCTGTTGGGAGACAGATGGTAGCCTCCCATCAAGGTCATCCAGCGTGTTCTTTAACGTTAGGTTGTTTTACCTCTGAGCGGCAATTTTTGCACACCATGGGCTAAATGGCCAGGTCACATGGACCCCGAAGGCTCAGAGAAAGTTGGGGGAGAGGACCCACTGGAATAGCTGTTGGGAGACATATGGTAGCCTCCCGTCAAGGCCATCCAGCGTGTTATTTAATGTGCACAGGGTATGGCTCTCTCGCACACCGGGCCACGGCTTAACGTCCCATCCGCGGACGGCGGCCTTTCCAAGCCCATCGGTATCCCCTACTGACCGTGGGCAGAGCGGGGAATTTTGCGGAGATAAATCTCAACGCTTACCCAGCTGGGACTCGAATCTGGGAACTGCAGATTACGAGCCTGGCGCGCTACCGACTGAGCCACCGCCACCCCAAACGGAAAGTTCCATTCAGAAGTTTCTAAATTCCAAAATAATCTTTTTACAGAAAAATGTCAGTGGAAAATAAATTGAAAATCTCATACAAATATTTCTAATTCAGGATTTTCAACAATATTTGTTGGATTGTTTTACCTTTGACTTACCGATCACAAGGACCCCTGAGAAGGATCAGAGAAGGTTGGGGGAGGGGACCCGCTGGACATCTGTTGGGAGACAGATGGTAGTCTTCTGTCAAGAGCGTCCAGATCCAGATCTTCATATCCCAGGTTCGACTCCAGCTTATTTGTAATATTCCTAGTTCGATTCACACTCACTTGCAGATCTAGATCTTCAGATCCCAGGTTCGACTCCAGTTTATCTGTAAGATTCCAAGTTCGATTCACACTCACCTGCAGATCTAGATCTTCATATCCCAGGTTCGACTCCAGCTTATTTGTAATATTCCTAGTTCGATTCACACTCACTTGCAGATCTAGATCTTCAGATCCCAGGTTCGACTCCAGTTTATCTGTAAGATTCCAAGTTCGATTCACACTCACCTGCAGATCTAGATCTTCATATCCCAGGTTCGACTCCAGCTTATTTGTAATATTCCTAGTTCGATTCACACTCACTTGCAGATCTAGATCTTCAGATCCCAGGTTCGACTCCAGCTTATCTGTAATATTCCTAGTTCGATTCACACTCACCTGCAGATCTAGATCTTCAGATCCCATGTTCGACTCCAGTTTATCTGTAAGATTCCAAGTTCGATTCACACTCACTTGCAGATCTAGATCTTCATATCCCAGGTTCGACTCCAGCTTATCTGTAATATTCCTAGTTCGATTCACACTCACTTGCAGATCTAGATCTTCAGATACCAGGTTCGACTCCAGCTTATCTGTAATATTCCTAGTTCGATTCACACTCACTTGCAAATCTAGATCTTCAGATCCCAGGTTCGACTCCAGCTTATCTGTAATATTCCTAGTTCGATTCACACTCACTTGCAGATCTAGATCTTCAGATCCCAGGTTCGACTCCAGTTTATCTGTGAGATTCCAAGTTCGATTCACACTCACTTGCAGATCTAGATCTTCATATCCCAGGTTCGACTCCAGCTTATCTGTAATATTCCTAGTTCGATTCACACTCACTTGCAGATCTAGATCTGAAGATCTCAGGTTCGACTCCAGCTTATCCGTAATATTCCTAGTTCGATTCACACTCACTTGCAGATCTAGATCTTCAGATCCCAGGTTCGACTCCAGCTTATCTGAAAGATTCCAAGTTCGATTCACACTCACTTGCAGATCCAGATCTTCAGATCGCAGGTTCGATTCACACTCACTTGCAGATCCAGATCTTCAGATCCCAGATTCGATTTCCGTCTGTGTTGAGAGTTTTTTTTTTTAAGATTAGTCCGATCTGAATCAGAATGGGGACGCATATCGACTTGGAAACACCACCAATCCGTTTTGTGGAATTTTTAGCCGTGACGCCGTGTGCAGGAGAGATATAAAACTGTCCTCATTAATGAAGGCTGAATTATATTGACGGAGGAGGACCAATAAAGAAATTTAAATCACCCCTAAAGTAGTTGCTTCCCACAAAGTCTGCCTGTTTGTTTAATACGCCATAGAGAATATCTCTTGGGAAGATGAGACCTCAGCAGAGTTGGGTTGTTTTACCTCTGAGCGGCACTTTTTTGCACACCATGGGCTAAATGGCCAGGTCACATGGACCCCGAAGGCTCAGAGAAGGTTGGGGGAGGGTACCCACTGGAACAGCTGTTGGAAGACAAATGGTTGCCTCCCGTCAAGGCCATCCAACGTGTGCTTTAACGTGCACAGGGTATGGCTCTCCCCCACACGGAGCTACGGCTTAACGTTCCATCCGAGGGACGGCGGCCTTTCCAAGCCCATCGGTGTCCCCTACTGACCGTGGGCAGGGCTGGATGTTTTGCGGAGATAAATCTCAACGCTGACCCAGCTGGGACTCGAACCTGGGAATTGCAAATTACGAGCCTGGCGCGCTACCGACTGAGCCAACCCCGCCCCCACCTCAGCAGAAAGACAACACCAGAAAGAAAACATCGATATCTTAGCCGGTCTTTTGACCCGAGTCCCTCTGATCAGTAGACAAGCGCGTTTGTCACTCGGCCATCGGGTGTAACTTGTAATCTGTAGTTTCCAGGTTCGAGTCCCATCAGCGTTGAAATTTATCTCCGCCAATCTCTCCGTCCTACCCTCGGTCAGTAGAGGATGGCGATAGATTGGAAAGACCGGCGTCCATCCGATTGGACGCTAAACCGTGGCTCCGTATGCGGGACAGTCCGTGTGTGGGACAGTCATACCCTGTGCACGTTAAAGTACACGCTGGATGGCCTTGACGGGAGGCTACAATCTGTCTCCCAACAACTGTTCCTGTGGGTGCCTCCCCCAACCGTCTAAAGCCTTCGGGGTCCATGGGACCTGGCCATTTAGCCCATGGTCTGCAAAAAAGTGCCGCTCAGAGGTAAAACAACCCAACGCTAAAGAACACGCTGGATGGCCTTGACGGGAGGCTACCATCTGTCTCCCAACAGCTGTTCCAGTGGGTCCCCTCCCCCTACCTTCTCTGAGACTTCGGGGTCCATGTGACCTGGCCATTTAGCCCATGGTGTGCAAAAAAGTGCCGCTCAGAGGTAAAACAACCCAACGTTAAAGAACACGCTGGATGGCCTTGACGGGAGGCTATCATCTGTCTCCTAACAGTTGTTCCAGTGGGTCCCCTCCCCCAACCTTCTCTGAACTTCGGGGTCCTTGTGACCTGGCCATTTAGCCCATGGTGTGCAAAAAAGTGCCGCTCAGAGGTAAAACAACCCAACGTTAAAGAACACGCTGGATGGCCTTGACGGAAGGCTATCATCTCTCTCCCAACAACTGTACCAGTGGGTCCCCTCCCCCAACCTTCTCTGAGCCTTCGCGGTCCTTGTGACTCGGCCATTTAGTCCATTGTGTGCAAAAAAGTGCCGCTCAGAGATAAAATAATCCAACCCTATTTTACAGCTAAAAAATCCAAGTTCATGCAACTTAAGTTGCGCAGAAATATTTTTTTCCACGTGAAGAAAATTTCATGAAGTTTGATCTTTACATTTCGATGATATTTAAAGATATTAATCAACTAGAAAATCCAAGAATCGATTTTCTTTAGCGATTAATCTATTAAAATCATTTACGAAGCATTGTTTATGACCTATGGAAAAAAAAGAAAAAACGTATGTGAGGCAATATGATAAAAAGACCTAATTTTTTCTTTAAAATATTCATAAATTCCTTCTTTATATATTCATTGAAATAGCTACTCCAGCTTATCTGCATAACACTATATCAGTACTGAATACCCGAAAGGAACAAAAATATGCAACACAATTAAAATTCCTGAGTAATCCATATAACGTGAGACTTAGCAGCATTTACATTGGCCCATTAAATACTAAACGCAGCTCACAATTCTGTGAATTATAATTGCAGATTATGAAGAGTTAGTTATTAGAGGAAAATGGAAAAATTTGCATTCGATAAGTGCAAAAATTGTTAAGTCCATGCCGATGAAAATTCTTACGATATAAATTGGCGCGTTACACCAAATAAGAAATAAGGAATGTTGAGTTCATTGGCGTTCTGTAGATAATCTTACAATTAGTCAGAATTATCGCAAAGATCTTGAAACGCTAATTAGGTTTAGATGAAAAATGGACTTTAGTGTTTTAAAGTGGGCAATTATCAGCTAAGTTTATTTTCACTATTATTTAAATTCTTTTTTTCTCTTATTTGCTTCAAATTGTGTCTAGTTTTTATTGTTATAGTTGTATATAACGATTTTATAGAACGTTTCGAGGCGTTTTCCTGTCAATATTCATAAATATATAGATATAATGGATAGCTAATTCATATAATTTTTTTTTTATATCTAGGTATCTTTTACAGACAGCATTCGATTTTAAATATTTTTTTGACTATTATTATTTCATCATAAAATATTTTATGTAGTTTTTTTAACTGTTATTATTTTATCATAAACATATTTTATGTAGTTTTTTTAACTGTTACTATTTCATCATAAAAATATTTTATGTAGTTTTTTTAACTATTATTATTTTGTGATAAAAATATTTTATGTAGTTTTTTAACTGTTATTATTTCATCATAAAAATATTTTATGTAGTTTTTTAACCATTATTAATTTATCATAAAAATATTTTATGTAGTTTTTTTAACTATTATTATTTTATCATAAACATATTTTATGTAGTTTTTTTAACTATTATTATTTTATCATAAACATATTTTATGTAGTTTTTTTTAACTGTTACTATTTCATCATAAAAATATTTTATGTAGTTTTCTAACTATTATTATTTTGTCATAAAAATATTTTATCTAGTTTTTTTGACTATTATTATTTTGTCATAAAAATATTTTATGTAGTTTTTTTAACTGTTATTATTTCATCATAAAAATATTTTATGTAGTTTTTTTAACCATTATTATTTTATCATAAAAATATTTTATGTAGTTTTTTAACTATTATTATTTTATCATAAAAATACTTATGTAGTTTTCTTTAACTATTATTATTTCATCATGAAAATATTTTATGTAGTTTTTTTTCGGGTAGGAAACGATATTTAATCAAAATTCGTTTTCGGCTGCGTGTTTTCATTAGAGAAAAAAAATGCATCCTGGGATATTTTTCTTTCGACTTTATACCCTTTTTACTTTTAGTTCATTTTTTAAAAACATGTTTTGTGTTTTATTTTCTAGTTTGGGTGTGATTTTGGATGTTGAAAATCAAAACGTATTGAATAAAGGAAAGAGTTTCAAAAATTGGTGGCCAAAATTAGCACAAGAATCTGCGAACGTTTTCGAATTTTTTTTTTCTAACTTTTAATTAAATCTGTCTGTTAAATGTTTTCCTGAAAATTAACATCTTTCGTGGCAGGATTTAATATTTCCACACAAGGAAATTAATCAAATGTCACGAGGATAAGAGATGCACATTTGATAAATTAATATTTTCGAGAGGCTGAAAAAAAAATCTCCTTTAAAAGAATGACCCCAGAACATGCCACCATTTTGTTGTTGCTTTTTTTCACCGATTTTAAGAATTCGCTCCCCTTTAAGCCCAATTCCATACCATCTGGTCTAATTTGTTGCTAACAGTTGAGTTTCGCAGAAAAAGAAATAAGTTTTTCAAAGCTCCCAAAATTCTATATTAATTATGAACGAAATTCCAAAGAACACCAAATAGCGTACGTTATTTAATTTTCTTCTTAAAGAAGTTGCTAACTTCAAGAAGATTTTCTTATGTTAAAGAAAAATTATTTCTTTCGAGGATGAAAAAAATTATGCTTTTTGCTTCGAAGAATTAATTTTTTTTTTTTTTCGTTTTATTGGTTTAACAGAGTGAGAGAGAAAACGATGGAAAAAATGGAAAGTGGTCGAATTGAGTTGGTTTGTTTTTTTTACCTCTGAGTGGCACCTTTTTTTTTTGCAGACAATGGACTAAATGGACAGGTTAAAAGGATCTCAAAGCATCAGAGAAGTTTGATGGGAAGAATACCCAGTGGATAGTTGTAACATTTACAGTCGCTCAAAAAAATATCCGAACACTACGGTTGATTATAACCGTAGTGTTCGGATATTTCAACCTTTAACCTTCAACGATCAACCTTCTTGTCACGTGACACGAAGGTTGCAAGATCACTAATTTCTAAAAAAAACGTTGCCAGATATTTTTTCTGAATTCTGTAATCAACCATGGTGTTCGGATACTTTTTTGACCGACTGTAGGTGGTCATATTATTTTGATACTAGATCGTGTGGGCTCACTCACGGAAATATTGAGCGTGTGCAGTTACCGTTCACAGCAAACTGGAGCGTGTGCAGTAACTTCACACGCTCCAGTTTGCTGTGAACGGTAACTGTTCTGTAATCACGTGACACGAAGGTTGCCAGATCACTAATTTAAAAAAAAATCGTTGTCAGATGTTTTTTTCTGAATTCTGTAACCAACCACAGTGTTCGGATACTTTTTTTGACCGACTGTACAGTACGCTAGAATAGCTGTTGGGAGACAATTGTAACCTCCTGTCAAGGCCATCCAGCGTGTTCTTTAGCGTGCAGAGGCTATGGCTCTCCGGTAGACGAGGCCACAGCTTAATCTCCCATCCGTTACGGACGACTATATTTCCAAACCCATCGGTGTCCCCTATTGACCGAAAACAGGGCGGTGAGTTTTGCGGAAATAAATCTCAACACCGGCCTAAGTGGGACTCGAACCTGAGAACTGTAGATTACGAGCCTCTCGCTCTACCGTTTGAGACATCCCCGCTCCGACAGACAGGGAAAAGAGTGCGATCTGAAGACCGAGTGATGGAAGGATGGTCAGTTAGACAGAAAAAGAGAGAAGGATTGACGGTTGGAAGGATAGACAGAAAAAGAGAGAAGGATTGACGATTGGAAGGATAGGTAGAAAAAGAGAGACGAATTGACGGTTGGAAGGATAGGCGACAAAAAGAGAAAAGGATTGACGGTTGGAAGAATAGACAGAAAAAGAGAGAGGAATTGACGGTTGGAAGGATAGGCAGAAAAAGAGAGAAGGATTGACGGTTGGAAGGATAGGCAGAACAAGAGAGAAGGATTGACGGTTGGAAGGATAGGCAGAAAAAGAGAAAAGGATTGACGGTTGGAAGGATAGGCAGAAAAAGAGAGAAAAATTGAGGGTTGGAAGGATAGGCAGAAAAAGAGAGGAGAATTGACGGTTAGAAGAATAGGCAGAAAAAGAGAAAAGGATTGACGGTTGGAAGGATAGACAGAAAAATAGAGAAAGATTGATGGTTGGAAGGATAGGAAGAAAAAGAGAAGGATTGACGGTTGGAAGGATAGGTAGAAAAAGAGAGAAGGATTGACGATTGGAAGGATAGGCAACAAAAAGAGAGAAGGATTGACGGTTGGAAGAATAGACAGCAAAAGAGAGAAGGATTGAAGGTTGGAAGGATAGGCAGAATAAGAGAGAAGGATTGACGGTTGGAAGGATAGGCAGAAAAAGAGAGAAGGATTGACGATTGGAAGGATAGACAGAAAAAGAGTGAAGAATTGACGGTTGGAAGGATAGGCAGAAAAAGAGAGGAGAATTGACGGTTAGAAGAATAGGCAGAAAAAGAGAAAAGGATTGACGGTTGGAAGGATAGACAGAAAAATAGAGAAGGATTGATGGTTGGAAGGATAGGAAGAAAAAGAGAAGGATTGACGGTTGGAAGGATAGGTAGAAAAAGAGAGAAGGATTGACGATTGGAAGGATAGGCAACAAAAAGAGAGAAGGATTGACGGTTGGAAGAATAGACAGCAAAAGAGAGAAGAATTGACGGTTGGAAGGATAGGCAGAATAAGAGAGAAGGATTGACGATTGGAAGGATAGGTAGAAAAAGAGAGAAAGATTGACTGTTGGAAGGATAGGCAAAAAAAGAGAAAAGGATTGACGGTTGGAAGGACAGACAGAATAAGAGAGAAGAATTGACGGTTGGAAGGATAGGCAGAAAAAGAGAAAAGGATTGACGGTTGGAAGGATAGGCAGAAAAAGAGAGAAGGATTGACGGTTGGAAGAATAGGCAGAAAAAGAGAGAAGGATTGACGGTTGGAAGAATAGGCAGAAAAAGAGAAAAGGATTGACGGTTGGAAGGATAGACAGAAAAAGAGAGAAGGATTGACGGTTGGAAGGATAGACAGAAAAAGAGAAAAGGATTGATGATTGGAAGGATAGGCAGAAAAAGAGAGAAGGATTGACGGTTAGAAGGATAGGCAGAAAAAGAGAGAAGGATTGACGGTTGGAAGAATAGACAGAAAAAGAGAGAAGAATTGACGGTTGGAAGGATAGGCAGAAAAAGAGAGGAGAATTGACGGTTGGAAGAATAGGCAGAAAAAGAGAAAAGGATTGACGGTTGGAAGGATAGACAGAAAAAGAGAGAAGAATTGACGGTTGGAAGGATAGACAGAAAAAGAGAAAAGGATTGATGATTGGAAGGATAGGCAGAAAAAGAGAGAAGGATTGACGGTTAGAAGGATAGGCAGAAAAAGAGAGAAGGATTGATGGTTGGAAGGATAGGCAGAAAAAGAGAAAAGGATTGACGGTTGGAAGGATAGACAGAAAAAGAGAGAAGGATTGATGGTTGGAAGGATAGGCAGAAAAAGAGAAAAGGATTGACGGTTGGAAGGATAGACAGAAAAAGAGAGAAGGATTGATGGTTGGAAGGATAGGCAGAAAAAGAGAGAAGGATTGAAGGTGGAAGGATAGGCAGAAAAAGAGAGAAGGATTGACGATTGGAAGGATAGACAGAAAAAGAGAGAAGAATTGACGGTTGGAAGGATAGGCAGAAAAAGAGAGGAGAATTGACGGTTAGAAGAATAGGCAGAAAAAGAGAAAAGGTTTGACGGTTGGAATGATAGGTAGAAAAACAAATAAATATTGACAGGTGGAAGGATAGGCAGAAAAAGAGAGAAGGATTGACGGTTTCAAGGATAGGCAGAAAAAGATAGAAGAATTGATGGTTGGAAGGATAGGCAACAAAAAAAGAGAAGGATTGACGGTTGGAAGAATAGACAGGAAAAGAGAGAAGAATTGACGGTTGGAAGGATAGGCAGAATAAGAGAGAAGGATTGACGATTGGAAGGATAGGTAGAAAAAGAGAGAAAGATTGACTGTTGGAAGGATGGGTAGAAAATGAGAGAAGAATTGACGGTTGGAAGGATAGGCAAAAAAAGAGAAAGGGATTGACGGTTGGAAGGATAGGCAGAAAAAGAGAGAAGGATTGACGGTTGGAAGGATAGACAGAAAAAGAGAGAAGGATTGACGGTTGGAAGGATAGGCAGAAAAAGGGAGAAGGATTGACGGTTGGAAGGATAGGCAGAAAAAGACAGAAGGATTGACGATTGGACGGATAGGCAAAAAAAAACGAAAAAAGGATTGACGGTTGGAAGAATAGACAGAGAAAGAGAGAAGAATTGTCGGTTGGAAGAATAGACAGAAAAAGAGAGAAGAATTGACGGTTGGAAGGATAGGCAGAATAAGAAAGAAGGATTGACGATTGGAAGGATAGGTAGAAAAAGAGAGAAAGATTGACTGTTGGAAGGATGGGTAGAAAATGAGAGAAGAATTGACGGTTGGTAGGATAGGCAAAAAAAGAGAAAAGGATTGACGGTTGGAAGGATAGACAGAAAAAGAGAGAAAGATTGATGGTTGGAAGGATAGGCAGAAAAAGAGAGAAGGATTGACGGTTGGAAGAATAGGCAGAAAAAGAGAGAAGGATTGACGGTTAGACGACTTCACTGTCAGACGGTCAGAAAAACAAATAAGCTAGCAGGTAAGCTGGAAGATAATAAAGAGTATATTTCTAGATGCTTCCCCAGTACCTTGTGCATTAGGTGGTTCAACTTTGTAACTAATGATGAAGTTGGGAAAAGGAGTCGGCAACCTCCTTTAAGCATCGTATTGTGCAAGAGAGACTCCGTTGGTTTGGCCATGTTGCCCGTATGAATAATTATAGATTGGCGAATAGGGTTATGAACAGTGTGCCTAAAGGCCTCAGAAAGAGGGGGAGACCTAGGATGCGGTGGGCAGACAATGTCAAACAGGACCTTATTAGAATTGGTGTGCAGTGGCCAGATGCAGTAGATGTAGATCAGGATAGACTTGCTTGGAGAACTAAATTGCACAATCTGGTTGGACCTCCGTAGTCCATGGCTGCTTGATAATGATGATGATATTTTCAAGTTCAGTCCCACCCAAAATATAATTCTTACTAAACAATCTCAAAAGTTTTTTTCTCATAATCACCATATCCAATCGAATGTTTAATAAAACCCCTTAAAAAAAGCGGATAACAGAAAAAAAATCAAATATATTTTAATAAACGACCAAAATAATGATTATTCTTGAAAGAACATTCAAGATCGTTTGCAATTTTTCCCTGCATCTCAAACCATTTGAATATAATTCTTATCCATCTCTCTTCTACCTCCTACCCCTCAAAGCATTAACCCCCCTCTCCCATCTTCTTTCCGGAATTGTCGTTTCTAAACATCCAACCTGCATCTCTAACTTGATCCGTTGAAGCATTCTTTCAATTTCATCTCTCTGCACGTTTCTAAATCAGTATTACGTCCTTTGGTAGGGATCCTGCAAGCGATGCAGTGTGTCGTCCTTTTATGTTCCCTCCTCCAGCCTCTGGGAGCAACAGTAACGGGGTTCTCAGCAACCAAGGGAGAGCGACTTAGAATGGCGATCGGGGACCGCGCATTGTTCGATATAAATAGTGATGGGTTCTTTCCGAAGATCTAATCTCACGGATCCGACACATTCTTTCGTGCCATGGAGATCCCCTATGTTTTCGAATGCCGATGTTTGTTTTTGAGGAAAAGTTTTTTTTTTGTGACGAAAAAAAAGCGCTGGAGGAAGTTTTTTTTAAATCTTCTGAAATGTTCAAAAGTAATAATGACGAGTTGCTTTTTTTTTTCTTTTTATTATTTCTTTTTTTTTTGTTCATTTGGAAAAGAAAATATGAATGCATCCCGCGATGAATTTTAAGCTTTCCCGGAATTGAGAGTAAGCGCAAAAATGTTATCCGAAAACTGTTTGGCGCGAAACTTATTGAACGTTGTTTGGGTTGTTTTACCTCTGAGCGGCACTTTTTTGCACACCATGGGCTAAATGGCCAGGTCACATGGACCCAGAAGGCTCAGAGAAGGTTGGGGGAGGGGACCCACTGGAACAGATGTTGGGAGACAGATGGTAGCCTCCCGTCAAGGCCATCCAGCGTGTTCTTTAACGTGCACGGGGTATGGCTCTCCCGCACACGGGGCCACGACTTAACGTCCCATCCTACGGACGGCGACCTTTCGAAGCTCATCGGTGTCCCCTACTGACCATGGGCAGGGCGGGGAATTTTGCGGAGATAAATCTCAACGCTGACCCAGCTGGGACTCGAACCTGGTAACTACAGATTGCGAGCCTGGCGCGCTATCGACTGAGCCACCCCCGCCCCACTTATTGAACGATAATGTGGTTTAGTTTTAATATTGTTTTTCTTTTGGATTATATGTTGTTTTTTTTAAATGATGTAGGGGACAACAATAAAAAAAAATCATTTTCGTTTCCTCATTTTTTTTATCGTCGTGTGGGTAATTATGTTGTTTTTTAAAGAAAACTATATAATAGTTTCGCTTTGTTGTCTTCTGTACAGTCGCTCAGAAAAGTATCCTAACGCTACGGTTGATTACAGAATTCAGAAAAAATATCTGGTAACGATTTTTTTAGGAATTAGTGATCTGGCAACCTTCGTGTCACGTGACACGAAGGTTGCCAGATCACTAATTTCAAAAAAAAAAAACATATTTATCTACGACGTATCATATACGACGAAAAAACAACGTATTTATCTATCTAATCTTATATTATTAAAACGACGTATTTAATCTAGAAATTTTAAATTTTGGTGCTGGAATGTGAATGCCCATGATGTTTCCATTGGCAACAATGAATTGACCTCTTAGACCCAGGGGGTGGTTGAAAAAACACATTTTGTTTTCTTTTAGGATATAATTCTCATCATCATTTCATCTCAACCATCATTTCGTCTCATCTTCATTTCATCTCAACCACCATTTCATCTCATCTTCATTTCAACCGTCGTTTCATCTCATCTTCATTTCATCTCAACCTTCATTTCGTCTCATCTTCATTTCATCTCAACCACCATTTCATCTCATCTTCATTTCAACCGTCGTTTCATCTCATCTTTATTTCATCTCAACCATCATTTCGTATCATCTTCATTTCATCTCAACCACCATTTCATCTCATCTTCATTTCAACCGTCGTTTCATCTCATCTTCATTTCATCTCAACCTTCATTTCGTATCATCTTCATTTCATCTCAACCACCATTTCATCTCATCTTCATTTCAACCGTCGTTTCATCTCATCTTTATTTCATCTCAACCTTCATTTCGTCTCATCTTCATTTCATCTCAACCACCATTTCAACTCATCATCATTTCAACCGTCGTTTCATCTCATCTTTATTTCATCTCATCTTTATTTCATCTCAACCTTCATTTCGTCTCATCTTCATTTCATCTCAACCACCATTTCAACCCATCTTCATTTCAACCGTCGTTTCATCTCATCTTCATTTCATCTCAACCTTCATTTCGTCTCATCTTCATTTCATCTCAACCACCATTTCATCTCATCTTCATTTCAACCGTCGTTTCATCTCATCTTTATTTCATCTCAACCTTCATTTCGTCTCATCTTCATTTCATCTCAACCACCATTTCAACTCATCATCATTTCAACCGTCGTTTCATCTCATCTTTATTTCATCTCAACCTTCATTTCGTCTCATCTTCATTTCATCTCAACCACCATTTCAACCCATCTTCATTTCAACCGTCGTTTCATCTCATCTTCATTTCATCTCAACCTTCATTTCGTCTCATCTTCATTTCATCTCAACCACCATTTCATCTCATCTTCATTTCAACCGTCGTTTCATCTCATCTTCATTTCATCTCAACCTTCATTTCGTCTCATCTTCATTTCATCTCAACCACCATTTCATCTCATCTTCATTTCAACCGTCGTTTCATCTCATCTTTATTTCATCTCAACCATCATTTCGTCTCATCTTCACTTCATCTCAACCACCATTTCATCTCATCTTCATTCCAACCGTCGTTTCATCTCATCTTCATTTCATCTCAACCTTCATTTCGTCTCATCTTCATTTCATCTCAACCACCATTTCATCTCATCTTCATTTCAACCGTCGTTTCATCTCATCTTCATTTCATCTCAACCTTCATTTCGTCTCATCTTCATTTCATCTAAACCACCATTTCAATCCATCTTCATTTCAACCGTCGTTTCATCTCATCTTCATTTCATCTCAATCTTCATTTCGTCTCATCTTCATTTCATCTCAACCACCATTTCATCTCATCTTCATTTCAACCGTCGTTTCATCTCATCTTCATTTCATCTCAACCTTCATTTCGTATCATCTTCATTTCATCTCAACCACCATTTCATCTCATCTTCATTTCAACCGTCGTTTCATCTCATCTTCATTTCATCTCAACCTTCATTTCGTCTCATCTTCATTTCATCTCAACCACCATTTCATCTCATCTTCATTTCAACCGTCGTTTCATCTCATCTTGATTTCATCTCAACCTTCATTTCGTCTCATCTTCATTTCATCTCAACCACCATTTCATCTCATCTTCATTTCAACCGTCGTTTCATCTCATCTTGATTTCATCTCAACCTTCATTTCGTCTCATCTTCATTTCATCTCAACCACCATTTCATCTCATCTTCATTTCAACCGTCGTTTCATCTCATCTTCATTTCATCTCAACCTTCATTTCGTCTCATCTTCATTTCATCTCAACCACCATTTCATCTCATCTTCATTTCAACCGTCGTTTCATCTCATCTTTATTTCATCTCAACCATCATTTCGTCTCATCTTCACTTCATCTCAACCACCATTTCATCTCATCTTCATTTCAACCGTCGTTTCATCTCATCTTCATTTCATCTCAACCTTCATTTCGTCTCATCTTCATTTCATCTCAACCACCATTTCATCTCATCTTCATTTCAACCGTCGTTTCATCTCATCTTTATTTCATCTCAACCTTCATTTCGTCTCATCTTCATTTCATCTAAACCACCATTTCAATCCATCTTCATTTCAACCGTCGTTTCATCTCATCTTCATTTCATCTCATCTTTATTTCATCTCAACCTTCATTTCGTCTCATCTTCATTTCATCTCAACCACCATTTCAACCCATCTTCATTTCAACCGTCGTTTCATCTCATCTTCATTTCATCTCAACCTTCATTTCGTCTCATCTTCATTTCATCTCAACCACCATTTCATCTCATCTTCATTTCAACCGTCGTTTCATCTCATCTTCATTTCATCTCAACCTTCATTTCGTCTCATCTTCATTTCATCTCAACCACCATTACATCTCATCTTCATTTCAACCGTCGTTTCATCTCATCTTTATTTCATCTCAACCATCATTTCGTCTCATCTTCACTTCATCTCAACCACCATTTCATCTCATCTTCATTTCAACCGTCGTTTCATCTCATCTTCATTTCATCTCAACCTTCGTTTCGTATCATCTTCATTTCATCTCAACCACCATTTCATCTCATCTTCATTTCAACCGTCGTTTCATCTCATCTTTATTTCATCTCAACCTTCATTTCGTCTCATCTTCATTTCATCTCAACCACCATTTCAATCCATCTTCATTTCAACCGTCGTTTCATCTCATCTTCATTTCATCTCATCTTTATTTCATCTCAACCTTCATTTCGTCTCATCTTCATTTCATCTCAACCACCATTTCAACCCATCTTCATTTCAACCGTCGTTTCATCTCATCTTCATTTCATCTCAACCTTCATTTCGTCTCATCTTCATTTCATCTCAACCACCATTTCATCTCATCTTCATTTCAACCGTCGTTTCATCTCATCTTTATTTCATCTCAACCTTCATTTCGTTTCATCTCACTTTCTCCTTCCATTTGTCTTTTTTGTCTCGTCTTTCACTTTTTTCTTGTGTCTCGTCCCCATCTTCTTCTTGGCATTATCTTCTTTCTTTCAATTCATCATACGTTTCTTTATCATTTATTTTTCGTCTCATCTTCATTTCATTTCATCATAACCCTCTCCTTTTGGTGTCCTGATTTCTTTTTCCTCTTGTCATCATTATCACCCTTAGATTTCATATCGTCTTTCACATTTATATTTTCTCTCGCCTTCATATTCTTCTTACAGTCATCACCTCCTTCTTTTTGTTTCGTTATCATCTTCTTTTCGTTACCTTCTTCTTTCAGATTCTTTTTTCCCCATAACGTCGTTATCTTTTCCTTTTAGTGTCATCTTTCCATATCCACATTCGTGCCATCTCGTAGTTAGCTTTTTTTTCATCTGATCATCGTCATATTCTTTTGGTGTCGTCATATATTTCTTCTCGTCATCATCTTCTTTTGGTGTCATCTCTTTTTCGTTTGGTCACCATTTCCTTTTCATATCGTCTTTCACGTCTTCGTCTTGTCTTCATCTTTTAAATCACATCATCTCTTTGTTCCCCGTGTTTCCTTCGCCATCAACTTCTTTTCGTCCCATCTTCACCTTCATTTCATCTCGTCATCACCTTCTTCCCTGCGTATCGTCATTTCCTTTCATCTCGTCATCACCTTCTTCCCAGCGTATCGTCATTTCCTTTCATCTCGTCATCACCTTCTTCCCTGCGTATCGTCATTTCCTTTCATCTCGTCATCACCTTCTTCCCTGCGTATCGTCCTTTCCTTTCATCTCGTCCTCACCTTCTTCCCTGCGTATCGTCATTTCCTTTCTTCTCGTCATCACTTTCTTCCTTGCGTATCGTCCTTTCCTTTCATCTCGTCATCACTTTCTTCCCTGCGTATCGTCCTTTCCTTTCATCTCGTCATCACTTTCTTCCCTGCGTATCGTCCTTTCATCTCGTCATCACTTTCTTCCCTGCGTATCGTCCTTTCCTTTCATCTCGTCATCACTTTCTTCCCTGCGTATCGTCCTTTCCTTTCATCTCGTCATCACTTTCTTCCCTGCTTATCGTCATTTCCTTTCATCTCGTCATCACTTTCTTCCCTGCGTATCGTCATTTCCTTTCATCTCGTCATCACCTTCTTCCCTGTGTATCGTCCTTTCCTTTCATCTCGTCATCACCTTCTTCCCTGTGTATCGTCATTTCCTTTCATCTCGTCATCACCTTCTTCCCTGCGTATCGTCATTTCCTTTCATCTCGTCATCACCTTCTTCCCTGTGTATCGTCATTTCCTTTCATCTCGTCATCACCTTCTTCCCCGCGTATCGTCATTTCCTTTCACCTCCTTCTTCCCTGCGTATCGTCCTTTCCTTTGATCTCGTCATCACTTTCTTCCTTGCGTATCGTCCATTCCTTTCATCTCGTCATCACCTTCTTCCCTGCGTATCGTCATTTCCTTTCATCTCGTCATCACTTCTTCCCTGCGTATCGTCATTTCCTTTCATCTCGTCATCACCTTCTTCCCTGCGTATCGTCATTTCCTTTCATCTCGTCATCACCTTCTCCCCTGCGTATCGTCATCATCTTGATTCTGTTTCGTTATCGTTATCATAATTTCTTTCGCCTTTATTTCGTCGCTACCTTCTTATTTCCGTCTCCTTATTTTATCTTCACCTCTCTCTAGAGAATCAGTAATCATCTAATTGATTGACCGCTACCAGTGATGCAGCACGAGTGATAACTGGGAACTTATGAGGCTGAGTAATCGATGCTGCGACAGCTCTCACTGATCACAGGTCAACAACCTGTCAATGACATATTTAAAGCAACCCATAATACCTAAAAGCTATCAAACAATGAACTGCATATTCCAATATCCATCTAATTGATAACCGAAAATTATTACATTTTCAAGATTGGTTAACTGGTTAGTTGTTTAATTTATTTCTGAGCAACTCTTTTATTTTTGCTGACAATAGGCTAAATGGTTAAGTTACAATGATCCCAATGGCAAAGAGAAGATTGGGGAATGTTAATTCTGAATGATTAATTAATTGGGGGAATGTTAATTCACTGGATCCGTGTTAAAAGACGGACGGTAGTCTCCCGTCAAGTTGGGTTGGGTTGTTTTACCTCTGAGCGGCACTTTTTTGCACACCATGGGCTAAATGGCCAGGTCACATGGACCCCGAAGACTCAGAGAAGGTTGGGGGAGGGGACCCACTCTAACGGCTGTTGGGAGACAGATGGTAGCCTCCCGTCAAGGCCATCCAGTGTGTTCTTTAACGTGCACAGGGTATGGCTCTCCCACACACGGGGCCACGGCTTAACGTCCCATCCGACGGACGGCGGCCTTTCCAAGCCCATCGGTGTCCCCTACTGACCGTGGGCAGGGGGGGACATCGATGGGCATGGAACTGATGGGCGGGGGGGGGGGACCGTGGACCGTGGGAAGTGGGGGGGGGGAATTTTGCGGAGATAAATCTCAACGCTGTCCCAGCTGGGACTCGAACCTGGGAACTACAGATTACGAGCCTGGCGCGCTACCGACTGAGTCACCCCCGCACCCTCCCCCTCCCGTCAAGGCCATCCAGCGTGTTATTTAACGTGCACAAGGTATGACTCTCCTGACCATAATTTAATGTCTGATCCGATGGACGGCGGTCTTTCCAAGCCCATCGGTGATGACTTTTTCGCTAATGAAATATTTTTCCTTTTTTCACAAAAAAAAAGATAAGCTTAGTGAAGAGCGCGTGAGATTCCGACTCTCACGCGCTATTCACTAAACTAATCTTTCCCCCACACACTCCGCTAACCCCCACCTTTCCTTCGGTGAGTTAGGGGATACCCATTGGCTTGGGAAGATCTCCGTCCGTATAATGAAACGTTAAGCCGTGACGCTGCGTGCGGGAGAGCCATACTCTGGGCACATTAAAGAACACGCTGGATGGCCTAGACGGGAGGCTACCATAATCATTGTCCAGTGGGTCCCCTTCCCCCAACCTTCTCTAAGCCATTGGGGTCCTTGTGCTGGATAGCCATATCCTGTGCATGTTAAAGAACACCGTAGGTGGTCTTGATGGGAGGCTACCATCTGTCTCCTAACAGCTGTCCAGTGGGTCCCCTTCCCCCAACCTTCTCTAAGCCATTTGGGGTCCTTGTGCAGGACAGCCATATCCTGTGCACGTTAAAGAACACCGTAGGTGGTCTTGATGGGAGGCTACCATCTGTCTCCTAACAGCTGTCCAGTGGGTCCCCTTCTCCCAACCTTCCCTAAGCCATTTGGGGTCCTTGTGCAGGAGAGCCATATCCTGTGCACGTTAAAGAACACCGTAGATGGTCTTGATGGGAGGCTACCATCTGTCTCCTACCCCCAACCTTCTCTGTCATTGGGGTTCTTGTGCTCGACAGCCATATCCTGTGCATGTTAAAGAACATACTAGATGGTCTTGATGGGAGGCTACCATCTGTCTCCTAACAGCTGTCCAATGGGTCCCCTTCCCCCGACCTTCTCTAAGCCATTTGGGGTCCTTGTGCAGGACAGCCATATCCTGTGCACGTTAAAGAACACCGTAGATGGTCTTGATGGGAGGCTACCATCTGTCTCCTACCCCCAACCTTCTCTGTCATTGGGGTCCTTGTGCTCGACAGCCATATCCTGTGCATGTTAAAGAACATACTAGATGGTCTTGATGGGAGGCTACCATCTGTCTCCTAACAGCTGTCCAATGGGTCCCCTTCCCCCGACCTTCTCTAAGCCATTTGGGGTCCTTGTGCAGGACAGCCATATCCTGTGCATGTTAAAGAACACACTTGATGGTCTTGACGGGAGGCTACCATCTGTCTCCTAACAGCTGTCCAGTGGGTCTCCTTCCCCCAACCTTCTCTGTCATTGGGGTCCTTGTGCAGGACAGCCATATCCTGTGCATGTTAAAGAACACACTAGATGGTCTTGATGGGAGGCTACCATCTGTCTCCTAACAGCTGTCCAATGGGTCCCCTTCCCCCGACCTTCTCTAAGCCATTTGGGGTCCTTGTGCAGGACAGCCATATCCTGTGCACGTTAAAGAACCTGCTGGATGGTCTTGACGGGAGGCTACCATCTGTCTCCTAACAGCTGTCCAGTGGGTCTCCTTCCCCCAACCTTCTCTGTCATTGGGGTCCTTGTGCAGGACAGCCATATCCTGTGCATGTTAAAGAACACACTAGATGGTCTTGATGGGAGGCTACCATCTGTCTCCTAACAGCTGTCCAATGGGTCCCCTTCCCCCGACCTTCTCTAAGCCATTTGGGGTCCTTGTGCAGGACAGCCATATCCTGTGCACGTTAAAGAACCTGCTGGATGGTCTTGACGGGAGGCTACCATCTGTCTCCTAACAGCTGTCCAGTGGGTCTCCTTCCCCCAACCTTCTCTGTCATTGGGGTCCTTGTGCAGGACAGCCATATCCTGTGCATGTTAAAGAACACACTAGATGGTCTTGATGGGAGGCTACCATCTGTCTCCTAACAGCTGTCCAATGGGTCCCCTTCCCCCGACCTTCTCTAAGCCATTTGGGGTCCTTGTGCAGGACAGCAATATCCTGTGCACGTTAAAGAACCTGCTGGATGGTCTTGACGGGAGGCTACCATCTGTCTCCTAACAGTTGTCCAGTGGGTCCCCTTCCCCCAACCTTCTCTAAGCCATTGGGGTCCTTGTGCAGGACAACCATATCCTGTGCACGTTAAAGAACACACTAGATAGTCTTGATGGGAGGCTGCCATCTCTCCTAACAGCTGTCCAGTGGGTTCCATCTCCTCAAACAATTTTTGCGAACTGTTAGGGTCCTTGTGACCTGGCCATTTAGCCCACTGTGGACAGAAAAGTACACTCTCTCCAGAAGGATTCAAGAATTTGTTTATCCTGAATAGATTATCTTAAAACATTTCTGATTGTGTTCTTGGGTGGTTTAGAAGTTTTGTTCCTTAAATTCCTCGGAGAAGGACTATTCTGTTCGTTTTGAGTAGAGACAGACGAATAGACAGATAGACTAATAGGCAGAATAAGAAAGATTCAGAGGAACTCAAATACTGACACTTAAAAAAATTATTAAATCTCTGACTGGTCATGCTTGGTTAGGTAAAGTAAAAATAGCACTTAAAAGTTCAATAATCGCACTGGGAAAAAAAGATTCCCATAAGAGCAATTCATAAGTGAATGTAAATGACGAACTCTTTCACAATCCATCATGGAATGGAACTTTTCATCTTTCCTTTTGATGTTAAGATTGGATTCATCATTTCCTTCTGCTCCTACATTTCGAGAAATCCATTTCAACAGCAACAAATCGCAAATGGATCAATTTCACGAACCTACAAAACATGAATATAAATCAAATCAAAGAGAAATATTTCATCCACGTAGGAAAGGAAGTTAAAATAATCAAAAATATGAAGATATTTTAAATGAAATAGACACGTAATAAAAAGGATTTATTGTTGTACACTTCCCTATCAAAATTATTAGAGAATTTCCATATTATGTGAAAGGGAATCCAACTTCAAAGCTCTTTAACTTTTAAAATATGCATTTAATAGAAAAATATGACTGAAGATAAAGATCGTAATCGAATCTAATTAAATCTCGATTTTAAACAATATTCGTTCAGTATTTAAAGAGTTATGGAAGCTGAAATATTTCACCACACTAATCCGTCATTCGAATTTAATTCAGAAATTAAAAATTATTCCGTATTGTGAATGATTTTCAAAAACACGATAATTTATTGTTAAATATTCCAATTTCCTTAACTCTTTAAATAGTGAACGAAAATTGCTGAAAATCGAGATTTAAATAGATTGGATTATGATCTTTAAGTTACCTTCAATCACATTTTCCCATTAAATGCATAATTTAGAAGTTACAGAGTTTCGAAGTTAGATTCTCATTGACACAGCAGAATACTTCTGTAATTATTGGTAGGGTGTGGTATTAGTCTCGAAAATATTGAGACATATGCCATTTTCTTCGGAGTACAATTGTATTATCTGATATTAGTTCCTAAAAAGACGTACTATATATTTCTCATAGTACTTCTTCATGAGGAGTGGTGAGCATTTGCTCAGTTCACAGGCACTAAAGATTTATGATTTAATGCTTCCAAGTTCGAAGAAGGCACTTTCCCAGGCTTTAGTTTCGGGTTGGGGGGAAGAGGGGGGAAGCCGAGAATTTGGTTTGGGGGGGTCGGAGAATTTTCTTTCCGGAAGAGAGGAGAATTCGGTTTTGGGTGGTCGGAGAATTTTCTTTCGGGAAGAGAGGAAAATTTGGTTTTGGGGGGTCGGAGAATTTTCGTTCAGGAGGCGCCGAGAATTTTGTTTTGGGTGGTCGGAGAATTTTCTTTCGGGAGGCGCAGAGAATTGGGTTTTCGGTGATCGGAGAATTTTCTTTCTGGAGGTGCCGAGAATTTGGTTTTTGGGGGGTCGAAGAATTTTCTTTCGGGAGGCGCCGAGAATTTGGTTTTGGAGGGTCGAAGAATTTTCTTTCGGGAAGAGAGGAGAATTTGGTTTTCGGTGGTCGGAGAATTTTCTTTCGGGAAGAGAGGAGAATTTGGTTTTCGGTGGTCGGAGAATTTTCTTTCGGGAAGAGAGGAGAATTTGGTTTTGGGGGTCGGATAATTTTGTTTTGGGAAGAGAGGAGAATTTGGTTTTGGGGGGTCGGAGAATTTTCTTTCGGGAGGCGCCGAGAATTTGATTTTCGGAGGTCGGAGAATTTTGTTTCGGGAGGTGCCGAGAATTTGGTTTTGGAGGGTCGAAGAATTTTCTTTCGGGAGGCGCAGAGAATTGGGTTTTCGGTGGTCGGAGAATTTTCTTTCTGGAGGTGCCGAGAATTTGGTTTTGGGGGGGTCGAAGAATTTTCTTTCGGAAGGCGCCGAGAATTTGGTTTTGGAGGGTCGAAGAATTTTCTTTCGGGAAGAGAGGAGAATTTGGTTTTCGGTGGTCGGAGAATTTTCTTTCGGGAAGAGAGGAGAATTTGGTTTTGGGGGTCGGATAATTTTGTTTTGGGAAGAGAGGAGAATTTGGTTTTGGGGGGTCGGAGAATTTTCTTTCGGGAGGCGCCGAGAATTTGATTTTCGGAGGTCGGAGAATTTTGTTTCGGGAGGTGCCGAGAATTTGGTTTTGGAGGGTCGAAGAATTTTCTTTCGGGAGGCGCCGAGAATTTGGTTTTGGAGGGTCGAAGAGTTTTCTTTCGGGAAGAGAGGAGAATTTGGTTTCCGGTGGTCGGAGAATTTTCTTTCGGGAAGAGAGGAGAATTTGGTTTTGGGTGGTCGGAGAATTTTCTTTCGGGAAGAGAGGAGAATTTGGTTTTAGGTGGTCGGAGAATTTTCTTTCGGGAAGAGAGGAGAATTTGGTTTTTGGGGGTCGGAGAATTTTCTTTCGGGAGGCGCAGAGAATTTGGTTTTGGAGGGTCGAAGAATTTTCTTTCGGGAAGAGAGGAGAATTTGGTTTTGGGTGGTCGGAGAATTTTCTTTCGGGAAGAGAGGAGAATTTGGTTTTGGGGGGTCGGAGAATTTTCTTTCGGGAGGCGCCGAGAATTTGGTTTTCGGAGGTCGGAGAATTTTGTTTCGGGAGGTGCCGAGAATTTGGTTTTGGAGGGTCGAAGAATTTTCTTTCGGGAAGAGAGGAGAATTTTGTTTTGGGAGGTGCCGAGAATTTGGTTTTGGAGGGTCGAAGAATTTTCTTTCGGGAAAAGAGGAGAATTTAGTTTTGGGTGGTCGGAGAATTTTCTTTCGGGAGGCGCAGATAATTGGGTTTTCGGTGATCGGAGAATTTTCTTTCGGGAGGCGCCGAGAATTTGATTTTCGGAGGTCGGAGAATTTTGTTTCGGGAGGTGCCGAGAATTTGGTTTTGGAGGGTCGAAGAATTTTCTTTCGGGAAGAGAGGAGAATTTGGTTTTCGGTGGTCGGAGAATTTTCTTTCGGGAAGAGAGGAGAATTTGGTTTTGAGGGGTCGGAGAATTTTCTTTCGGGAAGAGAGGAGAATTCGGTTTTGGGGGGTCGGAGAATTTTCTTTCGGGAGGCGCCGAGAATTTGATTTTCGGAGGTCGGAGAATTTTGTTTCGGGAGGTGCCGAGAATTTGGTTTTGGAGGGTCGAAGAATTTTCTTTCGGGAGGCGCCGAGAATTTGGTTTTGGAGGGTCGAAGATGTTTCTTTCGGGAAGAGAGGAGAATTTGGTTTTGGGTGGTCGGAGAATTTTCTTTCGAGAAGAGAGGAGAATTTGGTTTTGGGGGGGTCGGAGAATTTTCTTTCGGGAAGAGAGGAGAATTAGGTTTTGGGGGGTCGGAGAATTTTCTTTCGGGAGGCGCCTAGAATTTGGTTTTGGAGGGTCGAAGAATTTTCTTTCGGGAAGAGAGGAGAATTTGGTTTTGGGGGGTAGGAGAATTTTCTTTCGGGAAGAGAGGAGAATTTGGGTTTGGGGGGTCGGAGAATTTTCTTTCGGGAAGAGAGGAGAATTTGGTTTTGGGGGGGGGTCAGAGAATTTTCTTTCGGGAAGAGAGGAGAATTTGGCTTTGGGGGGTCGGAGAATTTTCTTTCGGGAAGAGAGGAGAATTTGGTTTTGGGGGGTCGGAGAATTTTCTTTCGGGAGGCGCCGAGAATTGCGTTTTCGGAGGTCGGAGAATTTTGTTTTGGGAGGTGCCGAGAATTTGGTTTTGGAGGGTCGAAGAAATTTCTTTCGGGAAGAGAGGAGAATTTGGTTTTGGGTGGTCGGAGAATTTTGTTTCGGGAGGCGCCGAGAATTTGGTTTTCGGAGGTCGGAGAATTTTGTTTCGGGAGGCGCCTAGAATTTGGTTTTGGGGGGTCGGAGAATTTTCTTTCGGGAAGAGAGGAGAATTTGGCTTTGGGGGGTCGGAGAATTTTCTTTCGGGAAGAGAGGAGAATTTGGTTTTGGGGGGTCGGAGAATTTTCTTTCGGGAAGAGAGGAGAATTTGGTTTTGGGGGGTCGGAGAATTTTCTTTCGGGAAGAGAGGAGAATTTGGTTTTGGGTGGTCGGAGAATTTTCTTTCGGGAAGAGAGGAGAATTTGGTTTTGGGGGGTCGGAGAATTTTCTTTCGGGAAGAGAGGAGAATTTGGTTTTGGGTGGTCGGAGAATTTTCTTTCGGGAAGAGAGGAGAATTTGGTTTTGGGGGGTCGGAGAATTTTCTTTCGGGAAGAGAGGAGAATTTGGTTTTGGGGGGTCGGAGAATTTTCTTTCGGGAAGAGAGGAGAATTTGGTTTTGGGGGGTCGGAGAATTTCCTTTCGGGAAGAGAGGAGAATTTGGTTTTTGGGGGTCGGAGAATTTTCTTTCGGGAGGCGCAGAGAATTTGGTTTTGGAGGGTCGAAGAATTTTCTTTCGGGAAGAGAGGAGAATTTGGTTTTGGGTGGTCGGAGAATTTTCTTTCGGGAAGAGAGGAGAATTTGGTTTTGGGGGGTCGGAGAATTTTCTTTCGGGAGGCGCCGAGAATTTGGTTTTCGGAGGTCGGAGAATTTTGTTTCGGGAGGTGCCGAGAATTTGGTTTTGGAGGGTCGAAGAATTTTCTTTCGGGAAGAGAGGAGAATTTTGTTTTGGGAGGTGCCGAGAATTTGGTTTTGGAGGGTCGAAGAATTTTCTTTCGGGAAAAGAGGAGAATTTGGCTTTGGGGGGTCGGAGAATTTTCTTTCGGGAAGAGAGGAGAATTTGGTTTTAGGTGGTCGGAGAATTTTCTTTCGGGAAGAGAGGAGAATTTGGTTTTGGGGGGTCGGAGAATTTTCTTTCGGGAGGCGCAGAGAATTTGGTTTTGGAGGGTCGAAGAATTTTCTTTCGGGAAGAGAGGAGAATTTGGTTTTGGGTGGTCGGAGAATTTTCTTTCGAGAAGAGAGGAGAATTTGGTTTTGGGGGGTCGGAGAATTTTCTTTCGGGAGGCGCCGAGAATTTGGTTTTCGGAGGTCGGAGAATTTTGTTTCGGGAGGTGCCGAGAATTTGGTTTTGGAGGGTCGAAGAATTTTCTTTCGGGAAGAGAGGAGAATTTTGTTTTGGGAGGTGCCGAGAATTTGGTTTTGGAGGGTCGAAGAATTTTCTTTTGGGAAAAGAGGAGAATTTGGCTTTGGGGGGTCGGAGAATTTTCTTTCGGGAAGAGAGGAGAATTTGGTTTTGGGGGGTCGGAGAATTTTCTTTCGGGAGGCGCCGAGAATTGGGTTTTCGGAGGTCGGAGAATTTTGTTTTGGGAGGTGCCGAGAATTTGGTTTTGGAGGGTCGAAGAATTTTCTTTCGGGAAGAGAGGAGAATTTGGTTTTGGGTGGTCGGAGAATTTTGTTTCGGGAGGTGCCGAGAATTTGGTTTTCGGAGGTCGGAGAATTTTGTTTCGGGAGGCGCCTAGAATTTGGTTTTGGAGGGTCGAAGAATTTTCTTTCGGGAAGAGAGGAGAATTTGGTTTTGGGGGGTAGGAGAATTTTCTTTCGGGAAGAGAGGAGAATTTGGTTTTGGGTGGTCGGAGAATTTTCTTTCGGGAAGAGAGGAGAATTTGGTTTTGGGGGGTCGGAGAATTTTCTTTCGGGAAGAGAGGAGAATTTGGTTTTGGAGGGTCGAAGAATTTTCTTTCGGGAAGTGCCGAGAATTTAGCTTCGAGTGGGGGAGGGGAGCAGTCTGAGAATCAGACTTGAGTAATATTTTCCCAAATGCTGAAACCTCAGCAGAAAAACAACACTAAATATCCTCTCAGACCTTCTACTATGGCATATAAACTGGCAGGCTCCTGTCAGACCTCTGTGGCAAGCAGCTGCTTGAGGGGGTATTTATTTTTAATATACATTCTGTATTCGGGGCTCGAACCCAGGTCTCTTAGATCACTAGCCAAGAGTGCTGACCACTCAGTCACAGGAAAACGACCAAAAAAAAATTTTTTTTTTTTTTGGGGGGGGAGGGGGAGATTCGGACCCCGAACAGAAGAGATAAATTTCCGTTTATCTTACGAACAGACGACAACACACCGAAAACGGAGTTCTTTTTATTTTAAAAAAATATAAACGATCTATAAACGGTATAATCGATTAGATAGAAAGAGCCAAAAGCGCTGAACACTCAGGCACAGGAAAACGACCAAAAAAAAATTTTTTTTTGGGGGGGGAGGGGGGGAGGGGGGAGATCGGACCCCCCTCTGGGTACTTTCCTAGTTCGAGACCTCACTATATGTAAGCTGAAGGTCACTTATTTTATTTAACACATATCTAAAAAGAAGAGATAAATTTCCGTTTATCTTACGAATAGACAGACAACACACCGAAAACGGAGTTCTTTTTATTTTAAAAAAATATAAACCATCTATAAACGGTATAATCGAATTCAGAACACTCGAGACATTTCGAGGAGGAAAGAATTTGGGATCCATAGCAACACAAAACGCCTCAATTAACAAACTAAACAGTAAAACAACAATCAATTATGAGATGGATAAATGTTGACCCAAAGTGCCTCATATTAAAAATGGAAGAGTATTTATATTATCTTTTGCGTTCCTGCAGGTGAAACAAATCCGTTTGGGGCGGGGGTGGCTCAGTCGGTAGCGCGCCAGGCTCGTAATCTGTAGTTCCCAGGTTCGACTCCCAGCTGGGTCAGTGTTGAGATTTATCTCCGCAAAATTCCCCGCCCTGCCCACGGTCAGTAGGGGACACTGATGGGCTTGGAAAGGCCGCCGTCCGTCGGATTGGACGTTAAGCCGTGACCCCGTGTACGGGAGAACCATACCCTGTGCACGTTAAAGAACACGCTGGATGGCCTTGACGGGAGGCTACCATCTGTCTCCCAACAGCTGTTCCAGTGGGTCCCCTCCCCCAACCTTCTCTGAGCCTTCGGGGTTATGTGACCTGGCCATTTGGCCCATGGTGTGCAAAAAAGTGCCGCTCAGAGGTAAAACAACCCAACGTTAAAGAACACGCTGGATGGCCTTGACGGGAGGCTACCATCTGTCTCCCAACAGCTATTCCAGTGAGTCTCCTCCCCCAACCTTCTCTGAGCCTTCGGGGTCCATGTAACCTGGCCATTTAGCCCATGTTGTGCAAAAAAGTGCCGCTCAGAGGTAAAACAACCCAACGTTAAAGAACACGCTGGATGGCCTTGACGGGAGGCTACCATCTGTCTCCCTACAGCTGTTCCAGTGGGTCCCCTCCCTCAACATTCTCTGAGCCTTCGGGGTCATGTGACCTGGCCATTTAGCCCATGGTGTGCAAAAAATTGCCGCTCAGAGGTAAAACAACCCAACGTTAAAGAACACGCTGGATGGCCTTGACGGGAGGCTACCATCTGTCTCCCAACAGCTATTCCAGTGGGTCCCCTCCCCCAACCTTCTCTGAGCCTTCGGGGTCATGTGACCTGGCCATTTAGCCCATGGTGTGCAAAAAAGTGCCGCTCAGAGACCCAACCCAACCCAACAAATCCGTTTTACTTCTGAGTTGTCCTCTGTGTCAGAAAAGGCATTCCTCTTTCCAAGCTAATTGAGAACCAACCTGGAGGGTCATTACCATCCAGGTCATTAGTCTTTCTAGTTGCCATTAATCTTGAGAACCACGATTCCTTAATCGCAAATAGAGGTGGTGGTTTCACTTTTTGTGGGAGCAGCATGGCTTAGAAGCAATTCTTTGCGTTCCTGCAGGTACTGCTAAAAGAAAAGGAGATTTGCTATATAAATTTATTTTGTACGATCCCATAAAAAAATAGATAGAAAGAGCGCTTTGTTTAATTGATTTAGTTTCCTCCAAATTTGTTACATTGATTGATAAAAAAAAATGTTTTAATTCGAGGGATTCTGGGTTGCTTCCGTTGCTTTATCTCTGAGAGGCACTTTTTTCACACAGTGGGGTAAATGGCCAGGTCACAAGGACTCCGAGGGCTCAGAAAGTTGGGGGAGGGGACCAATAGGAAGAGTGGTGGGAGATAGATGGTAGCCTCAGATTAAGACCATCCAGCGTGTTCTTTAAAGTTGGGTTGTTTTACCTCTGAGCGGCACTTTTTTCACACAATGGGGTAAATGGCCAGGTCACAAGGACCCCGAGGGCTCAGAAAGTTGGGGGAGGGGACCCATTGGAAGAGTGGTGGGAGATAGATGGTAGCCTCAGATTAAGACCATCCAGCGTGTTCTTTAACGTTGGGTTGTTTTACCTCTGAGCGGCACTTTTTTCACACAATGGGGTAAATGGCCAGGTCACAAGGACCCCAAGGGCTCAGAAAGTTGGGGGAGGGGACCAATTGGAAGAGTGGTGGGAGATAGATGGTAGCCTCAGATTAAGACCATCCAGCGTGTTCTTTAACGTTGGGTTGTTTTACCTCTGAGCGGCACTTTTTTCACACAATGGGGTAAATGGCCAGGTCACAAGGACCCCGAGGGCTCAGAAAGTTGGGGGAGGGGACCCATTGGAAGAGTGGTGGGAGACAAATGGTAGCCTCCGGTTAAGACCATCCAGCGTGTTCTTTAACGTTGGGTTGTTTTACCTCTGAGCGGCACTTTTTTCACACAATGGGGTAAATGGCCAGGTCACAAGGACCCCGAGGGCTCAGAAAGTTGGGGGAGGGGACCCATTGGAAGAGTGGTGGGAGACAGATGGTAGCCTCCGGTTAAGACCATCCAGCGTGTTCTTTAACGTTGGGTTGTTTTACCTCTGAGCGGCACTTTTTTCACACAATGTGGTAAATGGACAGGTCACAAGGACCCCGAGGGCTCAGAAAGTTGGGGGAGGGGACCCATTGGAAGAGTGGTGGGAGACAGATGGTAGCCTCCGGTTAAGACCATCCAGCGTGTTCTTTAACGTTGGGTTGTTTTACCTCTGAGCGGCACTTTTTTCACACAATGGGGTAAATGGACAGGTCACAAGGACCCCGAGGGCTCAGAAAGTTGGTGGAGGGGACCCATTGGAAGAGTGGTGGGAGACAGATGGTAGCCTCCGGTTAAGACCATCCAGCGTGTTCTTTAACGTTGGGTTGTTTTACCTCTGAGCGGCACTTTTTTCACACAATGGGGTAAATGGACAGGTCACAAGGACCCCGAGGGCTCAGAAAGTTGGGGGAGGGGACCCATTGGAAGAGTGGTGGGAGACAGATGGTAGCCTCCGGTTAAGACCATCCAGCGTGTTCTTTAACGTTGGGTTGTTTTACCTCTGAGCGGCACTTTTTTCACACAATGGGGTAAATGGACAGGTCACAAGGACCCCGAGGGCTCAGAAAGTTGGGGGAGGGGACCCATTGGAAGAGTGGTGGGAGACAGATGGTAGCCTCCGGTTAAGACCATCCAGCGTGTTCTTTAACGTTGGGTTGTTTTACCTCTGAGCAGCACTTTTTTCACACAATGGGGTAAATGGACAGGTCACAAGGACCCCGAGGGCTCAGAAAGTTGGGGGAGGGGACCCATTGGAAGAGTGGTGGGAGATAGATGGTAGCCTCAGATTAAGACCATCCAGCGTGTTCTTTAACGTTGGGTTGTTTTACCTCTGAGCGGCACTTTTTTCACACAATGGGGTAAATGGCCAGGTCACAAGGACCCCAAGGGCTCAGAAAGTTGGGGGAGGGGACCAATTGGAAGAGTGGTGGGAGATAGATGGTAGCCTCAGATTAAGACCATCCAGCGTGTTCTTTAACGTTGGGTTGTTTTACCTCTGAGCGGCACTTTTTTCACACAATGGGGTAAATGGCCAGGTCACAAGGACTCCGAGGGCTCAGAAAGTTGGGGGAGGGGACCAATTGGAAGAGTGGTGGGAGATAGATGGTAGCCTCAGATTAAGACCATCCAGCGTGTTCTTTAAAGTTGGGTTGTTTTACCTCTGAGCGGCACTTTTTTCACACAATGGGGTAAATGGCCAGGTCACAAGGACCCCGAGGGCTCAGAAAGTTGGGGGAGGGGACCCATTGGAAGAGTGGTGGGAGATAGATGGTAGCCTCAGATTAAGACCATCCAGCGTGTTCTTTAACGTTGGGTTGTTTTACCTCTGAGCGGCACTTTTTTCACACAATGGGGTAAATGGCCAGGTCACAAGGACCCCAAGGGCTCAGAAAGTTGGGGGAGGGGACCAATTGGAAGAGTGGTGGGAGATAGATGGTAGCCTCAGATTAAGACCATCCAGCGTGTTCTTTAACGTTGGGTTGTTTTACCTCTGAGCGGCACTTTTTTCACACAATGGGGTAAATGGCCAGGTCACAAGGACCCCGAGGGCTCAGAAAGTTGGGGGAGGGGACCCATTGGAAGAGTGGTGGGAGACAAATGGTAGCCTCCGGTTAAGACCATCCAGCGTGTTCTTTAACGTTGGGTTGTTTTACCTCTGAGCGGCACTTTTTTCACACAATGGGGTAAATGGCCAGGTCACAAGGACCCCGAGGGCTCAGAAAGTTGGGGGAGGGGACCCATTGGAAGAGTGGTGGGAGACAGATGGTAGCCTCCGGTTAAGACCATCCAGCGTGTTCTTTAACGTTGGGTTGTTTTACCTCTGAGCGGCACTTTTTTCACACAATGTGGTAAATGGACAGGTCACAAGGACCCCGAGGGCTCAGAAAGTTGGGGGAGGGGACCCATTGGAAGAGTGGTGGGAGACAGATGGTAGCCTCCGGTTAAGACCATCCAGCGTGTTCTTTAACGTTGGGTTGTTTTACCTCTGAGCGGCACTTTTTTCACACAATGGGGTAAATGGACAGGTCACAAGGACCCCGAGGGCTCAGAAAGTTGGTGGAGGGGACCCATTGGAAGAGTGGTGGGAGACAGATGGTAGCCTCCGGTTAAGACCATCCAGCGTGTTCTTTAACGTTGGGTTGTTTTACCTCTGAGCGGCACTTTTTTCACACAATGGGGTAAATGGACAGGTCACAAGGACCCCGAGGGCTCAGAAAGTTGGGGGAGGGGACCCATTGGAAGAGTGGTGGGAGACAGATGGTAGCCTCCGGTTAAGACCATCCAGCGTGTTCTTTAACGTTGGGTTGTTTTACCTCTGAGCGGCACTTTTTTCACACAATGGGGTAAATGGACAGGTCACAAGGACCCCGAGGGCTCAGAAAGTTGGGGGAGGGGACCCATTGGAAGAGTGGTGGGAGACAGATGGTAGCCTCCGGTTAAGACCATCCAGCGTGTTCTTTAACGTTGGGTTGTTTTACCTCTGAGCAGCACTTTTTTCACACAATGGGGTAAATGGACAGGTCACAAGGACCCCGAGGGCTCAGAAAGTTGGGGGAGGGGACCCATTGGAAGAGTGGTGGGAGACAGATGGTAGCCTCCGGTTAAGACCATCCAGCGTGTTCTTTAACGTTGGGTTGTTTTACCTCTGAGCGGCACTTTTTTCACACAATGGGGTAAATGGACAGGTCACAAGGACCCCGAGGTCTCAGAAAGTTGGGGGAGGGGACCCATTGGAAGAGTGGTGAGAGACAGATGATAGCCTCCGGTTAAGACCATCCAGCGTGTTCTTTAACGTTGGGTTGTTTTACCTCTGAGCGGCACTTTTTTCACACAATGTGGTAAATGGACAGGTCACAAGGACCCCGAGGACTCAGAAAGTTGGGGGAAGGGACCCATTGGAAGAGTGGTGGGAGACAGATGGTAGCCTCCGGTTAACACCATCCAGCGTGTTCTTTAACGTTGGGTTGTTTTACCTCTGAGCGGCACTTTTTTCACACAATGTGGTAAATGGACAGGTCACAAGGACCCCGAGGACTCAGAAAGTTGGGGGAAGGGACCCATTGGAAGAGTGGTGGGAGACAGATGGTAGCCTCCGGTTAAGACCATCCAGCGTGTTCTTTAACGTTGGGTTGTTTTACCTCTGAGCGGCACTTTTTTCACACAATGGGGTAAATGGCCAGGTCACAAGGACCCCGAGGACTCAGAAAGTTGGGGGAGGGGACCCATTGGAAGAGTGGTGGGAGACAGATGGTAGCCTCCGGTTAAGACCATCCAGCGTGTTCTTTAACGTTGGGTTGTTTTACCTCTGAGCGGCACTTTTTTCACACAATGGGGTAAATGGACAGGTCACAAGGACCCCGAGGGCTCAGAAAGTTGGGGGAGGGGACCCATTGGAAGAGTGGTGGGAGACAGATGGTAGCCTCCGGTTAAGACCATCCAGCGTGTTCTTTAACGTTGGGTTGTTTTACCTCTGAGCGGCACTTTTTTCACACAATGTGGTAAATGGACAGGTCACAAGGACCCCGAGGACTCAGAAAGTTGGGGGAAGGGACCCATTGGAAGAGTGGTGGGAGACAGATGGTAGCCTCCGGTTAAAACCATCCAGCGTGTTCTTTAACGTTGGGTTGTTTTACCTCTGAGCGGCACTTTTTTCACACAATGGGGTAAATGGACAGGTCACAAGGACCCAGAGGTCTCAGAAAGTTGGGGGAGGGGACCCATTGAAAGAGTGGTGGGAGACAAATGATAGCCTCCGGTTAAGACCATCCAGCGTGTTCTTTAACGTTGGGTTGTTTTACCTCTGAGCGGCACTTTTTTCACACAATGAGGTAAATGGACAGGTCACAAGGACCCCGAGGTCTCAGAAAGTTGGGGGAGGGGACCCATTGGAAGAGTGGTGGGAGACAAATGATAGCCTCCGGTTAAGACCATCCAGCGTGTTCTTTAACGTTGGGTTGTTTTACCTCTGAGCGGCACTTTTTTCACACAATGTGGTAAATGGACAGGTCACAAGGACCCCGAGGACTCAGAAAGTTGGGGGAAGGGACCCATTGGAAGAGTGGTGGGAGACAGATGGTAGCCTCCGGTTAAGACCATCCAGCGTGTTCTTTAACGTTGGGTTGTTTTACCTCTGAGCGGCACTTTTTTCACACAATGGGGTAAATGGCCAGGTCACAAGGACCCCGAGGACTCAGAAAGTTGGGGGAGGGGACCCATTGGAAGAGTGGTGGGAGACAGATGGTAGCCTCCGGTTAAGACCATCCAGCGTGTTCTTTAACGTTGGGTTGTTTTACCTCTGAGCGGCACTTTTTTCACACAATGGGGTAAATGGACAGGTCACAAGGACCCCGAGGGCTCAGAAAGTTGGGGGAGGGGACCCATTGGAAGAGTGGTGGGAGACAGATGGTAGCCTCCGGTTAAGACCATCCAGCGTGTTCTTTAACGTTGGGTTGTTTTACCTCTGAGCGGCACTTTTTTCACACAATGTGGTAAATGGACAGGTCACAAGGACCCCGAGGACTCAGAAAGTTGGGGGAAGGGACCCATTGGAAGAGTGGTGGGAGACAGATGGTAGCCTCCGGTTAAGACCATCCAGCGTGTTCTTTAACGTTGGGTTGTTTTACCTCTGAGCGGCACTTTTTTCACACAATGGGGTAAATGGACAGGTCACAAGGACCCAGAGGTCTCAGAAAGTTGGGGGAGGGGACCCATTGAAAGAGTGGTGGGAGACAAATGATAGCCTCCGGTTAAGACCATCCAGCGTGTTCTTTAACGTTGGGTTGTTTTACCTCTGAGCGGCACTTTTTTCACACAATGAGGTAAATGGACAGGTCACAAGGACCCCGAGGTCTCAGAAAGTTGGGGGAGGGGACCCATTGGAAGAGTGGTGGGAGACAAATGATAGCCTCCGGTTAAGACCATCCAGCGTGTTCTTTAACGTTGGGTTGTTTTACCTCTGAGCGGCACTTTTTTCACACAATGTGGTAAATGGACAGGTCACAAGGACCCCGAGGACTCAGAAAGTTGGGGGAAGGGACCCATTGGAAGAGTGGTGGGAGACAGATGGTAGCCTCCGGTTAAGACCATCCAGCGTGTTCTTTAACGTTGGGTTGTTTTACCTCTGAGCGGCACTTTTTTCACACAATGTGGTAAATGGACAGGTCACAAGGACCCCGAGGACTCAGAAAGTTGGGGGAAGGGACCCATTGGAAGAGTGGTGGGAGACAGATGGTAGCCTCTGGTTAAGACCATCCAGCGTGTTCTTTAACGTTGGGTTGTTTTACCTCTGAGCGGCACTTTTTTCACACAATGGGGTAAATGGACAGGTCACAAGGACCCCGAGGACTCAGAAAGTTGGGGGAAGGGACCCATTGGAAGAGTGGTGGGAGACAGATGGTAGCCTCCGGTTAAGACCATCCAGCGTGTTCTTTAACGTTGGGTTGTTTTACCTCTGAGCGGCACTTTTTTCACCCAATGTGGTAAATGGACAGGTCACAAGGACCCCGAGGACTCAGAAAGTTGGGGGAAGGGACCCATTGGAAGAGTGGTGGGAGACAGATGGTAGCCTCCGGTTAAGACCATCCAGCGTGTTCTTTAGCGTTGGGTTGTTTTACCTCTGAGCGGCACTTTTTTCACACAATGGGGTAAATGGACAGGTCACAAGGACCCCGAGGGCTCAGAAAGTTGGGGGAGGGGACCCATTGGAAGAGTGGTGGGAGACAGATGGTAGCCTCCGGTTAAGACCATCCAGCGTGTTCTTTAACGTTGGGTTGTTTTACCTCTGAGCGGCACTTTTTTCACACAATGTGGTAAATGGACAGGTCACAAGGACCCCGAGGACTCAGAAAGTTGGGGGAAGGGACCCATTGGAAGAGTGGTGGGAGACAGATGGTAGCCTCCGGTTAAGACCATCCAGCGTGTTCTTTAACGTTGGGTTGTTTTACCTCTGAGCGGCACTTTTTTCACACAATGGGGTAAATGGACAGGTCACAAGAACCCCGAGAGCTCAGAAAGTTGGGGGAGGGGACCCATTGGAAGAGTGGTGGGAGACAGATGGTAGCCTCCGGTTAAGACCATCCAGCGTGTTCTTTAACGTTGGGTTGTTTTACCTCTGAGCGGCACTTTTTTCACACAATGTGGTAAATGGACAGGTCACAAGGACCCCGAGAACTCAGAAAGTTGGGGGAAGGGACCCATTGGAAGAGTGGTGGGAGACAGATGGTAGCCTCCGGTTAAGACCATCCAGCGTGTTCTTTAACGTTGGGTTGTTTTACCTCTGAGCGGCACTTTTTTCACACAATGGGGTAAATGGCCAGGTCACAAGGACCCCGAGGGCTCAGAAAGTTGGGGGAAGGGACCCATTGGAAGAGTGGTGGGAGACAGATGGTAGCCTCCGGTTAAGACCATCCAGCGTGTTCTTTAACGTTGGGTTGTTTTACCTCTGAGCGGCACTTTTTTCACACAATGTGGTAAATGGACAGGTCACAAGGACCCCGAGGACTCAGAAAGTTGGGGGAAGGGACCCATTGGAAGAGTGGTGGGAGACAGATGGTAGCCTCCGGTTAAGACCATCCAGCGTGTTCTTTAACGTTGGGTTGTTTTACCTCTGAGCGGCACTTTTTTCACACAATGGGGTAAATGGCCAGGTCACAAGGACCCCGAGGGCTCAGAAAGTTGGGGGAGGGGACCTTTTGGAAGAGTGGTGAGAGACAGATGGTAGCCTCCGGTTAAGACCGTCCAGCGTGTTTTTAACGTTGGGTTATTTTACCTCTGAGCGGCACTTTTTTCACACAATGGGGTAAATGGACAGGTCACAAGGACCCCGAGGTCTCAGAAAGTTGGGGGAGGGGACCCATTGGAAGAGTGGTGGGAGACAGATGGTAGCTTCCGGTTAAGACCATCCAGCGTGTTCTTTAACGTTGGGTTGTTTTACCTCTGAGCGGCACTTTTTTCACACAATGTGGTAAATGGACAGGTCACAAGGACCCCGAGGGCTCAGAAAGTTGGGGGAGGGGACCCATTGGAAGAGTGGTGGGAGACAAATGGTAGCCTCCGGTTAAGACCGTCCAGCGTGTTTTTAACGTTGGGTTATTTTACCTCTGAGCGGCACTTTTTTCACACAATGTGGTAAATGGACAGGTCACAAGGACCCCGAGGGCTCAGAAAGCTGGGGGAGGGGACCCATTGGAAGAGTGGTGGGAGACAGATGGTAGCTTCCGGTTAAGACCATCCAGCGTGTTCTTTAACGTTGGGTTGTTTTACCTCTGAGCGGCACTTTTTTCACACAATGGGGTAAATGGCCAGGTCACAAGGACCCCGAGGGCTCAGAAAGTTGGGGGAGGGGACCCATTGGAAGAGTGGTGAGAGACAGATGGTAGCCTCCGGTTAAGACCGTCCAGCGTGTTTTTAACGTTGGGTTATTTTACCTCTGAGCGGCACTTTTTTCACACAATGTGGTAAATGGACAGGTCACAAGGACCCCGAGGGCTCAGAAAGCTGGGGGAGGGGACCCATTGGAAGAGTGGTGGGAGACAGATGGTAGCTTCCGGTTAAGACCATCCAGCGTGTTCTTTAACGTTGGGTTGTTTTACCTCTGAGCGGCACTTTTTTCACACAATGGGGTAAATGGACAGGTCACAAGGACCCCGAGGGCTCAGAAAGTTGGGGGAGGGGACCCATTGGAAGAGTGGTGAGAGACAGATGGTAGCCTCCGGTTAAGACCGTCCAGCGTGTTTTTAACGTTGGGTTATTTTACCTCTGAGTGGCACTTTTTTCACACAATGGGGTAAATGGACAGGTCACAAGGACCCTGAGGTCTCAGAAAGTTGGGGGAGGGGACCCATTGAAAGAGTGGTGGGAGACAAATGGTAGCCTCCGGTTAAGACCATCCAGCGTGTTCTTTAACGTTGGGTTATTTTACCTCTGAGCAGCACTTTTTTTGCACACAATGGGCTAAATGTCAAGTCACAATGACCCCTAGGACTAAGAAAGGGTTGAATGAGGGGACCCAATGGAAGAGCTGTTGGGAGACAGATGGTAGCCTCCCGTCAAGGCATCCAGCGTGTTCTTTAACGTGCATAGGGTATGGCTCTATCTCACACGGGACCATGGCTTAACGTCCCATCCGACGGACTGCGGCCTTTCCAAGCCCAACGATGTCCTTTATTGACCGTCCAGCGTGTTTTTAACGTTGGGTTATTTTATCTCTGAGCGGCACTTTTTTCACACAATGTGGTAAATGGACAGGTCACAAGGACCCCGAGGACTCAGAAAGTTGGGGGAAGGGACCCATTGGAAGAGTGGTGGGAGACAGATGGTAGCCTCCGGTTAAGACCATCCAGCGTGTTCTTTAGCGTTGGGTTGTTTTACCTCTGAGCGGCACTTTTTTCACACAATGGGGTAAATGGACAGGTCACAAGGACCCCGAGGGCTCAGAAAGTTGGGGGAGGGGACCCATTGGAAGAGTGGTGGGAGACAGATGGTAGCCTCCGGTTAAGACCATCCAGCGTGTTCTTTAACGTTGGGTTGTTTTACCTCTGAGCGGCACTTTTTTCACACAATGTGGTAAATGGACAGGTCACAAGGACCCCGAGGACTCAGAAAGTTGGGGGAAGGGACCCATTGGAAGAGTGGTGGGAGACAGATGGTAGCCTCCGGTTAAGACCATCCAGCGTGTTCTTTAACGTTGGGTTGTTTTACCTCTGAGCGGCACTTTTTTCACACAATGGGGTAAATGGACAGGTCACAAGAACCCCGAGAGCTCAGAAAGTTGGGGGAGGGGACCCATTGGAAGAGTGGTGGGAGACAGATGGTAGCCTCCGGTTAAGACCATCCAGCGTGTTCTTTAACGTTGGGTTGTTTTACCTCTGAGCGGCACTTTTTTCACACAATGTGGTAAATGGACAGGTCACAAGGACCCCGAGAACTCAGAAAGTTGGGGGAAGGGACCCATTGGAAGAGTGGTGGGAGACAGATGGTAGCCTCCGTTTAAGACCATCCAGCGTGTTCTTTAACGTTGGGTTGTTTTACCTCTGAGCGGCACTTTTTTCACACAATGGGGTAAATGGCCAGGTCACAAGGACCCCGAGGGCTCAGAAAGTTGGGGGAAGGGACCCATTGGAAGAGTGGTGGGAGACAGATGGTAGCCTCCGGTTAAGACCATCCAGCGTGTTCTTTAACGTTGGGTTGTTTTACCTCTGAGCGGCACTTTTTTCACACAATGTGGTAAATGGACAGGTCACAAGGACCCCGAGGACTCAGAAAGTTGGGGGAAGGGACCCATTGGAAGAGTGGTGGGAGACAGATGGTAGCCTCCGGTTAAGACCATCCAGCGTGTTCTTTAACGTTGGGTTGTTTTACCTCTGAGCGGCACTTTTTTCACACAATGGGGTAAATGGCCAGGTCACAAGGACCCCGAGGGCTCAGAAAGTTGGGGGAGGGGACCTTTTGGAAGAGTGGTGAGAGACAGATGGTAGCCTCCGGTTAAGACCGTCCAGCGTGTTTTTAACGTTGGGTTATTTTACCTCTGAGCGGCACTTTTTTCACACAATGGGGTAAATGGACAGGTCACAAGGACCCCGAGGTCTCAGAAAGTTGGGGGAGGGGACCCATTGGAAGAGTGGTGGGAGACAGATGGTAGCTTCCGGTTAAGACCATCCAGCGTGTTCTTTAACGTTGGGTTGTTTTACCTCTGAGCGGCACTTTTTTCACACAATGTGGTAAATGGACAGGTCACAAGGACCCCGAGGGCTCAGAAAGTTGGGGGAGGGGACCCATTGGAAGAGTGGTGGGAGACAAATGGTAGCCTCCGGTTAAGACCGTCCAGCGTGTTTTTAACGTTGGGTTATTTTACCTCTGAGCGGCACTTTTTTCACACAATGTGGTAAATGGACAGGTCACAAGGACCCCGAGGGCTCAGAAAGCTGGGGGAGGGGACCCATTGGAAGAGTGGTGGGAGACAGATGGTAGCTTCCGGTTAAGACCATCTAGCGTGTTCTTTAACGTTGGGTTGTTTTACCTCTGAGCGGCACTTTTTTCACACAATGGGGTAAATGGCCAGGTCACAAGGACCCCGAGGGCTCAGAAAGTTGGGGGAGGGGACCCATTGGAAGAGTGGTGAGAGACAGATGGTAGCCTCCGGTTAAGACCGTCCAGCGTGTTTTTAACGTTGGGTTATTTTACCTCTGAGCGGCACTTTTTTCACACAATGTGGTAAATGGACAGGTCACAAGGACCCCGAGGGCTCAGAAAGCTGGGGGAGGGGACCCATTGGAAGAGTGGTGGGAGACAGATGGTAGCTTCCGGTTAAGACCATCCAGCGTGTTCTTTAACGTTGGGTTGTTTTACCTCTGAGCGGCACTTTTTTCACACAATGGGGTAAATGGACAGGTCACAAGGACCCCGAGGGCTCAGAAAGTTGGGGGAGGGGACCCATTGGAAGAGTGGTGAGAGACAGATGGTAGCCTCCGGTTAAGACCGTCCAGCGTGTTTTTAACGTTGGGTTATTTTACCTCTGAGTGGCACTTTTTTCACACAATGGGGTAAATGGACAGGTCACAAGGACCCTGAGGTCTCAGAAAGTTGGGGGAGGGGACCCATTGAAAGAGTGGTGGGAGACAAATGGTAGCCTCCGGTTAAGACCATCCAGCGTGTTCTTTAACGTTGGGTTATTTTACCTCTGAGCAGCACTTTTTTTGCACACAATGGGCTAAATGTCAAGTCACAATGACCCCTAGGACTAAGAAAGGGTTGAATGAGGGGACCCAATGGAAGAGCTGTTGGGAGACAGATGGTAGCCTCCCGTCAAGGCATCCAGCGTGTTCTTTAACGTGCATAGGGTATGGCTCTATCTCACACGGGACCATGGCTTAACGTCCCATCCGACGGACTGCGGCCTTTCCAAGCCCAACGATGTCCTTTATTGACCGAGGGTGGACGGGGAGTTCTGCGGAAAAAAAACTCAACGCTGGCCCAGGTGGGACTCGAACTTGGGATTTGAAGATTATGAGTCTGATGTGCTGCCCAAGAAACTCAGGAATAGAACATGATGAGTAATCAACTGAATGGAAACCTAGGATTCGATTGTGATTAATAGATCTAGATCACTAGTGCTGATTTCGGACTGCATAGAGTAGGATGTACAGTCGCTGAAAAAGTATCCAAACACTATGGTTGATTACAGAATTCAGAAAAAATATCTGGCATTGATTTTTTTAGAAATTAGTGATCTGGCAACCATAGTGTCACGTAACACGATGGTTGCCAGATCACTAATTTCTAAAAAAATCGTTGCGAGATATATTTTCTGAATTCTCTAATCAACCATAGTGTTTGGATACTTTTTTGAGCGACTGTACCAACATCATCTTCTCTCTCTCTTGTTCGGACTGGGTCATCACATCTGGCACAGTCTGACAGGATCCGAACACCGAGTCATCACAGTCCCCTCCCCCAACCTTCTCTGAGCCTTCGGGTGCTTGTGACCTGGTCATTTAGCCCATGGTGTGCAAAAAAGTGCCGCTCAGAGGTTCCGCGATAAAGGCGGTATAAAGGCGGCGATAAAGCGGCGATAAAGGATGAAACTACCCAACCCAACAAACGTAATAGTTGTGAAAAGATTTCTGGAGTGGTTGTAAATTTTCTACAATCTCTATTTTCAAAATATAACATGCTTAATAAAATTGTAAAACACAAAAAAAAAATGTATGATATTACGTACGTCTTTTGCGAATTATTTTTGCGCCGTGGAAGATTTTTTAAGTTTTAATCTAAGTTGTTTGAAATGCAACCCTAAGGATAAACATACTCAGAGAAGGTTGGGGGAGGGGACCCACTGGAACAGCTGTTGGGAGGCAGATGGTAGCCTCCCGTCAAGGCCATCCAGCGTGTTCTTTAACGTTGGGTTGTTTTACCTCTGAGCGGCACTTTTTTGCACACAATGGGCTAAATGGCCAGGTCACATGGACCCCGAAGGCTCAGAGAAGGTTGGGGGAGGGGACCCACTGGAACAGCTGTTGGGAGACAGATGGTAGCCTCCCGTCAAGGCCATCCAGCGTGTTCTTCAACGTGCACAGGGTATGGCTCTCCCGTACACGACCCACGGCTTAACGTCCCATCCGACGGACGGCGGCCTTTCCAAGCCCATCGGTGTCCCCTACTGACCGTGGGCAGGGCGGGGAATTTTGCGGAGATAAATCTCAACGCTGATCCAGCTGGGATTCGAACCTGGGAACTACAGATTACGAGCCTGGCGCGCTACCGACTGAGCCACCCCCTTTTCCTTTAAGCAGAACGCCTTAATGCGTCATGACGGTAATAAAATTTCTTCGTTCAAGACTTTTTCACTGGAGTATATATTACAGCCGTAATCATTACCACAACTGAAATTCATGTCTATTAGTTGATATATATAATGATACCCTGGGAAAGCTTTGCATCATTAAATGGGAACATAAATAAGTGAAAAAAAGACACAAATATACTAAACAATCATTACAGGAAAAAAAAAAAATCAGCGCGAAGTATCTATAAAACCTTCAAACAAACGGTTATGACGTTATTGGTTTTAAGAGCTGTTTCTAAAACCAAAGTTGAACTTCTAACCAAAGATAAATATGTATACCATCCGCGCAAATGAACATATTTGGATCCTAACTACTCCGTGTTATTCACAACATAATATTTTGAGCAATATTAATGCATCTTCCATTGAAGGCTTCTTTTATGAATGATGCATGTTTCCCATTTTTCTTTTTTACAGTAGGGAGATCACAGTCTTAATGCAGCATCCAGAGACAGCGTGCTGTCTACGAGGTTGCCGAAGTAGAAAATGTTACAGACCATTTGCCAGAATACAGCTCTGACGATAAATGTTTCTCGATAAGTCCCCCACATTTACATACCGGAACTTTAATGCCACTATCAGTCAATGATTTATGAAGATTTGTCACAAGAATGACAGATGAGAGAGAAAATAGCAAATCTTTTATAGTCACCACAAAACTTGTGTAGACAACGGATGATAAAAAAAAAATTAAATAAACAAAAGGACACAAGAGTGAAGAAAAAAATCAGTGAAGGTTGAGATACAAAAAAAAAATATAATAAGTAAAAAAAAAAATGAGTCATATTTTCCCTTGAACATAACAGCATACAGTATTCTCGACAATTCCAATCTTCTGGGGGAATTTTAATGTGAATAAAATAAACCTTTCAGTGAAATATACCGCCTTTATCGCGGAAGTCGCCAGTAAAATAAATCCCTTAAGGTCTAGGGAAAGCTTTTGAATGTTGCTTCATGCATTGGGTCTTTAATGTCCTTAAATTATTGCTCTTAGACGCTGCAAACAACGAACAAAAGCATTTGGGTTCAGAGCAGACTGTTCCATGTGGTACAAGCTCACTGCGTATTGTTTACATTTTAACTCTGATTAGATTTAACTCTTGAAAGGCATTAGGAAAGTAACTCTATTTATGTTCTTATGGAAGTAGATTCTTAATTAAATTTTTTTTTTTTGTGACGGAAAATTGTAAATTTTTTTTTTACCACAGCAGGAACTTTTAGCGCGGTATGAAATCTCCGTTGAACGTTCCGCTTTAAAGGTTGGGTTGTTTTACCTCTGAGCGGCACTTTTTTGCACACCATGGGCTAAATGGCCAGGTCACATGGACCCCGAAGGCTCAGAGAAGGTTGGGGGAGGGGACCATTGGAACAGCTATTGGGAGACAGGTGGTAGCCTCCCGTCAAGGCCATCCAGCGTGTTCTGTAACGTTGGGTTGTTTTACCTCTGAGCGGCACTTTTTTGCACACCATGGGCTTAATGGCCAGGTCACATGGACCCCGAAGGCTCAGAGAAGGTTGGGGGAGGGGACCCACTGGAACAGCTGTTGGGAGACAGATGGTAGCCTCCCGTCAAGGCCATCCAGCGTGTTCTTTAACGTTGGGTTGTTTTACCTGTGAGCGGCACTTTTTTGCACACCATGGGCTAAATGGCCAGGTCGCATGGACCCCGACGGCTCAGAGAAGGTTGGGGGAGGGGACCCACTGGAACAGCTATTGGGAGACAGATTGTAGCCTCCCGTCAAGGCCATCCAGCGTGTTCTTTAACGTTGGGTTGTTTCACCTCTGAGCGGCACTTTTTTGCACACCATGGGCTAAATGGCCAGGTCGCATGGACCCCGACGGCTCAGAGAAGGTTGGGGGAGGGGACCCACTAGAACAGCTATTGGGAGACAGATTGTAGCCTCCCGTCAAGGCCATCCAGCGTGTTCTTTAACTTTGGGTTGTTTCACCTCTGAGCGGCACTTTTTGCACACCATGGGCTAAATGGCCAGGTCACATGGACCCCGAAGGTTCAGAGAAGGTTGGGGGAGGGGACCCACTGGAACAGCTGTTGGGATACAAATGATAGCCTCCCGTCAAGGCCATCCAGCGTGTTCTTTAACCTGCACAAGGTATGGCTCTCCCGCACACGGGGCCACGGCTTAACGTCCTATCCGACGGACGGCGGCCTTTCGAAGCCCATCGGTGTCCCCTACACCGTGGTTAGGGCGGGGAATTTTGCGGAGATAAATCTCAACGCTGACCCAGCTGGGACTCGAACCTGGGAACTACAGATTACGAGCCTGGCGCGCTACCGACTGAGCCACCCCCGCCCCCCGCTTTAAAGGAAATCTGCACAGAATTCTAACAACGTTTAACGAAGTGAAGGTTCACTTTTGCATTTAAAACCATTTTTTGGCCAACAACTGGTCCAAAATTTTGCATAAGTGTACATTCGACAAGGTACCGCATTAAACATTAAAGCCTGTGGTTCTAGTTACTGTAAAGTAATCACGGCTCTCAATTTATACTGCGGCAGAGATAGCTCAGTCGCTAGCGCTCCAGCCTCGTAATCTGCAGTTCCCAGGTTCGAGTCCCAGCTGGGTCAGCGTTGAGATTTATCTCCGCAATATTGACCCTTGCCCACGGTCAGTAGGGGACACCGATGGGCTTGGAAAGTCTGCCGTCCGTCGGATGGGACGTTAAGCCGTAGCTCCATTCATGGGAGAGTCATTCCCTGTGCACGTTAAAGAACACGCTGGATGACCTTGACTGGAGGCTACCATCTGTCTCCCAGCAACCTTTCCAGTATGTCCCCTCCCCCCAACCTTCTCTGAGTCTTTGGGGTCCTTGTGACCTGGCCATTTAGCCCATGGTGTGCAAAAAAAGTGCCGCTCAAGGGTAGAACAACCCAACGTTAAAGAACACGCTGGATGGCCTTGACTGGAGGCTACCATCTGTCTCCCAGCAACCTTTCCAGTATGTCCCCTCCCCCCAACCTTCTCTGAGTCTTTGGGGTCCTTGTGACCTGGCCATTTAGCCCATGGTGTGCAAAAAAGTGCCGCTCAAGGGTAGAACAACCCAACGTTAAAGAACACGCTGGATGGCCTTGACTGGAGGCTACCATCTGTCTCCCAGCAGCTGTTCCAGTGGGTCCTTCCCCCCAACCTTCTCTGAGTCTTTGGGGTCCTTGTGACCTGGTAATTTAGCTCATGGTGTGCAAAAAAAAAAGTGCCGCTCATAGGTGAAACAACCCAACTCAATTTGCTTTACAAAAAAAAAAAGAAGAACCGGACATTTCCATGTTGTGGGAATGGAAAACAACATTCAAAAATTCCTAGCTGTAAGAATAATTTTTTTTTTTCATGAAAAAATTAAATTTAGTTATGCCGTGGCTAGTGGTAAATTAAGTTATGCCGTTATGCCAGATGTCCCAGTGGGTCCCAACTTTACAACCAACTTTACAACCCAACTTTAATGTTGGGTTGTTTTACCTCTGAGCGGCACTTTTTTGCACACCATGGGCTAAATGGCCAGGTCACAAGGACCCCGAAGGCTCAGAGAAGGTTGGGGGAGGGGACCCACTGGAACAGCTGTTGGGAGACAGATGGTAGCCTCCCGTCAAGGCCATCCAGCGTGTTCTTTAACGTGCACAGGGTATGGCTCGCCCGCACACGGGGCCACGGCTTAACGTCCCATCCGACGGAGGGCGGCCTTTCCAAGCCCATCGGTGTCCCCTACTGACCGTGGGCAGGGCGGGGAATTTTTGCGGAGATAAGTCTCAATGCTGACCCAGGTGGGACTCGAACCTGGGTACTACAGATTACGAGCCTGGCGCGCTACCGACTGAGCCACCCTCGTCCCTTTCATGTTGAGAAGTCCAAAAAAGGAATATTCCATAAAAACGTCTTTTTCATAGTGTCAAATATTTTCGGACATTAAGTGTTAAAATATAAGAAATAATAAAATTCAAAAAATTGTTAGACGAATAAATAATAAATCTCCTCAAGCAGCTGCTTGCCACAGAGGTCTGGCAGAAGCCTCCCAAGTTTAATACCCCATAGTAGAAGCTCTGTGAGGATGGCGAGACCTCAGCACGAAAACAACACAAACATTCATTCCTTACACAGGGTTCGAACCCAGGTCCCTTTGATCGTTAGCTAAGTGCGCTAACCACTCAGTCGTAGGACGGTACAGTCGCTCAAAAAAGTATCCGAACACTATGGTTGATTACAGAATTCAGGTAAAATATCTGGCAACGATTTTTATTGAAATTAGTGATCTGGCAACCTTCGTGTCACGTGACACGAAGATTGCCAGATCACTAATTTCGAAATATTCGAAATGATTATTAGAGCTGGAATAGTAGTGAAATGTTTTTGTTTTGTGCGTGATGACAACTAAAAGTTAGGAGACAGATGGTAACCTTCCCGTCAAGGTCATCCAGCATGTTTTTTAACGTGCCCAATATATGGCACTTCCACACTGAAGGGGGCGGGGGTGGCTCAGTCGGTAGCGAGCCAGGCTCGTAATCTATAGTTCCCAGGTTCGAGTCCCAGCTGGGTCAGCTTTGAGATTTATCTCCGCAAAATTCCCCGCCCTGCCCACGGTCAGTAGGGGACACCGATGGGCTTGGAAAGGCCGCCGTCCGTTTGGATGGGACATTAAAGCCGTGGCCCCTGTGCGGGAGAGCCATACCCTGTGCACGTTAAAGAACACGCTGGATGGCCTTGACGGGAGGCTACCGTCTGTCTCCCAACAGCTGTTCCAGTGGGTCCCCTCCCCCAACCTTCTCTGAGCCTTCGGGGTCCTTGTGACCTGGCCATTTAGCCCATGGTGTGCAAAAAAGTGCCGCTCAGAGGTAAAACAACCCAACGTTAAAGAACACGCTGGATGGCCTTGACGGGAGGCTACCATCTGTCTCCTAACAGCTGTTCCAGTGGGTCCCCTCCTCCAACTTTCTCTGAGCCTTCGGGGTCCTTGTGACCTGGCCATTTAGTCCATGGTGTGCAAAAAAGCGCCGCTCAGAGGTAAAACAACCCAACGTTAAAGAACACGCTGGATGGCCTTGACGGGAGGCTACCATCTGTTTCCCAACAGCTGTTCCAGTGGGTCCCCTCCCCCAACCTTCTCTGAGCCTTCGGGGTCCTTGTGACCTGGCCATTTAGCCCATGGTGTGCAAAAAAAGCGCCGCTCACAGGTAAAACAAACCAACAACCCAACCCAATCCACACTGAGGCTCGGCTTAACGTCCTATCCGGCGGACGGCGGCCTCTTCAAACCCATCGGTGCCCCTACTAAAGGGCGGGATGTTTTTGCCGAGATGAATCTCAACGCTGTCCCAGGTGGGACTCGAACCTGGGAACTGCAGATTACAAGCCTCGCGCGTTCCGCCCGAGTCGTCCCTGCTCTCATCTTATTCACCCGAACAGTGATTTATCACAGAATCCAATTCCTCTCTTATCTTCACTGGAAGTCGAAATTCCCGCCACTTACGCTATTTTATATCTCTGCAAAACGTCTACCGATAGTACGAACAATTTAACCATCTGTCGATACCTAGAAAAAGTCGAATCCAGAAGACACGCATCTTAGAAACCTTCTTGGAGACTGCCTTTGCAAAGCCGTAATGCCTTTTTTCTCCTATTTTTCTGCCATGATAGTGAACTACATCGACGAAAATGTTCTTTGTCCACCCCCCCCTTCCCCCACCCCCCGTGTCTCTACTTCCTGCAGCCCAGTCCCATTTTGAGAATCCTTCATACGTTTTCTCTCTCATCGGTGCGTGCGTGATAAATATTGATCCTGGAAGATACAGAAGATCTTGAAAGCTGTTCGCTGATAGTACCTCCTCTCACAGGCAGCTTCTGGGATGTCTTTTTCTGGCTAACTTTGTTGGCAAAGAGCATGCAAACTGAATCCTGGGACTACTTTTTTGGGGCAAACACACCAGGTTCTCACTTCTGGCGGCAAATTTTTAGGGGAGGCAAAAAAGTGTGAAAATGTATAATACTAAAATATGCCTCAAATTTTCTTGTCATTTTACAATTTTGACGTTTCCCCGTATGTGAATTAAAAATGGGTTGTTTTACCTCTGAGCGGGACTTTTTTTGCACACCATGGACTAAATGGCCAGGTCACATGGACCCCGAAGGCTCAGAGAAGGTTGGGGGAGGGGACTCACTGGAACAGCTGTTGGGAGACAGATGGTAGCCTCCCGTCAAGGCCATCCAGCGTGTTCTTTAACGTTGGGTTGTTTTACCTCTGAGCGGCACTTTTTGGCACACCATGGGCTAAATGGCCAGGTCACATGGACCCCGAAGGCTCAGAGAAGATTGGGGGAGGGGACTCACTGGAACAGCTGTTAGGAGACAGATGGTAGCCTCCCGTCAAGGCCATCCAGAGTGTTCTCTAATGTGCACAGGGTATGGCTCTGCAGTACACGGATCCACGGCTTAACGTCCCATCCGACGGACGACGGACTTTCCAAACCAATCGGTGTTGACTACCGACCGTGGTTAGGGCGGGGAGTTTTTGCGGAGATAAATCTCAACGCTGACTCAGCTGGGACTCGAACCGAGGAACTACAGATTACAAGCCTGACGCGCTACCGACTGAGCCATCCCCCGTCCATTGATGTTCATAATTGACGCAATTATTAAATCTGTTCATTTACTGTCTGTTTGTTAATTTACGAATTCTCGGACGGTTGTTATCAAATAAAAATTGCTAAAAAAACTGTAACAGTATATTTCCCATTTTTTAAAAAAAACTTCAAACTGATTTGCGTTTTGGTATTTCTGCCATTTGTTTTCAGAATAAATTTCAAACTGACCGCCTCCTACAGTTCTTGGCCATTATTTCCATAAATGTTTGACTCATCGACTCCTCTGTATTCCTTTCCATAGAGGGGCGGGGGTGGCTCAGTCGGTAGCGCGCCAGGCTCGTAATCTGTAGTTCCCAGGTTCGAGTCCCAGCTGGGTCAGCGTTGAGATTTATTTCCGCAAAATTCCCCGCCCTGCCCACGGTCAGTAGGGGACACCGATGGGCTTGGAAAGGCCGCCCTCCGTCGGATGGGACGTTAAGCCGTGGCCCCGTGTGCGGGAGAGCCATACCCTGTGCACGTTAAAGAACACTCTGGATGGCCTTGACGGGAGGCTACCAGCTGTCTCCCAACAGCTGTTCCAGTGGGTCCCTTCCCCCAACCTTCTCTGAGCCTACGGGGTCCATGTGACCTGGCCATTTAGCCCATGGTGTGCAAAAAAGTGCCGCTCAGAGGTAAAACAACCCAACCCAATCATTTAAAGAAAATTCAAATCTGTTCATTATTTTCAGAAACTTGAGGTTGAATGACGTCTTGGTATTCCTCCCTATTATTGTGAGGAATTTTCATATAAGTTCTATTATTTCTGCCCATTTTATCAGTAATTACATCATGACTCTCACTTTGGTACCCGTGCCCATTGCAGTCAGGGTTTCTAACTATCGGAATCTTGAAGCCTATCTTTTGCAGCAAGTTTAGAAAGACCGATTGATAATTTGCTATAGCTGCTCATCATGACTCTCACTTTGGTACCCGTGCCCATTGCAGTCAAAGTTTCTAACTACGAATCTTGAAACTTATCTTTTGCAGCAAGTTTAGTCTGATTGATGATTTGCTATAGCTGCTCATCATGACTCTCACTTTGGTACCCGTCCCCACTGCAGTCAGAGTTTCTAACTACACAATCTTGAAGCATATCTTTTGCAGCAAGTTTAGTCTGATTGATGATTTGTTATAGCTGATCATCATGACTCTCACTTTGGTACCCGTCCCCATTGCAGTCAGAGTTTCTAACTACGGAATCTTGAAGTCTACCTTTTGCAGCAAGTTTAGTCTGATTGATGATTTGTTATAGCTGATCATGACTCTCACTTTGGTACCCGTGCCCATTGCAGTCAGAGTTTATAACTACGGAATCTTGAAGCATATCTTTTGCAGCTAGTTTAGTCTGATTGATGATTTGTTATAGCTGATCATCATGACTCTCACTTTGGTACCCGTCCCCATTGCAGTCAGATTTTCTAACTACGGAATCTTGAAGCATATCTTTTGCAGCAAGTTTAGTCTGATTGATGATTTGTTATAGCTGATCATCATGACTCTCACTTTGGTACCCGTCCCCATTGCAGTCAGATTTTCTAACTACGGAATCTTGAAGCATATCTTTTGCAGCAAGTTTAGTCTGATTGATGATTTGTTATAGCTGATCATCATGACTCTCACTTTGGTACCCGTCCCCATTGCAGTCAGAGTTTCTAACTACGGAATCGTAAAGCCTATATTTTGCAGCAAGTTTAGTCTGATTGATGATTTTTCTATTGCAGCACACCATGACTCTCACTTTGGTACCCATGCCCACTGCAGTCAGAGTTTCTAACTACAGAATCTTGAAGCATATCTTTTGCAGCAAGTTTAGTCTGATTGATGATTTGTTATAGCTGATCATCATGACTCTCACTTTGGTACCCGTCCCCATTGCAGTCAGAGTTTCTAACTACGGAATCGTAAAGCCTATATTTTGCAGCAAGTTTAGTCTGATTGATGATTTTTCTATTGCAGCACACCATGACTCTCACTTTGGTACCCATGCCCACTGCAGTCAGAGTTTCTAACTACGGAATCTTGAAGCCTACTTTTTGCAGCAAGTTTAGTCTGATTGATGATTTGTTATAGCTGATCATCATGACTCTCACTTTGGTACCCATGCCCACTGCAGTCAGAGTTTCTAACTACAGAATCTTGAAGCATATCTTTTGCAGCAAGTTTAGTCTGATTGATGATTTGTTATAGCTGATCATCATGACTCTCACTTTGGTACCCGTCCCCATTGCAGTCAGATTTTCTAACTACGGAATCTTGAAGCCTACTTTTTGCAGCAAGTTTAGTCTGATTGATGATTTGTTATAGCTGATCATCATGACTCTCACTTTGGTACCCGTCCCCATTGCAGTCAGATTTTCTAACTACGGAATCTTGAAGCCTACTTTTTGCAGCAAGTTTAGTCTGATTGATGATTTGTTATAGCTGATCATCATGACTCTCACTTTGGTACCCATGCCCACTGCAGTCAGAGTTTCTAACTACAGAATCTTGAAGCATATCTTTTGCAGCAAGTTTAGTCTGATTGATGATTTGTTATAGCTGATCATCATGACTCTCACTTTGGTACCCGTCCCCATTGCAGTCAGATTTTCTAACTACGGAATCTTGAAGCATATCTTTTGCAGCAAGTTTAGTCTGATTGATGATTTGTTATAGCTGATCATCATGACTCTCACTTTGGTACCCGTCCCCATTGCAGTCAGATTTTCTAACTACGGAATCTTGAAGCCTACTTTTTGCAGCAAGTTTAGTCTGATTGATGATTTGTTATAGCTGATCATCATGACTCTCACTTTGGTACCCATGCCCACTGCAGTCAGAGTTTCTAACTACAGAATCTTGAAGCATATCTTTTGCAGCAAGTTTAGTCTGATTGATGATTTGTTATAGCTGATCATCATGACTCTCACTTTGGTACCCGTCCCCATTGCAGTCAGATTTTCTAACTACAGAATCTTGAAGCATATCTTTTGCAGCAAGTTTAGTCTGATTGATGATTTGTTATAGCTGATCATCATGACTCTCACTTTGGTACCCGTCCCCATTGCAGTCAGATTTTCTAACTACGGAATCTTGAAGCATATCTTTTGCAGCAAGTTTAGTCTGATTGATGATTTGTTATAGCTGATCATCATGACTCTCACTTTGGTACCCGTCCCCATTGCAGTCAGAGTTTCTAACTACGGAATCTTGAAGTCTACCTTTTGCAGCAAGTTTAGTCTGATTGATGATTTGTTATAGCTGATCATCATGACTCTCACTTTGGTACCCGTGCCCTTTGCAGTCAGAGTTTCTAACTACGGAATCTTGAAGCATATCTTTTGCAGCAAGTTTAGTCTGATTGATGATTTTTCTATTGCAGCCCACCATGACTCTCACTTTGGTACCCGTCCCCATTGCAGTCAGATTTTCTAACTACGGAATCTTGAAGCCTACTTTTTGCAGCAAGTTTAGTCTGATTGATGATTTGTTATAGCTGATCATCATGACTCTCACTTTGGTACCCATGCCCACTGCAGTCAGAGTTTCTAACTACAGAATCTTGAAGCATATCTTTTGCAGCAAGTTTAGTCTGATTGATGATTTGTTATAGCTGATCATCATGACTCTCACTTTGGTACCCGTCCCCATTGCAGTCAGATTTTCTAACTACGGAATCTTGAAGCCTACTTTTTGCAGCAAGTTTAGTCTGATTGATGATTTGTTATAGCTGATCATCATGACTCTCACTTTGGTACCCATGCCCACTGCAGTCAGAATTTCTAACTACGGAATCTTGAAGCTTACCTTTTGTAGCAAGTTCAGTCTGATTGATGATTTGCTGTAGCTGTTCATCACGTTTAGAAGACTCCATCTGACTTTATTATTATGTACTTTCCATTATTTGAAGTAGTTTTAAATTGGTCTCTTCGTATACTTTTTCATTGGCTTTGAAAAGTTTGACACTACGATTATTTCCATAAAAAATTTCTATTTATTTCCACTGAAGAAATCAAAACCCAATGAAGAAAATTTTGTTAAAGTCTATCAAAACTCCATTGCATATTTATTACGTTAACGTTTCATTATTCTGCGGAGTTAAATTTATTTTTATTGTAAGTAAATTTTCTAATAAAAGCCGGTGATTTATCCTTTTATGCAGGAACAAATCTATTTGCATAATTTTTCTTTTTTTTTTTGACTCCATGATACTTATTTATAAATTATATCGTTGTTTTCCCTAGAGTCCAAGTCCTAAAAGTCTAAGAAGGTTAACTATGTGTACTTTACAGTGTTTGAGACTGTTTTAGGTTCAACGGGGGAACTGGAGACTTGATTAAAATGCATTAGCTAAGTGAAAGAAAAAAAATGTAAGCTTTTATTATAAATAAGAACAGGTATTTTATTAAATGCACTCAGCTAAATTACCGTTTCCACTTTTACTTTAGGAAAATGAGAATTAAATATGTAAACTTTCAATTCAACTTGCAGAAATTATAAGTATAGAAACAAATTATTGCCCTTCTGAGAATTAATATCCTTGGGGGACTGAATGATAACTTGTCCTAGAACTTATAGGTTTCAGAAAAAAATCGAAATGCTTTAACACTAGGTTTTTTTTTTTTGAAAGTACAAGATCTACAAATATCGTCTACAATTGTTATTGAATTAATAATATCCATTAAAAGCATAATGGATTGGTGAAAAAAATTCCATTAATATCAGGAAACACTTTGGGTCGAAAAAAAGTAGATTAAACTACGGTGAACAATAACTTTTATATAAATGACTTTAGGTTATGTTTTTATCTAGAAAACAATTTAAAAATATCAGCTTATCTAATATAAATCCATTACTTGATTCAAATAAGGCTATATAAAAAAGATTGTGCATATTTGATTACAGAAATAACGTTCAAAGCTGCGGAGATAAATCTCAAAACTGGCCGTGATGGGAATCGAACCTGGGAGCTGCAGATTACGAGTCTGGGGCGCTAGCGACTGAGCCACCCCCGCCCCTGAAAGGTACAATTAGATCTATCATTATTATCGTAATATCCAAGGTTTGTCCTGTAATTGACGGAAATTCAAATCTCACTCAAAGTATATGTATGTGTGTGTTGCCTTTCAACTAATATCTTATTTATCTCCATTTAAACTTTCTAGGAAAAACTCTTTGAGAAAATGTATGTCTGGGGAGAAAGGCCTCATCATTTCAAACCATGCAAAAAATAAATAAGTCCCGAAATACGAAGAGTTTCGCTGCTTGGTCCCCAAAATAGCATGAACCAAAGTTAATTCTACTTGTGACGTTTTCATACTGAGCAATCCCAATAAAAGATAGAAGCTAGATTTTCTTAAACCCCCAGATAAAGCGAACTTCTCATCAATAACTGAAAAATAAATAAAACTACACTCATGAAAATAGCACACATCTGCATAAAAATCACTGCAAGATTTCCTTTCATTTTTTTCTTAGGCTTTAAAATTTTAAAATACACTTCTTCTACAGTTCATTCCAACTTCGACCAAGAGCCTTCGGGAAAAAAGCATTAACTTTATTTTACATCGTAACCAACCATTGCTTCACTTCGACAAGAGGTTCCTTTTCAGACTGAAACGAAGAATTATTCTGCTCCCCAAACGGAAAAGCGTGTATTGATCAGCCAGAAAGAGAAAATTCCATTTACTTTCTATATAGGGAAACGAGCGAATGCCATCGGAACAGCGTGGAACGGTTTTATTTCCCTAACTTGCTACAGTAAATTCGACCTCTTCCGTGTCAAACTTTACACAGGGCCCATGAAACAGGAACAGTGGTCCCAGTGGAACCTCTCTGAGCTCAGCTTGCTTAACGCTTCTTAGTGTTAATGGGAAAGGGGTCTTCCTCTAGCTCCTGTCTGCCAATGAGAACTTTTAGTTCTCTTCCTGATAGTGAACTCCAGGGATTTTGAAACTAGTCAGAATTGCGACGCTATTCGTGGTGAGAAAAACTTCGGGCAACGTTAGAGAAGCAAAAATCTCCAGGGTAACATCTGTAATAATCGATAAGGGAGTCTAGAACAAGAATTCACTATTTACTGCTTTAACACTTTGATTTGGCGAAAGATTGAGTTGTTCTTTATCAGTGGTACTAAGTGAAAGGTAAAAACAGAATTTTGGTTTCTGTTAAATTGTAATGTAGAATGGAATTTAACTCTCATTCGCATTCAAGTGGGGGACGTCGGAAGATTTCTAAACACTTTCAGATTCTGATTGCATTAAATGTACATTATTTTTAGCATTTTCTTAAACGTAGGAAGTGCCTCTGATCTTGCAATTTTAGACCAGTACACCACAGGGATAACCATTAGAGACTATTTTAGACCAGTACACCATTAAAGATAACTATGCCTGACACGTAACAAGATCTGTTTTGCTACACTTCACAGGAAACCACAATAACTCTTTTGCTGTATTTCCCTCAACGCAAGAACTGTTTTTATACATTTCACAGGAAACCACAAGAACTGTTTTGCTACATTTCACAGGAAACCACAAGAACTGATTTCCTACATTTCACAGGAAACCACAAGAACTGTTTTGCTACATTTCACAGGAAACCACAAGAACTGTTTTGCTACATTTCACAGGAAACCACAAGAACTATTTTGCTACATTTCACAGGAAACCACAAGAACTGTTTTGCTACATTTCACAGGAAACCACAAGAACTGTTTTGTTACATTTCACAGGAAACCACAAGAACTGTTTTGCTACATTTCACAGGAAACCACAAGAACTGTTTTGCTACATTTCACAGGAAACCAGAAGAACTGTTTTGCTACATTTCACAGGAAACCAGAAGAACTGTTTTGCTACATTTCACAGGAAACCACAAGAACTGTTTTGTTACATTTCACAGGAAACCACAAGAACTGTTTTGCTACATTTCACAGGAAACCACAAGAACTGTTTTGCTACATTTCACAGGAAACCAGAAGAACTGTTTTGCTACATTTCACAGGAAACCAGAAGAACTGTTTTGCTACATTTCACAGGAAACCACAAGAACTGTTTTGCTACATTTCACAGGAAACCACAAGAACTGTTTTGCTACATTTCACAGGAAACCACAAGAACTGTTTTGCTACATTTCACAGGAAACCACAAGAACTGTTTTGCTACATTTCACAGGAAACCACAAGAACTGTTTTGCTACATTTCACAAGAAACCACAAGAACTGTTTTACTACATTTCACAAGAAACCAAAAAAACCTGTTTTGCTACATTTACTGGAATTTGAATTATTAAATTAAAAAATTGCAACCTTGATCTACAATTGCTAGGCACTAATGCCTAGCAATTGTAGATCAAGATTTCACTTCTACGTGCGGAGCGAGGTTGGGTTGTTTTACCTCTGAGCAGCACTTTTTTGCACACCATGGGCTAAATGGCCAGGTCACATGAACCTCGAAGGCTCAGAGAGGTTCATGTGACCTGGCCATTTAGCCAAGGGAACCCACTGGAACAGCTGTTGAGAGACAGATGGTAGCCTCCCGTCAAGGCCATCCAGCGTGTTCTTTAACATGCACAGGGTATGGCTCTCCCTCACACGGGGCCACGGACAACGGCCTTTCCAAGCCCATCGGTGTCCCCTACTGACCGTGGGCAGGGCGGAGAATTTTGCGGAGAGAAATCTCAATGCTGACCCAGCTGGGCGGGGCGAGGTGGTTTAGTGTGCAGCGCGTCGGGCCCGTAATCTGCAGTTCCCAGGTTCGAGTCCCATTTGGGTCAGCGTTGAGCTTTATCTCCGTTAAAACTCTCTACCTTGCTCAGGGTTATTAGGGTACACCTACGAACTTGGGAAGACCGCCGTCAGTCGAATGGGTCGTTAAGCCGTGGCGCCGTGTGCAGAAGAGTCATACCCTGTGCACTTTAAAGAACACGCTGGATGGCCATGACAGGAAGCTACCATCTGTCTCTGTGATGTTGCTTCTTCGTTTGTTTGTCTATTGGGACCACTTAGGAATGTCCCCTCGGTTCGATCGCAATACGCGACGGGTGAAAGGGTTTTTCAGATAAAATCAACGGTTTTATCACAATTGCTGGGACTCAATACTGAGGCTCCTCCCCAATAAATTGGTTCAACTTCAGACTTTACTTAAAAATAACAGTTATTTATTGAACCTTCCAAACATGCTTGATAGAACAAGGACATATGCTCAATTACATAGATTACAACAACACCAGCTTACTATGCCTGTTTAGCTGTATTCACAGAGCCCAATGCCGTTATTACCAGTCGGCATTTTCCAGCTTTACAATTTTTCGTCTGCCCGCTTTCGTTCCTCGTCTGGCTCTCTTCGTCGTTGCCAATCCTTTCTCTTTCTCTCTCCGCCCGACCATCTGGGGCGTCCGCGAGCAGTGGGGTGACCTCCGTCCCCTCCGGGCACTGCTACTTCAATTAACTCTCCAGATGCTGGGACAGAGGGCCTCCCACGTAGCATATGCCTTTTTGGTGAAATCCAAAAAATATACAAAACCCGAACTAAAAAAATATTTAAAAAGGCCTCTAGCCTGACAGTCTCCCAACAGCTGTTTTAGTGGGTTCCCTCTTCCAATCTTCACTGAGTGTTCGGGGGTCCTTGTGACCTGGCCATTTAGCTCATTGTGTGCAAAAAAAGTGCGGCTCAGAGGTAAAGCAGCCCAACAACCCTCTACATTAACTCTATTTGACCTCGAAAGAAACTTCGGAGTTCAAAATTCGGGATTTTTTCCTAAGATTTACGATCCCAATTACCTCTAGGTGCAGATTTTGAGAGTTCTGCATTATAGAAATATTGTTATTCACTGTCACACACTTCTTTACAATCAGATCTGTACACTGCGCTATCAAAATATTTAAAAAATTTCTGCGTTATCTCAATGGTAATCTAACTTCGAAGCTATATAACTTCTAAAATAAGCATCTAATAGAAAAATGTGACTGAAGACGAATTAAAGATCATGTTTAAATCTATTTAAATCTCGATTTTCAACAATATTCGTTTAGTATTTAAAGAGTAATAGAAGGTGGAATAATTAGCAATTAATTATGCAAATCTGCTATCTAAAATATATATTTCACTGAATGGTTTGAAATAATATTTATTATTTAAGTTTAAATTTCTGAAGAAAACTCTTATGAATCATTATTGTTGAGAAATATTTCAGCTTCCATAACTCTTTAAACGCTGAACGAATACGACTGAAAATCGAGATTTAAATAGCTTTGATTATGATATTTAATTTAACATCATGGGTTAAATGGCCAGGTCACAAGGACCCCGAAAGCTGAGAGAAGGTTGGAGGAGGGGACCCACTGGAATATCTGTTGGGAGACAGATGGTAGCATCCCATCAAGGCCATCCAGCGTGTTCTTTAACGTTGGGTTGTTTTACCTCTGAGCCGCACTTTTTTGCACACAGTGAGCTAAATGGCCAGGTCACAAGGACCCCCGAACACTCAGAGAAGATTGGAAGAGGGGACCCGCTGGAACAGCTGTTGGGAGACAGATGGTAGCCTCCCATCAAGGCCATCCAGCGTGTTCTTTAACGTTGGGTTGTTTTACCTCTGAGCGGCACTTTTTTGCACACCATGGGCTAAATAGCCAGATCACAAAGACCCCGAAGGCTCAGAGAAGGTTGTAAGAGGGGACCCACTGGAATAGCTGTTGGGAAACAGATGGTAGCCTCCCATCAAGGCCATCCAGCGTGTTCTTTAACGTGCACAGGGTATGGCTCACTCGCAGACGGGACCACGGCTTAACGTCACATCCGACGGGTGGCGGCCTTTCCAAGCCCATCGGTGTCCCCTACTGACCGTCGGCAGGGCGGGGAATTTTGCGGAGATAATAATGAAACAGAATAAATTATAATTAAATATTCGTGCTTCCATAGCGCTTTAAGTAATGAATGAACATTATTGAAAATCGAGATTTATATAGCTTTGATTATGATCTTTTATTTAACTTCAGCCATATTTTTGCATTAAATGCATATTTTAGAAGTTATAGAACTTCGAAATTAGATTTCCAATGAAATAACACATAATTTCTCTAACGTTATTAGGGCGGGGGTGGCTCAGTCGATAGCGCGCAAGGCTCGTAATCTATAGTTCCCAGGTTCGAGTCCCAGCTGAGTCAGCGTTGAGATTTATCTCCGCAAAAATTCTCCGCCATGCCCACGGTCAATAGGGGACACCGATGGGCTTGGAAAGGCCGCCGTCCGTCGGATGGAACGTTAAACCATACCCTGTGCACGTTAAAGAACACGCTGGATGGCCTTGACGGGAGGCTACCATCTGTCTCCCAACAGCTGTTCCAGTGGGTCCCCTCCCCCAACCTTCTCTGAGCCTTCGGGGTCCACGTGAAATGGCCATTTAGCCCATGGTGTGCAAAAAATGCCGCTCAGAGGTAAAACAACCCAACGTTAAAGAACACGCTGGATGGCCTTGGCGGGAGGCTACCATCTGTCTCCCAACAGCTGTTCCAGTGGGTCCCCTCCCCCAACCTTCTCTGAGTCTTCGGGCTTAAAAACTACAGATTACGCCAGGCTCGTAATCTGTAGTTCCCAGGTTCGAATCCCATGTGACCTGGCCATTTAGCCCATGGTGTGCAAAAAATGCCGCTCAGAGGTAAAACAACCCAACGTTAAAAAAACGCTGGATGGCCTTGGCGGGAGGCTACCATCTGTCTCCCAACAGCTGTTCCAGTGGGTCCCCTCCCCCAACCTTCTCTGAGCCTTCGGGGTCCATGTGACCTGGCCATTTAGCCCATGGTGTGCAAAAAAGTGCCGCTCAGAGGTAAAACAACCCAACGTTAAAGAACACGCTGGATGGCCTTGACGGGAGGCTACCATCTGTCTCCCAACAGCTGTTCCAGTGGGTCCCCTCACCCAACCTTCTCTGAGCCTTCGGGGTCCATGTGACCTGGCTATTTAGCCCATGGTGTGCAAAAAAGTGTAGCTCAGAGGTAAAACAACCGAAACTCTAACATTATGGCATCGAGTCTTTGAGGTTGAGCGCTGGGGATTCGTTAGCAGTATCCTCCGATTCTAAGAATCGGAGAAAGCAGAATGTGAATCAGTTCTGCTTCCCTAATAAAGACAGCTCAATGAGATTCTTTTCAATTTCCACTTGTCATCTCGCGAACGAGAATATTACCAGATGATGGAGGACATTTTTCGAGAAAGATACAACGAGAGATTTGGATTATATGAAAATCAAACACCGTTGGTTGTAAGAGTTCCAGTTAAATGTATGTCTGAATAATTGTCTTGCGAGTCTCTTGTAGTTGTCTTTTATAAACAGGACAAGTTTGACAGATTGAACTACATTAATGAGAGGGTGCCCAGGAGATAAATTAGTAGAAGCAGAGGAGTAACTCATTAAGTGAAGTTATGCAAAATAAATTACGTCTGTAAGACACGCCGTGACAGCAACTGAAGATGCAACTTTCCAATAATTGGATAGTAGATGCTGGAACATTGTCAGTAACATTATTTTAGCTACGTTAAATTTCCAAGATAAATGCAATTTGAATATACTATTAGGGTGTTAAGCATGGTGAAACTAATTTGTTATTAATGTGATACAATGCTTGTTTAACAATATCTTAAATTAAGTTTTTATTCTGCTTTCGAAATTGGCTGCTTTTCCTATTTTGGCTCTGTCTAATCTTCTATTTTTTTTTTTAAATATTGTATCAAATGGAAGAGTTTGATCTTACGCTGTTTAAGAAATGAATTTTTAATTGGGTAAATTAAGAAATATTTAGGATTTTGAAAATTTTGCAAGCCTTATGACACTAGAATGACACTAGAATCCTACGGGGGTCTTTCAAAAATTTCTTGACATCCATCTGCAAAACAAACACTATTGCACTTACCTCAATAAAACTTTTACACATTTTCAAAATACACCCTTTCAGCAAATATGCAAAGTTTCAGACTTCTGCGCCAATTCTGGAACGCTAGGTGGTATCTTGTTGGGGAATACTCCCCAACTCTGGGGGCGGGGGTGGCTCAGTCGGTAGCGCGTCAGGCTCGTAATCTGTAGTTCCCAGGTTCGAATCCCAGCTGGGTCAGCGTTGAGATTTATCTCCGCCAAATTACCCGCCCTGCCCACGGTCAGTAGGGGACACCGATGGGCTTGGAAAGGCCGCCGTGTCCGACGGCGGCGACGTTAAGCCGTGGCCCCGTGTGCGGGAGAGCCATACCCTGTGCACGTTAAAGAACACGCTGGATGACCTTGACGGGAAGCTACCATCTGTCTCCCAACAGCTGTTCCAGTGGGTTCCCTCCCCCAACCTTCTCTGAGCCTTCGGGGTCCATGTGACCTGGCCATTTAGCCCATGGTGTGCAAAAAGTGCCGCTTTTACACTATTTGTGCAATTAAATTCACGAAATAAAATATGCAACTCAGAAACAAAATCTTTAGTATCCTTCAACTACAGATCCAGTTTTTTCTCCCTTTTTTTTTATTAAAATAGAGGAATATTTACAAAAGTATCATAACATATTAAGAAACTATCCTTCAAGATATACATCTCACTACGCACGAAGAACAGAGACACCAGAAACTTTCCCCCACACAGCACAAATTACTCACAACGGGATACAGTCTGACAACATGACACATTAGTCTCCATTTCTCACAAGTCAGGTTCTCAGTTCATTCTGTGCGCTACTCGTTCAGAATGCACCTATAATTCTTCTTCGCTCCCACCATTTTGGGATCTGAGGATAGACTACTAAGCTTCACGAGGGTTGAGAAGGTTTGCTATGGCCTCAGACAGATATTATTTACGACCAGCGGCGAGAGCAGAGACCGATCAAGTGGGCCCTGAGGACCACTCACACTCCAAAGAGCTGGACGAACTGCAAAGAATCGCTATTCCTTGCAGAAACTTGCTTCTGAAGCAGAATAAGTGATACCCTAGGTACACAGGTGGGTGTCTGCTATCCCCAGAGATATTTCTATCTTCTGGTGGTCCCATCCATATCGCAGAATGGGAAAAGTTAGTCTGGTTTTGACGACATTCACAATGAAATCCACAGCCACAGGTACCAGAGAATGACAATGGAAGTAAGAGAACGCTCTATTTATTTTCAAAAGTTTCTTTTGTTGAGAGAGAATAGGTTCGGAAAGGTCTGAATAAGATATGAAACATAGTCACGCTACATATAAAATGGAAAGCATTGTGTTGTAAGTTATATGATGTGATAAAATGCTGTATATCTTGTTATTCAAAGGAAGATGTATGGGGGAATAACATGGGAGTCTTTATAAATATTATAGTAAGGAATTTTTTTTTTTCATATATAAAGGGTCATTGTAAAATAATACCATATATCAAAGAGATAATTCGTTAAATAACTAAGTTAAAAATAAATAAACTTCTGTCCAAAAGGTTAAGAAACGGTCGAAATTTCCATGTCGTAGGTTGTTTTACTTCTGAACTGTAATTTTTTGCATATAATGGACTAGATGGCCAGGTCAGAAGGAATTGAGGGCTCAGAAAAGGTTGGGGGAGGGGCCCACTGGAACAGCTGTTGGGAGACAGATGGTAGCCTCCCATCAAGCGTGTTGTTTAACGTGCACAAGGTGTGGCTCTCCCACATGCGGGGCCACGGCTTAACATCCTATCTGACAGATGGTAACCTTTCCAAGCGCATAAGTGTCCCCTACTGACCGTGGGCAGGGCGGGGAATTTTGCGGAGATAAATCTCAACGCTCACCCAGCTGGGACTCGAACCTGGGAACTACAGATTACGAGCCTGGCGCGCTACCAACTGAGCCACCCCCGCCCCTATCATGAAGGAATATGAGCATTAGGAAGCCAAGAGCAGTATTTTTTATTTCATGGTTTACAAGGTCCTTCCACAGTTTTCACCCCGATATCCCGAACAGAGGATCAGGTAATGGCCGTAAATGATCTATTCTCTCCTATTGGTTCTGAACCACAGTCAAATTCTCTCCCAACATCAATCTCTATCCGTCCAATCAAGCCCAATACCTCTATTTTTGAATGCGATACAAAATAACTGATATGTCAAAACAATTTATGAAAACAATTTATTCACGTCTAATTAATGTTCCTTTGTAAATAAAATACTGTACGAATCGACATACACCAATTCATGCACCTAGAAACACACAGAGAACAAAATAAAAGTATCTTTTTTTAAGATAAATAGATGGATAACTTATATTAAATGATAAGTCAGGGTAATCTCTTAACAAAATGTGTAGTCAAATGTTTAAGCAGATTGACAGGCAATTGCGTGATGAGCAATGTGGATTCAGAAATGGTAGGGGATGTGTGGATTCAGAAATGGTAGGGGATGTGTGGATTCAGAAATGGTAGGGGATGTGTGGATCAGATATTTTCACTTAGGCAGATTCTTGAGAAATGTTTAGAGTTTCAGAAACCTTTGGTTGCTAGCTTTGTTGATTTCAAAAAGGCTTTCGACTCTGTTGATCGTCATAATTTGTGGTTGATTGTGAAATCATATGGTATACCAGACAAGTTAGTTAACATAATGAAAGCTCTCTATAATAACACCGAGTCGTGTGTGAGAGTTGGTAAGTCTTGTAGCAATTGGTTTAGCATTACTTCTGGTGTTCGACAAGGGTGCATTTTGTCTCCTTTTCTCTTTAGCCTGGTTATTGATTATGTTATGCGAAATTCACTTCAAGGGAAAGATTTTGGCGTTAAATGGGCTGGAGATACGAAACTTTCTGATTTAGATTATGCTGATGATTTAGCTCTTTTGGCAAATGATGTTGATGAGATGAACTCTTTCATTCGAGCTGTTGATGAGACTGGTAGTACAGTAGGTTTGGTTATAAACAGAGAGAAAACTAAAGTGATGAAAATTGGTCAGGCAGGCTGTGATTCAGTTAATCTGAATGGTTGCAGTCTTGAGCAGGTGTCACAGTTTAATTATCTTGGGAGCTATGTAACAGATAATGGTGATGTGCGGCATGAGATTAACAGAAGAATAGGGATTGCTGCCGGGACTTTTAAGAATCTATGGAGAGTGTGGAGAAATAGGCGTATACACCTAAAGACTAAAATTAGACTGTATAATAGTTTGGTTCTTTCTAGGGTTAGTTATGGTAGTGAAACTTGGACGCTGTGTAAACAAGATAACAGGAAACTTGATGCTTTTGATTCCAGATGCTTACGCAGTATCTTGGGCATTACGTGGTTCAACTTTGTAACTAATGATTAGGTTAGGCAAAGGAGTTTGCAACCTCCTTTAGCAGCATATTGTGCAGAGAGAGACTCCGTTGGTTTGGCCATGTTGCCCGTATGAATAATTATAGATTGGCGAATAGGGTTATGAACAGTGTGCCTAAAGGCCTCAGAAAGAAGGGGAGACCTAGGATGCGGCGGGCAGACAATGTCAAACAGGACCTTGTTAGAATTGGTGTGCAGTGGCCAGATGCAGTAGATGTAGCTCAGGATAGACTTGCTTGGAGAACTAAATTGCACGGTCTGGTTGGACCTCCGTAGCCCATGGCTGCTTGAGGAGGATGATGATGATTTTATACTTTTTTTGTGGACGAAATTACTCACTTAAAGGGGGATCGCTTTAAGTGGCGTTTTTTCGATTCCACTTAACCACGGATAAGGGGAATCTCCTGTATTTGCCCTCGTTCTAGGTTGCAAAATATTTACGGTATTTCAAATTTGCAGAAAGTTTTCATCTGTCCCACATTAACGAATATTTATTGTTGTTCTAATTTTCAGAATGTTTGCCGTCGCTCTACTTTTTGAAGCGTTAGCCGTCATTCCACACTACAGAATATCTCCGTCATTCCGCACTACAGAATATTTTCCATCATTCCACACTACAGAATATTTGTTGTCATTCCACGCTACAGAATATTTGCCTTCATTCCACACTACAGAATATTTGCCGTCATTCCACACTACAGAATATCTCCGTCATTCCACACTACAGATTATTTGCCGTCAGTCCACACTACAGAATATTTGCTGTCATTCCACATACAGAACATTTGCCGTCATTCCACACTACAGAATATTTGCCACCATTCCACACTACAGAATATCTCCATCATTCCACACTACAGAATGTTTGCCGTCATTCCACACTACAGAATATTTTCCGTCGTTCCACACTAGAGAATATCTCCGTCATTCCACACTACAGAATATTTGCCATCATTCCACACTACAGAATATTTGCTGTCATTCCACACTACAGAATATCTCCATCCTTACACACTTTGCCGTCATTCCACACTACAGAATGTTTGCCATCATTCCACACTACAGAAAATTTGCCGACATTCCACACTACAGAATATCTCCATCATTCCACACTACAGAATGTTTGCCATCATTCTACACTACAGAATATTTTCCGTCGTCCCACACTACAGAATATCTCCGTCATTCCACACTACAGAATATTTGCCATCGTTCTAATTCACAGAATGTTTGCGATTGTTAAATACTACAGAATATTTGCCATCATTCTACGTTGCAGAATATTTATATCATTCTAGATTGCAGAAGAATTGCGATTATTCTATGGATTAAAACATTTAGCATCGTTCTACACTGCAGAATATTTGGCGTCGTTCCAATCTGTAGATTGCTTGCAGCTGCCCCACGTTACGGAATATGGTTTGTTCTAATTTTCAGAATGTTTGCCGTCATTCCGCACTGCAGAATATTTGCCGTCATTCCACAGTACAGAATATTTGCCGTAATTCCGCACTACAGAATATTTGCCGCCATTCCACACTACAGAATATTTGCCGTCATTCCGCACTACAGAATATTTGCCGTCATTCCGCACTACAGAATATTTGCCGTCATTCCGCACTACAGAATGTTTGCGGTCATTCCGCACTACAAAATATTTGCCGTCATTCCGCACTACAGAATGTTTGCCGCCATTCCGCACTATTGCCGTCATTCCGCACTACAGAATGTTTGCCGTCATTCCGCACTACAGAATATTTGCCGTCATTCCGCACTATAGAATATTTGCCGTCATTCCGCACTACAGAATATTTGCAGTCATTCCTCACTACAGAATATTTGCAGTCATTCCTCACTACAGAATATTTTCCGTCATTCCACACTACAGAATATTTGCCGTCATTCCGCACTAGAGAATATTTGCCATCGTTTCAATTTGCAGAATTTTTGCCATCGTTTCAATTTGCAGAATATTTGCCATCGTTTCAATTTGCAGAATTTTTGCCATCGTTTCAATTTGCAGAATATTTGCCATCGTTTCAATTTGCAGAATATTTGCCATCGTTTCAATTTGCAGAATATTTGCCATCGTTTCAATTTGCAGAATATTTCCCATCATTACAATTTGCAGAATATTTTCCGTCGCTTCAATTTGCAGAATATTTCCCATCGTTTCAATTTCCAGAATATTTGCCATCGTTTCACTTTGCAGAATATTTGTCATCGTTTCAATTTGCAGAATATTTGCCATCGTTTCAACTTGCAGAATATTTGCCATCGTTTCAATTTGCAGAATATTTGCCATCGTTTCAATTTGCAGAATATTTTCCGTCGTTTCAATTTGCAGAATATTTGCCATCGTTTCAATTTGCAGAATATTTCCATCATTTCAATTTGCAGAATATTTGCCATCGTTTCAATTTGCAGAATATTTGCCACCGTTTCAATTTGCAGAATATTTGCCATCATTTCAATTTGCAGAATATTTGCCATCGTTTCAATTTGCAGAATATTTGCCATCGTTTCAATTTGCAGAATATTTCCCATCATTACAATTTGCAGAATATTTTCCGTCGCTTCAATTTGCAGAATATTTCCCATCGTTTCAATTTCCAGAATATTTGCCATCGTTTCACTTTGCAGAATATTTGTCATCGTTTCAATTTGCAGAATATTTGCCATCGTTTCAATTTGCAGAATATTTGCCATCGTTTCAATTTGCAGAATATTTGCCATCGTTTCAATTTGCAGAATATTTTCCGTCGTTTCAATTTGCAGAATATTTGCCATCGTTTCAATTTGCAGAATATTTCCATCGTTTCAATTTGCAGAATATTTGCCATCATTTCAATTTGCAGAATATTTGCCATCGTTTCAATTTGCAGAATATTTGCCACCGTTTCAATTTGCAGAATATTTGCCATCATTTCAATTTGCAGAATATTTGCCATCGTTTCAATTTGCAGAATATTTCCTATCGTTTCAATTTGCAGAATATTTCCCATCGTTTCAATTTGCAGAATATTTTCCATCGTTTCAATTTGCAGAATATTTGCCTTCGTTTCAATTTGCAGAATATTTCTCATCGTTTTAATTTGCAGAATATTTTCCATCGTTTCAATTTGCAGAATATTTTCCATCGTTTTAATTTGCAGAATATTTTCCATCGTTTCAATTTGCAGAATATTTTCCATCGTTTCAATTTGCAGAATATTTGCCTTCATTTCAATTTGCAGAATATTTCTCATCCTTTTAATTTGCAGAATATTTGCCATCGTTTCAATTTGCAGAATATTTTCCATCGTTTCAATTTGCAGAATATTTGCCATCGTTTCAATTTGCAGAATATTTGCCATCGTTTCAATTTGCAGAATATTTGCCATCGTTTCAATTTGCAGAATATTTGCCATCGTTTCAGTTTGCAGAATATTCTAGATTGTATGAATATTGTATGAATAACTTGCAAATATATCTTCTGAACTATACTTTTGACGAAATTCTCATCCATCTAACGAATTAAACTTTCCAGGGAAAAAAAATCGATACTTCTTTAAAACACAAAAAAATTAAACTATAAACAAAGTAAAATTTTCATCTTTTACCATTTTCTTTTCCTTTTCTATGTTCCATTTCACTAGAGCACTTACCGGGAGCGAGAGAGAGAGTCATTTCGTGAGGTGATGCTTTGGCAGAATCCTGAAGTATTCCGAGATTCCATTGAAGAAAAGTCATTTATCATTCTGCCTGATTTCCTGCTCCAGGTAGCATCCTCCGAAAACTAAAGAGAGATTAATTTCACAAATGATCTGCTTCAGAAGTTGCTACTGCAAGACCCTCGGCGAAGATCAATGGAGGAGTCAATTCAGTGCCTCACGAGGAGCAAGAAGAAATGATCTTCCAGCATCTTGGAAAATGTGTCGTACATTTAACAGCAGTGATGTTTGCTGAATTTATCTACAATGTCTTCCTTTGAACATATTAATTTTATTTCTGTACAAAAAAGTAGAGGGATTAAAAGCACTGAAAAATAACACTTTGAAGTAGTCAGGTATGAATAATAATTTGGTTGCTCATTTAGAAGTTTCTGTTATTCAAAGGATACGAAAAAGTTGAAAAGAATTGTTATAGAAAAAAATATTGCTTAATTGTACAATAAATATATTCGGTGCATAATTGAAATTGGAAGTTTTTTCGGCATAAGAGTTGTGATGATTGGGTTATTTTACCTCTGAGCGGCACTTATTTGCACATCATAGGCTAAATGGCCAGGTCGCAAGGACCCCGAAGGTTCAGAGAAGGTTGGGGGAGGGGACCCACTGGAATAGCTGTTGGGAGACAGATGGTAGCCTCTCGTCAAGGCCATCCAGCGTGTTCTTTAACGTTGGGTTGTTTTACCTCTGAGCGGCACTTTTTTTGCACACCATGGGCTAAATGGCCAGGTCACAAGAACCCGAAGGAGTTGGAGGTTGGGGGAGGGGACCCACTGGAATAGCTGTTGGGAGACAGATGGTAGCCTCCCGTCAAGGCCATCCAGCGTAATCTTTAACGTTGGGTTGTTTTACCTCTGAGCGACACTTTTTTTGCACACCATGGGCTAAATGGCCAGGTCACAAGAACCCGAAGGAGTTGGAGGTTGGGGGAGGGGACCCACTGGAATAGCTGTTGGGAGACAGATGGTAGCCTCCCGTCAAGGCCATCCAGCGTGTTCTTTAACGTGCACAGGGTATGGCTCTCTCTCGCACACGGGGCCACGGCTTAACGTCCCATCCGACGGACGACTGCTTTTCCTAACCTATCGGTGTCCCCTACTGACCGTAGGCAGGGCGGGGAAATTTGCGGAGATAAATCTCAACTCTGACACGGCTGGGACTCGAACCTGTAAACTACAGATTACGAGCTTGGCGCGCTACCAACTGAGCCACCCTCGCCCCCATATTGATTGAGGGGGAAGAGTAGTAAGTGATCCCTTAAAAAAGAAAGTCAATCCTTCAAACTCAAGAAATTTGCTGTTCACAAAAATTAGGGGATATATTATCGCTTCATATTCATTTTGAAATATCCCCTAATTTTTGTGAGTAATATATTTCTGGTAAAGGTTCTATTCTGAATTGTGCATAATAACGGTCTCATTCGAAACTGTTTTTTATACAGGTAGAAATCCCAACTCTGTGAAGTGTAGATTTGGTTATCAACTGTGTTTCGCGTTGTTCTAATTCTGAACTGGGTTTGTACAGGATTGATTCGCAACTCTGACTGGAGCAGGTTTTGTTCTTAATTACTGACAAATCTGATTCAAATTACCAAATGTGAATGGCGTAAGTCGAATTCCAAATTGTTCAATTTGATTATCAAGTACTCTTGGTATCATTTTAATTCCAAAGATTTTTTGCTTAACATTTCTTATCACATTTGACTTTTCCAACTCTTCGTGTTGTTTTGTGTTCCTGGTGATTCATTCAAAACTGAACTTGTTGCAAGTTCGTTTCCCATATGTGACTGGTGTCATTTTGATTCAAAAGAAAGCTTGCTCTTAATTTGACTTGATTGTCGACTGAGCTGGATTCAGATTCGGTTCACGTCCTGCCCCAGCAGTATATATATATTTGACGTGCATGAACTTAGTTTTCATTCCCAACTGAACCTGATGGAAATTCGATTCCAAATTGAGCTTGATGGATATTCGATTCCAAACTGAGCCTGATGGATTTTAGATTCCAAACTGAGCTTCATGGATATTCGATTCCAAACTGAGCCTGATGGATAGTCGATTCCAAACTGAGCCTGATGGAATTTGATTCCAAACTGGCCTGATGGATATTCAGTTCCTACCGGAACCTGATGGATACTTGAATACTTGATTCCCAACTGAACCTGATGGATATTCGATTCCAAACTGGCCTGATGGATATTCAGTTCCTATCGGAACCTGATGGATACTTGAATACTTGATTCCCAACTGAACCTGATGGATATTCGATTCCAAACTGGCCTGATGGATATTCAGTTCCTACCGGAACCTGATGGATACTTGAATACTTGATTCCCAACTGACCCTGATGGATATTCGATTCCAAACTGGCCTGATGGATATTCAGTTCCTATCGGAACCTGATGGATACTTGAATACTTGATTCCCAACTGACCCTGATGGATATTCGATTCCAAACTGGCCTGATGGATATTCAGTTCCTATCGGAACCTGATGGATACTTGAATACTTGATTCCCAACTGAACCTGATGGATATTCAGTTCCTATCGGAACCTGATGGATACTTGAATACTTGATTCCCAACTGAACCTGATGGATATTCGATTCCAAACTGGCCTGATGGATATTCAGTTCCTACCGGAACCTGATGGATACTTGAATACTTGATTCCCAACTGACCCTGATGGATATTCGATTCCAAACTGACCCTGATGGAATCTGATTCCAAACTGGCCTGATGAATACTTGAATACTTGATTCCCAACTGAACCTGATGGATATTCGATTCCAAACTGGCCTGATGGATATTTGATTCCAAACTGATCCTGATGAAATTTGATTCGAAACTGGCCTGATGGATATTCAGTTCCTACCGGAACCTGATGGATACTTGAATACTTGATTCCCAACTGAACCTGATGGATATTCGATTCGAAACTGGCCTGATGGATATTCAGTTCCTACCGGAACCTGATGGATACTTGAATACTTGATTCCCAACTGACCCTGATGGATATTCGATTCCAAACTGACCCTGATGGAATCTGATTCCAAACTGGCCTGATGAATACTTGAATACTTGATTCCCAACTGAACCTGATGGATATTCGATTCCAAACTGGCCTGATGGATATTTGATTCCAAACTGATCCTGATGAAATTTGATTCGAAACTGGCCTGATGGATATTCAGTTCCTACCGGAACCTGATGGATACTTGAATACTTGATTCCCAACTGAACCTGATGGATATTCGATTCCAAACTGGCCTGATGGATATTCAGTTCCTACCGGAACATGATGGATACTTGAATACTTGATTCCCAACTGACCCTGATGGATATTCGATTCCAAACTGACCCTGATGGATATTTGATTCCAAATTGATCCTGATGGAATTTGATTCCAAACTGGCCTGATGGATATTCAGTTCCTACCGGAACCTGATGGATACTTGAATACTTGATTCCCAACCGAACCTGATGGATATTCGATTCCAAACTGACCCTGATGGATATTTGATTCCAAACTGATCCTGATGGAATTTGATTCCAAACTGGCCTGATGGATATTCAGTTCCTACCAGAACTTGATGGATACTTGAATACTTGATTCCCAACCGAACCTGATGGATATTCGATTCCAAACTGGCCTGATGGATATTTGATTCCAAACTGATCCTGATGGAATTTGATTCCAAATTGGCCTGATGGATATTCAGTTCCTACCGGAACCTGATGAATACTTGAATACTTGATTCCCAACTGAATCTGATGGATATTCGATTCCAAACTGACCCTCATGGATATTTGATTCCAAACTGACCCTGATGGAATTTGATTCCAAACTGGCCTGATGGATATTCAGTTCCTACCAGAACTTGATGGATACTTGAATACGTGATTCCCAACTGAATCTGATGGATATTCGATTCCAAACTGACCCTCATGGATATTTGATTCCAAACTGATCCTGATGGAATTTGATTCCAAACTGGCCTGATGGATATTCAGTTCCTACCAGAACTTGATGGATACTTGAATACATGATTCCCAACTGAATCTGATGGATATTCGATTCCAAACTGAGCCTGATGGATATTCGATTCCAAACTAACCCTGATGGATATTTGATACCAAACTAACCCTGATGGATATTTGATTCCAAACTGAGCCTGATGGATATTCAGTTCCTACCGGAACCTGATGGATACTTGAATACTTGATTTTCCCACCTTGATAATTTATTCCCAACTGAACCTGAAGGATATTCGATTCCAAACTGAACGCCATCGATATTCTATTACCAATTGAAGCTGGTATTTATTCAGGTGTTTGGTGTAAGTTTGAATAAATGTGGTCCATGTCGTTAAGTATGATATCCATATATCACTTCTGCAGGTTGGATTCGAAATTGGTAGTGACGTATGTTTTATTCATGAAGCTTCATGATATTGGGTTTTAATTCCAACCGAACGTGATTCAAGCTCTACCCCATCTGTGACTGATGTAGATTTCAATGAAAATGATGAACTCTATTACGACTGATTCAGAACTGGGTTTTATGCAGGTTCTGCTAGCAACTCTCTCAGATTTATGTTTGATTACAAAAGGTCATTTCTGTTTGATTTCGAAATTGAATCTTCCTCAAGGTTTGATTCCAAACTCTGCACTGCATAGGTTTGATTCATCATTGTCTCTAGGGAGGGTTTGATTTCGAAGTCCCTGGCAAAATACTACCTCGTTTTGAGATAACTGAGCTCCTTCGTGTCGAGACGACTGAGCTTCCTCGTGTCGAGTCAACCGAGCTCCTTCGTGTCGAGTCAACCGAGCTCCTTCGTGTCGAGTCAACCGAGCTCCTTCGTGTCGAGTCAACCGAACTCCTTCGTGTCGAGTCAACCGAGCTCCTTCGTGTCGAGTCAACCGAACTCCTTCGTGTCGAGTCAACCGAGCTCCTTCGTGTCGAGTCAACCGAGCTCCTTCGTGTCGAGACAACCGAGCTCTTTCGTGTCGAGACAACCGAGCTCCTTCGTGTCGAGACAACCGAGCTCCTTCGTGTCGAGACAACCGAGCTCCTTCGTGTCGAGACAACCGAGCTCCTTCGTGTCGAGACAACCGAGCTCCTTCGTGTCGAGACAACCGAGCTCCCTCGAGTCCAGACAACGAGCTCCTTCGTGTCGTATAGACCATGGTGTGCAAAAAGTGCCGCTCAGAGGTAAAACAACCCAACCCAACCTTCGTGTCGAGACAACCGAGCTCCCTCGTGTCGAATCAACCGAGCTTCCTCGTGTCGAGACAACCGAACTCCCTCGAGTCCAGACAACCGAACTTCCTCGTGTCGAGACAACCGAGCTCCCTCGTGTCGAATCAACCGAGCTTCCTCGTGTCGAGACAACCGAGCTCCCTCGTGTCGAATCAACCGAGCTTCCTCGTGTCGAGACAACCGAGCTCCCTCGTGTCGAATCAACCGAACTTCCTCGTGTCGAGACAACCGAGCTTCCATGTGTCGAGACAACCGAGCTCCCTCGAGTCCAGACAACCGAACTTCCTCCTGTCGAGACAACCGAGCTCCCTCGTGTCGAATCAACCGAGCTTCCTCGTGTCGAGACAACCGAGCTTCCTCGTGTCGAGACAACCGAGCTCCCTCGTGTCGAGACAACCGAGCTTCCTCGTGTCGAGACAACCGAGCTTCCTCGTGTCGAGACAACCGAGCTCCCTCGTGTCGAATCAACCGAGCTTCCTCGTGTCGAGACAACCGAGCTTCCTCGTGTCGAGACAACTCAGCCTACCTCGTGTCGAGACAACTCAGCTTACCTCGTGTTGAGACAACTCAGCTTACCTCGTGTTGAGACAACTCAGCTTATCTCGTGTTGAGACAACTCAGCTTACCTCGTGTTGAGACAACTCAGCTTACCTCGTGTTGAGACAACTCAGCTTACCTCGTGTTGAGACAACTCAGCTTACCTCGTGTTGAGACAACTCAGCCTACCTCGTGTTGAGACAACTCAGCTTACCTCGTGTTGAGACAACTCAGCCTACCTCGTGTTGAGACAACTCAGCTTACCTCGTGTTGAGACAACTCAGCTTACCTCGTGTTGAGACAACTCAGCCTACCTCGTGTTGAGACAACTCAGCTTACCTCGTGTTGAGACAACTCAGCTTACCTCGTGTTGAGACAACTCAGCTTACCTCGTGTTGAGACAACTCAGCTTACCTCGTGTTGAGACAACTCAGCTTACCTCGTGTTGAGACAACTCAGCCTACCTCGTGTTGAGACAACTCAGCCTACCTCGTGTTGAGACAACTCAGCTTACCTCGTGTTGAGACAACTCAGCTTACCTCGTGTTGAGACAACTCAGCTTACCTCGTGTTGAGACAACTCAGCTTACCTCGTGTTGAGACAACTCAGCCTACCTCGTGTTGAGACAACTCAGCCTACCTCGTGTTGAGACAACTCAGCCTACCTCGTGTTGAGACAACTCAGCCTACCTCGTGTTGAGACAACTCAGCCTACCTCGTGTTGAGACAACTCAGCCTACCTCGTGTTGAGACAACTCAGCCTACCTCGTGTTGAGACAACTCAGCTTACCTCGTGTTGAGACAACTCAGCTTATCTCGTGTTGAGACAACTCAGCTTACCTCGTGTTGAGACAACTCAGCTTACCTCGTGTTGAGACAACTCAGCTTACCTCGTGTTGAGACAACTCAGCTTACCTCGTGTTGAGACAACTCAGCTTACCTCGTGTTGAGACAACTCAGCTTACCTCGTGTTGAGACAACTCAGCTTACCTCGTGTTGAGACAACTCAGCTTACCTCGTGTTGAGACAACTCAGCTTACCTCGTGTTGAGACAACTCAGCTTACCTCGTGTTGAGACAACTCAGCTTACCTCGTGTTGAGACAACTCAGCTTACCTCGTGTTGAGACAACTCAGCTTACCTCGTGTTGAGACAACTCAGCTTACCTCGTGTTGAGACAACTCAGCTTACCTCGTGTTGAGACAACTCAGCCTACCTCGTGTTGAGACAACTCAGCCTACCTCGTGTTGAGACAACTCAGCTTACCTCGTGTTGAGACAACTCAGCTTACCTCGTGTTGAGACAACTCAGCCTACCTCGTGTTGAGACAACTCAGCCTACCTCGTGTTGAGACAACTCAGCTTACCTCGTGTTGAGACAACTCAGCTTACCTTGTGTTGAGACAACTCAGCTTACCTCGTGTTGAGACAACTCAGCTTACCTCATGTTGAGACAACTCAGCTTACCTCGTGTCGATTTGAGCTCTACCTCGTTCAATTTGCATTTCTAAGAGAACAAAAGTCGAAAGCAGATCCGTTGTATTTACAATGACATCCCACCAGGATATTGTACATCTCTGATATCAAAACATCAACGACGCAATTAGATTCTCAACACCAGTGACGAAACAAAATGCGTAACAATCCACCGACGGGTTTAATTCGCCTTCTTACACGAAGCAACACAATCCGCAATATCACTTTTAATTTCCTGCTGCTTTGGTCGACGAATTCGTAGACCATGAATCGAGACAGACACGACTTTTCATAAACAAATAATAGTTCGCACTTTTCCTCGTCCTGCTATCGAGAGTTAAAATTAAATTTTAGCAATTGTTGACAGCAAAACAGGGAATCCTCTTCGCAGTAAATTGCAGTTCCCGAGTCACTTCATTTAGCTTGATATTAAAGGACGTTATAAAAGGTCTGCACAGAGTCCCTGTGTTAATCTGTAGCACAGCTGGCACTCGGCAAAGTCTCGCATTGTGTGGGTGGTGGTGGGTCCGTGTTGGAGAGCTTTTGTTGATGTGAGCTCTATTCAGAGAGGACGTATTGTTAGTAGCAACTGTTTGGTTTCTCCGCATTGTCCAAATGACGGATGAACACGCCGGAGCAAGGCCTTGATTGCCGTGCAGAGGTTCTCCTGGGCTCTTTGTCTTCCCCCCACTGTTACATTCACTGACTGCTCTGCAGAAATACCACAGCGATGCTTCATTCAAAGAGCTTTCTCTTCACTTAAAGACCAGGGAACGACTTCACGTTGTGCAATGTAATTAACATGTGCTTCGATGTTATTTTTTAAAAAAGCTTTTCTCTAAAAACGTGACTTATCGACGCATAAATTTGCGCCATATTTTGAACTTGAAGGAAAGTGTTTGCGAGAACTAGAGGGAGTTATTATAAATTACGTTAATTGGTGGGACGAATGCTGTTTCTGCTAGTAGCGCTCTAAGGTCGTAATCTACAGTTCCTACGTTCGAGTCTCACTTTTATCAGCTTTAAAATTTTTATCCGCTGAATCGCCACTTTACCATTGGTGGAAAAAGAGGGCACTGGTTGTGTTCGAAAGGCCGCCGTCCGTCGGATGGGACGTTAAGCCGTGGCCCCGTATGCGGGAGAGCCGTATCCTGTGCACGTTAAAGAACACGCTGGATGGCCTTGACGAGAGGCTATCATCTGTCTCTCAACAGCTGTTCTAGTGGGTCCTCTCCCCCAACCTTCTCTGAGCCTTTGGGGTCCTTGTGACCTGACCATTTAGCCCATGGTGTGCAAAAAAGTGCCGATCAAAGGTAAAACAACCCAGTACAGGTTTGAGTCTCATTTTTATCAGCTTTCAAATTTTTATCCGCTGAATCCACACCCTACTATTGGTGGAAAAAGAGGACACCGATTGTATGGAAAGGCTGCCGTCTGTCGGATGGGACGTTAAGCCGTGGCTTCGTGTGCGGGTGAGCCATACCTGTGCACGTCAAAGAACACGCTGGATGGCCTTGACGGGAGGCTACCATCTCTCTCCCAACAGGTGTTCCAGTGGTTCCCCTCCCCCAACCTTCTCTGAGCCTTCGTGGTCCATGTGACCTAGCCATTTAGCCCATGGTGTGCAAAAAAGTGCCGCTCAGAGGTAAAACAACCCAACGTTAAAGAACACGCTGGACGGCCTTGACGGGAAGCTACCATCTGTCTCTCAACAGCCGTTCAGTGGGTCCCCTCCCCCAACCTTCTCTTAGCCTTCGGGGTCCTTGTTTCCTGGCCATTTAGCCCATGGTGTGCAAAAAAGTGCCGCTCAGAGGTAAAACAACCCAACGTTAAAGAACATGCTGGATGGCCTTGACGGGAAGCTACCATCTGTCTCTCAACAGCCGTTCAGTGGGTCCCCTCCCCCAACCTTCTCTTAGCCTTCAGGGTCCTTGTGGCCTGGCCATTTAGCCCATGGTATGCAAAACAGTGCCGCTCAGAGGTAAAACAACCCAACGTTAAAGAATACGCTGGATGGCCTTGACGGGAAGCTACCATCTGTCTCTCAACAGCCGTTCAGTGGGTCCCCTCCCCCAACCTTCTCTTAGCCTTCGGGGTCCTTGTGGCCTGGCCATTTAGCCCATGGTATGCAAAAAAGTGCCGCTCAGAGGTAAAACAACCCAACGTTAAAGAATACGCTGGATGGCCTTGACGGGAAGCTACCATCTGTCTCTCAACAGCCGTTCAGTGGGTCCCCTCCCCCAACCTTCTCTTAGCCTTCGGGGTCCTTGTGGCCTGGCCATTTAGCCCATGGTATGCAAAAAAGTGCCGCTCAGAGGTAAAACAACCCAACCCAAATCCACCCACTTCGCAGAATAAATCCACAGAAGCGTTTCCCCCCCCCCAAGAATGAAAATAAACTCTACATTTTACTGCCTCCTCTTCCAATGCCCATCTGAAGTGATGATATAACTGAAGTGAGCACTGGCAGGGAATATTTATTCATATATATATTTATCAACATATCACCTACGTTTGAATACATACATAAATTTAGAGTAAATAGATTTCTTCCTATGGATTTGGAGTATATATTTCAATGGTTGGACAGCATAGGTGTGCCTTTTTGACTTATTCGATATTTCATTTTACCATGCGCAATAATTTAAATGGCTGATTTCTAAAATATTTATGGTTTAGTGCAGGGTTTTCGAAAATGTTTTTTGGCCCAAATCCCCGTCCCCTGAAAAACAATAAAAAGCACATTTCTTACCGGAACGGGGGTGGCTTAGTTGGTAGCGCGCCAGGCTCGTAATCTGTAGTTCCCAGGTTCGAGTCCCAGCTGGGTCAGTCGTTGAGATTTATCTCCGCCAAATTTCCCGCCCTGCCCACGGTCAGTAGGGGACACCGATGGGCTTGGATAAGGCAGCCATCCGTCGGACGGGACGTTAAGCCGTGGCTCCTTGTGTGGGAGAGCCATACCTTGTGCACGTTAAAGAACACGCTGGATGGCCTTAACGGGATGCTACCATCTGTCTGCCAACAGCTGTTCCAGTAGGTCCCTTCCCCAAACCTTCTCTGAGTCTTCAGGGTCCTTGTGACTTGGCCATTTAGCCCATGGTGTGCAAAAAAGTGCCGCTCAGAGGTAAAACAACCTAACGTTAAAGAACACGCTGGATGGCCTTGACGGGTGGATACCATCTGTCTCCTAACAGCTGTTCCAGTGGATCCCCTCCCCAACCTTCTCTGAGCCTTCGGAGTCCTTGTGACCTGGCCATTTTACCCATTGTGTGCAAAAAAGTGCCGCTCAGAGGTAAAACAACCCAACGTTAAAGAACACGCTGGAAGACCTTGACGGGATGCTACATCTGTCTCTCAACAGCTGTTCCAGTGGGTCCTCTCCCCCAACCTTCTCTGAGCCTTCGGGATCCTTGTGACCTGGCCATTTAGCCCATGGTGTGCAAAAAAGTGCCGCTCAGAGGTAAAACAACCCAACGTAATTTAGTGAGAACTAAGTGAATATTGTTCAGCAAAAGGTTTTCAATGATAAACTTGTGGGCTGAGATTCGAATCTCAATTGTGTATGGGAATTTTTCTCCTGCAAACCTCCCACCAAGCCCGCTGTGATAAAAGGAGTATAGTCGCTCAAAAAAGTATCCGAACACTATGGTTAATTACAGAATTCAGAAAAAATATCTGGCATCAATTTTTTTAGAAATTAGTGATCTGGTAACCTTCGTGTCACGTGACATGTGCCACGAACACGACACACGTGTCACGTGACATAATGTGTGCAAAATAAAAAGGATCAGATCCGAGTTCAACATGGGACAGCGTTCAGATTGATTTCCGCAAAACTCCTTACCCTCCCTCGGTCATTAGGGGACGCCGATGGGCTTTGAAATAACGCCGTCCGTCACATTGGACATAAGCTGTATCTACGTCTGCGGGAGAGAGACACAACCTGTGCACGTTAAAGAACACGCTGGATAGCCTTGACGGGAGGCTACTGTCTGTCTGCTAACAGCTGTCCAGTGGGTACCCTCACCCCAACCTTTTCTGAGCCCTTAGGGGCCATGTGACCAGGGCATTTAGCCCATTGTGTGCAAAAAAGTACCTCTCAGAGGCAAAACAACAAAGCAATTGGAAAAATTTCGCTCAGAAATGAAACAAAAAAGCAATTAGAAAAATGCCGCTCAGAAGTGAAACAACAACAAAGAAATTAGAAAAATTCCGCTCACAAGTGAAAGAACAAAAAGGCAATTAAAAATATGCCGCTCAGAAATAAAACAACAAAGCAATTGAAAAATGCCGCTCAGAAATGAAACAACAACAAAGCAATTAATAAGTGCTGCTCAGAAATGAAACAACAACAAAGCAATTAAAAAAATGCCGCTCAGAAATGAAACAACAACAAAGCAATTGAAAAATGCCGCTCAGAAATGAAACAACAACAAAGCAATTAAAAAAATGCCGTTCAGAAATAAAACAACAAAGCAATTGAAAAATGCCGCTCAGAAATGAAACAACAACAAAGCAATTGAAAATATGCCACTCAGAAATGAAACAACAAAGCAATTGAAAAATACCGCTCAGAAATGAAACAACAAAGCAATTGAAAAATGCCGCTCAGAAATGAAACAACAAAGCAATTGAAAAATGCCGCTCAGAAATGAAACAACAAAGCAATTGAAAAATGCCACTCAGAAATAAAACAACAAAGCAATTGAAAAATGCCGCTCAGAAACGAAACAACAACAAAGCAATTAAAAATATGCCGCTCAGAAATGAAACAACAAAGCATTTGAAAAATGCCGCTCAGAAATGAAACAACAAAGCAATTGAAAAATGCCGCTCAGAAATGAAACAACAAAGCAATTGAAAAATGCCGCTCAGAAATGAAACAACAAAGCAATTGAAAAATGCCGCTCAGAAATGAAACAACAAAGCAATTGAAAAATGCCGCTCAGAAATGAAACAACAAAGCAATTGAAAAATGCCGCTCAGAAATGAAACAACAACAAAGCAATTAAAAATATGCCGCTCAGAAATGAAACAACAACAAAGCAATTAAAAATATGCCGTTCAGAAATAAAACAACAAAGCAATTGAAAAATGCCGCTCAGAAATGAAACAACAACAAAGCAATTAAAAATATGCCGTTCAGAAATAAAACAACAAAGCAATTAAAAAAATGTCGCTCAGAAATGAAACAACAACAAAGCAATTAAAAAGTGCTGCTCAGAAATGAAACAACAACAAAGCAATTAAAAACATTCTGCTCAGAAATGAAACAACAACAAAGAAATTAGAAAAATTCCGCTCACAAATGAAAGAACAAAAAAGCAATTAAAAATATGCCGCTGAGAAATAAAACAACAAAGCAATTGAAAAATGCCGTTAAGAAATGAAACAACAACAAAGCAATTAATAACATGCCGCTCAGAAATGAAACAACAACAAAGCAATTAATAAAATGCCGCTCAGAAATGAAACAACAAAGCAATTGAAAAATGCCGCTCAGAAATGAAACAGCAACAAATCATTTAAAAAAATGCCGCTCAGAAACGAAAAAACAACAAACAATTAGAAAAATTCCGCTCAGATACAAAACAGTAACAAAGCATTTAAAAAATGTCGCTCAGAAACGAAAAAACAACAAAGCAATTAGAACAATTCCGCTCAGATACAAAACAGTAACAAAGCATTTAAAAATGCCGCTCAGAAACGAAAAAAACAACAACAAAGCAATTAGAAAAATTCCGCTCAGAAACAAAACAACAACAAAGCAATTAGAAAAATTTCGCTCAGAAACAAAACAACAACAAAGAAATTTAAAAAATGCCACTCAGAAATGAAACAGCAACAAATCATTTAAAAAAATGCCGCTCAGAAACGAAAAAACAACAAGCAATTACAAAAATTCCGTTCAGAAACAAAACAGCAACAAAGCATTTAAAAAATGCCGCTCAGAAACGAAAAAACAACAAAGCAATTAAAAAAATTTCGCTCAGAAATGAAACAACAACGAAGCAATTAAAAAAATGCCGCTCAGAAATGAAACAACAACAAAGCAATTAAAAAAATGCCGCTCAGAAATGAAACAACAAAGCAATTGAAAAATGCCGCTCAGAAATGAAACAGCAACAAATCATTTAAAAAAATTCCGCTCAGAAACGAAAAAACAACAAACAATTAGAAAAATTCCGTTCAGAAACAAAACAGCAACAAAGCATTTAAAAAATGCCGCTCAGAAACGAAAAAACAACAAAGCAATTAAAAAAATTTCGCTCAGAAATGAAACAACAACAAAGCAATTAAAAAAATGCCGCTCAGAAATGAAACAACAACAAAGCAATTAAAAAAATGCCACTCACAAATGAAACAGCAACAAATCATTTAAAAAAATTCCGCTCAGAAACGAAAAAACAACAAAGCAATTAGAAAAATTCCGTTCAGAAACAAAACAGCAACAAAGCATTTAAAAAATGCCGCTCAGAAACGAAAAAACAACAAAGCAATTAAAAAAATTTCGCTCAGATATGAAACAACAACAAAGCAATTAAAAAAATGCCGCTCAGAAATGAAACAACAACAAAGCAATTTAAAAAATGCCGCTCAGAAATGAAACAGCAACCAATCATTTAAAAAAATTCCGCTCAGAAACGAAAAAACAACAAATCAATTAAAAAAATGCTGCTCAGAAATGAAACAACAGCAAAGCAATTAAAAAAATGCCGCTCAGAAATGAAACAACAAAGCAATTGAAAAATGCCGCTCAGAAATGAAACAGCAACAAATCATTTAAAAAAATTCCGCTCAGAAACGAAAAAACAACAAAGCAATTAGAAAAATTCCGTTCAGAAACAAAAAGCAACAAAGCATTTAAAAAATGCCGCTCAGAAACGAAAAAACAACAAATCAATTAAAAAAATGCCGCTCAGAAATGAAACAACAACAAAGCAATTAAAAAAATGCCGCTCAGAAATGAAACAACAAAGCAATTGAAAAATGCCGCTCAGAAATGAAACAGCAACAAACCATTTAAAAAAATTCCGCTCCGAAACGAAAAAACAACAAAGCAATTAGAAAAATTCCGTTCAGAAACAAAACAGCAACAAAGCATTTAAAAAATGCCGCTCAGAAACGAAAAAACAACAAAGCAATTAAAAAAATTTCGCTCAGAAATGAAACAACAAAGCAATTAAAAAAATGCCGCTCAGAAATGAAACAACAACAAAGCAATTAAAAAATGCCGCTCAGAAATGAAACAACAAAGCAATTGAAAAATGCCGCTCAGAAATGAAACAGCAACAAATCATTTAAAAAAATTCCGCTCAGAAACGAAAAAACAACAAAGCAATTAGAAAAATTCCGTTCAGAAACAAAACAGCAACAAAGCATTTAAAAAATGCCGCTCAGAAACGAAAAAACAACAAAGCAATTAAAAACATTTCGCTCAGAAATGAAACAACAACAAAGCAATTAAAAAATGCCGCTCAGAAATGAAACAACAACAAAGCAATTAAAAAAATGCCGCTCAGAAATGAAACAACAAGAAAGAAATTTAAAAAATGCCGCTCAGAAATGAAACAGCAACAAATCATTTAAAAAAATGCCGCTCAGAAACGAAAAAACAACAAAGCAATTAAAAACATTTCGCTCAGAAATGAAACAACAACAAAGCAATTAAAAAATGCCGCTCAGAAACGAAAAAACAACAAAGCAATTAAAAACATTTCGCTCAGAAATGAAAAAACAACAAAGCAATTAAAGAATGCCGCTCAGAAATGAAACAACAACAAAGCAATAAAAAAAATGCCGCTCAGAAATGAAACAACAAGAAAGAAATTTAAAAAATGCCGCTCAGAAATGAAACAGCAACAAAGCATTTAAAAAATGCCGCTCAGAAACGAAAAAACAACAAAGCAATTAAAAACATTTCGCTCAGAAATGAAACAACAACAAAGCAATTAAAAAATGCCGCTCAGAAATGAAACAACAACAAAGCAATTAAAAAATTGCCGCTCAGAAACGAAAAAACAACAAAGCAATTAAAAAAATTTCGCTCAGAAATGAAACAACAGCAAAGCAATTAAAAAATGCCGCTCAGAAATGAAACAACAAAGCAATTGAAAAATGCCGCTCAGAAATGAAACAGCAACAAATCATTTAAAAAAATTCCGCTCAGAAACGAAAAAACAACAAAGCAATTAAAAAAATTTCGCTCAGAAATGAAACAACAACACAGCAATTAAAAAAATGCCGCTCAGAAATGAAACAACAACAAAGAAATTTAAAAAATGCCGCTCAGAAATGAAACAACAAAGAAATTTAAAAAATGCCGCTCAGAAATGAAACAGCAACAAATCATTTAAAAAAATGCCGCTCAGAAACGAAAAAACAACAAGCAATTGCAAAAATTCCGTTCAGAAACAAAACAGCAACAAAGCATTTAAAAAATGCCGCTCAGAAACGAAAAAACAACAAAGCAATTAAAAAAATTTCGCTCAGAAATGAAACAACAGCAAAGCAATTAAAAAAATGCCGCTCAGAAATGAAACAACAACAAAGCAATTAAAAAAATGCCGCTCAGAAATGAAACTGCAACAAATCATTTAAAAGAATTCCGCTCAGAAACGAAAAAACAACAAAGCAATTAGAAAAATTCCGTTCAGAAACAAAACAGCAACAAAGCATTTAAAAAATCCCGCTCAGAAACGAAACAACAACAAAGCAATTAAAAACATGCCGCTCAGAAATGAAACAACAACAAAGAAATTAGAAAAATTCCGCTCACAAATGAAAGAACAAAAAAGCAATTACAAATATGCCGCTGAGAAATAAAACAACAAAGCAATTGAAAAATGCCGTTAAGAAATGAAACAACAACAAAGCAATTAATAACATGCCGCTCAGAAATGAAACAACAACAAAGCAATTTAAAAAATGCCGCTCAGAAATGAAACAACAAAGAAATTTAAAAAATGCCGCTCAGAAATGAAACAGCAACAAATCATTTAAAAAAATGCCGCTCAGAAACGAAAAAACAACAAGCAATTACCAAAATTCCGTTCAGAAACAAAACAGCAACAAAGCATTTAAAAAATGCCGCTCAGAAACGAAAAAACAACAAAGCAATTAAAAAAATCTCGCTCAGAAATGAAACAACAACAAAGCAATTAAAAAAATGACGCTCAGAAATGAAACAACAACAAAGCAATTAAAAAATGCCGCTCAGAAATGAAACAACAAAGCAATTGAAAAATGCCGCTCAGAAATGAAACAGAAACAAATCATTTAAAAAAATTCCGCTCAGAAACGAAAAAACAACAAAGCAATTAAAAAAATGCCGCTCAGAAATGAAACAACAACAAAGAAATTTAAAAAATGCCGCTCAGAAATGAAACAGCAACAAATCATTTAAAAAAATGCCGCTCAGAAACGAAAAAACAACAAGCAATTACAAAAATTCCGTTCAGAAACAAAACAGCAACAAAGCATTTAAAAAATGCCGCTCAGAAACGAAAAAAAAACAAAGCAATTAAAAAAATTTCGCTCAGAAATGAAACAACAACAAAGCAATTAAAAAAATGCCGCTCAGAAATGAAACAACAACAAAGCAATTAAAAAAATGCCGCTCAGAAATGAAACAGCAACAAATCATTTAAAAAAATTCCGCTCAGAAACGAAAAAACAACAAAGCAATTAGAAACATGCCGCTCAGAAATGAAACAACAACAAAGCAATTAAAAACATGCCGCTCAGAAATGAAACAACAACAAAGAAATTAGAAAAATTCCGCTCACAAATGAAAGAACAAAAAAGCAATTAAAAATATGCCGCTGAGAAATAAAACAACAAAGCAATTGAAAAATGCCGTTAAGAAATGAAACAACAGCAAAGCAATTAATAACATGCCGCTCAGAAATGAAACAACAACAAAGCAATTTAAAAAATGCCGCTCAGAAATGAAACAACAAAGAAATTTAAAAAATGCCGCTCAGAAATGAAACAGCAACAAATCATTTAAAAAAATGCCGCTCAGAAACGAAAAAACAACAAGCAATTACCGAAATTCCGTTCAGAAACAAAACAGCAACAAAGCATTTAAAAAATGCCGCTCAGAAACGAAAAAACAACAAAGCAATTAAAAAAATCTCGCTCAGAATTGAAACAACAACAAAGCAATTAAAAAAATGACGCTCAGAAATGAAACAACAACAAAGCAATTAAAAAATGCCGCTCAGAAATGAAACAACAAAGCAATTGAAAAATGCCGCTCAAAAATGAAACAGCAACAAATCATTTAAAAAAATTCCGCTCAGAAACGAAAAAACAACAAAGCAATTAAAAAAATGCCGCTCAGAAATGAAACAACAACAAAGAAATTTAAAAAATGCCGCTCAGAAATGAAACAGCAACAAATCATTTAAAAAAATGCCGCTCAGAAACGAAAAAACAACAAGCAATTACAAAAATTCCGTTCAGAAACAAAACAGCAACAAAGCATTTAAAAAATGCCGCTCAGAAACGAAAAAACAACAAAGAATTAAAAAAATTTCGCTCAGAAATGAAACAACAACAAAGCAATTAAAAAAATGCCGCTCAGAAATGAAACAACAACAAAGCAATTAAAAAAATGACGCTCAGAAACGAAACAGCAACAAATCATTTAAAAAAATTCCGCTCAGAAACGAAAAAACAACAAAGCAATTAGAAACATGCCGCTCAGAAATGAAACAACAACAAAGCAATTAAAAACATGCCGCTCAGAAATGAAACAACAACAAAGAAATTAGAAAAATTCCGCTCACAAATGAAAGAACAAAAAAGCAATTAAAAATATGCCGCTGAGAAATAAAACAACAAAGCAATTGAAAAATGCCGTTAAGAAATGAAACAACAGCAAAGCAATTAATAACATGCCGCTCAGAAATGAAACAACAACAAAGCAATTTAAAAAATGCCGTCAGAAATGAAACAACAAAGAAATTTAAAAAATGCCGCTCAGAAACAAAACAGCAACAAATCATTTAAAAAAATGCCGCTCAGAAACGAAAAAACAACAAGCAATTACCAAAATTCCGTTCAGAAACAAAACAACAACAAAGCATTTAAAAAATGCCGCTCAGAAACGAAAAAACAACAAGCAATTACAAAAATTCCGTTCAGAAACAAAACAGCAACAAAGCATATAAAACATGCCGCTCAGAAACGAAAAACAACAAAGCAATTAAAAACATTTCGCTCAGAAATGAAACAACAACAAAGCAATTAAAAAAATGCCGCTCAGAAATGAAACAACAACAAAGAAATTTAAAAAATGCCGCTCAGAAATGAAACAACAAAGAAATTTAAAAAATGCCGCTCAGAAACAAAACAGCAACAAATCATTTAAAAAAATGCCGCTCAGAAACGAAAAAACAACAAGCAATTACCAAAATTCCGTTTAGAACAAAACAGCAACAAAGCATTTAAAAAATGCCGCTCAGAAACGAAAAAACAACAAAGCAATTAAAAAAATCTCGCTCAGAAATGAAACAACAACAAAGCAATTAAAAAAATGCCGCTCAGAAATGAAACAACAAAGCAATTGAAAAATGCCGCTCAGAAATGAAACAGCAACAAATCATTTAAAAAAATTCCGCTCAGAAACGAAAAAAGAACAAAGCAATTAAAAAAATTTCGCTCAGAAATGAAACAAAAATAAAGCAATTAAAAAAATGCCGCTCAGAAATGAAACAACAACAAAAAAATTTAAAAAATGCCGCTCAGAAATGAAACAGCAACAAATCATTTAAATAAATGCCGCTTAGAAACGAAAAAACAACAAGCAATTACAAAAATTCCTTTCAGAAACAAAACAGCAACAAAGCATTTAAAAAATGCCGCTCAGAAACGAAAAAACAACAAAGCAATTAAAAAAATTTCGCTCAGAAATGAAACAACAACAAAGCAATTAAAAAATGCCGCTCAGAAATGAAACAACAAAGCATTTAAAAAATGCCGCTCAGAAACGAAAAAACAACAAAGCAATTAAAAAAATCTCGCTCAGAATTGAAACAACAACAAAGCAATTAAAAAAATGACGCTCAGAAATGAAACAACAACAAAGCAATTAAAAATATGCCGTTCAGAAATAAAACAACAAAGCAATTAGAAAAATTCCGTTCAGAAACAAAACAGCAACAAAGCATTTAAAAAATGCCCCTCAGAAACGAAACAACAACAAAGCAATTAAAAACATGCCGCTCAGAAATGAAACAACAACAAAGAAATTAGAAAAATTCCGCTCACAAATGAAAGAACAAAAAAGCAATTAAAAATATGCCGTTGAGAAATAAAACAGCAAAGCATTTGAAAAATGCCGTTAAGAAATGAAACAACAACAAAGCAATTAATAACATGCCGCTCAGAAATGAAACAACAACAAAGCAATTTAAAAAATGCCGCTCAGAAATGAAACAACAAAGAAATTTAAAAAATGCCGCTCAGAAATGAAACAGCAAACAAATCATTTAAAAAATGCCGCTGAGAAACGAAAAAACAACAAAGCAATTAAAAAAATCTCGCTCAGAAATGAAAGAACAACAAAGCAATTAAAAAAATGACGCTCAGAAATGAAACAACAACAAAGCAATTAAAAAATGCCGCTCAGAAATGAAACAACAAAGCAATTGAAAAATGCCGCTCAGAAATGAAACAGAAACAAATCATTTAAAAAAATTCCGTTCAGAAACAAAACAGCAACAAAGCATTTAAAAAATGCCGCTCAGAAACGAAAAAACAACAAAGCAATTAAAAAAATCTCGCTCAGAAATGAAACAACAACAAAGCAATTAAAAAAATGACGCTCAGAAATGAAACAACAACAAAGCAATTAAAAAATGCCGCTCAGAAATGAAACAACAAAGCAATTGAAAAATGCCGCTCAGAAATGAAACAGAAACAAATCATTTAAAAAAATTCCGCTCAGAAACGAAAAAACAACAAAGCAATTAAAAAAATGCCGCTCAGAAATGAAACAACAACAAAGAAATTTAAAAAATGCCGCTCAGAAATGAAACAGCAACAAATCATTTAAAAAAATGCCGCTCAGAAACGAAAAAACAACAAGCAATTACAAAAATTCCGTTCAGAAACAAAACAGCAACAAAGCATTTAAAAAATGCCGCTCAGAAACGAAAAAACAACAAAGCAATTAAAAAAATTTCGCTCAGAAATGAAACAACAACAAAGCAATTAAAAAAAATGCCGCTCAGAAATGAAACAACAACAAAGCAATTAAAAAAATGCCGCTCAGAAATGAAACAGCAACAAATCATTTAAAAAAATTCCGCTCAGAAACGAAAAAACAACAAAGCAATTAGAAACATGCCGCTCAGAAATGAAACAACAACAAAGCAATTAAAAACATGCCGCTCAGAAATGAAACAACAACAAAGAAATTAGAAAAATTCCGCTCACAAATGAAAGAACAAAAAAGCAATTAAAAATATGCCGCTGAGAAATAAAACAACAAAGCAATTGAAAAATGCCGTTAAGAAATGAAACAACAGCAAAGCAATTAATAACATGCCGCTCAGAAATGAAACAACAACAAAGCAATTTAAAAAATGCCGCTCAGAAATGAAACAACAAAGAAATTTAAAAAATGCCGCTCAGAAATGAAACAGCAACAAATCATTTAAAAAAATGCCGCTCAGAAACGAAAAAACAACAAGCAATTACCGAAATTCCGTTCAGAAACAAAACAGCAACAAAGCATTTAAAAAATGCCGCTCAGAAACGAAAAAACAACAAAGCAATTAAAAAAATCTCGCTCAGAATTGAAACAACAACAAAGCAATTAAAAAAATGACGCTCAGAAATGAAACAACAACAAAGCAATTAAAAAATGCCGCTCAGAAATGAAACAACAAAGCAATTGAAAAATGCCGCTCAAAAATGAAACAGCAACAAATCATTTAAAAAAATTCCGCTCAGAAACGAAAAAACAACAAAGCAATTAAAAAAATGCCGCTCAGAAATGAAACAACAACAAAGAAATTTAAAAAATGCCGCTCAGAAATGAAACAGCAACAAATCATTTAAAAAAATGCCGCTCAGAAACGAAAAAACAACAAGCAATTACAAAAATTCCGTTCAGAAACAAAACAGCAACAAAGCATTTAAAAAATGCCGCTCAGAAACGAAAAAACAACAAAGAATTAAAAAAATTTCGCTCAGAAATGAAACAACAACAAAGCAATTAAAAAAATGCCGCTCAGAAATGAAACAACAACAAAGCAATTAAAAAAATGACGCTCAGAAACGAAACAGCAACAAATCATTTAAAAAAATTCCGCTCAGAAACGAAAAAACAACAAAGCAATTAGAAACATGCCGCTCAGAAATGAAACAACAACAAAGCAATTAAAAACATGCCGCTCAGAAATGAAACAACAACAAAGAAATTAGAAAAATTCCGCTCACAAATGAAAGAACAAAAAAGCAATTAAAAATATGCCGCTGAGAAATAAAACAACAAAGCAATTAAAAAATGCCGTTAAGAAATGAAACAACAGCAAAGCAATTAATAACATGCCGCTCAGAAATGAAACAACAACAAAGCAATTTAAAAAATGCCGTCAGAAATGAAACAACAAAGAAATTTAAAAAATGCCGCTCAGAAACAAAACAGCAACAAATCATTTAAAAAAATGCCGCTCAGAAACGAAAAAACAACAAGCAATTACCAAAATTCCGTTCAGAAACAAAACAACAACAAAGCATTTAAAAAATGCCGCTCAGAAACGAAAAAACAACAAGCAATTACAAAAATTCCGTTCAGAAACAAAACAGCAACAAAGCATATAAAACATGCCGCTCAGAAACGAAAAACAACAAAGCAATTAAAAAAATTTCGCTCAGAAATGAAACAACAACAAAGCAATTAAAAAAATGCAGCTCAGAAATGAAACAACAACAAAGAAATTTAAAAAATGCCGCTCAGAAATGAAACAACAAAGAAATTTAAAAAATGCCGCTCAGAAACAAAACAGCAACAAATCATTTAAAAAAATGCCGCTCAGAAACGAAAAAACAACAAGCAATTACCAAAATTCCGTTTAGAACAAAACAGCAACAAAGCATTTAAAAAATGCCGCTCAGAAACGAAAAAACAACAAAGCAATTAAAAAAATCTCGCTCAGAAATGAAACAACAACAAAGCAATTAAAAAAATGCCGCTCAGAAATGAAACAACAAAGCAATTGAAAAATGCCGCTCAGAAATGAAACAGCAACAAATCATTTAAAAAAATTCCGCTCAGAAACGAAAAAAGAACAAAGCAATTAAAAAAATTTCGCTCAGAAATGAAACAAAAATAAAGCAATTAAAAAAATTCCGCTCAGAAATGAAACAACAACAAAAAAATTTAAAAAATGCCGCTCAGAAATGAAACAGCAACAAATCATTTAAATAAATGCCGCTTAGAAACGAAAAAACAACAAGCAATTACAAAAATTCCTTTCAGAAACAAAACAGCAACAAAGCATTTAAAAAATGCCGCTCAGAAACGAAAAAACAACAAAGCAATTAAAAAAATTTCGCTCAGAAATGAAACAACAACAAAGCAATTAAAAAATGCCGCTCAGAAATGAAACAACAAAGCAATTGAAAAATGCCGCTCAGAAACGAAAAAACAACAAAGCAATTAAAAAAATTTCGCTCAGAAATGAAACAGCAACAAATCATTTAAAAAAATTCCGCTCAGAAACGAAAAAACAACAAAGCAATTAGAAAAATTCCGTTCAGAAACAAAACAGCAACAAAGCATTTAAAAAATGCCCCTCAGAAACGAAACAACAACAAAGCAATTAAAAACATGCCGCTCAGAAATGAAACAACAACAAAGAAATTAGAAAAATTCCGCTCACAAATGAAAGAACAAAAAAGCAATTAAAAATATGCCGTTGAGAAATAAAACAGCAAAGCATTTGAAAAATGCCGTTAAGAAATGAAACAACAACAAAGCAATTAATAACATGCCGCTCAGAAATGAAACAACAACAAAGCAATTTAAAAAATGCCGCTCAGAAATGAAACAACAAAGAAATTTAAAAAATGCCGCTCAGAAATGAAACAGCAAACAAATCATTTAAAAAATGCCGCTGAGAAACGAAAAAACAACAAGCAATTACCAAAATTCCGTTCAGAAACAAAACAGCAACAAAGCATTTAAAAAATGCCGCTCAGAAACGAAAAAACAGCAAAGCAATTAAAAAAATCTCGCTCAGAAATGAAACAACAACAAAGCAATTAAAAAAATGCCGCTCAGAAATGAAACAACAACAAAGCAATTAAAAAAATGCCGCTCAGAAATGAAACAACAAAGCAATTGAAAAATGCCGCTCAGAAATGAAACAGCAACAAATCATTTAAAAAAATTCCGCTCAGAAACGAAAAAACAACAAAGCAATTAAAAAAATGCCGCTCAGAAATGAAACAACAACAAAGAAATTTAAAAAATGCCGCTCAGAAATGAAACAGCAACAAATCATTTAAAAAAATGCCGCTCAGAAACGAAAAAACAACAAGCAATTACAAAAATTCCGTTCAGAAACAAAACAGCAACAAAGCATTTAAAAAATGCCGCTCAGAAACGAAAAAACAACAAAGCAATTAAAAAAATTTCGCTCAGAAATGAAACAACAACAAAGCAATTAAAAAAATGCCGCTCAGAAATGAAACAACAACAAAGCAATTAAAAAAATGCCGCTCAGAAATGAAACAACAAGAAAGAAATTTAAAAAATGCCGCTCAGAAATGAAACAGCAACAAATCATTTAAAAAAATGCCGCTCAGAAACGAAAAAACAACAAAGCAATTAAAAACATTTCGCTCAGAAATGAAACAACAACAAAGCAATTAAAAAAATGCCGCTCAGAAATGAAACAACAACAAAGCAATTAAAAAAATGCCGCTCAGAAATGAAACAACAAGAAAGAAATTTAAAAAATGCCACTCAGAAATGAAACAGCAACAAATCATTTAAAAAAATGCCGCTCAGAAACGAAAAAACAACAAGCAATTACAAAAATTCCGTTCAGAAACAAAACAGCAACAAAGCATTTAAAAAATGCCGCTCAGAAACGAAAAAACAACAAAGCAATTAAAAACATTTCGCTCAGAAATGAAACAACAACAAAGCAATTAAAGAATGCCGCTCAGAAATGAAACAACAACAAAGCAATAAAAAAAATGCCGCTCAGAAATGAAACAACAAGAAAGAAATTTAAAAAATGCCGCTCAGAAATGAAACAGCAACAAAGCATTTAAAAAATGCCGCTCAGAAACGAAAAAACAACAAAGCAATTAAAAACATTTCGCTCAGAAATGAAACAACAACAAAGCAATTAAAAAATGCCGGTCAGAAATGAAACAACAACAAAGCAATTGAAAAATGCCGCTCAGAAACGAAAAAACAACAAAGCAATTAAAAAAATTTCGCTCAGAAATGAAACAGCAACAAATCATTTAAAAAAATTCCGCTCAGAAACGAAAAAACAACAAAGCAATTAGAAAAATTCCGTTCAGAAACAAAACAGCAACAAAGCATTTAAAAAATGCCCCTCAGAAACGAAACAACAACAAAGCAATTAAAAACATGCCGCTCAGAAATGAAACAACAACAAAGAAATTAGAAAAATTCCGCTCACAAATGAAAGAACAAAAAAGCAATTAAAAGTATGCCGTTGAGAAATAAAACAGCAAAGCATTTGAAAAATGCCGTTAAGAAATGAAACAACAACAAAGCAATTAATAACATGCCGCTCAGAAATGAAACAACAACAAAGCAATTTAAAAAATGCCGCTCAGAAATGAAACAACAAAGAAATTTAAAAAATGCCGCTCAGAAATGAAACAGCAAACAAATCATTTAAAAAATGCCGCTGAGAAACGAAAAAACAACAAGCAATTACCAAAATTCCGTTCAGAAACAAAACAGCAACAAAGCATTTAAAAAATGCCGCTCAGAAACGAAAAAACAACAAAGCAATTAAAAAAATCTCGCTCAGAAATGAAACAACAACAAAGCAATTAAAAAAATGCCGCTCAGAAATGAAACAACAAAGCAATTGAAAAATGCCGCTCAGAAATGAAACAGCAACAAATCATTTAAAAAAATTCCGCTCAGAAACGAAAAAACAACAAAGCAATTAAAAAAATGCCGCTCAGAAATGAAACAACAACAAAGAAATTTAAAAAATGCCGCTCAGAAATGAAACAGCAACAAATCATTTAAAAAAATTCCGCTCAGAAACGAAAAAACAACAAAGCAATTAAAAAAATGCCGCTCAGAAATGAAACAACAACAAAGAAATTACAAAAATTCCGTTCAGAAACAAAACAGCAACAAAGCATTTAAAAAATGCCGCTCAGAAACGAAAAAACAACAAAGCAATTAAAAAAATTTCGCTCAGAAATGAAACAACAACAAAGCAATTAAAAAAATGCCGCTCAGAAATGAAACAACAACAAAGCAATTAAAAAAATGCCGCTCAGAAATGAAACAACAAGAAAGAAATTTAAAAAATGCCGCTCAGAAATGAAACAGCAACAAATCATTTAAAAAAATGCCGCTCAGAAACGAAAAAACAACAAAGCAATTAAAAACATTTCGCTCAGAAATGAAACAACAACAAAGCAATTAAAAAAATGCCGCTCAGAAATGAAACAACAACAAAGCAATTAAAAAAATGCCGCTCAGAAATGAAACAACAAGAAAGAAATTTAAAAAATGCCACTCAGAAATGAAACAGCAACAAATCATTTAAAAAAATGCCGCTCAGAAACGAAAAAACAACAAGCAATTACAAAAATTCCGTTCAGAAACAAAACAGCAACAAAGCATTTAAAAAATGCCGCTCAGAAACGAAAAAACAACAAAGCAATTAAAAACATTTCGCTCAGAAATGAAACAACAACAAAGCAATTAAAGAATGCCGCTCAGAAATGAAACAACAACAAAGCAATAAAAAAAATGCCGCTCAGAAATGAAACAACAAGAAAGAAATTTAAAAAATGCCGCTCAGAAATGAAACAGCAACAAAGCATTTAAAAAATGCCGCTCAGAAACGAAAAAACAACAAAGCAATTAAAAACATTTCGCTCAGAAATGAAACAACAACAAAGCAATTAAAAAATGCCGGTCAGAAATGAAACAACAACAAAGCAATTAAAAAAATGCCGCTCAGAAACGAAAAAACAACAAAGCAATTAAAAAAATTTCGCTCAGAAATGAAACAACAACAAAGCAATTAAAAAATGCCGCTCAGAAATGAAACAACAAAGCAATTGAAAAATGCCGCTCAGAAATCAAACAGCAACAAATCATTTAAAAAAATTCCTCTCAGAAACGAAAAAACAACAAAGCAATTAGAAAAATTCCGTTCAGAAACAAAACAGCAACAAAGCATTTAAAAAATGCCGCTCAGAAACGAAAAAACAACAAAGCAATTAAAAAAATTTCGCTCAGAAATGAAACAACAACAAAGCAATTAAAAAAATTTCGCTCAGAAATGAAACAACAACAAAGCAATTAAAAAAATGCCGCTCAGAAATGAAACAACAACAAAGCAATTAAAAAAATGCCGCTCAGAAATGAAACAACAACAAAGCAATTAAAAAAATGCCGCTCAGAAATGAAACAGCAACAAATCATTTAAAAAAATTCCGCTCAGAAACGAAAAAACAACAAAGCAATTAGAAACATGCCGCTCAGAAATGAAACAACAACAAAGAAATTAGAAAAATTCCGCTCACAAATGAAAGAACAAAAAAGCAATTAAAAATATGCCGCTAAGAAATAAAACAACAAAGCAATTGAAAAATGCCGTTAAGAAATGAAACAACAGCAAAGCAATTAATAACATGCCGCTCAGAAATGAAACAACAACAAAGCAATTTAAAAAATGCCGTCAGAAATGAAACAACAAAGAAATTTAAAAAATGCCGCTCAGAAACAAAACAGCAACAAATCATTTAAAAAAATGCCGCTCAGAAACGAAAAAACAACAAGCAATTACCAAAATTCCGTTCAGAAACAAAACAGCAACAAAGCATTTAAAAAATGCCGCTCAGAAACGAAAAAACAACAAAGCAATTAAAAAAATCTCGCTCAGAAATGAAACAACAACAAAGCAATTAAAAAAATGCCGCTCAGAAATGAAACAACAAAGCAATTGAAAAATGCCGCTCAGAAATGAAACAGCAACAAATCATTTAAAAAAATTCCGCTCAGAAACGAAAAAAGAACAAAGCAATTAAAAAAATTTCGCTCAGAAATGAAACAAAAATAAAGCAATTAAAAAAATGCCGCTCAGAAATGAAACAGCAACAAATCATTTAAATAAATGCCGCTTAGAAACGAAAAAACAACAAGCAATTACAAAAATTCCGTTCAGAAACAAAACAGCAACAAAGCATTTAAAAAATGCCTCTCAGAAACGAAAAAACAACAAAGCAATTAAAAAAATTTCGCTCAGAAATGAAACAACAACAAAGCAATTAAAAAATGCCGCTCAGAAATGAAACAACAACAAAGCAATAAAAAAAATGCCGCTCAGAAATGAAACAACAAAGCAATTGAAAAATGCCGCTCAGAAACGAAAAAACAACAAAGCAATTAAAAAAATTTCGCTCAGAAATGAAACAGCAACAAATCATTTAAAAAAATTCCGCTCAGAAACGAAAAAACAACAAAGCAATTAGGAAAATTCCGTTCAGAAACAAAACAGCAACAAAGCAATAAAAAATGCAGCTCAGAAACGAAACAACAACAAAGCAATTAAAAACATGCAGCTCAGAAATGAAACAACAACAAAGAAATTAGAAAAATTCCGCTCACAAATGAAAGAACAAAAAAGCAATTAAAAATATGCCGCTGAGAAATAAAACAGCAAAGCAATTGAAAAATGCCGTTAAGAAATGAAACAACAACAAAGCAATTAATAACATGCCGCTCAGAAATGAAACAACAACAAAGCAATTTAAAAAATGCCGCTCAGAAATGAAACAACAAAGAAATTTAAAAAATGCCGCTCAGAAATGAAACAGCAAACAAATCATTTAAAAAAATGCCGCTGAGACACGAAAAAACAACAAGCAATTACCAAAATTCCGTTCAGAAACTAAACAGCAACAAAGCATTTAAAAAATGCCGCTCAGAAACGAAAAAACAACAAAGCAATTAAAAAAATCTCGCTCAGAAATGAAACAACAACAAAGCAATTAAAAAAATGCCGCTCAGAAATGAAACAACAACAAAGCAATTAAAAAAATGCCGCTCAGAAATGAAACAACAAAGCAATTGAAAAATGCCGCTCAGAAATGAAACAGCAACAAATCATTTAAAAAAATTCCGCTCAGAAACGAAAAAACAACAAAGCAATTAAAAAAATGCCGCTCAGAAATGAAACAACAACAAAGAAATTTAAAAAATGCCGCTCAGAAATGAAACAGCAACAAATCATTTAAAAAAATGCCGCTCACCAACGAAAAAACAACAAGCAATTACAAAAATTCCGTTCAGAAACAAAACAGCAACAAAGCATTTAAAAAATGCCGCTCAGAAACGAAAAAACAACAAAGCAATTAAAAAAATTTCGCTCAGAAATGAAACAACAACAAAGCAATTAAAAAAATGCCGCTCAGAAATGAAACAACAACAAAACAATTAAAAAAATGCCGCTCAGAAATGAAACTGCAACAAATCATTTAAAAGAATTCCGCTCAGAAACGAAAAAACAACAAAGCAATTAGAAAAATTCCGTTCAGAAACAAAACAGCAACAAAGCATTTAAAAAATCCCGCTCAGAAACGAAACAACAACAAAGCAATTAAAAACATGCCGCTCAGAAATGAAACAACAACAAAGAAATTAGAAAAATTCCGCTCACAAATGAAAGAACAAAAAAGCAATTACAAATATGCCGCTGAGAAATAAAACAACAAAGCAATTGAAAAATGCCGTTAAGAAATGAAACAACAACAAAGCAATTAATAACATGCCGCTCAGAAATGAAACAACAACAAAGCAATTTAAAAAATGCCGCTCAGAAATAAAACAACAAAGAAATTTAAAAAATGCCGCTCAGAAATGAAACAGCAACAAATCATTTAAAAAAATGCCGCTCAGAAAACGAAAAAACAACAAGCAATTACCAAAATTCCGTTCAGAAACAAAACAGCAACAAAGCATTTAAAAAATGCCGCTCAGAAACGAAAAAACAACAAAGCAATTAAAAAAATCTCGCTCAGAAATGAAACAACAACAAAGCAATTAAAAAAATGCCGCTCAGAAATGAAACAACAACAAAGCAATTAAAAAATGCCGCTCAGAAATGAAACAACAAAGCAATTGAAAAATGCCGCTCAGAAATGAAACAGCAACAAATCATTTAAAAAAATTCCGCTCAGAAACGAAAAAACAACAAAACAATTAGAAAAATTTCGTTCACAAACAAAACAGCAACAAAGCATTTAAAAAATGCCGCTCAGAAACGAAAAAACAACAAAGCAATTAAAAAAATTTCGCTCAGAAATGAAACAACAACAAAGCAATTAAAAAAATGCCGCTCAGAAATGAAACAACAACAAAGCAATTAAAAAAATGCCGCTCAGAAATGAAACAACAAAGCAATTGAAAAATGCCGCTCAGAAATGAAACAGCAACAAATTATTTAAAAAAATTCCGCTCAGAAACGAAAAAACAACAAAGCAATTAGAAAAATTCCGTTCAGAAACAAAACAGCAACAAAGCATTTAAAAAATGCCGCTCAGAAACGAAAAAACAGCAAAGCAATTAAAAGAATTTCGCTCAGAAATGAAACAACAACAAAGCAATTAAAATAATGCCGCTCAGAAATGAAACAACAACAAAGCAATTAAAAAAATGCCGCTCAGAAATGAAACAACAAGAAAGAAATTTAAAAAATGCCGCTCAGAAATGAAACAACAAAGCAATTGAAAAATGCCGCTCAGAAATGAAACAGCAACAAATCATTTAAAAAAATTCCGCTCAGAAACGAAAAAACAACAAAGCAATTAGAAAAATTCCGCTCATAAATGAAACAACAACAAAGCAAATAAAAAAAATGCCTCTCAGAAATGAAACAGTCAAATTTTCAAACGTAAAGCAAAAAGATGTACCTTTGTCGAACGTTGAACATAAAACCGACGAAAGGCATCGCAAGGAAATCAAAATGCGAAAGCGTTCTCCGAAAACACATCGATTCTTTTCTGCACAGAAATGTTGATCAGAATTACATTCGTTTCGTTCCGAATGATTTTTGCGATACTTTATACATCGTCGAATCGATCGAAGTGACGACCGTCCTCGGCGCGAAAGGCCACGCGGTAATCAAAGCAGTCCCGTGTCATCCGCATAATCGATTTGAGAAGATGAGAACGGGGTTGCGGAATTGCGTAGGCTACATGGAGTGCAGTAAATTTTACACCCCGACCGGCAAAAGGCTTTTATTGTCAAGAAAGCCATCGGGGCTTTTCCTACAGTCGTTGCTACTTGTCAACGCAATCACAGGAAGAGCTTTCCTACTTTTCCGAGTGGGATGTTAACAACAAGAGAAATTAATCAAAACATTTTACTAGTGGGTTTTGTTGGGTTCAGCCGTCCCGTGGCCGAGTGGTTAGCGCGCTTGGCTGTTGATCTAAGGGACCTGGGTTCGAGCCCCGGATTAAGGCATGGATGTTCGTGTTGTTTTTCTGCTGAGGTCCTGCCATCCTCTCAGATCTTCTACTATGGCAGGATCGTGTCAGACCTCTGTGGCAAGCAGCTGCTTGAGGGGGTATTTTTTTTTGTTGGGTTCAGTCTCAGAGTCCATATTTTTTTTTTTTGCATATCGTGGTTTCGGTTGTTTTGTCTCTGAGAGGTACTTTGTGACACAAAATGGTTAAGTGGCCAGGTCACAAGGTCCCCAAAGGCTTAGAGAAAGATGTGGGAAAGGGTACATTAGAGACCTAGTAATGTTAAGAGGAGTGGAAGCCTGTCGCCAAGACGATCCAGGTGGTTCTTTAATGTGCATATGGTATAGATTTCCTGCACATAAGAGGCGGGGGTTCTCAGTCGGTAGCGCGGGAGGCTCGTAATCTGTAGTTCCCAGGTTCGAGTCCCAGCTGGGTCAGCTTTGAAATTTATCTCCGCAAAATTCCCCGCCCTGCCCACGGACAGTAGGGGACACCGATGGGCTTGGAAAGGCCGCCATCCGTCGGATGGGATATTAAGCCGTGACCCCGTTTGCGCGAGAGCCATACACTGTGCACGTTAAAGAACACGCTGGATGGCCTTGACGGGATACTACCATCTGTCTCCCATGGGTCCTTGTGACCTGGCCATTTAGCCCATTGTATGCAAAAAAGTGCAGCTCAGAGGTAAAACAACCCAACCTTGAAGATAGGCTCCCATCTGTCTAGTATACCTGTCTAAGACCTTTCTGGTCTTAGACAGGAATACTAGACAGACCATCTGTCTAGTATTCCTGTCTAAGACCTTTCTTGCCACAGAGGTCTTTCTGGTATAATTTATTTCTTCATCGTCGTCTCTAATCACTTGAGAACTTTGTGACTGTTGAGAGCAGACGTGTCTAACACGCTGGCCGTATGCGGCCTGGTCACCTAGTAATGCGGCCAACAAAATCGTAAAGTTTACGTGTTTACGAGATAAGCTTTCAACATGATTATGTGATTTTCAGCGAGTTTTCGATATCTCACTAGTTTTATGTTGCCCTTTTTTTTAATTTTATAATAAAAAACATAAGAAAATAAATGAAGCTTTATTATTCCTATACATTAACTACATTATATATTTTATGTGCGGCCCAAAACAATTCATCTTCACTGAATGTGGCCCAGGGAAGTCAAAAGGTTGGACACGCCTGGATTAGACTATCGTATGTAGAGGACGGTTCGATTCAGTTGCTCGCATGCCAGACTTGTAGTCTACACTTCCCAGGTTTGAGTCTTAATTCGACAATCTTTGAGATTTCTCTCCTCCAAATCTCACCTTGCGTTCGGTGAGAAATGATCACCGATGGGCTTGGAAAGACCGCCGTCCGTCGGATGGGACTTTAAGCCGTAGTCCTCTGTGCAGCAGAGCTATGCCATGTGCAGGTTAAGGAACACGTGGATGGCCTTGACGGAAGGCTACCATCTGTCTCCTAATAGCTATTTAGTGAATCCTCCCCACCTTCTCTGAGCCCATGGGGTCCTTATGACCTGGCCGTTCAGCCCACCATGTGAAAAAAGTGTCTCTCAGAGGTAAAACAACTTCAGAGTCGAGTCCCAACTGTGCACTCGATGAGGTTATTCCCTCCAAAACTCACCATCCTGACATCTGTTATAAAGTAGACACCGAAGGCTTTGGAAATTCCGCCGTCCGTCGGATGGGACGTTAAGCCGTGGTCCCATATGCAGGATGAGTTGGGTTGTTTTACCTCTGAGCGGCACTTTTTTGCACACTTTGGGCCGTGTCCGGCCAGGTCACAAGAACCCTGATGGCTCAAAGAAGGTTGAGGGAGGGAACACACCGGAACAGCTGTTGGGAGACAGATGGTAGCCTCCCGTTAAGGCCATCCAGCGTGTTCCTTAACGTTGGGTTGTTTTACCTCTGAGCGGCACTTTTCTTGCACACAATGGGCTAAATGGCCAGGTCACAAGGACCCCGAAGTCTCAGAGAAGGTTGGGGGAAAGGACCCACTGGAACAGCTGTTGGGAGACAGATGGTAGCCTCCCGTCAAGGCCATCCAGCGTGTTCCTTAACGTTGGGTTGTTTTACCTCTGAGCGGCACTTTTCTTGCACACAATGGGCTAAATGGCCAGGTCACAAGGACCCCGAAGTCTCAGAGAAGGTTGGGGGAAAGAACCCACTGGAAAGCTGTTGGGAGATAGATGGTAGCCTCCCGTCAAGGCCATCCAGCGTGTTCCTTAACGTTGGGTTGTTTTACCTCTGAGCGGCACTTTTCTTGCACACAATGGGCTAAATGGCCAGGTCACAAGGACCCCGAAGTCTCAGAGAAGGTTGGGGGAAAGGACCCACTGGAACAGCTGTTGGGAGACAGATGGTAGCCTCCCGTCAAGGCCATCCAGCGTGTTCCTTAACGTTGGGTTGTTTTACCTCTGAGCGGCACTTTTCTTGCACACAATGGGCTAAATGGCCAGGTCACAAGGACCCCGAAGTCTCAGAGAAGGTTGGGGGAAAGAACCCACTGGAAAGCTGTTGGGAGATAGATGGTAGCCTCCCGTCAAGGCCATCCAGCGTGTTCCTTAACGTTGGGTTGTTTTACCTCTGAGCGGCACTTTTCTTGCACACAATGGGCTAAATGGCCAGGTCACAAGGACCCCGAAGTCTCAGAGAAGGTTGGGGGAAAGGACCCACTGGAACAGCTGTTGGGAGACAGATGGTAGCCTCCCGCCAAGGCCATCCAGCGTGTTCTTTAAAGTTGGGTTATTTTCCGGAGATAAATCTCAACGCTGAGCCAGCTGGGACTCGAACCTGGGAACTACAGATTACGAGCCTGGCGCGCTACCGACTGAGCCACCCCCGCCCCATTTTGAATTAATAACCAATAGACTGAAATTCAATGAATTCGTAAGTAGAACTTTGAGATAACGAAACTAAAGCATTTATGCTAAACACTTGCTGCGAAATAGCTATTAACCTCTGACACACACACACACACGCACAATTCTCCAAAGCAATTAAAGTTACTAACTGCCCATTTCCAGATATATTCAAACCTCAGAAACGGACCTACTTTAACACAAAGTTAACATTGATTTCGGAATTCAAACAAAAATTAGACAGCAAGCTTTAATCGGAAGAGCAGAAAATCTTTGCTAGTTACAAAAACGTGCTCTGTCGCAAAATATTCAGAATACTTTCGGAAATGTGAAGCAGTTCGCTGGGTCAGAGTTTGGCTGCAGTGCTCCCATAACTGCTGGCATCACATATTGACGAGGAGACAGCATACAAGCTGTCGACAGATGGGCGACCCTGCAACAGATGTTCCTGCCATTCACCCGATGGAGGCTGCGTAATGTTGTCGACAAAATAGCGGCAAGAAACATTGGCAAATGGAATCTCAGGTTATCCAGAGGGAAATGGGTTTGATGACAAAGAAGTAAAAAAAAAATCGCAACGATTTTGTGGAGATAAATATCTATGTATAGTGCCGCAGTTTAATTTAAAAGGATTTCTAAAAGTGTGGTTGAAACTTGGGAGCTTTCCTGTATTCACAATCAGAAAAAGAAAAGTGATAACGTTGATTTTGTAACTCATAGATTTGCAGTTTGGGTTTTATTCAGAGTTGGAAAACTTTATTGGATAAAAGGATTAATAATTTTCGCATCGTAAAATTGCTGAATGTTTCGAGAGAAAAATTCGTTTAAGTCGATAATGTTTTTATAGGGTTATACAGAAAGCATCAAATTCCATGGTGCTAAGTTTTGTGGTCGTAGAAATGATGAATATTTCACATCTAAGGCGAAATTCTGTATCACTAACTTAAGGGGGCGGGGTGGCTCAGTCGGTAGCGCGCCAGGCTCGTAATCTGTAGTTCCCAGGTTCGAGTCCCAGCTGGGTCAGCGTTGAGATTTATCTCCGCAAAAATTCCCCGCCCTGCCCACGGTCAGTAGGGGAAACCGATGGGCTTGGAAAGGCCGCCGTCCGTCGGATGGGACGTTAAGCCGTGGCCCCGTGTGCGGGAGAGCCATACCCTGTGTACGTTAAAGAACACGCTGGATGGCCTTGACGGGAGGTTACCATCTGTCTCCCAACAGCTGTTCCAGTGGGTCCCCTCCCACAACCTTCTCTGAGCCTTCGGGGTCCATGTGACCTGGCCATTTAGCCCATGGTGTGCAAAAAAGTGCCGCTCATAGGTAAAACAACCCAACCCAAAAATTAACTTAAAGAATTTTAAAAAGTGCTAATATATACTTTAGCCGTCCCGTGGTCGAGTGGTTAACGCGCTTCGTTACTGATCTAAGGGACCTGGGTTCGAGTCCCGGATAAGTTGTTTTTCTGCTGAGGTCCTGCCATCCTCACAGACCTTCTACTATGACATATAAACTGACAGGTTCCTGTCAGACCTCTGTGGCAAGCAGCTGATTGAGGGGGTATTTATTTATTTTTTTATTTATTGTGTAGCAAGCTAGATTTTATTCACAGGCTTGGGTTGTTTTACCTCTGAGCGGCACTTTTTTGTACATCATGGGCTAAAATGGCCAGGTCACGTGGACCCCGAAGGCTCAGAAAAGGTTGGGGGAGGTGACCCACTGGAACAGCTGTTGGGAGACAGATGGTAGCCTCCCGTCAAGGCCATCCAGCGTGTTCTTTAACGTTGGGTTGTTTTACCTCTGAGCGGCACTTTTTTGTACATCATGGGCTAAAATGGCCAGGTCACATGGACCCTGAAGGCTCAGAAAAGGTTGGAGAGGGGACCCACTGGAACAGCTATTGGGAGACAGATGGTAGCCTCCCGTCAAGGCCATCCAGCGTGTTCTTTAACGTTGGGTTGTTTTACCTCTGAGCGGCAGTTTTTTGTACATCATGGGCTAAAATGGCCAGGTCACATGGACCCCGAACGCTCAGAAAAGGTTGGGAGAGGGGACCCACTGGAACAGCTATTGGGAGACAGATGGTAGCCTCCCGTCAAGGCCATCCAGCGTGTTCTTTAACGTTGGGTTGTTTTACCTCTGAGCGGCACTTTTTTATACATCATGGGCTAAAATGGCCAGGTCACATGGACCCCGAAGGCTCAGAAAAGGTTGGGAGAGGGGACCCACTGGAACAGCTATTGGGAGACAGATGGTAGCCTCCGTCAAGGCCATCCAGCGTGTTCTTTAACGCGCACAGGGCATGGCTCTCCCACACACGGGGCCACGGCTTAACGTCCCATCCGACGGACGTCGGCCTTTTCAAGCCCATCGGTGTCTCCTATTGACCGTGGGCAGGGCGGAGAATTTTGCGGAGATAAATCTCAACGCTGACCCAGCTGGGACTCGAACCTGGGAACTGCTGATTACGAGCCTGACGCGCTACCGACTGAGCCACCCCCTGTGCGAAAGGGAGAATCAGTATGAATTATTTTACAATTTCAACAGTTTATCCAACTTAATGCTAAAAGCAAATATCAGTATCACTATTTTCACGAATTCAGAAGTTTCTCCAAACATCATGTGAAAGACAACAATCAATATGAATAAATTAACGATTACAACGTTTTCTCCAAATTCACGCGAATCAATATCAATGATTTGACGAATACAACAGTTTTTCCAACATGTTCGAAAAAAAAAACAATATCAGAAATTTAACTAATGCAACAGTTTCTAGGGGGCGGGGGTGGCTCAGTCGGTAGCGCGCCAGGCTCGTAATCTGTAGATAGGTAGTATTCGTATTCGTAGTCTCGTGATCTGTAGGTAGGTAGGCCGGTAACGCGCCAGGCTCGTAATCTCGTAATCTGTAATCCCAGGTTCGAGTCCCAGCTGGGTCAGCATTGAGATTTATCCGCGCAAAATTTCCCCGCCCTGCCCACGGTCAGTAGGGGACACCGATGGGCTTGAAAAGGCCGCCGTCCGTCGGATGAGACGTTAAGCCGTGGCCCCGTGTGCGGGAGAGCCATACCCTGTGCACGTTAAAGAACACGCTGGATGGCATTGACGGGAGGCTACCATCTGTCTCCCAACAGCTGTTCCAGTGGGTCCCCTCCCCCAACCTTCTCTGAGCCATCGGGGTCCATGTGACCTGGCCATTTAGCCCATGGTGTGCAAAAAAGTGCCGCTCAGAGGTAAAACAACCCAACGTTAAAGAACGCGCTGGATGGCCTTGACGGGGGGCTACCATCTGTCTCCCAACAGCTGTTCCAGTGGGTCCCCTCCCCCAAACCTTCTCTGAGCCTTCGGGGTCCATGTGACCTGGGCCATTTAGTCCATGGTGTGCAAAAAAGTGCCGCTCAGAGGTAAAACAACCCAACGTTAAAGAACACGCTGGATGGCCTTGACGGGAGGCTGCCATCTGTCTCCCAACAGCTGTTCCAGTGGGTCCCCTCCCCCAACGTTCTCTGAGCCTTCGGGGTCCATGTGACCTGGCCATTTAGCCATAGTGTGCAAAAAAGTGCCGCTCATAGGTAAAACAACCCAACCCAACGTATTTCCGCGATAGCAACACTTACTCTAATAAATTAATCACAAGATGTATTTTATTTTCACAATCTCAATACTTTTTCAATATTTCACATCAGAGAGTCAAAACATCGTTAAAGGGGAAAAAACCATTATCGAAATAGGGTAAAGTAACAGGAATGTGTTTGTGAGCAGAAATAGGAACCACCTCCAGCAGATAATAGCAGTCATTTTTAGTCAACAGCAGACGCAAGGTGCTACAATTTGTAACCCCGAGAATTGAATTCCTCGTAGCGACGCAATTAGCTCCAAGTCACGTTTACTCGCAGAGTGACTTTGGGCGCGTATCTCATGGCTTCCTCGCAGACAATGGAGCCATAACACAACGTGGGCTTGCAGGGTCGCATGATAGCGTGCTTCTAGGCAGGAATTCCAGAATGAATCAATACCTGTTCACTTAGGCTTGTTTGTAGACTTTTTTAGCTAACACCCGCTGTATGTTCGGCGAACCTCTTCACGCTGTTTCCTAATTGTTTTGCCAATATAATATATGGGCGCAGGTAGACGGAATGCAAGTAGGTATTTGGTAAATTCCTGACTTTTTGTTTCTGTTTGGTAACCAAAAGCAAGTTGCCAAGTGTACTGTCAATAAATTGGTGTTCTGGTGAGGTTTTTTTTTTTTGGTGTTTTCTGGTTGTTGGGGTTAACGAAAAGGATTGAAGTTTGTGATTTTGCGAAACTTTTGAACTTTCTATGTTTGTTTGTTTGTTTTTCTGCTTGTTCGTGTGTATGTTCAAAATTTCTCTGAAAAAGTTTCGTTCACTGTTTTTATTTTAGTTTTAAAATATTTGAAAATTTTGTGTTTGAGGTTAATTGGGTTGGTTTGTATTACCTCTGAGCAGCACTTTTTTTGCACACCATGGGTTAAATGGCCAGGTCACATGGACCCCGAAGGTTCAGAGAAGGTTGGGGGAGGGGACCCACTGGAACAGCTGTTGGGAGACAGATGGTAGCCTCCAGTCAACTCCATCCAGCGTGTTCTTTAACGTTGGGTTGTTTTACTTCTGAGCGGCACTTTTTTTGCACACCATGGGTTAAATGGCCAGGTCACATGGACTCCGAAGGCTCAGAGAAGGTTGGGGGAGGGGACCCACTGGAACAGCTGTTGGGAGACAGATGGTAGCCTCCCGTCAAGGCCATCCAGCGTGTTCTTTAACGTTGGGTTGTTTTACCTGTGAGCGGCACATTTTTGCACACCATGGGCTAAATGGCCAGGTCACATGGACCCCGAAGGTTCAGAGAAGGTTGGGGGAGGGGACCCTCTGGAACAGCTGTTGGGAGACAGATGGTAGCCTCCCGTCAAGGCCATCTAGCGTGTTCTTTAACGTATATAGGGTATGACTCTCCCGCACATGGGGCCACGGCTTACTGTCCCATCTGACCGACAGCGGCCTTTCCAAGCCCATCGGTGTCCCCTACTGACCGTGGGCAGGTCGTGGAGTTTTGCGGAGATAAATCTCAAAGCTAACCCAGTTGGGACTCGAACCTGGGAACTACAGATTACGAATGCTTGAGGTTAGTACTTTATACAAAAATATATTTGAGGCTCATTAAAATGGTCACTAAATCCGGTTTTTATGAAAGAAATAACGACTGCAGTCCATCAATAATTGAGCAACATCTTTTTTTTACATACTGTAAGTTGACCGTATACGTAACTATATATTAGCGAATAGGGTTACGAACAGTGTGCCTAAAAGCTCACAGAAACAGGGGCGACTTAAAATGCGGTGAAATGCAATGCCAAACAGGACCTTATTAGAATTGGCCTACAACGGATTGGGTTGTTTTACCTCTGAGCGGCACTTTTTTGCTCACCATGGGCTAAATGGCACAGGTCACATGGACCCCGAGGGCTCAGAGAAAGGTTGGGGGAGGGAATCCACTGGAACAGCTGTTGGGAGACAGATGATAGCCTCCCGTCAAGGCCATCCAGCGTGTTCTTTAACGTGCACAGGGTATGGCTCTTTCCCAACAGCTGTTCCAGTGGGTCCCCTCCCCCAACCTTCTCTGAGCCTTCGGGGTCCATGTGACCTGGCCATTTAGCCCTAGGTGTGCAACAAAGTGCCGCTCAGAGGTATAACAACCCAACCCAAAAGGTATGGCTCTCCCGCACACGGGACCACGGCTTAACGTCCCATCCGACGGACGGCGGCCTTTCCAAGCCCATCGGTGTCCCCTACTGACCGTGGACAGGGCGGGGAATTTTTGCGGAGATAAATCTCAACGCTGACCCAGCTGGGACTAGAACCTGGGAACTACAGATTACGAGCCTGGCGCGCTACCGACTGAGCCACCCCCGCCCCGGCCTACAACGGACAGATGCAACAGTTGTAGCTGAAGACAAATGGGTTTGAAGAACTAAATTGCCCAATATAGCTGGGCCTCCATAGCCCAAGGCTGCTTGAGGATGAGGATGATGTAGGTTGGATTGTTTTACCTCTGAGCGATCTTTCCTAAGCCCTTGGAGTCCTTGTGACCTTACCATTTAGCCCTTTGTGTGCAAAAAATTGTTTCTCAGTGGTAAAATAAGCCAATCTCGTTAAGTCAAAACCACGTTAGACAAGCTAGACTGCAATCTGCCACTTGTTTCTTATTAGTTGACTATTTGATTCTTGCATCAAATGAACTATGAATCATCGTGGTCCTTGTGACCTGGCCATTTGGTCCATTTAGTGCGCAAAAGCGCCGCTCAGTGTTAAAAAAAACTAACCCAACAACGAAATTATGATCCCATTCGCGCCATCATAATACCGATACAGCCAAATGTCTATCCACAAGGCACAGGGGTGGCTCAGTCGGTAGCGCGCCAGGCTCGTAATCTGTAGTTGCCAGGTTCGAGTCCCAGCTGGGTCAGCATTGAGATTTATCTCCGCAAAATTTCCCGCCCTGCCCACGATCAGTAGGGGACACCGATGGGCTTGGAAAGGCCACCGTCCGTCGGATGGGACGTTAAGCTGTGGTCCCGTGTGCGGGAGAGCCATACCCTATGTACGTTAAAGAACACGCTGGACAGCCTTGACGAGAGGTTACCATCTGTCTCCCAACAGCTGTTCCAGTGGGTCTCTCCCCCAACCTTCTCTGAGCCTTCGGAGTCCATGTGACCTGGCCATTTAGCCCATGGTGTGAAAAAAAGTGCCGCTCAGAGGTAAAACAACCCAACGTTAAAGAACACGCTGGATGGCCTTGACGGGAGGCTACCATCTGTCTCAAAACAGCTATTCCAGTGGGTCCCCTCCCCCAACCTTCTCTGAGCCTTCGGGGTCCATGTGACCTTGCCATTTAGCCCATGGTGTGAAAAAAAGTGCCGCTCAGAGGTAAAACAACCCAACGTTAAAGAACACGCTGGATGGCCTTGACGGGAGGCTACCATCTGTCTCAAAACAGCTATTCCAGTGGGTCCCCTCCCCCAACCTTCTCTGAGCCTTCGGGGTCCATGTGACTTGGCCATTTAGCCCATGGTGTGCAAAAAGTGCCGCTCAGAGGTAAAACAACCCAACCCAACGTATTTCCGCGATAGCAACACTTACTCTAATAAATTAATCACAAGATGTATTTTATTTTCACAATCTCAATACTTTTTCAATATTTCACATCAGAGAGTCAAAATATCGTTAAAGGGGGAAAAAACCATTATCGAAATAGGGTAAAGTAACAGGAATGTGTTTGTGAGCAGAAATAGGAACCACCTCCAGCAGATAATAGCAGTCATTTTTAGTCAACAGCAGACGCAAGGTGCTACAATTTGTAACCCCGAGAATTGAATTCCTCGTAGCGACGCAATTAGCTCCAAGTCACGTTTACTCGCAGAGTGACTTTGGGCGCGTATCTCATGGCTTCCTCGCAGACAATGGAGCCATAACACAACGTGGGCTTGCAGGGTCGCATGATAGCGTGCTTCTAGGCAGGAATTCCAGAATGAATCAATACCTGTTCACTTAGGCTTGTTTGTAGACTTTTTTAGCTAACACCCGCTGTATGTTCGGCGAACCTCTTCACGCTGTTTCCTAATTGTTTTGCCAATATAAAATATGGGCGCAGGTAGACGGAATGCAAGTAGGTATTTGGTAAATTCCTGATTTTTGTTTCTGTTTGGTAACCAAAAGCAAGTTGCCAAGTGTGGTGTCAATAAATTTGTGTTCTGGTGAGGTTTTTTTTTTTTGGTGTTTTCTGGTTGTTGGGGTTAACGAAAAGGATTGAAGTTTGTGATTTTACCAAACTTTTGAACTTTCTATGTTTGTTTGTTTGTTTTTCTGCTTGTTCGTGTGTATGTTCAAAATTTCTCTGAAAAAGTTTCGTTCACTGTTTTTATTTTAGTTTTAAAATATTTGAAAATTTTGTGTTTGAGGTTAATTGGGTTGGTTTGTATTACCTCTGAGCAGCACTTTTTTTGCACACCATGGGTTAAATGGCCAGGTCACATGGACCCCGAAGGCTAAGAGAAGGTTGGGGGAGGGGACCCACTGGAACAGCTGTTGGGAGACAGATGGTAGCCTCCAGTCAACGCCATCCAGCGTGTTCTTTAACGTTGGGTTGTTTTACCTGTGAGCGGCACTTTTTTGCACACCATGGGTTAAATGGCCAGGTCACATGGACCCCGAAGGCTCAGAGAAGGTTGGGGGAGGGAACCCACTGGAACAGCTGTTGGGAGACAGATGGTAGCCTCCCGTCAAGGCCATCCTGCGTGTTCTTTAACGTTGGGTTGTTTTACTCGTGAGCGGCACTTTTTTGCACACCATGGGTTAAATGGCCTGGTCACATGGACTCCGAAGGCTCAGAGAAGGTTGGGGGAGGGGACCCACTGGAACAGCTGTTGGGAGACAGATGATAGCCTCCCGTCAAGGCCATCCAGCGTGTTCTTTAACGTTGGGTTGTTTTACCTCTGAGCGGCACTTTTTTGCACACCATGGGCTAAATGGCCAAGTCACAAGGACCCCGAAAGCTCAGAGAAGGTTGGAGGAGGGGACCCACTGGTACAGCTGTTGGGAGACAGATGGTAGCCTCTCGCCAAGGCCATCCAGCGTGATCTTTAACGTTGGGTTGTTTTACCTCTGAGCGGCACTTTTTTCACACAATGTGGTAAATGGACAGGTCACAAGGACCCCGAAAGCTCAGAGAAGGTTGGGGGAGGGGACCCACTGGAACAGCTGTTGGGAGACAGATGGTAGCCTCCCGTCAAGGCCATCCAGCGTGTTCTTTAACGTTAGGTTGTTTTACCTCTGAGCAGCACTTTTTTGCACACCATGGGCTAAATGGCCAAGTCACAAGGACCCCGAAAGCTCAGAGAAGGTTGGGGGAGGGGACCCACTGGAACAGCTGTTGGGAGACAGATGGAAGCCTCCCGTCAAGGCCATCCAGCGTGTTCTTTAACGTGCACAGGGTATGGCTCTTTCCTAACAGCTGTTCCAGTGGGTCCCCTCCCCCAACCTTCTCTGAGCCTTCGGGGTGCATGTGACCTGGCCATTTAGCCCTAGGTGTGCAACAAAGTGCCCCTCAGAGGTATAACAACCCAACCAAAAAGGTATGGCTCTCCCGCACACGGGACCACGGCTTAACGTCCCATCCGACGGACGGCGGCCTTTCCAAGCCCATCGGTGTCCCCTACTGACCGTGGGCAGGGCGGGGAATTTTTGCGGAGATAACGCTTAACGCTGACCCAGCTTGGACTCGAACCTGGGAACTACAGATTACGAGCCTGGCGCGCTACCGACTGAGCCACCCCCGCCCCGGCCTACAACGGACAGATGCAACAGTTGTAGCTGAAGACAAATGTGTTTGAAGAACTAAATTGCCCAATATAGCTGGGCCTCGATAGCCCAAGGCTGCTTGAGGATGATGATGATGTAGGTTGGATTGTTTTACCTCTGAGCGATCTTTCCTAAGCCCTTGGGGTCCTTGTGACCTTACCATTTAGCCCTTTGTGTGCAAAAAATTGTTTCTCAGTGGTAAAATAAGCCAATCTCGTTAAGTCAAAACCACGTTAGACAAGCTTGACTGCAATCTGCCACTTGTTTCTTATTAGTTGCCTATTTGATTCTGGCATCAAATGAACTATGAATCCTCGTGGTCCTTGTGACCTGGCCATTTGGTCCATTTAGTGCGCAAAAGTGCCGGTCAGAGTTAAAAAAAACTAACCCAACAACGAAATTATGATCCCCATCGCGCCATCATAATACCAATACAGCCAAATGTCTATCCGCAATGGGCGGGGGTGGCAGCTGGGTCAGCATTGAAATTTATCTCCGCAAAATTTCCCGCCCTGCCCACGATCAGTACGGGACACCGATGGGCTTGGAAAGGTCACCGTCCGTCGGATGGGACGTTAAGCTGTGGTCCCGTGTGCGGGAGAGCCATACCCTATGTACGTTAAAGAACACGCTGGATAGCCTTGACGAGAGGCTACCATCTGTCTCCCAACAGCTGTTCCAGTGGGTCCCCTCTCCCAACCTTCTCTGAGCCTTAGGGGTCCTTGTAACATGGCCATTTAGCCCATGTGCAAAAGAATGCCGCTCAGAGGTTAAACAACCCAACGTTAAAGAACACGCTGGATGGCCTTGACGGGAGGCTACCATCTGTCTACCAACAGCTGTTCCAGTGGATCCCCTCCCCCAACCTTCTCTGAGCCTTAGGGGTCCTTGTAACATGGCCATTTAGCCCATGTGCAAAAAAGTGCCGCTCAGAGGTAAAACAACCCAACGATAAAGAACACGCTGGATGGCCCTGACGGGAGACTACCATCTGTCTCCCAACAGCTGTTCCAGTGGATCCCCTCCCCCAACCTTCTCTGAGCCTTCGGGGTCCATGTGACCTGGCCATTTAGCCCATGGTATGCAAAAGAGTGCCGCTCAGAGGTAAAACAACCCAACGTTAAAGAACACGCTGGATGGCCTTGACGGGAGGCTACCATCTGTCTCCCAACAGCTGTTCCAGTGGATCCCCTCCCCCAACCTTCTCTGAGCCTTCGGGGTCCATGTGACCTCGCCATTTAGCCCATGGTGTGCAAAAAAGTGCCGCTCAGAGGTAAAACAACCCAACCCTGTCCACAGATAGACGCTGCATTAAGCGAAAAATTCCTCTATCAAACACAAAATCTAGAAAATGACAAAGAACGAAGCCGAAGTTGGTCTTCAATTCCTAAACCCCATGTTTATTGATTTTTCTCATACATTGCATACGTAAGAGATTTCCATTTCTTGCTCCGAAAGGAATCCACTTGTAAACGGCAGTCCTTGGTCACCCAGCTGCGTTCTCCATCCTCCAATGGCCAGTAGTCTACATTCACTCCCTTTAGCAGGTGGCTGTTCTCACAACAAGTGCACCTCTGTTCCCTATCTTAATGCTCCTTCAGCATCTCTTAGCACTCGATAGCGGAAACGATATTCTTTCACCCTCACGTGGAGAAACAATATTGTGTGGCGTTGTTTCCACAAAGCGAACCATTGTCGATGGTGTCAGTTTTTGGCAGAACGGAATTTTGGAGAATCTCTGTCGAAGTAGTGGATTCCTTTTTTTTTTCTTCTTTTTACAGAATAGGAGTTGTTGTTTTTGTTTCGTTATTTGTTCGTTTGTCGCAGATATAACAATGGGGCCATGTCACACTCTAATAAAAGTTTTTTTATGAGGTTGAAGAAATGAAAGCTATGCCACTGTTTATTTCGAAGGGGCGGGGGTGGCTTAGTCGGTAGGGCGCCAGACTCGTAATCTATAGTTCCCAGCTGGGTCAGAGTTGAGATTTATCTCCGCAAAACTCCCCGCCCTGCCCCTCGATCAGTAGGGGTCAACGCTGGTCCTTAGAAAGGCCGCCGTCCGTCAGATGGGACGTTCAGTCGTGGCCCCGTGTGCGGGAGAGCCATACCCTGTGCACGTTAAAGAACACGCTGATGGCCTTGACGGGAAGCTACCATCTGTCTACCAACAGCTGTTCCAGTGGGTCCCCTCTCGCAACCTTCTCTGAGCCTTCGGGGTCCTTGTGACCTGGCCATTTAGCCCATGGTGTGCAAAAAAGTGCCGCTCAGAGGTAAAACAACCCAACGTTAAAGAACACGCTGGATGGCCTTGACGGGAGGCTACCATCTGTCTACCAACAGCTGTTCCAGTGGGTCCCCTCCCGCAACCTTCTCTGAGTCTTCGGGGTCCATGTGACCTTGCCATTTAGCCCATGGTGTGCAAAAAAGTGCCGCTCAGAGGTAAAACAACCCAAAACAACCCAACGCAAAATACGGTGAAGATTGCTGATAACCTCAAAATTTAAATTAATAAGAAAAAAATCAATCAAAAACAGTAATTTTTTTTTTCATTTACTATTGATTAAAGACCTGTTTGTTATTTTCACAATCTAGGACAGCACAAAATATAAAGAGATGCATTAATTTTTTATTCTTTTAAATAATTTCACCCACAAAAAATTCTGTTCTTGACGGTGATGAAAGCATTTCAGTAAAAAACCGATTTAAAAATATTTTCTGGTCCTGTAATTAAATGAAACATTTTTCTTTTCAAATAGATTTTTTTAAACTAAAAGAAACATTTTTTTTTTCACTTTTCATATTCTTCATTAAGGCACAGGAAGAAATTTCTTAACTTTTTTAATTTTTCATCACATGCATTAAATATTTTGTTACATTTAAAATAATTAATACGTGTGTTTTAATATATATTAATTATATTTTTTATTTAATTCTCCGAATCCTGAAAACCACGTCAATATTTAAATGCGTGTTTATTTTATTTCGTTTTTTTTTTCTCTCTCTAAAAATAGGTAAATTCGAATGAGTAATGCCGCACGAGAGTTTTTTTTTTTCGTGTAGCAGTGTGCCAGGAGGAGTGGGGGTGGCTCAGTCGGCAGCGCGCCAGGCTCGTTATCTGTACTTCCCAGGTTCGAGTCCCAGCTGGGTCAGCGTTGAGATTTATCTCCGCAAAATTCCCGCCCTGCCCACGGTCAGTAGGGGACACCGATGGGCTTGGAAAGTCCACCGTCCATCAGATGGCACGTTAAACCGTGTCGCCGTGTGCGAGAGAACCATACCCTGTTCACGTTAAAGAACACCTGAATGGCCTTGACGTAAGGCTACCATCTGTCTCCCACCAGCTGTTCCAATGGGTCCCATCCCCCAACCTTCTCTGAGCCTTCGGGGTCCTTGTGACTTGGACATTTAGCCCATGGTGTGCAAAAAAGTGCCACTCAGAGGTAAAACAACCCAACATTAAAGAACACGCTGGATGGCATTGTCGGGAGGCTACCATCTGTCTCCCAACAGCTGTTCCAGTGGGTCCCCTCCCCCAACTTTCTCTGAGCCTTCGGGGTTAATGTGACCTGTCCATTTAGCCCATGGTGTGCAAAAATGTGCCGTTAAGAGGTAAAACAACCCAACGTTAAAGAACGCGCTGGATGGCCTTGACGAGAGGCTACCATCTGTCTCCCAACAGCTGTTAAAGTGGGTCCCCTCCCCCCACCTTCTCTGAGCCTTCGGGGTCCATGTGACCTCGCCATTTAGCCCATGGTGTGCAAAAAAGTTCCGCTCAGAGGTAAAACAACCCAACCCTGTCCACAGATAGACGCTGCATTAAGCGAAAAATTCCTCTATCAAACACAAAATCTAGAAAATGACAAAGAACGAAGCCGAAGTTGGTCTTCAATTCCTAAACCCCATGTTTATTGATTTTTCTCATACATTGCATACGTAAGAGATTTCCATTTCTTGCTCCGAAAGGAATCCACTTGTAAACGGCAGTCCTTGGTCACCCAGCTGCGCTCTCCATCCTCCAATGGCCAGTAGTCTACATTCACTCCCTTTAGCAGGTGGCTGTTCTCACAACAAGTGCACCTCTGTTCCCTATCTTAATGCTCCTTCAGCATCTCTTAGCACTCGATAGCGGAAACGATATTCTTTCACCCTCACGTGGAGAAACAATATTGTGTGGCGTTGTTTCCACAAAGCGAACCATTGTCGATGGTGTCAGTTTTTGGCAGAACGGAATTTTGGAGAATCTCTGTCGAAGTAGTGGATTCCTTTTTTTTTTCTTGTTTTTACAGAATAGGAGTTGTTGTTTTTGTTTCGTTGTTTGTTCGTTTGTCGCAGATATAACAATGGGGCCATGTCACACTCTCATAAAAGTTTTTTTTATAAGAGGTTGAAGAAATGAAAGCTATGCCACTGTTTATTTCGAAGGGGCGGGGGTGGCTTAGTCGGTAGGGCGCCAGACTCGTAATCTATAGTTCCCAGCTGGGTCAGAGTTGAGATTTATCTCCGCAAAACTCCCCGCCCTGCCCCTCGATCAGTAGGGGTCAACGCTGGTCCTTAGAAAGGCCACCGTCCGTCAGATGGGACGTTCAGTCGTGGCCCCGTGTGCGGGAGAGCCATACCCTGTGCACGTTAAAGAACACGCTGATGGCCTTGACGGGAGGCTACCATCTGTCTACCAACAGCTGTTCCAGTGGGTCCCCTCCCGCAACCTTCTCTGAGTCTTCGGGGTCCATGTGACCTTGCCATTTAGCCCATGGTGTGCAAAAAAGTGCCGCTCAGAGGTAAAACAACCCAAAACAACCCAACGCAAAATACGGTGAAGATTGCTGATAACCTCAAAATTTAAATTAATAAGAAAAAAATCAATCAAAAACAGTAATTTTTTTTTTCATTTACTATTGATTAAAGACCTGTTTGTTATTTTCACAATCTAGGACAGCACAAAATATAAAGAGATGCATTAATTTTTTATTCTTTTAAATAATTTCACCCACAAAAAATTCTGTTCTTGACGGTGATGAAAGCATTTCAGTAAAAAACCGGTTTAAAAATATTTTCTGGTCCTGTAATTAAATGAAACATTTTTCTTTTCAAATAGATTTTTTTAAACTAAAAGAAACATTTTTTTTTTCACTTTTCATATTCTTCATTAAGGCACAGGAAGAAATTTCTTAACTTTTTTAATTTTTCATCACATGCATTAAATATTTTGTTACATTTAAAATAATTAATACGTGTGTTTTAATATATATTAATTATATTTTTTATTTAATTCTCCGAATCCTGAAAACCACGTCAATATTTAAATGCGTGTTTATTTTATTTCGTTTTTTTTTTCTCTCTCTAAAAATAGGTAAATTCGAATGAGTAATGCCGCACGAGAGTTTTTTTTTTTCGTGTAGCAGTGTGCCAGGAGGAGTGGGGGTGGCTCAGTCGGCAGCGCGCCAGGCTCGTTATCTGTACTTCCCAGGTTCGAGTCCCAGCTGGGTCAGCGTTGAGATTTATCTCCGCAAAATTCCCGCCCTGCCCACGGTCAGTAGGGGACACCGATGGGCTTGGAAAGTCCACCGTCCATCAGATGGCACGTTAAACCGTGTCGCCGTGTGCGAGAGAACCATACCCTGTTCACGTTAAAGAACACCTGAATGGCCTTGACGTAAGGCTACCATCTGTCTCCCACCAGCTGTTCCAATGGGTCCCATCCCCCAACCTTCTCTGAGCCTTCGGGGTCCTTGTGACTTGGACATTTAGCCCATGGTGTGCAAAAAAGTGCCACTCAGAGGTAAAACAACCCAACATTAAAGAACACGCTGGATGGCATTGTCGGGAGGCTACCATCTGTCTCCCAACAGCTGTTCCAGTGGGTCCCCTCCCCCAACTTTCTCTGAGCCTTCGGGGTTAATGTGACCTGTCCATTTAGCCCATGGTGTGCAAAAATGTGCCGTTAAGAGGTAAAACAACCCAACGTTAAAGAACGCGCTGGATGGCCTTGACGAGAGGCTACCATCTGTCTCCCAACAGCTGTTCCAGTGAGTCTCCTCCTCCAATCTTCTCTGAGCCTTCGGGGTCCATGTGACCTGGCCATTTAGCCCATGGTTTTCCAAAATGTGCCGTTCAGAGGTAAAACAACCCAGCGTTGAAGAACACGCTGGATGGCCTTGACGGAAGGCTACCATCTGTCTCCCACCAGCTGTTCCAATGGGTCCCATCCCCCAACCTTCTCTGAGCCTTCGGCGTCCTTGTGACCTGGCCATTTAGCCCATGGTGTGCAAAAAAGTGCCGTTCAGAGGTAAAACAACCCAACGTTAAAGAACACGCTGGATGGCCTTGACGAGAGGCTACCATCTGTCTCCCAACAGCTGTTCCAGCGAGTCTCCTCCCCCAATCTTCTCTGTGCCTTCGGGGTCCATGTGACCTGGCCATTTAGCCCATGGTTTTCCAAAATGTGCCGTTCAGAGGTAAAACAACCCAACGTTGAAGAACACGCTAGATGGCCTTGACGGAATACTACAGCTGTCTCACTTGACGGAATACTACAGCTGTCTCACTTGACGGAATACTACGGAATACTACAGCTGGTGGGAGACAGATGGTAATCTGTCTCCCACCAGCTGTTCCAATGGGTCCCATCCCCCAACCTTCTCTGAGCCTTCGAGGTCCTTGTGACTTGGACATTTAGCCCATGGTCTGCAAAAAAAGTGCAGCTCCGAGGTAAATCTTTCATTAAAATCGATCTCCATTTGGGTTACTAGCATTTTCAAACGGCAGAGAGGCGACACCATCCCATTTCATTTCCCATTTGTATTCCTCTTAATATATTGAATAATAAAGACTGCATAAACCAATCTGGATGTTTAATAAATATCCAGAGCAGCAAATGGAGCAAGATAGAAAGAGAGTAATAGAAAAAGTCAAGATGACTTTCTCTACATGAGTCTTCTTCTTCTTACAGAATTGCCTCGCTGAATTCTTTTTCTCATACCACATGCAATCCCAATCACTCAACTAGTACATGGCCAGCAAGACAAATCATATCACCGATATAGTCTTCTCCTAATGTATCTCGCTAAATGCATCACATCGTAACATAACTAGAAACACTGACATCAAATATAGTGAGGGGAAACTACAAGAAGTGTTGAGTTAGCGAAGAATGCCACCTAACGTACAGCGCCAAGACAAGAAAAATAGTTGTTTGATCTCTGAGAGGTACTGTTTCGCACATAATGGGCTCTATAGACAGATCACAAGGATTCCCAAGGGTTCAGAGATTGGGTTGGGTTGTTTTACCTCTGAGCGGCACTTTTTTGCACACCATGGGCTAAATGGCCAGGTCACATGGACCCCGAAGGCTCAGAGAAGGTTGGGGGAGAGGACCCATTGGAACAGCTGTTGGGTTCTTTTACCTCTGAGCGGCACTTTTTTGCCCACCATGGGCTAAATGGCCAGGTCACATGGACCCCGAAGGCTCAGAGAAGGTTGGGGGAGGGGACCCACTGGAACAGCTGTTGGGAGACAGATGGTAGCCTCCCGTCAAGGCCATCCAGCGTGTTCTTTAACGTGCACAGGGTATGTCTCTCCCGCACATGGGGCCACGGCTTAACGTCCCATCCGATGGACGGCGCCTTTCAAGCCCATCGGTGTCCCCTACTGACCGTGGGCAGGGCGGGGAATTTTGCGGAGATAAATCTCAACGCTGACCCGCTGGGACTCGAACCTGGGAACTACAGATTACGAGCCTGGCGCGCTACCGACTGAGCCACCCCGCCCCTGCACAGCATGGGCTAAATGGCCAGGTCACATGGACCCCGAAGGCTCAGAGAAGGTTGGGGGAGAGGACCCACTGGAACAGCTGTTGGGTTGTTTTACCTCTGAGCGGCACTTTTTGCACACCATGGGCTAAATGGCCAGGTCACATGGACCCCGAAGGCTCAGAGAATTTTGGGGGAGGGGACCTACTGGAACAGCTGTTGGGAGACAGATGGTAGCCTCCCGTAAAGGCCATCCAGCGTGTTCTTTAACATGCACAGGGTATGGCTCTCCCGCACACGGGGCCACGGCTTAACGTCCCATCCGACGGACGGCGGCCTTTCTAAGCCCATCGGTGTCTCCTACTGACCCTGGGCAGGGCGGGGAAATTTTGCGGAGATAAATCTCAATGCTGACCCCGCTGGGACTCGAACCTGGGAACTACAGATTACGAGCCTGGCGCTCTACCGACTGAGCCGCCCCCGAGTTAACGAAGAATGCGACTTAAAGTACAGCGCCAAGACAAGAAAAATAGTTGTTTGATCTCTGAGGGGTACATTTCGCATATAATGGGCTCTATAGACAGGTCACAAGGACTCCCAAGGGTTCAGAGAAGGTTGAGGAAGGGAATCTACATCAGCTGTTAAAAGAGACATTAAACTTTTCACTAAGTCCATGCAAAGTGTTTTTAACGTGTACAGGATATGGCTTTCCTGCATACAGGGTCAGGGTTTAACGTCCAGTCCGACGGGTTGGTTTGGGTTGTTTTACCTCTGAGGGCACTTTTTTTGCACACCATGGGCTAAATGGCCAGGTTACAAGAACAACAAAGGCTCAGAAATTGGTGGAGGGGACCCACTGGAACAGTTGTTGGGAGACAGATGGTAGCCTCCCGTCAAGGCCATCCAGAGTGTTCTTTAACGTGCACAGGATACAGTTCTCCCGCACATGGGACCGCGGATTAACATCCCAATAGATGGACGGCGGCCTTTCCAAGTCCATCGGTGCCCCTACTGACCGTGGGCAGGGAAGGAATACATCTCAACGCTGGCCTAGCTGGGACTCGAATCTGGGAATTGTAAATTACGAGTCTGGCGTGCAACCGGCTGAGCCAACCCTGCCCCCCAACCTGACCTGTGACCTTTCCAAATCCAGATATGTCCCCTTTCTCACTGAACCCAGGGTGGGTATTTTAGCGGAGTTAAATCGCAATTTAGGAAGAGGTCAGATTCGAACCTGGGAACTACAGATTATTAACTTGGCGCGCTTACTGATTAGGGCAAATAAACCTCTAAAGGTAACCGCCCTAAACTTTACTAGATTTTATAAGGACATTTTGTTAGCAGTTTATGTAATAATTATTTAAATTTTCGAGAATTTTCAATGAGTTTTTTCAGAGTTGTGTTCTATTGAATTGTTTTACCTTTGAGCGGCACTTTTTTTGCACACAATGGACTAAATGGCCAGGTCACAAGGACCCCAAGGGCTCAGAGAAGGTTTGGGGGAAGGGTTGGGTTGGGTTGTTTTACCTCTGAGCGGCACTTTTTTGCACACCATGGGCTAAATGGCCAGGTCTCATGGACCCCGTAGGCTCAGAGTAGGTTTGGGGAGGGGACCCACTGGAACAGCTGTTGGGAGACAGATGGTAGCCTCCCGTCAAGGCCATCCAGCATGTTCTTTATCGTGCGCAGAGTATGGCTCTCACGCACACGGAGCCACGGCTTAACGTCCCATCTGACGGACGGCGGCCTTTCCAAGCCCATCGGTGTCCACTACTGACCGTGGGCAGGGCGGGGAATTTTGCGGAGTTTGGGGGAAGGATATCCACTGGACAGTTGTTAGAAAATAGCTCCCGTGAAGGCCATCCAGCACGTTATTTAACTTGCGCAGAGTTTGGCTGTTCTGCACACAGGGTCAGGGTTTAACGTCTAATTCGACGGACGACGGCCTTTACAAGCCCGGAGCTGCCGCCTTTCTCACCGAGGAAAGTGTGGGGATTAACGGAGATAAAATTGGAAAGCAGCCGCAGTTGGGACTCGAAACTGGGGTATCAGTCTGTGACTTTGACGAGCTGGAAACTGGCCTACTTCATCCCGAAATAAGTAAAACGTCCCGTACTGACTGAGGGCAGAGGAGGGAGCAATCAACTTCCCCCCTACCCTCAATGAGTACTGGATGCCGATGAGATTGGACAAACCGCCGTCCGTGATATCTGATGTTAACCTGTGGTCGCGTATGCTGGAGATCTATAACCAGTGCACATTAAAGAACACAACAAACAACAAACAACATTAAAGAACACAACAACAAAAAAGAAAGTTGGGAGACAGATGGTAGCCTCCCATCAAGGCTGGATGGCATTGATGGGAGGCTACCATCTGTCTCCGAACAGCCGTTCCAGTGTGTCCCCTCCCCCAACCTTCTTTGAGCCTTCGGGGTCCTTGTGACCTGGCCATTTAGCCCATGGTGTGCAAAAAAGTGCCGCTCAGAGGTAAAACAACCCAACGTTAAAGAACACGCTGGATGGCCTTGACGGGAGGCTACCATCTGTCTCCCAACAGCTGTTCCAGTGGGTCCCCTCCCCCAACCTTCTCTGAGCCTTCGGGGTCCATGTGACCTGGCCATTTAGCCCATGGTGTGCAAAAAAGTGCCGCTCAGAGGTAAAACAACCCAACGTTAAAGAACACGCTGGATGGCCTTGATGGGAGGCTACCATCTGTCTCCCAACAGCTGTTCCAGTGGGTCCCCTCCCCCAACCTTCTCTGAGCCTTCGGGGTCCATGTGACCTGGCCATTTAGCCCATGGTGTGCAAAAAAGTGCCGCTCAGAGGTAAAACAACCCAACGTTAAAGAACATACGTTAACTAACGTAAATAAAATAGAAAAACTGCATTCTATAATAGCTAAAAATATTATTCCGTTTCATTTGCAAAAAATTTATAAAACTTCTACCGATAGATTAAAATTTTTAAAACTTTTATCCTACAGCAATTTATATAAATATAACGTAATAATTAAAAACTTTTTTGACGAAACTTACAAACTAAAAATTCAGCATAACAAAAATACAAGACTTCAAAACCAAGGTTATTACAAATTGCCAAATTTTCGAAATAATTACGGGAAACATACCTCCGATATCAAGTACCACTTATATTTAATGCTATTCCAAAAGAATTACTAAATATAGATTCTTTTAGAAGACTTAAAATGGAATTAAAAAAATATTTGGTATTTTCTAGTTAGCTGATTTTTATGTGTTGTGTTTCGTGGATTTATTTGATGTACACCATTTTTGTGGCTGAATGACCTATGTTTAATATAATTTATTCATTTTCCTGCAGATAAGCTATTTAGCTTTGGGGGTCAAATTGTAAATGTATTTGTATTCTTTACTCTTATGAATAAAAATAATATTCTTAAAAAAAAAAAACACGCTGGATGGCCTTGACGGAAGGCTACCATCTGTCTCCCAACAGCCGTTCCAGTGGGTCCCCTCCCCAACCTTTTCTGAGCCTTCGGGGTCCTTGTGACCTGGCCATTTAGCACGTGGTGTGCAAAAAAGTTCCGCCCAGAGGTAAAACAACCCAACGTTAAAGAACACGCTGGATGGCCTTGACGGGAGACTACCATCTGTCTCCCAACAGCTGTTCCAGTGGGTCCCCTCCCCAACCTTTTCTGAGCCTTCGGGGTCCTTGTGACCTGGCCATTTAGCACGTGGTGTGCAAAAAAGTTCCGCCCAGAGGTAAAACAACCCAACGTTAAAGAACACGCTGGATGGCCTTGACGAGAGGCTACCATCTGTCTCCCAACAGCCGTTCCAGTGGGTCTCCTCCCCCAACCTTCTCTGAGCCTTCGGGGTCCATGTGACCTGGCCATTTAGCCCATGGTGTGCAAAAAAGTGCCGCCCAGAGGTAAAACAACCCAACGTTAAAGAACACGCTGGATGGCCTTGACGAGAGGCTACCATCTGTCTCCCAACAGCCGTTCCAGTGGGTCCTCTCCCACAAACTTTTCTGAGACATCGGAGTCCTTGTGATCTGACCATTTAGTCCATGGTGTGCAAAAAAGTGCTGCTCAGAGGTAAAACAACCCAACGTTAAAGAACACACTGGATAGCCTTGACGGGAGGCTACCATCTATCTCCCAACAGTCGTTCCAGTGGGTCCCCTTCCCCAACTTTCTCTGATCCCTCGGGGTCCTTGTGACCTGGCCATTTAGCCCATGTTGTGCAAAAAAAAGTGCCGCTCAGAGGTAAAACAACCCAACATAAATCAAATCTTTGTCGTTTGTCTGGCAGTATGATTTAAAGCCTTTTTTACCAAGATATTTTTTAAAATCTCTTTTAATTTGCATGAGGCATTTATCTTATTTAATTCCAAGAAGGTTTTCCTCTAAAGTTGGTTTTAACAAAAAAAAAAACTACTAGTTGCTTTTTAAGAGAGAGAAAAAATGAAAAGGTGTGTCTCACCTTTTATATCTATTATAATTTGACATTGGGGAAAAAACAAAATATAATTTAAAATTTACAACGAAAACTTTATTCATTGCTCGAGTCTTTTATTCAGTCGACAAGAATGAATATTCCATATTAAACACTTTGATAAATTTCTTTCAGTTTCTGAGAACATCACTTATTTTTTATATTATGAAACGCCTAATAATTTTTCAGGAGCATTTCACTTACGTGCAAAACATTAACCTTAGCACCAAGATTAACATTTCTATTCTGAAAGATGCGAAAAAATATCCTGGATATTTTTTTTAAATTTCTCTCCGCAAATTTCCTCCTCTAATACTTCGGAAAACGACAGATATTTCCCCCCAGCGGATAATTTAGTTTTCACATGAACTTCGCCGTAAAAACTAATTAAAAACATATATTTCTCTCTTTACTACGATTCGCTCCATCAGCAGTTACTTTTAATTTCCCGGTAAAGAGCAGCATAAAAATTTCATTAAAACGGACATTTTAACAGATGAAGTACCTTTTCCCTCAACAACACCAATAACCTAGTTGCCGGGGGAAGCCATTTATTTATCCTAGTTACTTATTTCCCTTCAGAGGACGTGACGCATAATTTATTACGCAGTGCTATGCCCGGCTAGAAAATTCAATTATCAGCGGTGCTGGCCAGAGTACTTTAGAGCACTTCCATTGCTCAGCTTTGATCACTTCCTTTTATAGTACAGGAATACAAACTTCGCGATTGCGGAACAAACTGAAACAAAGCAATCCTGTTGTCTAATTCAGATGCCCAGTCCCTATTTTAGACAGCTGGATTAATATTGAAACTGCACTGGCTTGGTTGTTATACCAGATTGTCATTGTTTATTTTAGTCTGTTATGTACTTCCCGAAAGACATTTTATGTAATCTCCTCAGACTTCCGGTCCATTCCGGCGACGTAATAATTTGCTCAAACGCCGCACAAATCTAATTATTAGAGCTACAAGTGGCGAAGGTTGGTCCGTGTTTAGACGCCCAGATAATGTTAATGATACAATACCCAAGCTCCTGTAATCAACATGTTGCGAGCACTGTCATATCGGATTTTCACTAGCTGATGTTTTAATTTACAAATTTAACATATCTTTTCTTCTTATGTAATTCCAATGCCTTGTTTTACGGTTTAACAAATGTTAACAAACCGTCGACGATTATGTTTTCAGCTTTAGATGTTTTCGCTCTTTTCGGAGACTCTTGTTTGTCTGTGCAGCTCTTGTTCGTTTTGTTTGTCTATTCCTCTTGTTTGTTTTGTTTGTCTATTCCTCTTGTTTGTTTTGTTTGTCTATTCCTCTTGTTTGTTTTGTTTGTCTATTCCTCTTGTTTGTTTTGTTTGTCTATTCCTCTTGTTTGTTTTGTTTGTCTATTCCTCTTGTTTGTTTTGTTTGTCTATTCCTCTCGTTCGTTTCGTTTGTCTATTCCGCTCGTTCGTTTTGTTTGTCTATTCCTCTTGTTTGTTTTGTTTGTCTATTCCTCTCGTTCGTTTCGTTTGTCTATTCCTCTCGTTCGTTTCGTTTGTCTATTCCGCTCGTTAGTTTTGTTTGTCTATTCCGCTCGTTGGTTTTGTTTGTCTATTTCGCTCGTTCGTTTTGTTTGTCTATTCGTCTCGTTCGTTTTGTTTGTCTATTCCTCTTGTTTGTTTTGTTTGTCTATTCCTCTTGTTTGTTTTGTTTGTCTATTCCGCTCGTTCGTTTTGTTTGTCTATTCCGCTCGTTCGTTTTGTTTGTCTATTCCTCTTGTTTGTTTTGTTTGTCTATTCCTCTTGTTTGTTTTGTTTGTCTATTCCGCTCGTTCGTTTTGTTTGTCTATTCCGCTCGTTCGTTTTGTTTGTCTATTCCGCTCATTCGGTTTGTTTGTCTATTCCTCTTGTTCGTTTCGTTTGTCTATTCCTCTTGTTTGTTTCGTTTGCTTATTCCGTTTGTTTGTTTCGTTTGTCTATTCCGATTGTTCGTTTCGTTTGTCTATTCCGATTGTTCGTTTCGTTTGTCTATTCCGATTGTTCATTTCGTTTGCCTATTCCTCTTGTTTGTTTTGTTTGCCTATTCCTCTCGTTCGTTTTGTTTGTCTCTTTCTCTTGTTTGTTTTGTTTGTCTATTCCTCTTGTTTGTTTTGTTTGTCTATTCCTCTTGTTTGTTTTGTTTGTCTATTCCTCTCGTTCGTTTCGTTTGTCTATTCCTCTTGTTTGTTTTGTTTGTCTATTCCGCTCGTTCGTTTTGTTTGTCTATTCCTCTTATTCGTTTTGTTTGCCTATTCCTCTTGTTCGTTTCGTTTGTCTATTCCGGTTGTTTGTTTCGCTTGTCTATTCTGATTGTTCGTTTCGTTTGTCTATTCCGATTGTTCGTTTCGTTTGCCTATTCCTCTTGTTCGTTTTATTTGTCTATTCCTCTTGTTCGTTTTGTTTGTCTATTCCTCTTGTTTGTTTTGTTTGCCTATTCCTCTCGTTCGTTTTGTTAAGTCTCTTTCTCTTGTTTGTTTTGTTTGTCTATTCCTCTTATTCGTTTCGTTTGTCTATTCCTCTTATTCATTTTGTTTGCCTATTCCTCTTGTTTGTTTTGTTTGTCTATTCCTCTTATTCGTTTCGTTTGTCTATTCCTCTTATTCATTTTGTTTGCCTATTCCTCTTGTTCGTTTTGTCTATTCCTCTTATTCGTTTTGTTTGTCTATTCCTCTTATTCGTTTTGTTTGTCTATTCCTCTTATTCGTTTTGTTTGCCTATTCCGATTGTTTGTTTCGTTTGTCTATTCCGCTTGTTTGTTTCGTCTGTCAGTTTCCTCTTGTTCGTTTTGTTTGTCTATTCCGATTGTTTGTTTCGTTTGTCTATTCCGATTGTTTGTTTCGTTTGTCTATTCCGATTGTTTGTTTCGTTTATCTATTCCGATTGTTTGTTTCGTTTGTTTATTCCGATTGTTTGTTTTGTTTGTTTATTCGTCTTGTTGTTTCGTTTGTCTATTCCACTTGTTTGTTTCATTTGTCTATTCCGCTCGTTTGTTTTGTTTGTCTATTCCGCTTGCTTTTTATTTGTCTATTCCGCTCGTTTGTTTTTGTTTGTCTATTCCGCTCGTTTCTTTTGTTTGTCTATTCCGCTTGCTTTTTATTTGCCTATTCCGCTCGTTTGTTTTGTTTGTCTCTTCCTCTTGTTTGTTTCGTTTGTCTATTCCTCTTGTTTGTTTCGTTTGTCTATTCCTCTTATTCGTTTGTTTGTCTATTCCTCTTATTCGTTTTGTTTGTCTATTCCTCTTGTTCGTTTTGTCTATTCCTCTTATTCGTTTTGTTTGTCTATTCCTCTTATTCGTTTTGTTTGCCTATTCCTCTTGTTCGTTTTGTCTATTCCTCTTATTCGTTTTGTTTGTCTATTCCTCTTATTCGTTTCGTTTGTTCCGATTGTTTGTTTCGTTTGTCTATTCCGATTGTTTATTTCGTTTGTCTATTCCGCTTGTTTGTTTCGTCTGTCAGTTTACTCTTGTTCGTTTTGTTTGTCTATTCCGATTGTTTGTTTCGTTTGTCTATTCCGATTGTTTGTTTTGTTTGTTTATTCATCTTGTTGTTTCGTTTGTCTATTCCACTTGTTTGTTTCATTTGTCTATTCCGCTCGTTTGTTTTGTTTGTCTATTCCGCTTGCTTTTTATTTGTCTATTCCGCTCGTTTGTTTTTGTTTGTCTATTCCGCTCGTTTCTTTTGTTTGTCTATTCCGCTTGCTTTTTATTTGCCTATTCCGCTCGTTTGTTTTGTTTGTCTCTTCCTCTTGTTTGTTTCGTTTGTCTATTCCTCTTGTCTGTTTCGTTTGTCTATTTCTCTTATTCGTTTTGTTTGTCTATTCCTCTTATTCGTTTTGTTTGTCTATCCCTCTTGTTCGTTTTGTCTATTCCTCTTATTCGTTTTGTTTGTCTATTCCTCTTATTCGTTTTGTTTGCCTATTCCTCTTGTTCGTTTTGTCTATTCCTCTTATTCGTTTTGTTTGTCTATTCCTCTTATTCGTTTTGTTTGCATATTCCTCTTGTTCGTTTCGTTTGTTCCGATTGTTTGTTTCGTTTGTCTATTCCGATTGTTTATTTCGTTTGTCTATTCCGCTTGTTTGTTTCGTCTGTCAGTTTCCTCTTGTTCGTTTTGTTTGTCTATTCCGATTGTTTGTTTCGTTTGTCTATTCCGATTGTTTCGTTTGTCTATTCCGATTGTTTGTTTTGTTTGTTTATTCGTCTTGTTGTTTCGTTTGTCTATTCTCTCGTTTGTTTTTGTTTGTCTATTCCGCTCGTTTGTTTGTTTGTCTATTCCGCTCGTTTCTTTTGTTTGTCTATTCCGCTCGTTTGTTTTTGTTTGTCTATTCTGCTCGTTTGTCTATTCTGCTCTTGTTAGTCTGTGCCACTCTTGTTTGTCTGTTCCGTTGGTCTGTTCCCTCTTGTTTGTCTTGTTTGCCTTGTTTGTCTGTTCGTTTGTGCAGCTTTTGTTTGCATCGCTCGTTTGTCCGTTCGTATTGTTCTTCTTTGTTTTGTTTTGTTTTTTGTCATTCCTGTTCTTTTTTGTCCCTCTTTTTTGGATTTGTTGCGTTTCTTTTGTTGTCTCCGCCTCCTATGGGATCCACTGCAATACAATATGCTATTTAATTATACATTTTTAATGATTTGTTTCTATAAACATTAACCTTATGAGGTAGTTTAAATAACTACCCATTTTTAACCATTAGTTACGCTTAACCTTCCTTATATAACCAGGGGCGGAGGTGGCTCAGTCGGTAGCGCGCCAGGCTCGTAATCTGTAGTTCCCAGGTTCGAGTCCCAGCTGAGTCAGCGTTGAGATTTATCTCCGCAAAATTCCCCCGTCCTGCCCACGGTCAGTAGGGGACACCGATGGGCTTGGAAAGGCCGCCGTCCGTCGGATGGGACGTTAAGCCGTGGCCCCGTGTGAGAGAGAGCCATACCCTGTGCACGTTAAAGAACACTCTGGATGGCCTTGACGGGAGGCTACCATCCGTCTCCCAACAGCTGTTCCAGTGGGTCGCCTCCCCCAACCTTCTCTGAGCCTTCGGGGTCCTTGTGACCTGGCCATTTAGCCCATGGTGTGCAAAAAAGTGCCGCTCAGAGGTAAAACAACCCAACGTTAAAGAACACGCTGGATTTCCTTGACGGGAGGCTACCATCTGTCTCCCAACAGCTGTTCCAGTGGGTCCCCTCCCCCAACCTTCTCTGAGCCTTCAGGGTCCATGTGACCTGGTCATTTAGCCCATGGTGTGCAAAAAAGTGCCGCTCAGAGGTAAAACAACCCGACGTTAAAGAACACGCTGGATGGCCTTGACGGGAGGCTACCATCTGTCTCCCAACAGCTGTTCCAGTGGGTCCCCTCCCCCAACCTTCTCTGAGCCTTCAGGGTCCATGTGACCTGGCCATTTAGCCCATGGTGTGCAAAAAAGTGCCGCTCAGAGGTAAAACAACCCAACGTTAAAGAACACGCTGGATGACCTTGACGGGAGGCTACCATCTGTCTCCTAACAGCTGTTCCAGTGGGTCCCCTCCCCCAACCGTCTCTGAGCCTTCGGGGTCCATGTGACCTGGCTATTTAGCCCATGGTGTGCAAAAAAGTGCCGCTCAGAGGTAAAACAACCCGACGTTAAAGAACACGCTGGATGGCCTTGACGGGAGGCTACCATCTGTCTCCCAACAGCTGTTCCAGTGGGTCCCCTCTCCCAACCTTCTCTGAGCCTTCAGGGTCCATGTGACCTGGCCATTTAGCCCATGGTGTGCAAAAAAGTGCCGCTCAGAGGTAAAACAACCCAACCCTTATATAACCTATCTTGTATAACCTTTAACGAATCCCGAATAAATTATGAATAACAGCATTTTGTTGGGATTTAGTTTTTCATACTTATCAGGATTTATGATCACGTGGACCACCGTCCTCACCATTAGGTGCACTACATCATGTTTAGAAATGCAAATTGAAGTGCTTTTCAGACCAAAAAACAGCTGAGCTTCAGAGTTAATAACTCCACACTTCCACAAGAAAAAAAAAAAGACAATAATTATTGAATAATCGAATTGACGTCACAAAAAAAAAACTCAGAGACATAAATTTAATTTTCGCATAATCAATGCGCGGACATTAATTTTTAGTTAGTTTTACAAACCTAACGAAGCTTCTACAAAGTGTGATAACAACAAACAACAAATATGAACGAAAAAGAAAAAAATTGCATCTAGGTACCAAAAAGTCAAGCACGTTGAACGAGCTGCAACCCAACAGCAGTTGCGCGAGGTTCTTCAACTGTAACAAGGCAGTCTGCATCATCAAGCATGAAAAGTTTCAGAAAGAAGTTCTACTGTTTCATACAGTTATGTTCAAGCAGACCTCGTTAATTAGGAGTAATTAACGTAATTAAGTTTTCCGTGAAACTGTATCTGAACCAGCAAATAAAAGGTATAGCAAAATAAGTTATGTACTAGCCGTCGCATCACATGCACTATCACTAAAGTTCACACTTAAGTGGAAAAATAGAACATAATTATTTAATTACAACCCAAAACTCTTTGATGAAGTTTTCTCTTCAGAACATATGTTCTGGAGATAAATGGAGCGGGGTGTTTAAGAAGTATTTCCGGTTGTTTCATAATTCATGTCGTGAATTTTGGTTTCTCAAAAGTGAGATCAGTTTATTTAGGAACTGAAATGACTTATTAGAGGATTCGTATTTCGACTTAACGTGTCGATAAAACGGTATGGCGTAATCAACGGAATCTCTGGAGGAATTACAAATTACTTAATCGTTATGATTATGTGTCCATTAATAGCTAATTGCCTTCAATATCTTTGTTCATCAGTTTAATTCTTATGGTTATTGGCATTGGTATATTGATAGCTATCTCTGATGTTATTGTTGTTTAGCTCTGAGCGTCACTTTTTTGCACACCATGGGCTAAATGACCAGGTCACAAGGACCCCGAAGGCTCAGAGAAGGTTGAGGGAGGGGACCCACTGGAACAGCTGTTGGGAGACAGATGGTAGCCTCCCGTCAAGGCCATCCAGCGTGTTCTTTAACGTTGGGTTGTTTTACTTCTGAGCGGCACTTTTTTGCACACCATGGGCTAAATGGCCAGGTCACAAGGACCCCGAAGGCTCAGAGAAGGTTGAGGGATAGATACCCACTGCAACAGCTGTTGGGAGACAGATGGTAGCCTCCCGTCAAGGCCATCCAGCGTGTTCTTTAACGTTGGGTTGTTTTACCTCTGAGCGGCACTTTTTTGCACACCATGGGCTAAATGGCCAGGTCACAAGGACCCCGAGGGATCAGAGAAGGTTGAGGGAGGGGACCCACTGGAACAGCTGATGGGAGACAGATGGTAGCCTCCTGTCAAGGCCATCCAGCGTGTTCTTTAACGTTGGGTTGTTTTACCTCTGAGCGGCACTTTTTTGCACACCATGGGCTAAATGGCCAGGTCACAAGGACCCCGAATACTCAGAGAAGGTTGAGGGATGGGGACCCACTGGAACAGCTGATGGGAGACAAATGGTAGCCTCCCGTCAAGGTCATCCAGCGTGTTCTTTAACGTTGGGTTGTTTACCTCTGAGCGGCACTTTTTTGCACACCATGGGCTAAATGGCCAGGTCACAAGGACCCCGAGGGATCAGAGAAGGTTGAGGGAGGGGACCCACTGGAACAGCTGATGGGAGACAGATGGTAGCCTCCCGTCAAGGTAATCCAGCGTGTTCTTTAACGTTGGGTTGTTTTACCTCTGAGCGGCACTTTTTTGCACACCATGGGCTAAATGGCCAGGTCACAAGGACCCCGAAGGCTCAGAGAAGGTTGAGGGATGGGGACCCACTGGAACAGCTGTTGGGAGATAGATGGTAGCCTCCCGTCAAGGCCATCCAGCGTGTTCTTTAACGTTGGGTTGTTTTACCTCTGAGCGGCATTTTTTGCACACCATGGGCTAAATGGCCAGGTCACAAGGACCCCGAAGGCTCAGAGAAGGTTGAGGGAGGGGACCCACTGGAAGACAAATGGTAGACTCCTGTCAAGGCCAGCGAGCGTGTTTTTTAACGTTGGGTTGTTTTACCTCTGAGCGGCACTTTTTTGCACACAATGGGCTAAATGGCCAGGTCACAAGGACCCCGAGGGATCAGAGAAAGTTGGGGGAAGGGGACCCACTGGGCAACTGTTAAGAGACAGATGGTAGCCTCCCGTCAAGGCCATCCAGTGTGTTCTTTAAAGTGCACAGGGTATGGCTCTCCCATACAAGGGACCACGGTTTAAGTTCCCATCCGACGAACAGCGGACTTTCGAAGCCCATCAGTGTCCCCTACTGATCGTGGGCAGGACGGGGACTTTTCTGAACGCTGGCCCAGATGGAACTCGAACCTGGGAACTTAAGATTATGAGCCTGCGCACTATGCACAGCCAACCGAAACCCTCACGACATAGGACAGTTAAGCAAAGAAAGACTCAAATGAAACTCGAACCCGGGATCAGCAGATTTCGATCTTGACGAGCCACAGACGTTGCTCCGTTTTCATGATTAAACAGAGAAATTTTATTTTATAACTTAAAACAATTCACCATTTTTTGGAATCACTTTTCCCCAGGGTTGGGTTGTTTTACCTCTGAGCGGCACTTTTTTGCACACCATGGGCTAAATGGCCAGGTCACATGGACCCCGAAGGCTCAGAGAAGGTTGGGGAGGAGACCCACTGGAACAGCTGTTGGGAGACAGATGGTAGCCTCCCGTCAAGGCCATCCAGCGTATTCTTTAACGTGCACAGGGTATGGCTCTCCCGCACACGGGGCCACGGCTTAACGTCCCATACGACGGATGGCGGCCTTTCCAGGCCCATCGATGTCCCCTACTGATCGTGGGCAGGGCGGGGAATTTTGCGAAGACAAATCTCAACGCTGACCCAGCTGGGACTCGAACCAGGGAACTACAGATTACCAGCCTGGCACGCTACCGACTGAGCTACCCCCACCCCCTTTTCCTCAGGAATAAATTAACTTCTCAGTAAGTCAATGATAAGCATCAGAGAAGAACGCGTGGGGATCTTTCAGAAAAGAAGATATCGAACGCTTTGAGTGATTCGAAAGAAGATTAAACTGAAGTGACACATTGTCAAATATGATTCATTGCATATCGAATACGGAGATAGATTCGAGAAACTGCCGCGCAAGTTCCAAAAAGCAGAGGCGTGAAGTGTCAAAAGGCAATCCTTTTTTGAACATTGGTGTGGCAACTGATTGGATTGTTTAACCTCTGAGCGGCACTTTTTTGCACACAATGGGCTAAATGGCCAGGTCACATGGACCCCGAAGTCTCAGAGAAGGTTGGGGGAGGGGACCCACTGGAACAGCTGTTGGGAGACAGATGGTAGCCTCCCGTCAAGGCCATCCAGCGTGTTCTTTAATGTTGGGTTGTTTTACCTCTGAGCAGCACTTTTTTGCACACAATGGGCTAAATGGCCAGGTCACATGGACCCCGAAGGCTCAGAGAAAGTTGGGGGAGGGGACCCACTGGAACAGCTGTTGGGAGACAGATGGTAGCCTCCCGTCAAGGCCATCCAGCGTGTTCTTTAACGTTGGGTTGTGTTACCTCTGAGCGACACTTTTTGGCACATCATGGGCTAAATGGCCAGGTCACATTGACCCCGAAGGCTCAGAGAAAGTTGGGGGAGGTAACCCACTGGAACAGCTGTTAGGAGACAGATGGTAGCCTCCCGTCAAGGCCATCCAGCGTGTTCTTTAACGTGCACTGGGTATGGCTCTCCCGCACACGGGGCCACGGCTTAACGTCCCATCCGATGGACGGCGGCCTTTCCAAGCCCATCGGTGTCCCCTACTGACCATAGGCAGGGCGGGGGATTTTGCGGAGATAAATCTCAACGCTGACCCAGCTGGGACTCGAACCTGGGAACTACAGATTACGAGCCTGGCGCGCTACCGACTGAGCCACCCCCGCCCCCTGTGGCAACTGAAAGAGTCTAGTTTCACTATATCATACGGATATCTTCCGATATCTTCAGCAAATTATCTAATGAAAGAGGCAAAGTTATCTTTTCGAATATTTATTAGTTTTATTGTCATTCCATTGCCTAATAATTGACATCAACAAGGAATTCTTTACGGAGGGGGGGGGGGGGGGGGGTCAGTCTGTAGCTCGCCAGGCTCGTAATCTGCAGTTCCCAGGTTCGAGTCCCAGCTGGGTCAGCGTTGAGATTTATCTCCGGAAGACTCTCTGCCCTGCCGACGGTCAGTAGGGGACACCGATGGGCTTGCAAAGTCCGCCGTCCGTCGGATGGGACTCTAAGCAGTGGCTCCATGTGCGGGAGAGCCATATCCTGTCCATGTTAAAGAACACGCTGGATGGCCTTAACGGGAGGCTACCATTTGTCTCCCAACAGCTATTCCAATGGGTCCACTCCCCAACCTTTTCTGAGTCTTTGGGGTCCTTGTGACCTGGCCATTTAGCCCATTGTGTGCAAAAAGAGTGCCGCTCAGAGGTAAAACAACCCAACGTTAAAGAACACGCTGGATGGCCTTGACGGGAGGCTACCATTTGTCTCCCAACAGCTATTCCAATGGGTCCACTCCCCAACCTTCTCTGAGTCTTTGGGGTCCTTGTGACCTGGCCATTTAGCCCATTGTGTGCAAAAAGAGTGCCGCTCAGAGATAAAACAACCCAGCGTTAAGGAACACGCTGGATGACCTTCACACGAGGCTACCATCTGTCTCCCAACAGCTGTCCCAGTTGGTCCCCTCCCCCAACCTTCTCTGAGCCTTCGGTGTCCTTGTGACCTGGCCATTTAGCCCATTATGTGCAAAAAGAGTGCCGCTCAGAGGTAAAACAACCCAACGTTAAAGAACAGGCTGGATGACCTTCACACGAGGCTACCATCTGTCTCCCAACAGCTGTCCCAGTTGGTCCCCTCCCCCAACCTTCTCTGAGCCTTCGGTGTCCTTGTAACCTGGCCATTTAGCCCATTATGTGCAAAAAGAGTGCCGCTCAGAGGTAAATCAACCCAACGTTAAAGAACACGCTGGATGGCCTTGACGGGAGGCTACCATCTGTCTCCCAACAGCTATACCAGTGGGTCTCCTCCCCAACCTTCTCTGAGTCTTAGGGGTTCTTGTGACCTGGCCATTTAGCCCATGGTGTGCATAAAAAGTGATGTTTAAAGGTAAAACAACACAACACGGAATCGTGGTTGTGTCCCATCTGACGTACGATGATGATCTTTCCAAGCCCATTTAGAAAGTTAATCTCAAATTCAGAGCATGATTACTAATTACCCTCTTAATGTAAGATTCAAGATGCAAAATATATTGCACAAATTAAATACCAATAAAGGTAAGCTATTTTATCGGCAATCTTATTTTTTTTTTACGGAGAACACATCCCTTAAGAGAAAGAGCGATAATCTAGGAGAGTTTACATCTCTTAGTCATCGCTTCGCTTAAAAGCACCACTTAATGGTAAATCTTATTGTCTTAATTTAAATAACAGTCCGGTAACATATCCACTCCTATAATCTAATAACCTGAAAAAGCGTTAATAATTCAGATTAATGCAGCAATAAGATTCTGCCGCAATTTGCCAAACAGAAAATTAACCTTTTGACGGCGGAATACATCAAGCATTCCATCAGAAAAGGCAATCACAGTTTAAGTTATTGATTTCATCTAGCCTGGCTTTAATCAATGACGCAAAGGAAAGGAATTCTCAGCAAATCGTGGTTACACTTTGGACTAGCCTAATGAGCCTCACAATTCGTACCAATGACACTTAACAATTCCCTTCCACTCGAAAGAGATTTGTATATAGATTTATATCTAAACAAACGCGATACATTCTAGATTCTCAGAACTCTATTTCAGTTACCATTTAGTCATTATGCAATTATAGCAGCGCAAATTCCTGTCCAGGAATTGACTTGAGCAGTGCTTTGTTAGATAGCTGGCTCTTCCACATTAATTATGCATGAGAGTAGGAGTAGTAAGAATATATATATATATAACAGCGAGAGAGCTCCGTATATTAATGCCTTTTCGCATATTCCCTCTCAACACATTTCTACGTAAGGTGTCTGATTTAAAATGAATTTTGCGGCTTATATCGATGCGGCATTCGTAAAAGTCTTTGGCATAATGAAACCCAATCCTTATAATTCTCAGTTTTAGTCTATCTGTGATTCGACTCACTGTTGCTCTTCTCAAAGGTATTTATTGCGCTCTGGGTTGGGTTGTTTTACCTCTGAGCGGCACTTTTTTGCACACCATGGGCTAAATGGCCAGGTCACATGGACCCCGAAGGCTCAGAGAAGGTTGGGGGAGGGGACTCACTGGAAGACAGATGGTAGCCTCCCGTCAAGGCCATCCAGCGTGTTCTTTAACGTTGGGTTGTTTTACCTGTGAGCGGTACTTTTTTGCACACCATGGGCTAAATGACCAGGTCACATGGACCCCGAAGGCTCAGAGAAGGTTGAGGAAGGGGACCCATTGGAACAGCTGTTGGGAGACAGATGGGAGCATCCCGTAAAGGCCATCCAGCGTGTTCTTTAACGTTGGGTTGTTTTACCTCTGAGCGGCACTTTTTTGCACACCATGGGCTAAATGACCAGGTCACATGGACCCCGAAGGCTCAGAGAAGGTTGAGGAAGGGGACCCATTGGAACAGCTGTTGGGAGACAGATGGGAGCCTCCCGTCAAGGCCATCCAGCGTGTTCTTTAACGTTGGGTTGTTTTACCTCTGAGCGGCACTTTTTTGCACACCGTGGGCTAAATGGCCAGGTCACATGGACCCCGAAGGCTTAGAGAAGGTTGGGGGAGGGGACCCACTGGAACAGCTGTTGGGAGACAGATGGGAGCCTCCCGTCAAGGCCATCCAGCGTGTTCTTTAACGTGCACAGGGTATGGCTCTCCTGCACACGGACCACGGCTTAACGTCCCATCCGACGGACGGCGGCCTTTCCAAGGCCATCGGGTGTCCCCTACTGACTGTGGGCAGGGTGGAGAATTTTGCGGAGATAAATCTCAACGCTGACCCAGCTGGGACTCGAACCTGGGAACTACAGATTACGAGCCTGGCGCGCTACCGACTGAGCCACCCCCGCCCCCTTCTCAAAGGTATTTACTGCGCTCTGGAATGTGCGGAATTCGTTCGTTACGAATTATATGTTTAGCTTGCAAAATCCCCACTACCACCCCAACACGACTAACCCAATCTTTTCCGTTTCCTGGTATAAATGCAACTCTGCAGAATTTCAGCTGAAACAATATCTGTCGATTATCGAACCGTAATCTGTCTGTCTTCCGTGCGAGACCGCCGATACTCACCTTGGAGAATGCGACACCCAAACTTACGTTGGGATAAGGCGGCTTTATCACAATCAATAATCCAAATACTTAGAGAGATGAGGATGCCCTCTCTCTTCGATAGTATTCGAAGTGACAAACTTTATTGAAGGGAAAGAGAAGAGAGATTTTAGTGTGTCGAAGGTTGTCCTTTTCAGAGCGTTACCATGGTAGCGTAGTGAGGTAGGAGTTTGTTTTAATGCGATAGGCAGTTTTCTGTTTCTCTTCTAATAACAAATCTGCAGATTTGGAAATCAGTGATTGCACACGTGTGTGTTATTTAACATTTTCGATTCGAGATTTCGGCTTTGTCTAGAAGCTTATTATTCGGTTGATGAATTTGTCTTGAGTCATATTTTTTCGTCAGAAGTTTATTTGAAAAGTTTAGATTTAAATACCCCGTTGACGTAACAGGAAAATGATCCTTAAAAAAAAAGATCCGCACTAAGTCTATATATCAGTGTTTTTCTACCCTATTTGGATAGCGGTTATTAAGATAAAAATTTGGCGGAACATTTTGTAATAATATTTTTAAAAAATGGCGATTTACTTTGTAATGTGGTAAAAATTTGAAGAAATGCTGTAATGTACGAAAATCTGGCCGAACGTTTTTTGCAATGAGGTAAAAATTTGGCGGGACGCTTCGTAATGTGGTGACAATTGGGCGGAACACTTTGTAATGTGATAAAAAATGGGCGAAACACTTTGTAATGTGGTGAAAATTGGGCGGAACACTTTGTAATGTCATAAAAATTGAGCGAAACACTTTGTAATGTGGTAAAAATTGGGCGAAACACTTTGTAATGTGGTAAAAATTGGGCGAAACACTTTGTAATGTGGTAAAAATTGGTCGAAACACTTCGTAATGTGGTAAAAAATGGGCGAAACACTTTGTAATATGGTAAAAATTGAGCGAAACACTTTGTAATGTGGTGGAAATTGGGCGGAACACTTTGTAATGTGATAAAATTTCAGCGAAACACTTTGTAATGTGGTAAAAATTGGGCGAAACACTTCGTAATGTGGTAAAAATTGGGCGAAACACTTCGTAATGTGATAAAAATTTGGGCGAAACACTTCGTAATGTGGTAAAAAAAAAATGGGCGAAACACTGTAATATGGTAAAAATTGTGCGGAACACTTTGTAATGTGGTAAAAATTGGGCGAAACACTTTGCAATGCGGTGAAAATTGGGCGGAACACTTTGTAATGTGGTAAAATTTGGGCGAAACACTTTGTAATGTGGTAAAAATTAACTGTTAAAATACCTGTTAGGACACACATGGCAGTCTCCCGTCAAGGCCATCCAGAGTGTTTTTTAACGTGCACAGGGGTATGACTCTCCCACACACGGGCCGCGGCGTAATGTCCCATACGAAGAACCGCGGCATTTTCCAAACCCATCGGTGTCCCTTACTGACCGTGGGTAGGGCGGGCAGTTTTGAGGAAATAAACCTCAACGTCGGCCCAGACAGAACTCGAACCTGGGCACTGCAGATTACGAGCCTGGTGCGCTACCGTTTTTTTCTCCTTCTTCTTCTTTTTCGACTTTTTTTATAGTAATAAAAGACATATATATTAATATAACTTTCTCAAGGGTAACATTTCATTACTTATGTAATGATAAGTTACTTTACTAATATTACTCGGGGCGGGGGTGACTCAGTCGGTAGCGCGCCAGGCTCGTAATCTGTAGTTCCCAGGTTCGAGTCCCAGCTGGGTCAGCGTTGAGATTTATCTCCGCAAAAGTTCCCCGCCCTTCCCACGGTTAGTAGGGGACACCGATGGGATTGGAAAGGCCGCCGTCCGTCGGATGGGACGTTAAGCCATGGTCAAGGCCATTCAGCGTGTTCTTTAACGTGCACAGGGTATGGCTCTCCCGCACACGGGCCCACGGCTCATGGTTGTATAGCGTTTGGGGGAGGGGACCCACTGGAACAGCAGTGGGTCCCCTCTCCCAACCTTCTCTGAGCCTTCGGGGTCCATGTGACCTGGCCATTTAGCCCATGGTGTGCAAAAATGTGCCGCTCAGAGGTAAAACATCCCAACCCAACTAATATTACTGTTTGCTATTTGTCGACTGAGACACCCCCAACATATAAAATGACAAAGTACAATGTTACAATAATATATGCAAAATGTATATTCAATTTTTTGATAAGGTAATGGGAAATTTAATTTCATGCTTCAATTACCGTATATTTCCGCAGATAAGACGATAGTTGAATCATAAAAAAAGGCCCCCGAAATCCGGGTCGTCTTAGAGGACAGATACAAAAAAAATTAGATTGAAATTTATATAAATTGAAATCATTATTACTACAACTTATCGAAAAATCTATCATAATATTTAAATACGCCATATGATAATACATTACATTGTAATAGTAAAACAATACTAAAACAAAATAAATATTAAAGGTTATGTTTATTGAGCTACTGAGGATTTTGGGTTGTTTTACCTCTGAGCGGCACTTTTTTGCACACCATGGGCTAAATGGCCAGGTCACATGGACCCCGAAGGCTCAGAGAAGGTTGGGAGAGGGGACCCACTGGAACAGCTGTTGGGAGACAGATGATAGCTTCCCGTCAAGGCCATCCAGTGTGTTCTTTAACGTGCACAGGGTATGGCTCTCCCACACACGGGACCACGGCTTAACGTCCCATCCGACGGACGGCGGCCTTTCTAAGCCCATCGGTGTCCCCTACTGACCGTGGGCAGGGCGAGGAATTTTGCGGAGATAAATCTCAACGCTGACCCAGCTGGGATTCGAACCTGGGAACTACGGATTACGAGCCTGACGCGCTACCGACTGAGCCCCCCCCCCCCCCCCCGCCCCCCATTGTAATAGTAAATAATACATTACATTGTAATAGTAAAACAATACTGAAACAAAATAAATATTAAAAGTTATGTTTATTGAGCTACTGAGGAAAAAACGGATAAACCGTAATTATTTACTAGTACAGAGTAGGGTATGTCCACAAAATAGAATAGCCCATACGACGCTTTTCTGAATAGTCAAGGTCATTACCCGAATGCCCGAATCAGTGCGAATGTTTGCGAATAGGACGTAATTCCGTATACGCTATACAGTATTATTATCCAGATGATGATCGCCGATCTAAACTAAAATCATAGGCCGTTGATAGTTTGGGGTCGTCTTATAGGACAGATATATACTAAAACTATAAAACTTTGACGAAAATTTATACCTCGTCTTATCTGAAGGTCGTCTTATCTGCGGAAATATACGGTATGTAAACAATAAATAAATTAATAAATAAATAAATTTGAATGTTACACGATTTAAATATCGAAAAATAAACAAAAATTTTCTAATGACTAATTTTTTTTACAATTTCAAAATTTGTTTCTAACGACTTCATGTACGTCTGAATGGGACGGGGCGGGGGTGGCTCAGTCGGTAGCGCGCCACGATCGTAATCTGTAGTTCCCAGGTTCGAGTCCCAGCTGGGTCAGCGTTGAGATTTATCTCCGCAAAATTCCCCGCCCTGTCCACGGTCAGTAGGGGACACCGATGGGCTTGGAAAGGCCGCCGTCCGTCGGATGGGGCGTTAAGCCGTGGCCCCGTGTAGGGGAGAGCCATACCCTGTGCACGTTAAAGAACACGCTGACCTTGGAGACACATGGTAGCCTTGACGGGAGGCTACCATGTGTCTCCCAACAGCTGTTCCAGTGGGTCAACAACTTTCTCTGAGGCTTCGGGGTCCTTGTGACCTGGCCATTTAACCCATGGTGTGCAAAAACGTGTCGCTCAGAGGTAAAACAACCCAATCCCTTCAAAATACCTGCATCTATCGCAGGAGAGTTTTGATGAACCAAACTTATATATATATATTCTATTTAGCTTGCTTTATTTTTTTTTTCACTTTTCCTTCTGTTTCAAAACCGGATAAAAAAAAGGAAAAAAAACAGCGAAAAAGAAGAAGAAGGAGAAAAAAGAGGAAACCAGGAAATCAGAAAGAGAAAAGAGCGAGCCGGGTAATGGCGAAGAGGATAAAGAGTCCATTAGATCGCAGATGGATAAAGAGAGGCTTTTATTTCGCGGCCGTAACCTAATGGAAACTATTCCCAAAGTTCTTCTACCGATGGAGAGTAAGATGCTTTTGGAACTGCGTTCGTGTTTATGTTTGCACGTATAAACAATTTCAAATATTCTGTTTTCTTCTTAGATTCATTATTTCTCTGTTAAGACGGTTCATTATTTCGACTTTCCCACGTGAGATTTTTCGTAAGTGGAAGCATTTGGTAAATGATTTAAATTTAAGTTTCAAATAGGAGTTTTCATTTCAGTTTCGGGGCGTGGGTGGCTCAGTCGGTAGCGCGTCAGGCTCGTAATCTGTAGTTCCCAGGTTCGAGTCCCAGCTGGGTCAGCGTTGAGATTTATCACCGCAAAATTTCCCCGCCCTGCCCACGGTCAGTAAGGGACACCGATGGGTTTGAAAAGGCCGCCGTCCGTCGGATGGGACGTTTAACCGTGACCCTGTGTGCGGGAGAACCATACCCTGTGCACGTTAAAGAACACGCTGGATGGCCTTGACGGGAGGCTACCATCTGTCTCCCAACAGCTGTTCCAGTGGGTCAACTTCCTCCAACTTTCTCTGATCCCTCGGGGTCCATGTGACCTGGCCATTTAGCGCATGGTGTGCAAAAAAGTGCCGCTCAGAGGTAAACAATCCAATCCAATCATTTCAGTTTAAATCAAATCTAAGTTTCGATTTTTAGTAATATTTGGACGGGTTTTAAAAAACTGCGGAAAATTGAGCGTATGAACAATTTAGTTCGTTTTACAAAGAGGTGGTTTGTTTTACATCTGAACGACACTTTTTTGCGCACAATGGGCTAAATGGCCAGGTCACAAGGACCACGAGGACTCATAAAAGGTTGGGAGAAGGTGACACAATGGACAACTGTTAAGGGACAGATAGTAGCTTCCTGACAAAAATATCCAAAGTGTTCTGACAGAGAGAGATGTTGTCAAAGGGTTGCTTCAAAAGAAAGGTAGCTGAAGAAACGTATCCAAGGATGACACTTTCCATCAGATATGCTTTCAAATGGTAACTTCAAAAGAATGGGAGCTGAAGAAACGTATCCAAGGATGACACTTTCCATCAGATATCCTTTCAAATGGTAACTTCAAAAGAAAGGTAGCTGAAGAAACGTATCCAAGGATGACACTTTCCATCAGATATGCTTTCAAATGGTAGCTTCAAACGAAAGGGAGCTGAAGAAACGTATCCAAGGATGACACTTTCCATCAGATATCCTTTCAAATGGTAGCTTCAAACGAAAGGGAGCTGAAGAAACGTATCGAAGGATGACACTTTCCATCAGATATGCTTTCAAATGGTAGCTTCAAAAGAATGGGAGCTGAAGAAACGTATCCAAGGATGACACTTTCCATCAGATATGCTTTCAAATGGTAGCTTCAAACGAAAGGGAGCTGAAGAAACGTATCCAAGGATGACACTTTCCATCAGATATGCTTTCAAATGGTAACTTCAAAAGAATGGGAGCTGAAGAAACGTATCCAAGGATGACACTTTCCATCAGATATCCTTTCAAATGGTAACTTCAAAAGAAAGGTAGCTGAAGAAACGTATCCAAGGATGACACTTTCCATCAGATATGCTTTCAAATGGTAGCTTCAAACGAAAGGGAGCTGAAGAAACGTATCCAAGGATGACACTTTCCATCAGATATGCTTTCAAATGGTAGCTTCAAAAGAATGGGAGCTGAAGAAACGTATCCAAGGATGACACTTTCCATCAGATATGCTTTCAAATGGTAGCTTCAAACGAAAGGGAGCTGAAGAAACGTATCGAAGGATGACACTTTCCATCAGATATGCTTTCAAATGGTAGCTTCAAACGAAAGGGAGCTGAAGAAACGTATCGAAGGATGACACTTTCCATCAGATATCCTTTCAAATGGTAGCTTCAAACGAAAGGGAGCTGAAGAAACGTATCGAAGGATGACACTTTCCATCAGATATGCTTTCAAATGGTAGCTTCAAACGAAAGGGAGCTGAAGAAACGTATCCAAGGATGACACTTTCCATCAGATATCCTTTCAAATGGTAGCTTCAAACGAAAGGGAGCTGAAGAAACGTATCGAAGGATGACACTTTCCATCAGATATGCTTTCAAATGGTAGCTTCAAAAGAATGGGAGCTGAAGAAACGTATCCAAGGATGACACTTTCCATCAGATATGCTTTCAAATGGTAGCTTCAAACGAAAGGGAGCTGAAGAAACGTATCCAAGGATGACACTTTCCATCAGATATGCTTTCAAATGGTAGCTTCAAACGAAAGGGAGCTGAAGAAACGTATCCGAGGATGACACTTTCCATTAGATATGCTTTCAAATGGTAACTTCAAAAGAATGGGAGCTGAAGAAACGTATCCAAGGATGACACTTTCCATCAGATATCCTTTCAAATGGTAACTTCAAATGAAGGGAGCTGAAGAAACGTATCCAAGGATGACACTTTCCATCAGATATCCTTTCAAATGGTAGCTTCAAACGAAAGGGAGCTGAAGAAACGTATCGAAGGATGACACTTTCCTTCAGATATGCTTTCAAATGGTAACTTCAAAAGAATGGGAGCTGAAGAAACGTATCCAAGGATGACACTTTCCATCAGATATGCTTTCAAATGGTAGCTTCAAACGAAAGGGAGCTGAAGAAACGTATCCAAGGATGACACTTTCCATTAGATATGCTTTCAAATGGTACCTTCAAACGAAAGGGAGCTGAAGAAACGTATCCAAGGATGACACTTTCCATCAGATATGCTTTCAAATGGTAGCTTCAAAAGAAAGGGAGCTGAAGAAACCTATCCAAGGATGACACTTTCCTTCAGATATGCTTTCAAACGGTAGCTTCAAAAGAAAGGGAGCTGAAGAAACGTATCCAAGGATGACACTTTCCATCAGATATGCTTTCAAATGGTAGCTTCAAACGAAAGGGAGCTGAAGAAACGTATCCAAGGATGACACTTTCCTTCAGATATGCTTTCAAATGGTAGCTTCAAAAGAAAGGGAGCTGAAGAAACCTATCCAAGGATGACACTTTCCTTCAGATATGCTTTCAAACGGTAGCTTCAAAAGAAAGGGAGCTGAAGAAACGTATCCAAGGATGACACTTTCCATCAGATATGCTTTCAAATGGTAGCTTCAAAAGAAAGGGAGCTGAAGAAACCTATCCAAGGATGACACTTTCCTTCAGATATGCTTTCAAACGGTAGCTTCAAAAGAAAGGGAGCTGAAGAAACGTATCCAAGATGACACTTTCCTTCAGATATGCTTTCAAATGATAGCTTCAAAAGAAAGGGAGCTGAAGAAACGTATCCAAGGATGACACTTTCCATCAGATATCCTTTCAAATGGTAACTTCAAAAGAAAGGTAGCTGAAGAATCGTATCCAAGGATGACACTTTCCATTAGATATGCTTTCAAATGGTAACTTCAAACGAAAGGGAGCTGAAGAAACGTATCCAAGGATGACACTTTCCATTAGATATGCTTTCAAATGGTAACTTCAAAAGAATGGGAGCTGAAGAAACGTATCCAAGGATGACACTTTCCATCAGATATCCTTTCAAATGGTAACTTCAAATGAAGGGAGCTGAAGAAACGTATCCAAGGATCACACTTTCCTTCAGATATGCTTTCAAACGGTAGCTTCAAAAGAAAGGGAGCTGAAGAAACGTATCCAAGGATGACACTTTCCTTCAGATATGCTTTCAAATGGTAGCTTCAAAAGAAAGGGAGCTGAAGAAACGTATCCAAGGATGACACTTTCCATCAGATATCCTTTCAAATGGTAACTTCAAAAGAAAGGTAGCTGAAGAATCGTATCCAAGGATGACACTTTCCATTAGATATGCTTTCAAATGGTAACTTCAAACGAAAGGGAGCTGAAGAAACGTATCCAAGGATGACACTTTCCATTAGATATGCTTTCAAATGGTAACTTCAAAAGAATGGGAGCTGAAGAAACGTATTCAAGGATGACACTTTCCATCAGATATCCTTTCAAATGGTAACTTCAAATGAAGGGAGCTGAAGAAACGTATCCAAGGATCACACTTTCCTTCAGATATGCTTTCAAACGGTAGCTTCAAAAGAAAGGGAGCTGAAGAAACGTATCCAAGGATGACACTTTCCATTAGATATGCTTTCAAATGGTAACTTCAAAAGAATGGGAGCTGAAGAAACGTATCCAAGGATGACACTTTCCATCAGATATCCTTTCAAATGGTAACTTCAAATGAAGGGAGCTGAAGAAACGTATCCAAGGATCACACTTTCCTTCAGATATGCTTTCAAATGGTAGCTTCAAAAGAATGGGAGCTGAAGAAACGTATCCAAGGATGACACCTTTCTGCAGATATGCTGTCAAATGGTTGCTTTGAAAGGCAGGAATGCCCTTCTCCCCACAAGACTTCTATAAACTGATCGGCAGTTACGACAATTTTCTCAACAAGTCTGGTGACATGTCAAAAAATAATATATATTCCTTTGACATTTATTTGCAATTTAATTATCTGCTCTCCCCTGAAATAAAACAGACAATCGTACTTTCTGAATTACCATTGTATCGAAAAAAATACTTCAAGGAGTTGACGTTTGCTCTAAAAGGAATTATAGTCCCTGATTTTTTCTGTCAGAACAAGGCAAAAATGTTAAGTTTAATTTACTAGAGAATTAACGAGTAATAAATAAAGTGTTTCTCTGATTTTCCATTCTCTGTAAGTGAGCCTTTGTTTATTCATATTCCAGTTACAATAAATTCTTCCGAAATCAAGCAGTCGATATAAAATTGGGGAAATTGTTTTCTAGATGACTGAATCGGTTCATTATTTAGAGTATTTAAGGAGTCATCGTGATTTGAAATTCCGTAAAGGAATTTCCGTTCTTTTATGCTTCAGGAATTGAAAAAACTTCCCTACTTGGCGCAAATGTTTTCTTGTAAAAAAACAAACACGCTTACCGGGGGAGATATTATTTTCGATCCATTAGAGAATTCTTCCATGATTACGTTTATGTGCGGGCCGGGGGTGGCTCAGTCGGTAGCGCGCCAGGCTCGTAGTCTGTAGTTCCCAGGTTCGAGTCCCAGCTGGGTCAGCGTTGAGATTTATCTCCGCAAAATTCCCCGCCCCGCCCACGGTCAGTAGGGGACACCGATGGGCTTGGAAAGGCAGCCGTCCGTCGGATGAGACGTTAAGCCTTGGCCCCGTGTGCGGGAGAGCCATACCCTGTGCACGTTAAAGAACACGCTGGATGGCCTTGACGGGAGGCTACCATCTGTCTCCCAACAGCTGTTCCAGTGGGTCCCCTCCCCCAACCTTCTCTGAGCCTTCTTGGTCCATGTGACCTGGCCATTTAGCCCATTGTGTGCAAAAAAAGTGCCGCTCAGAGGTAAAACAACCCAACGTTAAAGAACACGCTGGATGGCCTTGACGGGAGGCTACCATCTGTCTCCCAACAGCTGTTCCAGTGAGTCCCCTCCCCCAACCTTCTCTGAGCCTTCGGGGTCCATGTGACCTGGCCATTTAGCCCTTGGTGTGCAAAAAAGTGCCGCTCAGAGGTAAAACAACCCAACGTTAAAGAACACGTGGATGGCCTTGACGGGAGGCTACCATCTATCTCCCAGCAGCTATTCCAGTGGGTCCCCTCCCCCAACCTTCTCTGAGCCTTCGGGATCCATGTGACCTGGCCATTTAGCCCATGGTGTGCAAAAAAGTGTCGCTCAGAGGTAAAACAACCCAACGTTAAAGAACACGCTGGATAGCCTTTACGGGAGGCTACCATCTATCTCCCAGCAGCTATTCCAGTGGGTCCCCTCCCCCAACCTTCTCTGAGCCTTCGGGGTCCATGTGACCTGGCCATTTAGCCCATGGTGTGCAAAAAAGTGCCGCTCAGAGGTAAAACAACCCAACGTCTATCTGCATTAGAAGTTCTTGAATGGAATATCTACATAAAGCCATCTGAAACTGTCTCTACTATTTCTTTTACAACCTGGCATTCACTTCGAAAAAAAAAAATGTTAGGAATCTTTTTATTTCTAAAATTTCTATTGCTGTCAAAAGAGAGGTAGAAAACAGCTAATGCAATATTTAGATGCATGTTTATTTTTTTAATATCTAATGTAGTTTTATAGATCCGACTTATTAGTACAATTCAAAATGGGTCTCGTCGTAAATGCTTTCAGGAGGAACGAAGTTGCTTCGATGGATGAATAAATGCACTTGTATCTACGCAATAAAAGAATTTTTCAGGATTCCAGTGCTTATGTAAGATTTATTTTATTTCTGTGTCAAATAATGCGAGATCTATTTGTAAGGAAGAGGGAAACAGAGGAATATACGCTGCTCATTGTACATTGGGCGACTGCGTTTAAAGCTGAAGATAAGAAAGACGAAGTTTATGAAACCATTAAATTCACAAAACATGCATTTCTTAGTGCAGAGTCAGGAATTATTATAGCTTACACAAACGTGACGTCTACATTTTTCCCCAGATAGAAGAATATATGAATTTTCGTTCCTCGAAGTTCTTTGGTGAAAGAATTGCTTTAATTGAGTCGTTTAAATGGAACAGGGAAATATTTCGTTTCTGTGTCGTTGTTGTTGTTGTTGTTGTTGAGAGAGAGAATTGGTATTTCTCTTGGTGTAAAGCCACAAACACAATTTGCTAAACCTTGCTTTATAATAGAGGGGACTAAGCCTATTCAACTGATCTTTAGTTTCCAATTTTATAGCGGACAAAAGGAGACGACTATTATGCGAACATTTAAACGATAATCGGAACGAGAACATTAAAAAAGATCTTTTCTGAAAGTATACTTTTAGCAAATGGGAGATAAATATTGCTTTTAAAAAATTAATTGCGCGGAATTATGTGAGCGTTTGTTTACTTTTCAAAAACGTTAATGGTATTTGTAAGCTTTACACAGTCTTTTGTATAAATCTGAGGAAATAAAAAGTCTGTTTCTCCTTCATGTTGTTCGGCTTCTTCTGATTGTTTGATGAAGACAGAATTAGATACGTTCTATCACCAAAGTTAAAGATTGGGTTGTTTTACCTCTGAGCGGCACTTTTTTGCACATCATGGGCTAAATGGCCAGGTCACAAGGACCCCGAAGGCTCAGAGAAGGTTGGTGGAGGGGACTCACTGGAACAGCTGTTGCAAGACAGATGGTAGACTCCCGTCAAGGCTATCCAGCGTGTTCTTTAACGTTGGGTTGTTTTACCTCTAAGCGGCACTTTTTTGCACACCATGGGCTAAATGGCCAGGTCACAAGGACCCCGAAGGCTCAGAGAAGGTTGGTGGAGGGGACTCACTGGAACAGCTGTTGCAAGACAGATGGTAGACTCCCGTCAAGGCTATCCAGCGTGTTCTTTAACGTTGGGTTGTTTTACCTCTAAGCGGCACTTTTTTGCACACCATGGGCTAAATGGCCAGGTCACATGGACCCCGAAGGCTCAGAGAAGGTTGGGGGAGGGTACCCACTGGAACAGCTGTTGGGAGACAGATGGTAGCCTCACGTGAAGGCCATCGAGCGTGTTCTTTAACGTTGGGTTGTTTTACCTCTGAGCGGCACATTTTTGCACACCATGGGCTAAATGGCCAGGTCACAAGGACCCCGAAGGCTCAGAGAAGGTTGGGGGAGGGGACCCACTGGAACAGCTGTTGGGAGACAGATGGTAGCCTGCAGTCCAGTGGGTTGTTTTATCTATGAGAGGCACTTTTTTGCACACCATGGACTAAATGGCCAGGTCGCAATGACCCCGAAGGCTCAGAGCAGATTGGGGTAGATGATCCACTGGATACAACTGTTGGGAGACAGATGGTAGCCTCCGATCATGGTCAGCCAGTGTGTTCTTTAACGTGCACAGGGTATGGCTCTCCCGCATACGGAGCCACGGCTTAAAATCCCATCCGACGGACGGCGGCCTTTCCAAGCCCATCGGTGTCCCCTACTGACCGTGGGAAAGGCGGGGAGTTTTGCGGAGATAAATCTCAACGCTGACCCAGCTGGGACTCGAACCTAGGAACTACGGATTACGAGTCTGGCGCGCTACCAACTGAGCCACCCCCGCCCACCAAGGTTAAAGGTGTCATCTCCTCTTACAAATAATTGTCAGTGAAAAGATATGAAAATAACACGACTTAACGAAACTTATTTGAAAATAACACGACTTAACGAAACTTATTTGAAAATAACACGACTTAACGAAACTTATTTGAAAATAACACGACTTAACGAAACTTATTTGAAAATATCACGACTTAACGAAACTTATTTGAAAATAACACGACTTAACGAAACTTATTTGAAAATAACACGACTTAACGAAACTTATTTGAAAATAACACGACTTAACGAAACTTATTTCAAATACCGTATGCAGGTGAACATATATCGGCATCTCATATTGCATTTTGTCTCTGAGCGGAACTGTTTCGCACACAATGGGCTAAATTACCAGGTCACAAGGACCCCGAAGGCTGAGAAAAGTTTTGGGGGATGGAATCCACTGAATAACTGTTGGGAGGCAGATAGAAGTCAACCGTTAAGGCCATGCAGTGTGTTTAATTTGGATTTTGGGTTGTTTTACGTTTCAGAGGGGGGGGGGGGGTTCTCAGTCGGTAGCGCGCCAGGCTCGTAATCAGTAGTTTTCAGGTTCGAATCCCGCCTGGGAAAGTGTTGAGATTAATCTGCGCAAAATTCCCCGCCCTGCCCACGGTCAGTAGGGGGAACATTTTGGGCTTGGAAAGGCCGCCGTCCGTCGGATGGGACAATAAGCCGTGGCCCCGTGTGCGGGAGAGCCATACCCTGTGCACGTTAAAGAACACGCTGGATGACGGGAAGCCACCATCTGTCTCCCAACAACTGTTCCAGCGGGTCCCCTCCCCCAGCCTTCGGGGTCCGTGTGACCTAGCCATTTAGCCCATGATATGCAAAAAAAGCGCCGCTCAGAGATAAAACAACCCAACTTATAATATTTTGGTAGGGCAGTTTACATCCTTGTCGTAGGGGCGGGGGTGGCTCAGTCGGTAGCGCGCCAGGCTCGTAATCTGTAGTTCCCAGGTTCGAGTCCCAGTTGGGTCAGCGTTCAGATTTATTTCCGCAAAATTCCCCGCCTTGCCCACGGTCAGTAGGGGGACACCGATGGGCTTGGAAAGGCCGCCGTCCGTCGGATGGGACGTTAAGCCGTGCATCGTGTGCGGGAGAGCCATACCCTGTGCACGTTAAAGAACACTCTGGATGGCCTTGACGGGAGGCTACCATCTGTCCCCCAACAGCTGTTCCAGTTGGTCCCCTCCCACAACCTTCTCTGAGCCTTCGGGGTCCACGTGACCTAACCATTTAGCCCATGGTGTGCAAAAAAGTGCCGCTCAGAGGTAAAACAACCCAACGTTAAAGAACACGCTGGATGGCCTTGACGGGAGGCTACCATCTGTCTCCCAACAGCTGTTCCAGTTGGTCCCCTCCCACAACCTTCTCTGAGCCTTCTGGGTCCACGTGACCTGGCCATTTAGCCCATGGTGTGCAAAAAAGTGCCGCTCAGAGGTAAAATAACCCAACCCAACATCCATGTCGTATTAATGACAATAATTATATTTTATGTTACAATTAAATCCACAAAATTACAGATCTTGAAAAATAAACGAACTAGTAATGCGTTTGGTCGCAGAAATGCATTTTGTATCATGCCACATAATCGAAAAATTTCGCTTCTATGTTCTGACTTGCAAGAACTCCTGAAATGATCTCTCATATGTTGAATAACCACAGTTGTCTCAACCAATCAAAAGCTCCCTTCTCGTGAAACTTGTTGGTCTGCTTTTGGCGAAAGAGCTTCTTCGGTCGTGCACGACTCCCCTGTTTGTCCAAAGTGACAGCCTTGGTGTGATTGATTGCTTGGCTGACCCAGATTTGCAGACCATACTGTCTCTACAGCGAAGATGCGAGTCTGAACAGCGTTGAAGCTCTGTACGAATCGGACGTTTGGAGAAGAGCCTGCAGAATATTCTCTCTCTAGTTTCCGTGGGTTTCTTTTTTTATTATTATTTCTTTTCCGAGTATCATGACTTCGAAGAAGATCGAAGTGACAATACCCTTCTCACAATCTTGTCCAGTTATATCGCACTGACGCTATCAGTCACTTCTTTTCCTGACACAAATGAACAGGCTGCAGAAGTTTTTTTCTGTTTCCATCGAAAGAATTGGTGTCTCTAAACACCTCTTTATGTCCACCATGTGATGTAGGCTTCGTCCAGATGAACGCGTGGGCGTGGTCCAAAAGATAAGAAAAAAACTTTCACCTTTTCAATCAATCATGTTGGGTGGAAAATGAAAGGATAGTGCGTGGGGCAAGACTGTTACTTTCTCTGGAAGGTTGCTTTATTCGGTTCTGGTAACAGACCGTGAAGTAATGAATAAGTAAATAAATATATCTTTTTTTTATCTATGTGGTAGAAAGTTAGCGTTGGGATATACACAGTCGTATCAGAATAATAAGACCACCTACCATAGTATATGTATGGAAGTCGGTTGCACTTAACCCCGAAGACTCAGAGAAGGTTGGGGTCCCACTGGAACAGCTGTTGGAAGACAGATGGTAGCCTCCCGTCAAGGCTATCCAGCGTGTTCTTTAACGTTGGGTTGTTTTACCTCTGAGTGGCACTTTTTTGCACACCATGGGCTAAAATGGCCAGGTCACATGGACCCCGAAGGCTCAGAGATGGTTGGGGACCCACTGGAACAGCTATTGGGAGACAGATGGTAGCCTCCAGTCAAGGCCATCCAGCGTGTTCTTTAACGTTGGGTTGTTTTACCTCTGAGTGGCACTTTTTTGCACACCATGGGCTAAAATGGCCAAGTCATATGGACCCCGAAGGCTCAGAGAAGGTTGGAGACCCACTGGAACAGCTGTTGGGAGACAGATAGTAGCCTCCCGTCAAGGCCATCCAGCGTGTTCTTTAACGTGCACAGGGTGTGGCTCTCCCGCACACGGACCACGGCTTAAAGTCCCATCAGACGGACGGCGGCTTTCCAAATTAATCGTGTGCGGGAGAGCCATACCCTGTTTACGTTAAAGAGCACGCTGGATGGCCTTGACGGGAGGCTCCATCTGTCTCCCAACATCTGTTCTAGTGGGTCCCCTCCTCCAACTTTATCTGAGCCTTCGGGTCCTTGTGACCTGGCCAATTAGCCCATGGTGTGCAAAAAAGTGCCGCTCAGAGGGAAAACAACCCAACGTTAAAGAACACCCTGGATGGCCTTGACGGGAGGCTACCATCTGTCTCCCAACAGCTGTTCCAGTGGGTCACCAACCTTCTCTGAGCCTTCGGGGTCCATATGACCTGGCCATTTAGCCCATGGTGTGCAAAAAAGTGCCACTCAGAGGTAAAACAACCCAACGTTAAAGAACACGCTGGATGACCTTGACGGAAGGCTACCATCTGTCTCCCAACAGCTGTTCCAGTGGGTCCTCTCCCCCAACCTTCTCTGAGCCTTCGGGGTCCATGTGACCTGGCCATTTAGCCCATGGTATACAAAAAAGTGCCGCTCAGAGGTAAAACAACCCAACGTTAAAGAACACACTGGATGACCTTGACGGGAGGCTACCATCTGTCTCCCAACAGCTGTTCCAATGGGTCCCCTCCCCCAACACCTTCTCTGAGCCTTCGGGGTCCATGTGACCTGGCCATTTTAGCCCATGGTGTGCAAAAAAGTGCCACTCAGAGGTAAAACAACCCAACGTTAAAGAACACGCTGGATGACCTTGACGGGAGGCTACTATCTGTCTCCCAACCTCTGTTCCAGTGGATCCCCAACCTTCTCTGAGCCTTCGGGGTACATGTGACCTTTCCATTTTAGCCCATGGTGTGCAAAAACGTGCCACTCAGAGGTAAAACAACCCAACGTTAAAGAACACGCTGGATGGCCTTGACGGGAGACTACCATCTGTCTCCCAACAGCTGTTCCAGTGGGTCCCCAACCTTCTCTGAGCCTTCGGGGTCCGTGTGACCTGGTCATTTTAACCCATGATGTGCAAAAAAGTGCCGCTCAGAGGTAAAACAACCAACCGAACTGAACACATATGTCAGAAAATCGAGATTTAAAAAGATTTGATTGAGCCCTTATATTCACTCACATTCTATGCCAGTAAGGTTTTTTCCATGGGATAACCTCATTTCTCTCTCGATGGAATCTCCTTCTATGAAACCAGATCTGTATCTGAATAGCCTATCGTTTTTCCAGATAATCTGATTTCTATTTTACTATCATGTTCTTCTTTCAGACAACCTAATTTATTTTGTTCTGTCACGGATCCCAGGTAATCTGATTTCTGTCTCCGTAACACGTTATTCTATAAAATAATCAATCAACAGTAAATACATAGAGTTTTTCTGTTGTACAAAAGTCGATGATTTAATAGCGCAGCGGTGATTCAGTCGGTAGAGCATCAGCCTCGTAATCTGTAGTTCCCAAGTTCGAGTTCCAGATGGGCCAGCGTTGAAATTTATCTCCACATAAATCCCTACCTCCAACGGTCAATAGAAGACACCAACGAGCTTGAAAAGACCGCCGTCCGTCGAATAGGAGTTAAGCTACGGTTCCGTGTAGGGGGGGGGGCTCAGTCGGTAGCGCGCCAGGCTCGTAATCTGCAGTTCCCAGTTCGAGTCCCAGCTGGGTCAGCGTTGAGATTTATCTCCGAAAAATTACCTGCCCTTCCCACGGTCAGTAGGGGACACCGATGGACTTGGAAAGGCCGCCGTCCGTTGCATGGGATTTACGTCGTGGTTCCGTGTGTGGGAGGGCCATACCCTGTGCACGTTAAAGAACACGCTGAATAGCGTTGACGGGAGGCTACCATCTGTCTCCCAAAAGCAGTTCCAGTGGGTCCCCCACCCCAACTTTCTCTGAGCCTTCGGGGGTCCATGTGACCTGGCCATTTAGCCCATGGTGTGCAAAAAAGTGCCGTTCAGAGGTAAAGCAACCCAATGTTAAAGAACACGCTGGATGGCCTTGACGGGAGGCTACCATGTGTCTCCCAACAGCTGTTCCAGTGTTTCCACAACCTTCTCTGAGGCTTCGGGGTACTTGTGACCTGGCCATTTAGCCCATGGTGTGCAAAAAAGTGCCGCTCAGAGGTAAAACAACCCAACGTTAAGGAACACGCTGGATGGTCTTGACGGGAGGCTACCATCTGTCTCCCTACAGCTATTCCAGTGGGTCCCTTCCCCCAACTTTCTCTGAGCCTTCGGGGTCTATGTGACCTGGCTACTTAGCCCATGTTGTGAAAAAAATTGCCGCTCAGAGGTAGAACAACCCAACGTTAAAGAACACGCTGGATGGCCTTGACGGGAGGGGCGGGGGTGGCTCAGTCGGAAGCGCGCCAGACTCGTTATCTGTAGTTCCCAGGTTCGAGTCCCAGCTGGGTTAGCGTTGAGATTTATCTCCGCAAAATTTCCCGCCCTGCCCACGGTCAGTAGGGGACACCGATGGGCTTGGAAAGGCCGCCGTCCGTCGGATGGGACGCTAAGCCGTGTCCCCGTGTGCGGGAGAGCCATACCCTGTGCACGTTAAAGAACACGCTGGATGGCCTTGACGGGAGGCTACCATCTGTCTCCCAACAGCTATTCCAGTGGGTCCCCTCCCCCAACCTTCTCTGAGCCTTCGGGTCCTTGTGACCTGGCAATTTAGCCCATGGTGTGCAAAAAAGTGCCGCTCAGAGGTAAAACAACCCAACCCAAATTCAATAAAATCCATGACATATTAAATATGGACATGATCCATAAATAAAACCTATAACTTGAAATAAAAAAACACAGATTAGTCAAATTAATTTACGATTCAAAGGGTTAATATAAATTTTGTGGGGTGTTTTTTTCCCCCTAATTATAAACGATATTCCAATTTTCTGACAAGTTTTTTTTTTTGGTCCACTTCGCTGTATGAAAGGTAATTTGGCAACTAGCCAACTCTCCACGCAATCTCGCACATTAATAGGCAACGCCAGTTTAAGATTCGGATTTTTTTTTTCTTTTTTAGATATCTCGGATGCTTTTTGTTGTTTTGGCTACAGAAGATGAAAGAATCGCCAATTAATTCAGAGTGAGGAAGGAAAAGGATCTTTTGCCTTAATTTAACTCGCGGATATATCGTTTAAAGTGAATCCGTGCGTGTTTCAAATTACGACGTTAGGTAGAACTGCTAGGTATTAATCGACTTAATTTGTTTCGCCAGTCTTGTTCCAGGAAATGCTCCAGAAAAATCCCTAATTAGATAAAGCTTGTTACAGTGGCTAGTTTGGGGAAAAAAATCGGAAGTTGTTTAGAAGTTTAATTTTTTAGTTTTTCGTGGGAGTAGATCAGAAAAATTCTTGAACGTTTTAAAAGATGTGTTTTTGATTTTGGGGTTAGAAGTGTTTGAAATTATACATCCCCCTCTTTCCCAAGTTCGAGGGACCGATGTCTGTTGGGTTGTTTTACCTCTGAGCGGCACATTTTAGAAAACCATGGGATAAATGGCCAGGTCACAAGAACCCCGAAGGCTCAGAGAAGGTTGGGAGAGGGGACCCACTGGAACAGCTGTTGGGAGACAGATGGTAGCCTCCCGTCAAGGCCATCCAGCGTGTTCTTTAACGTTGGGTTGTTTTACCTCAGAGCGGCACTTTTTTGCAGAGAATGGACAAAATGGCCAGGTCACATGGACCGCGAAGGCTCAGAGAAGGTTGGGGGAAGAGACCCACTGGCACAGTTGTGTAGGAGACAGATGGTAGCCTGCCATCAAGGCCATCCAGCGTGTTCTTTAACGTTGGGTTGCTTTACCTCTGAACGGTACTTTTTTGCACACCATGGGCTAAATGGTCAGGTCACAAGGATCTCGAAGGCTCAGAGAAGGTTGGGGGATGGGACCCACTGGAACAGCTTTTGGGAGACAGATGATAGCCTCCCGTCAAGGCCATCCAGCGTGTTCTTTAACGCTGGGTTGTTTAACCTCTGAGCGGCACTTTTTTGCACACCATCGGCTAAATGGCCAGGTCGCAAAGTCTCCGAAGTCTCAGAGAAGGTTGGGAGAGGGAACCCACTGGAACAGCTGTTGGGAGACAGATGGTAACCTCCCGCCAAGGCCATCCAGCGTGTTCTTTAACGTTGGGTTGTTTTACCTCTGAGCGGCACATTTTGGAAAACCATGGGCTAAATGGCCAGGTCACAAGGACTCCGAAGGCTCAGAGAAGGTTGGGGGACGGGATCCACTGGAACAGCTGTTGGGAGACAGATGATAGCCTCCCGTCAAGGCCATCCAGCGTGTTCTTTAACATGCATAGGGTATGGCTCTCCCGCACACGGGGCCACTGCTTAATGTCCCATCCGACGGACGGAGGCCTTTCCAAGTCCAACGGTGTACCCTACTGACCGTGGGCAGGGCGGGGAATTTTGCGGAGATAAATCTCAACGCTGACCCAGCTGGGACTCGAACCTGGGAACTACAGATTACGAGCCTGGAGCGCTACCGATTGAGTCAACCCATCGCCGTCTGTGGGCAATATTTCTGTTGCTTGGTTTTGGAAGTATTTCATTAATTCTGTTTGTTTATAACTACGATAGCATTGGCATATTTATGGCTACCAAACTAGGTCTTCATATTATTCTTTTGTTGATAATGACGACAATCATCATCGTGATCATCATTCATTTTATTCCCACTGTTGAGTCAGCATCTCCTTTATGAAGTCTAGACGCATATTATGGTTATTGCAATTTAGATTGGAGATATCAGCAATTGCTTGAATAAGCTATTTGCGAAAAAATGAGACTGAAGATAATTTAAATGCACAATCAAATCTATATTTCTTCCATCCGCAAAATTCCTCGCCATGCCCACGGTCAGTAGGGGGACACCGATGGGCTTGGAAAGACCGCAGTCCGTCGGATGGGACGTTAAGCCGTGGCCCGTGTGCGGGAGAGCCATACCCTGTATGTGTTAAAGAACACGCTGTGTGGCCTTGACGGGAGGCTACCATCTGTCTCCTAACAGCTGTTCCAGTGGGTTCCCTCCCCAACCTTCTCTGAGCCTTCGGGGTCCATGTGACCTGGCCATTTAGCCCATGATGTGCAAAAAAGTGCCGCTCAGAGGTAAAACAACCCAACGTTAAAGACCACTCTGGATGGCCTTGACGGGAGGCTACCATCTGTCTCCCAACAGCTGTTCCAGTGGGTCCCCTCCCCCAACCTTCCCTGAGCCTTCGGGATCCTTGTGACCTGGCCATCAGAGGTAAAACAACCCAATGTTAAAGAACACGCTGCATGGTCTTGACGGGAAGCTACCATCTATCTCCCAAAAGCTGTTCCAGTGGGTCCCCTCCCCCAACCTTCTCTGAGCCTTCGGGATCCTTGTGACCTGGCCATCAGAGGTAAAACATCCCAACGTTAAAGAACACTCTGGATGGCCTTGACGGGAGGCTACCATCTATCTCCCAAAAGCTGTTCCAGTGGGTCCCCTCCCCCAAACCTTCTCAGAGCCTTCGGGGTCCATGTGACCTGGCCATTTAGCCCATGATGTGCAAAAAAGTGCCGCTCAGAGGTAAAACAACCCAGCGTTAAAGAACACGCTGGATGGCCTTGACGGGAGGCTACCATCTGTCTCCCAACAGCTGTTCCAATGGGTCCCCTCCCCCAACCTTCTCTGAGCCTTCGGGGTCCTTGTGACTTTGCCATTTAGCCCATTGAGTGCAAAAAATTGACGCTCAAAGGTAAAACCCAAGCAAAATAAAAAATTGAGGACTCCGATTTTTTTTTGCTAGCGACATGTGTAAGAATGCGCGACACAAGCCCCACCATTTTCATAGAATGTATGTCAGACAGTCACACCAGGAGGTAGCGCAACAACCACCAGGGGAACCGAGATTTCGGAGTCAGCCAGAACATTCTGACGGAAACCGGCCATGAAGCAGGCTTGGAATGCATCCAGGATGTTGAACACTTCTCCTGCGATTGTTGATGAGTACCCAGACAGTGATAAGTCCATTACACTACCTGGTATTCTTTAGAACTTTTTTACTTAGTTTCTTAACAGTTTCTTCTGCAAGAATCACCAGGGACATTCTTCGGGTCAGGGCAAAGTTCAATCGCTTCGTTTGATAGTTTGGAAGATAAGCAAGTGTTCGGGGATTCAGTTCTGAAAAGCGAAAAGCGAATGGAATACAGGGATTGAATAAGAGAAATGAAATATCTTTTGGGGTGTGCAATCTGATAATTTGGGTTGGGTTGGGTTGTTTTACCTCTGAGCGGCACTTTTTTGCACACCATGGGTTAAATGGCCAGGTCACATGGACCCCGATTGCTCGGAGAAGGTTTGGGGGAGGGGACCCACTGGAACAGCTGTTGGGAGACAGATGGTAGCCTCCCGTCAAGGCCATCCAGCGTGTTCTTTAACGTTGGGTTGTTTTACCTCTGAGCGGCACTTTTTTGCACACCATGGGCTAAATTGCCATTTCACAAGGATCCCGAAGACTCAGATAAGGCTGGGGGAGGGGACCCACTGGAACAGCTGTTGGGAGACAGATGGTAGCCTCCCGTCAAGGCCATCCAGCGTGTTCTTTAACGTTGGGTTGTTTTACCTCTGAGCGGCACTTTTTTGCACACCATGGGCTAAATTGCCATTTCACAAGGATCCCGAAGACTCAGATAAGGCTGGGGGAGGGGACCCACTGGAACAGCTGTTGGGAGACAGATGGTAGCCTCCCGTCAAGGCCATCCAGCGTGTTCTTTAACGTTGGGTTGTTTTACCTCTGAGCGGCACTTTTTTGCACACCATGGACTAAATTGCCAGGTCACAAGGATCCCGAAGACTCAGATAAGGCTGGGGGAGGGGACCCACTGGAACAGCTGTTGGGAGACAGATGGTAGCCTCCCGTCAAGGCACAGGGTATGGCTCTCCCGCACACGGGGCCACGGCTTAACGTCCCATCCGACGGACGGCGGCCTTTCCAAGCCCATCGGTGTCCCCTACTGACCGTGGGCAGGACGGGGAATTTTGCGGAGATAAATCTCAACGCTGACCCACCTGGGACTCGAACCTGGGAACTACAGATTACGAGTCTGGCGCACTACGGACTGAGCCACCCCCGCCCCGCAGAGGAAACAGATTTTGATTTGCAGTCCCTTTCTAAAACTTTATGTTTTGTTTTATTGGAAGTCGCTCCTTTGCAGAATTGTTAGATGTCATATTGAACTAAAATCTTTGCTACAACCTGGCTTTCACAAGAATAACTTATTTAATAAAAAAAAAAGCTGTACGAGAGAGACGAATTGTTATATCAGTTCTGCAGTTGTTATTTTTCGAATTAAATATAACATCTAACAAATGCTGCTAACGTTCTGCAACTTTCTTGCTGTTCCAATCAGGTTTTCTCGCATTAACCAATACCCTGGTGAGATCCTAAACACATATAGAAGGCTTAACTATTACCGTACACTCTTACCAGAAAAGTGCGAACTTCTTAAAGCTGGATATTTGTGGATGCAAGATCCAACTCCCTCAGGTAAACAAACAACTATTCTGATACCTCTACTTCTTTGGCAAAGTTGAGCTGCGTGTGTGTTTGTGTGCTGCCGCGCCCACACAGAGGGGAGGGGTTATCCCCGCCCCCCAACCCCTACCCATCCGTATCGCCAAAGGATGTTTGCCTTTACGAAGTATCGGCCTCGCACAACTTCCACGAAAATTCCCATTACGAGGCTTTGGACAAACATACACTGCAATATGCAAACTGCTTGCCAGATGCACCTTCCATGCTCTATGAAAAATAAAAAACAGTCCCTCCCCACTTCGTTCTCCCCCCCCCCCTCAACATACAGATGCAAGAGAGAGAAAGAGACCCATCCCAAGCGTTCTAGCTGCCGCAATTCTGTGCTTATTTTCTACCCTGCAGATATTGCTGGAATACATGCATTTTCCATTACACATTCCTGGCTTTCTAATGGCGATATGAGCTGTTGGCTTTATCGGGAAGCTGATACATTATTTAAAGGTAACAGGAACAAAAAAAAATTGCTTTGGACGTTTTGTTTGAAACTCAGTTTTTCTACTCTGGTAGATAAAAATTTGCGAGTGATCAATTTGCGTTAGTTTTGAACCCATCCTTTGCGGTCGTTTCTAATGAAATGGAGGCGCCATTTCGGTCGCATTCATCACTGTAAAATGGGGAGGGGTGGGAAATGGGAGGTTTTTAGAGAGGGAGGGAAAGTCAGCCGGTAAATTTTTGAAAGTGAAAGCCGTGCTCGTTGAAAAGATGATCTTAAGTAAGGCAATGAACATTTCGTGATATAAAAATAATAAATAAATACCCCCTCAAGCAGCTGCTTGTTACAGAGGTCTGACAGGATCCTGTCAGTTTATATGCCAAAGTAGAAGGTCTGAGAGGATGGAAAGACCTCAGCAGAAAAACGACACACACATCCATGCCTTACCCTGGGCTCGAACCCAGGTCCCTTAGATCAGTAGCCAGGCGCGCTAACCACTCGGCCATACAAGCAAAAAATCAGATTCGTGTGTCATTGTTGTGTAGTTTTATCACTAAGCTGCACTTTTTTTGCACACAATGGGCTAAATCGCCAGATCACAAGGACTCAGAAGGCTCAGAGAAGGTTGGGACCCACTGGAAGAGCTGTTGGGAGACAGATGGTAGCTTCCCGTCAAGGCCATCCAGTGTGTTCTTTAACGTGCTGTTGTGTAGTTTTACCTATAATCGGCACTTTTTTTGCACACAATGGGCTAAATCGCCAGATCACAAGGACTCAGAAGGCTCAGAGAAGGTTGGGACCCACTGGAAGAGCTGTTGGGAGACAGATGGGAGCTTCCCGTCAAGGCCATCCAGTGTGTTCTTTAACGTGCTGTTGTGTAGTTTTAACCTATAAGCGGCACTTTTTTTGCACACAATGGGCTAAATCGCCAGATCTCAAGGACTCAGAAGGCTCAGAGAAGGTTGGGACCCACTGGAAGAGCTGTTGGGAGACAGATGGGAGCTTCCCGTCAAGGCCATCCAGTGTGTTCTTTAACGTGCTGTTGTGTAGTTTTACCTATAAGCGGCACTTTTTTGCACAAAATGGGCTAAATCGCCAGATCACAAGGACTCAGAAGGCTCAGAGAAGGTTGGGACCCACTGGAAGAGCTGTTGGGAGACAGATGGGAGCTTCCCGTCAAGGCCATCCAGTGTGTTCTTTAACGTGCTGTTGTGTAGTTTTACCTATAAGCGGCACTTTCTTTGCACACAATGGGCTAAATCGCCAGATCACAAGGACTCAGAAGGCTCAGAGAAGGTTGGGACCCACTGGAAGAGCTGTTGGGAGACAGATGGGAGCTTCCCGTCAAGGCCATCCAGTGTGTTCTTTAAAGTGCTGTTGTGTAGTTTTACCTATAAGCGGCACTTTTTTGCACACAATGGGCTAAATCATCAGATAACAAGGACTCAGAAAGCTCAGAGAAGGTTTGGGACCCAGTGAAACAGTTGTTGGGAGAGAGATAGTAGCTTCCCGTCAAGGCCATGCAATATGTTCTTTAACGTGCACAGAGTATGGTTCTCCCTCACACATGGGGGCGGGGGTGGCTCAGTCGGTAGCGCGTCAGGCTCGTAATCTGTAGTTTCCAGGTTCGAGTTCCAGCTGGGTTAGCGTTGAGATTTATCTCCGCAAAATTCCTCGCCCTGCCCACGGTCAGTAGGGGACACCGATGTGCTTGGAAAGACCGCCGTCCGTCGTATGGGACGTTAAGCCGTGGCCCCGTATGCGGGAGAGCCATACCCTGTGCACGTTAAAGAACACGCTGGATGGCCTTGACGGGAGGCTACCATCTGTCTCCCAACAGCTGTTCCACTGTGTCCCCTCCCCCAACCTTCTCTGAGCCTTCGGGGTCCATGTGACCTGGCCATTTAGCCCATTGTGTGCAAAAAGTGCCGCTCAGAGGTAAAACAACCCAACCCTCACACGTGGCAACAGCTTAACATCCCATTCGACAGACGGCCCGTCCTTTCCAAGCCCATCGGTCTCCCTTACTGACCGTGGATAGGACGGTGAGTTTTGCGGAGATAAGTCTCAACTCTGACCCAGCTGGGACTCGAACCGGGAACTGCAGATTACGAGGCTGGCGCGCTACAGACTGAGCCACCCCCGCCCCGAACTCTGCCTAGAGAAATGAAAGTAAGGAAATAACAGTCGAAAACCTAACCTTATCTAAAAATAACCGATATTAATGGAAACAGCCTAAATAAGATCACTGTGAATGAAATTATATAAGGTAAGGGAACCACTGTCCAAAAATCACGATCAATTACTTAACTTGTTATTATAATGAGTCAAGCAAAGTTACCAAACAGAATTAATACCTTAGTGAATTTTCCGGTAGATCTAGCTGATTTAGTTCATTATTTATTGCCTCGCTATTGATTTATGTTGTGTTCATTCAGGCTCAAAGCATTAAATGATAATGTTGATAATTAAGAATCTGGAATAATGGGGAACTACAATAAAAAAGACGGAAATTAACTAGTAGATGTTATTAAAAGCAACTTCATGTACAAAATAGTTAGGGATGAGTGGGATTGGATTGTTGTTTTACCTCTGAGCAACAGTTTCTTGCGCACAATGGGCTAAATGTACAAGTCATAAGGACTCCGAATGCTCAGAGAAGGTTGAGGGAGTCCAATGGAACAGCTGTTGGGAGACAGATGGTAGCCTCCCGTCAAGGTTGGGTTGTTTTACCTCTGAGTGGCACATTTTTGCACACAATGGACTAAATGGCCAGGTCACAAGGACCCCGAAGGCTCAGAGAAGCTTGGGGGAGGGGACCCACTGGAACAGCCGTTGGATGATAGATGGTAGCCTCCCGTCAAGGCCATTCAGCGTGTTCTTTAACGTGCAGGGTATAGCTCTACCACACATGGGGCCACGGCTTAACGTCTCATCCGACGGACGGCGGCCTTTCCTAGTCCATCGGTGTCCCCTACTGACCGTGGGCAGGGAGTTTTGCAGAGATAAATCTCAGCGCTGGACCAGCTGGGACTCGAACCTGGGAAATGCAGCTGGGTCAGCGTTGAGATTTATCTCTGGAAAATTCCCCGCCCTGTCCACGGTCAGTAGGGGACACCGATAGGCTTGGGAAGGACGCCGTCCGTCGGATGAGACGTTAAGCCTTGGTCCCGTGTACGAGAGAGTCATACCCTGTGCACGTTAAAGAACATGCTGGATGGCCTTGACGGGAGGCTACCATCTATCTCCCAATAGCTGTTCCAGTGGGTCCCCTTCCCAACCTTCTCTGAGCCGTCGGGGTCTATGTGACCTGGCCATTTAGCCCATGGTGTGCAAAAAAGTGCCGCTCAGAGGTAAAACAACCCAACGTTAAAGAACATGCTGGATGCCCTTGACGGGAGGCTACCATCTGTCTCCCAATAGCTGTTCCAGTGGGTCCCCTTCCCCAACCTTCTCTGAGCCGTCGGGGTCCATGTGACCTGGCCATTTAGCCCATGGTGTGCAAAAAAGTGCCGCGCAGAGGTAAAACAACCCAACCCAACCCAACTGCAGATTACGAACTTGGTCCCCCAACCTTCTCTGAACCCTCGGGGTTCCTTGACTTGACTATTTAGCCCCTGGCATGCAAAAAACATGCAGCCCCAGATGTAAGAGAAATTAACTTGAGGCTCTGTAAGAAAAATTTTTTTTCCTTGTAGTTCTTCCCTAAATTTGGTTTTATTTGAAATTATGAGAAGCGGAGTTGTGGAGAGGGGGCTCAGTTGGTAGCGTGTTAGGCTTGTAATCTGCAGTTCCTAGGTTCGAGTCCCACCTCGCTGAGCGTTCAGGTTTACCTCCGAAAACTCCGCGCTCAACCATCGGTTAGTATAGGATACCGATTATCTTGGAAAGGCCGCCGTTCGTCGTATGGGACGTTAAGACTGGTCCTCTTATGCGAGAGAGAGCCATACCCTGTGTGTGTTAAAGAATACGTTGGTTGGTCTTGACGAGAAGTTACTATCCGTCTCCTAACAGCTTTTCAATGGGTCCTCTTTTTTTCAACCTTCTGTAAGCCTTCGGGGTCCTTGTGACCTTTTCATTTAGCCCATTGTGTGCAAAAGGTGCGGCTAAAGGGTACAACAATCCAACCCTATGTATGTTAAAGAACACGTTGGTTGGCCTTGATGGGAGGCTACCATGCTTCTCCTAACAGCTGTCCAATGGGTCCTCTTTTTTCAACCCTTTGTGAGTCCTCGGGGTCCTTGTGACCTTTCAATTTAGCCCATTGTATGCAAAAGATGCTACTCGAGGGTAAAACAGTCCAACCCTTTGTACGTTAAAGAACATTCTGATTTCGCCTTGACTGGAGACTACCATCCGTCTCCTAACAGCTGTCCAATGGGTCCTCTTTTTTCAACCTCTCTGAGCCCTCGGGGTCCTTGTGACCTTTTAATTTAGCCCATTGTATGCAAAAGATGCGACTCGAGGGTAAAACATTCCAACCCTTTGTACGTTAAAGAACACTCTGATTTCGCCTTGACTGGAGGCTACCATCCGTCTCCTAACAGCTGTCCAATGGGTCCTCTTTTTTCAACTTCTCTGAGCCTTTGGGGTCCTTGTGACCTGCCACAGTGTGCCACTCAGAGGTGCCACTCAGAGGTATGTAACGCAACCTAAACCATTAGAATTGTAAAATAAGCTTGCTTCTTCTGTTTTCCAAGGACGCGTCTTCACCGTTAAAAAGAAACAGTTATTTTAAATGACTTTCCCAAGAAGATTTTTACGAACTAAGAAGAGGAAGAAGTTTCGGATTAAGGTTTAACTTTTTGTTTACATCAAAGTGCCAGCTGTGGCGCCATGAAAAGTTTAAACAAAGGAGCTTTTATCAACATCAACAAGGAAAAGAACTTTACAGGCACTTTTGCATAAATAATCGTATAAAAACAGGAAATAGAAAATCTCCTGCAACCTTCTTCCTAACTGAATCTTTAAAGTCTGGACTTAATGTCACAAAAAGTTCTCTTGCAAACAAAAAAAAAATGTTTTTAAAATCTGCACAAAAATGCAAAATGTAACTAAAGGTGGAGCCTTTTAGTTGTCTTCATAAATGTAAGGAAAAGTTCTCTTAACAATTCAGCATGGGATTTAACGCTCTTATGCTAAACTTCATTATCTAAAAATTTCGCCAGACACCAATAATAAAATTAAAAAATTATTCCAAGCTTTTAGTTAATTTTCGTGGAGAAACGCTGATATGCTTTCGTTTCGGTGAAGGGAGATCTTGTTAACAAAACACAGATTCCGCAGATTACAGTTTTTTTAACATTTTTTTTTTTACAGTCTTAATCTGCTATCACAACTGAGTGAGTTAATGCACATGACCTTTTGAGAACCTATAAAGCCGTAAATAAAACACTTATTACAGGAGACTGAACTTAGAGCAAAAATAGAGTTTATAGAGTTTTCACTTTGAATGCTATGAAAACCGGCTAACCGTGAAAAAACGCGATTTCAGATAAAACTAAACGAACTATAATTTCTCGTAAGAAAAAATGACGTAAATTGTGATTTATTCAGAAACTTTTCTTTCCTTCCAAATTTCAAATATTTGTTTTAATTATGAAAGTGTAGTTATTCCCAAATGCTATAATTAAAGCTTTAATCGCCTTTAGACCTCCAATTTCAATTGGTAAACATAGTGACCTCCATTTCTTTGAATGGTGGAATCCATTTTAAACTGGTAAACACAGCGGGGCTCCATTTTTCAAAATGGCAGAAACGGCAATCCTCGCTTTTTTTAGAATGGCATACACTGCACGAATCTATTCTTAGAATGGCAAACATGGCGACCTCCATTTTCTAGAATAGCAGACATGGTAAACCTTCATTTTCTAGAATGGCAAACATGGTAAACCTCCATTTTCTATAATGGCAAACATGGCAAACATCTATTTTCTAGAATGGCAAACATGGCAAACCTCCATTTTCTAGAATAGCAAACATGGCAAACCTCTATTTTCTAGAATGGCAAACATGGCAAACCTCCATTTTCTAGAATGGCAAACATCGTAAACCTCCATTTTCTAGAATAGCAGACATGGCAAACCTCTATTTTCTAGAATGGTAAACATGACAAACCTCTCTTTTCTAGAATGGTAAACATGACAAACCTCTATTTTCTAGAGTGGCAAACATGGCAAAACTTTATTTTCTAGAATGGCAAACATGACAAACCTTTATTTTCTAGAATGGCAAACATCGTAAACCTCCATTATCTAGAATAGCAGACATGGCAAACCTCTATTTTCTAGAATGGTAAACATGACAAACCTCTATTTTCTAGAATGGCAAACATGACAAACCTCTATTTTCTAGAATGGCAAACATGGCAAACCTCTATTTTCTAGAATGGCAAACATGGCAAACCTCTATTTTCTAGAATGGCAAACATGACAAACCTTTATTTTCTAGAATGGCAAACATCGTAAACGTCCATTTTCTAGAATGGCAAACATCGTAAACCTCCATTTTCTAGAATAGCAGACATGGTAAACCTCTATTTTCTAGAATGGCAAACATGGCAAACCTCCATTTTCTATAATGGCAAACATGACAAACTTCTATTTTCTAGAATGGCAAACATGGCAAACCTCCATTTTGCAGAATGGCAAACATCGTAAACCTCCATTATCTAAAATAGCAGACATGACAAACCTCTATTTTCTAGAATGGCAAACATGACAAACCTCTATTTTCTAGAATGGCAAACATGGCAAACCTCTATTTTCTAGAATGGCAAATATGGTAAACATTTATTTTCTAGAATGGGAAACACGGCGAACCTCTATTTTCTAGTTTGGCAAACATGGCGACCTTCATTTTCTAGAAAGTTTGGCAAACATCGCGACCTTCATTTTCCAAACATCTATTTTCTAGAATGGCAAACATGGCAAACCTCCATTTTCTACAATAGCAAACATGGCAAACCTCCATTTTCTAGAATAGCAAACATGTCAAACCTCTATTTTCTAGAATGGCAAACATGGCAAACATCTATTTTCTAGAATGGTAAACATGGCAAACCTCCATTTTCTAGAATAGCAAACATGGCAAATCTCTATTTTCTAGAATGGCAAACATGGCAAACACCTATTTTCTAGAATGGTAAACATGGCAAACCTCCATTTTCTAGAATGGCAAACATGGCAAACCTCTATTTTCTAGAATGGCAAACATGGCAAACCTCTTTTCTCTAGAATGGCAAACATGGCGACCTCCATTTTCTAGAATGGCAAACATGGTAAATCTCCATTTTCTAGAATAGCAGACATGGTAAACCTTCATTTTCTAGAATGGCAAACTTGGCAAACCTCTATTTTCTAGAATGGCAAACATGGTAAACCTCCATTTTTTAGAATGGCACCATGGCGACCTCCATTTTCTAGAATGGCAAACATGGTAAACCTCCATTATCTAGAATAGCAGATATGGTAAACCTTCATTTTCTAGAATGGCAAACATGGTGAACCTCTATTTTCTAGAGTAGCAAATATGATAACCTCCATTTTCTATAATGGCAAACATGGCAAACCTCTATTTTCTAGAATTGCAAACATGGCAAACCTCTATTTTCTAGAATGGCAAACATGGCAAACCTCCATTTTCTAGAATGGTAAACATGGCAAACCTCCATTTTCTAGAATGGCAAACATGGCGACCTCCATTTTCTAGAATGGCAAACATGGTAAACCTCCATTTTCTAGAATAGCAGACATGGTAAACCTTCATTTTCTAGAATGGCAAACATGGCAAACCTCTATTTTCTAGAATGGCAAACATGGTGAACCTCTATTTTCTAGAGTAGCAAACATGATAACCTCCGTTTTCTATAATGGCAAACATGGCAAACCTCTATTTTCTCGAATGGCAAACATGGCAAACCTCTATTTTCTAGAATGGCAAACATGGCAAACCTCTATTTTCTAGAATGGCAAACGTGGTAAACCTCCATTCTCTGGAATGGCAAAAATGGCAAACCTCTATTTTCTAGAATGGTAAACATGGTAAACCTCTATTTTCTAGAATGGCAAACATGGTAAACCTTCATTTGCTAGAATGGCAAACATGGCAAACCTTCCATTTCTTTCAATGGTGGAATCCATTTTAAACTAGTAAAAACAGCGGGGCTCCATTTTTCAAAATGGCAGAAACGGCAATCCTCGCTTTTTTTAGAATGGCATACACTGCACGAATCTATTCTTAGAATGGCAAACATGGCGACCTCCATTTTCTAGAATAGCAGACATGGTAAACCTTCATTTTCTAGAATGGCAAATATGGCAAACCTTTATTTTCTAGAATGGCAAACATGACAAACCTTTATTTTCTACAATGGCAAACATCGTAAACGTCCATTTTCTAGAATGGCAAGCATCGTAAACCTCCATTTTCTAGAATAGCAGACATGGTAAACCTCTATTTTCTAGAATGGCAAACATGGCAAACCTCCATTTTCTATAATGGCAAACATGACAAACCTCTATTTTCTAGAATGGCAAACATGGCAAACACCTATTTTCTAGAATGGTAAACATGGCAAACCACCATTTTCTAGAATGGCAAACATGGCAAACCTCTATTTTCTAGAATGGCAAACATGGCAAACCTCTTTTCTCTAGAATGGCAAACATGGCGACCTCCATTTTCTAGAATGGCAAACATGGTAAATCTCCATTTTCTAGAATAGCAGACATGGTAAACCTTCATTTTCTAGAATGGCAAACTTGGCAAACCTCTATTTTCTAGAATGGCAAACATGGTAAACCTCCATTTTCTAGAATGGCACCATGGCGACCTCCATTTTCTAGAATAGCAAACATGGTAAACCTCCATTATCTAGAATAGCAGATATGGTAAACCTTCATTTTCTAGAATGGCAAACATGGTGAACCTCTATTTTCTAGAGTAGCAAATATGATAACCTCCATTTTCTATAATGGCAAACATGGCAAACCTCTATTTTCTAGAATTGCAAACATGGCAAACCTCTATTTTCTAGAATGGCAAACATGGCAAACCTCCATTTTCTAGAATGGCAAACATGGCAAACCTCCATTTTCTAGAATGGCAAACATGGCGACCTCCATTTTCTAGAATGTCAAACATGGTAAACGTTTATTTTCTAGAATGGCAAACACGGCGAACCTCTATTTTCTAGTTTGGCAAACATGGCGACCTTCATTTTCTAGAATGTCAAACATGGTAAACGTTTATTTTCTAGAATGGCAAACACGGCGAACCTCTATTTTCTAGTTTGGCAAACATGGCGACCTTCATTTTCTAGAATGTCAAACATGGTAAACGTTTATTTTCTAGAATGGCAAACACGGCGAACTTCTATTTTCTAGTTTGGCAAACATGACGACCTTCATTTTATAGAATGTCAAACATGGTAAATGTTTATTTTCTAGAATGGCAAACACGGCGAACCTCTATTTTCTAGTTTGGCAAACATGGCGACCTTCATTTTCTAGAATGTCAAAATGGTAAACGTTTATTTTCTAGAATGGCAAACACGGCGAACCTCTATTTTCTAGTTTGGCAAATATGGCGACCTTCATTTTCTAGAATGTCAAACATGGTAAACGTTTATTTTCTAGAATGGCAAACACGGCGAACCTCTATTTTCTAGTTTGGCAAACATGGCGACCTTCATTTTCTAGAATGTCAAACATGGTAAACGTTTATTTTCTAGAATGGTAAACACGGCGAACCTCTATTTTCTAGTTTGGCAAACATGGCGACCTTCATTTTCTAGAATGTCAAACATGGTAAACGTTTATTTTCTAGAATGGAAAACACGGCGAACCTCTATTTTCTAGTTTGGCAAACATGGCGACCTTCATTTTGTAGAATGTCAAACATGGTAAACGTTTATTTTCTAGAATGGTAAACACGGCGAACCTCTATTTTCTAGTTTGGCAAACATGGCGACCTTCATTTTCTAGAATGTCAAACATGGTAAACGTTTATTTTCTAGAATGGCAAACACGGCGAACCTCTATTTTCTAGTTTGGCAAACATGGCGACCTTCATTTTCTAGAATGTCAAAATGGTAAACGTTTATTTTCTAGAATGGCAAACACGGCGAACCTCTATTTTCTAGTTTGGCAAATATGGCGACCTTCATTTTCTAGAATGTCAAACATGGTAAACGTTTATTTTCTAGAATGGCAAACACGGCGAACCTCTATTTTCTAGTTTGGCAAACATGGCGACCTTCATTTTGTAGAATGTCAAACATGGTAAACGTTTATTTTCTAGAATGGTAAACACGGCGAACCTCTATTTTCTAGTTTGGCAAACATGGCGACCTTCATTTTCTAGAATGTCAAACATGGTAAACGTTTATTTTCTAGAATGGAAAACACGGCGAACCTCTATTTTCTAGTTTGGCAAACATGGCGACCTTCATTTTGTAGAATGTCAAACATGGTAAACGTTTATTTTCTAGAATGGTAAACACGGCGAACCTCTATTTTCTAGTTTGGCAAACATGGCGACCTTCATTTTCTAGAATGTCAAACATGGTAAACGTTTATTTTCTAGAATGGCGAACACGGCGAACCTCTATTTTCTAGTTTGGCAAACATGGCGACCTTCATTTTGTAGAATGTCAAACATGGTAAACGTTTATTTTCTAGAATGGCAAACACGGCGAACCTCTATTTTCTAGTTTGGCAAACATGGCGACCTTCATTTTGTAGAATGTCAAACATGGTAAACGTTTATTTTCTAGAATGGTAAACACGGCGAACCTCTATTTTCTAGTTTGGCAAACATGGCGACCTTCATTTTCTAGAATGACAAACATGGTAAACGTTTATTTTCTAGAATGGCAAACACGGCGAACCTCTATTTTCTAGTTTGGCAAACATGGCGACCTTCATTTTCTAGAATGTCAAACATGGTAAACATTTATTTTCTAGAATGGCAAACACGGCGTACCTCTATTTTCTAGTTTGGCAAACATGGCGACCTTCATTTTCTAGAATGTCAAACATGGTAAATATTTATTTTCTAGAATGGCAAACACGGCGAACCTCTATTTTCTAGTTTGGCAAACATGGCGACCTTCATTTTCTAGAATGTCAAACATGGTAAACATTTATTTTCTAGAATGGCAAACACGGCATACCTCTATTTTCTAGTTTGGCAAACATGGCGACCTTCATTTTCTAGAATGTCAAACATGGTAAACATTTATTTTCTAGAATGGCAAACACGGCGAACCTCTATTTTCTAGTTTGGCAAACATGGCGACCTTCATTTTCTAGAATGTCAAACATGGTAAACGTTTATTTTCTAGAATGGCAAACACGGCGAACCTCTATTTTCTAGTTTGGCAAACATGGCGACCTTCATTTTGTAGAATGTCAAACATGGTAAACGTTTATTTTCTAGAATGGCAAACACGGCGAACCTCTATTTTCTAGTTTGGCAAACATGGCGACCTTCATTTTCTAGAATGTCAAACATGGTAAACGTTTATTTTCTAGAATGGTAAACACGGCGAACCTCTATTTTCTAGTTTGGCAAACATGGCGACCTTCATTTTCTAGAATGACAAACATGGTAAACGTTTATTTTCTAGAATGGCAAACACGGCGAACCTCTATTTTCTAGTTTGGCAAACATGGCGACCTTCATTTTCTAGAATGTCAAACATGGTAAACATTTATTTTCTAGAATGGCAAACACGGCGAACCTCTATTTTCTAGTTTGTCAAACATGGCGACCTTCATTTTCTAGAATGTCAAACATGGTAAACATTTATTTTCTAGAATGGCAAACACGGCGTACCTCTATTTTCTAGTTTGGCAAACATGGCGACCTTCATTTTCTAGAATGACAAACATGGTAAACGTTTATTTTCTAGAATGGCAAACACGGCGAACCTCTATTTTCTAGTTTGGCAAACATGGCGACCTTCATTTTCTAGAATGTCAAACATGGTAAACATTTATTTTCTAGAATGGCAAACACGGCGTACCTCTATTTTCTAGTTTGGCAAACATGGCGACCTTCATTTTCTAGAATGTCAAACATGGTAAACATTTATTTTCTAGAATGACAAACACGGCGAACCTCTATTTTCTAGTTTGGCAAACATCGCAACCTTAATTTTCTAGAATGTCAAACATGGTAAACGTTTATTTTCTAGAATGGCAAACACTGCGAACCTCTATTTTCTAGTTTGGCAAACATGGCGACCTTCATTTTCTAGAATGTCAAACATGGTAAACATTTATTTTCTAGAATGGCAAACACGGCGTACCTCTATTTTCTAGTTTGGCAAACATGGCGACCTTCATTTTCTAGAATGACAAACATGGTAAACGTTTATTTTCTAGAATGGCAAACACGGCGAACCTCTATTTTCTAGTTTGGCAAACATGGCGACCTTCATTTTCTAGAATGTCAAAATGGTAAACGTTTATTTTCTAGAATGGCAAACACGGCGAACCTCTATTTTCTAGTTTGGCAAATATGGCGACCTTCATTTTCTAGAATGTCAAACATGGTAAACGTTTATTTTCTAGAATGGTAAACACGGCGAACCTCTATTTTCTAGTTTGGCAAACATGGCGACCTTCATTTTCTAGAATGACAAACATGGTAAACGTTTATTTTCTAGAATGGCAAACACGGCGAACCTCTATTTTCTAGTTTGGCAAACATGGCGACCTTCATTTTCTAGAATGTCAAACATGGTAAACATTTATTTTCTAGAATGGCAAACACGGCGTACCTCTATTTTCTAGTTTGGCAAACATGGCGACCTTCATTTTCTAGAATGTCAAACATGGTAAACATTTATTTTCTAGAATGGCAAACACGGCGTACCTCTATTTTCTAGTTTGGCAAACATGGCGACCTTCATTTTCTAGAATGACAAACATGGTAAACGTTTATTTTCTAGAATGGCAAACACGGCGAACCTCTATTTTCTAGTTTGGCAAACATGGCGACCTTCATTTTCTAGAATGTCAAAATGGTAAACGTTTATTTTCTAGAATGGCAAACACGGCGAACCTCTATTTTCTAGTTTGGCAAATATGGCGACCTTCATTTTCTAGAATGTCAAACATGGTAAACGTTTATTTTCTAGAATGGTAAACACGGCGAACCTCTATTTTCTAGTTTGGCAAACATGGCGACCTTCATTTTCTAGAATGTCAAACATGGTAAACATTTATTTTCTAGAATGGCAAACACGGCGTACCTCTATTTTCTAGTTTGGCAAACATGGCGACCTTCATTTTCTAGGATGTCAAACATGGTAAACATTTATTTTCTAGAATGGCAAACACGGCGAACCTCTATTTTCTAGTTTGGCAAACATGGCGACCTTCATTTTCTAGAATGTCAAACATGGTAAACGTTTATTTTCTAGAATGGAAAACACGGCGAACCTCTATTTTCTAGTTTGGCAAACATGGCGACCTTCATTTTGTAGAATGTCAAACATGGTAAACGTTTATTTTCTAGAATGGCAAACACGGCGAACCTCTATTTTCTAGTTTGGCAAACATGGCGACCTTCATTTTGTAGAATGTCAAACATGGTAAACGTTTATTTTCTAGAATGGCAAACACGGCGAACCTCTATTTTCTAGTTTGGCAAACATGGCGACCTTCATTTTGTAGAATGTCAAACATGGTAAACGTTTATTTTCTAGAATGGTAAACACGGCGAACCTCTATTTTCTAGTTTGGCAAACATGGCGACCTTCATTTTCTAGAATGTCAAACATGGTAAACGTTTATTTTCTAGAATGGAAAACACGGCGAACCTCTATTTTCTAGTTTGGCAAACATGGCGACCTTCATTTTGTAGAATGTCAAACATGGTAAACGTTTATTTTCTAGAATGGTAAACACGGCGAACCTCTATTTTCTAGTTTGGCAAACATGGCGACCTTCATTTTCTAGAATGTCAAACATGGTAAACGTTTATTTTCTAGAATGGCGAACACGGCGAACCTCTATTTTCTAGTTTGGCAAACATGGCGACCTTCATTTTGTAGAATGTCAAACATGGTAAACGTTTATTTTCTAGAATGGCAAACACGGCGAACCTCTATTTTCTAGTTTGGCAAACATGGCGACCTTCATTTTGTAGAATGTCAAACATGGTAAACGTTTATTTTCTAGAATGGTAAACACGGCGAACCTCTATTTTCTAGTTTGGCAAACATGGCGACCTTCATTTTCTAGAATGACAAACATGGTAAACGTTTATTTTCTAGAATGGCAAACACGGCGAACCTCTATTTTCTAGTTTGGCAAACATGGCGACCTTCATTTTCTAGAATGTCAAACATGGTAAACATTTATTTTCTAGAATGGCAAACACGGCGTACCTCTATTTTCTAGTTTGGCAAACATGGCGACCTTCATTTTCTAGAATGTCAAACATGGTAAACATTTATTTTCTAGAATGGCAAACACGGCGAACCTCTATTTTCTAGTTTGGCAAACATGGCGACCTTCATTTTCTAGAATGTCAAACATGGTAAACATTTATTTTCTAGAATGGCAAACACGGCATACCTCTATTTTCTAGTTTGTCAAACATGGCGACCTTCATTTTCTAGAATGTCAAACATGGTAAACATTTATTTTCTAGAATGGCAAACACGGCGAACCTCTATTTTCTAGTTTGGCAAACATGGCGACCTTCATTTTCTAGAATGTCAAACATGGTAAACGTTTATTTTCTAGAATGGCAAACACGGCGAACCTCTATTTTCTAGTTTGGCAAACATGGCGACCTTCATTTTGTAGAATGTCAAACATGGTAAACGTTTATTTTCTAGAATGGCAAACACGGCGAACCTCTATTTTCTAGTTTGGCAAACATGGCGACCTTCATTTTCTAGAATGTCAAACATGGTAAACGTTTATTTTCTAGAATGGTAAACACGGCGAACCTCTATTTTCTAGTTTGGCAAACATGGCGACCTTCATTTTCTAGAATGACAAACATGGTAAACGTTTATTTTCTAGAATGGCAAACACGGCGAACCTCTATTTTCTAGTTTGGCAAACATGGCGACCTTCATTTTCTAGAATGTCAAACATGGTAAACATTTATTTTCTAGAATGGCAAACACGGCGTACCTCTATTTTCTAGTTTGGCAAACATGGCGACCTTCATTTTCTAGAATGACAAACATGGTAAACGTTTATTTTCTAGAATGGCAAACACGGCGAACCTCTATTTTCTAGTTTGGCAAACATGGCGACCTTCATTTTCTAGAATGTCAAACATGGTAAACATTTATTTTCTAGAATGGCAAACACGGCGTACCTCTATTTTCTAGTTTGGCAAACATGGCGACCTTCATTTTCTAGAATGTCAAACATGGTAAACATTTATTTTCTAGAATGACAAACACGGCGAACCTCTATTTTCTAGTTTGGCAAACATCGCAACCTTAATTTTCTAGAATGTCAAACATGGTAAACGTTTATTTTCTAGAATGGCAAACACTGCGAACCTCTATTTTCTAGTTTGGCAAACATGGCGACCTTCATTTTCTAGAATGTCAAACATGGTAAACATTTATTTTCTAGAATGGCAAACACGGCGTACCTCTATTTTCTAGTTTGGCAAACATGGCGACCTTCATTTTGTAGAATGACAAACATGGTAAACGTTTATTTTCTAGAATGGCAAACACGGCGAACCTCTATTTTCTAGTTTGGCAAATATGGCGACCTTCATTTTCTAGAATGTCAAACATGGTAAACATTTATTTTCTAGAATGGCAAACACGGCGAAGCTCTATTTTCTAGTTTGGCAAACATGGCGACCTTCATTTTCTAGAATGTCAAACATGGTAAACATTTATTTTCTAGAATGGCAAACACGGCGAACCTCTATTTTCTAGTTTGGCAAACATGGCGACCTTCATTTTCTAGAATGTCAAACATGGTAAACATTTATTTTCTAGAATGGCAAACACGGCGTACCTCTATTTTCTAGTTTGGCAAACATGGCGACCTTCATTTTCTAGAATGTCAAACATGGTAAACGTTTATTTTCTAGAATGGCAAACACGGCGAACCTCTATTTTCTAGTTTGGCAAACATGGCGACCTTCATTTTGTAGAATGTCAAACATGGTAAACATTTATTTTCTAGAATGGCAAACACGGCGTACCTCTATTTTCTAGTTTGGCAAACATGGCGACCTTCATTTTCTAGAATGTCAAACATGGTAAACATTTATTTTCTAGAATGGCAAACACGGCGAACCTCTATTTTCTAGTTTGGCAAACATGGCGACCTTCATTTTCTAGAATGTCAAACATGGTAAACATTTATTTTCTAGAATGGCAAACACGGCGTACCTCTATTTTCTAGTTTGGCAAACATGGCGACCTTCATTTTCTAGAATGTCAAACATGGTAAACGTTTATTTTCTAGAATGGCAAACACGGCGAACCTCTATTTTCTAGTTTGGCAAACATGGCGACCTTTATTTTCTAGAATGTCAAACATGGTAAACGTTTATTTTCTAGAATGGCAAACACGGCGAACCTCTATTTTCTAGTTTGGCAAACATGGCGACCTTCATTTTCTAGAATGTCAAACATGGTAAACATTTATTTTCTAGAATGGCAAACACGGCGAATCTCTATTTTCTAGTTTGGCAAACATGGCGACCTTCATTTTCTAGAATGCCAAACATGGTAAACGTTTATTTTCTAGAATGGCAAACACGGCGAACCTCTATTTTCTAGTTTGGCAAACATGGCGACCTTCATTTTCTAGAATGTCAAACATGGTAAACATTTATTTTCTAGAATGGCAAACACGGCGAACCTCTATTTTCTAGTTTGGCAAACATGGCGACCTTCATTTTCTAGAATGTCAAACATGGTAAACGTTTATTTTCTAGAATGGCAAACACGGCGAACCTCTATTTTCTAGTTTGGCAAACATGGCGACCTTCGTTTTCTAGAATGTCAAACATGGTAAACGTTTATTTTCTAGAATGGCAAACACGGCGAACCTCTATTTTCTAGTTTGGCAAACATGGCGACCTTCATTTTCTAGAATGTCAAACATGGTAAACGTTTATTTTCTAGAATGGCAAACACGGCGAACCTCTATTTTCTAGTTTGGCAAACATGGCGACCTTCATTTTCTAGAATGTCAAACATGGTAAACGTTTATTTTCTAGAATGGCAAACACGGCGAACCTCTATTTTCTAGTTTGGCAAACATGGCGACCTTCGTTTTCTAGAATGTCAAACATGGTAAACGTTTATTTTCTAGAATGGCAAACACGGCGAACCTCTATTTTCTAGTTTGGCAAACATGGCGACCTTCATTTTCTAGAATGTCAAACATGGTAAACGTTTATTTTCTAGAATGGCAAACACGGCGAACCTCTATTTTCTAGTTTGGCAAACATGGCGACCTTCATTTTGTAGAATGTCAAACATGGTAAACGTTTATTTTCTAGAATGGCAAACACGGCGAACCTCTATTTTCTAGTTTGGCAAACATGGCGACCTTCATTTTCTAGAATGACAAACATGGTAAACGTTTATTTTCTAGAATGGCAAACACGGCGAACCTCTATTTTCTAGTTTGGCAAACATGGCGACCTTCATTTTCTAGAATGTCAAACATGGTAAACATTTATTTTCTAGAACGGCAAACACGGCGTACCTCTATTTTCTAGTTTGGCAAACATGGCGACCTTCATTTTCTAGAATGTCAAACATGGTAAACATTTATTTTCTAGAATGGCAAACACGGCGTACCTCTATTTTCTAGTTTGGCAAACATGGCGACCTTCATTTTCTAGAATGTCAAACATGGTAAACATTTATTTTCTAGAATGGCAAACACGGCGAACCTCTATTTTCTAGTTTGGCAAACATGGCGACCTTCATTTTCTAGAATGTCAAACATGGTAAACATTTATTTTGTAGAATGGCAAACACGGCGTACCTCTATTTTCTAGTTTGGCAAACATGGCGACCTTCATTTTCTAGAATGTCAAACATGGTAAACATTTATTTTCTAGAATGGCAAACACGGCGAACCTCTATTTTCTAGTTTGGCAAACATGGCGACCTTCATTTTCTAGAATGACAAACATGGTAAACGTTTATTTTCTAGAATGGCAAACACGGCGAACCTCTATTTTCTAGTTTGGCAAACATGGCGACCTTTATTTTCTAGAATGTCAAACATGGTAAACGTTTATTTTCTAGAATGGCAAACACGGCGAACCTCTATTTTCTAGTTTGGCAAACATGGCGACCTTCATTTTCTAGAATGTCAAACATGGTAAACATTTATTTTCTAGAATGGCAAACACGGCGAATCTCTATTTTCTAGTTTGGCAAACATGGCGACCTTCATTTTCTAGAATGCCAAACATGGTAAACGTTTATTTTCTAGAATGGCAAACACGGCGAACCTCTATTTTCTAGTTTGGCAAACATGGCGACCTTCATTTTCTAGAATGTCAAACATGGTAAACATTTATTTTCTAGAATGGCAAACACGGCGAACCTCTATTTTCTAGTTTGGCAAACATGGCGACCTTCATTTTCTAGAATGTCAAACATGGTAAACGTTTATTTTCTAGAATGGCAAACACGGCGAACCTCTATTTTCTAGTTTGGCAAACATGGCGACCTTCGTTTTCTAGAATGTCAAACATGGTAAACGTTTATTTTCTAGAATGGCAAACACGGCGAACCTCTATTTTCTAGTTTGGCAAACATGGCGACCTTCATTTTCTAGAATGTCAAACATGGTAAACGTTTATTTTCTAGAATGGCAAACACGGCGAACCTCTATTTTCTAGTTTGGCAAACATGGCGACCTTCATTTTCTAGAATGTCAAACATGGTAAACGTTTATTTTCTAGAATGGCAAACACGGCGAACCTCTATTTTCTAGTTTGGCAAACATGGCGACCTTCATTTTCTAGAATGTCAAACATGGTAAACGTTTATTTTCTAGAATGGCAAACACGGCGAACCTCTATTTTCTAGTTTGGCAAACATGGCGACCTTCATTTTCTAGAATGACAAACGGGGCAGACCTATAATTTTTAGAATGACAAAATGGCCGTTTCTTCTTCTTTTTCAAGAATGGTAAATATGTCGGACCTCCATTTCTTTTTTAAAACGATAAATGTCACTAACCTCCACTTTTAAAATGGTAAATATGACGGACCTCCATTTTTAATCCGTAATCAAAGCCAATTTCTTGGCTTAGAATGGTAACCCCTATTTTCGAGGACCTTATTTTTAATCGGTAAACATGGGAGACTACATTTTCAATTCGCAAGCAATGTTTAACGAAATTTAAGAAATTACCTTATTAATTACTATAAGTTATTGATCATTTTATCTTAAAAATAAAACGCTCTTTTTCATTCTGTGTGTGTTTTTATGCGCATCAATTTGTGTATATGGATGCGCAATGTTTTCTTTTTTTTTACAAAGAAACATTAATTAGACGTGAACAGTTTGTTTTACAGCGTAATTCGAATCGATATGCAGACGAATTTCGACGAATTTTAAACGGGAAATATATTGCTTATTTGCTCCATTTTATTTGTTTTGCCATGGCGACTTTTCATTTTGATGACTTACCAACATTTGATCACAACGAAAATGTTCTCTGCGACTATGAAAAAGTTAAGAAATGGTTCTTGACTAGTTGGGTTGGGTTGTTTTACCTCTGAGCGGCACTTTTTTGCACACCATGGGCTAAATGGCCAGGTCGCATGGACCCCGAAGGCTCAGAGAAGGTTGGGGGAGGGGACCCAGTGGAACAGCTGTTGGGAGACAGATGGTAGCCTCCCGTCAAGGCCATCCAGAGTGTTCTTTAACGTGCACAGGGTATGGCTCTCCCGCACACGGGGCCACGGCTTAACGTCCCATCCAACGGACGGCGGCCTTTCCAAGCTCATCGGTGTCCCCTACTGACCGTGGGCAGGGCGGGGAATTTTTGCGGAGATAAATCTCAACGCTGACCCAGCTGGGACTCGAACCTGGGAACTACAGATTACGAGCCTGGCGCGCTACCGACTGAGCCACCCCCGCCCCTTCTTGACTAGTAAATTACGTTATGAATCTGATGAACACTTAAGCTTTCTGCACGTGAACATTCGCAGTCTGAAAAAAAAACTGGGATACTCTCTGTGTTTATCTTAAAGATATCTTGAATTTCTTAGATATTATTATATTAACAGAAACTAACATCCTCAGCACGGATGCTCCATTGTTCAATCTAGAAAATTTTAATCAACTTTTTACGAGAACTCCTGGTGCGTTTGAACATGGGATTCTACTTTTCTTCCGCGACACATTATTAGTCAAAACGATACCTTCACTTGTAATCCCTGCTGAAACACTGAATATAAATATCTACAAGGGTAATTTAACTTTCAATTTACTTGCTATTTACAGATCACCATGCTCGAACATTAACAATTTTCTTTCTAATCTCAAAAACTGGCTCGAAACAACTGATAAACATCGCAATCAAATACTAGTTGGAGACTTTAATTTAGATATCAAAAATATAAAAAAACACGGAGTTGCCAAATACGTAGAATTGTTAACCGAGTTTGGTTTCTCACCTATCATTACTGGTATCACCAGGGAAGACATCATTGGTGACTCTCTCTCTCAGACATGCATTGATCGCATTAACGTCCGACTTGACATTAAACTCGACGCAAATTCAATGATTTTTTTGCAGTAGGATCGCAGACCACTACTTAATTGCGGCAACTTGCGGGAGGAAAAAACTTGGGAATTAGTCGAATCACACTAAAAAGCTAGACAGCAATTTTAACACGAAAACTATCTTAGATCACAAAAACATATGCAAAGAAATAAGTCTAACAAACTAGATGGACAGAGGCACTGGAAACCAAACCCCAAATTCAGAACCAATAGCGGGACGGGGGTGGCTCAGTCGGTAGCGCGCCAGGCTCGTAATCTGTAGTGCCCAGGTTCGAGTCCCAGCTGGGTCAGCGTTGAGATTTATCTCCGCAAAATTCCCCGCCCTGCCCACGGTCAGTAGGGGACACCGATGGGCTAGGAAAGGCCACCGTCCGTCGGATGGGACGTTAAGCCGTGGCCCCGTGTGCGGGAAAGACATACCCTGTGCACGTTAAAGAACACGCTGGATGGCCTTGACGGGAGGCTACCATCTGTCTCCCAACAGCTGTTCCAGTGGGTCCCCTCCCCCAACCTTCTCTGAGCCTTCGGGGTCCATGTGACCTGGCCATTTAGCCCATGGTGTGCAAAAAAGTGCCGCTCAGAGGTAAAACAACCCAACGTTAAAGAACACGCTGGATGGCCTTGACGGGAGGCTACCATCTGTCTCCCAACAGCTGTTCCAGTGGGTCCCCTCCCCCAACCTTCTCTGAGCCTTCGGGGTCCATGTGACCTGGCCATTTAGCCCATGGTGTGCAAAAAAGTGCCGCTCAGAAGTAAAACAACCCAACCCAACCCAGAACCAATAGACGTACTTTATGAAGCATTCATAAAAAAAATAAACGTCGATTGTTAACAATAACAAAATTAATAAACTATCGGATGGCTCAAAAATTAAACAATGCAATTATAGCAAAGACTGGATAAATCAGGAAATATAAACTTAATACGAAAAAGAGACTCGGCTTGGATTGATTACAAAAATAACAAGAGAAACAGAAATTTTAAATTACTATACACAAACTTAAGAAACACAGTCACGTCCCTTATTAGGCAGGAAAAGAAAAAATATTACTTCAAACAATTTGAGTCTTGTAAAAATAATCCAAAGCAAAATTGGGAACTCATCAATCATATTATCAACAATAAACCTAAAACTGCCATTGACGATTTTATCGTGAAGAAAATGCCACAAGGTGTGTCTGAAACTCAAACAGCAGAGAAATTTAACAACACCTTTGCAGACAATATTGTGAATCTTAGAGACGATAACCGTATACAGAATCTATCTACATTTCCTAAACATATCCAACCTTCTTTTCACAATTTTTATTCCTCCCATCTCAAAACAAGAAACTTTCAAAATTCTAAGTGACTTAAATGAAAGAAAATCGTGTGGATATGATCAGGTACAGTAGCTCAAAAAAGTATCCGAACACTACGATTGATTACAGAATTCAGAAAAAATATCTGGCAACGATTTTTTTAGAAATTAGTGATCTGGCAACCTTCGTGTCACGTGACACGGAGGTTGCCAGATCACTAATTCCAGAGTAGTGTTCGGATACTTTTTTGAGCGACTGTACACATAAAGCACATTAAAGCATGCAAAACCTCTTTAGCTGATCTCGTGACAAACTTTATCAATGAAAGCATATCTACAGGAAACATCCCTAATAAACTCAAAATTGCTATTTTAAGACCAATTTACAAAAGTGGAACTAAATCCGATTGCACTAACTATAGGCCCATTGCCATCTTTCCCGTCCTTCACAAAATACTTGAAAGATATGTAGCTAACGTTCTAGCCAATTTCTTGAAAAAACATAACATTATTAGTGAAAAGCAATATGGTTTCCAAAAAGGTAAAAATACAATTACACTTTTAACGGAGTTTTCTGACGTCATTAATGGAACTTTAAACAACGGAAAAAAAAAACCAGCTGCTATCTTTCTGGACTTTCGTAAGGCATTTGATACGTTGGATCACTATATTTTGCTTCAAAAATTGTATACCTATGGTGTCCGAGGTATTACCCTTAAATGGTTTGAAAATTATTTAAAAAACAGAGTGCATATTACCAAAATTAATGGCGTTTTAGTGAGAAGAGACAGTGTACACTGGTGTTCCACAAGGTTCAATTTTAGGTCCGCTTTTATTCATTATTTATATTAATGATCTAGCAAACCTTAAACTGAAGGGCTCTCTTTATATATATGCTGAAGACACCGCCTTGGTTAACGTGAATCACAATATAGGAGACGCAGTCCGAGATACACAGGATGATTTTAACAAAATTATTTACTGGTCTAACATTAATCGTATTTACATAAATTCAGAAAAAACCAAATTTGGGTTGGGTTGTTTTACCTCTGAGCGGCACTTTTTTGCCCGCCATGAGCAAAATGGCCAGGTCACATGGAACCCGAAGGTTCAGAGAAGGTTAGGGGAGGGGACCCACTGGAACAGCTGTTGGGAGACAGACGGTAGCCTCCCGTCAAGGCCATCCAGCGTGTTCTTTAACGTGAACAGGGTATGGCTCTCCCACACACGGGGCCACGGCTTAACGTCCCATCCGAAGGACAGCGGTCTTTCCAAGCCCATCGGTGTCCCCTACTGACCTCACGTGGGCAGGGCGGGGAATTTTGCGGAGATAAATCTCAACGCTGACCGAGCTGGGACTCGGACCTGGGAACTACAGATTACGAGCCTGGCGCGCTACCGACTGAGCCACCCTCGCCCCCCCCCAAAAAAAAATCCCAAATGGATGAGCTTTCATTCACCAGGATACTATGATCTCTCATCTTATGCAATTAAAAACCACGAACCCTTGTGTCCACACAACATGATAAATCATGACCTTGACTGCTGCGACTGTAATGTTATTGAGCGTGTTAAGAACCATAAATATCTTGGACTTTACATGGACTCAACCTTCCGATGGAATACAAATATTCAAAAGTTAGCAGGGAAATTGCGTCTATGTGCATCTAAACTTTACAAACTACAATTTGCTGCAAGCACACTTACATGTATTTTGGTTTACAAAGCTATCTGTGAATCTACAGGGTGGTTCAAAACTTAACGTTCAAATTTCGTGGGGAGGTAGGAAATACGTCAGGAAACCGATTTCACATAGGAAAGTATGTCCGCAAATGTACGCATGCGTATGTAGAGGGCGCTGTGTGTACCCAACCAGTGTACAGCTCGCCCGACCACTCCCGCTGTCATCAGCGATCGCTCGGCCACCCAGATCACCTGATTTATCGCCCAAGGATTTCTTTTTGTGGGGGCCATGAAATACCATGTGTACGAGACCCCCGTCGAGAGTGAAATGGACCTTGTTGCACGAATAGTGGCCGCCGCAGGCATTGTCCGTGATATGCAAGGCGTTTTTGAAAATGTTCGGCGGTCAATGCAACGGCGCTGTGAATCCTGTGTCCGTGTAAATGGGCGCAATTTTGAGCACCTACTGTGAACCTGTACTTTACCTTGTTGGAATAAAAGTCACATTCGTTACCACTTAACTGTACTGTTTCTTTGTGTTCACTTTACCTGTCCATTTTGTTCATGTAGATGACGTTTGCGGACATACTTTCATATGTGAAATCGGTTTCCTGACGTATTCCCTACCTCCCCACGAAATTTGAACGATAAGTTTTGAATCACCCTGTATACTGACTTATGGTTTGACAATATACGGCTCAATTAACCTGACAAATATAAAGAAAATAGAAACTATTCAATCATCCGTTGCTAAAAATATAATCCCATACAACTTAAGAAATTCATTTTATCATAGCGAAGAAAGATAAGTTATCTAGGCATACTTTCTTTTCACAACCTTTACAAATACAGCATCATTTTAAAATATTTTTTTGACAATTAATTTAAATCTAAAATCTCTCATGGGAAAAACACAAGGTTACAATCCAAAAATTATTTCCAACTTCCAAAAATATTAAACAATTACTGGAAATGAAACAAGGTCATATACAATACCTTACGTGTTCAATCAATTGCCAAGGGAAATTATTTTATTAAACAAATTTAAAGAAATCAAAAATAAGACTAAAAATTTCTTCTAGGCACTAAATTTAAAATAAAAATTTCAACCACCACAATGGAGCTTCCACTGAAATTCACATAATTCGATGACATTGTTTTAAACTATATCTTATGTATTTTCATGTAACGTTATTATTCTTCTCTCCTGCAGATAAGAGGGCGGGAGTGGCTCAGTCGGTAGCGCGCCAGACTCGTAATCTGTAGTTCCCAGGTTCGAGTCCCAGCTGGGTCAGCGTTGAGATTTATCTCCGCAAAATTCTACGCCCTGCCCACGGTCAGTAGGGGACACCAATGGGCTTGGAAAGGCCGCCGTCCGTCGGATGGGACGTTAAGCCGTGGCCCTGTGTGCAGGAGAGACATACCCTGTGCACGTTAAAGAACACGCTGGATGGCCTTGACGGGAGACTACCATCTGTCTCCCAACAGCTGTTCCAGTGGGTTCCCTCCCCAAACCTTCTCTGAGCCTTCGGGGTCCATTTGACCTGGCCGTTTAGCCCATGGTGTGTAAAAAAGTGCCCGCTCAGAGGTAAAACAACCCAACCCAACAACTTGTTTAAATCCATCTAATTTATTTCTAGATAACGACTTGCCTATCATCAAAGACATTGCTGATGGTAAAATATCCACACTCCTAAACACCTTTCCAACAAAAAACACTCTGTTATAAAACGCAATATATTGCCTGACTGTCTACTTCTGTTTCTGACTCAAATCAAGCACCTTTAGATCTTAAATTAAAATTCTTGTTTGACAGCTTCAGCGAACCCGAGAAATAAGATTCCATGGGTTACAATTCTTTCGATGGCATATCACTTACTCTGAAGAATCTTCTCAGAAATGAAGAATTCTGGAAACATCATCAAGAACTTGAGAACTTTATTGCCACTACATGTGTAATAAAGATTCATACACTTCAATCAAATAAAGATTTCGATCTGGGAACGAGTACCTAGGAGAACATTTCCTCCCAAACACTTGTAAGCATCTCTGAGAAAATATTTAACTCATTTCTTTAAGTTATTGCATACTGTCACGTTACGTTGTAACCCGGTTCATTTTATTGATCTGAATTTTCCCCATTTTCAGTTTAAAGGTATCTTTTACAAGACAGCTTATTGATTTTTCGCTTTGTCTTCGCTTGAAGTCTGAAATTGAAAGATATCTGATGTTTGCTCCTTCGGTTCCTTAAAGATATTAGCAATTAAGTTACAGTTTCGACTCTATGTGTCGAATTTTTGCGAAAATCACGGAAATTCTTGAAGACATTTCGATTGACTGAAAAATCACAGTTCGTGAACAACACATGTTGATTTGAATTTCACTTTTTTCTGTATGTTATAAATAAAAATTCCGTTTTTACTTACACAAGAGAAAAAGTATTTATTTTTTTCAGGTTTTAAAGGTACTGATGAAATACTACGATTCCGTTTTCGGGATTTCTCAATAGATTTAAGAGTGCAATTAATTTCAACAGCTTGATTATTAATGTAATCCCCCTATAACTGTTGAATGGGGCGGGGGTGGCTCAGTAGGTAGCGCGCCAGACTCGTAATCTGTAGTTCCCACGTTCGAGTCCCAGCTGGGTCAGCGTTGAGATTTATCTCCGTAAGATTATCTCTGTATTTATCTCCGTATGGTTGAGATTTATCTCCGTTTAATTTATCTCCGTGCACAGGGTATGCCCTGTGCACGTTAAAGAACACGCTGGATGGCCTTGACGGGAGGCTACCATCTGTCTCCCAACAGCTGTTCCAGTGGGTCCCCTCCCCCAACCTTCTCTGAGCCTTCGGGGTCCATGTGACCTGGCCATTTAGCCCATGGTGTGCAAAAAAGTGCCGCTCAGAGGTAAAACAACCCAACGTTAAAGAACACGCAAGATGGCCTTGATGGGAGGCTACCATCTGTCTCCCAACAGCTGTTCCACGGCTTAACGTCTCATCCGACTGACGGCGGCCTTTCCAAGCCCATCGGTGTCCTCTACTGACCTTGGGCAGGGCGGGGAATTTTTCGGAGATAAATCTCAACGCTGACCCAGCTGGGACTCGAACTTGGGAACTACAGATTACGAGCCTGGCGCGCTACCGACTGAGCCCCCCCCCCCCCCCCCCGCCCCTATGCAACTATGTAAATTAGTCTAAGCCAGGTGTGTCCAATCCTCCGCCCTGGACAGCTAGTATATGAATGAAGAGAATTAACGAAATAAGTGAAGTTTTATTATTAATATACATTAACTATATTATATTTTTATGTGCGGCCCAAAACAATTCATCTTCACTCAAGTGGCCCAGGGAAGTCCAATCTTCACTCTGGAGTCTGTTAATAAGAGACTGTTGCGGACACAAAAGTCTTTGAAAAGCAAACAATCCAATTCGTGTGGAGTTAAGTCTTTTAAGTATCTGGCGAGTGGAGTCGATTACTTCACACAAAATTCAAACAGCGAGAGCTTTATCTCAAAGCATCCTTTGAAATGCTAGTCACTTTCACATTAGGAGAAAATACGTTAAACAGAATGAATTGTTGAGACGCCTTGAGGATTCAGACCCAATTACAAAGTTGAAAAGGTTTTTTTTTTTCTATTTCTTCGATTGTGTAGCAGAATACTGAGGCAAACAAAGTGACGACACCTCCGAATGAAAAGGGACAAGACTTTCTCCTCTGAAATTCAAAAGAGAAAACACACTCTCATTCCATGATGAAGAGAAGTCGGTTCGGGACATTGTTGGAAAATACTTTTTTTTTCCCGCTTCATTAGCTGAGAGGGTGAAATCCCAACAATCCTACGAAGATTGCAATTAATTTAAATCATCATCATCATCATCATCATCACTACCAATAAAAGAACCACAATAACTGATAAGACGATCACGACAACAACAACGAAAGAATCACAAAAATAACAACAGCAACAATAACAAAAGAACCTAATAAAAAAATAAGGGAACCACAATAACAGCAACGTTAACCAAATAACCAAAATAATGAAAACAAAAGAACCCCAGTAACAGCAATAGCAAAACAACCACAATAAATGTTACCAAGACGACGACAACAAGCAACAGCAGCAACACAAAATAACCACAATAACAATCACAATAACAACAATAGCAAAAGAACCACAATAACAATCACAATAACAATAATAGCAAAAGAACCACAACAACAATCACAATAACAAGAATAATAAAAGAACCACAACAACAATAACAAAAGAACCACAACAACAATCACAATAACAACAATAGTAACAGAACCACAACAACAGTCACTATAACAATAACAAAAGAACCACAACAACAATCACAATAACAACAATAACAAAAGAACCACAACAGCAATCACAATAACAACAATAACAAAAGAACCACAACAGCAATCACAATAACAACAATAACAAAAGAACCACAACAGCAATCACAATAACAACAATAACAAAAGAATCACAACAATCACAATAACAACAATAACAAAAGGACCACAACAACATCACAATAACAACAATAACAAAAGAACCACAACAACAATCACAATAACAACAATAATAAAAGAACCACAACAACAATCACAATAACAACAATAACAAAAGAACCACAACAACAATCACAATAACAACAATAACAAAAGAACCACAACAACAATCACAATAACAACAATAACAAAAGAACCACAACAACAATCACAATAACAACAATAACAAAAGAACCACAATAACTATTACCACGACCAAGACGACGACAACAAGCAACAGCAGCAACACAAAATAACCACAATAACAACAATAACAAAAGAACCACAATAACTATTACTACGATAACATCACCGAAAGAACCACAATAGCTACTTTTGCCATGACTACAATCACAACAGAAGGACAGTAATAACTATTATGAGTGCAAACGATAAAAGCAAAAGAACCAAAATTACAACTACTACTGTTACTACTTCAACAAAAGGGTTATATTAATTACTTCTACTATGACTACAACAACAATAATAGCGAAAGAACAACCATACCTATTGCTCAAATAAAGATTGGAAATAATTACTACTACTACCACACATACAGTCACTCAATAAAGTATCCGAACACTAAGTTTGATTACAGGATTCAGGAAAAAAAATATCTGGCAACGATTAATTTTAGAAATCAGATTTTTTAGAATCAGATTTTTTTTAGAAAATTTTTTAAAAAATGATTAGAATCAATTTTTTAGAAATCAATCTTCGTGTCACGTGACACGAAGGTTGCCAGATCACTGACTTCTAAAAAAATCGTTGCCAGATATTTTTTCTGAATTCTGTAATCAAACATAGTGTTCGGATACTTTTTTGAGCGACTGTACCACCACCGCGATTACTATTATTACTACAAAACCACAAAAAAATTGATCTACTGTTACACCAACAACAAAAAAACAACAGTAACTACTACAACAACCATAATTTCTACTACTATTACCATGAAAACGACTGTAAAAGCAACAAAATGTAGAAAAACTACTTCCGCTACGACAACGTTGACTGATGATTTTATCATTGTCGCTTATTGAATGATGACAATGATGACGAACTCATCAGCAGAAACAAACAAAAGAACAAGATATATACTTGAACAATCTCCGCACGTCTAAAGAATATATAGTTTGCTTAAAAAGTATTATTTACGATCCAAGCGTAATAGTTCCTCTGGGTTAATGCTGTGAATTACATTGAAATAATAGGAAATCACAGATACGCACTTGTTGGTGGGGACGGTGGTGGCTCATTGGGTAGCGCGCCAGGCTCGTAATCTGTAGTTCTCAGGTTCGAGTCCCAGCTGGGTCAGCGTTGAGATTTATCTCCGCAAAATTACCCGCCCTGCCCACGGTCAGTAGGGGACACCAATGGGCTTGGAAAGGCCGCTGTCTGTCGGATGGGACGTTAAGCCGTGGCGCCGTGTGCGGGAGAGCCATACCCTGTGCACGTTAAAGAACACGCTGGATGGCCTTGACGGGAGGCTACCATCTGTCTCCCAACAGCTGTTCCAGTGGGTCCCCTCCCCCAACCTTCTCTGAGCCTTCGGGGTACATGTGACCTAGCCATTTAGCCCATGGTGTGCAAAAAAAGTGCCGCTCAGAGGTAAAACAACCCAACGCTAAAGAACACGCTGGATGGCCTTGACGAGAGGCTACCATCTGTGTCCCAACAGCTGTTCCAGTGGGTCCCCTCCCCCAACCTTCTCTGAGACTTCGGGGTACATGTGACCTGGCCATTTAGCCCATGGTGTACAAAAAAGTGCCGCTCAGAGGTAAAACAACCCAACGCTGAAGAACAAGCTGGATGGCCTTGACGAGAGGCTACCATCTGTCTCCCAACAGCTGTTCCTGTGGGTCCCCTCCCACAACCTTCTCTGAGCCTTCGGGGTCCTTGTGACCTGGCCATTTAGTCCATGGTGTGCAAAAAAGTGACGCTCAGAGGTAAAACAACCCAACGCTAAAGAACACGCTGGATGGCCTTGACGAGAGGCTACCATCTGTCTCCCAACAGCTGTTCCAGTGGGTCGCTTCCCCCAATGGGAATCTAATTTCACAGTTCTGTAACTTCTAAATTATGCATTTAATGGGAAAATGTGATTGAAGATAAATTAAAGATAATAATCAAATCTATTTAAATCTCGATTTTCAGCAATTTTCGTTCACTATTTAAAGAGTTATGAAAATTGGAATATTTAACAATAAATTATCGCGTTTTTGAAAATCATTCACAATACGGAGAAAATCGGTAAGAAAACTTGTAAAATGTATATTTATTTTATTAAATGGTTTCAAACAATATTAAATATTTAATTTTTAATTTCTGAATTAAATTCGAATGACGGATTAGTGTGGTGAAATATTTCAGCTTCCATAACTCTTTAAATACTGAACGAATATTGTTTAAAATCGAGATTTAAATAGATTTGATTGTGATCTTTATCTTCAGTCATATTTTTCTATTAAATGCATATTTTAAAAGTTAAAGAGCTTTGAAGTTAGATTCCCTTTCACATAATATGGAAATTCTCTAATAATTTTGATAGGGAAGTGTACAACAATAAATCCTTTTTATTACATGTCTATTTCATTTAAAATATCTTCATATTTTTGATTATTTTAACTTCCTTTCCTACGTGGATGAAATATTTCTCTTTGATTTGATTTATATTCATGTTTTGTAGGTTCGTGAAATTGATCCATTTGCGATTTGTTGCTGTTGAAATGGATTTCTCGAAATGTAGGAGCAGAAGGAAATGATGAATCCAATCTTAACATCAAAAGGAAAGATGAAAAGTTCCATTCCATGATGGATTGTGAAAGAGTTCGTCATTTACATTCACTTATGAATTGCTCTTATGGGAATCTTTTTTTCCCAGTGCGATTATTGAACTTTTAAGTGCTATTTTTACTTTACCTAACCAAGCATGACGAGTCAGAGATTTAATAATTTTTTTAAGTGTCAGTATTTGAGTTCCTCTGAATCTTTCTGATTCTGCCTATTAGTCTATCTGTCTATTCGTCTGTCTCTACTCAAAACGAACAGAATAGTCCTTCTCCGAGGAATTTAACGAATAAAACTTCTAAACCACCTAAGAACACAATCAGAAATGTTTTAAGATAATCTATTCAGGATAAACAAATTCTGGAATATTTCTGGAGAGAGTGTTGTGTTGTTTCACCTCTGATGGCCAGGTCATAAGGACCCTAACAGTTCACAAATATTGTTTGAGGAGATGGAATCCATTGGACAGCTGTTAGGAGGCAGATGGTAGCCTCCCATCAAGACCATCTAGTGTGTTCTTTAACGTGCACAGGATATGGCTATCCTGCACAAGGACCCCAAATGGCTTAGAGAAGGTTGGGGGAGGAGACCCACTGGACAGCTGTTAGGAGACAGATGGTAGCCTCCCATCAAGACCATCTAGTGTGTTCTTTAACGTGCACAGGATATGGTTGTCCTGCACAAGGACCCCAAATGGCTTAGAGAAGGTTGGGTGAGGAGACCCACTGGACAGCTGTTAGGAGACAGATGGTAGCCTCCCATCAAGACCATCTAGTGTGTTCTTTAACGTGCACAGGATATGGTTGTCCTGCACAAGGACCCCAAATGGCTTAGAGAAGGTTGGGTGAGGAGACCCACTGGACAGCTGTTAGGAGACAGATGGTAACCTCCCATCAAGATCATCTAGTGTGTTCTTTAACGTGCACAGGATATGGCTGTCCTGCACAAGGACCCCAAATGGCTTAGAGAAGGTTGGGGGAGGAGACCCACTGGACAGCTGTTAGGAGACAGATGGTAGCCTCCCATCAAGACCATCTAGTGTGTTCTTTAACGTGCACAGGATATGGCTGACCTGCACAAGGACCCCGAAGGCTCAGAGAAGGTTGGGGGAAGGGGACCCACTGGACAGCTGTTAGGAGGCAGATGGTAGCCTCCCGTAAAGACCATCCAGCATGTTCTTTAACGTGCACAGGGTATGGCTCGCCTGCACAAGCGAAGAAGACGTGCACAAGGTATGGCTCTCCCGCATATGGGGTCATGATATCCGCATGCGAGCCATACCTGCCACTTTTCAATGCAAAAAATGAGCTTTTCAGAAGTAAAACAACTGAACCTCCACTTCTTAACAACCAAAACCGAAACCAATTCCTCCCATATGCTAAACAGATTTCAAAACGTATTTTCATAAACCCGAGTTCTACTCTCTCTCCTCGATTTCGGCTTGTTTTCAAATTCCTCATAAATCTACGACGATTAGATGGAAACTTATATCGAGAAAGCAGGTGTCGGTTGTAAGGATAGCCTGCTGTTTATCCAGCTCTTCTGGCAATTGCCTTGAGACGGTAAGGATCACTTGTAAGTGGCTTCTCTATAATAGCGAATCTAGTGGCCGTAATTAAGGTGTACTTCGCTGCTGTATACGTAGGCTCACCGACGCCTCAAGGCCTCGCCGCTAAGACCCAATCCTGCAATCAATCAGCACCGAAGAGCCTTTGGACACTTACGCAGAGATGACGACGACGCTGCCAATGTGCCTCTACCGCCGCTTCCAGCCACACTTCACTATCCCCCCCACCCACCCCGCAAGAAAAACACGACTTCTTCCACACTCAGCTACTTCCAGATTTCTGACACTGAGATGTTTATCTTTCTATAGCTATTAACCCTTGAATGGAGAGAAATCGGTTTGGTTAATTACATAAGGAATCTTGATGAATTATTAACGAATTTCTGTGGGAAGCTGACTTTGAAGTACACTGCCGTACCAATAATATCGGAGAATTTTTATGTTATGTCAATGGGATTTGGGTTGTTTTACCTCCGAGCGGCACTTTTTTGCACACCATGGGCTAAATGGCCAGGTCATATGGACCCCGAAGGCTCAGAGAAGGTTGGGGGAGGGGAGCCACTGGAACAGATGTTGGGATACAGATGGTAGCCACCCGTCAAGGCCATCCAGCATGTTCTTTAACGTTGGATTGTTTTACCTCTGAGCGGCAATTGTTTTGCACACCATGGGTTAAATGGCCAGGTCACATGGACCCCGAAGGCTCAGAGAAGGTTGGGGGAGGGGACCCACTAGAACAATTGTTGGGAGACAGATGGTAGCCTCCCGTCAAGGCTATCCAGCGTGTTCTTTAACGTGCACAGGGTATGGCTCTCCCGCATATGGGGCCACGTCTTAACGTCCCATCCGACGGACGGCGGCCTTTCCAAGCCCATCGGTGTCCCCTAATGACCGTGGGCAGGGCGGGGAATTTTGCGGAGATAAATCTCAACGCTTACCGAGCTGGGACTCGAACCTGGGAACTACAGATTACGAGCCTGGCGCGCTACCGACTAAGCCACCCCCGCCCCACACTTCACAGTGAAACAACTTCAGCCCCACGGTATAATAAGAGTTAAATGTCTGTACAAGTGGTCAAACACGTGGAATCAAACAAATACATTCATAAACTTACGTGGAAGTCGTAAAAAAAACTAAAACAGTCAATGTCTTTTGGAGCTGTGATTTTCATTTTACTAAACAAAATCGGTGTTGCTTGTCATAGAGGCCTAACCGAACTATGCCAGTTAATACGTCATAGAGAAAATCTGTGAGGAAGGCGAGACCTCAGCAGAAAAACGCCCCAAATAAACATTCATGCCTTCAACCGAGGAGCTTCAATCTGCAACCCAGCATACTAACCACTGGGCCACGGGAAAATTTAATTTCTATTACATCAGTTTGAAAGCATAATATCCTCCGCATTTGCTAAGAAATGTTCCTACAACTAGGCCATTACTGCCAGAATTAACGCTTGGAAGCGGTGTAATTTCAACCGCATTTTAATCAACGTTTGCAACGTAATTTCCTGAATATATGTGGAAGATTTCACAAAAGGCTTATATAAAGGTTAGTGGAAAACATTACGGTGTCAAAATCATGATCTCTCTGATGAATACACACATAAAGAGGTGGAGGATGATTGCTCTTCTCTCATCCTCGCTGAGCGCATCTATTGCTATTAATAGATTAGAGCTTGGGTTGGGTTGTTTTACCTCTGAGCGGCACTTTTTTGCACACCATGGGTTAAATGGCCAGGTCACATGGACCCCGAAGGCTCAGAAAAGGTTGGGGGAGGGGACCCACTGGAACAGATGTTGGGAGACAGATGGTAGCCTTCCGTCAAGGCCATCCAGCGTGTTCTTTAACGTTGGGTTGTTTTACCTCTGAGCGGCAATTTTTTGCACACCATGGGCTAAATGGCAGGTCACATGGACCCCGAAGGCTCAGAGAAGGTTGGGGCAGGGGACCCACTGGAACAGCTGTTGGGAGACAGATGGTAGCCTTCCGTCAAGGCTATCCAGCGTGTTCTTTAACGTGCACAGGGTATGTCTCTCCCGCACACGGGGCCACGGCTTAACGTCCCATCCGACGGACGGCGGCCTTTCCAAGCCCATCGGTGTCCCCTACTGACCGTGGGCAGGGCGGGGAATTTTGCGGAGATAAATCTCAACGCTGACCCAGCTGGGACTCGAACCTGGGAATTACAGATTACGAGCCTGGCGCGCTACCGACTGAGCCACCCCCGCCCCCATCAAAGCTTGGATAAGATAGAGCAATGGTATAGTAAATGGAACATTGCAATCCACGTTGAGAAAAGTGCTTTAGTTTTATTTACCACCAAAAGAGTCACTAACCCCCAGACTCTCAACTTTTTCGATACACCACTTAACTGGCAGAAAACTGTATCTGGGCGTTACCTTGCATAGCAAGCTCAGGTAGGACAAGCACATTGAAAATGTTCTGCAAGAAGCAAACATGATTCGATGCCAACTTGGCCCTTTGATGGGGAGGAATTCTATCCTCTCCATTGATCATAAGATACTACTTTATGACCATACAGTTCTTAGACCCGTTATAACACATGCAGCCCCCATGTGGGCTAACACGACAAAGGCAAATATTGAGAAACTCCAGATCTATCAAAATAAAATCTTGAGACAGGCCGTAAATGCCCCATGGTTTGTGACAAACAGACAAATACATGGGGATTTAGGCGTCCAACATATTTACACCTATATGGGGCGGGGGTGGCTCAGTAGGTAGCGCGCCAGGCTCGTAATCTGTAGTTCCCAAATTCGAGTCCCAGCTGGGTCAGCGTTGAGATTTATCTCCGCAAAATTCCCCGCCTGCCCACGGTCAGTAGGGGACACCGATGGACTTGGAAAGGACGCCGTCTGTCGGATGGGACGTTAAGCCGTGGCCCCGTGTGCGGGAGAGCCATACCCTGAGCACATTAAAGAACACGCTGGATGGCCTTGACGGGAGGCTACCATCTGTCTCCCAACAGCTGTTCCAGTGGGTCCCCTCCCCCAACCTTCTCTGAGCCTTCGGGGTCCATGTGACCTGGCCATTTAGCCCATGGTGTGCAAAAAAGTGCCGCTCAGAGGTAAAACAACCCAACGTTAAAGAACACGCTGGATGGCCTTGACGGAAGGCTACCATCTGTCTCCCAACAGCTGTTCCAGTGGGTCCCCTCCCCCAACCTTCTCTGAGCCTTCGGGGTCCATGTGACCTGGCCATTTAGCCCATGGTGTGCAAAAAAGTGCCGCTCAGAGGTAAAACAACCCAACGTTAAAGAACACGCTGGATGGCCTTGACGGGAGGCTACCATCTGTCTCCCGACAGCTGTTCCAGTGGGTCCCCTCCCCCAACCTTCTCTGAGCCTTCGGGGTCCATGTGACCTGGCCATTTAGCCCATGGTGTGCAAAAAAGTGCCGCTCAGAGGTAAAACAACCCAACACTCATATAAAGCAGATCTCTAAGAAATTCTTAGAAGCTGTGGACACCAATCCTCACGATTTCATTACTAACATTTTAAAGTATGATCGTGATCCTATGATCAGATTCAAGAGGACTAGACCATTGGTTTTCGATCAGGAACACTTTTTGATCTAGTATCCTGATCTACCATATTTTTCATTGTTTTTCTGCCCCTTGGGACTCACCTTTTGGTGATTTTTGTGTTATCCTTTGCGACTCATGCCACTTATTGGATACCCTCAGATGGAGAAGGTTATGGGATCTTTCATCCTGGTACTTCGAAAAATCATAATTATGCTCATGCTACATACAGTACTGTGGGAATTAGTTGGGACAAGCGAAGCCTAGAGAACCTCTTCGATCCGGCCACATCCAGCAATCCCCCAAACACCCATCCAAGGTCACGTTTTGGGGATGTTTCACAGCTTTTGGGCCACAGACGCTTCACCCCATTGAAGGAATGATGGACAGCAAAAAGTACATAGGCGTTCTGGAGGCGAAAATAGTCCCAACACTGCAGAAGCTGTTTCCTAATGGCGATGGGTTATTTCAACAGGATCTGGCTCCATGCCACAATTCTAAGCTTCTTAAGAGCTTCTTTACCCAGCAACATTCGAAGGTATTGGAGTGGCCAGGAAATTCACCCGATCTAAACCCCATTGAAAATTTGTAGGCCATTATTAAAGCGCGCATATCTAAGATGGATTGCACGACGAAAACCAAAATGATAGAAAGTGTCATGAAAGTGTGGTACCACGACCCTGAAGTGAAAGAGATGTGTGGAAAGCTAGTGGCATCAATGGTTGAGAGGGTGGAAGAAGTAATTAAAACTAAGGGGGGTCACATTCGCTATTAACTACACTATTAAACAAATAAATATTTTAGTTGTGTCTTTGTTACTGCATTTTCCTATTGTCCCAACTAATTTGCACAGTACTGTATTACGTTGTCAGAAGTGTGTGTGCTTTTCTAATAGTTTTTGGGATTTTGAAAGATAATGTTTAGCGATTTATTTATAATCTAATAAAGATTCGATAGAGTTAGAAATATACAAGTGAATACTGCAAGATTTGCAGGTCATAATTAATAGCTTTTAGTGTGTTAAGCCTAAATCCAGTTACTACATAGCTGATGTGTTTAAACGGGTCAGAATCGAATTTCTGCATGTAGAAGAATTTTTCTCTGTTTTGATGTGTCAAAATTTCTTATGTATTATATCGATACACATAACATTTGAACATTAGTACAAAATCAACGAACTGGAGAGTATGAATAGATGGATATATATATAGATAGAATAGCAATGGATTAATGTTGTATCCATGGCATGTGATGATCGATGATTCATGAGTAATAATCAAAGGAATTATGGGTATGTGCTGAAGGATTGATGAATATAAATGCATTGATATGTGTTCAGTGATGCATTACTCTAGAGACATCATTATCTGTTCAACGATCCGTGAGTATGGATCCATTGTTATTTGTTCAATGATCCATGACTGTGGATCCATTTCTATCTGTTCAATGATCCAAGACTATAGATCCATTGTTATTTGTTCAATGATCCATGACTGTGGATCCACTTCTATCTGTTCAATGATCCATGACTACGAATCCATTGGTGTCTGTTCAAAGATTTATTACTGTGGATCGATTACTGTCTGTTCAATGATCCATGACTATGGATCCATTGGTGTCTGTTCAAAGATTTATGACTGTGGATCCATTATTGTCTGTTCAATGATCCATGACTATGGATCCATTGGTTTCTCTTCAGATATTTATGACTGTGGATCCATTAATCTCTGTTCAATGATCAATGACTATGGATCCATTGGTGTCTCTTCAGAGATTTATGACTGTGAATCCATTACTGTCTGTTCAATGATCCATGATCATGGATCCATTGGTGTCTCTTCAGATATTTATGACTGTGGATCCATTAATCTCTGTTCAATGATCAATGACTATGGATCCATTGGTGTCTCTTTAGAGATTTATGACTGTGGATCCATTACTGTCTGTTCAATGATCCATGACTATGGATCCATTGGTGTCTGTTCAAAGATTTATGACTGTGGATCCATTACCGCCTGTTCAATGATCCATGACTATGGATCCATTGGTGTCTGTTCAAAGATTTATGAGTGTGGATCCATTACTGTCTGTTCAATGATCCATGACTATGGATCGATTGGTGTCTGTTCAAAGATTTATGAGTGTGGATCCATTACTGTCTGTTCAATGATCCATGACTACGGATCCATTGGTGTCTGTTCAAAGATTTATGAGTGTGGATCGATTACTGTCTGTTCAATGATCCATGACTATGGATCCATTGGTGTCTGTTCAAAGATTTATGACTGTGGATCCATTATTGTCTGTTCAATGATCCATGACTATGGATCCATTGGTGTCTCTTCAGAGATTTATGACTGTGGATCCATTACTGTCTGTTCAATGATCCATGACTATGGATCCATTGGTGTCTCTTCAGAGATTTATGACTGTGAATCCATTACTGTCTGTTCAATGATCCATGATCATGGATCCATTGGTGTCTCTTCAGATATTTATGACTGTGGATCCATTAATCTCTGTTCAATGATCAATGACTATGGATCCATTGGTGTCTCTTTAGAGATTTATGACTGTGGATCCATTACTGTCTGTTCAATGATCCATGACTATGGATCCATTGGTGTCTGTTCAAAATTTATGACTGTGGATCCATTACCGTCTGTTCAATGATCCATGACTATGGATCCATTGGTGTCTGTTCAAAGATTTATGACTGTGGATCCATTACCGTCTGTTCAATGATCCATGACTATGGATCCATTGGTGTCTGTTCAAAGATTTATGACTGTGGATCCATTACTGTCTGTTCAATGATCCATGACTATGGATCCATTGGTGTCTGTTCAAAGATTTATGAGTGTGGATCCATTACTGTCTGTTCAATGATCCATGACTATGGATCCATTGGTGTCTGTTCAAAGATTTATGACTGTGGATCCATTACTGTCTGTTCAACGATCCATGACTATGGATCCATTGCTGTATGTTTAATGATCTATGACTGGGATCCATTACTCTCTGTTCAGTGATCCATGACTGTGGATCCATTACTGCATTCACTGATCCATTGTCATATGTTCACTGATCCATGACATGGATCCATAGCTATCTGTTCAATGATACATGATTATGGATTCATTGCTATCTGTTGACAGAACCATGACTATGCATACATTACTCTCTATTCAATGATTGCAAATCTACGGATTCATTTATTTATCTTCAGCGATTTATGAATATCCAGATCCGTAAGTATGTGTTAACAGATCTATGACCGTGAATCCATTTCTGCATTCAGGATTCCCTAACTATGATTTAATGAATCCACAGCTTCGAGTAAAAAACTCAACAGTCGCATGATTGCATTCTATAGGACAATAAATAGAAATATCTGTAACAGTATCAACGGTGTCACAAATTACCAATCCTCCCTCTCCCGAAATGTTCGGATCCATGAAACAGAAACGTGACCTAACTTTCTTAAATCTTCTTTGTTCGACACTCACGTGAGTAGGAATCTTATTCTCGGTTTTTTTTCTCTCTCTATATTTTCCAATGTAATGCGTCATCATTTTTCAGGGCGGATGTTTGCTGAGTAATGTCCCATTTGTTAGGATTTGTCCAAGCAGCTTATTTTTCTCCTGTGAAACGCCCGAAGACTGAAATGAAATAGAAAGCTGAAAATATTTTAAGATATTTTAAAATTCTTCATAACCGTAACCATTTTATAGAGATATCGATACAATATTACAAGAACGAATCCACTTTGTCGTGGGCGGGGGTGGCTCAGTCGGTAGCGCGCCAGGCTCGTAATCTGTAGTTCCCAGGTTCGAGTCCCAGCTGGGTCAGCGTTGAGATTTATCTCTGCAAAATTTCCCCGCCTTGCCCACGGTCAGTAGGGGACACCGCTGGGCTTGAAAAGGCCGCCGTTCGTCGGATGGGACGTTAAGCCGTGGCCCCGTGTACGGGAGAGCAATACCCTGTGCACGTTAAAGAACACGCTGGATGGCCTTGACGGGAGGCTACCATCTGTCTCCCAACAGCTGTTCCAGTGGGTCCCCTCCCCCAACCTTCTCTGAGCCTTCGGGGTCCTTGTGGCCTGGCCATTTAGCCCATGGTGTGCAAAAAAGTGCCTCTCAGAGGTAAAACAATCCAATCCACTTTGTCGTCTGCTTGTCTTTTTGTATGTAGAAATTCAATTTTTTTAGACGTAATTTAAAATTCTTCATTTCTCTGCCCAATACGTGTATATATATAAAAAGAGAGAGAGATTTGGATTAGGTAGTTTTACTTCTGAACTGGCACTTTTGTGCACACAATGGGCTAAATGGACAGGTCACAAGGACCCCGAAGGCTTAGAGAAGGTTGGGGGAGGGGATCCACTGGAACAGCTGTTAAGAGACAGATGGTAGCCTCCCGTCAAGGCCATCCAGCGTGTTCTTTAACGTTGGGTTGTTTTACCTCTGAACGGCACTTTTTTTTCACACAATGGGCTAAATGGCCAGGTCACAAGGACCCCGAAAGCTCAGAGAAAGTTTGGGGAGGGGATCCACCGGAACAGCTTTTAAGAGACAGATGGTTACCTCCGTCAAGGCCATGCACTTCGGACCACGGCTTAACGTCCCATCCGACGAATGGCGACCATTCCAAGCCCATCGGTATCCCCTACTGACCGTGGGCAGGGAGGGGAATTTTGCGGAGATAAATCTCAACGCTGACCCAACTGGGACTCGAACCTGGGAACTACATATTACAAGCCTGGCGCGCCACCGACTGAGTCACCACCGCCCTAGAGAGAGAGAGAGTTTAATATTAATAGTACAAAACTATTCTAGATTCCATATAGCTTCTGGCTAATATGAGATGATTGTTTTCTAAAAAGAATTAGGGTTATTCAATGATAAACCTTTGACATCTTATAACAATGCAAATCGAATTAACTGATCATTGAGAGAATGCCAGTTGTTATGTTTTACAAATATTGGTCTCTGTAAAACGCAAAAAGAATATTTCATTTTTCCCTTTTTTTTTAAAAAAAAAAGTTGCATTTTTTTATCCCCTTGTGATATGGAGACAATTAAATTCTAATTTCTAGCATAAACAGATTGTGTGCAATATAAATAAAAAATAAATAAATACCCCCTCAAGCAGCTGCTTGCCACAGAGGTCTAACAGGAGCCTGTCAGTTTATATGCCATAATAGAAGGTCTGAGAGGATGGCAGGACCTCAGCAGGAAAACGACACATACATCCATGCCCTACCCGGGGCTCGAACCGAGGTCTCTTAGATCACTAGCCATGCGCGCTAACCACTCGGCCATGGGATGGCTAAATAAATGAATACCCACTCAAGCAGCTGCTTGCCACAGAAGTCTAACAGGAGCCTGTCAGTTTATATGCCATAATAGAAGGTCTGAGAGTATGGCAGGACCTCAGCAGGAAAACGACACATACATCCATGCCCTACCCGGGGCTCGAACCCAGGTTCTTAGATCACTAGCCATGCGCGCTAACCACTCGGCCATGGGATGGCTAAATAAATGAATACCCACTCAAGCAGCTGCTTGCCCCAGAAGTCTGACAGGAGCCTGTCAGTTTACATGCCATAAGTAGAAGGTCTGAGAGGATGGCAGGACCTCAGCAGAAAAACGACACATACATCCATTCCTTACCCGGGGCTCGAACCCAGGTCTCTTAGATCACTAGCCATGCGCGCTAACCACTCGGCCATGGGATGGCTAAATAAATGAATACCCACTCAAGCAGCTGCTTGCCACAGAAGTCTAACAGGAGCCTGTCAGTTTACATGCCATAAGTAGAAGGTCTGAGAGGATGGCAGGACCTCAGCAGAAAAACGACACATACATCCATTCCTTACCCGGGGCTCGAACCCAGGTCTCTTAGATCACTAGCCAAGCGCGCTAACCACTCAGCCATGGGACGGCTAAATAAATAAATACCCCCTCAAGCAGCTGCTTGCCACAGAGGTCTGACAGGAGCCTGTCAGTTTATATGCCATAATAGAAGGTCTGAGAGTATGGCAGGACCTCAGCGGGAAAACGACACATACATCCATGCCTTACCCGGGGCTCGAACCCAGGTCCCGTAGATCAGTAGCCAAGCGTGCTAACCACTCGGCCATGGGACGGCTGCGCTAAATTTTTGAGATTTTCTTTATTTTTCCACCGTTAGAGGGTGTTGTTGAAGCTGCTCGGAAATTTCGAATCATAATATTTCATTAATGACTATCGAACCTAAGAAACAACGTTTCCTTTAAAAACAAAAATAAATATAACGTCTACAAACGGATAGAGATACATAAAGAGAAAACAGCTGAATTAGTGATAGTTATCATCATCGTATAGTTATCACGTATAGTTATCACGCAGTGCAGCCATCGTACAGGGGCTATTTCATTTTTACTACAATGTCTCATTCGTTGTCAGATACGTTTTTCCGTTGTTCGGGATGGGGGTGGCTCGTTCGGTAGCGCGCCAGGCTCGTAATCTGTAGTTCCCAGGTTCGAGTCCCAGCTGGGTCAGCGTTGAGATTTATCTCCGCAAAATTCCCCGCCCTGCCCACGGTCAGTAGGGGACACCGATGGGCTTGGAAAGGCCGCCGTCCGACGGATGGGACGTTAAGCCCCGTGTGTGGGAGAGAGCCATACCCTGTGCAGGTTAAAGAACACGCTGGATGGCCTTGACGGGAGGCTACCATCTGTCTCTCAATAGCTGTTTCAGTGGGTCCCCTCCCCCAACCTTCTCTGAGTCTTCGGGGTCCATGTGACCTGGCCATTTAGGCCATGGTGTGCAAAAAAGTGCCGCTCAGAGGTAAAACAACCCAACGTTAAAGAACACGCTGGATGGCCTTGACGGGAGGCTACCATCTGTCTCCCAACAGCTGTTCCAATGGGTCCCCTACCCCAACCTTCTCTGAGCCTTCGGGATCCATGTGATCTGGCCATTTAGCCCATGGTGAGCAAAAAAGTGCCGCTCAGAGGTAAAACAACCCAACGTTAAAGAACACGCTGGATGGCCTTGACGGGAGGCTACCATCTGTCTCCCAACAGCTGTTCCAGTGGGTCCCCTCCTCCAACCTTCTCTGAGCCTTCGGGATCCATGTGATCTGGCCATTTAGCCCATGGTGTGCAAAAAAGTGCCGCTCAGAGGTAAAACAACCCAACCCAAAAATTTTCCGTTGTTAGACATGAGCGATTCATTCTGAAATGGTAGAATTTTGTCTATCAATATCAACAGCTTTTCCATTCCGTAAAAGCAAACGTATATTGCTGATTATAGATCAGAAATAATACTTATGCAAAATAACGTTTTTTGCAACATATATCGCAGAAACTTTTTCATGACTTAAATTCTTAATTATTGCAGAATTAACTGTCGCAGATCAATTTTACATTCTTATCTACAATAGGTAGACGGATCCTATTATTCACTGAATCCCTACTTAGCCTTAAATGCCTTATAAATATCGTACAAGGTCTCCTTTCATCCAGTGATGTCTATTGCGGCATCCGCTGTCTACCGGCCCCTCCTTAGTAATGTAGGAGTTACCCATGGCATGGTGGGTTGGGTTGTTTTACCTCTGAGTGGCACTTTTTTGCACACCATGGGCTAAATGGCCAGGTCACATGGACCCCGAAGGCTCAGAGAAGGTGGGAGAAGGGACCCACTGGAACAGCTGTTGAGAGACAGATGGTAGCCTACCGTCAAGGCCATCCAGCGTGTTCTTTAACGTTGGGTTGTTTTACCTCTGAGCGGCACTTTTTTGCACACCATGGGCTAAATGGCCAGGTCACATGGACCCCGAAGGCTCAGAGAAGGTGGGAGAAGGGACTCACTGGAACAGCTGTTGAGAGACAGATGGTAGCCTCCGGTCAAGGCCATCCAGCGTGTTCTTTAACGTGCACAGGGTATGGCTCTCCCGCACACGGGGCCACGGTTTAACGTCCCATCCGACGGACGGCGGCCTTTCCAAGCCCATCGGTGTCCCCTACTGACCGTGGGCAGGGCGGGGAAATTTTGCGGAGATAAATCTCAACGCTGACCCAGCTGGGACTCGAACCTTGGAACTACAGATTATGAGCCTGGCGCGCTACCGACTGAGCCACCCCTGCCCCCACGGCATGGTGAGGAATAAAGTTAGTTTTTAAGTGTTGTTGGGTTGTTTTATCTCTGAGCGACACTTTTTCTTGCACACAATGGGCTAAATGGTCAGGTCACAAGGACACCGAAGGCTCAGAGAAAGTTGGGGGGACTACTGAATCCTACTGGAACAGCTGTTGGGAAACAGCTCTCAATCCAGTTCCCAAATTCGAGTCCCAAGTGTCGCTGGATAGAGACTGATCTCCAGTAACCCACGCGCTGCCCTCGGTCACAAAGGGACACCGATGAGCTTGGAAAATCAGCCGTCCTTTGGAGGGTACGTAAAGCCATGGTCCCGTGTGCAGGACAGCCATACCCATGTGTGCACGTTTAAAAAGCACTCTAGAGGCTTTGACCCTAGGTTTCCATCTGCCGGGCGCGGGGGTGGCTCAGTCGGTAGCGCGCCAGGCTCGTAATCTCTAGTTCCCAGGTTCGAGTCCCAGCTTGGTCAGCTTTGAGATTGATCTCCGCAAAATTCCCCGCCCTGCCCACGGTCAGTAGGGGACACCGATGGGCTTGGAAATGCTGCCGTCCGTCGGATGGGACGTTAAGCCGTGGCCCCGTGTGCGGGAGAGCCATACCCTGTGCACGTTAAAGAACACGCTGGATGGCCTTGACGGGAGGCTACCATCTATCTCCCAACAGCTGTTCCAGTGGGTCCCCTCCCCAAACCTTCTCTGAGCCTTCGGGATTCATGTGACCTGGCCATTTAGCCCATGGTGTGCAAAAAAGTGCCGCTCAGAGGTAAAACAACCCAACCCTTCCGCCAACCTATTCTGAGCTCTTAGGGTATTTGATTGAATATTTATCGCATTGTGTAAAAAAAAAGCGCAGGTCAGAGGTAAAACGACCCAATCCACAAGCTAGGATAGAAATGAGCTTAAATGTAAAATTTCAATCTTATATCTTAAGTGAAATAAAAACCCTCTCAAACTTTACGAAAAAAAAAAAAACAATTTCTTTTTAGTAACCCTGAAACATTTTCCTCAATCGTAAGGATAAATTATTCCCGGGAATAATACTTTTCCATACAATTTCAGTAAAATAGAGAGAAATCCTCATAAAGCAGAATTCGTTATCCGAATGGCTGATCCACATCAACCTCCTCTACGCAAAATCCTCAACTTGGAAACAGTTTCAAAAAACAATCTGTTACAATTATATCTGTGCTTGATGCAATGCTTCAATGGCTTGCTTACTGAACGAAAGACTTCAGAACTGATGCTTCACGGTAAAGCCTACCAGTCATCTGTTATCTACAACTGTAAGGCAAAGAAACCTTTTTCTCCTTAAAGAAGGAAAAAGTAAAGTTCTTTGTAGTGGAAATTCCAAACCACTTTCTTCATCAAATCTTTTCAGCATCAGCTATGTGGCCCCTTTAACTAATGGTGTGTGGTTTGGATTTTCGAAAAGTGATTTTTTTTTTTTGTTCCGAACTTTGAAGACTATCGGTTTGCATCGACTACAAGATGTGCTGAAAGCGATATTTCACTCACAAGACTGGAAAATGTTCCGTTTGTTGTTATTTTGAACTACTAAATGATGGTTTAGGATATATAGAGTATATATATATAAAACATTATTTTGATTCAAAACAAACAGACATGTTTTTCCAGAATATCTGCGGGTATTGTTACTGTGATGAAACAAAAGTTTATTTTTTGTTGCTGATAAAAACTTTATTTATCTGAAAATGCAGTAGTAAAGGCGTCACAGTTAAGAAAAGGAACAGTTTGAACAACCAGAGTCTATAAAGATCTGACTAGACTATGCCATTTATTTGTCCAAACACGTTTATAGAGACCAAAGCAATTGAATTTTACTGATGCTGGTGAATATAACAAAAACGTTTTTTTCATATTATCCAGACGCAATATTTTAGGTCTTTTATTTGATGGTTTCAAGGGCGGGGGTTGGCTCAGTCAGTAGCGCGCCGGGTTCGTAATATGTAGTTCCCACGTTCGAGTCACGCCTGGGCCAGCGTTGAGATTTATCTCCTCAAAACTCCTTGTCTATGGTCAGTAGACGATACCGATGGGCTTGGAATGACCATCCGTCTTGTGGGACATTAAGTCGTGGTTCTGTGAGTAGGAGAGTCATACCTGTGCACGATAGAGAACACAGTGAATGGCCTTGGACAGGAGACGACCATCTGTCTCCTAACAGCTGACCAGTGGGTCTTCTCCCAACGTTCTCTTAGCCCTCTGGGTCCTTGTGACCTGGCTATTTGGGGCAGGAGTGGCTCAGTCGGTAGCGCACCAGGCTCGTAATCTGTAGTTCCCAGGTTCGAGTCCCAGCTGTGTCAGCATTGAGATTTATCTCTGCAAAATTCCCCGTCCTGCCCACGGTCAGTAGGGGACACCGATGGGCTTGGAAAGGCCGTCGTCCGTCGGATGGGACGTTAAGCCGTGACCCCGTGTGCGGGAGAGCCATACCGTGTGAACGTTAAAGAACACACTGGATGGCCTTGACGGGAGGCTACCATCTGTCTCCCAGCAGCCTTCCAGTGGGTCCCCTCCCCCAACCTTCTCTGAGCCTTCGGGGTCCATGTGACCTGGCCATTTAGCCCATGGTGTGCAAAAAAGTGCCGCTCAGAGGTAAAACAACCCAACGTTAAAGAACACGCTGGATGGCCTTGACGGGAGGCTACCATCTGTCTCCCAACAGCTGTTCCAGTGGGTCCCCTCCCCCAACCTTCTCTGAGCCTTCGGGGTCCATGTGACCTGGCCATTTAGCCCATGGTGTGCAAAAAAGTGCCGCTCAGAGGTAAAATAACCCAATATTCTTTTAGCCCTCTGGGTCCTTGTGACCTGGCTATTTAGCTATTGTGTGCAAAACACAAAATACCGTTCAGAGGTTAAACAATCCAATAAAGTTGAAGTCCCAAATGTATCAACCTCGATATTTGTCTTCACTTAGTATCGTTAGGGAGAGCCGTACGTTGTACACGTTAAAAAACACACTGGATGGCTTTGACAAATTTATCTCTTAAAGGTTTGTCTGGTATGTTCAGTTCTTTTAAACTAGGCATTTAGCCTACTATGTGCAAAAAAAAGTTTTCGTTTAGAAGCAAACAACTATTACTCGTCATCTGAATTGTGAGATAAGAAATTAGAGATTGTCTTAGACTCAACTTCTTTTTTTTGGAATGTGAAGTCAGAGTTATTTATTTCTTTGACAAAAGAACAGTTGTTAGTTCTTGATTGGAAAACATCGCATTAGTTAGAAGGCTAAAGTTGATTGGAAGGATTAGCTGGTTCCAAAAGCAAGTTGGTTCATCAACAAATGTCTTTGATGTGAAACAGAAAAACAGAAAACCTGGGTTGTTTACCTCTGAGCGGCACTATTTTCCACACCATGGGCTAAATGGCCAGGTCACATGGACCCCGAAGGCTCAGAGAAGGTTGGGGGAGGGGACCCACTGGAACAGCTGTTGGGAGACAGATGGTATCCTCCCGTCAAGGCCATCCAGCGTGTTCTTTAACATTGGGTTGTTTTACCTCTGAGCGGCACTTTTTTCCACAACATGGGCTAAATGGCCAGGTCACATGGACCCCGAAGGCTCAGAGAAGGTTGGGGGAGGGGACCCACTGGAATAGCTGTTAGGAGACAGATGGTAGCCTCCCGTCAAGGCCATCCAGCGTGTTCTTTAACGTTGGGTTGTTTTACCTCTGAGCGGCACTTTTATCCACAACATGGGCTAAATGGCCAGGTCACATGGACCCCGAAGGCTCAGAGAAGGTTGGGGGAGGGGACCCACTGGAACAGCTGTTGGGAGACAGATGGTAGCCTCCCGTCAAGGCCATCCAGCGTGTTCTTTAACATTGGGTTGTTTTACCTCTGAGCGGCACTTTTTTCCACATCATGGGCTAAATGGCCAGGTCACAAGGACCCCGAAAGCTCAGAAAAGGTTGGGGGAAGGAATCCACTGGAACAGCTGTTGGGAGACAGATGGTAGCCTCTCGTCAAGGTCATCCAGCGTGTATACGCCAAACCCTGTATACGTTAAAGAACACGCTGGATAGCCTTGACGGGAGGCTACCATCTGTCTCCCAACAGCTGTTCCAGTGGGTCCCCTCCTACAACCTTCTCTGAGCCTTCGGGGTCCTTGTGACCTGGCCATTTAGCCCATGGTGTGCAAAAAAGTGCCGTCCAGCGATAAAACTACTCAATAACGTTAAAGAACACGCTGGATGGCCTTGACGGGAAGCTACCATCTGTCTCCCAACAGCTATTCCAGTGGGTCCCCTCCCCAACCTTCTCTGAGCCTTCGGGGTCCTTGTGACCTGGCCATTTAGCCCATTGTGTGCAAAAAAGTGCCGCTCAGAGGTAAAACAATCCAATCCAATCACTAATGGATTTGTTCCGTTTCTTTCAAACCTTAACCGTCAGCTATTTAAGCCTTTAAACCAAGTTATATGCATACATATATCTCCTTCAAGAACAAAAGCAACTCTTGTTTAATAAATACAGTAATTACCAGTCAAGTAATAACAAACCTGAGCTCACTTTAAAATTAATTAGCTCAAATTAATTACTGAATTATCGGCAGACTTTAAAAGGTTCTCCTTATTAATTTATTCTTCATTAGAATGTGAATCGCCATGTATACAAGGAAAACTCTAAAACTACAAACTTGGACCAAAATGAAGTAAAACTGAAACTAATGTTCATAATTTCGGCTCTGTTACTAGGATATACGTTCAAGCATCTATAAACATCAACTACGTTACTACTTTTAACTCTGAGTAGCACTTTCTTGTACAATGGACTAAATTGAACAGGTTACAAGGACCCCAAGGGCTCAGATCAGGTAGAGGAAGCATTAGATCATTGTTAGGATACACCGGGTTGTTGGGTTGTTTTACCTCTGAGCGGCACTTCTTTTGCACACCATGGGCTAAATGACCAGGTCACATGGACCCCGAAGGCTCAGAGAATGTTTGGGGAGGGGACCCACTGGAACAGCTGTTGGGAGACTGATGGTAGCCTCCCGTCAAAGGCATTCAGTGTGTTCTTTAGTGTGCACAGGGTATGGCTTTCCCGCACACGGCCCCACGGCTTAATGTCCCATCCGACGGACGGCGGCCTTTCCAAGCCCATCGGTGTTCCCTACTGACCGTGGGCAGGGCGAGGAATTTTGCGGCGATAAATCTCAACGCTGACCCAGCTGGGACTCGAACCTGGAAACTACAGATTACGAGCTTGACGCGCTACCGACTGAGCCACCCCCGCCCCAGGATACAGCGGGGAAGCCTGTGAAATTAGCGTGTGATTTAACACGCACAAGGTATGACTTTCTCGCACACGGAGACACAGCTTAACGTCCCATCCGACGGTCGGCGGTCTTTCGATGTCCCCTACTAACCGAGGGTAGCGAGGATTTTTTGGAGATAAATCTCAACGCTGATCCAGGCGGGTTTCGAACCTTGAAACTACTGATTACGATTCTGGAGCGCTACCGACTGAGCCACCCCCACCCCAAATGGTAAGAGTGGATTTGGCGGCGACTTCGGTTTCCCGTAGAAATAGCTTGGCAAATATTTTTGCTTCTAGCAAATCCCTCTTTTGAACTTTCAATCTGAAAATTTCCACTACGACGTGGACGGCAACTGAAAATACTGTGCCAAAATTTGAAGCATCTAGAATTGGGTTGTTTTACCTCTGAGCGGCACTTTTTTGCACACCATGGGCTAAATGGCCAGGTCACATGGACCCCGAAGGCTCAGAGAAGGTTGGGGGAGTGGACCCACTGGAACAGCTGTTGGGAGACAGATGGTAGCCTCCCGTCAGGGCCATCCAGCGTGTTCTTTAACGTTGGGTTGTTTTACCTCTGAGCGGCACTTTTTTGCACACCATGGGCTAAATGGCCAGGTCACATGGACTCCGAAGGCTCAGAGAAGGTTGGGGGAGGGGACCCACTGGAGCAGCTGATGGGAGACAGATGGTAGCCTCCCGTCAAGGCTATCCAGCGTGTTCTTTAACGTACACAGGGTGTGGCTCTCCCGCATACGGGGCCACGGCTTAACGTCCCATCCGACAGGACGGCGGCCTTTCCAAGCCCATCGGTGTCCCCTACTGACCGTGGGCAGGGCGGAGAATTTTTCGGAGATGAATCTCAACGCTGACCCAGCTGGGACTCGAACTTGGGAACTACAGATTACGAGTCTGGCGCGCTACCGACTGAGCCACTCCGCCCCAATGCATCTAGAAGGTTTTGCCAATGCGTTATGGTTGTCACAGATCATCATGGACTGACAGACACAGAGGTTTTTCACCAGCACATTGACAGACATAAATCTTTTATTGTTATAGATGACGTCTTTATAATATGACCTTGGGTTGGATTGTTGGGTTGTTTTACCTCTGAACGGCACAATTTTGCAAACCTGGGCAAAATGGACAGGTAACATGGACCCCGAAGGCTCAGAGATGGTGAGGGGACCCACTGAAACAGCTGTTGGGAGAGAGATGGTAGCCTCTGCGTCAAGGATATCCAGCGTATTCTTTAACATGCACAGGGTATGGTCTCTCCCAAACACGATGGACAGGTCACATGGACCCCGAAGGCTCAGAGAAGGTTGGGAGAGGGGACCCACTGAAACAGCTGTTGGGAGACAGATGGTAGCCTCTGCGTCAAGGCCATCCAGCGTATTCTTTAACATGCACAGGGTATGGTCTCTCCCAAACACGGCAGGACGTCTTAACGTCCCATCCGACGGATGGCGATCTTTCCAAGTCAATCGGTGTCCCCTACTGGCCGTGGGCAAGGCGGGAAATTGTGAGGTGATAAATCTCAACGCTGACCCAGCTGGGACTCGAACCTGAGAACTACAGATTACGAGCCTGGCGCGCTACCGACTAACCCCCCCCCCTCACTATGTTGGGAAAATGGAACAACTGTTTTCTCACCATTCTTCTCAGGAATGTGAAAAATGGGGGGATGATTTTGTTATAGCCTCTGACACTTTCCATGTCAGAGTTCAGATACGTCATGTTCCTGGGTTAGAAGTGGGTTTAGTCGGTAGCGCGCCAGGCTCGTAATCTGCATTTTCCAGGTTCGAGTCCCACCTCTGCCAGTGTTGAGATTTATCTCCTCTAAACCCCCACCGTGCATTCTGTCAGAAAAGGAACACCGATGGGCTTGGAAAGGGTTCGTCCATCAGATGTGACGTTAAGCCGTGGTTCCCTGGGAATAAGAGCCATTAACCTCTACACTTTAAAGAACACGCTAGATGGCCTTGACGTGAGGCTACTATTTTTTTCTAACATTTGTCCAGTGGGTCCCCTTCATTCAACCTTCTCTGAGCCCTTGAGGGTTCTTGTGATCTAGCCATTTAGCTCATTGTATACAAAAAAAGGCTGTTCAGAGGTAAAACAATCCCTTGGGTTCCTTGTGATCTGGCCATTTAGAAAATGTGTACAAAAAATGTTACTCAGAGGTAAAACAACTCCCCTGGTGTGGGGCGGGGGTGGCTCAGTCGGTAACGCGCCAGGCTCGTAATCTGTAGTTCCCAGGTTCGAGTCCCAGCTGGGTCAGCGTTGAGATTTATCTCCGCAAAATTCCCCGCCCTGCCCACGGTCAGTAGGGGACACCGATGGGCTTGGAAAGGCCGCCGTCCGTCGGATGGGACGTTAAGCCGTGGCCCCGTGTGCGGGAGAGCCATACCCTGTGCACGTTATAGAACACGCTGGATGGCTTTGACGGGAGGCTATCATCTATCTCCCGACAGCTGTTCTAGTGGGTCTCCTCCCCCAACCTTCTCTGAGCCTTCGGGGTTCTTGTGACCTGGCCATTTAGCCCATGGTGTGCAAAAAAGTGCCACTCAGAGGTAAAACAACCTAACCCAACTCCCCTGGTGTCCTTATGCCCTGGTCATTAAGCCCACTGTGTACAAAAATGTGCTACTCAGAGGTAAAACAATCCCTTGGAGTTCTTGTGACCTGCTCATTTTGGTCATTGTGTAAAAAAAATGCTGCTCAAAGATAAAGCAACACGTTGGGGTCCTTGTGACCCTAGACATTTTAACCCATTGTGTACAAAAAAGAGTTGCTCAGAGATAATACAACCCCTTGGTGGTCATTGTAGTCTGGCTATTTAGCCCATTGTGTACAAAAAAGTACTCCTCAGAGGTAAAATAATTCCTTGGGGGTTCTTACGACTTGGCCATTTAGCCCATTTTGTACAAAAAAGTGCTGCTCAGAAGTAAAACAACCACTTGTTGTCCTTAAGATCTGTCCATTCCATTTTGTGCATAAAAGTATCATTTAGAAATTCTGGATGCAACCCATGAAATGCACTTTTGTGCACGAAATGCCCCAGTCACAAAGAACCCAAAGTTTCAGAGTGGGTTATGGAAGAGATCTCACTGGATAGCAGTTAGAAGATAAATAGTCACCTCCCGTCAAATCATCCAATGTGTTCTTTAACGTGCATAGCGTGTGTAGTTCCCCCTCATAAAGGACCACGGCTTAACGTTCCATTCGACAGACGACAACCTTTCGAGGCCCAACGATATACTTTTTCTCAGCGAGGTCAGGGTTGAAATTAGCAGAGGTATATCTCAACTGTGGCACAGTTTTGAACTCGAATGTGCGCACTGTAGATTTAGATCCTGAGGAATTAAGAAATGTGGCACAGTTTGCACTCTTAATATGAATTGGCTAATATTAATTTTCGATAGTAAATTATATATGTATGCTGATGATACAGTGCTAATCAACTTCCACTCTGATTCAGAATACGCTATTTGCAATCTACAAAATGATTTTAATAAAGCAGTTTTTTCTCGTAACAAACTGAGTGTAAACGAGAAAAAAAACTAAACTTATGTGTATTGGTTCTCAACAACCTACACTTAATAGAAGAATTACTAAGCATCGAATAAGTTGTATTATGCTGGATGGTTTATCACCTGGTATATGCAATTGTCCTAAAATAGAAGAAGTAAATGAAATAATTTACCTAGGCTTGAAAATGAATTCGAAAATGAAATGGAATAAACATATTGATTGGATGTGTTCAAGACTACGATTTGTAGCATTTAAAATTAGGAAACTTAACATGTTTGTTGATACACAGATAACTATTTTAGTACATAAAACACTGTTTGAATATATAATTAGATATGGGATAACAGTTTATGGAACAGCCTATAAGACAGAATTAAATAAAATAAAAAGAATACAATTTAGTCTGCTAAAAGGATTGTGTAATACAGAAGTTAAATATTCCCTTACAACGAAAGATGATATATTCAGTTTGTTCAAAATTTTACCTATTGAAAGTTTATATATGTTTGTTTCTGTTATCAATAACTTCTTTGATGATACCTATAAACAAAATATTTGCCACAATAAGTTTACTAGAAAAACGGCTATGGGTTTTTTGAAACAACCAGAATTTTATAATAATTACGGAAGAAATTCCAAAGAATATCAAGTTCCCTACCTATTTAACTTGCTTCCTAGAGAAATGGTTAACTTAAAAAAAAATTGTGATGTTAAAGAAAAATTATTTCAGTGGTTAATGAAAATGTGATGTTTTTATTGGGAAACTTTCATCATATTGTCGGTTTTTTCTTTCTCATTTATTCCTTTTTTTTCTCTCCTTCATTTTTTGTACTACTGAGGCAATCTAGATCATATCTGTAAAAACATATATGTACATTCCCGCTGATAAGCTTCGGCTTAGTGGGACTTTTTTATGTAATATAATTATAGATAATACTTATTGAAAATAAATTTGAATTTGGATTTGAACACTGCAGATCAAAAGCATGGGGCATTAATATGCCCCAGGTTGATAAAAAAAGCAGCTAAAGTGTATACTAATATTTAGACATTAAAAAATTCAAAAAAAAACACACCAAAGTACGCGATCCGTTCCAAGTTAAATATAATTTTTTCCATTTTATTAGAAATAGTTTTTAATACAAAGCCAGGACATCAAATGATTATTTTTACTTCAAACAGTTTCAATACATAACGGATATATAAATATATTTCTGAAATCTCTATGTCTTAATGTACATGTATATTTGGTGTTTTGGACTAGAAAGGTGTGATTTTTTTTAACTATATATAACAGTAATTAAGAAATGCCATGACTCTCTCAAGTTATTCTGAACGTGAAACTGTACAAGAAATATACAGACTTAAAAGCCATTAAAACCAAACGTTCTACCAACTAACTACTCCTGGGTTTTTAAATAAACAAAAAAACCCCAAAAAGGATATTTTCCTTGGGGGTTTGGTAAAAATAAAATAAGTGCTGTTTTCTAAACTCTCCAGAATGTTCCACTTAAAACATCTTCCATTTTTATCCAGAGAAAAATTCGATCAAAACTGATCAGAACTTGACCTTTCTAAAAGTTATTTGTCAGCAAATGTTTTGTTGCATTCATAGTTACTGACGACAGCTCGTTACGTCATTGAAAACATCCCGGAAATGCTGAATTCACCGGAAGTTTGTGCTCTGCCCTCTGATATCAGTTCGCGTATTCAGAGGCAGGAGTCACTGACAGTTCCCGAACACACAAAACAGCAGTCGTTTTTATTTTCTGATGGTTGCTGTGCTAGAGGTTGGCTGACGGTTTTGCGACTGTAAAAAGCTACACAATTTTTTTTGTTGGCTTGTATTTTGGTATCCACGGTCAAAGCAAATATGTCCAGCACATGAATTTAAATGTAGGCTTGCTCAACAGGCTGGCTCTTGTATTGGAAGTCTGAACATTGACTTGACCCGTAGGTTTGTGGGTGAACTTTCCTGCTATTCACCTGGTTCCTCTGATCTGCATCCTGCGGGGGTAAATCCAGGTTGGCGAACACTAAAGCGTCTTTATTGTCATTTCTGTCAGCCTATAGGGGAAAAAAAAGAATTTTGTTTCATCACTGAAAATAATGCATGATATTTTACAAACGATGTGAACAAAGCTTTTTATTCTCATTCAAAATAATAGATGATTATACGTACTACGAAAATAAAACTTTTTATTCTCATTCAAAATAATCGATGATTATACGTACTACGAAAATAAAACTTTGTATTCTCACTCAAAATAATAGATGATTATACGTACTATGAAAATAAAACTTTGTATTCTTACTCAAAATAATCGAGGATTATACGTACTACCAAAATGAAATATTTTATTCTCATTCAAAATAATCGACGATTACACCTACTAGGAATATAAAACTTTGTATTCTCCCTCAAAATAATCGATGATTATACGTACTACGAAAATAAAACTTTGTATTCACACTCAAAAAATAGACGATTATACGTCTATTTTTTGAGAATATTTTTACGATAATAAAACTTTGTTTTCTCACTCAAAATAATACATGATTATGCGTACTACGAAAATTAAAGTTTGTATTCTCACTTAAAATAATAGATGATTATACGTACTAAGAAAATAAAACATTTTATTCTCATTCAAAACAATAGATGATTAAACCTACTACGAAAATAAAACTTTGTATTCTCACTCAAAATAATCGATGCTTATACGTACTGCGAAAATAAAACTTTGCATTCTTACTCAAAATAATAGATGACTATACGTACTACCAAAATAAAACTTTGTATTCTCACTCAGAAAAATAGATGATTATACGTACTATGAAAATAAAACTTTGTATTCGCACTCATAATAATAGATGATTATACGTACTACCAAAATAAAACTTTCTATTCTCACTCAGAATAATAGATGATTATACGTACTACGAAAATAAAACTTTGTATTCTCACTCAAAATAATAGATGATTATACGTAGTACTAAAATAAAACTTTGTATTCTCACTCAAAATAATAGATGATTATACGTACTATGAAAACAAAACTTTGTATTCTCACTCAAAATAATCGATGATTATACGTACTACGAAAATTAAAGTTTGTATTCTCACTCAAAATAATAGATGATTATACGTACTACCAATATAAAACTTTTTATTCTCATTCAAAACAATAGATGATTAAACCTACTACGAAAATAAAACTGTTTATTCTCACACAAAATAACAGATGAGTATACGTACTACCAAAATAAAACAAAAATAAAACTGTGTATTCTCACTCAAAATAATAGATGATTATACGTACTACCAAAATAAAACAAAATAAAACTGTGTATTCTCACTCAAATTAATCGATGATTTAATATACTATGAAAATAATAATGAAAAAACGCAATTTCAACATGTTTTAGCGGCCTCATATTCTCATCAAAATAACAGATGATTATATTATTATTATTATTATTATTATTATTATTATTATTATTATTATTATTATTAAATTATTATTAATTATTATTATTATTCTAACTCAAAATAATCGATGATTTAATATACTATGAAAATAATAATGAAAAAACGCAATTTCAACATGTTTTAGCGGCCTTATATTCTCTTCAAAATAATAGATGTTTATAAGTGCTACGAAATAAAACTGTGTATTTTGACTCAAAATACCAGATGATTATACGTGCTACCAAAATAAAACTGTGTATTCTCACTCAAAATAATCGATAATTTGATATACTATGAAAATAATAATGAAAAAATGCAATTTCGACATGTTTTAGTAGCATTATATTCTCTTCAAAATAATAGATGATTATACGTACTACGAAAATAAAACTTTGTATTCACAATAAAAAAATAGATGATTATACGTACTACGAAAATAAAACTTTGTATTCTCCCACAAAATAATAGATGATTTTACGTACTACCAAAATAAAGCTTTTTATTCTCATTCAAAATAATAGATGATTTTCGTACTACGAAAATAAAACTTTGTTTTCTCACTCAAAATAATAGATGATTATACGTACTATGAAAATAAAACTTTGTATTCGCACTCAAAATAATAGATGATTTTAGGTACTACGAAAATAAAACTTTGTATTCTCACTCAAAATAATGAATGATTATACGTACTATGAAAATGAAATTTTGTATTCTCACTCAAAATAATCGATGATTATGCGTACTATGAAAATGAAACTTTGTATTCTCACTCAAAATAATCGATGATTATACGTACTATGAAAATAAAACTTTGTATTCTCACTCAAAATAATCGATGATTTTACGTACTACGAAAATAAAACCTTGTATTCTCACTCAAAATAATAGATGATTATACGTACTACGAAAATAAAACTTTGTATTCTCCCTCAAAATAATCGATGATTATACGTACTGCGAAAATAAAACTTTGCATTCTCACTCAAAATAATAGATGATTTTACGTACTACGAAAATAAAACTTTGTATTTTCACTCAAAATAATAAATGATTATACGTACTACGAAAATAAACTTTGTATTCTCACTCAAAATAATTGATGATTATACGTACTATGAAAATAAAACTTTGTATTCTCACTCAAAATAATCGATGATTATACGTACTACCAAAATAAAAGTTTGTATTCTCACTCAAAATAATAGATGATTATACGTACTACGAAAATAAAACTGTATTCTGACTCAAAATAATCGATGATTTGATATACTATGAAAATAATAATGAAAAAACGGAATTTCAACATGTTTTAGTAGCCTTATATTTTTCTTGAGAATATCGTTGACTTGTCATTGCTAATCATTCTCTGTTAGTGTCACATGACATGACTTATCTTGTAACCTATTAAGCATCTTAATGGCACGACATGTGCTACAATCTGTAATCGAAAATAATCACTTAGTGAATTTCGAGTTTGAATGATGTAAAGTTTTAGTAGTCACCATTGTTCGGCTTTTGACGTGAAGACTATATTAGAGGGAATGAGAATCTATTCCTCATGCGCAAACAGAGGGATTAATGTCTTTTCAAATTAAATTTCTGTAAATGTAGTCTCGTCAATACTAACTGATCTATTCATAAACTATCACTGGAATCAACCCAACTCCATCCAGTATGCGAACAACGTCCGATATTCCATTACAAAAGCCATTAATTTATATGCACGGCATTTGTTGTAATAGAATCTTACGTCCATTTTCGGGAATGATATTTCCAGCGACTCTTAATAATGCATCGTGAGAAATATTAATTTAAAGTTTTGAAAAGACTTTAAGCTTACAACTTCAACAAGGCCTCAGTTTAATGCTCGGTTGAAGGTACGATTCCTAACCACAAAGAGAGCTCTCTCTGTGAAATGAATATTACACGGAAAAGTTTCTCGTGTATATGTATTTCCCTTGACATCTTCATAATGGAAACACACTGGGACTAAAGTTAGATTTATCCGAAGTTTCCCTGCGAATTTAAGTGCTGCCATTTTAATATTTCGGAGTTAGTGTTTTGAAATTATTAATGCTTTAAGCTGAGTTTGGTAAGATTGAAATGTACAACTTTTAAAATTTGAAAGTTGATGATCAGGTTGGGTTGGGTTGTTTTACCTCTGAGCGGCACTTTTTTGCACACCATGGGCTAAATGGCCAGGTCACATGGACCCCAAAGGCTCAGAGAAGGTTGGAGGAGGGGACCCACTGGAACAGCTGTTGGGAGACAGATGGTAGCCTCCCGTCAAGGCCATCCAGCGTGTTCTTTAACGTTGGGTTGTTTTATCTCTGAGCGGCACTTTTTTGCACACCATGGGCTAAATGGCCAGGTCACATGGACCCCGAAGGCTCAGAGAAGATTGGGGAAGGGGACTCACTGGAACAAGCTGTTGGGAGACAGATGGTAGACTCCCGTCAAGGCCATCCAGCGTGTTCTTTAACGTTGGGTTGTTTTATCTCTGAGCGGCACTTTTTTGCACACCATGGGCTAAATGGCCAGGTCACATGGACCCCGAAGGCTCAGAGAAGATTGGGGAAGGGGACTCACTGGAACAAGCTGTTGGGAGACAGATGGTAGCCTCCCGTCAAGGCCATCCAGCGTGTTCTTTAACGTTGGGTTGTTTTATCTCTGAGCGGCACTTTTTTGCACACCATGGGCTAAATGGCCAGGTCACATGGACCCCGAAGGCTCAGAGAAGATTGGGGAAGGGGACTCACTGGAACAAGCTGTTGGGAGACAGATGGTAGACTCCCGTCAAGGCCATCCAGCGTGTTCTTTAACGTTGGGTTGTTTTACCTCTGATCCGCACCTTTTTGCACAACATGGGCTAATTGGCCAGGTCACATGGACCCCGAAGGCTCAGAGAAAATTGGGGGAGGGGACTCACTGGAACAAGCTGTTGGGAAACAGATGGTAGCCTCCCGTCAAGGCCATCCAGCGTGTTCTTTAACGTTAGGTTGTTTTACCTCTGAGCGGCACTTTTTTGCACACCATGGGCTAAATGGCCAGGTCACATGGACCCCGAAGGCTCAGAGAAGATTGGGAGAGGGGACTCACTGGAACAAGCTGTTGGGAGACAGATGGTAGCCTCCCGTCAAGGCCATCCAGCGTGTTCTTTAACGTTAGGTTCTTTTACCTCTGAGCGGCACGTTTTTGCACACCATGGACCAAATGGCCAGGTCACATGGACCAAGAAGGCTCAGAGAAGGTTGGGGACCCACTGTAACAGCTGTTGGGAGACAGATGGTAGCCTCCCGTCAAGGCCATCCAGAGTGTTCTTTAACGTTGGGTTGTTTCACCTCTTAGAGGCACTTTTTTGCACACCATGGGCTAAATCGCCAGGTCACATGGACCCCGAAGGCTCAGAGATAGTTGGGGGAGGGGACCCACTGGAACAAGCTGTTGGGAGACAGATGGTAGCCTCCCGTCAAGGCCATCCAGCGTGTTCTTTAACGTGCACAGGGTATGGCTCTCCCGCATACGGGGCCACGGCTTAACGTCCCATCCGACGGACGGCGGCCTTTCCAAGCCCATCGGTGTGCCCTACTGACCATGGGCAGGGCGGGGAATGTCGCGGAGATAAATCTCAACGCTGACCCAGCTGAGACTCGAACCTGGGAACTACAGATTACGAGCCTGGCGCGCTACCGACTGAGCCACCCCCGCCCCGTGTTGATCAGGCGACGTCAAATCAATACAGTCCGAAGCATGATTTCAATGTAAATGTGTATGCTTCTGGTATTTATCGTGAACTTAAAAAGGTAATAAATTTTTATTTTTATTTCCAATAAGCATTGAAAAGTGCCGAAACAAATTTTCATAAATGTGAATTGCAAAGTTTCACTTAAACATTTATAACTCTTCATTAATCTCATAAATATTAATATTTCTTCTTATTTTAAAGGTATTTAAATATGCTTTAAAATAATGTATTACATTTTTAACAGCAAATTAAAATTACAAGATCGTTTTCCAAAATATTTAACCGTAAATTCCTGAAAATACACCCATTTAAATATTTTGAAAATAAAAATGGCGTTAAAACATCAGGAAATTTGTTTATGGGTCTTGAGTCTGGGTTGTTTTACCTCTGAACGGCACTTTTTATCACACCAGAGGCTAAATGGCCAGGTTACATGGACCCCGAAGGCTCAGAGAATATTGGGGGGGAGGGGCTCCACTGGGACAGCTGTTGGGAGACAGATGGTAGCCTCCCATCAAGGCCATCCAACGTGTTCTTTAACGTTGGATTATTTCACCTATGAACGGCACTTTTTAGCACACCAGAGGCTAAATGGCGAGGTTACAAGGACCACGAAGGCTCAGAGAATATTGGGGGGGACCCACTGTAACAGCTGTTGGGAGACAGATGGTAGCCTCCCGTCAAGTCCATCCAGCGTGTTCTTTAACGTTGGATTATTTCACCTCTGAACGGCACTTTTTAGCACACCAGAGGCTGAATGGCCAGGTTACAAGGACCCCAAAGGCTCAGAGAATATTGGTGGAGGGGTCCCACTGTAACAGCTGTTTTGAGACAGATGGTAGCCTCCCGTCAAGGCCATCCAGCGTGTTCTTTAGCGTTGGATTATTTCACCTCTGAACGGCACTTTTTAGCACACCTGAGGCTAAATGGCCAGGTTACAAGGACCCCGAAGGCTCAGAGAATATTGTGGGGGAGAGAACCCACTGGAACAGCTGTTACGAGACTGATGGTAGCCTCCCGTCAAGGCCATCCAGCGTGTTCTTTAACATTGGATTATTTCACCTCTGAACGGCACTTTTTAGCACACCAGAGGCTAAATGGCCAGGTTACAAGGACCCCGAAGGCTCAGAGAATATTGTGGGGGAGAGAATCCACTGGAACAGCTGTTACGAGACTGATGGTAGCCTCCTGTCAAGGCCATCCAGCGTGTTCTCTGTACGACTCACCTATTCACGAGGCCACGCTTTACGTCACAACAGAATGATAGCGGCCTTTCCAAGCCCATCGCCGGCGCCCTCTTTGGACCAAAAGCAAAATAGGTGTTGTAGCTGAGAAAAACGAAAACTCTGGCACAAGTGGGACTCGAACCCGGGATGGGTTACGTATGTTGATTATGATATTTAATTCATTCATATTACGATCTCTAAATTACCCTTCTATTCAAGCCACAATATCGTTCAGGAGTTCATCTACTGTTAAAAGATTTGGGTTGGGTTGGATTGTTTTACCTCTGAGCGGCACTTTTTTGCACACCATGGGTTAAATAGCCAGGTCACAAGGACTCCGAATGGTCAGAGAAGGTTGGGGGAGGGGACCCACTGGAACAGCTCTTGGGAGATAGATGGTAGCCTCCCGTCAAATGCCATCCAGGCCTCTCCCGAACACGGAGCCACGGCTTAACGTCCCATCCGACGGACAGCAGCTTTTCCAAGCCCATCGGTGTCCCCTACTGACCGTGAACAGGACGGGGAAATTTGCGGAGGTAAATCGCAACGCTGACCCAGCTGGTAAAAGATTTGGGGGAGGGAGGGGGAAATTCAATAAAGGACGTTGTTTTCTCTAGCACTCCACACAACAATACATACCTTTTTGCCACCTTTTTGAAAGGATTCTTCGCCAATTGTAGCTATTGTGGATTTAGGATTAACTGTTTTGCATGCTTCTATACAGAATTTCCCCGTCGTTCGAGCTGTTGTCATATCATTCTTCTCATTTTCAGTCGGACATCCATTTTCCACTACACTAAAGAAGAAAGCACTCAAAGGATTAAAACTTTAAAGGAATTGCATTTGCGTGATATTTATATATTTAAATGTTATTCTAAAATTCTATTTCCGTGGAAAAAAATTAATTTTGCAGATGAGTGGCATTCTCATTCCTTCAAGTTATTTGCCAGATGTTGGGGCGGGGGTGGCTCAGTCGGTAGCGCGCCAGGCTCGTAATCTGCAGTTTCGAGGTTCAAGTCCCAGCTGCGCCGATGTTGGGATTTATTTCCGCAAAACTCGCGCCCTGCCATTGGTCAGTAGGGGACACCAATGGGCTTGGATAATGCCGCCGTCCGTCGGATGGGACGTTATGCCGTGTCACTGTGTGCGAGAGAGTCATACCCTGTCCACGTAAAAAAACACACTGGATGGCCTTGATAGGAGGCTACCACCTGTCTCAACAGCTTCCAGTGGGTCTCTTATCTCCAATCTTCTCTGAGCCATCGTGGTCTTTGTGAACTAGCCATTTAGCCCATTGTGCGCAAAAAAAGTGCTCTCAAAGGTAAAACAACCCGCTAATTCTGACTTTTAAATCTTGTCTCTCATGGCGCCATCTATGTTCGAGAAAAGTAACTTATCCATATTGCTCAATTATATTAACACTTGCTTTTCTTTACGTCACAGAGATTGGGAGGTCCTTCTACAGGCTTTCCCAATTAGGATTTAGGGGATATATAATAGATTACCTTTCACATTCTCTTTCTTTTTGATTTTTTGATTTTTTTAGATATTTTTTATTCATTTTTCATTTTTATCAATTTTTCTTTTTTTAAGGAAGTCAAATACTAGATATGAAAATTGAATGTAATTTCAAATTATATTCTTTAGTTTCAAGATTTATTTTTAATTCTTTAATTGAAATATTTTTTCATTATATTACTTTAAATTCTGTTTATTAAACAAGTATTATTACAATTATTTATTAATTTTTAAATAAAGAACCATTTTGAATAATTTCTAAACATTTTCCCGTAAATTTCAAAATTTAATTTAAATCTTTACCTAAAAATGTTTCCCCACATATTACTTTAAGTTCTGTTTCTAAGAAAAGTATTATTACAATTATTTATTGAATTTTAAATAAAACAATTTTGATTAAATTCAAAAAAATTTCCAATGTTAGTAAAAATTATTAGTTAAATAAACTTTAACCTTTAGTAAAGCATAATAAAGTATGAATAAAATTTCTTATTTTAATTTTCAAAGTAAATACTTTACAGTAACATAAGATATTAATTTTTTTTCAATTTAATTACTTTATTTTCACGTTTAAAAAGGATTAAATAACTTTTAATTTAAAAACATACAATTTTTATAACTTATAAAAATTTTGGACGAAAAGAAATGAAAATTAAAAGATATACTTATTTTTCATTGAATTTCCATTAAAACAAAAACATTTATCTTATTAAGATTGAAAAAAAAAAAAAATTGACTTCCTTGTCTATGAAACGGCTCACTTACATATCCTAACTTTCTTCAGTTGGACAAATAAACATTAAAAAATCAAACATCAGTTCAGTTAAGAAATTAACAGTTGCGTTATCATCGTTTAGTTGCTTTGCAATAGAGTTTGGTGAATACATGTGCTTAATTTGATTTGTTTGCACACCTTTGGTACTTAAGTGTGATTACATTAACACACATGTTTTGCGACTTCAGGAAGATTCAAAAGTCACAATTATTAGATAAATAACGGAGTGGTTGAGTAACTGGAAGGCGTGGGTTCGAATTCCACTCATCGGCGAAACCATTTTATTACACAGAAATATTTCTTTAATGATATTTCAACTTTTAATCTGTGTATCGATTGATTCTCAGGAATCCGTTGTTTCCGATTTAATGGACACAAGTTTGCTGTAAAGATTGTGTTCACAAATCTCATTATAAACTTATTTATATTATAGTTAAAATTATTCGTTATTCATTTGCATACCTACAAACTCCATAACTTGAAACATTCAACTTAAATCGTTCTTAGGGTTGGGTTGTATTACCTCTGAGCGGCACTTCTTTGCACACAATGGGCTAAATGGCCAGGTCACATGGACCCCGAAGGCTCAGAGAAGGTTGGGGGAGGGGACCTACTGGAACAGCTGTTGGGAGACAGATGGTAGCCTCCCGTCAAGGCCATCCAGCGTGTTCTTTAACGTGCACAGGGTATGGCTCTCCCGCACACGGGGCCACGGCCTAACGTCCCATCCGACGGACGGTGGCCTTTCCAAGCCCATCGGTGTCTCCTACTGACCGTGGGCAGGGCGGGGAATTTTGCGGAGATAAATCTCAACGCTGACCCAGCTGGGACTCGAACCTGGGAACTACAGATTACGAGCCTTGCACGCTACCGACAGATGGTAGCCTCCCGTCAAGGCCATCCAGCGTGTTCTTTAACGTGCACAGGGTATGACTCTCCCGCACACGGGGCCACGGCTTAACGTCCCATCCGACGGACGGTGGCCTTTCCAAGCCCATCGGTGTCTCCTACTGACCGTGGGCAGGGCGGGGAATTTTGCGGAGATAAATCTCAACGCTGACCCAGCTGGGACTCGAACCTGGGAACTACAGATTACGAGCCTGGCGCGCTACCGACTGAGCCACCCCCGCCCCCCTCCATAACTTGAAACATTCAACTTAAATCGTACTTAATCTGAAAAACAATAATATGATCTTACCTATCTGTTGCTGGTTTAAATCCTCTGTTGCCTGTAAAATAAATAAAACACTTTTAGTCATTGTGAGGATCAAAAATAAATTGCATAATATCTGGTTTGTTATCGGATAATTTTAGGGAGAAAATATATAAAATTAAAACCTTTTAGTTTTCGTATTTTAACAGAAATAAAGTTGTTCTGAATTATATTGAGTGAGTTAATAAATTAGGCTTTTTACCTTATTAAATATTGGACTAAAATGTGAAGAAAAATCAGTGGAATTTCGTAGAAAAGTATCAAATATGGGCTGAGTTGCTTTACCTCTGAGCGGCACTTTTTTGCACACCATGGGTTAAATGGCCAGGTCACAAGGACTCCGAGAAGGTTGGGGAAGTTGATCCATTGGAACAGCTGTAGAGAGACGGTAGACTGCTGAAAAGGTCATCCAGTATGTTCTTTGACGTGCACAGGGTGTGGCTCTCCCGAACACGGAACCACGGCTTAACGTCCCATCCGACGGTCAGCGGCCTTTCCAAACCCATCGGTGTCCCCTACTGACCGTGGGCAGGGCGGGAAATTTTGCGGAGATAAATCTCAACGCTGATCCAGCTAGGACTCGAAACTGGGAACCGCAGATTACGAGCCTGGCGCGCTACCGACTGAGCCACCCCGCCCCATCACATATGGATTATATAATGAATGTCAAAATATAATTCTATGTAACACGGTCCTCCGTGTTTTCAGCCAATAGCGTCTAAGTTTCCTATGATTACTCAGACACAATATCTACCATATTGTATCAAAACGTTCCTTAAAATTCCATAATGATTGTTAAAGTAAATAAATTTTATTAATGAAAAATAAATATGTATATATAAAATAACCGAAAGTTATAACCAAAAAAATATTATATATATAAACCGCATGTATATATATATATAAAATTTATATATATTTACATACATACACCAAATGAAAGGATAAAGAGACGCATTACACCATTTCTATGAATAATAGGGTTGGGTTGTTTTACCTCTGAGCGGCACTTTTTTGCACATCATGGGCTAAATGGCCAGGTCACATGGACCCCGAAGAAGAGAAGGTTGGGGGAGGGGACCCACTGGAACAGCTGTTGGCAGACAGATGGTAGCCTCCCGTCAAGGCCATCCAGCGTGTTCTTTAACGTGCACAGGGTATGGCTCTCCCGCACACGGGGCCACGGCTTAACGTCCCATCAGACGGACGGCGGCCTTTCCAAGCCCATCGGTGTCCCCCACTGACCGTGGGCAGGGCGGGGAATTTTGCGGAGATAAATCTCAACGCTGACCCAGCTGGGACTCGAACCTGGGAACTACAGATTACGAGCCTGGCGCGCTACCGACTGAGCCACTCCCGCCCCGTTGAATAATAGGAGGGTTACAATTATTACGAGGTCGAGGCTTTCCCCATATGTGTTCATCGTTGAAATTCATCTCCCCTAAATTCACTTTGGGTCAGTAGGGGACACAATGTGCTTCGTAAGGCCGCCGTCCGTCGGATGGGATATTAAGCCGTGACTCCGTGTTCAGGATAATCATACCCTGTACAGGTAAGAACATGCTGGATGACTTTAACGAGTGGACTTAATCTGTCAGCTAACGGCTGTCCAATGATTTTTAATTTCACTGTGAGGTTCTTGTGACTTCGCCGTTAGTGAGCAAAAAAAGTGCCCCTCAGAAACAAAACAATCCGGACTCAAAAATCCAATAAACGAAAAATTGCTTTATCCACTAACATTTCATGATTGCATTCCGCTGCAAACGCCTCTATAAGACCAGAAAACCGCACAAGAAAAATTCATCTTTCAAAAACTTAAGAATTCTTTTTATCATCAATCCCGCAATTCTGCCAAAAAATCATCTATTTATTTCCACGTTCCCACCCATTCACCATAAAATCAAACGGCCAAAAAAAAAAAAAAAAAAAAAAACCACAAAGTAACTTTGAAACTTTCCCAAAATATATTACCTTTTCCTAGATTTCTTCTTCTTCTTTTATTTTTTTTTATTTCGGCATAAAAAAAAAATTATGACCCTGCACACAATAGACATTTCCTCCAAAAGGCTTAAATGCATAGCGATCTATTTTCGGCTGGCATCTCTATCAGATATTTCCTGCAACAAAACCGAACAACTCTGCTAGTTCTATTTGCCCTTACGGCTTGATTGTAAATCTTAAGTGTAAGGAGGGTTCTGTTAAGGACAGAGCTGTCTTCCGCAGCCGTCGGGAATCTATCCCCTCCTACCATAGAAAGTCTCCAATTTGGAGTTAGTAATCGGAAGGCACAATGTGTTGTCATTGTATGTAGTAATGTTCGTCACCCATCTCTGTCATGTGCTCTCTCATTTTCAGACCATCCCAACACGAGCCTGATTCTTTCCACATGTTCGTACTTTCTCTGACTTCTGGTCAATGCTCCGGCGTTTGTCGGCAATAAGGTACTAATGAAATTTCGGAACGAGTGAAAATGTTCAGTGAAAGCTCCTGACAGTCGGTCGGGACTCATTTTGGGCGAGCGCGCGCGCGCGCGCTATGTGTTCTGCTGGTCTGCTTTTCTTTTTTTTTTTGTCTTCTTGTTGGTTTTCTTGGTTGTTCTTTTGTTTTTTTTTTATCAACGAAATCACAAAGAAATTTCTCAGCTACTTTTTTTTCTCTTTGTCAAAATGAACTTCTGTGGAACGAAAAAAAAAATACTTTGTTGTAACATTTTTATTTTTCGGTTATTTTTTTTTTTCTTAAAGATCAATTCGAAGAAACTAACAGATATATCGCTGGAATCATTTTTTTTTTCCCGTCGGTATTCTGTTGTTTTTTTTTAATATATATATATGCTTGCTATAAATCTTTTAATTTCGACAAAAATATCAATAAAAGTGTTCATTAATTGCTTGCTACACAAGCAGATAAAAAAAAAGAATCAGTACCAAGGAAAGAACGGTTTCTTTGTAACTAGTGGCATTCCAAGTTGACTTCTTTCTCCAAAGTGAGTAGCAATCAACTGCTCTAACAGGATTCCAACTCCAAGGGGAGTTTGATTCCAACCTCCAGCGCAGATTAATGGTCATTCTGGCAAAATAAAATTTATCTTCCTGACTCGACGTAATGCAGACAGCAGATGTTGTTGAGAAATTTCCTTCCAAGTTCAGGCATTAACACTTACATTTCAAGAAAAATTGATGTAACTGACATAAGTAGCTGTGGTAAAAGAAATTAATTCTCTTAATTCTATTTTTTCACCCTCTAGCAGTTATAATTTTTTATAACAAACTTTGATAATTTTACAGTGAGTAGCCATTTTATTAGGAATACATTGATATTGTGAATAGAGTTGGGTTGTTTTATCTCTGAGCGGCACTTTTTTGCACACCATGGGCTAAATGGCCAGGTCACATGGATCCCGAAGGCTCAGAGAAGTGGGGGAGGGGACCCACTGGAACAGCTGTTGGAAGACAGATGGTAGCATCTCGTCAAGGCAATCCAGCGTGTTCTTTAACGTTGGGTTGTTTTACCTCTGAGCGGCACTTTTTTGCACACCATGGGCTAAATGGCCAGGTCACATGGATCCCGTAGGCTCAGAGAAGGTTGGGGGAGGGGACCCACTGGAACAGCTGTTGGAAGACAGATGGTAGCATCTCGTCAAGGCAATCCAGCGTGTTCTTTAACGTTGGGTTGTTTTACCTCTGAGCGGCACTTTTTTGCACACCATGGGCTAAATGGCCAGGTCACATGGATCCCGTAGGCTCAGAGAAGGTTGGGGGAGGGGACCCACTGGAACAGCTGTTAGGAGACAGATAGTAGCCTCCCGTCAAGGCCATCCAGCGTGTTCTTTAACGTGCACAGGGTATGGCTCTTCCGCACACGGGGCCACGGATTAACGTTCCATCCGACGGACGGCTGCCTTTCCAAGCCCATCGGTGTCCCCTACTGACCGTGGACAGGGCGGGGAATTTTCCGGAGATAAATCTCAACGCTGACCCAGCTGGGACTCGAACCTGGGAACTACAGCCTGGCGCGCTACCGACTGAGCCACCCCCGCCCCGGTCTGACAGGAGCCTGTCAGTTTATATGCCATAGTAGAAGGTCTGAGAGGATGGCAGGACCTCAGCAGAAAAACGACACAAACAGCCATGCCTTACCCGAAACTCGAACCCAGGACCCTTAGATCAGTAGCCAAGTGCGCTAACCACTCGGCCACGGGACTTGGATATTTTAAACTACTTTATTCAAAAAAATTACCGATTTGACTCTATATAGGGAACAGCTGGACCTCAAATGAGTTTTTGATTTTATAAACTGCCACTAAATGCTCTTTAATTACCTGCAGTAATATTTTAGTCATTACCATAGCAACCTTTCAATCAAAAAACAGTAATGTGTTTAAGTCACTCAGACATGTATACAATAAAAAAATCTGAACATCCTGCAGAAAATACGCAAAATTATCAGAAACTGAAATAATCATTTCCTATAGTCTAAAAAAAAATGGAGGAGGAGATACTGGATCGCCTTTCCAGTATGAAATTTTTTTTGTTTTTTTTTTTTGTTTTCAGTGACCTTTAAAAAATGTATTGAAAAATGCGTGTAATAATACGTATCTATAACAATCAAAGAAAGTGTGTCTATAGTTATCATAACTCTTCGTAACAAGGTTAACAGCTTGACGTGGGGCCGGGGTGGCTCAGTCGGTAGCGCGCCAGCCTCGTAATCTGTAGTTTCCAGGTTCGAGTCCCAGCTGGGTCAGCGTTGAGATTTATCTCCGCAAAATTTCCCGCCCTGCCCACGGTCAGTAGGGGACACCGATGGACTTGGAAAGGACGCCGTCTGTCGGATGGGACGTTAAGCCGTGGCCCCGTGTGCGGGAGAGCCATACCCCGTGCACGTTAAAGAACACGCTGGATGGCCTTGACGGGAGGCTACCATCTGTCTCCCAACAGCTGTTCCAGTGGGTCCCCTCCCCCAACCTTCTCTGAGCCTTCGGGGTCCTTGTGACTTAGCCATTTAGCCCATGGTGTGCAAAAAAGTGCCGCTCAGTGGTAAAACAACCCAATGTTAATGAACACGCTGGATGGCCTTGACGGGAGGCTACCATCTGTCTCCCAGCAGCTGTTCCAGTCCAGTTGGGTTGTTTTACCTCTGAGCGACACTTCACATTCTCTGAGCCTTCGGGGCCTTTGTGACTTGGCCATTTAGCTCACGGTGTGCAAAAAAGTGCCGCTCAGAGGTAAAACAACCCAACCTAGCTTGACGTTTTGACAGAGTAGTCTGAGAAAGCGCAAAATATTAACTCAACAAATGGTTAGAGTGACGGAAATGGCTTAGTCGGCAGCGCGCCGAGCTCGTAATCTGCAGGTTCGAATCCCGGCTGGGTCAGCGCCGAGATTCATCTGCGCTGAACTCCCCTCCCTGTGCACGGTCAGTAGATGACACCGATGGGCTTGGAATGGCCGCCATCCGTTAGACATGACGTTAAGCCGTGGACCCATGACGGGAGAGTCACACCCTGTGCAGGTTAAAGAACATGCTGGATGACAGGAATCAAGCATTTGTCTTTTATCAGCTTTTCAGTGGGTCCTGAGTTCTCGGGGTCTTTATGACCTGGCTATTTAGACCATTCTGTGGTAAAAAGTGCTGCTCAGAGTTAAAACAACCTAACAACCTTATTGACATATCAAAGACTCTGTTCCTATAAGTGGGGCGGGGGTGGCTCAGTCGGTAGCGCGACAGACTCGTAATCTGCAGTTCCCAGGTTCGAGTCCCAGCTGGGTCAGCGTTGAGATTTATCTCCGCAAAATTCCCCGTCCTGTGCACGTTAAAGAACACGCTGGATGGCCTTGACGGGAGGCTGCCATCTGTCTCCCAACAGCTGTTCCAGCGGGTCCCCTCTCCCAACCTTCTCTGATCCTTTAGGATCCTTGTGACCTGCCCATGGTATACAAAAAAGTGTCGCTCAGAGGTAAAACAACCCAACTGGACTGGAGGCTACCATCTGTCTCCTAACAGCTGTTCCAGTGGGTCCCCTTCTCCAACCTTCTCTGAGCCTTCAGGGTCCATGTGGCCTGGCCATTTAGCCCATTGTGTACAAAAAGTGTCGCTCAGAGGTAAAACAACCCAACTGGACTGGAGGCTACCATCTGTCTCCTAACAGCTGTTCCAGTGAGTCCCCTTCTCCAACCTTCTCAGAGCCTTAAGGGTCCATGTGACCTGGCCATTTAGCCCGTTGTGTACAAAAAGTGTCGCTCAGAGGTAAAACAACCCAACTGGACTGGAGGCTACCATCTGTTCCAGTGGGTCCCCTCTACCAACCTTCTCTTAGCCTTCGGGGTCCTTGTGACTTGGTCATTTAGCCCATTGTGTACAAAAAGTGTCGCTCAGAGGTAAAACAACCCAACTGGACTGGATGCAACCATCTGTCTCCTTAACAGCTGTTCCAGCGGGGCCCCTCTCCCAACCTTCTCCGATCCTTTGGGGTCCTTGTGACCTGGCCATTTAGCCCATGGTATGCAAAAAAGTGTCTCTCAGAGGTAAAACAACCCAACTGGACTGGAGGCTACCATCTGTCTCCTAACAGCTGTTCCAGTGGGTCCCCTTCTCCAACCTTCTCTGATCCTTTAGGGTCCTTGTGACCTGGCCATTTAGCCCATGGTATGCAAAAAAGTGCCGCTCAGAGGTAAAACAACCTAACCTATTCCTACAAGAATCGTCTCTGAGTGTATATATACATTTCACTAGTTTACGTTTTCAGAAATAAGTGTTTGATTTCGGTTAAACACTCATTTCATTCCGTTTCATTAAGTACCAGTAAGAAAACAAAGACAGGAATTATATATTATCATCAAGGACACGACTTTTTTTTTCTCAAACAATTTCCTCAATTCAATGTAGAAGTTGGGTTTATAAAACGTCTTCAAAGGCAGTATTTATCTAGTAAATAATACTGCTGCTAAAGTCGTAAGGAATATGTTTGTTGTGTTTGATAAACACACGAGAAAAAAAAAACAGTAGATCGTGAAGCACAGCAAGTTTGGCTTGGCACGAGTCCACGCACAGCAGGCATGTGATAGCTGACCTAAAGTGGGTCCCACAGAGGAAATCGATGCCGAAAAGACTCACGCCACCAACTGTGTGTGTGTGGGCTTTTCTCGGCGACTTCTCTCACCAAAAGCCTCTTGGTATGTCGATTCTCTGGTGCTTTGATTTGCTGAACGAAACTTCTTGTAAACTGACGAAATTTCACTTAATGGACGTACAGTCGCTCAAAAAAGTATCCGAACACTGTGGTTGATTATAGAAGTCAGAAAAAATATCTGGCAATGTTTTTTTTTAGAAATTAGTGATCTGGCAACCTTCGTGTCACGTGATTAAAGAATTCAGAAAAAATATCTGGAGCGTGTACAGCAACTGTACACGCTCCAGTTACCGTTCACAGCAAACTGGAACGTGTGTAGTTACTGCATGCTGACGACATTGTTTTAATAAATAAAAAAAAATAAATACCCCCTCAAGCAGCTGCTTGCCACAGAGGTCTGACAGGAGCCTGTCAGTTTATATGCCACAGTAGAAGGTCTGAGAGGATGGCAGGACCTCAGGAAAGTGTACAGCAACTGTACCCCCTCAAGCAGCTGCTTGCCACAGAAGTCTGACAGGAGCCTGTCAGTTTATATGCCACAGTAGAAGGTCTGAGAGGATGGCAGGACCTCAGCAGAAAAACGACACAAACAGCCATGCCTTACCCGGGGCTCGAACCCAGGTCCCGTAGATCAGTAGAAACAGTCAGAAATATTTAAATGATAGCATTTCAGAGGTTCAAACTGATTACAATAATATTATTAGATGGTTAAATTATAATAAAATCTATTTAAATGAGAAAAAAACAAAACTGATGATTATTCATTCACCAGGATTTCATATTCATCAAAACCTCTATAGATTCTATCAAAACTCATTAAAATAAATTGCAGAAAAAAGAATGCTTCAAATTATGAATCATTATGCAGTTGCCCACTTGTTGAGCAAGTAAATAAAATAAATTACTTAGGAATCATTTTTGATGAATATTTTAGGTGGAATGCCCATATATCCCACATATGAGAAAGCTTGAGAATATCGGCGATAAAAATTCAAAAATTGAAATGCGTATTAAATATGGAAACCTGTGTAATATTTTATAAAGCAATATGCGAATCTATTTTAAATTATTTAATAATTGTGCATGGAACAACTAACTTAACTAACATAAATAAAATAGAAAAACTGCAGTCCATAATAGCTAAAAATATTATTCCATCTCATTTGCAAAAAATTTATAAAACTTCTACTGATAGATTAAAATTTTTAAATCTTTTATCCTACAGCAATTTATATAAATATAATGTAATAATTAAAAGTTTTTTTGACGAAACTTACAAACTAAAAATTCAACATAACAAAAATACAAGACTTCAAAACCAAGGTTATTACAAATTGCCAAATTTTCGAAATAATTACGGGAGGCATACCTCCGAATATCAAGTGCTACTTATATTTAATGCTATTCCAAAAGAATTACTAAATATAGATTCTTTTAGAAGACTTAAAATGGAATTAAAAAATTATTTGGTATTTTCTAGTTAGCTGATTTTTATGTGTTGTGTTTTGCGGATTTATTTGCTGTACACCTTTTTTGTGGCTGAATGATCTATGTTTAATATAATTTATTCATTCTCCTGCAGATAAGCTATTTAGCTTTGCGGGTCAAAGTGTAAATGTATTTGTATTCTTTACTGTTATGAATAAAAATTATATTCTTTAAAAAAAAAACGGTAACTGCACACGCTCAATATTTCCGTGAGTGAGCCCACACGATCTAGTATCAAAATAATATGACCACCTACAGTCGCTCAAAAAAGTATCCGAACACTATGGTTGATTACAGAATTCAGGAAAAATATCTGGCAACGATTTTTTTTTAGAGATTAGTGATCTGGCAACCTTCGTGTCACGTGACACGAAGGTTGCCAGATCACTAATTTCTAAAAAAATCGTTGCCAGATATTTTTCCTGAATTCTGTAATCAACCATAGTGTTCGGATACTTTTTTGAGCGATTGTACAGTTTAGTGATTAAGAGATTTATATTAAGAGCAGTGGTTTGAGTTTTTAACCCTGCAACGGTGGGTAATTTTTACTGGGTAGTTTACACTATTATGTGGGGACGACGATGGCTCAGTCTGTAGCGCGATAGGCTCGTAAGTCTGCGGTTCCCAGGTTCGAGTCCCAGCAGAGTCAGTTTGAGATTTATCTCCGCGCTCGGCAAGTATGGGACATCGATGGGTTTGGAAGGCTGCCGTCCGTCGGATGGGACGTCAAGACCTGGTCCGTATGCAGGAGAGCCATGGCCTATGCACGTTAAAGAACACGCTGAATGCTCTTGACAGGAGTCTACCATCTGTCTCCCAACAGCTGTTCCAGTGGATCCCCTCCCCCAACTTTCTCTGAGCCTTCGTGGTCCTTGTGACCTGTCCATTTAGCCAATGGTGTGCAAAAAAGTGACACTCAGAGGTGAAACAACCCAACGTTAAAGAACACGCTGGATGGCCTTGACAGGAGGCTACCATCTGTCTCCCAACAGCTGTTCCAGTGGGTTCCCTCCCCCAACCTTCTCTGAGCCTTCGCGGTCCTTGTGACCTGGCCATTTAACCCATTGTGTGCAAAAAAGTGCCGCTCAGAGGTAAAACAACCCAACGTTAAAGAACACGCTGAATAGCCTTGACGGGAGGCTATCATCTGTCTCCCAACAGCTGTTCCAGTGGGTCCCCTCCCCCAATCTTCTCTGAGCCTTCGGGGTCCATGTGACCTGGCCATTAAGCCCATGGTGTGCAAACAAGTGCCACTCAGAGGTAAAACAACCCTACGTTAAAGAACAGGCTGGATAGCCTTGACAGGAGGCTACCATCTGTCTCCCAACAGCTGTTCCAATGGGTACCCTCCCCCAACCTTCTCTGAGCCTTCGGGGTCCATGTGACCTGGCCATTTAGCCCCTGGTGTGCAAAAAAGTGACACTCAGAGGTGAAACAACCCAACGTTAAAGAACACGCTGGATGGCCTTGACAGGAGGCTACCATCTGTCTCCCAACAGCTGTTCCAGTGGGTTCCCTCCCCCAACCTTCTCTGAGCCTTCGCGGTCTTTGTGACCTGGCCATTTAACCCATTGTGTGCAAAAAAGTGCCGCTCAGAGGTAAAACAACCCAACGTTAAAGAACACGCTGAATAGCCTTGACGAGAGGCTATCATCTGTCTCCCAACAGCTGTTCCAGTGGGTCCCCTCCCCCAATCTTCTCTGAGCCTTCGGGGTCCATGTGACCTGGCCATTAAGCCCATGGTGTGCAAAAAAGTGCCACTCAGAGGTAAAACAACCCTACGTTAAAGAACAGGCTGGATAGCCTTGACAGGAGGCTACCATCTGTCTCCCAACAGCTGTTCCAATGGGTACCCTCCCCCAACCTTCTCTGAACCTTCGGGGTCCATGTGACCTGGCCATTTAGCCCCTGGTGTGGAAAAAAGTGCCGCTCAGAGGTAAAACAACCTAACGTTAAAGAACACGCTGGATGGCCTTGACGGGAGGCTACCATCTGTCTCCCAACAGCTGTTCCAGTGGGTCCCCTCCCCCAACTTTATCTGAGCTTTCGGGGTCCTTGTGACCTGGCCATTTACCTTATGGTGTGCAAAAAAGTGCCGCTCAGAGGTAAAACAACCCAACGTTAAAGAACACACTAGATGGCCTTGAAGGGAGGCTAACATCTGTCTCCCAACAGCTGTTCCAGTGGGTCACCTCCCTCAACCTTCTCTGAGCCTCCGGAGTTCTTGTGACCTGGCCATTGAGTCCCTGGTGTGCAAAAAAGTACCGCTTAGAGGTAAAACAACCCAAACTAACCATTTCTTCAACGATGAGACATCATCATCCTGCCTTATACGTCATACTACCTTTCCCGTAATACTCTTTTACTAAGTAGAAATATTGCTTGTAAATCCATGCTGTTCGTATTTATAGAGAAATCTGAAATCATTTCTTATAGTTGGAACTTTGTTGTAAATATCTGCTGCATTAATTAAATATTGCGGCAACTCTGTTATAAAAGATTCCATTACTAAAAGCAATAACAAAGATATAATAATTACGCATTCGTTGTCGAAAAAATATTACTTAATTTTGGTCTCAGACAGGGTTGGGTTGTTTTACCCTCTGAGCGGCACTTTTTTGCACACCATGGGCTAAAGGGCCAGGTCACATGGACTCCGAAGGCTCAGAGAAGGTTGGGGGAGGGGACCCACTGGAACAGCTGTTGGGAGACAGATGGTAGCCTCCCGTCAAGGCCATCCAGCGTGTTCTTTAACGTGTACAGGGTATGGCTCTCCCGCACACGGGGCCACGGCTTAACGTCCCATCCGACGGACGGCGGTCTTTCCAAGCCCATCGGTGTCCCCTATTGACCGTGGGCAGGGCGGGGAATTTTGCGGAGATAAATCTCAACGCTGACCCAGCTGGAACTCGAACCTGGGAAGTACAGATTACGAGCCTGGCGCGCTACCGACTGAGCCATCCCCACCCTCGTTTTCAATGTTTCCGCCCGGGAACTAAATGGCCAGGTCACAAGGACCCCGAAGGCTCAGAGAAGGTTGGGGGAGAGGACCCAGTGGAACAGTTGTTGGGAGACAGATGGTAGCATCCCGTCAAGGCCATCCAGCGTGTTCTTTAATGTTGGGTTGATTTACCTCTGAGTGGCACTTTTTTGCACACCATGGGCTAAATGGCCAGGTCACATGAACCTCGAAGGCTCAGAGAAGGTTCGGGGAGGGGACCCACTGGTACAGCTGTTGGGAGACAGATGTTAGCCTCCCGTCAAGGCCATCCAGCGTCTTCTTTAACATTGGGTTGTTTTACCTCTCAGCGGCACTTTTCTGCACACCATGGGCTAAATGGCCAGGTCACATGGACCCCGAAATCTCAGAGAAGGTTGGGAGAGGGGACCCACTAGAACAGTTGTTGGGAGACAAATGGTAGCATCCCGTCAAGGCCATCCAGCGTGTTCTTTAACGTGCACAGGGTATGACTCTCCCGCACACGGGGCCACTGCTTAACGTCCCATCCGACGCGCAGCTGGGACTCGAACCTGGGAACTACAGATTACGTTCCTGGCGCGCTACCGACTGAGCCACCCCGCCCCCTCAGACAGCCAGAAACGTAATTATTGTTATTAAATCTAATATTCAAATTGCTAAAGAGATATTTTTATGTTTAAAAAGCGCTCATTAGCTAAGTTAAACATTAATCAACACGAAAAAAGTAGAGACGTTTTACACCAGTGCTTTTGTTTTATATACTTGGCAGAGTTACAACTCAGTAATAAATGGTCTTCCCTGTAGAAATCGAAACGGTAACTTTCACTAATGTTAAAAGTCAACATTACGCTAAATGCAAATTGTGTCTTATTCAATCATTTTTAACTGGTATAAAACTAGAATTTTCTTCGCGATAATGTCCTTGTAGTTTAGATAATTCTTTTTTTTTCAGCTCATTTGCTGGAAAAAAATATTTAAAAAAATTGAGCTAATGCATTCGCTTTATCATCTGTCTGTCCGTCTGTAAACAATCACCTTCTCTTTTTGATTTTAGAGATAATTTAAAAATTCTTTTTAGGTTGGATAAGTATTGATTAAATATTAGGTTTATATCTCACAAAATATTTAATTGCTCCATCTAACATTCTGAAAGCTCGAGTCCCAGATGGGTCAGCGTTGAGACTTATCTCAACAAAATTCCCCGCCCTGCCCACGGTCAGTAGGGGCCACCAATGGGCTTGGAAAGGCCGCCGTCCGTCGGATGGGACGTTAAGCCGTGACTCCGTGTGCGGGAGAGCCATACCCTGTGCACGTTAAAGAACACACTGGATGGCCTTGACGGGAGGCTACCATCTGTCTCCTAACAGCTGTTCCAGTGGGTCCCTTCCCCAACCTTCTCTGCGCCTTTGGGGTCCTTGTCACCTGGTCATTTAGTCCATGGTGTGCAAAAAAAAGTGCCGCTCAGCGATAAAACTACTCAAAAACGTTAAAGAACATGCTGAATGGCCTTCACGGGAGGCTACTATCTGTCTCCCAACAGCTGTTCCAGTGGGTCCCCTCTCGCAACCTTCTCTGAGCCTTCGGGGTCCTTGTGACCTGGCCATTTAGCCCATTGTGTGCAAAAAAGTGCCGCTCAGAGCTAAAACAACCCACTGGACTGGAGGCTACCATCTATCTCCCAACAGCTGTTCCAGTGGGTCCCCTCTCCAAACCTTCTCTGAGCCTTTGGGGTCCATGTGACCTGACCATTTAGCCCATGGTGTGCAAAAAAAGTGCCGCTCAACGATAAAACTACTCAATAGCGTTAAAGAACACGCTGAATGCCCTTGACGGGAGGCTACCATATGTCTCCCAACAGCTGTTCCAGTGGGTCCCCTCTCGCAACCTTCTCTGAGCCTTCTGGGTCCATGTGACCTGGCCATTTAGCCCATTGTGTGCAAAAAAAGTGCCGCTCAGAGGTAAAACAATCCACTGTACTGGAGGCTACCATCTGTCTCCCAATAGCTGCTCCAGTGGGTCCCCTCCCCAAACCTTTTCTGAGCCTTTGTGGTCCATGTGACCTGGCCATTTAGCCCATGGTGTGCAAAAAAGTGTCGCTCAGAAGTAAAACAACCCAACACAACATTCGAAAATTTTTGAAACAACACCTATCTCTCAAAATCCGGCTCTTCACGCAAGTGCTGCCAATTAAAAATTAGCCATAGCTGAAATTAAGAAATTTCGCTTTCTTTTTTTATATTTTTTGCCTCCAATTTCTATTTTCTGGAATGCACATGGAATAAAAAAAATAGCGCGTAATAAAGTATAATTCTATTCCTTTTAGCAAAAATTTAAAAATGCAAAATATGCATTTTTTTTAAGGTAGGCTACAACTGTTTTTTGGAACTATGCATTTAAGGTTTCTGAATCCAAATGCTGTAAAATGAATAAATATTTTCAAGATGAAAAAATCTTAAATTAATGTGAATCCTAGAGTACAGTCGCTCAAAAAAGTATCCGAACACTATGGTTGATTACAGAATTCGGAAAAAATATCTGGCAACGATTTTTTTAGAAATCAATGATCTGGCAACTTTCGTGTCACGTGACACGAAGTATAAACGATCTAAAAAATCGTTGCCAGATGTTTTTTTCTGAATTCTGTAATCAACCATAGTGTTCGGATATTTTTTTGAACGACTGTATCATTTAAACAGCATTTTATTATATTTTTATTCTAGAAAATCCCATACAAAAAAATTAATAAATAAAAACGTAATGTAAATAAATAATGAGTTCGTAAAAATGTGTTATAAAAATCAAAATTTTGCTCTTTAAAATGAAGGTAAATGCCTGTATTTTAATTTAAAATGCCACAAATATATTTTATAAATAATACGCAAATTCCAAATCACAAGCAAAATCCTAAAAAAATTGATGATTACTTGTAAAACTATCACTTAAACTGCCGGTCCTGTTAAAAATATCACTTAAGCTACTGATCCTGTTGAAATATGTCCCTTAAGCTACTGATCCTGTTGAAATATGTCCCTTAAGCTACTGATCCTGTTGAAATATGTCCCTTAAGCTACTGATCCTGTTGAAATATGTCCCTTAAGTTACTGATCCTGTTGAAATATGTCCCTTAAGCACTGATCCTGTTGAAATATGTCCCTTAAGCTACTGATCCTGTTGAAATATGTCACTTAAGCTACTGATCCTGTTGAAATATGTCCCTTAAGCTACTGATCCTGTTGAAATATTTCCCTTAACCTACTGATTCTGTTGAATATGTCCCTTAAGCTACTGATCCTGTTGAAATATGTCCCTTAAGCTACTGATCCTGTTGAAATATGTCCCTTAAGCTACTGATCCTGTTGAAATATGTCCCTTAGCTACTGATCCTGTTGAAATATGTCCCTTAAGCTACTGATCCTGTTGAATATGTCCTTTAAGATACTGATCCTGTTGAAATATGTCCCTTAAGCTACTGATCCTGTTGAATATGTCCCTTAAGCTACTGATCCTGTTGAAAT